>JAVTVX010000009.1:299608-1703358 GCA_033439265.1 Dillenia suffruticosa
GAGTAAACGATGGAAAGCTTTGTTTCTGGGGGTTTCAGATGAGAGATCTGCCTCCTTGATTTCTTCTACTCCAAGGAACACATATGGCGTCTTTAGAGGTATCGATCAAAGGCAACGGCGGCCGAGGAGACAGTTTCTCTTCCGGAGGAGGCTACAACGAGTCCTCCGATGCCGCCGCCGGTAAACGAACTTCCGGAACTCCCAATTTTGAATTTTGAAAACCCCACCCCCAGAAAGCGTACAAATTCCTGGGTCTGGGTTAAAAATTAAGCGATCTCCGATGATTCTGACTTGTGGGTGGGTTTGTGTTGTTATTGTTGTTGATACTCTTTAGATTCGGAAAAAGCGCTTTACACGGAGCTCTGGCACGCGTGTGCTGGTCCTCTTGTCACTGTTCCTCGTCAAGGCGAGCGTGTCTTCTACTTCCCTCAGGGTCATATCGAACAGGTTCGTATTTTCATAATAATACCCTCTTCTCTCTCTTCCTGATTCGTGGTGTTTTCGATTTCTGGCCTATTAATTGCAAAGACGTCAGATTTTCTTGATTGTTTGGTCAAAGTTAATGATAGATACTATGTACCACTTTTCCTCATTTATATGATCGATTAATCAATAATGAGTGATGGGTGTTCAGGTTGAGGCGTCTACTAACCAGGTAGCTGACCAGCTGATGCCTGTTTATAACCTTCCTTGGAAGATCCTCTGCCGTGTGATAAACGTTGAACTAAAGGTACTACTACTTTTGGCTTGATCTAAGCCGATGCCTATTTAAGCTTGATTAATTACATTAATTATTTAATGGGCCTATCTTTAATTTAAGTTTGATGCTTGCTGATTGGGGTTGTCTATAGGCTGAAGTTGAAACTGATGAGGTTTTTGCACAAGTTACCCTACTTCCTGACCCGAACGTGAGTTTCTTCTCCTGGATTTTTTGTTTTAATTCTAGTTTTATGCATTTTTAACACCTGTGTTTCGTTTGCAGCAGGATGAGACTGCTGTGGAGAAGGAACCTGTTCCACCTCCTCCGCGCCGGTTTCAGGTTCATTCGTTTTGCAAGACATTGACTGCTTCCGACACGAGCACTCATGGTGGATTTTCGGTACTCAGGCGTCACGCTGAAGAATGCCTCCCTCCCCTGGTTAGGCTTCAATAAATTGTAATTTGTATAGCTGACATAATTGACTCTGCTATGTTTGTTTGAACTGGTCTGAACATCTTATTTGTGGTATTTGAACAGGACATGTCACGACAGCCTCCCCATCAAGAGTTGGTTGCAAAGGACCTGCATGGAAAGGAGTGGCACTTTAAGCATATCTTTCGCGGTAATGATTGGCCATACAAATGCTTAGTTCTTTTCAATTTTATGTCTTGCTTTCACTTTAGAGGATGCTAATTGAGCTGAGTTCACGTTTTGGGTTTCATTGCTGTGTTCTGACTATGGACATGCCATCTCTCAGCACCTTGCAATATTATACATTTGAGTGCTTTAGAGGTCATGAGAGGAACCTTGTTGAGAAGACTGTTCTATGAATGTGCCTGGTTTTGCTGCAAATAAAGCATTTTTGTGAAGATGATAATAAAGTTTGATTCATGCTAAGAACTTATAACTACCCTCAACCTTCTTGAGTTCACTCTTATAATTTTGCCCATTTTACTAAATTATTATTCACTTGTTCCTGTATCTGGATTTGTGATTGGGTGTTGAAAGTGATTTGTATTTTTTTGGGGTGGGGGTGCAAAAGAGAGACCGAGGCAATGTGTAGTTCAAAATATATATATATATATATCTTGCAGCTTGGCATAAAAGTGGTTCATGTTTATACGTTTATAAAGTTTGCAGTTGGTTCTTCTTTGGCAAAACTACTAAGCCTAGCCTAGCACTCTTCTGTTGACTATTGATGCCTTATTAAATTTGACTTTTCTGATCATGTCTGGAATTTTGGATCCATGGATATTGCATATGTGGTTTTTAGGCTTTACATTGAAGAGCTGTGCTTGTCAAAAGGCACCATCAGTCTTCCATGTTGTTATTCTCATTTGTCTATCTGATTCTGAGCTTGGCAGGTCAGCCAAAGAGGCACTTGCTTCAAAGTGGCTGGAGTGTTTTTGTTAGTGCCAAAAGGCTTGTGGCAGGCGATGCCTTTATATTTCTCAGGTTTGCATGGTCCACATTTCTTTCATGAACCGCTTGATGAATATGCTGTCTGAAATAAGCACCATTTGTAATTGTAGAGGTGAAAATGGAGAACTTCGTGTGGGAGTAAGATGTGCACTGAGGCAACAAGGCAATGTGCCGTCATCAGTCATATCAACTCATAGCATGCACCTTGGCGTCCTGGCTACAGCATGGCATGCCATCTCAACTGGAACCATGTTCACTGTCTATTATAAGCCTAGGTGTGTTTACTGGGCTTTATATTTGATGTATGTCTCCAAATGTGAGCCTTTAAGAGGTAACGTGGAACATGTTATGCTCCATCAAATTCTTTATGGGCATGCTTATGATGCTAGATACATGACAATCATTTTATTGCATAATGCTTATTAATGATCTGCAGGGGAGTTTTTTCTGATCTGATGTTGCTCAGTGTCATATGTATATAAGTTATGGGAACAATGTGTGTACGGTTGATATTTTCTTAAGTTGATATTTTTTTGTTTCTGTGATGCTGTGTGATTGCACCTCTGTGTGTGTGGGGGGGCCCACGTCAGCTAACACTCTCATTGTGTTCTGCAGGACTAGCCCAGCTGAGTTCATTTTTCCTTTTGACCAGTACATGAATTCGGTCAAGAACAAGTACACTAATGGTATGAGATTCAAAATGAGATTTGAAGGAGAAGAAGCTCCAGAGCAGAGGTAACTGTTTCGTGTTTTTCTTTTCTTCATGACTGGCCTTTTGAGTCTCTATTACTTGCTTACACGTTTTTTTAATGTGTACCATTCAGGTTTACTGGTACCATAGTTAGCATTGAAGATGCTGATCATGAAAGGTGGCGAGACTCAAAATGGAGATGCCTCAAGGTAGTTTGGGGTATATCTTTAGATAAGTTTGTTTTCTTCAAGACCAGAAATTTGTAACATATTGGCCTTGCAAATTCACTTTTCATGTTCGTTTAGGTGAGATGGGATGAGTCGTCTGCAGTTCTTCGTCCGGAGAGAGTTTCACCCTGGAAAATTGAACCTGCTCCGACTCCTGCCCTAAATCCTGTTCCCATGTCCAGGCCAAAAAGGACAAGATCAAATATTATTCCCTCATCTCCTGAGTCTTCTGTACTCACTCGAGAAGGTATTCCATTGCTGCCTTTAGTTATATCGGGAACAAATTTGAATCTTATTCTTTGTATGTTTCTAGATGCCTAATACTTTACCTTTTTCTAGCCTTATCTAAAGAAGCAGCGGACCCTTCACCCATTAATGGGACAAGGGTCTTGCAAGGTCAAGAATTCTTGACCTTGAGTAGCACTTTTGCTGAGAATAATGAATTGGATGCTGTTGAGAAGCCCATTGTTTGGCTCCCTCCTCTAGATGATGAGAAAAATGATGTGGTCTCTGCTTCAAGAAGATATGGATCTGATAACTGGGTGTCCTTGGCAAGACATGAACCTCCTTACAGTGACTTATTATCAAATTTGGGGACCCAGGCTGATTCCTCTGATGGTTATTGTCCTGCTTATAGTGATCAGACTGCATATCCAACGAAGAAGCGCCATTCAGATCCAGAATGCAAATTCAACTTGCTCTCTGGCCCATGGTCCATGATGCCATCCAACCTCTCCCTTAATTTGTTAGAACCAAGTGCCGAAGTACCTCTACAATCTGATTCACTTCATCAAACACGGGGGAATGGCAGATTTGGTGGATTTGGTAACCTGCTCCATGATCATAGTGTTGGGCACCAACAAGAAAAATGGTTGATGCCTCCACCATCACAGTTTGGGAATCCTCAACAAAGGGAGTTTATGTCAAAACCTGTGGTTGCACAACGATCTGAGGCTATAAAGCCCAAAGATGGAGATTGCAAGCTTTTTGGTATTCCCCTCTTCAGCAGCTCCGTGGCATCAGAGCCGACTGTGTCACTTAAAAATGCTGTGAATGGCTCAATGAATCACACACTTCAGGATCCACGTGCATCTCATGCATGTGAATGTGATAAAAAGTCAGAACAACCGAAAACTTTGAAATCTGACGATGTGGCTGCTGGCACTGAGCTAGAGGAATCTGTTCCAGGATGTCAGGCATTTTCTAGGGATGTCCAGGGAAAAACTATGGGTGTGTCAAGTCGAAGTTGCACCAAGGTATTAATACGGAATCTGTTTTTTTTTTTTTTTTTTGGGTTACTCCCATATTTCGAATGTCTATAAAAATTTGGTCCTAATATTCTCCGCTCAGGTTCACAAGCAAGGAATTGCTCTTGGTAGGTCTGTGGACCTTGCTAAATTAAGCAACTACAATGAATTGGTTGCTGAATTGGATCGCATGTTTGAATTTGGTGGTGAATCATTGACTCTCAACAAGAATTGGCTGATAGTATATACAGATGATGAAGGCGATATGATGCTGGTTGGAGATGATCCTTGGCAGTAAGAATCTTTTACTTTTTGTGGATTCTTTTGTGTGTGTGTGTGTGTTCCTTTGTGACTGTCTGGTCTTGTAGATGCATAAATACCATTCTTTCAAAACAACTAGATTACCATGTGTTAACCTCTACAATTTTTGGTCCCTTAATTAAGTTCATGGGTTGGTGATTTTCTTTGTATAAACAGGGAATTCTGTGGCATGGTTCGTAAGATCTTCGTTTATACAAGGGAGGAGGTTCGGAATATGAATCCTCGAACTCTAGGTTCAAAGGTTGATGAAATTCCAGTGGATGAAGGTGTGGAGACAAAAGAAGTGAAGTGTTAAGGTGCATCCCTTGGCCACTAGTCTTGAGACCCATTAGGTTTTCTTCCCACGATTCCAGGTAATTCTATCTCCTGTCTTTTTCTCTTTGAGAACATGATTTTCTATCTTTAGTCATAGCTAAGATGGACTTGGTACCCTCAATGAGACTTGTATATCAAGATCTCTAAATTTTATCTTGATATCTGTTGGTATTAATCTCAAAATTCATCCTAATCACATCTCTTAGAGCTTAATCTTAGTCCAGGCAAACCATATGATAGTAGGCATTTCCTTGGATATTTTTGTCTGATGGTAATCACTGGTGAGACTGAATGTTCCTCTGGTTTTACTTGTGCAGTTTTTTTTTGGAAGGGGTGCCATGAAAGGGCCCTTGAACTTCAGAAGACTTTTTTTTTTTAACTAGTTTGATGCACTGGGGGGCTATGCAGCTATAGTGGCGCTTTGGTCTCACCAATTGTAGACCTGTTGTGGAGTCTGCCGTTGGTGTCCAATTACATAGAATATATATTATATATATCATATATAGATACCAGATACTGAGCAAGGCACTGTGGTTGGCTTGCAATTTTAGACAATCCCTCATTGTACATAGAGCCTTAAATATTTTTTTGGTTCATCCTCATTTTATCCTATCATGTAAGTTGCAAGAATTCTAGTGATTAGTATGATCCAGATTTTGGTTCCATGGGTTCATTTGGGTTCTTTTCTATCTGTATTGGGGATTGCGACAATATGTAAATTTTTTGATGTTGCAAATACACCCATCTGATTTGATTTGATTTGATGATTTGCTTTTGGAATCTGTGTCATATGGGCATTTTAAACTTTACCTAGTGTGATGGCCAAATTGAGATGAGCAGGTAAAACATGGTTGTGGCAATCCTAATCCGGTTGTTAAAAAGTACCGGGTATGGTATTAATTATTTAAAAACTATACCTTGAAATTGATGATTCAAGTTGCCTATACTTCCTTCAATGTGAGTGATAGTGTAATTTCAACATATTTTGTTTTTTAAAGAAATTACATAAAATGGGGGAATTGTTTTGAAACCATCCCTAAGCGGATATGAAATAGTCAATATTATAAAGAAAAACAAAAGCGCATTAAATGCTATTATACCTTTCGATTTCGATGGACTTGCCCCTACTGGATTCCTAAACGGGCTTTGCAGTAAGATTTTAATTTATTTTCATTTTTACTTTTCTTTCTTTTTCTTCTTTGTATGCACCTTGTCGATCTAAGGCAACACATTTCGTATTTTGTGATAACAAGAAACTAAAACACATTACAGTTTAGGTGAAATTTTATCCGCAGCCATTTCGGCTATATTAAGGTGTCTGGGCGTCAGTAGCACAGAACTTGCTTTGCTATTGATTATTAGCATAGCCAGCCAACCTGGTACAATGAAAAATTTGCCACTTAACCATGCATGATTCAAAACCCAAAACCAAAGAAGAAAAGGGAGAACAAAAACAGACTGAAAAAACCGACAACTATGAAAAAACCGACAACTATCTAAACGACCATAGGAGGAAGCAGTTACTTTGTTCAGTCTCTAAGGGCAGGTGAAAGAGTCTTGTCAAAAACTAAATTATGCCGTGGAACCCAGTGGACTCCAAGAGAACAGCTTTGATTTGATCTGGATGGACATTTTGCCCTTCCTTGCATTGCTGGAAAACAATAACAAATTACGAGGTTATCTTTTCTATCTCGATATGATAAACCAATGATCCAGAAAATAAATAAATAACCAACAAAGGCAGACCAAAATGAAAAACCAATGCACCTTCTAATGATCTAACGTTTATCATAAAATTCCCCTTTTTTTTTTTAAATTAGAACAAACTCTACCCAGTAGCTCTCAAACCTATCAGTTAAACATAAGTACAAATTCTCAAACACATAAGAACCATGATGGCTTTCATCCTTTCAAAAAGGCTAGGTAGGAAGTTCAGCTCGTCCTGTTCTAGAAACTGGATTCAGTCACAACCCAATTAAAATTCAACTGAACCATATTCATACAAACCCTCAACCATGACAAATGCATCATAAGTCTTATGAGTCAAAACTTATCAACTCTTGTTTTCAAGATGCCTAAAACATTTTCGCAGATGATATTTTAATTGGAATTGAAGGGCATTCCCTTGCACCAAGGGATTAGGTTTCTCCCGAATGGGTCCTATCAACAAAAATAGAACTCGTGCAAAATTATGACTGAAATCATGTTGCACAAAAATATTCAAAGTTCAACTTCTCTGGTAAGAATGATACATTCTACTGGGAAAAGGTTGCATACTATAATGACTATCCCTCTAGTATCTGTCTACTAGGCTTTCTGCCTCCTTATCAAGGTAAATAGCTTTCGGTAGCAGTAATTGTTTCTCATGGGATTTAGCAGTGAGACTGAGGCATGTTCCTTGGTCCACCTAAGAACATATATTATGAGATGGCAGAAAAGATGCTTACTTCTGCTCGGAAGACATCCAAAGCAAACCCATTGAAACAGCTAATGACAGCTTGCTGAATGTCTAGCCCCAAATCATCCAGCGCCCTCATAATAGATAGCAAAATACCTGGTCTACGGCCACAGAACATGTGAATGTTCACAGCTCCTCCTTCTCTAACCATAACTTCAACCTACAACAATAGCAACAATACAAATGTGTCAGTGAGGAGCTCTCTTGCATTACAATTAATTGAGCAGAGGCACAGCTGAATTGAGAACAATGATTTGAATGAGTTACACTAGTGGTATTCGTTTCTTTCTGTAATAATGGTCTTCAGTATATTGCATCATCCAGACCACTAGGAATCATGTATTACAGGCACCAGATTGAAAGCTCATACTCCATTATGGAAAATCATGCAAAATTTTGGAGTCCTAATGTTCAATGTTTTTAATCCCAACAGGCCATAAATATAACAGAGTGTTGGATAATGATAGTATGTTAAGGTAGGCAGGGAAGATTAAGAAATGAGAAAAATTTAAGATGAAATATTGTAGCATAGAAAGACGGAATTTACCCGTGCAGGTTGGCTACTTGGACTTGACAATGAGCTTGGGCATAGTTCTTCCTTGATACGACTGGGCAGTGTTGGTGGAGTTGGTGTTAAAGGGTGAAAAATAGTGGTAGGAGTCAATGAAGAGCCAGAAGGTGTAGACTCCAGTTCATTATGAAGGTCATTGATCTTCTGAAGAAGCTCCTTCAAATACTCAATTGCATCCCCAAGAATTGAAGCCCTGTCCATCTGTAGGTGTACATAAAAGAAATACGGACACCAAGTCAGGTGTCTTAGTGACTTTTTACTGGAATGGCTTAATCTTCAAATGGGAAATATGACCATAGGCCTTGGATAAAACAATAAAGCCACTGAAACTGAAGTTCTTTTATAAACTGATAAGCTCTTTGAGTTCTCTCTTCTCTGCACTACATCCAATCTTAATAAAAATCACAGCAAGAAGAGGGAATATAAGCTTTAACTTCCAGCAATACAAATTAATTGTTCCATTCAAACATTTTCTGTTGTCTGGTTGAAAATTTATTTACATAAACCTTATTTATGCAGCCCCTAGTTTTCCAAATCAAACCAGGAGTGATTAGGACTAAGTGATATTAAGGGTAGATAGATAACAACACTCAGCAACTAGAAAGATTATCATGAACTGGCCCATGGATCACATGATATACACTTAGAATTTGACTGCTTTTGAGGTTGTCAACTCGTTTGGTTGGTTAAGTATCCTGGTGTTGTACCGGATGCTTGAGACTACATCTTGCCCTTGGTTGAGTTGGCTCAAATTACCATTGGACAAAGAAACTTCACCTTTTCATTCAGCTCTCTTAACTTTCTAAGCTTCTCAGGTTCAACTCATTCCATGCATAATTCTTATCAATGTTTAAGGATAGTGTTACCAATTGCAAATAAATTACAATCCAGAAGAACACACAATTGTCCTTTAGGAAGAAAAATGGCTTCTTAGGCTTGGAAAAGTGCCCTAAAAATTAGATAATTCAATGTTAAATTGATTGTAGCAATCATCGACTTATACACAGAGCACAGGTGCCAAAGGGAGGAGTTAGGAAGAGAAGAATGCCAAGGATTTGGGCGAAGTTTGGAAAGGCCATAGTGGGAAAGAGGAACCCACACTGTCACATACTTGGTCCACTATTCCAATGTATGGATGCAAGCACATGTGGCTGCGTATAAGGGGGGAGGGGGGAGGGATCAATTTCAAGGACTTCAGATTTGTATGGGGACAAGAAATTTAAGAAGCAATAGAATTCTCATAAATTTCAATTTTTCTTTGGACGTTTAGTCATAAATGTCATAGTGGCTTAAATAATAGATTTAATTCTCTGCCTGTGGTCCAAAAGTTTTGGGTGAAATTTAAGACCACCACAACAGACTCCATGTGAAGGGATTAAATGCTAACTTTCACATTCAATTCACAAGGTTTCAATGTGTTATCTGTGACTATGACATAAAAAATAAAGGTTGAAATATGCTCAATGATCCCAAAGGCCAAAAACTATCAGTAAGTCACTCTCATTTTACTGTAACATAGTTATAGGAAGGCATTCAATTACATAAAAATAAAACAAAACAAAGGGACAGTTTCATACCTTGCTAATTTTTGGAACAACTGATCTAAGCATGTAAAGCCTATCATTGAGCTTCTTCCGGCGGCGCCTCTCAGCCATCAGATTTTTGGCTGGAAGACCCTTTTTCTTTCCCTTGTGATCTCCAATAGTGACACTAGTATTCCCACCATTCTTACCATTCTCCTCAGCTTTGGTATTCTCGGTTAATTCATCAGAATCATAATTTAGACCCGACCCGTCAATGCTACCATCCTCCGTATCATCATCATTATTACTTCCTTCTCTCTTTTTCTCAATCTCATCACCCAAAACAATCTTCTTATTAAGATTGTCAACCTCACCATTTTCTGCTAAATTCTTACGCAAAGCAGCTCTCTTTTGGAAAAGAGTGGGCTGTGCACCCCACGAAGGAAAGCTATCAAGAGGTCTCAACAATTTAGACCTGTTCACAAACAAAGAGCTCAAGGAACCCTCCTGAAATCCCCCAAAACCAGAACCAATAGACGCACCATTTTCAGGAAAATTAAGCAAACGGGTCATTGGGAATTGAGAATCAGAGCACAAATCAGAAGTGCTCATCTGGGACTGAGACCCCATATCGGAGAACCCATTAATAAACCCACTTCCCCTGTTCGGCAGCACAACAGGGGAATTTGATAGAATCCCTTGTTTGCAGTCGAAATCGAACCCATTCTCTAGAGGGTTGTTAGGAACAACGTTAAGGAGCGAAGATAAACATGGCTTTGGAGGCAAGAAGTGTTGTACCTGAGAAGGGTCGAGGTTGTTGAAAACAGAGGAAGATGGAGAGCAAGAAGAGGAAGAGTCGACGGAATGAAGCAACAGAGGTTCAGCTTCGGCGAGATTGGGACAGAAAGAAAGGTCTTTGATTTCTGGGTGGTGGCCGTGCAGGTGGTTGAATTCCTCCTGATTGTGATGATTGCTGCTACCATTATTAGTTGCCAAATACCAGTCAACAGGTTCCGCATCAAGCATTGATTTCAATGTTGAGAAACAGGAGGAGTTGTCTCCTCCACCACCACCGATAATATTGTTGGGGTTGGGGTTGGGGTTTCGGGGGCTTTTAGACCAAGAAGAAGCAGCATCGTTGTCTTCTCTGCCTTCCATCCAAACGACCCCGTCTAGTCCGGACAACATTTTTGAATTTTCGATGCTCTCTTCTCTGTGTATTCTATAGTAGACAGAACAAAGAAAAGTTTTTTTTGGGGGGGGGGGGAGAGAGAGAGAGAGAGAGAGGGGAAGGGTATTTTTTGAGTTTGGAGAAGTGAGAGGTATTGAGAACAGAAAAAATGACGAAAGGAAAGGATGGCAGAGGCATGCGCAACGGAAGGAAAAGGAGTTTTGCTTTATGACTTAACTGGGCTGGGGGGTTGTTTTTTGAGGACCCATCATTTCCTGTTTTTTTTTTTGGGTGTAATTTTGTGAAATGGAGATGACACGATGGCTTGTAACGTTACTCCATACCTCCCTTCCTCCCTCCCTCCCTCCCTCCCTCCCTCTCTCTCTCTCTCTCTCTCTCTCTCTCTCTCTCTCTCTCTCTCTCTCTCTCTCGCCTAACACGATGCTGGTGTTTCTGCGTATAATGAATTTAAATAAATAAATCGAACACTAACAATAGTCATTAATATGATACGCCAAAAAAAATTAAGATTATATATATCACATATGTTAAAAAATTAAATAAATAAAATTTTATTTTTTAATATATTTTATTTCTTTATAATGTAAAAGATATCTTAACTATTTTAAGATTAATTTAAAGTTATGATATTCTATTTATTTAATTCTGGCAGGAAAAAAAAATGTGAAAAACATGTACCTAAAAGTGGCCCATAGGAGTGGGCATGGGCGAAGCACCTCCCCTCGTTTTCCACTTATGGATATTCATGTATGGTTTGATTTATTTAATTTTTTATTAAATATGAAACTCATTGTTAAGAAAAAAGAAGACATTAACCCATAGTACATAGTGCAAGAGATGGTGTCCCTCTGTGGTTTTCCTCTTTATCATTCCCACCTATAAGACATATAAAAGCCGTATTAATATTTTAATAATATTTATATAAATTTTAATTTATTTAATTTTAGACTCAACATAATATTACTAGTTAAAAAAATAAAAAAAAAAAAAAAAAAAAATCCTTTACCCAAAAGTGCTTCCATCGTAGAAGGTAGGTGTCCTTTGATGGTTTTTCTCTTTTATCATTCCTACTAAACCCCTATATGAAAAAGATTCTAAATTTGTAATGCTATGAGAGGAGAAGGCGGGTCCTCATTCCTCCACCGTTTTGCCCTTCCTTTTAACATTTATTCCCAGCCCTAAAACAAATTAATACCTACTTTGATTTCAACAATATTTCTTCTTATTGGAATTTTCTTATCTCCTTCGATTAGATTAGACAAGGGAACTAAAATTAATTAAAATTTAATTTTTACACAAGGTGAGGAAGGGGGAGAGAATTCAAATAAGGCGATTTCAGATGAATTCTTCTCTGTTTGTTCTAAAAACTACACAAAGAAAGAATGAAATACTTATGACCCATGACTCCAAACAAATTGTACAACATGTTGAGAACACCCAGGCATGCATAGTCCCTCAGGCAGAGCTCAAGCAGTCAAGTCTTCCCACTTCCATTATCACTTCCCCAGTTTCATCTCCTTCTACCAAATAAAAATAAAAATAAAAAAAATCACGGGCATGCACAAGCATTTATGGGCGTTTCTCCAGACTGAAACATAACATATTGACCCGTTACAGACGGCACATTCTACAATTCAGACTTATCTACGTTGGAAAGCAAAAGGCAAAACTGGGTCATGAAGCAGGCACAGCTCCATTTTCAAATGGAGTACAATATAAACCAACCAACCTTTGACCAACTAGCATTCCATACTAGTATTGTTTGCAAGATTGGAAGTGGAAAACCAACCAAAGGTCAGTTGATCTAGTGAATTGTAACACTAGATCGCTTAACTAAGATTTTGAATTTGACTTGCAAGTTGGATTGGGCATGGAGAAGACTATGTTGGGAGCCCCCTAAATGAGCCACTGTAAGTCTCGAACCGGATTAGTCGGAGCATAATTCTGGATATCGATTAGTATAGTACCCAAAAAAAGTGGCAATCCACTCCATTTGATCTCTATTCTATGGTTTAGGTCAACTTAAAGATGGACATCTTTAGCTTGCTATTCTGAATCGTCCATGGTTGGGGACTGCCTCTGTGTAGGACTTACACTCCCACCTCGGCTTATCTTAAGTGCAGTCAAAGCCTTCTGTATTTCCATTGTCATGGCACTGTCCACACTTCCTGACGAAAGCTTCTTATGTGCTTTCTGCACATGAAGCTTAAGAGAGCTACTACTCAGACCAGCATTTTTACCGCATATTGGACATACTTTCATTGTTGGCTTTCGCTGCTGCCATTCCATTGATACTTTCCCATGCAGTTTCTTATCTAGCTCCAAAAGGGTCTTTGCAAAACCATCATTTGGATGGGCTCGACGGTGAGCTCCTTTTAGGGTATTCCATGCTTCAAGTAGGGTGCAGTTCCTGCATGGAAAAGATATTCTTGTAATGAAACTACTCTGGAGTAGAGATCAAGTGATTGTGGTGATTATGTGCTTAACAGTAGAAAAATAATTGCGATAAGGAGAGCACTTCCTCTATTACTTACTTCTTGAGCATCAAGTAAGCAAGAACAAGTGTAGCACTTCTACTTCTCCCTTCAAAGCAATGAACCAGAACCCTCCCACCTGTCTGCTCAACACGATCAATAAAATCTGAAGCTTCTTCAAAGATATTGCTAATGTCGGTATCTTCTTTATCACATATCTGGAGACCATAGTAACAATATCAGGTTTCCAAGAACTACGAAATTGTTATCATTTGGAAAACCATAAGCATAAGCTAAAGATGCACGTCTCCCAGGTCTGCAACCTTAAAAAATACAAAACTAGGGTAGTCTAAACATCATGCAAATGACTAGTTTATACCTTTGGCAAGGATTTCCTAGAAGTGCTAAGAACCCCCTCCAAACAGAACAAAGGCCCTTTTAACTAGAACTAGCTCAAATATACTTTAGCACAGGTCCTGTTTGCAAAGGTATCTATTACTTATAATCATTTTTTTAGTATTAAAGAAAAAAAGGAAATATATACTATGAAAGAGGGAGAAAATTACAAAGAAATTCAAGGGATAAGGTTAGCTTCCTAGGCACGACAAAGACACCTCCAACTAAAATCTCTTGTGATTTTTTGAAAGAGCATGCAATTTCAAAGAATATGCATACAGTGAAATCATCCCCGTTAAACATTGTACTGCAGCATTCTCTAATTTGTCTCTTCAAATGGACCACGATAGAAATAACTAGCACATCTACCAGATGGCACAAGCAAATTCCAACATATTGGAATAAAAAAAAATTATATGGAGGGTTATTTATAGTTGTTCTTAATTTGCTTCCACAAGATTGAGAAATAAAGAATGGACTATACAATAAAAGAGTTAGGGTGCGTTCAATCAAATAAACTCCACAAGCAACACATGGTATTGCAAACAGAAAATTGGTACCAGAGCACTTACAGAGAAATTTTTATATTCAAAAAGATTAGGGTATTGAGAATCTGCTTGTCCAATTTCGTTTGAACACAAGCACAAGATATGTGTAATCCCTAAATGCCGCAGTGTGTACACAGATCTTGCAGCCAAAGCACCACCAATGAACAGGCTACTGGTAATTGATGATGGTCTCTCTGTATTGGCAGCATCAGATATCAATGATGTTCTCTCAAGAATGTGCTCAAGTCTGACCTGTAAAGCACCATTGAAATGAAAACAAAAAAAATAAAATGCAGAAGTATAAGAAGCCCAAAGATGAGTCAAATGAATCCCCCATCACCATCATAGTTACCTTCAATTCATAAGCATCAACAACAAAATTATTATCACCACCCTCAAAAAACCCTGTGCTGAAGTTGTTCTCTAGACATAACTTGACTGCGTCATTTTTCAGCACTTCATTCCATTGCTCCAATTCTTTGTTCAATTCTGCATCAACCTGACAATTAAGGAATTATTAATCTTTGGCCAGAGGATACCTTCATTTCATGATGAAAAATTTGTATCTGTACAAATGATACTAGAATCAAATCAGAAAACATATTTTAGCTGCTAAAATCAAACTAGCATAATGCAAAAAGCATGGCATCCATGGTTGAGTGGCTGAAGAGCTATGTTTATTCAACTCATGATCTGCTAAAATCAAACATCTAGGATTGAAAAATACAGAAATAAATTCTAGAGATCAGAGTCATTAGTCAACATCTTTAATTTGCAAAGCTATTGGTCTAAGTCAAACAACTGGACAATTTCAGGTAATAATCATCTGCTGGAGCACCATATTACTTAAGCATCAAGAATCTGGTCAGCTTCCACATAATATGCAAGGGTTAGTTCGGTAAGATTGGACAGCACATTTATTAAGATAATGTTGAGTATTAACAATATGAGGTATTGAATAACATACTATCTCATGGATGAAAATTTTCTCCAAAATATCAGACAGCATTGGCAAAAGCAAAATCCATACAGTTCTATAAACACAATTACTCTGTAAGACGGCATGCAATATGCCTTATCACTAATATCTCAGAAGAGGAACATGCCTTTGCAAATTTGTGAAAATCCCGGAGCTTTGCTGTCAAGCGCAAACTACGGAGGGGCTCCCCGCTGCCTTTCCAGAACTTTCCATGGCAACTTTCTCGTGACATTGGAGAATTTGAGTCTGTGCTTTCTCTATGTCCTGCCAATGATAACTTTGGAACTGTTCTTTGAAATTCCTGATCATTCCGATCTGGAGTGTGGTCATAATTGACGCGGTCCTTACTCATTGGAGTGTGATCATAATTATCACATTCCTTACTCATTGGAGAGGGATAAGGAACGCCATGACCAGTAACATGAGATGGCAAATCTGGCATTGTGACATCTTCTTTTTCAAATTCCCCAGAGGAGTTTTTGTTAATAATGTTAAGAAAAGCTCGAAAATGGCATTCGAGTTTTTGATGAAGTGTGAGTAAAAATATATGAAACCCCTGAAGATCCCTTAGGGCTGCACGAAACCCATTACGGAACTCTTGGACCACATAAGTCATGTCCAACTGACATGGGTCAGATTCATCCGCGTTACTTAATGGAGTGCCTAATTTCCCCCCTGTTATGTCGTGTAACAGACTTGAGGAGTAATCTGAACTGTTAAGAAGGAGCTCAACCAGCTTGGGATAAATGGCCTGGTCATTTGCACGTTTACCTGCAGGGGGTCTACGAGGGACACCAGAGTCAATAGCCACAATCTTGAAATTGGATGATGTTGATTCAACTGATACTTGACTTTTTAAGCACATATAACCGGCTAATGGAGATTCAACAACATCAGAAAGGTCAGATCTTTGAGATGCCAAAGTAGAATTATGAGTGTTCAATTTGCTATCTACTGATGATGCCCTTCTTTCTTTTTGCAGAGCCCTAATAACTCTTGGTCTGTAACGCTTCACTGCGGAATCAAAAGCTTCCTCCAGTGCATCAAGATTTTCAGATGTCACTTTATCAGCCAAGAGAAGATTTGCAGGATTCCCGCGCCACCTGAGCTCGTGGCAAGGGAGCCTATCTTCATTTCGGATGACAAGGTCCAGCATCAAAATCCTGCCAAGAGCTGCTGCAGTCTTCTCAACAGCTTCCTTTGAATCAAATGCATTGGTGCTTTCCATAAGTGGGGATCCATGGATGTAACTACAAAGAGAATGGAGAATTTTCAGGCGTTCAGTAAACCAAATTAAAACTAATTTAGCATTCTATTGTGCTCTGAGTCCTACCTATCCACCTTTAAGGTCCAACTGGAGCCTTTACAATGCATGAGAGGCAGCAAGAGTGCAACCTATCACCCCAAGATCATACACTACAAAGTCTGTGGATGAAAATTTTCCTGATTTAAGAAACTACATATAAAGATCCTGAATTTGCTTTGTTTTGGGGGTAATACAGCCATTAGTCTAACATAATACCATCATTTCCTCCTGAAAAGTAGAATCTTGGCAAGCTGTTTTACCCTAGTCAGATAGTGCTGACATTCCAGAGAAAACTGACTAGAATGTTCTAATTATTATTCTTTGACAGAAGAAGAGAAAATTGATAATAGATAAGCTCCCTGGCAGGCCAAGTGAAGTAGATGGCTAACAGTAGAGGAAGCTTCACAAATGTGATCTATACCTCATAAGAAGAAGGCATCGACTCAAATCAAGAGCTTCCAAAAGCTCTGTGCATGTCATCTCACCAACTTCATCTCCATCTGATTTTGCTGCATCTCTAGCTTTTTCTGCAGCTTCCTTAATATGAAGCCACTCTGGACTAGAATTGTGAATGACTCTTGCCTGCAACATTTCCATTTTCCAATAAGGTTAGAAATTAACAGCCATTACACCAATCCCAAAGTGACAGATTCAGGGTAAAAGGTCTGACCTGTGGGGTTCGGACGCCAAGCCACTTAGCAAATTCGTAACCAAGGCGCTCTGACTGAGTGGCCATCCTTGAAGATGAAATCTTTATAACAGCTGAAGCTTCCTTAGGGGAAGAATCATCGTTACAAGGTATGTTAAATAATGCAAAAAAGACAACCCCTCCAGAGTTCACAGTGACCTGCAGGAAAACTGAATGTGCAATTATAGAAAACCCCATGAAATATACAGATAAAAATGACATGATAGTGCTGAAGAGGCCTTCTGTTGCCTCAACAAGGCGCATAGTAATTCCTCCATACATACCTCAAGGGCTTTATTGGACTCGTCCTCAGACTGCTCAGTGCTACTACCATGTTCAGTGTGGTGAAGTGAAGAAAGTCTGGTCCATGAAAACGAACTCGACTCTATATCAATCATAGCAGCTTTACCGAATCTCTCCCACAAACTGATATCAGAATCATTCTCGGAAGGAAGACTACATTTTGGATCATTGATTGATTCTCCTGCACTGAAATGGCAATCATAAGTATCCCCTATGTCAAAAGGAACCAAAAAGGGGGTAATTTCTTTGTTCACTGTAAAATTAAGAAATTAACCAGGATTTTTGATAAAACTAATGTCTAACGTTTAGCAGTTAAGTAGAGCAGGATAGCGCCAATCATAAATACCCCTATGTCACAAGGGCCCAAAAAAAGGTAAATTTTTTTGGTTCGCCGTGTAATTGATTAAGTACGAGTATTCTTGATAAAGCCCATGTTTGTTGTTTAGCGGTAGATTAGCATAGGAGAGCATCAATCATGGATACCTCTATGCCAGCTAAAAAAAGCGAATTTCTTTGTTCATTGTACAAATTAGTAATGAGGGTTTTGACAAAACCTACGTTCAATGTTTAGCAGTAAAAGTACCTAGAAGAGGAGGGCATACTAGGATGAGGATGAAGACGATGATGATGAGGGAAGCCAGAGGAGCGATGTCGGCCGCTGCGCTTACGAACCAAGTCCAACCATTGGGCGAACCTGTATCCCGGTCCGGCTGTTATGTCTCCCAACATGTACAGTACCTGCATTTCCCAAACCCAAAGTTTAATCGGTTTTGAAATGTGTGTGTGTGGGGAGAGAGAGAGAGAGAGAGAGAACTCGAGAAGTGATAGTGAGGGGCAAACGGAGGTCGAGTTCGTCAGATCCAAGATCGAGAGAACAATCTTCCTCTTTATCCTGTAAAATCGGCATGTAAAATGTATATATAACCAAAAATTAGAGAAGTGAGAGAGAGATGATGATGATGGAGGAGAGGAAAATTCTTTAGATCCAGAATGGCTTGTCCTATCAATCAAAAGTACTAAATTTGATAAAAGAAGGAATGGGAATGAATGCGGTAACTTGGTGTAATAAAAAAGTAGGAATTGTCGGAAAAAGTGAGAGAGAGAGAGAGAGAGAGAGAGAGAGAGAAAGAGACCAGAAGTGAAGAGGAAAAGTGGGTGGGGGAGTGATGAAGGCGAAAAGGTTGTAGGGACGTTGCTCTTGTGATGATTGCAGGTGGTGGCGGCGTTGATGGTGGCTGCTTAGCCTCTGTCTCTTCTTCATCACCCATCTATTTCTAGAGAGAGAGAGAGAGAGAGAGAGAGATGTGTTCCTGTAATGAGAAACCAATTGTGCGCGTGTATTTTTTTGTACCGGAAAAAGCAACGTCGCAATAAACTTCTCCCTCTCTCTCTCTCTCATGGAAGGAGGTTGTGGCCGCTCTTTGTGGGAAGTGGGGTTCGATGGTTGTAGCGTAGTTATATTATGCAAAGTTGGTTTCGCCGGCCTTTGAGCAATGATGATGATTCATGATTTCCATCGCCCACGCTCTCCCCGCCCCCGCCAGAGACGTCGTCGTATTGACTTGCTTTTTTTTTTTGCTTTCTTTCTCGTAGGGGTCGAAATAGGCCAAACGTCCATTCCGAGATGATGGTTTATTAACTACCTACTTTTATATATATATATATATATATATAAAGCTAATAGTATACTTAGAGATACATAATATATAATAACTTTATGTATATTATAATACTACTAAAATTATATAATATTACATATATTTATAACAGTAATTTAATATTATGTATTTTTTTATTATAAAAGTCTTACACTACACTGGCTATCTTATCAAGCCGATAAATCAATTGATCAAACAAGTACATCCTGATTCATTATGGTTGCGCTCATGATATGGATTCGGTTTATGGCATGAGATTTAGCTCCTATTCTCTAGATGTGCCTGACCCATTGTCTAGGCTTAGTGGGTATCATCCAAACAGCAGCCCAATGCCACGGTATGGTGTGGTCAACCAACGAATGAAGGTAAGGATGGAGACTGGTTGGAATATTCTGCTGAGAACGAATAAATAAAATGAAAAAATGCTTTGCATTTACACTTGGAATTTGACCCCTCCCATTATGTCATGAACCAAGTAAGAATAAGACAAGGCTTCCCTGGAAGTGCCACTATAGGATCAAGTTTCCTTTTTCTAGAAAAAAAATAATAATAATAGTAAGAAAAAATAGGTCACAAATGACAATGACCACGGAGGAACTCGATCTCATGACATATTCTCTTTAAATAAATTATTGCAGAGGAGATTAAATGAAGTGCTTTGCAAAACCATGATAAGTTGATGTGCAGTAGCACCCTCATCGTGTTTTTAGGTACGTCCACGACATCCCTTTCGCTTTGGCCTTTGTGTCCTTATCCTGGAGAGAGGGCAGTTTAATCTTGATCAGCTGAGAAATCAAGAGTAATCAAAAACTGTCCATAACTACCTGAATTCTACACAAGCGGCCAGAATTCAGTGGAAGTAGGAAACAAATGTGCTGAAGAACAGGTCCACCATCTGCCATTCAGCTTCTTCAATACGTATAGAACAGAATGTACAAGATGGGGGGCGGGGGGAATAGGGGACCTTTCTTTCACTCATTTCTCGGCCTTTTGGCTAAGATCAAGTGGTTCAACTTTATTCCCATTTCCTGAAACAATCACAATCAAAAGCAGGACAAACATACGTCCACAGGAAGCTCTCTTGATGAGGTCATTGATTGATTGCAAGCACCTGCTCAAGTTGAAATAGGAAGCTCATCATTCACATCATGACAATTTCCTCTCTAAGTATTTTTCATCAAATTCCCTGTAGACATATCTAAGGTTCTATATACTTGATCCCATGATCAAAAAAATAATCATTGATTTCATATATATTTTTGTATGCGACTTTTGGTTGTGTTGTGCTTCTGTCTATATTACAAAAAACTCACAATTACACACACACACACTCTCTCTCTCTCTCTCTCTCTCTCTCTCTCTCTCTCTCTATAGACTAATGGCACCAAAGACAAAAATTCCCTGTTCCCTTACAAGAAGCCAACAATCACAACACAAACTGCACGGACCCACACCATGGGTGGAAAATTGAATGGGCAAGTAAAAAACGAAAACAATAAAAGCAACATAATGCTATGGATAGATTCCTGAGGAAGAAGCCTCCGACTCCAAACCAGTTTTATGATTACTGATAGAATTCGAAGAAGGCTGCTCAATTTCTTTACGAGATGCTTCCCAAAGTTGCTGCTCTATCCCCAATTTCCTCAGTTCAGTCAGCCCTCTCTCAACTGTCACCGAGGCAAATATTAAAAAGATGTAAGTACTTAAGCACCTACAGAAACTGAAATATTAAAACCTAATGCCGCATTTTACTTAGCTCCCCTAGTTGTTGCAGGATGTTTCTATTTTGTATCTGAACTCCAGGTTTCATATCTGCTTATGGCACTGGGATTAAACTGGAGGGAGGATAGGTCTATGTAGCAGCATAATATGCTCAAGTCATGATGGCAATAAGTGCAAAATAGAACCTATCCAACCGACTGAATGCAACTTATATTTGGAATTTACATTTTTGTCTAAAATACTGGGGCCATTAGCAATGCAAAAGGAACAGTCTCAGCACCCAGAGTAACAATTAGCAGTCTCATTTGTTTTGATTTAGTGCATTGATGGATACCATATTTTGTACAGAGAGAATGTGGAAACTCATTGCAACTGTAAATAGTTCAAGCAGCAAGTTATAAACCTCTCCAAAACCGTTACTTGCTTTGTACCCAATACAGATTTATGTATACTGCTCATGCTAAGATAATAACCAAGCTTTAGAATCAATCTTTGGCTAACATGAATGAAACAATTGATTGTGCCCCTTAGCCACAGGGTCCTACTCAAAATGAAATAGGCTGTTCACCCGAAAATTATCCACAGAAACTCATTTTGATGAAAAATTAGGCAAAAATCAGATTAACAAAGAAATTACCATCCACAACATCATGTGATGTTGGCGTCTGCCCACTTCGGCTAATCCAAAACTGTAATCGCTCTTCAGCAATATCCTCCTCCACACCATACTCTTTGGCCCTTCTCCAAAAATATGTAAGCCAAGCCTGATATTGTAAATTTTCAAAATTTGATAAGAGTTTTTAACTGAAGTGAACACACCAAAACTGTTCAAAGCATCAAGAACAAAGTTGCCCAGCCCAAGTAGTCCAAACCTAATCATAACCCATTGTCCCTAAATCAGTTACAAAATGAGCAACAGCACATTCAAATAAAAGGCTGGGGAGGCTTAAGCTTCTGTTGCAAAAAGACAAGTATCAAGCCACAGGTAAACCAAATCAATTCCGCAATGAGTATTACTGTAGAAGCAAGGAGGAAAAGTTGATATTTAGCCTCCATAAAAAAAGGACAGAAATGCTGGCCCACTTCAAGATGAAGAACAACCACTACAGAAAGTCAGATATACGCCCACTTCTCATTAGAATGTACTGTGAATGCCCTCATTTTGAACGAATGGTAACATACCTCCTTAAAAAGAACATCTTCTGCCTCCCCTTCACTTAATTCTGCAGGAAAGGGAACCTTCTTCACACAATATCCAAGGTCTCATAAGATTTAAAAGCAGTTGTAAGAACGAAAAAAAGGGATGAGTTATCTATGCCCCTAAATTCATATCTAATGAGTGACAGGTAGATCCCTATTTTAAAATTACCATAGGCCTCCACAAACTTTGGATCGCCAGGTGATTTGAGATCTGAAAGACAAACAGAAAAAGAGTTAAGGTTTTTCACTTAAACCACAAAAGCCTCCTCATAATAGACATGGTGAGAGTCGAACTTCAATGAGATTAAAATCATACATTAAATCGATTGTAACCAATGGCATCATCTAAGCAACAATTGTTGCTGAAAGCCATGAGCAAAATAAGCTACTACTTTCATCAGAAAAAGGTGCATCTTTAGATTCATCTGTATGTTTTACAGACCCATGTATATTTTCTACCTAACTAGCATCTTCAATATTGAGTAAAAATTGCCATGGCATTGAAGCAAAATAATGTGCTACATTATAGCTCCCATTTTAGCCATCTCGCCATATGCAGTTGAAAAGAATAACTTCTTCACTAATAAACTTCGTGGCAACAACTGCCGCCAGCCCCCTCCCCCCAAAAAAAAAAATTAAATTAAATTAAAAATTAAAATTAAAAATTAAAATTAAAAATTAAAAATTAAAAAATTAAAAAAACAAACAAACAAACAAACAAACAAAAACCCAGAAATTACCACAAGGTAACAGATACACAAACAGAAATAATGATGCTTTTCCTGAAACCCAAAAGGAGGGGAACGTAATCCAAATAATAAGAGGGAAAACAGATCATGTCATCGTAAATTAAAGTTCAAGCATGATAATGAATAATCAAAAAGTGTACCCATGGACTGTCGAGTGATACTTGGGCGTCTATGTTGCGCAGAAGCTAGGACCACAGCATCCTCAACCTTCAAACAGAAGCAGAAATGATTAATCGAACACATGCCACCAAGAATCCAGAACCTATTTCTAACACACAATGACAGAGAATGTGAAACCACAAGACCAACTTTACAAAACAGGCAATGAGTGTAAGAACCAAGTGCCTATTTTGATAACGTCAACAAATGAAAACTAAACTAATTAAATAACATTCAATGGAGAAAGCAGCCATTGCATGTACGAGAAATTAACCTTTAAGGATGCTAGTTCTCTTAAGCCCATCTCAACTGACAGCATACTCTCAATATTTCCATCTCCAGTTAGATCACTCTGCTCTCGAGCGAATCTTTCCCTCTTATTTGATTCATTTCCATCTGTTCCGTGACAATAATGTCTCATACAAGGTCATCCACAAAGAAGCATGAAAAAAGAGTACTTATAAAAAATATTCACTAATTTGCAAACCGGCCTCTATTCCAAGCTTCCTCCTTAGCCTTTTGACCAGCAGAAACAACAACTTCAAAGGGAAGAGGTGCTAAAGATGACCAATGCTCATGCTTTAATACCGCTATATCTGCACAAATACCTATACAACACAAGGAATAAAAATATACAAACCCGAAATTTAAAATAATAACAATAACAATAATGATACAACAACAACAACAATAAATTGAGTCTTAATCCCAATAGTTTGGGGTCGACCATTTGAGAGACAAATATGAAGATAATTAAAATAAATAAATAAATAAATAAATAAAAAGATAAATGAATTAAGAAAAATAATAATAATAAATAAATAAATATAAACAAAAATAAAAATGAAATAATATTATATAATATAAAATATGATATTTTAATTTGTGCTGATTTTTCTATACCACTTATTCCTATCCAAAGTCATCTTCTCGTCTAAACTCTTAATTATCATATCTTTACGGATAATTTTCATCCAAATTTTTAGCGGTCTACCCCTACGTTTAACTAAATCTCCTATATTTAAATTCTCGATTCTCCTAACCGGAGCGTCCATGGATCTTCTTCGCACATGTCCAAACCACCTCAGGCGACACTCTTGCATCTTATCCACAATTGAACTTAACTCCCAATTTATCACGAATCTCTTCATTTCTAATTCTATCTCTTCTAGTTTTGTCACACATCCATCTAAGCATCTTTATTTTTTCTATAGCCATTTTTTGTTCTTGTTGTTATTTAATAACCCAACACTCAGTACCATACAATAGTGCAGGTCTAATCGCGGTTCTATAGAACTTTCCCTTCAAATGCATTGGCATCATGCTATCACAAAGAATTCCGGATACCTTTCTCTATTTCATTCAACCCGCTTGTATCCTATGGTTCACATCTTTATCTATATTGCTATCATTTTGAATGATAAAACCTAAATATCTAAATCGTTCATTTTTTTATACATGTTGTCCATCGAACCTAATTGCTTCTTCATTATTCCGATGACTGCTGCTAAACCTACATCCCATATACTCAATTTTCGATCTACTCAGTCTAAACTCTCGAGATTCCAATGTGATCTCGATAGTTTCATCAACTAACACTATATCATATGCAAAAAGCATATACCATGGTATTCATCTTAAATATTTTTTATAATTTCGTCTATTACTATTGCAAAAAGAATGGAACTTAATGCCGATTCTTGATGGAGTCCAATGTTAATGAGGAAACTATCGCTCAAACCCTCGTAAGTTCTTATATTGGTTACAACTCCCTCGTACATATTTTTGTTGAAATTAATGTATTTCGAGAAGAACCCTTTTTTCATCAACGCCCACCACAATACGTCTCTAGGAACCTTATCGTATGCTTTTTCTAAATCAATGAATACCATATGTAAATCTTTCTTATGTGCTCTATATATCTCTATCAATTGTCTTAACAAGTGGATTGCTTCCGTGGTGGATCAATAACAATAATGATAATAATAATAATATTTATAATAATAATTCAAAAACAGGTCAAACTTCTTTCAAACCAAGAACGACCAATCGAACATCACAAAAATAAAGAAAAAGGAGTGGCTATAAATCAAGCTTTGAATATCTCTATTCGCCTTATGCAAGAAAAGTATATGAAGTTAGAGCATCCAATAACTATGAACATTCAGTTACAAAGAAAAAGCTCAGCTAAACATTACCATAACGAACAGCTAAACACCAGTAGCGAGCAAGCCAACACCTCTTCAGAACAACTTCCTCCTGAAATGAAAAGTTAGAAATGCAATTAACTTCATAAAGACCACTTCTTAATCTCATTACAGAGCTAAGAGCAAACCATCTCTTCTTGGGTCAAAATCATCCTCTGAGTCATTATGCGAAGAGATTTTGCCTCAGATTCTGCCTCCTGATGCTGTTCAAGAGCAGCTGTAGCCTCATTTTTTAAATGCTGGTTGAAAGGCATTTGATTAGCATAAGACACAATGATATAATATCAAACATAAATAACACTTTTCAATTCAATCAGAGCATAATTTTACCATAAGTTCTGAACGAAGAGCTGCAATTTCTTCGTCTCTTCCATTCTTGGTCTGTTTTGCAGCTTTAAGAGCAGCCTATAACAAAGAAGGATTAACAACTAAAAGCAGAGTCTGAAAAATAATTGAAGTCATCCAAATAAAGCAGTCAACATACAAGAAAGCCATTGTTAGCATTTCGTAGTCTAATGCCAGTTACTTCCTCAGCCAAATGTAACAAAAAGTGCAATGCAAAAATGTCCCAGCATCATACTGATTCCAAATATCAATTAACATTCTCATTTTACCTCTCTTTGACGTATTGCTGCTTCTTTTCTGCAGATATTACATAAGATATCAAGACCACAGTTTTTCTGGTTATCTGATTCGAATCAAGACTGCCATATTAAAGTGCTAAGACCAACTTTACCTGCTCAACAACTTAGCTTCCAAGGATACACCTTCTCCGAGAGCAGCAACCTGTGATTCAGATAACATTACTCTAGTCAATTCGAGATACATCTCAGCAGAAAGAATGACACCCAATATGGGGTAAAAATTAGCATATGCTGATGCACCATTACAAAAGAAGCTAGCAGTATTGGACAGAAAAAATCACCAACATGTTCCCAGATTAACCATATATGGCTAGATGATCTTCAAAAGCACCCATAAAAGACAAATAAAAATGACAATCAAATATTGATTGAAATAGTTGCAGAAAAGAATTCCTCAGCTAGTTTCTTATCAGGGAAGTCTGTCCAACACCAAAGAAACACTCATTTGCATTGATGTGCAGCACAACACTCAATGTAAAACTTGCATTAGGAAAATGTGCTGCAAGGAAACACTAACCTGTTTCTCAAGCTCCCTGGCTCTTGCCTCTGCTTCTTCACGTTTTTCTTCAGCCCGTCGAAGCTGTAATTTGAATCCACAATGAATTGCTCAAGTCACAGAAAATTTGAGTAGTAGGGCTTTTTTCCCTGCTTCATTTTAGATTGTTTAGGCTGATCAAAAGGTAAAATTGCACACCTTTTCAAAAATAACTTCATTCTCTTCCTGTAACATATCAAGCTGCAGAACAAGCAGATGTCAGATTCACAGAAAAAGCTCCTAAATTCATTCAACATGAAATAGCAAGAATGTTCACTCAGTCTCCGTTTACTGAAAACAGGAAAATAATCATCTTGAAAGCCATTTAATTCCCAAAAATAAATAAATAAATAAATAAAGCTATTCAGAATCAAGTGGAAGAACATATGATGGATCAGTGGATCATACTTCGTCACGAAGTGCAGATGCTGCATGCTGGTTTCCAGTATCCTTAAGATTAAGATGTCCCATATCTGGAATAAACCTGCAGCATTATTTGCAGAAATGTCAGCATCGATTCCCATAGGAGGAACCTTATCTACTCCTATAAGAGTTGTAAAGTAGGCTACGTGTGAGTTTAGCAACTCTATCAAGCACATTTTTCACTTTTCCCTCTTTCCTGCTGGGGAAAAAAATGTCCATGCATACAACTCCAATACAAAATACTCTCTATGAATTTTTCAGTCAATAGATGGCCATCAAAGACCTAAACCTCTTCAGATAAAGTGCTTATTCTGCCCAATACCTTTTCAACTATACACTTATACTGAAGAGTTGAAGAGGAATTGGAGAGCATTTCTGTATTAGTTTATGGATTGCTCCTTGTCTCACTTCTGAGGATTTCTCATCCTTCGAGTTATTGTGCATTCTTTATTGCATTTAATACAATCCTTTTTTTTCTATCACAATAAGAATAATAATAATAATAATAATGTCATGTGTATGATCTTGAAGGGGAAGGAAGGCACAAGTTCAAAGGATAGGGAAGGGAGGGAATTGAAGGACAAACGGCTTTCCTACATGTTTGGATGTAAATCAAGGATGGGCCCGATTAATATACATACTAAACCTAGGAAGCACGAATGTTTCAAAATGCAAGCCATATCTGTAATAGACACTGTGGCAGATAAACATTTTTATAACAATAATATTCATTAATTGCACATATACAATATTGAATAAAGAAATCACTGACACACCTAGTTCTCATATTTCATTAGCACCGGACTTTAAGTATTTTAAATAATAAAAGTTGCTAAACTAGATTCATCTATAAATAAAAAAATAAAATCTGACCAATATAAATGTATCAAGTCATATGCTTGTATCCTAGTTTTTTGACAACTTTCTATCCATGCCATGGCACATATACAATATTAATTGGTCATGTGTCCATATCCATGCTTCTTCAAACTAACTTTCTATGTTTTATTGGCATGTTAGAAGTGTGTATTTGTAGCTATATCCAAAAGTGTGTGCCCATGCATGAGAGAGAGAGAGAGAGAGAGAGAGAGAGAGAGAGAGAGAGAGAGAGAGAACTGTAACCAATTATATTGCCTAAAAGGATTTTGGTGGTAGAGGAACAAGATTTATGCTGCTAATAATCAACTTTGCAATTAGTTACTTAAATCAAACAGTCTTCAAATTGTTCATTTGAAAATATGGAATGCCTTATTATTGGATTATCACTATACCATGCAAAAATATAAATCTAAATTGAATTAACAATGCAGGAACAAAATCACCAAACTGGTTTCATAAGACAACAAAGTAGATGATTGACTCATTCCAAACAAAAAATAATTGCAGGAAGTCCTTTGATATTCTGTAGTGCAAATTTTAGGCTTTCCCTAAGTGATCGAAAGCAAGATATTTAAGTGTTATATTACAAATGATGTTTCAGTGTTGCAGAAAGCATCTCCATTCCTTCATGTAGTTGCGATTGATTAAAGTAAATATTTAGAGAAGTTTAAGCAAAGATGAACATGGTTTGGCTAGATATTTTTATTTAAACAAGGATAAAAATACATGAAACGAACTCTATACTAGTAATAATTACCTTTTCTCTCTTAGCCTAGATGAAGGAGGCTCGATAGGTGGTATTGAAACCGGGGTTTTCAATGATGCTCTGCTAGGTGGCACCAGAACTGTTGAACGAACAGAAGCTGATGGTCTTCCAGCTGATGCTGAGCGAACAGTAGAGGTGTGATCTACAAAGTTTCGACCTAACTAAATATGATCGAATCCAATTAGACTACCAAATTGAAACCAGGAAAGATGAGGATTTCTTTGTGATCATCACACAAAAGTAACAAGTACGCCTCAATACATCAGTACCCTTATGTAAAAGTAGATTGTAACCATTATCATATTTATCTGGGAAGCGAGGTGTAGAGCCAGATGCATCATCAAGGGTGTAACAAAACTAGAATTCCAATCTATGTCCACTTTGAAACCCGAGCAAAGATATCAAGCAATTCAGATTGAGAAATTGTTTCTCTATATGGCTTCCACTAACGGGCATCAATGCACTGAAATTGAAGACCCAATTGTTTCCAAAAATAACATTAAACAGTCTCTTGGTAATGCAGGACAAAAGCCGGATCAGATCTCTAATCTGATATGATTTTACAAGTAACTTAAGAATTGGAAATTTAAAAAACACCAGGTCAACCGCAATACAAGTTCCAATTCACTTCAATCGCATGTTATATTCAAAAGTTGAAAAACTAAAGCTTTAAGGCACGATTCAACTCAACTAGATGGAAATCAACACTGAATGAATTGAAATTTATGAAATTTACCGCAGGAGACGGAGATCGATTGGTTCTAGAAGACGAGAAAACAGAAACACTGTTGCTATTGTTGTTGTTGGTGGTGGTGATGCTGTGGTTGTTATTGACGTTACTGGAGAAAGAAGAGAGAGCAGGGGGAGGAGCGCCGGGGAAACGGAACCCTAGATCTTCATCGTCGTCGTCGTCGTCGTCGTCGTTGTCAGCCGTCTGAGAAGCCATGACTTGAGCGAGTCGCTGAGCCGCAGCTTTAGCGGCAACGTTCTGAGAGCGCTTGATGGTGGAGAGACCACCAACACCAGCGGACAATCGGGAGTGAGGATGAGCGGGAGACATAGCCGGGGAAGAGGATCCAGTACTATTCGAACCGCCGCTCCACTGCCGCGAATAAACAGGACTTGCGGTTCGTCTACGATCCATTTTTCCCTCTTACTGTTTTAAATAATTAAAAAGAAAGAAAGAGAAGAGGGCATCGAAATTATTGTGTTAAGCTAGATTTGTGTGTGGTTGCCGTTCTGTCTTTTGTCTAAATCGAGATTCTAGGGAACAAGTTGAAGTCGACAAAAGAGAAGAGGCCCTCTAACCGTCTGGTCTGCGTTTTCGGATTCTCTCTGTCTCTCTCTCTCTCTCTCAATGATGACTCGTTTCTAACCGATTGATCTGTGATTAACGGTTAATACTACTTGACCTCAATAGCAGCAAATACAAAGGAAATGATTTTTGGTAAAATAAAAAAATAAAAAAAAAAAGATTTAAATAGAAGTCCATATTATTTTGACAATTTATGTATCATTAAACTTTTTTTTTTTTTTGAAGAAATTTGTAATTATTTTTGAGGGGGGGGGGAGGGGGAAGAAATTCATAGAATTTAAATTCAATGAGAAGAGATTTTGTGATTAGGAAACATATAATATTGTGTCATGTGGTTGGGGTGTTATTTAATTGGTAATATATTATCTCGACTTGATTTGATTCGAAGATTAATGATGCAGTGGAGGGGCATGTGAGGGGTGGATCCGTCGTCTGTCTTATGCGAGATTTGGAATATGGGTTGGTCCATTTTAAGTCAAAACTCCAAGGATGCAACCATTGCATTACATCACATTGCCACCCCAAAAATGCCAAAATGAATTATAGGAATACCCATGTAAATAATAATGGTGTTGCCCACCACTTCCACTTCCACAGAGAGAGACAGAGAGAGAGAGAGAGAGAGAGAGAGAGAGACGTGCATCACCATTGATTAAGGCTGTCATACGTGCATCACATGGTGTTTTTTTCCTCATCACTTAAAACTCAAAGCAAAAACAAATCTTACCCGATCCAACACAAAATCGTCTAAGCAAAACTTGGGATCCTTCCCAACCCACTGCATAAAGCACTCCTCCACTCAACTTCCTCCTGCGTTGCTTTCTACATTGGTCCCAACCTCTTCCAATCCTTTAAAAACAAACTTTCTCACCATTTTAACATCTCTCTATTTACTACTTTTAAATCCTTACCTCTACCTGAGGAATTCGGACAATTCTTCTTTTAAAAACATATTATGAATTTAATTCCCCTTTAGTCGGCGTGATTGTTATTTCTTTGCCGTCACCATAATTGTTATTTCTCCCCCCCCCCCCCCCCGAGTCTTATCCATTTGTCAAAGTGAAAGTAAGTAGCCCGCCGTCACGCGGGTGACCTGGTTCCATCCCCGTCAACCTCTCTCCTCTTATATTTTTGATTTTGTTTTCTCATGAAACGTCACGACGTGGGTCGTTTTTCTTTTTACAAGCACAAGCCCGGACATGAATCTCTCAAATGCTTCATTTCAGAAAATATTAGTCAGGACTTTTCAATATAGTATCAATTATCAAATACATTTTTCTATCTAGTTTCGATTTAAGAAGAAAATAAATTTTGTAAAAAAATATTTAACTAATCTACATTAACCAAATGAGTAAAGTATTAACTAATGGATCAAAACATAGGGATAATCAATATCAATAAAATTTTATCAATTTAAATAAACATTTGATTAAAAATAAGTAAAAGCATATTGGTGTGCACTTACATGTAGAATTTAGTAGGGTACACCTGATATTTTTCTCCAAAGGAGCATATTTGAATTAAAGCAATTACTTTTATTTTGTAATTGTATGAAAAGTAGATCTTCTATTTAACCACAGAAAATAAGACTTACACCCAACTCTAATCTTTGGATTAAAACTTTAATAGGTTCCCAATCTCCTTTTGAACAAAATACACTTGTGCTCATTACAGAAGCCCTTGGTCCCAAGTTATATCTGCAGTCCTTAAGGGCATGCCATGCTCCATCATTTGGTACGGACGTAAATAAATGGTCGTGGGCGGTATGTGATATGGAGGCACATTCTCTCATCTACAGACGTCATCAAAAGCTTTACGACTAGACTAGAAGTAGTAGATGTAAGTTTTGCCAATCAGGATCTATAATAAAAGAACATAAACGGATCCTTCTAGTTTATGGATGGTGTGAATATGCAAAAACCGCGTGTTTAAGCCTTCTGAAACAAAGCATGACACGAAATGATATATAGAAATGCCAAGTGTTATATGCAGGCCGCAGACTTTTGACATAAATCACATCTTGCCAACCAACAATACAAATATCCTGCCCGATTGGACATCACAAACAATGGATGTATAACTAAACCAAATTAGATATCAAATGCCTGATGTTCATCTCTCTAGACCCAAAAAAGGGGACAAACACAGATCACAACCAAAACTTGCTCCCGTTTGGCTATTCTGATTCATCATTCAGGCTTCTTCCGAACAAGTTTTTCAATCAAATCAGCGGCTTCCTGCACAGTGGTTATATTTTGTGAACTCTCCTCTTCAACACTGATGCCAAACTCTTCCTCCAGCCCCATCACTATCTCGACCTGTCCGAAAGTTAGGGAAGGTGGTTATATTTGTCCCTTGCCGTGTAAGCTAATACCAAGTGTATTTGGAAAAGTATGGCAATATTACAAATGGTAACAAAGCACTAGTGTGTGTACTCATGGAGTAGTCAGTGAGGCTATGAAGGAAAGCCTACCGTGTCCAGAGAATCTGCACCAAGTGCTGCAAACTTGGATTCAGGGGTGAGTTCTGTCTCAGGAGGCAATGCCAGCTGCTTCCTCACAATCTCACAAACTTTCTGCACCGTCTCAGGTTTTGCCTGCCAAATATACGCATGCATACATTAACCATTAACTTCATGTACAAGAGATCTAAAAGAGACAAAAAGGGGCAACGACAACAAAGACAAGTATTGAATTACGGAGCAGGAAACATGGAAGCGCGAGGTTCTCAAAGAGGGGAACTTAGTCTTTGCCCAGCCTAGAGAAACCAGTCTCAAACTTGAATATTTTCCGGCTGCCTACAAAAAAAGGGATACCAGAGACATAAACAAAGCATCAGTTGCCCGAATTTGGTGCTGTAGTGGAGGTAAACATAATATAGTACATAGTACACCGAATGTACAATACTAAGTAGAAGGGCAAGGAAATGTCAAGCACTAATCGCGCACGCCCGCAATACCCGAAAAAAATAATAATAAAGGGAGGGAGACTAAAGATTTCACGGATCACTTTCTTAAGAACTGTGTTTTGTATTTGAAATGCTTTTGAAATCCGCTTCATGCAATTAGTGTTTGGTTGGATAGGAAGGAACCAGTTATGAAAAATACTACATGAACCAAATGTACCCTTCCCGAAAAAATTCATACCATTATCTTTCAAACTTAAATAATTTTAAATTGATCAAAATACCTCATGATCCACCAAAAGCTTTTAAACATTTTAATGTGAACAAACTTGTAGAATTCGGTCCATTTGATCCTTAACTCATTATTCACCATTTATTTCTAGCAAGCAACTTCCATAAACGATTTAAATAAGGACTTCATGAATCACAACCACCTCAAACCTGAAGACACATTCAGCTCGACTTTGATGAAATTACATCCATGGGAAGTAAAAACTGAAGAATATTTATTAGACCCAGAAAATATCACAGGCCCAGCATTCAAAAGAAAATCCAATACCTACGAAAAAAACCGACACACTCAAATGAACTGGTTGCATCAGGAATTTAAGTCCAAGCTTAAAATCAGGACAGCGACCCTCACAGATCTAATTCCCCAGACAGGAAAAAAACAAATCATTCTTAACGGATCTATCTATATCTAAATCAGAACAAGTCTGCAGCGTCAAAGGGCAAACAAAAATAGCAAAAGCACAAAAATTTGTCCCAAGTTTCCGGTTTTTAAGATTTGCTGAAGAGGGTGAGTTTAGGTGGGTTTCACTTATTACCTCATTAGTCCTCGAGGACTGGCTCAGAGAACGCTGGAACCCAACCGCGGTAGCCGAGACAGCCGCCATTTGAAGTGGGACGATGAGAGAGAGAGAGAGAGAGAGAGAGAGAGAGAGAGAGAGAGAGAGAGGGAGGGTTACAGCGATACACAGAAAAGAAGTGAGCTTTCTCAGGATTGGGGGGCGTGTGTATTTAAAAGATAGGTAGTTGGAGAGATTTGTGATACGACGTCGTATTGTGGATCACGATCATGGGAAAGTCCAGCCCGCGACTGAGCTGAGAAAATCTGATACGAGTGGCGAACATTCACCTCTCTCGTTAAGCCTATCTACTCCCACGTTGGCAACTCACTGCGTCTCCTGTGTAATTGACTACATTGGACTGGACCCCACATATGTCAGGCCAAGCGGCCAGCAAAGATCTTCCATCCGACGTCGGATGCCCTTTCCAATCCAACGCCCGTTATTTACCCAATCAGCTTCCACCTCGAAGCCCAACCCCACTTGAAATTATTAGGAGCCGAACACATAGGCCCAAGTAAAGCACGATACAACCTTACTTCGATACAACGAACATTAATAACCAAGTTTCGACTTCCATTAAAAATATCGGGTTCTTATATATATGAAACGTTCTTCATTGAGAGACTCGCCCTTCGAAAAGAAACACTATAGTGATCGATCCGAATTAATCAGGATAAAATTTCGGATATCGAACGGTATCCAAGACATGGTATAAAAAAATATATATTATTGAATCAAGAAGAAACATTCTCCTTGTACCAAAAAAAAAAAACAAAGAAGAGACATTCTGACAACTAAAATCTAGATTAGAATGGATAAGAAAGGGAGATAAAAATATTAAATTCTTTCATATTTTCAACAAAATTTGAAGGCAAAACAACAGAATCACAACTTTAAAGATGGAAGGCAAATGGTGTTTTGATCAAAACAGGCTCAAAAAGCATGCCTTATACTTCTTCTCCAATTTGTACTCCAATAATCAGGTTGACACTCCTAGTACCAAATTCAGTATATGGATTCTTCGCATTAGGGATGAGGATCATGGAAACTTGACCAAGGAGGCAGAGGAATCTAAGGTCAAAGCTGCTATGTTTTCAATGAAGGGTCTTAAAGCTCCGGGGCTAGACGGTTTGTAGCCAATTTTCTTTCAGAGACACTAGCATGTAGTGAAGACTCCATCTGCAAATTCATCAATGACGCCCTTAAGGATGGCTTTTTTTTACCTTGGATATGCTAGGGCCATTATGGTATTCATCCCTAAGCAAAATAGGCCGAAAACTATAGGGAACTTTAGGCTGATAAGCCTCTTCAATACCTCCTATAAGATCCTGTCCAAGGTCCTTGTCCATAGGCTTAGACCTCATCTGCAAAGGATCATAGGGCCTCACCAAAACAGCATTCTTTCTAGGAGTACCGTGGACATCATTGCTATGCTGCAAGAGACCATCCACTTCATCTGTAACTCGAAGAGTAAGAGGTTTAGTATGGTGCTCAAAGTGGACCTTCTTAAGGCCTATGAGACCATTAGCTGGAGTTACCTCGGAAGAGTTCTCCTAATGTCCCTCGCCCCCTCATCAGATTGATCATGTTTGCAATCTCATGCGAAAAGGTCTTTTTAATGTGGAATAGAGGAATGTTACCATCCATCAAGATAAGACAAGGTCTTCGTCAGGGTGACCTTCTCTCCCTGTACATCTTCATCCTTGTCATGGAGAGGCTCGTGTACATGGTTCAAGAGAAGGTAAGAAAAGGGAATTGGAATCCTGTGAAAATATCTAAAAGAGGCTCTAAGTTATCGCATCTTTTCTTTGCGGATGATCTAATCATGCTGGCTAAAGCTGAGCATCTAAATCAAAATGCAGTTATGTGCTGTCTAAGGGAGTTCTCTACCATAGTAGGCTACAAATCAACCCATCCAAATCTAGGCTTTAGATTTCCCCCAAAACTCCTTGGACTTTAAAGAGCTCTCTTTTAGCTGCTAGTAAGTTCCCTCTAACTGATAACTTAGGAACCTATCTAGGTGTTCCCATGATTCACCAAACAGTAAGAAAATTGTTTTACCATCAGTTGTTAGAGAAAGTTCATAGGAAGCTCAGTATCTGGAAAGCAAACCTGTTGAGTATGGCTGGCAGAAAAACTCTCATTTAATTAGTCACCTCTTCAATCCCGGTGTATACCATGCAAGCTGCCTGGCTTTCGAGGGACCTTTGTAATAGGTTGGATAGTCTGAACAAGATATTCTTGTGGGGAAATGTGGATGCAGAGAAGAAAACTCATTTGGTGAGTTGGAATAAGTTGTGTAAGAATAAATAGGAGGGAGAGCTGGAGCTGAGAAAGATGAGAGAGAGTAATATGGCTATACTTGCTAGACTAGGATGGAAGATCATGAATGGGGACAGGGCTTTATGGTGTGAGGTTATGAGAAACAAGTACTTAAAGGATAAGGAGTTCTTGGAGTATCAAAGGAAGGCAGGTAGCTCCAGTTTTTGGAGAGGGATTATGAAGATAAGAGAGTGTATTAAGAAAGGAGTGAGGTGGAGATTAGGTGATGGTAAAAATATATAAGCTTTTGGAGACATCTTTGGGTAGGTCCCAATCCTTTGGTGGAGTGCTTACAAGATAGGGGCCAGGAGAGTGACGTGGAGCAGAGAGTTGAGTATTTTATCTTTGCAGAAGGTTTTTGGAAAGAGGAGCTCAACCTTCTGCTCCCTAGAGCAAATGTAGAAGAAATTAAAGGCATTATGGTGCCTAAGAGGATAGAAGTGAATGATTTAGTAGTTTGGAAAGAAACCGATGATGGGTCCTTCTCTGTCGTCTCTGCTTATAAGCTATTGACAGAAGATCAAAATACTCAACAGCTTAGGCAGGAAGATCACGGCTGAACATGCATATGGAAATCTAGATATGCAGAAAGAATTAAGATCTTCCTTTGGTTGGCCCGCCATGAAAAGCTTATGACAAATGTCGAAAGATGTAAGTGCAAGTTTTGTGAGAAAGCCACATACCCTCTTTGCAATAAGGAAGATGAATCAGTCCTCCATGTCTTAAGAGACAGTAATAGGGTGAGGAAGACTTTGGGAAGTTGTGTTTCCTAATTTGAATGTGAATGCAGATTTCTAGAGAAATAGCCTCTGCAAGTGGTTATACTTAGGAGCTAACCGAAAGGAAGTTAGGGGGCAAATTCAAACGAATTCTCTTTTCATCCACACAGCTTGGTGCCTCTGGAAGTGTAGATGCTTGGAAGTTTTTCAAAACATCAGCAAGTCTCCTTAGAACCTGGCTCTCTATGCTATCAGCACGTCGTGAGAAGTTTCACTGTCTTGGAGTGTCCCCACTGCTGAAAGGAGGCTCGATAAGAGAAAGATTAAATGGGAATTCCCTTAAGTGGGTTTTCTTAAGCTCAATATAGATGGAGTAATGTCTCAAACTTTCGAGAAAGTTAGTGTAGGAGGAATTATTAGAAATAGCGATAAGGTGGTTATGGGTTTCACAGTAAACATTGGAAAGACTGAGGTTCTTTCAACAAAGCTTTGGGGTCTTAGGGAAGGGCTTCATCTAGCAAAAAGGAAGGATATCACCCACCTGGAGGTGGAGTCTGACTTTGTTGTGTTAGTAAGCCTCCTTGCCAAACAGCTGGTTCCTGATCATCCTCTATCTTATCCTTCAAGAATGTCTAAAGCTTCTGGAGCTTTTGAATGTAATGGCCATCAAGCATATCCTTAGAGAAGCTAACGTCTACGCTGATTACCTAGCTCAGTTAGCCGAATTGAATGATGATGATTTGACAGAGCTAGGGAAACCTCCTCTGTCTCTGTGTCGGTTCATTTCGGAAGACTGCATGAGCATGGAGAGGCTTAGGGGTGAAACCACCTCTAAGAGATAATTCGGTTTTGGCTTGTTGTCTACTGTTATTTTTTCTTTCTGTTGTTTCTTCTCCCAATACCAAAAAAATATATATTATTGAAATTATTATTTGAAAGTCTAAAATTATTATTTAAAAACTTAATATTACTATTTATATATATAATATCATAATCTTAAAGTGCAATGTTACTACTCAAATATTATAATATTATTATCAATATTATTATAGGTTTTGAGTGATATCATTAGGTTTTTGAATAATAATATGAAACTTTTAAACGGTAATATTGAACTATAAAGATATATATCTATAGAGAGTATAGAATTTTTAAATAGAAAATTAAATAAACATATTTAAAATAAATATAACAAACAAATAAACCAAAATCCAAATAGTAAACACATAATCAAAAACTATCCCTAAAACTAATAACGAAACCACGTAAAATCTTGCTACTAGCACCACCGCCATATCTAGTAACACCCCCAACATCACGTTGATCTAAATATCGGCCAAATGGAACTTAATTAGAAAATATTGGACTCTTTTTTTAATATATCATTCGTTAATAAAATTATATATATATATATATATATATATGTATCTTGTTCTCTCTGAATTTGCTTTGAATACAAGGGGGATTGATAATTTTTTAACATTTGAAATCTCAATGAACTAAGATTGTGTTTGGTTGAAAGGTATGAGAATAAGAAATGAGATTGAAACTCGTATAAATTATTTGACTCAATGAAATGTGAATAAAATCATCAAAATATGAATTTTGTGAAATCCAAATAAAATGATGGGTTTTGATTGAAAGCCAAAAAGTGGTAGGCCCAGAGTGCATTCGATTTGTAACTCACATGATAACCGATGGCGAATGGTTCTAGATTTTCACAAGACTTATGATTGTGTTAGTTGCTCTTTCTTGGGTCAGACTTTATGGGATTTTCAGTTTCCAGATCAGTTAATCCACTTGATTATGTTTTCAGTAACTCATGCTAGATCTGCCTTACTTTCTAATGGAGAGGTGTTGCCAGATTTTGATCTTGGGAGGGGTTTGAGACAGGGTGACTCTTTATCCCCGTATCTGTTTCTTCTAGTTATGGAGAAACTTTCATAAATGATACAACATAAGGTGAATCAAGGACTCTGGATACCCATTAGGGCTTCATAGCGGGGACCGGTGGTGTCTCATGTCTTTTTTGTTGATGATCTTATGTTATTTGTAGATACAAAATCGGGGGTCCTCTCAACGATTCTTGAGTGCCTACAAGAGTTCGGAGATAGGAGTGGATTACGGATTAATCCGCGAAAATCTAATCTCTTCATTTCCCCAAAAGCTCCCTTGGCTTTGAAGACTAGTTCCTTCTTACGGAGGATCTAGGGATATATCTTGGAGTTCCCCCTTATTCATGGCGGGTTAGGCATACCAAGTATCAGTACCTAGTTGAGAGGGTCCAAAATAAAATAACAGGTTGAAAGGCAAAGACTTTGAGTTTAGCTGGATGTCATAGTTTTATTCAAGCAACCACATCTGCCATTCCAACGTGTGCCATGTAGTCCGCCTGATTGCCCGAGCAGATATGTACCCAGTTAGACATGATTCAAAGGCAATTTCTTTGGGGTAAGATATATCAATCGAAGGATCATGGCGGCTTTGGTATTAGGTCACTCAAGAGATGAACAAGGCTCTTTTGGCTAAGGTTAGCCGAAAGATTTTAATAGGGGAGCACTGGTAATGGGTTGGATATCCATTTTTGGGAAGACATTTGGGTGGGATCATCCCCATTGATCCAAATATTACATGGTAGTGAATTAGCAGACACTGAGACATTAAAGGTGAGCCACTTCATTACATCGGATCATAGATGGGATATTCTCTATTACTGAAAAATGTGGTAGAGGAGATACGAGCAATGAAGATTTCCCGGGATTCAAATAATTGAGATTATGTCAATTGGGCAAGAGAAGCATCAGGGTTTTTTTTTTCGATCCGATCAGCATATTCCAACCTTCGTACTAATGAGGTTTCTCCCAATTAGTTAACTCCAATTGACTCTTGAAGATGGATTTGGTACATGAGATAGTCAGGAGCAGGCTTGGATCTTAGTATGGCTGCTATATCATGATAGCTTGATGACAAGTAGTCATCGCTTTTGACGAAGGATGGTGACAGATCCCCTATGTCGAGAGTTAGAGGAAACTATTTTTCATTTATTTCGAGATTCAACAGTGGTTTGACAGGTATGGAATCGAATCCTCAAATCTTCCTTCTTATCAAAACTAGTGATCGATGAACAGTGTCTCGTGGACTATTTGTTTATACCCTCTGGACTATTTGGGAGGAATGGTGTCTTGTGGTGTTTGACGGTAAAACCTTTTCGCTGTAGGGTATAGTGATTAAGGCTTCTTGCTACACCAAAGATGGATGGATTGCCTTATCAAGGGAACCACTTCAACCTCCCATTTGGGACGCTGGATCACTTGGTGTCCCCCTCCTACGGGTACCTATAAATTGAACACATATGGTTTAGTTTTTAGGAATACCAACTCGGTAAGTATAGGTGGTCTAATCAGAGTTGAATTTGGGCTATGGATCAGAGGTTCTTATTTTAGGAATTTTGGGGTCTACTGACTAAATTGTGGGGTGTTCACGAAGGTCAACTCATTTTAATCAGGTCAAAGCTCTCTCCGATAATCGTGGAGTTGGATTCAAATGAGTTGGTAATGTTACTCACATCAGGAGTTGAGCTGCATCATCCTACCTTTCATATCATAAGAGAGTGTCAACATCTAATGAGGAAGGAAATGGTCTAATGTGTATCTTTTTTCCCATGTGAGGGTAATAGAAGTGTAAACATATTAGCTCATCTCGAAGACTTGATGACTCATGGAGTTTTTGATTTGTTGTCCTCTCACAGCGAGATTTATAGAGTTTTATTGAGAGATATTCGAGACTTAGCTTTCTTAAGAGGCTAGAGTCCTCGCTCCCCATGTACAAGAAAAAAGAAAAAGAAAAAGAAAAAACTTCTTTCTATTGGAGGCCTCTCCTCCACAAAGAGGGGTTTTTTTTTTAAACAATTCTCTTACACAAAAGGTAGAGCTAATATTTTTGCTTGATTAATTGTTGGAAAGATCACAACATTTGCGAATTTTAAGCAAATTTGAATTTTTTTTTTGTGAATAAGGATTTAATTATTAAATTTTATTTTATTAATAGTTTTTAAAACTTTAATTTTATAATTACAATTATAATTTTAGAAAATAAAATAAAATTTTAAAAATATTAATTTTAAAATTTTTTATCAAAAGTAAAATTGATAATAATATGATTCCTATTGCGAAAGATATATAAATCAAATATTAATAATGGTAATCATATCTATTTTAGAATTTGAATCATACAATTGATATCCAATTTTGATTCCGATTCCAATTCGTGAAGTTTTTTATTTCGATTTTGATTCTGATTTTCGAATATGAACCAAATAACATCTTAACTATAGAGAGAAAGAAGAAAAAGAGACAGCATTTTCTGATGACTACTGCTGCTGCCTGCTCAACAACCTCACCTACCACTCTTCTCCCTTCATTTAAACCTTGGGCTTCTGCTTTTCTCCCCACACATTCCTTCTCTCAATCCCTAACCACATTTCTTCTCTCAATCCCTAACCATCCCCAAGTCTTTCAACGGCCTATGCAAACCTTTCCAATCTAGGTTTTCTCACATCATGTATTTGTTTAATTAGAGTTCTTCTGACACTTCTCGATTTAAACATTTGATAGCTCTAATTTTTATGACACTGTTTCCATTGCCTCTATATGCAATTTCCACCGTCGAATCCCAATACATAAGAACATCATCTCATCATCAAGAGCTAAATTTTAATTTAAAAATATATTAAAACATATTTTAATTTTATTTTAATTTTAGAAAATTAAATTAAATTAAAGAAAATAAAATAAAATAGATGATAATTATAGTTTTAATTTTAGAGAATAAAATAAAAATTTTAAAATGTTAGTTTTGAAATATTTTTATCAAGGATAAAATTGATAATTATATAATTGTTATTCTAAAAAATATACAAATTAAATATCAACAATGGTAATTATAGTCATTTTAAAATTTAAACCAAATAATTGATATTGGAATCTGACTTCAATTTTGATTCCTATGATATTTGAATTCGATTTCGATTCATGAATATGAATTAAACGCCAACTAAGAATGTGTTTTTAATCAAGAGAAATCCATGCATGAAAAACCTCATTTTTTCTCTTTTTATTATTCTACAATCATTCTTCTTGTTTAGTAAGAGAAGCATTAAACAAACCAAATAAATAAAAAATTAAAATTAATTTGACATAATAATATATATAAATATATTACAATCAATTCAAATAAATATTTAATTATAAAATCAATCAAAATATATTAATAAAAATTATTATTTAAAATTTAATATATTTAATTATTAATTTATTTGATTTTGATGATGCATGATCTAACTGTTATCCATATTCATACTCAATAACCTATAATCATAAAGTTAAAAAACTATCAAGTCTAATAAATTAAAACTGTAAAGACTACAAAACATTCTTGATTAAATCTCTCGACACCTCTCAGTCAAACACTTTCGTTTAATCCTTTCAGTCACCTCTCGGTCAAACACTCTCGATTAAACTTTTCGATCACCACTCGGTTAGACTCTCTCAATTAAACCTTTCGATTACTATTGATAGGTCTCCTACTGAATAACATCTCCGCTAAGCAAATCAAAATCATGATCACACGAGATTTCGATCTTCTCTAATTTTGGGAGTCATCTCTCCTTATAAGAAAGTAAATCTTCATAATTTCACCCAACAAGAGAGGAAATCCCTATAATAACTTGAACTTTTCTTAATCAATGGAATTCTAAATTTTCTAAATATCTTTGACTACAGTCACTATAATCTCGAAAGATTTAAAACAATTTCTTCATAAAATAATTAGTTTTTATATCCCTAAATAAAAGATTTATCATATATATACATGCTATATATACTAAACAAAAAGAACTCACAAAATACATTCTTTTTATTCTATATACACATATTATACAGAAAGGTATATAGCGCTAATCTAAAACTATAATCGGTCTGTTTTCTCTTTTTTACTTCTCTTTTTAACTTAAGTGTTGGAATTTTTTCCATTAGATCACATCCAACAGGTATTCGTAGGTTATTCTATTCACAAAGTCCCAGAAGACATATCAGTATTGATTTCCTATTCGAGTCAATAGAGTAATTTATTTGTAGAGCAAATTCACTTTGAACATATTTAAATGAGGTTAGTAAAGCATGTATATATTAAAACTATTAGAGGAGGTGGTCTTAGTCTTAGTGCATGAAGAGTTTTAAGCATCCACGACTTGTGCTCCATGCACTTCTTCTTCTAATTATTCAAACTTTTGACCGGGCATAGCATTCATTCTAAATGCAATACTTTAACGGGAAGGGAGAGGAGGGGGAAGAAAAGTCTGTAATGAACGTATCATATCAACCTTCTAAACGTGTTTAAAACGTGTTGACCCTCATTTCATGGTTAATTCCAAAATGTTCTCCCATCAAAATTAGCCTATTCAATCCCAACAACAGAAATTAAAAAAGAAAACGAAACAAAAACACGGAATGCAATGCAAGCAAAATCATTATCATATGATGTGAACATCAGCAAAAGTAAAATTTTTCAAAATGAATATTACCTAAACTAATGGAATGAAAGTATGGAATATCCCTATAATGATGGAGCGGAAATTCGATGGTAGAGCAGCTCCACCTTCAAAGGTTGTCGCAAAGTCAAAACATTAAAATTAACTTCCAAATGGAAAGTTCTATTCAAAATCCCCACCCTTTCCCCACGCCTAATCGAAGAAACAAACAAACAAATAAATATTATTATTATTATTATGTTAAAAGTGTGTGCGTGTCTCTGATGTCTGGGAGGGGAATATTCTATTCTACCTCCTTGCTTACATATGTACGATTTATATGCTTCCTCCTTACGATATGATATGCCTACATTTCTTCCTGCCATTTCTCCATCTCACCGGCAGCAATTCGTTTCCCTTTTTTTTTTTTTTTAAGATTTTAATTTTCTTAGGATTAAAGAGGAATTCTGCGGTTGATTCAGAGGGCCGAGTATAATTATTTCGGACATGATTATTAAATGAGAGAAGTTTTTTCACGGAAGGGCCTCTCCCTCTCCCTCACATCAATTCAATTAAACTAGTACGAATTTTCAAACTTTTCTTTTCTTAATAAACTTTTCTACCTTTTTTTTTTTTTATTTTTATCAGCTCCTTCGTTTTTTATGGTAACTTTAAGTCGATCTATTGCGTCTTGACTCAAGTTTTATTGGGTTTGGCCTATTTTCTTATTTTTATTTTTATTGTTTACTTGGGAACTTGATCCCTAGATTAAAAAAATATATACATATATATATATATATATATTTATTAGAAAATACAATAATAAGAAATGACAGCTTAAATTTACCAAATACTAAATATAATAATAATACATGTGAATACAATTCCGTGTCCGTGGAGAGGATGGTACCTCCGACTCCTTAGGACTTGGTGTCAAGTGGTCCAAATTGGTCGACCCAAAATTTGGAAAGGTCTACTGGCTGCTCACGTGATTGAATTTCAAATACAAGGGCATTAGAGGAATAAGAGAGCCATATAAATCGAAGGACTGAGAAAGGCGGGATTGTCTTTGCATCGACTTGCCAGACATTTCCAGCGCGGTAGGAGGAACTGATACTTGCTGTTCTCGTTTCCCCCCCCCCCCTCTCTCTCAAACCATAGATTTTCCCTAAAATGGCGTTTTCAGACGAGACTCGTCAATCCCTCATCCCTAGCTTCCTATACTCAACTCCTCCGGCGAAGAAGCTCATCGATTTGGACAACTTTGCTTCGTCCTCCGCCCCCACCCATGCTCTTCCTTCTAGAAGCTTCGTGATTCCGTCCCCGAACGAGCCTGGGAGGAAGATCGAGATGTTCTCGCCGCAGTACTACGCTGCTTGCACTGTTGGTGGAATTTTGAGCTGTGGTCTCACTCACACGGCCGTCACTCCTCTCGACCTCGTCAAGTGTAACATGCAGGTCCTTCTTGTTTCCGCCTCTCTTTCTTCGTTTTCTGCTTCATTTCCTGCTTGATTTTTATGGTTTTGTCCTGTTTTTGGGATTTGTTGCTTTTTTGCTCTGTTCATTTGTCTATCTTTGTTAGTGGATATGTTTCTTAGATTGAAGTCAAAATTTGCGCTGTACCGATTATTTTTATTTTTAAGGGGAAAAATAGAGAAAGAACTCAGTTTGTGAAGTTTTAAAAAAATAATAACAATAAAGAAATATAAAGTTACAAAGGAGAGGAGGCTAATGACCTGAAGTCGACAATCCAGTCTTCTTGGATTGTGCAGTACTTGCAGAAGAATTAAGATTTTTAGATGGGTGTATAGTTCTTGTTATGGCTGCGTTTCTTTGTCTTTCGCCTGTCCATCTTATTCATTTTATTGGATGAGCCTTTTACTTTTCGTCAGGAATGATTATCTACGTTTGGTGCTTTTTGTTAATCCGGTCTGAACAAAATGTGTCTTTATTTGGGTATGGAAATAATTGGGCCATTTTGTGGGTGCTGTGCTTGGAGATTGTTTCTTTCTCAACATCTTTCTGCAGACAAGGATTTCATGCACCTTTCCGTGTGTCTTCCGAAAGATTAACGTGTTTTATGCCATGAATATTCAGATTGACCCCGCAAAGTACAAGAACGTTAGCTCTGGATTTGGAGTTTTGCTTAAAGAGCAGGGTGTCAAAGGCTTCTTCAGGGGTTGGGTGCCAACATGGCTTGGTTACAGTGCTCAGGGTGCCTGCAAGCTTGGATTCTATGAATTCTTTAAGAAGTATTACTCAGATCTTGCCGGGCCTGAGAATGCAGCCAAGTATAAGACGCTGATCTACCTTGCTGGTTCTGCATCTGCTGAAGTTATTGCTGATGTTGCTCTCTGTCCATTTGAGGCAGTAAAGGTTCGTGTACAAACTCAACCTGGGTTTGCCAGAGGTTTGGCTGATGGGCTTCCAAAGTTTGTCAAGTCTGAAGGTGCCCTTGGGTAAGTTTATAATGACGACCCCTTTTTGAATACTTTTGAATTACTGTAGAAGCATTTAGTTTGATGCGTTTCTTTTCCTTTTGCAGGTTATACAAGGGGCTTGTTCCTCTTTGGGGACGCCAAATACCTTGTAAGTCGAAGTATTTATTGGTTTGTGCATAGCTTGTTTTGTAGTACATAGTATTTTTTTTCTTTCTTTTTTGGGCATTGAACAATTTATGGGGTCTGAAAGTCTATTATTATTTTTTCGTTATCTATATATGCTGGTCCTTAATCTGGTGTCGTCCTCACTTTCTCCGGTCCGTATTTGTTGTTGTCTGGAAAAATGGATAGTTGCCATGGGTTGCATCTTTTATCCAAAAAAAGCACTTGATGGTTCCTACAATTACTCAAATTGTCCTTTTTGTGCATTTGTTTCATGTGGACGTCTGTCACGTCTGAGGTTCCAAGTTATTATCTGGGGTCTCAGGACCAGATATAAGTTCTGTTGTGCTGTGCTTAAGCCAGGTTTTGTTTTTGTTGCTGGTGCTTTTTATGGGTTTAAAAGCCTTCATAGAGCCTCAATATGTTTTATTTACATGTTTAAATTTCACATCCTGGAATTTGTCTCTTCTGATGATTTTGTGCTGGCAATTGTGCATGGATTTCTCACGATGTTCAGTTGATTAGCTTATTTAAGTCTTCACTCGGAGCTTTTCCTGAATATGATTTTCGTGGTTCTCAGATCCTAAAATTAGAAGAAATATACTTCTGGTATAATTAATGAAATAATTTGTTGTATGTTTTGAGAGATGTGGAAATGATTGAGATGGATTTTGCAGATACAATGATGAAGTTCGCATCATTTGAGACCATTGTGGAATTGGTTTATAAGCATGCCATCCCAACCCCCAAAGATCAATGCAGCAAACCTTTGCAACTTGGGGTGAGCTTTGCTAGTGGATATATTGCTGGTGTCTTCTGTGCTATTGTGTCACACCCTGCTGATAACCTGGTCTCTTTCCTCAACAATGCCAAGGGAGCAACTGTTGGTGATGTGAGTGAATTATGTGCCCATTAGGTAGTATGATTTTCACTCTCATCTTTAATTCTCATATTTTTTGGTTGCGAGTTGCAGGCTGTGAAGAAGCTGGGCTTGTGGGGTCTGTTTACGAGAGGCCTTCCTCTTCGTATTGTCATGATTGGTACCCTCACAGGATCTCAGTGGGGCATCTACGATGCTTTCAAAGTCTTTGTTGGCCTGTAAGTTTCTTCTTCATTTACTTTATTAACTTGTCATTCTATTTAGCAGTTTTGCTCTATATTCTTATTTTGCTTTTGAAATGCTCGCATGTCAATACCAGTCTGTTTGTTTCCTTAACTAATTTAATAATGGATTTCCATGATTTGCATAGGCCTACCACTGGCGGTGTTACTCCTGCCCCTACTGCAGAGGTTGCAAAGGCGTGAATTACCCATGATGATTGACGAAAAATTAGAGATTCTACTCGTCTGCAGACTAGGGCCTTGTTGGCTGCTTATGGTTCTTGGTTGCTGCTGGTGGGGCGGTTTGCATTCTTATTTTTGCAGCTGTTACTGATTTTCAGGAGGAAGGCTTTGTTTTTGTCCTCCATAGAGGATCATATGTCGATGCTGTAGTTTTTTATTTTTTGAAGGGGGTGGGGATTGAATTTAGGTTAATATTTCTCAATCTGAGAGGAAACAGTAAATGATATCATTCTTTCGTTAATAATAAAGTTGACATTTTTCTGAAATTGATATTCCAGATTTGAATGAGCAAATGCAAACTACATATTTCCCTGGTACATCTATGCTTTTCAGTTCTCTTTGTTGCTGCGTTCTTGCTCCTTGTGTTGTTGGTATGCCTGCCACCATAGCTTTGAGGATTACTTAAGATGTTAATGATTTCATTTGTATATGTGTGCGCACGTCCCTGTTTCTATATAATGGAGATGCTGGAGTCTTGAATCTAGTGGTCCAATATGGTCGGAGCAGAGGGCATCTGGTGTACATATTTGGTGCTGCTAAGGGAATGGTCAATTGTTCGGTTTTGGTGTTATGACATTGGACAAGGTATGAATGCATCATTTGTGGGTCAGCACCAGAATCGGTGTGAAGTGAGGCACCGGCTAATTTGATGAACCCAACATCTCATAATCAATCTTGCTACCTTGTTTGGCCTCAAATCCCTTCTCCTTGCCCTCCTCGATGCACTTGAAGATCGGGCACACCCTCAAACACAAACCGAAATTGATAAGCACCTGCAATATTGTAGTCATGACTCAGGTCTGCAAATTGATAAAACACCAAATATACAAATCAAAGTCAAATATTACTTGTATAAATTCTGATCTGATGTCAACATCCTAACACACTCCTAAACCCAACAATAAGATGCTTCTGTCTAGTTCAGTTAAAGTAATAATGTACAAAATTTCTAAGAAGTGCTCACCAGATCCGAGTATGGCGCTTTAGAGTAAAGAGCCATAGCCTGAGAAAAATATTGCTTGTCTGTCGACATGTCCAGTGCTCTTTTAACTGATTCGAAGAGATCCATCACCTTGCATATCAGTGCTTTGGAGTCCATATCTGTGGGTGTAACAACTCCTAAAACCTCGCGTCATGTGGAAGACCGAAATGATGAAAACAGAAAACTATTCAGAGAAAAAAGGCTTAAATAAATGAAGAAATGACTTTAAACATAACAAGGTTTGACACGAACCCATTGATAGTAAAATCCTGCCGCAAGGAGTTCCTCCAACGAATATAATCTTTGCTCATCACAATCAGGTTTCTTACCAAAATCAAAATCGGAATCCCTCTCAAACCTTGCACTTTGGTACTAAAGCTTGAAACCTGTTCTTTAGAGAAAATAAAAATATTAGAATGCAACAGAAGAAAAGAAAAACAAAATGGTGACTCAATTAAGCTATTGCCATCCAGAAAAGGCAAAGTCAGATACCAAACTATTTCACTGGTTACTCTACCAAAATTCTGAAGGACAAACCTCCACAATGGTTTTATTCACATGTAAATGACAGATAGGAAAACGCCTCCCAGTAATTCCACATTGCTAGAAAGTATTCTTCACCTGCATATTGTAGAAAATGAGAGATTGCAACTTCCTAAGAAGCTCTGCATGCTTGTATATTGCTGTAAAGAACATTTCGTGGAAGGATGAAAATTAAAATCAATGAGCCAACTCCAACAATGATAAGGTCAAAATACGGCTCTTCCTTAGCATCACCTCATACTTATTCAGCGGGACTATCATTAATGGTATTCTAGTATGGCTCAAATTATAGTGTGCTGTCAATATAAAGATCTAGTCCTTGTGTAGAGCAATTTGTGCTGAAATGAAGGTAGTTTGGGCAGAAAGATACCTGTTTCAGTTCAGCTGAAGTATTATCAAAAATCATTCGGTGTTTGCTTTAAGATATCCCTTAAACAACCTCCAACAAGGCAGACCCAATACCCTGCATAGTACAGACAATAATGCCAAAGGTCTTTTAGACACCATGAATCCAAAATAAGCATCTCCGTAGATAAGTGATTGACATGTTGTGCTTCAGCCTCTTAAATTTTGAAAAACTAGCATCCACTCTGAAAGCTCAACCTTGTGGAGAGAGGTGTTGTTATTTTTTTTTTATTATTTTAATTTTAAAACCCTCTCGTGTGTTGGGTAATACGTTCAATGACATGAAAATTTTTAAATGGGGGGAAAATAGCCTGAAATGATTCAAACTTTAGATGTCCCCTTTTGATACCATGACAAAAACTTGGGAGTTACGGGTAAGCATGATTATCGTCTTGTGCAACAGCCAATGAAAATTCCAAATGTCAGTAAAAACTTGGGCTGTGACAGATGATGCATTTTACTTCAAACCATGACAAAACATCAAAATCCATCAAGAATTACCCACTAAACGTACCAAAAATAAGCTGGTAAAGAAGCAAAGGGCATACCTTTTCTTTTGAGTTCATTGAGAACAACCCTGATGGGCATTGGATTTGTAGAAGTAGTAATCCCAAGATCCTTGGAACTCAATTTCTTCCACTTGGGCATCTTAGTCTCACTCCTACCACCAAACTCACCATCTATACCAATTAAAGAAAAAAAAATCAACGAAGATTCCATAGTATCAAGCACAAATATAAGACTTTTGGTGTCTACTCATAAGCGATTGAAACAAAGAAAGACCTAAAATTTAAGACAGAAAGCTAAAGACAACAGAAACAAAAAGAAGCCAACTTGCCTTGTAGATTAGAATTTTCGTTGTTGAGAGTCTTGGCATCACCGAGCGTCACAAATGCCACAACAGAATTCAGTCGGACCTGCATTGGAAAAACAGCCACAATCACAGAGAGAGAGAGAGAGAGAGAGAGACTTCGTGGGTGCGACGAAAAACAGCCACAATCTGAAGGGCTAATGCTTGTCTTTTGCTTATCAAGTAAGTTTAGTTTATATCAAAAAAGTTGAAAAGTTCTGGCCGCTCAAAGCTACATGCTTGTCATCTTGCGAAAAATTATCCGAATGTTAACAGTCATTTTCATTGATTCTCTCTCTTTCTCTCTCTCTCTATCTCTCTCTTTGTGAGTTGGTGGACCAAGAAGGGATGATCCTGCGGACTTTTGGCTAAGGGATCTTGGGCGCTCTTGAAATTAAGGAAAGAAATGCCAATGGTTATCACTCTTTTGAAAGAAATTTCTTTAAGGCATTTCCCCGATGCATCTTGAATTAGGACTCTCCGGTAAAATTATAGCATGTATATGCTTTTTTCATACTTATATTTTATACATCTGTCTGCATAGTGTTGCACTTTTGGCACTTCATAAGACAAGAAAACATCACATGGTGGGCCATATATCTTACTAAGTGATTTGCATAACTTACAAAGCAGACCAAAAGCTAAACAATTTTAAATTAAAGCAAAAACAAAAATATTTTAAAATGCACCTCTTAAAATTCAGTACCATTGGTATTTTTGATTGATTTGGTTTCTTTGGCCTTATTCGACTGGGAGATGATTATATTTATGTTATAAAAAGATGAACTGTATATGTGCATTTTATTCGATGAATTACTGTTTAGCAATTAGATATATTGATGAAGATTATGATACATATGAGAGCAAAATCCATTAGGATCTCCCACCAATTTATCAAAATCTAAATCATTTTTCCTTTTGAATTTATTCGCAGAAATTTGGACCAATAATTATGGCCAAAATTGAAATGAGGTGGGGGGGGGGGGTAGTGTGGGGACGGACAAGTATATGATATATGAAGGGACTTATTTCACTTCATCAAAGCAGTGACAATTGGTCATCACGCGTGCCGACTAGTCGCCCCTCACTCGGATTCACTCCCCCACCAGGCCCAGGCCCCGTCCTCCGCAAAGGTCTCATTTAATGCTGTTATGTTGTCTTCTCATCCCTCTGCAAAATCTTCATTCAACATTCAATGGCAAGATCTTGCTCTCTGTGGCCTCTTGAACGAAGGTCCTAAATAATACCAAAACGTGATGGAATTGGACTTGAGTGACATGTCGGTTGGTCTTCATTCTTGTTGTAGGACTTCCTTAGGTTAATTCATCAGGCCATTAAACAATTGGTGTCCCAGGTGGGTACTATGTAGAACTATTTTACTTTCGCTTATTTTGGGAACTGAATCTATAAATAATTTTACTGTCAGATTACAGGTTACCCACTATTCAGGCGGCTCAAGATGTAGCATGGCAGTGTCGTATAGGACTTACAAAGTGCATTTTAAATGTTCACGAATGCATCCAACTTAGATAAGATTATGTGGCCAATTCTTTCACATGCCGTTGCAAGACCATGAATGGAGGTAGCTTTTGTTATCAAGATTCATAAAGTCGTACGCACAGGCTGTACAAACTATATTTGGTTGTTCTAATCCAAGGCAACAATTCGTCTCTCAGATATTGAAGAGATAAATATGCAGGTATATTGTCCTTTTGGTAGTCCTAAATTGGTGGGGCACCTCTGGCATTTGAACTTTCAATGCTGCAAATGAAGATGCCTTTCTAATTGCTTCCCATATTCTTTTCTAATGTGATGAAGACGCAGAATGGCTACATAAACCAATCAAAGTAAAGATTATATTCCTGAAACCAAAATAGTGCAGACCAAATTAATCATGCAACTTATCTGGCCGGTACAACTTAGAACTCTGAAGTAGGGTTGGGTCCCGCCCCGTTAAGGCCATCACAAAAGTATCACATAAATTCAAGGCACAAACATGATGCCATCTTTCTTATATTGGGCAAGTGAAAAAAGGCTATGAAGGTTGTACTTGTACTTGCCTTGTTCTCATGTCTCCAGCATAGACCCCACAGAACTCGCCGGTTGACAGAAATGTTTACCATTCATGCACACAAAGTTTTTCTTTGCATGATTCAGATGATCTGCTAAACATTAGCTATGGAAATTTTGACAAATATGAGCATAAATATAGTGGTTTTCAGGCATTTGGGCATTGACTGTATTTCAGTCCACCAAGAAATCCAATATAGACGGGTACCTACTTAAATGGGTGCAGCCCCATCAAAGCTGACTACAACACAAGAAGGAAAAAAAATGTTGTTCTCCTTATGTTACAACCTTATTAGGAAAATACCATAATTTTAAATTTGAAAATCACTACTAGAAAACAGAATTTCAGCGATAAAGAAATCCATCGCTGAAAATCCCTTTTCTGTCGCTGAAAGGCATCAGCGACAGATTTTTTCCGTCGCTAAATCCGTCGCAAAAAATGACCCCGCTAATTTTTAGCGACCGATTTTTTTTCTGTAACAAATATCAGCGTTAAATTAGCAACGGATTAACTCCGTCGCTAATATTAGCGACGAAAAAAAATCCATCGCTAAAACTGAAAAAAAAAAACAGCGACGGACAGAAATTCGTCGCTAATTTGAGTTATGAAAAAAAAAATGCACTAACCACCTCTCGTTGAGACTCGGCTGATGCTTATGTCTGAACACTCTTACCACTAAACCAAACAAGTCATCTAATAATATATGTTTCTTTTTTTTACTTATTATCTTTATTTCTTATTTTTTATTAATATTAGAATAATATAAAATTATAATTTATTATAAAATAATAAAATAATTTTATTATTACTTAAAATAAAATAATAAAAAATTGTAAAAAATAAAATAATATTATTCTTTAAAAAATAAAATAAAAATAATAAGAATTATTAAATAAAATTTAAAAATTAAAAATTAAAAATAATTTATTATAAAATAATAAAATAATTTTATTCTTACTTAAAATAAAAAAATAAAAAATTTGCAAAAATAAAATAATATTACTCTTTGAAAAAAAATAATAATAAGAATTATTAAATAAAATTAAAAAAAATAAAAAATAAAAAATAAAATAAAAAATAAAAAATAAAATAAAATAAAATAAAATAAAATAATAAAATAAAATAAAATAATAAAATAAAATAAAATAATAAAATAAAATAAAATAATAAAATAAAATTAAAAATAAAATAAAAAAAAATCCGTCGCTAATCCGTCGGTAATCCGTCGTTAATTTTTCATCAGTAATCCGTCATTAATTTTCGCGCTAAAAGTTGTAAATATATTTTTTTAATTTTTTTTTCCTTCACCAATACACCGACCGAAATTAGCGACGGAAATATTCCGTCGCTAAAAATTTCGTCGGTAATCCGTCGCTGATAATTTTATAATATATTTTTTTTTATTTTTTTAAGGGTTTAGCGATGGAAATATATCCGTCGTTAATTTTCGTCGTTAATCTTTCGCTAATCTTTCAGTAAAAAATCTGATGTTAATCCGTCACTATTACCGATGGATATTTTTCCGTCGGTTGTTTTCCGCGGTGAATGTATGGTGCAGGCATTATTTCTATTCTGGTTTTTATTGAGATTCCAATATTTTTGTACAGCAAAAACACCACTAGCTTTCCCCGTTAGGCACGGCCTGTGTCTCTTACAGTGTCCCTACCATTTTTATCTCCCTTTCTGGGTTTCTGTCAATTGAGATTGCTAGCACTTTTGTATTTATAGGTATGCATTATCCATTAAATTGTAAGAAAACAATGTAAGATTTTACCAGCTTTCATTTTCCATTATTTTCCATTATTAATGTTAAATGTTCTTGACAGCTAGTCAAAGCTGTTTGAAAACAGTAATTTCAGTGCTAAGCTTTCAAACAACTGTGATTCTTATCCAAATAAATTATTATTTTCAATCTGTTTTAATTAATACATGTGTCATGCTCTTCATTTGGAGAAGAATGACGGAGTAGCCAGCATTGCTTCGCTATCCATCCAGGCATTACCACGTGGATCTCCACTTGCTATGCAATGTCTGGTTTGAACAATAGTTACTGCTTTTTAAAAGAAACCTCCCTAACCTGAGGATCCTCATTCATTGTGAAATACTTGATTTGAACCATAACCATTATCTTTTAAACAAATTCGTTACCATACATCCTCTATAAGGTGCGAAGGAGTCTCATATTTCTCCGTAACTGACCTTTGAGGGGTCTTTGAAAGTGTAATCAGATTGAAACTCAAAATCTCATAATTATAAAGTGTATGTCGCGTCTATACGATCAACTACCTTAGTGGTGTGTCATGCTCTTAAATTGTAATTGTAATCACTTGTAAATCTAGTAATTTTTTTTAAGAACATTAGCGAATGTATAACTAGATCAATATTGATAGTCTCACAGTGGTCAAAAGAATCAGTACAAGAGGGGGAGGGGGAGGGGGGGGGGGGGGAGGGAGAGACTGATAATAAAAGAAGAGGAAGAGTGAAGCCATCTAATAAATTGAAGACCCAATGAGCAGACCTAAAAGAAAAAGGACACCCTTTTTGGTAGATAGTCTGAAAAGGTGGCCATGGGGTAGGGTACTCTCTAATGTTTTTGTTCAGTAGCAGCAGAAGCAGTAGTAGCACAGCACAGGTTACTCGCAGGATATTGATTATTTAGAGAAGAAGAAAAAGATACCAAAATCACTGCACTCCCCCAACGAACTACATATCATCATTAAAATTAATACAAGAATAAATAAACCGCTTCCATCCTATTTCTGCATATTCACAGAAAAAACAAAGAATAAAAAATTACAAGCTTTTATTGTCTTGAATGGATCAGATACCTCTGTAAGAATGTTTATTCCAAAACAATGGTTTACCCAGTGGAGAAGTGCAGAGCTACTATTTATCTGTCTTTAATGAACCCCACCATCCCATCCCTTGTCTCTAACACTTTTTTATTTTTATTTTTATATTTTATATTTTACTATGAAAACTTTTTTTGTTATGAGAACTTTTCAAATGAAAATTTTCATAAAGTTGGCTGTTGAGCAGAGGTAAGTCGACAACTGTTTTATGATATTTAATTATAAAAAGTTATACAGAATAAATAAAAAACAGCAAATTAATATCTAGCTCTCATGAAATCATGAAATTAATAGGAGGACAGTTTTCACAATGAATAATATTTTTTATTTTTTAAAAATATTCTTGGAGAGAGACGCAGAGAGAGAGATTAATATGACCAGTCAAATGCAGTGTATTAAAAAGAATGGGAAAAAAGAAATTGCATGGGGATGAGTTGTAAGAGGATTTTAACATTTTTCTCGTGTCTTCTCTTCTCTCTTCTCTCTCTTTCTTGTCTCAATGTTTATATAATCTGAGCTCTAGGGGGGTGGGTTTGTCTTCAGACCCACTTTTCTTGACTGCAACTTCTCTGCATTTAAGAGACACAAGTATCAACATTAATCAAACCTCTCTCTCTCCTCTATCATTATCTAAGTTTCCCAATTCCAAGACTGTTCTTTGTAAACAATGGCAGCCTTTTCATACCAACACCAACCTTTTGTTCTTGACTCAATTTTCTTGCCAAACACAGTCTTACCCATTAAGGCGCACAATTCACTGCAGGAAGATGGAAACATCATCAACACCAACACCCTCGTTCCTCAATTTTACCCGTCTGACAATTTTCAGGAGATTCCTGTAAACAATATTGTTGGAACTCTTATTCATGAAACTGCTTGTCCAAAGGTTCCTCTTCCTCACAGTGATGCTAAGCCTTCCACAGTCATCGAGAAGCAGAGGACTGACTCTTCTTCTATGGATGATCATAAGCTTGAAAGTGGTGAACAAGTCACTCAGAAGATAACTACTCCAATAATGGAGAAGAAGAGAAAAGGCAGAGAAATTAGATCTTCCCGCAAGTCTGCTCAACCTAAGGTAATAAACCCACTTCAGAAAACATCAAATTAAGCGAGAAAAATTCTAAGGTATTTTATTTTAGAATTTAATTTTCTTTTGTTTTTATGAATTATAAGGAAACCAAAGAAGGGAAAGGAAAGAAACAGAGAAAACGCAATGGCGCGTTGGTGAAAGATAATGATGAGAAGAATTCAAAATCTGAAAAGAAAAATGAGAAAAAGGTTGCAGAGGATGCTCCTCCGACAGGTTACATTCACGTTAGAGCTAGAAGAGGTCAAGCCACTGATAGCCACAGCCTTGCAGAAAGGGTACCTATAACCTCTCTCTCTCTCGCTCTCTTTCTTTCACCCGATTTTTCATTTAGTTTTCTTGTCACTTAATTTTTCTAAAATGGTTCTTTCTTACAGGTAAGGAGAGAGAAAATAAGTGAGAGGATGAAAATGTTGCAAGGTCTTGTTCCTGGTTGTGACAAGGTATGTAGTTTGCCATCGGTTTTTTTTTTTTTTTTCATAAAAATAATAATTAATGATGCTTTTGCTTTCACATATGTATAGTTCTGACAAGCAACATGTGGTTTTGGTTGCATAACAGATAACTGGTAAGGCCCTTATGTTGGATGAAATCATAAATTATGTTCAGTCCCTACAAAATCAAGTTGAGGTAAATTAATTACTGGCTTCCTGTTAAAATTAACCTAAATCTTAGCATTTAGTAACTTCTTTTTAACTTTTTCCTTCTGGGTTTTGTCTTCAGTTCCTTTCAATGAAGCTTGCCTCAGTGAATCCCATGCCATATGTTTTTGGAATGGACTTTGATGAATTTATGGTCAGACCAGATCAGGTGAATAAAAAAGAAGGATCTCAAAATTTCACTATTTGTTTCTACTTTTTTTTGGCAAATGTTAGAGCATTTTGGATTGATTGATGGAAATAGAAGTGAAATATTTGTCTCTGACACATTAGAAAAATTTTGTTGCAGAGTTTGAATTACCTGCCACCTATGCAACATTGCAGTCCTACACAAGTCCCAGCCTATAGTACTGATACAGCTACAACTACTAATACTACTACTGCTACTACAGCAATCAACACCACCACCTCCTTCACCGCAGTCAACAATAGCTATCCTCATCCTCTTGTGGACAATCCAATTTCCTCTTTACTTCATCCTCAGCACCAGAGATTTAATCCCTTCTCTCAGGTATATACATGCTTCTATTAGAAAAAAGCTATTTATCATGATGTTAAGGTTGTCAATGCATGCCACCATCTGGGACATTTAGAAGGACATTTAGAAAATCTTACCATTTTGTTCTGTTCTTGATGAATAGCATTGCTCTTTTATATTAATAATATCTAGTGCTACAACTTAAAACTATTGGTTACAAGGGATGTGTATTTAATTGATGATGATAATTATAGGCAATAGCTAACATTAGGTAGACCCACCAATTTGTTTTACATAGACAAATACATCGTTTTCAGGATAATGCCAATCTACTGTGGAATGTGGATGAGGAAAGGCACAGGTTCATTAGTCAAGCTGGATTCAGCAACAATTTGTGTTCTTTCCACTAAATAATTCAAATTATGCTCCCCCTACAAACATCTGGGTAAGCCCTCAAATCCCTGTCTCATGCAATATGAACACTTGTATAAAGACTTTCTGTTAAAAAATATGTTGATCATTTAATCATAGTTTTATACTATTTTCTAACCTAGTGATACTTTTCCACGCATTTGTCCTTTTCAGTTTGCAAGGAAAATCTCTGATCATCGGCAAGCCAAAACAAGAAAAGTGGACTGAGCACCCCAAGCCTTCTTAGGCTTCAGGGTTTTTAATACATTTTACAATTGAAGATTAATAGTGCAATAGAAGATAAAAGGGGAAGGAAAGCTTAGGAGGGAAATGACAGAAAAGGACATGGAGGAGGGGGGACCAACATGAGACCGGATCTTTTTGTAGATCCTTACTTGACCCCCAAACTGTTGAGCACATATTCGAAGACCCGCCGGTGGTGGTGGTTGTTATTGGACCTATAAACCAACAAGCGCATATGTATGATATATGTACTTCTATTTGTGTAAAGAAATATTGGGAAAATACATTAAAAAATAACTTCCCCTATTTACCAGTATCATGAAATTTATTTGCCTCTTGGCATTGTTGTTTGAATATGTCACTTTTATAAATATTAATAATTACAGTGTTGATTTATGATTTAATGATCACATAACTAGCGATTTTATGGGATGGTAGATGGTAAAATAACGAATGATTGTTAAATAATGATAATTTAATAATCATTAATTTCATAACTATCGACATATATAAGAATGATAAGAAGAAATCTATGTTTTCTATTTAAGAGAAAAGGGTATCTCTTCTCTTATTTATTTTTGGGGGCTATGTGTGCGGTTGTTATTTTACAGTTGATAAGAAAGGAAGAAAGAAAGAAAGAGCATGTGGGTATTTATTACATTTTGTGATACATATATATATATGTAGGGATGGGAATGTTTGTTGGGGGGACGAGGGTGAGGAGGTGAGGATGTTGGTCAATTCCCTTGGTTATCTCTCACCTCACCTCTTGTAACGGTCATGCACGGAGCAGAGCAGAGCGGAGCGGAGCAGATGCATCCTTTCTTTAACGGACTTGCTACTACTGTCATCTCATCCCCCTATGCTGCCACTCCAAACGATTTGATTTGACCCCCTCTCCACTCCTATGTAAATTTCTCCTACAAAACCCAGCTTCCTTCGAACTTTGATTCCATGTACTCAATATCCCTTTGCCTTTGCCTTTGCCCATGTTCAGTTTTACATCATTTTTATATAAAAACCTCTTGTCTTAATAATAGTTAATATTTTTAAATTGAGTCACCATTAATTAAAAGAAGAGAAAAACATATCCGTTGTTATAAGGGGTAAAATGCCCGACTTGCAAAACTTAACTTTATTTACTTTTCTGCGGACCTGAATAGTTTAATTCTTAGTTTTGATACTAAAATCCAAATTAATTATGAAAGTTTAATTTTAATAAAGTGGCTCGGTCGGCCATACAAGCAATATATAGAAATATGCATGCATGCATGCAATGCATGAATTTATGCATGTATGTATAAGTATTTTTGACACCATCTATACAAAATAATGGTTTTAAAATACTTGTCCAACCCAGCAACAGTGTGGATGTGACCGTGACCCGCCATATCGCTAACATATTAGAGCAGTTTGTACCGAAGACGCCTTTGCATGCCATTATTATATCAATGTGGTGGTTCTTAATTAAAAGGACAATCTAGAGTTCATATGTTTGTGTAATCAAAAAACAAAAATTATATGAATGCGGTGCAATCGTAAAATTCTAAAATAATATAATCAACTGACATGCATAGTGAGTACGAAGTTTTGTTCATATGTGTTTTCCTCATATGCATTGCCAATGCCAACACTACCTACCTCCCAATACATACATTCTATCTCTTTTTTATTATTTCTTTTATCGATTCATGTTAAGAGGAAAAAAAAAAAAAAAAAAAAGAAAAGAGACAAGACATCATGTGAAGATAATGTAATTCATGTGATTATTTTTTTATTTTTAAAATAAAATATAATTTTAAGTAAAAAAAGCAACAGAGTACAAGAAAATTCGATACATTAAAAAAATAAAATAAAATTTGCCGAAATTGACTCAGACAATTCATGTGATTCATTTTCATTGGCTTCCCAATGGGGCTTTTAATGTTTCGACTCACACCCGGAATAGTCCAAATCATAAATAATCTCTATTGTCCTTAAATGACTGGGTCAGCGCTGCCATTACCAACCAGAAGTTTGTATCTGTCTCTCTCACTCATTCTCTCTCTCTCTCTCTCTCTCTCTCTCTCTCTCATGTCTCGTCCCATCTTGGCACAATGGGTTGTGACTAATGAAGCTTAAATAAAGCTCTGGAAGTAACCAATTCATATAATTTATGAGTTATGTTGTTCACTTAATCTTTATGATATTATGGAGACCATATGAACACACAAAGTACACAAAGTAAGGTCAAATTCATTTCTTAGCAAACATGATCACTCAATCCAAACCTTATCATCATCAAACCACCATAATGTCAATAAATTTTCTTCTTTTTTTTTATCATTAATTGTGTCAAACAATTTATTTATTTATTTATTAAAATGAAAGATAACTTTATATATAACTAGTAATGACAAAACTTGAAAATAAAAACCTTAGAATTATGTAGTTATCCACCAAATATCTGTTGCGTTTATAAGGAGGTTATTAGTTCTGGTAGTTTCTTGTATTATGTGAGATGGGAAAAGGGTTCACTAATGTGACCAGTCGTCACCTTTGTGTTAGACGTAGACAAGACATGAAAAGCTACAAAAGCTCTGTCTAGACTTAGGACTTTGGTTGCTCTTGCGTAATTGGATTGGAGGGTGAAAATTTTAATAATAATAATGATGATGGGTTAGGTTTGGAATGACAAATCAGCATAACTTTGAAAGGGGCGGGGGGGGGTTCTCTTCTTACGTGTATCAATTGCCACTGCCCAATGCTTTTGTGGACTAACATAACTCCATCTGGACTCTCTTTAACGAAGCTCTTATTTTTCCAGCAAATTGCTTTTGTCAGCCTCTTTTGTGTTCCCTCCACCAACAAAATACCTTGTCCAGTAATTCTGAAAGTTTTGAAAAATAAGGAATTTTAAGAATTTCTTCGCCAAAGCTACCGGAGCATTCTAAAGTTCCAGCAATCACATCAAAATCTTTCAAAGGGATATGGCGATGGGTGTCTTTATCTCTCAACCACATTCATCTCTCCCAACCAACTTTGATCGTCAACGTGTGAAGGCTCTGATCGCCAATATTTCCCTTTCAGGGCTTTCTTCAAAGTTTTACCAAAGGCCTTACTCGTCCAATCAAAATTTCAATTATTATACACAATCCCAAGTCATGAACTGTATGTAATAGTACTATAAGAAAAGTTTATAGTCGACATGGCATATCCATTGCCGCTGTTCTATCAAAACAAAAGTGTTTCCGACTTGAGTGACTACATGGGCTACCAGACACATTCATGTGTGGTCACTTTGCTCTTTATTTTGACCTGTCTTCATGGATTTGTCCTTCATCTCTCTCTCTCTCTCTCTCTCTCTCTCTCATTTTATTGCTAAAGGGAGACAAGAAAAATAGACAAATGAGAAATACACATAAATGAATGTGTAGAGAGTGAAATCTGTAGAGATTTTTGTGTCGTTCATTGGTTGCCTCTGCTCTAGATTAGTTGTATCCACGTAGATATATAGATTTTCTCTTTTTAAGTTTTAAAATTATATTTTCAAGAGAACAAATCCAGCTAGATTAGTGGGTAATGAGTGGTGTTATGATTGAGATTTGAGAGTCGTGTTATGCAAATATTGTCTTTGGGTCGTTGTTATCAACTTTTTAAAAGAGCAAAATCCAAATCAAATTATCCAATCTTGATTTGTTGTCCTATGTAAGTCAATTACTAAAACCAAAAAAAAAAAAAAAATCATTAAATTTTACATGGTACTACACTGTGAAGATTTATCCAATCATTGGATTTTAACTAATAAATTTTATTAATAATTGAGGTCTTGAGTGTAGATTCTGTTTTTTGCTGGATTAACAGAAGGATTTGTGTTGTGATCCCCCAGGGTTTTGGAGCAGATTTGTGCCCAAGTACTTATCTTTGAATTTTGTTCTGTCAAGTAAAGTTTATATCCTATATGGGTCTTTTTTCTTCTTGTTTTATTGGTAATTTTTTTAAGTTTCGTTAGCAAGCATGGGGACGCACTCGACCGCCAATTGACTAAAAGAACAGAGTATGGAAATGAAGTGAGAGAAACAAAACAGGGTGTAATTATGGCCGCTTAAGATATCAAAATCTCAATTAATCTATTCGTGTCTTATTAACATCAAGCATTGTCTGATCTTTATTTTTCTTTTTTATCCTTTTAAAATAAGCCTGACCATATGATTTCCTAATATCTCACCAAGTTAGGTTCAAGGAATCGACCCAAAAAAATCTGTTTTAATAAACTTTGTTACCTTTACTTCAATTTATACTTATATAATATCTTACATCAGGTTACTTATATTTTAAATGAAAGGGATAAGAATGGAGGTTGGTTTAATAAAAATTTATTAGAGATTTCTCATTTCGTGTGTGGAGTTGGGGTATGATCAGGTCCGGTTGGTGGCATGGCGGTTGGGACGGTGCAGCCCTTGGTTGCGGCCGGTGGGACCTGGCTCCTCAGCCGATTGGTCCATTTGGCAGAACAAAGCAAACCTGCATGGCAATGGCGTGTTCAACATTGAATTGCCTTGTCTCGTGTCTTGAGAGAGAGAGAGAGAGAGAGAGATAGGTAATGAAGACAGAAGGCAGACAATTGATTTTTAATAAAGATGCTTGTGTCCTCATCCTTCCAACTAAGTCATGGGCTGTCCCAAAAATTGGACTTGATTGATGGTTGATGCCCCTCTTTTCTCCATTAATTATATGTTAGATTTTGCATTTTCAACTCAACGCAGCGTTGAATTTAATTTAACCCAAGGAAAGGATTAGAAAGGGTAGATGAGGACCCGCACTCCCTTTCTAGAGGAATCTATCTCTTCTCACATGTAACATCACTTCTATACAATCCTCTCCCTTCTTGGGAGATCACCAACTAGTCTTTACAAAAACTTTTCACTGTTTCCATTCATTTTACTTAAAAAGACTGCTTTCAGATCAACCGGATGGAAAGGAAGCCATGATCATTGTTCACAATGTGTCGAGCTGTCTGATAAGCAACAAACGTTTTGGCAGTTTTTATAGTGAACCAAACATACAACCATTTTCTATGTTTTTTTTTTTTTTTTGTATCAAGACTTAAACCTGAATAAGAAAGGGAGTTTGTATCACTAAACTATTTCCTTGGGGACATTTTCTACGTTCATTGTCACCCAACTACGTGCGCTGTATGGCTTATGATAAAAACAAGCGGCCCAACTTGGCAAATTGTTTCTATGGCAGTACTCTGCAATCCCTCAAAACTAGAGGCCACCCTTTTTTCTTTTGGTGGTGGGAAAGAAGAGAAAAGAAAAGAACACAAGAGGCCACTCTTTTTTTTTGTCTCCTGAATTTGGTCCACTGTTAAGTATCTGAAACTTTAACTAATCTCGACCAAGCTGCTATCGGGTCCCAATCGGGAGGAAACTCTTCCAACATCGTTTTTTGCCTCTTCCAAGACTCGAACCCCAATTCTTAATATGGTATACTAGTACTCTTCCTACTACACCAACGACACCAACAAAGCGTTGGTTAGAGGCCACCCTTTTTGGTGCTGACATTTCATTGCCCTAAACAACCTAAATACATAGGATGAACATGGCAAAAGCAGCATTTAACCAACAAAGGCGGCCCCTAAACAAGCATAACGCTGCAGATTAATGGGGTCCTTCCACTTAAGTTGTGGGTATTCATCATCGCAATCATCAAACCAAGTTATCCAAAAATACTCATTAATGCACTTCCTTTCCTCTTCTATTCTCACTCTGCCCCAACTTGCAGGGATTGTCATTGGTTTTCGGGACCATCTGCTGGTTGCTATTCAAGGAAGACACAACTCGGTTCAAGTAAAGCCAAACATCATTTTTATTTGAACCATATAAATAGGCCCCTCAACTTCAATAATTCTTTCCCTCTTCTGAATCTCCTTGTCGTAGATCTTTCGAACACTAACATGATTATGGTCACCCTTTTAGTACAAATGAACTACACTGATCAGAATGAAAGTTACATGAACTGATAAAATGTTTGCATTCACGAATTCCGGAGTCAAAAACAGCTTTTTGGAAGAATCTTCCATTAAGATGGAAAGAAAAAGAGGGTAAGTACACAGTTTCATAATGACCAGAACCCCTGACATATGGAAATGATAATAAATTGGCAAAGAATTGAGCATATTATAGCTACTATACAGTAATTCTGTTCTCCGTCATTATTGCAGACTGATGAAAGCCAGAGTGACAATGAGAGGATTTTGGCTCAGATAAGATTTATTGTAAAGCAGACATAGGGATGAGCATCAGCATCTCCCCCAAGACCACCCATTCCTCCTACCTCATCATCAGTTTTCCAGTATGTGCTGCACCACATGCAAACAACAGATCACAGTCGGTACATTTGACCTCACAAACAAAAGACCGAAGGAAACATTAAAGCACGTGGAGATGAAGCACTTTCTCAACCCCCCCCCCCCCAAAAAAAAAAAATCTTCCCAAAAAGAAGCAAAAGGAAAACCTTATTTCCTTTACCTACAAGATCACCCAACTAAAAGGAGGGACTAACCAAGTGAGGCTAAAAACCTAATTTATACATACAAAGGATAGATGCAAAGACATTGTCACCTGATTTATACATACAAGGGATAGATACAAAGACATTGTAATAACATATTTTTTCATTGAAGAGGTGAAGCCATCTTGTGTGTGTTAGATTATAATTAAACCTGCACTTTCTCTCTAAAATTTTGGCATCAGTATCAAAGTGAGTGCACGATACTCTTAATAGAGAATCACCTTCAACTGCTGGTAAACACTAGTTTCCGGATAATTTTTAACTCCAAGTCACACGAGCACTTCTCAAGTTCATATATAATGTACGATCTCGTTTCTTTTTTTTTTTTTTTTTCAGATAACAGAAAAGGTAGAAATTGGTGACTAGCATAGGAATCCCCTGGGCATCACCACAGAGTCCTCATCCATTATGCAATATCCACTTTGAGTCATAACATCTCTTAACAGGGCGAGTCCATCATCACAACCTGATCAAGATGCCATGCAAACCAATGCACCTCTGCACAGTCAATGAGGGGCTGTCTACGGGTCCTTTTTTTAACCAGATTGAAAATTGAGACCCCCTAGTAGGAAGTAAATGATTGGACAACTTGATCAACGACCTTGATGGTAAGTGGTAATCACGTCCCAACTCAAACCTCAGATGGATAATCAAAAAGAAATTATTTTCCAGTCATTATATAAGATAAAGAAACAAAAAACTGAAAATTAGGGACAATATTCCACATATCTGCATTCCTAATTTTTTCCAATTAATTGCTTCTGTATTTTCCTGATATAGTTACGAAGGCTTACTGAAGCTTTTGATGCATTTGAAATTGAACACAGTCCTGGTGGTGGGTAATAGGTTCAATCTCCCCTCCCCCACTCCATTATGAAAATAGAATCAGACAAACAATTCAAGCAGTGAAAGGATATACAGCAATAAACAGTGTAAACGGTTCATGTGATAATGGAGCATAATCTTAATTCTCTTCGATTGTGACTTACCTGTTTGCTGTGTCACACAATCCTTCTAGGATCGAACGCACTTTCTTCTCACTTTTTACAGAAGGTGACAATACAACAGACTGTAGTTAAGAAAAGCAAATCATTAGTTTGAAGTTGAATGCTTTGAAATGGTTTTTTTTTTTCCTTTTTTTTTTAAATAGGGTAAATCCATGATGTGTGGGACAAGTAAAATTACCAAAAAGGATGGTGGCAGCCCATATCTTAAAATACTCTCTGTGAAGATACGTACAGCACAAAAGTGCATCCAGGAGCTGAAAACCTGCAGGAGGAATGTAAAAGGGTGCAGTTAAGTATAGGCATGGCTCCATAGAAAAGGTAAAACTGATGTGGCAGCATGCATGGGAGAAGAAAGAGAACCAACAGCAGCATCTTCATGCCAAAAGCCTACAAACTCAAGTATGTCATGACTAAATTATTGAGGTTGCAATGCAAGCAATGTTCTTTATTTGGGGCATGTGCCATGCAAGTATCTTCAGGACCAATATATTACGGACAAGTGGTAAGATTAAAGCGAATAGATGCTATTTGAGTAAGAGCAATGCTCGGTTAATCATTTACATCTGCATTGTAATTCTGTAGTAGCTTAAGACTCTAGTACACTCTACTGAGTTTATAGGGTGAAGTTCGATTGATTTCAAACAAGCTCCAGGTGCAAAGTGGGCTGTACAGGTTCATAGGAAAGATCAAAGTTGGTTGCCTCATTGCTACAATCATTGTTTGGCTACTGTCGTGTGAGTGCAATCATAGGGTCTCCCACACTTGACAATCATTTTTCCATGGAGGGATTGATACAGGGTTGAAATGTGAACGATTTATGATTTCATAGATTTCATTTTTTGTAAGTGCCTTATCATTCTTGGAGAGACTTACTTTGCAGCTTTTATTCTATTCCTTTCTTTATTGATTGTCAGTAGAAATTTAGGATATTGTGATGCTCATTAATATGATTTTATAGGGGTATGAACCTGGTTAAAGAGTTCACAGAATAAATTACAGGTGTCACTGGTTGAAGCCGTTTTATTTTAATATCAACCAGCCCTTCTATTTTATGGACTGAAAACTCTGCAAGATAGCATATTGGTCCTGTCATCAAGGTTAAAGCAATATCATGCTCCATCATGTTAAAAGTATCAATATGTTCTTCTAAACTTCCTAGAGCTTCAGAAGCTTTAAAGGGTAACTACCTCGCCATAACTGGTGTAGCACCATTGCAACAGAGAGCTCCTCAGAGTGTCTTGGTCTTGCATCAGTTTCTCTAACTCCCTCTTCCTACTCTCTTGTGTTTCTGGATTATATTCAAACTCCCGAATCTGAATCACACAAGGAGTTTAACATGCACATGTTACATGACATCTTCAGAAACAACTCAAATCATTTTGGCTCTTGGTCCAAATCGTTCAGAAATAAGTTCATGAGGAAATTTGAGATGAAAAAAAATATATATGGTATTGATAAAAGCCTTTGGCCAAGCTTGAGCAACATAAATAAGAAACTCACTTGGAAACCTTTTTCACGTGCACTGGTCTTAAAATTATCAGCAACACGATGAAACAATGTTACAGTGTAAAGGGCATATTCATTGTCCTCATAAAGCAATTTGGAGGACCTTGGTACCTAATTGAATCATAGAACCACTTGAATCAAAGAAATGTTGAGAATGAGAAGGGAAAAAAAATCAATACTCCTCACAGAGAGTTCAGCAACTGATCCACATCAAAAAGCCTATAAGTACCATACAAGACCAATCAACTTCAATAAATTTTGACCACGAAGATGCATCAAGGAATAAAAAGGTTCTTACCACAAAGGTAGTAAGAGTTTCATAGCTTGATAGCCAATCCTTTTGTGAATACTTTGGAACTACAGCAAGAAGTGTTACTAAATGCTCTGATGTGATGATATCCTCTGGTTTCACTAAATTTGACAGATCACGGACAGCCAAGCTGGCAAAAGCAGAAAGATATTCAGATAGAATGTTTAGGTCGTGTGCTAACATTTCAAAGGGAGTACACATATGTGTTGTGCATGTGCTCCTAGAAAGCCCCAACATCAGGTGCATTCATTCATGTCATTGTGGTGTGCTACAAGAATGTCAAAACAACAGCTTTGAAATTGACTAACTTTATTGCCATAAGCATCAGTGCTGTGTGCAAGCACACACATGCTATATTTATTTTATCCCCAGGAAAGGAATGCACCCCGATATAAAGTGTTAATACCTTGATATAATGGGACAAATGCAGCTGCCTGTTGTTAGTTATAGGGCATAATGCCAAGATGAGGGAACAGAAGTTCAACTTTATTATTTAATGATATCTTCTGATGTTCATGAACTTGTATCATGTTATGACACATAATGGGGGAAAATGAAATACATAATCTCTTATGCTGTATCTTTTCACTCTTCCACACGCACACAAAAAAAAAAAAAAAAATTGTCCATTGCTGTACTTTACTTAGAAAGATGAGCAGCAACATGCTTATAATGGAATACATGCAAGAGTCATTTTTTAAGGAATAAACTTGGAAGATGGACAAATTTAACTAATAATTAATAAGCTGAACAAGGGCATTGGTAATATACCTTCCGCTTTGCTTTCTATTTATGGTGTTCAGCTGACTGCGCACATTATTGTACTCTGCAACTCGAACCTGGCATGTGCAAGACATAAGGTTGTTAAGATCTCATTCCATTTGTTATTTTCATTTTCACTATGCACAACTACACTTTAGAAGAAAAGAGAAAAGGTAAAGTAGATGTCTCTTGCCATGGTTCATAAACAAGCCAGGCACCTCGGATACCTATACATAAGAACTGCTAAGGCAGAGTGACTAATCGCAACAATGCAAGTTGTATTTGGGGTATGTGTGTGTGTGTGTGAATAGACACACCAAATCTAAAGCTAGAGGACCTATGAATGTTTGAGGACTCCGAACGTAAAGGATTTAGTCTTAACGCAATCCTGTCTTCTCTCCCACTTGGGGGTGATTATTGCAGCCCCTATCTAATAGAGTAGACAATTTGCACCAAGTAGGAAACTATCTGCCTGTATAATTTAATAGCACTTTTTTAACTCTTAGGCAAAAGACACTATCCTGTAACACAATTAGTCAATTCCAAAAGACAATACGGTGTAAAACAATTACTCAATTCCACAATGAGAAAAGTGTAAGTACAGCAGCACTGCAACTGAGGGCACATCTTCTGATAGAAAAATGAGCTTATATATTCCATGTTCGTGATTTAGTTAGGTTTAAGGTTTGATTGCATGAGCCTAAATTACCGTATAGTCCATATTTTTCATCATATGACTCATGTTTCTCATAAGAGCTATGAACAAACACCAAGCAGCAATGGTAACTGCAGCAAATATTAATCCATCACTATTGTTCACAACAACAGTTCCTTACAAGGTTGTGAGTAAGCAACACCATTGTCAAAAAGCTAAAAAAATACAAGACCACAAGCAGATAAACTGAAAAATGCAAGAGAGATATTGTTTGGAGGTGGCTAAAAGGAGGCATAGTTGTGCAGGTGGCATGGTATATGGTGGCGGTAATGTTAGAGATATTTTGACTGGAATGCTAGCGCTAGAAAATGATAACACTAGGAGAGTCTAATAGTAAAATCTTCAAGTGAATGATAAAAATAGTGATAACTATTTCAAGGGAATGTAAACCATGGCATGGCACCCTCTTAAAATTTCATAGAAACTTGGCAAAGTACTTGGGACCATCCAAACGATAAGCATGGACTGGGGTGGCATGGAATCTTCAAAATCCCATGCTGATCCCAAGCCCATAGCCATCTCAATGCACCGCCTAGCTACATCAAAGCCTAATCCTATTTATCAATTGTCGGACACAGCAAATAAGAGCCCAAGAAATACAGTGTGCCTTTACTACGAATATGGCCTATGAGAGACAGGAAAAGAAGACATCCAATTTGGTGATAGCAAATAAAAACCTCAACCAACTGATATATCTGTAAGATTTGAAGAAAAATAAGCAAGAGGATGAAGTACAATGGACATATGTGCCTCATACAGGATAGCACGATCCTCTCCCAGGAATGTTGTGTTACGCTCAGCCTCATACAAGATGAAAGCATGTGAAGTGAGGAAGACAAGTATTTCAAGTTACCGTGTCTGCAATGATCGTAATTTTGAAATGACCATGGTGCAATATTACCACACAGCAACATACATGGTGAGAAAGGCTTTATTGGCTTAAAACTATTGGTCACCTGACAGTAAAGCTCCTGGGAGAAAAGGTCCCAGCTTTGGCATTAACTTCCAATCCCATGCCCAACTAGTCATGCAAAGTAAGAGAAAACCTTTTGATGATTATGCGCACCACCTATTTAGTTCGAGTTCCGCCGTCAGGATAACATGGATGGTTAGGGAAATCTCATGTTGATGCATCTTATAACATCAATGTCCTCCAACAACTCTCAAAGACACTACTCTTCTACTATTACCCTTTGTCTATTTCTTTTTACACCTAACATACATCTCATTTTAACCTATTTGCACTACTGCATACACTTCGGCTTATCTTGTATTATTACATAAGCAGCACTACAGTCGACATCTCTTCATGAACCCCTTGTAGTATATAAGAAGCAAAATTCTAACCTTAAGATCATCCTCAATTTTGGCTACTTGGACATGAATGCTATCCACAATCTCCCTAAGAGGTGACATTGTTGGATATTTCGCTTCATCCCATGAAAACCTAAAACAAAGCATGAAAATTCATAAGATTCCCACCAAATTTAAACACTAATGAATAAACCTCATAAAAAAATCACTCAAATAATGACCCAAGTACTTTGTTAAGTATGAATCAACAGGAACGCCATCAACTGTAAGTGCAGTGGTCTCAACCCCAGAAATCCTCTCCAATTCCTCGATCTGTCGCCTGATCTTGTGACTCACTCCTTCAATAAAACTATTCGACTGCACACATTCACAAACAGTACAATCAACACAATCCCAAAAAAAAAGAAAAAAAATAAAAAATCCCAACTTTAAATTACTATACAACTTGAACAAAAAAGACCATACTTTGAAAAGATCATCGCTGAGAGCGAGTAAAGAATCCAAGGTTCCAACACGAAGATTCGGAACATTGAACTGCAACCAAAAACCCACCAAGAAAAACCTTTAAAGATAAATAAAAACTTGAATTTTCACGAAAGCAGATCTGAAATTTTGGAATCCTACCCTGTAGAGAGGAGTGTCGAAGGAGTGTTTTGAGATGGATTCCTGCAAGCGACTCCACAAGGAGGAACCGGATGATTGTACGGGAAGAGAAACCAGCCAATACCTTGTCGCCATTGCTGTTTCGATTCTTCTGCAGAGCTGTCGATGAGAGAGAGAAGAGAGAAAATCGGGGAAAATAAGAAAAAAAAATAATTATGAGGATTGATACAAAGTTATTTATGCGAATTGGTACAGAGAATGGTGACGGGACGATGATACGGCCCGGGGTCTCTTTCTGGTTATGGGCCTTTCCGTTAAGTTAATTGTTTTTGAGTTCGGATACCATGCGGTCGAGTTCATCCTTACTTGCTGTATGTATGATTAGAGGTAGGGCTATGATACAAACCGTGTTGAGTTCGAATCACTCAGTCAACGGTTCGACTCCACTCAGTTTTGATTGAATTCAAACAATCTCCTCATGCAATCAAATCAAATTCAAATAATAAAATTTTAAAATCAAAAACTTGATAAATAGTTTGATAATATATATATTAATATATCATATATATTTATATATTATTATAATATTAAAAATTAAATTAAACAAAATATATATTATATATATATATATAAATTACTCATTGAGTTCGAATTCGAGTTTGAACAGTTTTATTATATAAACGAGTCGAGTTCGAATCATATTATTTACTATTTGTTAAGTTCAAATATTAATACTATTAAAAAATTCGGGTTCGAATTCAAGTTAAGGAATATTCAGGCTCGACTCAACTTGAATACACTCTTAATCAGAGGTAATAAGCCAGAAATTTCCTTCATTTTTCCATTTTCTTATAATGCCCAAATATGCAAATTAGTGATTCTCATTTAAAGTTCCACTAATTTAGATTTATAAAGTTTATCAATAATATTCCCCCAATCTACACAAATGGGAAATTTTGTATTTTAATTTCCTCAATCAACCAAAATAAAATTTATGTGATAGACTATTAATAATGTATAGTTTCACTAATTTATAAAATATTATATTTTCATAAAATTTATGGCAAAATGTCAAATAATGTGATCAAATTTACATGACAAACCTTCTGAATATATTTTAAATTTTTTTTTTTACTTGATTCAAAAAATATTTATTAAAAATACTCATATTTAAAATGTTCTATTTTTTATGATACAAGATTTGGTTCATTTGATGTTTTGATTCATTTAAGTCATCCAATTTTACTCAAATTTACTTATTATAACAACTCTAAAGCATTACAACAGAAATAAAATTCAAAGATAATATCATATTATAAAAATCTTATATATGTATATATATATATATATAAATTATTTGCTTCTTTTTTTAGACTAAGATTTTATTTCTAGGCATAATCCCCATTCAAGGGTTAATCAAAATTATCTATACTTAATCAGATTTAACGATTGAGATCTCTTTCTTTGCACCTAGCAAGTGAAAGTCGTGGTTGATGAGTTCTTGGTCTCCTCCGATGACTATCCCCTGCGTTTGGTGCCTTCCTCTTTAAACTCACGTTTTATTTCATATTTACTTTTCTTCCTCTTTTCTCCCGTTTTATACCCCCAATCAAATTTCCTTTTTGAATTTTTCTTCCTACCCCCACCATCCTTCCCCTGCATCTGATACTTTGCCTTGCTTAACAATGATAGCAATGAAGAATCATTGCAAGTTATAAACTTAAAACACCGATCTATCTTGCTAGGGTCAATCCTTTTAACATTTCGTCTATATGTTCAACTTAAGAATTTCATAATTTATTAAAAAATAATAAATTTCAAATTTATGCCATATTAATTGTAATTCCACAATTTTAGTACAAATATTTTAATAAATTAATTTTATATTATTAAATTGTATGAAGAATTGGTAAATCATAATTCTTTGCAAGGATGAGAACAAATTTCATCTCTTGTTTTTTTTTTTTTTTTTTTTTTTTTTTTTTTTTTTTGAAAATTCTTTTTTCTCTTTCAAAAGTTAATCACTCGGTATGGACGGGGATGGAATGGCATACCAGGAAATTCAATTTTACTAAAACCTTAGAGATGCCTTTAATTGTAAAAATATTCCCTACTTTTTAATTTTTATTTTTTTTTTATATTTTTTATTTTTAATAAAAAGAGTAGAAAATTAAAAAAAAATACAAATTTTATTTATAATGAAAAATAATAAAAAATAAATTTAAGTCTTTTTTTATTTATCTTTATAAATTAGAAAATCGTGTTTTTTAATTTTTATTTTCTAGTTTTTATATTTATATTTTATAGTTAAGAACTGACATGGCAAGAAATGATTGGGTGGTGGACTAAAAGAGAGAAGGGTAGAGCTCACAGGAAGTCGCCCCCGCACGACAGACTACTGTGTCCGTAGAAATTTAGAAATTTCTTCTAACTTCTGAAATGAATTGGGAGACCCAACACAAGAAGAAGAATCCTCCTCCGTCTGAGATCCAGAGAGAGCAGACACCCAAAATTAGGGTTTTATTTCTCCTTCACAATCTTCTCTCATCTCCTCTCCTCACCAAATCAGTCTCTGAGCCATTAGATGAGGCTGTTGCAGTTGTGTTTAATCGTTGCTTTGGCTTCTGGCTTCGCTGCCATTTTCATTTACCTCACTGGAGTTTCCAATATCTGTATGTTTTCCATTCAGACATACGATCTCCTTCCAATGATTTTGTTTGTAAAGCGTTTGATTTGGATTCTACTTTCGTCGTGCAGATGATCGTTATCGGCTGACGGACGAGGAATTCGAAGCATTGCAAGCTTTGCAAAGCAGTTTCCAGAAGTGTGTGGTGAGTTTTATCTCTAATTGAATGCATGCTTATTAGTGGATCTAAGGGAGCATTGTAGTGTGTAGAGATTCGCTCTCAGTCCTGCAATTTCTAATTACTCTGAAATTGTTGAATACTCTTCTAGTGCAATCCCATCTCCCCCACAGTGTTCGAGCCGCAAACAAGATTTACCAAATTTACTTGCCCAATATACCCGGTATGTGGGCGGTACTCCGTTTGCTTGATGGGTTCATCCATTGCCCTGTTAGAAGGCAAGTAAACGCAAGTTCCCTCATGTCACCTAATAGATCATGACTAGTTATTACTATTACTATTATTATCATTATTATTTAGATAGGTAACGTAATAGTATTAGATGTATTAATGAATTTACAAAAATTTCTAGTTCAGAAATCTTCAAATACCAAAAAAGAAAAAATAATAATAATAAAAATACAAAAACTAATGGAAAACGGCTCTCCAACCCCATCCTGAGTTCTTCTAAGTTAGAGGAATGAGGCCAGATGTATAAAATACAATCTTCTCTCATAGATGAGAAGAATTGATAGTCTAATTTATGAAGATTCTTGCATTCCGATTGTCTCCAAATATACTAGGGATAGCCACAAACACGTATCTCCTAAGCAGGCAAGCACCTTTCTGCCTTCCAAAACCTCCAAACTTAAGATCAAGATTAGTGTTGGCCCTTCCTTGTAAATGGTAACCGAAAATGAGGAAAAAAAACTCAAGAACCATAACCCGTACATGAATCAGCAAAATGCACAAATTTGTTTTTTTTTTCTTCAGGATATACTTAATTATTTTGGATGGCCGGTTATGCATTGTTCTCCACCAATGCAGAGTGCAAATGGATTAGGTTTACAAGCAGTGGCCGGTAAAGATTATTGTCAGGTCACAATGCAGTTTTCCCCTGATACTATTCCCAAATGGGTAAGTCTGGTCTCTAGCTGTATTTTCATAAAAAGATTCATGGTCTAACTTATCAATTTTCTGCAAATCACGTGCATAACAGATCGATCCAAAAACTGGTGAACTTGAGGGCTTGTCATATGATTTTAATCTTTGTGAAGCTGTGGCTACATGGGAACTGGTAAGCCTTGCAAACAATAATCATATTTGTGAGATGAGAATTATAGTAAATTAAGTTATTTTGGGTTTGTTTGTTTCCATTCAATAAATGTTCACACCTGAAATCCAAATCTTCACTTATTCTTTCTCTTTCAAGGTTTATGGACAATTTCTTTCTTGTTTACTTGCTGTTTGTCATCTCGTGACAATGAATGTTCAGGTTAGGAACAGTACCACAATTCTCACCAAAGAGTTCATTGATGCTTTACCACGTGGATGGGAGGATTATGCTTGGAAAAGGATCAACAAAGGCATTCAGCTGTAAGTGCTAATAATTCTTTCACCAAGAGTTCTCAAGTTTCAAATAATCATGTAATTTATTAATCCAATCATGCTAAAGACGTGCACAAACTAATCATTAACTATATATTCCGGTGGCTTAAGTCTGAGCAAAAAAATTATTCTGGTGTTTCAAGATTAAAGGTCTTCTTGATGCTGGCTTAAAGGAAAAAGGATTTTTTGTCTCCTCAATCTGATTGTTTACCTAGTTACATTATCCAAATCATTGCTTCCTCCGCATTCTTTTTTCTTCTTCTTCCTTCTTCTTCTTGTTCTTTGTTTTTTTTTTTTTTTTTTTTTTTTTTTTTTCCTTGTTTCAACCTTAAAAGAAAAGGAAGAAAAGAATGAGGTTGTGATTCTTCCCCTTCAGTAGCTCTCAAGATGGTCAATCAATTATCCTGCACCATTTTGCACTATTGCCGAATTTCATGTAAAAGGCGATCAAAAAGCCTGCTTTCATGTTCAAAAGCAATTCCTAAAGTACAACTTTGTGTGCCTTTGATGCAGCAATAACTGTGAGAATAAGGCTTTGTGCATGGAAAAACTTTCCCTGGTGCTCCCAGAGACACCTCCATATGTTCCAAAGCAGTTTGGGAAGTGTGCTGTTATCGGCAACTCTGGAGACCTTCTCAAGACAAAGTTCGGGAAGGAGATAGACACTTTTGATGTTGTTATCAGAGAAAATGGTGCACCTATAGAGGTTCTTGTGGTTCTATGTATGTATCGGCTATAATAGCACTTTCAACACTTTTTTGACTTTACATTATGTTGTCTATTGTTTCTTTGTTCTATCGCAGAATTATACTGAATATGTGGGTCAGAAAAGCACATTTCGCCTCCTTAATCGAGGATCTGCCAAAGCACTAGATAAAGTTGCAGAATTATATGGTATGAGAACCAGTTCACTTGTTTTGAGTTGAGGCCCATCACATTTGAGTACACACCTGCTTAAGATCTTTGTTCCACAGAACCTGGGAAGGAGACGTTGATCATTAAAACGACAATTCATGATATCATGAACAAAATGATTCGGGTTAGTAGTTGAATTGCTTCAATTTTTCTCCTTTTAACTTAATGCTAGAAGTGTAAAAGCATCTCCTTCTCATATACTGCATAAAAGCAAAAGGGATTTTGTTTGATTCCAATCCAACGGAAAATTGTAAACAGTTTAGCGAGAGGAATATATGGCTGATTTGACCACACCAACCATTTAAAAAGTAGCCCTTTAGCTAGAGTTATGAAGCATCATATGTCTAACTAATTCTTAAATGAATGGTCCAGTATCTAATTAACAGTTGACAGAACCAAGATTTTTAAGATTCTTTTGCTTGTTGGGGAATTTTCCTCCAATCTTACTTAGTCTTGAGAACATTGTATTTTGGTCATCCCATCATAGTTGTCCCATGCATACCACGAAATAGATAGCTATTCTCATCTGAGTTACCTGTTCACATACAACAATTGCCATGTTCGTTACTGTTTACTTATTTCTTTTTCTTGTGTAGGAAGTTCCAATAGCCAACCCAGTATATCTAATGTTAGGTGCATCCTTTGGTTCATCAGCAAAAGGAACTGGGCTCAAGGCTCTTGAGTTTGCTCTTTCTACTTGTGAATCTGTGGATATGTATGGTTTCACCGTGGATCCAGGATATAAAGAATGGTATTTCTTAAACCTTTACCATTGTTTTATTTTCAGTAATATGTAATGTGTAGTACTTAGCAGATTAGTAAACCTTGAAATATTATTTCAGGACTAGATATTTTTCAGAATCTCGACAAGGTCATACTCCTCTTCATGGTAGAGCCTATTACCAGATGATGGAGTGCTTGGGAGTAAGTCCAAATACCCTCTGTCTTATTCACAAAAGTTTGCATACTTATAGTTCCAAATCCAACTTTACAGTTTTCACGTTATTTGTCTTATTCATGTAAGAAAGCACATAAACCCAACTTTACATTTTTCTATGGTAGGCTATCAGTCTTTAGGTTTAGATCCAGTAAAAAGGTGTAAGACCTCAAATCCATAAGCTACGCCCGATGTTGAGGTTAACTGTGTGATGCATATGATTTGTGAGTGAAGAAGGAAAACATCAATGTCCTTGTTTGTTTCCTGATATTTACACACCTTCAATTTGCTATTTCGTGTAACCATTAATTTTTCCTGTGTTTTATAGCTTATCAAAATCCATTCTCCATTGCGAGCCAATCCAAAACGTGTTGTGAAGTGGGTGCCAAGCCACAGCTTAATTGCTGCTGCTAGAGTTGCATCAGAGAAACTGTTGAGGTAACTAGCTTCCTTCTTATTACCCATCAAATTAAAGAATATTATGGAGTGAACTGAAAAATGTTGGATTACAAGCAATTTGATCTTCTGAATTTGCTCCTTTCTGTATGCATAAATGAGTAATCTTCATAACCAGCTTTCAACCCTTTAGTTGCTGAACATGATCAACCATCAATTAGATCCCATCTACTGGCAAATCCTTACTTCATTTTCAATGGAGGAAAAGCAGGCTAAGGGTGGTTTTCAAGATAAACAAGAATTTTTATGCCCTTTTCTATTTTAAAACTGTATTCCTTGGATAATAATTGACAACCAAATTAGTTTTAATGGCTCTCTTAAAGTTTTGGCCAATTTGGTGAAAATTAGGGGAGTTGGATGGAGATATTTATAATTTGGTGAAGATAACCTTTCTCTTGTCTCATTAACCATCAAACCAAATAAAAGGAAGGTATTTCCTCTTCCTCCCCACAAGTATGCAAAAAAACTTTTCTTTCCAGATCACATCTCTTGTTCCAAGCACCTTTCGCTTAAATCTCCAAACAGAGCACAAGGTGCTTGCTTAAAGACAATCAGTGTCCATGACGTAAGTGTAGTTCAAAAACAATTAACCCATAGTTGTAATGCTTTACAATCTTGCACATAATTCTCTGAATTATACCTCAGACCAGGAGCATATGAATAACCCAGACCTAAATAAAAAATATCTGCAGTAGGATGATAGTTTTTAACCGTATAATACGTGGCTGGTTAATTGTTGAGAATTTTGGGCCGAGTTAAGGCTAGCAACCTTGAAAAAGGATGACAAAATAGTGTCAAATGCTCTTGGTGAAGGTTCAAACTGTTGTCTAGAAATATTTATTTCCCATGAGAGGATTAAGGACAGTATAATGACGAGGAAGGTAAGTGAATTGATGGTTTTGTAGTTGGTGAAGACTATCATCATTGGGCTATTTACAATGTTGGTCTCAGCTGCCAGTAATAGCTGATTGTGCTCCCCAACTTTGTCACATTATCTGCAAATATATGGCGGAGTTAAGCTGAAAGGTTCTAGAAATGATTATACAATGTCTTCTTTGTGTAATTTCTGAGGTTCTAAACTGGTTAAAATAGCTGAGTTTTTGAACTGTTTCTCAGTAATAGTTCTTAAATAGGAGCAAAACCAACAAGAAATCTGTTGACTACCTTCGTTATCCTTCGGAAGCTGGAGACTTCTAAAAATGTGGGTGAAGATGAAAAAATGGGTTGATCTTTTAAAGTCATGACATTTAGAATTCCATTACTCCTCTGATACTAACCTGCAAAATTTATGCTGAAACTTCCATAGCTAGAGCTGAGAAAAGTAGTTGTGAGCCATTAGAATGATGGAAGTACCAGTTGCCTTCAGGTTGTGTCAACTCCTTTTATGTTCTGCAAAAGAGAAGGCTGGAGGGCTCGATCATCTATTTTATTCTTTGTGACATAGCTTCAAATGATGTAATTTTTTTCCTCAGGTAGCGTGCTTATTCTTTACGTTTTCTGAAGTGCGGTGAATATGTGAAAATGACCTCTTTTGTAATGACAGGAGGCTTGGAGCTGGTTCGGATGACCCCCTTGCTTCATGTTCAATTGTTAAAAAGCAAGTAAAAAGAAAATATACTGGAATTTCAAGCCTTGGAAAGGCTGCTTTGGAACATCAAAAATATGTGAAGGGCACAACCATGTACCCCTTAGAGCGGAGTCCTGGGCATGGTCAACTTTGCATGGTGCCAGCACTTTAAATCTGAAGCAACTACATTTACTGCAAACTACGCTGCTAAGGGAACCGATTGGTTGCTACTTGAACCTTCCACGTATCATGGAGGATCCTGTCACAAAGGCAACCTTAAATTTTGGTACAATGATGTAAATTGTTTCCCATTTATATTCAATTGATTAAAGTTTTAGTTACCACGTTTTGGAAGCTCAAATGCTAACCTAGGATGAGAATTCACACAAGAACAAAGGATGACAGAGATGGAGTATTCCAATTTCCCTTTTTTTTTTAAAAAAAAAAGTTTTCTGTTAGAACCATTAGGATCTGACCAGATCCTCACCCCTATTGATTTGTAAATTGTTGCTTAGAACGGATGGAATGAACCTTTGTCTTCAGTTCCCTGTTCCCTTTTGCCTTATGTTGAACTTTGGGAATGAACCTTTTGTGTCAATAATGATGAAATGGGATTCTTCTTTTTTCAAGGGTTATCGGTAGACTTGTCAACTGTAGTAGGACATGTACAAGTTCCCGGAGGTGAGTCTTTGTCGGGCATTTTTCCATGTCATAATTTTCACGTTTTATGGGCATTCACATGTTCCAAAAAAAAAAAAAAAAAAAAACATTAAATAACATCATAGTTCCTAATAATGCTATCGTCTGGATGCCAAAGACAACCCATTGAATGTTTCCACATTTGGTGCGGTGTAAACAAGGAGCAATATTCTGGGACAGCTTCCTTTCTCCCCATTCCTGATTTGTAGCCGTTTCTGATTCTAACATGTGAGCAAATGCCATGGAACCATATCTAGATACAAAGAGCATGATTGCAATGTAAAAATTTTTTCCCATACAATTTTGTCTACTACATGCATATAACACACAGTGCGATTGGCATTAATAATTACAAATTTCAGTAGATATAGAATTTAATTAAGTCAAACCATAAATTTGTATAAATGACAAATGAGATGAGTTTTCACATATAGTTATTAGAACTGAGTAAAATAATTGTACAGCTACGAGAAAAGAATACCAAGTACAACCCCTTTTGTTAACTTTAAAAATATAAAATTGAAATCAGAGTCATCGTTGTAAATGTTGGGGCATATAGCAGCATCTTAGTCCTCTGTTTTTCTATAGTGAGTTCATAAGATTTGTTTTTTACCAGGTGTTATAGTAACAAAGCCACAATAAGTGCAATTCATGACTAAGGTGAAAGTGGTGATAAAAATTAACGTGGGTCACGAATTAATTAACGGTATTTTTTATTTTATAAAACCTTTATAACAATCTCTTTATTTGTAATTATTTATTATGATCGTAAATTTTGAATGAATTATAATTATTATCACGCTATTATAAATTGATTTTTAAATTAGAAATTATAATCACAAAGCAAAAGATTTCACTTTTCCTATTTTTGATCTAAATGACATTCACCTATAAGATTTTGTTTGAGTAAAAGGAAAGAAAGAAAAATGGATTTAGGCTCCGATGTAAAAACTCAAATGTTAATTTCATCATTTATGATTTTAATGTTCCCTATTTATAATGTAATATTTGGGAAAAAAAAAAAAAGGTTCCAGATATCTAGGACACGCGTCCTCCAGTAGGCACATAAACCCTCGAACTGGAGAGATGAAAGCCCTCAGCCCTCGGTATCCCCCGCTCCACCCTGCTACCTTATTCCGGTCTCTCTCTCTCTCTCTCTCTCTCTCTCAACCCAATCACTATTAAAGCATCGGCTTTGACATCCCCAAAAATAAAATTCTCTCTCTCTCTCTCTTATCGCACTTCTAAGAACCCTAGAGAGAGAAAAAGGTTTAAATATTAATGGCGGCCGAAATACAACAGCCACCTGAGGATCAAGTGAATGGCGGAACGGGAGGAGGAGCGGTCGCCCCGCAATCGGAAACTTTGGTTGGTGGGAAGCGACAGAGAAGACCCAGCGTTCGATTAGGCGACATCGGAGACCAACCTGCGACTCTGTCTTATGAGTCCCATCTCCGGCGAGCAAAACAGTGGGACTCCAAGTACCATCGGCAAAAGGAGGTTAGTACTTCGAATAAAGCTTCAAAGACTCGAAATTTAATGAATTTAGCTGGTTCTTCTGGTGTTGATTATGAAAGCCTAGATGGAGGGGAAGATAAAAATATGGAGGGGCATTTGGATTCTATTGCAATTGGGAGCTGGAAAGTTAGGGAATCGAAGTCGAAAAGGGGAGGGACGAAACGGATTAGGTCTAGCTGGGCTTCGAAAGTTGATGGAGATGAGAAATTGAGTGGGGGTGAAGATGTCGATGAGGGTTTGCGAGATTTCGATCCAGAGGGCTCCCAAAGCCCTTTGAAGGAACATGATAGCCCGATTCATTCCCTTGAAAATTTGGGTGTAGACCCATCGGGGAATGATAGGGAAGTGCATTTTCATGGGCAAAGAAGAGGGATTAGGGTTCATGATGGGGTTGAATTGGATGGGCCGCAGTCTGACACAGAAGCGCGAAATTGGAAAGATAGGAATGGAAATGGTGCGTTGAGAGGACTGTGTCGGTCTCCGGAAGATGGGGTGAGAATTTGGCTTAATGGGTTAGGGTTAGGGAGGTATGCGCCTGTTTTTGAGATTCATGAGGTTGATGATGAAGTTTTACCAATGCTGACACTGGAGGATCTCAAGGATATGGGTATAAATGCGGTGGGATCGAGACGGAAAATGTACTGTGCAATCCAGAAACTTGGCAAGGGATTTTCATGAGTTCTATTTATCAGTGTAATGGATATAAATACCTGATGGATAGATGCATATCTGTTCTGGTTTGAACCTTTTTTTATTATATTTTTCCATAGCCTAGTAGTTTTGCAATGAATTATCCTAATTCCTGAGTTCTTTCACATTCTGTTTGCTATTGATTGAGTTCCCCAACTAAGTTGGGACTAGAGCTTAATTGAGTATCTATCAATTGAGTGGACAGTTTGTGGCACAAAATGCTCTTATGGTTTCCTATATCTTTAGATATGAGTCATCCATTTCACAGTGCAGGAGGGGATAAGATGAATCCGTTTACCAACATTAGTTTCTGTGCTGATGCATTAGTATAACGTATGTGTGTATATGCTAATGATAGTATCTTTTTTGAGATACATAATGCCATCAAGTTTCAAGTTCCATGATTTGTTAGATGTTAATTCAAAGGGTGGTCTTTTTGTTTATTTTAAAAATTTCCTGTTTGTTTTTGAAGGGTTATAGAGATATACCATATGCATTCGTTTGCACCTTTCCTTCTCACATAACATGAAACCTTTTATTTTAGAAGATAAAGTGATGAACATATAATTCTCCATTGGCTTATGGTTGTTTCACAAGGCATGATTAAAGTTTATGAGTTTGAAGCACTTCTATTCCCATTTAAAAGTCATAGAAGAAAAATAATCAACATGCATAAGGAGGTGCCATCGAGCAAAAAAGAGCGAAAAGAAAGTTTTCTTGGAAGCAAGAGGTTCTAAAAGGGTTTATCCAGTGTACAAAGTGCTCCCCGGCTTAATGTGGGGGTAGGGGATTGCAAAAAGGCTGTTTCCACGCTTCTAACCCATGACCTTGAGGTCACTAAAGGAGCAACTCTACCGTTGCACCAAAATTCATCCTCTGAAGCAAGAGGTTCTACAGGATGTAATTGAGACACTCGGACATCCAAGACTAGAATTGAACCATATCTTTGAAATCTTATGCCAACTAATCACCTTTTCCCTAAAAACTCCAATGATTTCTCTAATCTCTTTCTGTACCTTGTAGGAAAGGAAAACGGCCATAAAACAGGAAACTGGTCATTTTTCCTTCTAGGCCTAAGGCTAAGTTGCTTAACTGCATGAGCATATCTCAATTTTGGGTTCTAGTTCATGGACCATATTTGACTTATCTAAATTGAGTCATGATGGTGTTAACAATTTGATCTTTTTTTTCTTTGCTTTTCTTTTGGATCTGCTATAAGTCCATACTTTTCGATTGGATTTTTGATGTATTTTTTACTTCAATTTTGTTACACTGAGCTTGGTGGAATGCAACACTATCATCTGATGTGATGCCTATTCTTGTTTCAAAGTCGTACTTATTTCATTAATACAATGGCAACAATAGTGCAGATGTATTGTGATAGAGATGTGTGCAAAGATGCATGCAGAGATATATTCTTTTACCATGGAGGATGTACCTCTCGGTGTTTTTGCAGTCTTTCTAGAGTTTCACCATGTGATAAATGGCACAGGATTTTTATGTATGCTGTCTTTGTAGTCCTATTGCATATATCTAGTTGCTTTTGCGGTGCCAACTAAGATACTTGGTGCTGTCAATGCTTTACTTTTGAATAACTTTTACATAGTGGGAGAAGTATGCTAAAATACATGAAAAAAAATTATATACTTTTGTACATTCACATGTAACTGTAGCAAAAGAAATGAGTAAGGGAGCAGAACATGAATGTTTTTCCTTCCAAATAGCATGAAAATCTATCTTGGCTTGGTGTACTTGCAGAGTTTCTTGTATACAACAATATGAACTTGCATATCCCATTGTAGCTCCTTAGCTTTGCCATTCCACGGTGTTTATATTCCTTGAACATGCATGGATCACGACCCTGGCATTCTTCCCTGCCCATAGTTCATGAAGGTGTTTGCATGCATGGATTATGGCTTCCGTAGCAAAAGGTTTTTCAAGGAGGAAGATTTTTGAGTACCTCACATCGCAAATCAGAGGCAAGTCCTGGTTCTTCTTATTATGCTTTGGAGAAAAAATACACCTAGCATATCAGGCAAGTTAAATTTGGAAATAACATCAAGGCGATCATACCAAAAACTTAGCAAATTTGTTCAATTTTCAAATAATCTTTTCTACTTGTGAAGGGCTTTATATATAGAAGCCATCCGACAGACAAACTTTCGGATGCCATTCGTCTCTCCATCACTGAACAAGGCAAGTAATTAAAAGAAGGCTGAGATCAATAAAATTTGCACTCTCCTCTAATCATTAAAATTTCGAGATTTCAGGACCCAAAATTAAAAATACCAATGCTAGTTGGAGAAGGAAAAAGAAAACTATTCCCGAGCCCACATGACATTTATGAAATTACTCTCTCCATTTACACCCAAGTTGAAGATAGATACAGCCCTAGTCCGAAAAATTAAAAGAATATGGTTCGAATCAGCCCTTGCACCTAGGAGATGATAAAAATGGTAGGTACTTGTTAAATTCACTTATATCAGATATTTGTTATGATTGGTTTACTCTTGTGTTGATACAATAAATAAAATCTCAGAGTTGATTGAATTGTTTTTTTTGGTACTGATAGAGCTTAAATAAGTGTAATATTTGCGATTGATTTTGTATTATTTTTGAATAAATATTACACTAATATTTATGTTTTGTGACATTTGATTTAGGAGGAGACTTATTATGGAAAATGAAGAAAAATGAGTTAAATTGGAACAATTTTGCAAAGTATGGAAAATTGGACAGCTATGCTCTTTCATTAGCACGTGGGTACGTGGATTTCAGGTACCATGTCTTGGACACCATCTAATATCTGGAGTTTCACTCCGACTAATCCGGACCGACCCAATAGCTCCTTTCTGAGGGCGGGTCTCCTAAAGGGGAACGCTCCATACACATGAGGGTCCAATACTCCCAACGGGAGTTGAATCTCGGTCATGCTTGAGGGTACTCAACTCCACATCCAGTTGAAACAACCCACGTTAGTCCGTTGATTGATTTTGATACCACCAACATTTGAGCTACCACGAGAAAAATAGTGTATTGAAATACAATCAATAGACGTGCAAACTCTCCTTTTCGAGATGCAAACAAACTATTAAGCGCACAAGTCAGTGACCAGCTGCAGCTTCTTGAACCATTTGGATTTCCTGCCCATGCTTCTTGTCCTCGGCCGGGAAGTCTGTCATCCCTGCCAGGGCACCAACATTGCTTATGACCTGGGAAAACAATGTAATAACAAATCTTTAGGCAAGAAATACATTTATTCACGTTTCTGACCCATATCTGTGGTGTAATTGATTCCGTGCCCATTTTCCTGAGACCTATCCCATCAGGATTCAGGAATGGTGACATGAATCCTAATGAAAATTGTTTCGCAACATTGCTCTGCTAATGAACAGAGAAAGGTCAAAGAAACCAGAAATATTTCTGTTTCTTCTTTCATTGCAATCCTGATAGGCAAGGAACTCATCAAGTAGATCACAAATCTCTAAACATGTGCAACTTTATGCATTATAGCACAAAATGATAATGTCTAAAGACTGAATTAAAGTTATTCGACGGGAAGTGAGGCATCAGAAAGTTTGGAGGTGGTCTGATGAAGGCTGATTCTCCTATGCCTTTTTGGGTTTTGGTGGTGGCTGGATCCTCATGTCAAGATCCAGATCTCTGCCAGTGTTTCAGCGGTTTCATCAGGTTCCGATCGGCCCTTGGCTCTGATGGTTCGTTGCTGAAACGTGCCATGTGTTTGGTCGCCAAGTGGGAGCCGGCTGGGGTGGTAGCAGCGGTGCCTTCTTGTAGGATCAAATAATAATAATAATAATTTCCTTTTATAGAATGGGAGAGGATCTGACCAATAAAACTGTATTTGGGTTCTCCCATTAGCGAACTCACTTTAATTTAGGCTTTACACCTTTTCATAACACTTTAAATAAAATACCCACAAGAATATATATATGTGTGTGTGTGTGTGTGTGTGTGTGTGTGTGTATATGTTGAGATGAACCTAACCCAACCCTATTGGATCATAAATAAATTTTAGGTTTTACCGATTCTTTCATTCAATTTATTTTTATAAAATAAAATACAATCAGTAGAAGCACCGTTTAGAAAATATTCTAACACTTCTTGTTTAAGTGATTTTGGTGCTGGTTTCTATCCCTATTTTGGGTGGGTAGTTTCCGGTTTGTGTATTGCCCTTTTTAGAGGAGTTGGTTTGTTTTGTTGTTATGCATGCTTTGGTTTGTGCCCGGAACAAAATGAAAAAGGTACTCGTCTATGCCAAATTAGTTTGGGCTCAACAAGTTCCGCCTATATTATGAAAAAGGATATCATTTTGCTTTTCCAGCAAAGCCACCCCCACTTGATTTTATAAAGTTAGACGACATGGAGTAGAGTATCTTGTGCTTGATTTGGTGGCAATTTTGTTCAATAGTAGATGCTTTGCTTCTGAATATAGTTTCTCACTGAGCAATGCAGGTAATGAATCTGGAATGCCCGATGCCCAATGCAGGTAATGAATCTGGAATGCCTGATGACGCTACAGTATATTAGTATCAGGAAGGAGAAAGTATGGACGCTGCCAAACTTTATACCAGGTCGACATGAGAAAGAGATAGAGAGATGTATGAATGCTGGTGACGTATAATAACTCTGTTCTTCCTACCTGAAGTTCTTTGTCTCTGTCATGGAAGAGAAATAGGGTCTAGCAAGAAGGAAAAACAGTTAATAACACATGTATGAATCCTGGTGATGTATAATAACTTTCTTCCAACTTGAATTTCATTGTCTGTGTTATGGAAGAGAAATAAGGTCTAGCATGAAAGAAGAGAGCCAGTTAAGTTAGCGCAAGGATGCTCGCCTATAAGAGAAGAGCTTGTACGACAAAGTTTGCAGCAAGTAGATGAGTGAAGTCCATCGAAGCTGGTGCCTTATAGGCAAGTCATCCTTGGCTACCAAACATGACTCTATATCTTCATACAAGGCCTTTCTCTCTTATGCATTACATACAACTCAATTACACAACAATTCAACATTTATACCCAAATGTGGGAAATGAGGATCGAGAGAAGAGATCAGATTCGAAACTGAAAGCAGCATTCCCCCTCCCACAGTCAACCCGTTCATTCATCAACAGTGGCCAATGTTCAATAATAGTGAGAGGAATATATTCTTAATTTTGAAGGGACCATTCCATCCATATATGCATTATTCATTCTTGTGCAAAATCCTTTGTGTTCCCCGGGCACCTTGTTAATGTTGAAATTGTTATGTTCCAAAAGGTGTGATATTCATGACCAACCAATTTGCTCTGATTCTTCCTTTTTTTTTCTGACTTTTGGCTCTTCAAAAACGTTAATAAGAATCATAATCCACAGGTCTGCCACCTGTCTCATTGACACAGTCCTGTGATACTAAAGGAGTTGAAAACAACGGGCAAAGTGCATCTTTCTAGACAATCACCTCATTGATAAAAAGATTTTAACTTGGAGAAACAAACTCTATAAGAGTTGAATTTTTTTTTTCCCCTTTCTCCCACTTGCACTTTATGAGCTAATTATTCCAATGAATCCACAACAATAATGTCAAAACGTCCATTTATCGTCAATTTTGACTTTGGTTGTTTTGAAATCACAAGTAATTCAACTGTTGATGTTTGGAAGATATATTCCAAGCTTCTTCAGTTAAAAAGCAACCTCCAAGACATGATGCTACGGCTTCATTTGCATTCAACTTTTTACTATTTTTTTCTTAGTCTCTCGTGAAATTAGAAGGAATAAGGGTATTGCATCAAGGTCGAATAATCGTACAAGCATGGTGTCTCAGTCGGCACATCCAAGATTTTTTTATTTTTATTTTTTTGGTTGCATTTCCAATAGAATTCCATTGGAATCTGGGCCAAATTAAACCAACTTGCTTTCCTCCATCCAAGGTTCCTCGAGTACATCCAATGAACCTCAGTGTTTTCGATGATTAGCAAGGAGCAAAACCCTGGAAAAGACCACTTTGGTCCGTATACTAAAGTGACCGATGAATGTTGTTCTGTAAGTAGCATGGCAGGCACAAGACATCCCTCATTATCCTTTCCAAGCTTCCAAGAGCACTCATAGAGCCATTGATATGAATGTGAAGCAAGCCCTTCCTGTTGACTTCTTAGGACCCGAGTCCCAGGTCCAAGAACCTCTTTCTATTTGTGGCCTGGAAGAAAAGAGAGCACACCGGAGATTCATGGCGAAAACTATGGTTAGCAAGAAGCATAAGATAGAACACCAACCAAAAGCTAATTTTTTTTTGTTACAAAGGATTCAAATCCTAATTTTTAAGGTTGAGAGAGAGAAATTATGACCACCAATTTGTCCCCTTGAAATCTAACCAAAAGCTAATACGAAATTATAAAGCAAAACTTCTTCAAAAAGAAAAGAGATGGTAACATTCAAAAGAAAGCAATACCATTCCTTTCTCTCACAATCTAACATAATTGGAGAAACATCACAAAATCCAATCCAGACACACCCTCACAGTATCACGAGAATAAGCGCAATACCCCATGTCATCAAAATGATTATCATTCACCAACGCTTCATTGGTCTAGTGGGAAGGGCATTAGCACCCAACACCCCACACCAAGATTAGTAGGAGTAAAGTTTCGGATAATTGGCGGTGGACAAAATTCAAGGGATAAAAAAAAAAGATTATCATTCAAGGCCCTCTACCCCTTCCCTTTGATGGGCTTCATCATATTGTTCACGCCGGCCCAAATTGAAAAGTTGATTTGTTAGCGTCAAAACACATTTTGTGAGGCCTGCCCAAGCCCAAGCCCAAGCCCAAGCCCATGCCTGCTCTTCTCTGTCTCTGTCTCTGTCTCTGTCTCTTGTCTCTTAAAGAAAAATATATTTATCTGATTATAAAAAGTAATGGTGAGTTTCAATTTAGATTACATTTTATTTAATAATTAATTTATGTAATATTATTCGATTTTCAAATAAATTTGAATGTGGGTTGTTAGAAAAATCGATAGGGGCAGAGGAAAAGTCAACCATCGAAAGCGTGGAAATGAATTAGGTGAAGTAGGTTTCAAATTATTATAGATTAGTTAAACCTAAGATTGACCTGGGTAGTGTCAATGCAAACAATCAACCATCACACTCCCTCCTTACCTTCTTCCTTAATCCCAATTCCATACCCCCTATTACGTATCCACTTATTACTTCGGCTGAGAGAGAGAGAGAGAGAGAGAGAGAGAGAGAGAGAGAGAGAGAGTAAGGATGTTTTTCAAGTTTGAAGTATGAAATGATGATAACAGGGACAGCGATAAATACAATTACAAAAACTCATAAATCCAACGTATGTCTTTTTTGAAAACGACCGGACCCACGCTCACTCGTAACATAAATAAATACCATCTTTGTTGTTTGACTTTGACTTTCGTTTTCTTTTCCCGCTCTTTCTTTTACTGTTCCCACCATCCCTTTTTCATCTAACCAACGGTAAAGGTAAAATCGACTCGAACAACCACCGCTGACCGCCTTCCCCAAACGAAAACCAATAACCTAGAAATAGAAATGCCCCCCCGCCCAACAAAAACAGATCACGTCCGTCCATTTTTTACTCAGAAATAAATCCTCTGGACAATATTTTTTGTGAAGGTAGATGGACTCGACTTAGGAAGTTTCGAAAAGAGAAAAAGTGTTGGGAGTAGTAAAATGAAAAGCGCCTCCTTATGTAAAAGCAGAAACCGGGGAGGTGTGTGGGTCCCACGAACTTCATCACGAAGGGTCTGACCTGACCCCCTCCTTTTGGTTAGTTTCCCGATTCCTTCTCACCGTCTCAATTCTCTCTCCCCCCGCGTACGTAACGTCGGCCTTCCCGAATTAATAATAAAAAGGAAGAATCATTATTCCGCGCGTATGAGAGGATGAGCGTGTGCGTGTGCGTGTGCGTGTGGGCCTGATCAAACTCCATTATTTTCTTAAATTTCGTATATTCATGCTTCGTCTTTACCCAACAGCCAATTCATCGTCACTCATTACTCACATATTAGTCATCACCTACGCACCCCAACCCCTCTCTCTTCGCCAGCCTGCGGTACACCTCATTAAACCCTAACCTAATCCTAGCCTACCTTTTCCCTTTCTTTCTCTCTCTCTCTACACCAATTATCCATCTCTCTCTCTCTCTCTCTCTCTCTCCTAACCGCCATGAAAGTAGCAGAAAACGATCGGACGACCATACTACACTCCACATCCAATGAACTCTCCTCGCTCCTCCAATCCATCTCCCAAGTCCAGACCTTTAAAGGCAAATGGTCTCTCATCCAATCCAAACTCCACACTCTCCGGTCCCAACTCCTCGACTTGTCCGACTTCCCCAATTTCTCCTCCAACCCTCTCTCTCTCGATCTCCTCCGCTCCATTTCCGCCACCCTGAACGACGCCTTTTCTCTCTCCTCCAAATGCCAAACCTCAAATCTCTCCGACGGCAAGCTCCAAACCCAGAGCGAAATCGACTCCGTCTTGGCCAAACTCGATCAGATTCTCAAGGACGGTGAGGTTCTCATCAAGAGCGGCGTCCTCCAAGACGGCGCCGTTTTGGGGGGTCCCAATTCTTCCTCCATGTCCGTCATCAGCTCGAAGCGCGAAGCCGTGAGGGTAGAATCGAGGAATTTGATTACGAGGTTACAAGTTGGTACCCCCGAATCGAAGAATGTCGCTATGGATTCTTTACTATGTTTGATTTGCGAGGATGATAAGAATGTTTTGATTGCTGTCGCACAAGGGGTTGTTCCTGTTTTGGTTAAATTGCTCGATTCTAGTTCTCTGGAAATGAAGGAAAAAACTGTGTCGGCAATTGCTAGGGTTTCTATGGTTGATAGTACTAAGAATGTTCTAATTGCTGAGGGTTTGTTTTTACTAAATCATTTACTTCGCATGCTCGATTCTGGAAGTGGCTTTGCTAAAGAAAAGGCTTGTCTTGCTCTTCAAGCTCTCAGTTTTTTGCGGGAAAATGCTAGGGCAATTGGCTCCAGAGGTGGCATTTCTTCCTTGTTGGATATTTGTCAAGCTGGGACTCCTGGTTCACAGGCCGTGGCTGCTGGGGTGCTGAGGAATCTTGCTGCTTTTGAGGAAATTAAGGACAATTTTGTCGAGGAGAGTGCGGTTTCCATACTGTTAGGATTGGCTGCTTCTGGGACTGTCACTGCGCAGGAGAATGCGATTGGGTGTTTGGGCAATTTGGTGTCTGGTGATGAGAATTTGAAGCTTTTGGTTGTTAGGGAAGGTGGGGTTGGGTGTTTGATGAATTTTTGGGACGGCGAGCCTCCAACTCGGAGTCTGGAGGTTGCCGTCGACTTGTTAAGGAACTTGGCTTCTTCTCCTCAAATCGGGGAGGTTCTGGTTTCCAAAGGATTTATCAGGCGTGTCGCGGGAGTGTTGAATTGTGGGGTTTTAGGTGTGAGGATTGCAGCTGCGAAAGCAGTTTTTGAGCTTGGGTTTAGCACAAAGACTAGAAAGGAAATTGGAGAATGCGGGTGTATATCGAATTTGATTAAGATGTTGGATGGCAAGGCCAGTGAAGAGAAAGAGTCTGCTGCGATGGCTTTGTCTTCATTGATGTTATATGTGGGAAATCGAAGAATTTTTCGGAAGGAAGCGAGAGGGATAGTGAGTGCAGTTCAGCTTCTTGATCCTTTGGTACAGAATTTGGATAAGAAGTACCCGATTGCAATTCTGGCCTCGATTGTGCATTCAAAGAGGTGCAGGAAGCAAATGGTGGCTGCAGGTGCCTGTGGCTACCTGCAGAAACTTGTTGAGATGGGAGTCGAGGGAGCTAAGAAGCTTTTGGAAAGTCTCAGTCGAGGTAAGCTATGGGGAGTTTTTACCAGAACATAATAACACAGAAAAGAACTGATGCATAGTGCAAATGAATAATAAGAATGCACTTTATCTGCATGTACAATAGCAGTGTTCAGAATTCTTACTTCACTTTGTTTATATGGTCGTTAGAATATGTGCCAGCATAGTAGGAGTTGCTTAGTTTAATTGTTGATGGGATTTCCTTTGTAGAGAGAATTATGATCTTTGGTTTGATGGTCTAATTAAGTTGGAGTTTTTATGTTTTCTCCTTCAGATCAATAAATTAAAATTTCTTGTTGTCTCTTAATAGGTCTTCTGAACAAACTTGATGATTCTAACTTTTGTGTCTGTCTTGGATAATCATTGACTCTACCGATGTTTCTCAGCTGAGATTGGCGCACATTGTTAGCTTCGGAACAAGCAATGGGTTGGTGCCACTCTGGCTCATTGAGTCACTTTCAATTTGCTTAGGAGTTACAATTTACTCGGCTATTTCTACCTTTAGATTCTATACGTTGATTTCACTTCTGAGTCGGAGTTAGGAGGTCTTTCCCATCGATGTCCAAATAATGTAAAGTCCTTTGTCCTTGTGCACATCGCATCCGTCCATTTTCTGACTCCTTTCACCCGTCTTGTCAGCTGCATGAACGCTAGTTTTTCAGTATCCCGTTGGAAACCCAACCAAACTAGTAGACAATGCTTGAAGGACTACCATTACCAATAAATATATGCACGTACACGTTCAGAGAGTGCACACACACATATCATATCATATCATATCATATTCATTTGTATGATAATTTTTTTTTTAGGTCTCTTGGATGATCCCATGTAATGGTGGGTCTTTATCATGTGCATTTGTCCTTCTGCATTGTCCTACATAACGACCCTCATTCCATGTTTGGCCTTCACAAACTTGTTTGTACCTTAAAAACTCGATGTGGGTAAAGGATAATTAGTGCCAACAAGAAAGGTGCGAAGACTTGCTGCACAAAATCCAGTCGAAAACTTGCTGGCTAATGAATCATAAAAGTCATTAAAAACAACAGCCTTTTTTTTTTTTTGGTTAAGACCGTTTAAATCTGTGTTGAAAATGATCCCCCAAACCCAAAATATAATTTCACAATATTACTTCAAATTTTGTTTCTCTCTAAATATTATGATGGTTGTTTCTCTCAATTGTATGCTCTGTGATTTTTTATCTGCATGATCAAAACCTAGTCTCGCTCAATATTCCTATTGGTTTGAGAAGATCCTATCATTCACCCAAGGCTTAAGCCTAATCATGACGAATATTGAGGTGGGAAAGTGAATGTAGCCTCTGTGATCCTAGCAGACCAAGAAAATGTAGCATCAGAGGGCACAAATGCAGAGCAGCCGCCATGTGACCATGAGAACACAGAGATATTATATGGTAAAAAAAATTATATTAATCTGTATGTCTTGGGCCTGGCTGTTGGCCCTATAGTTCTTAGGTTTGGTCCTTCAGGCCCTCATCTTAAGGGTTCGATACGACCCACATTAGAACCCCTAACATGTGCGCAGGCACAAGCAAGGAGATTCCTTTTTCGTTGGTTAGGGAGAGGGAGAGATAGTTCTGTATAATTTGAATATCTGCCACCAATCTCATATTTGTATCAGTAAGAAGCTAAACCAAGATGTTTATTAATTTACATTCCCATCATCGTATACTAAGCTGTTAAAGCTATGACAAACAACTGACAGTCGGCAACAATAAATTGAACACCGAAAGGAAAATAATTTACGTGAAGTGAAAACTAGGAGCACCAATATTTGATGGGTCAGTTTGTTCGGGTACTGACGTCTCTTAATCATGGTCGAGAGTTCGATCTCCCATAGAAATGGAAAAATCAGCACCAGGAGACTTGTCCCCTCAATTGGGCCTTGCAAGCGGTCGACCCATATTAGTCAGGGCGAAGCCCCGGATACTAGATTTATGGCTTGGCCATGGTACAAAAAACAAAAAAGAAAAAAAGAAGTGAAAACCAGAAGCCCTTGTTGACCGACTATTGACTCATTGGTTCAACCATTTTAAGGGGACAAAAAAGGTCAGATCACTTCTGGCTCTAGCCACAAGTTCATCTCTCATCTTCGGCTCAGGTACAATCGACAAATGAATGGGGCAGCCTAGTGGTCATAAAACTCTCCTCTGATCTGGTGATGTTGGGTTGGTGATGTTGGGTTTAAATACTTGTGTAACCAAAAAAAATAATAATGGATCAAGTTGACAAGGTCCACTACTTGCGTAAAAGTTAGTTGAGGTCCTTGAGACCTATTTTCTGGGCTTCCTCAAATTGGCATTATGCTGGAAACCAATCTGTTGCCTAGGTATACCATTTTCATCGTCTGTTTGATGTTATAAACCAACTCTGACAGGAACCTCATTTATCTTTTAACGCTTATAACAGGAAGACAATAATGATTGTAATATACTCACATGGCATCTAGATTAATGCCATTGCACCTCTTAGCCTCAACCTTGTCTGTAGGTTTCTCAAAGCCCATTTGAACTAAAATACCTTCCTAGTTTTTCCACCAGCTGATTGTTCTATTCGCTACTCCCTGTTAACCCTCTTTGCAACTTATCAAACCTCTATCTAAAGATGCCCGATTTGGAACTCAAAAACAACTCGTAATCTTTCAAGCTTGAAAGCCCATTTAATGTCCACTATAATTGGAGTTGGAATGTGAGCAATTCATGAACTTACTTGGGAAATATTTGCGTAATTTAATGACTTGATGTAGTCATGAATTCCTAAGGAATTCTATGATTGCCGTATGTATCAAGCTTTATGATCAATCATGATGGCAACCAAGTCACTTCCATGTATGACTTTCGACTATTGGTCATATTTGGTACTTTATTTTATCTGAGCCTCAATTTTTTTCTTTTTGTAGAAACTATTTTGATAAATCTTTTCGGTCTAATATTCTACAACAGATGATTGAGATCGCATGAGAGTTGATCATCAATATTTGCAAATCGAAACCAGCTCTTAGGCATACACAAACACGCGCACATGTACATGCGCACGCTTGCATGTGGAAAGAAAATGAAAAGAAAAGGCAATACAAAATATGCAAAGTTAGTGACTTCGGAAAGACCTCCGGCTTGAGCACCATTCTCACACAAAGACAAACATAGCCATGTGTTGTAATTGCATATCCATGTGTGGAACCAGTGACCTTTTTTTTAGTGATAATCAAAAGCCAAATCATTCTTTGTATTTAGCTCTTGTACAATGTACATACTAGGATAATAACATCAAACATGAAAGTAGCTAAGCCCTTGAGCTGAGCTTCTCATTTTTCTGAAACTTCTACAAGGAAAGAAAAGGGAGCTCATCTCAACATCACCCATCTTCGTCTTCTTTCTTCAGCTAATTACTTTCAGACTTCAAATCAAAGATGATGCTGTCTGGATTTGTTTGCAGTGATGAAAGTGAGAATCAAATACAAGAGAAAGGCGATGTAGGAGAAAACAAGAGATAGGGTCACTCTGTCACAGAATTTGTCAAAGCTCTCACAAATGGCAAGCCAACCAGCATGACCACTCCCATATTTACCCACATACCCTATAGCAGTTCCTGCTGCAGTCCCAGCTAGCACTAGGGACATCATAATCTGAACCCAAAAGAAAAAGAAAATGTACATGAACAAGAAATTTGAGGTCATCTTAGTTTTTCCATAAAATCCCATATTTGGAAATCACTCTAGGATAATCCATAAAGAACTAACTTACCAAGTCATGCACGAACAACAAGAAATAGTTTGTGGAATTTGACTTTGGACCGCTCAGGAAGAAGGTGGTGACCAGAGATATCACAGAAAAGGCACAAACAACAGCATTTGCGAAAGCACAGAATCTGCAGATAGAATTATTGCAATTTTCAGTCACTCTCTTGGAAGGGTATTTATTTAAAGAACTTTGAAAAGAAAAAAAAAATCCAAAAGAGGAAACTTAACTTGAAAGCCGAAGAGTAGCTGTATTTGGCATCCATTTGAATTCCAAAAACTTCAGCAGTTTGCTTGCTAGTGACCATAATCCAGCAGGAAGCCAATGTGGAAACAATTGCCAAGATTCTCAGGACTACTTGGGATGCATGGAACATCTTTTGTGTTTTACGAATAGGGTTTTGTAAATTTTTTCCTGAAAGGCCATCCATGAGTGAAATGAACAAAAAACCAAAAGCGAAAAAGGCAGGGGAGAGAAAACAGAGGAGAAGAGCACGAGTGGTTTAATGGGACAGAAAATGAGCAAGAGTAGGGGGGGCTATTTAGAGAGAGAGAGAGAGAGAGAGAGAGAGATGTTGTGAGAGGAGAGAAAAGTGGGCAGCAAAAATTTCAATCCACAAAATAATGGTTTTCTTTGCTATCTTCTTGCAATGAATAATAAGTGCTGGGATCTGCATGTGTAAAGATTAGAGAGAATTTTGGTGGTGATAAGGATACTACTTGTTCATGGATCATGTTAGTTAGTTACCATATCATTGGCCATTTTACTCGGGATTTCTATCGACTACCTAACTTCTTCACTCTCTCTTTTCAACTTCACTTGATTTGAAAAACTATGCTGAGGTCATATTTCTTGTACCAACCTAGAATGGAATCGAAGTTTTCCTAATACTAACTTAATTGCTTCCCATATTTCTTGTACGCGTCAAAGTCGTCTGTACAACTGAACTGCAAATGATTTTGCTTTGCTGCTTTGGTTCCCATGAATCCCAAAAGATCAAGAAACCCAAAATAAGATAAAAAGCGAAATATGACAATTTTAGGATGGAGAAATTCAATTTTTTGTTTTGATATTGTATACTTTGTATAATTTGTTGTAATCTTAAATTAAAATATATATACATTTCCAATGCATGGGAATCAGTCCCAATGAAAGAGAGTCAAAAATGAGAAAAAGTGGGAAGTGAGAAGAAAAGTCCTCAAACTTATCAGCAGCACATAAAAGAACACTTTATTGTGCATTTTTCTACAATCTTAGTACACATTATGGTACTCTCACTCTCTCTCTCTCTCTCTCTCTATATATATATATATATATATATTGTACGTGTGTTTGTATATTTATGCGTGATAAAGTTGTATGTTTATGTGTTTTTTCAAAATTCTAGGAAAATGCTAAATGATAAAGTTACATAGAGAGTACTCCGGAAAGTGAAGAGAAGGTTGACACGAAACGGTTGGGGAGAAGAGGAGGCATGAGATTGAGATGGCAATACTTACGAAACACTATTCACTACATTCAATGCTTACAGTTTTGGAGGTTACAAACTTACTTGTGTGGCTCTTCTTTCTTTCTTTGTTTCTCCTCTTAGTTAACCTCGTCTTTCCACCTCTCCTTCACCATTCTTTATCAACCATTAACAGCCCCCCTCCCTCCTTCTCTCCCTTTCTCATCAAAATATCTTAGGATCACAACTTCTGATATTTGTATCTCCTATCATTTATGTATTTGTTCTAACGTAATTAATAAAACCATCTGTAAAACGAAACATCATCTGTAGTAATTCTCCCAAACTGTATTTTTTTTTCTATTTGAGTTGCTTCATATATACTTAAATTACCCTCAATATTTTTCTTAATGATCACTGGTGGTTTCAGTGTTTTCACTAGGTAGAAATGAAGTACTAATGAACTTGTACAAACGTCTAATAAAGTAGACAACATCTGCAGTCATCTTTTAGGATGTGAACAGAACATGTGAGCGTCATAAACTTTGGAAAGGCTTGTTTCACACATGACATAGTATGGTCACATTTTGGTTTTGTCAAGCTCTATCAACTTTTCCCCAATAAGCACATGGTTCCATTTTTGGGTGAACTAGTTTGAATCAATATGTAACAAACTAGCATTCTCAGGGAAGGGATGATCAATTAATTGGGGTTCATGTTAACAGGACCCAAAAATTGCCTTAAAAATGCAATTAATTAGACACCAGTCACCCTGTCATACATAAAGTCATATTGAGAATTGAAATAATTAAGAAGCCTGCAACAACTTCACAAAAATTAGTTCATAATTCATGTTTGACCTCTGGGATGTTATTAACCAGTTGTTGGATACTTGTATTATATTGTGCCTGATCAGCTTTTCTACTCCCCCTTGGAATCTCTAATGCCTTTAAGGAACAAGTAGGTGAAGGCCCGACCCTAATTTTTTACTTTAAAAAATATTATGTAAATAATTTTGAAACTATGACTTCAAATATTGTTTGATTCATTAAAAATTATCTCTCATGTCTTGAAATTGTAAGCCTAAATGCATGTTGTAGATTGACCCCGATGTAAAATTTTGACTTCGTCTCCCACATAAAACATACAAAAATCGTGCTTTAGCCTCTACCTAATTCGCATGCAAATTTTGGTACCCAAGTGAAGTTCCTTAGCTGGTCACAGGATGAAGTTGTCTTTCCCTTTCAAAACCTGAGAGTACATACCCCCTACCTCCCCAATTTTGCAGATTTTAATGCAACTATACTGCAGTTATACAACTGCTAACCAACCACATTAATAGGTGATTTATTTCACAACAGAAAAAATTTGACTTGGTTGAGCTTCTATTGAACTAGGGAAACTAAAGTTGCAGAAGAGCTAGACGACTTTGTGCTAATATGATACAAGATATAATAAAAGGATAGTACGTTTTGTTATTCCATTTGGCCCAGTCTTTCTTTTGTTGCCCCCTTTATAAACCATGTTCCCTTTTTGTGCTCCTGCGCTTGGTTTCTCCTTTATAACGAGCAAGGTGTTCCTAAACCTGATCAAGAGGTATTTATAATGCCACTGAAGAATATTTTTGAGTGAAAGAAGCAGCAGCCAGCATCATCAGGAATTGGCTGCAGAATTTCCAAAGGACAACATGGTAAAAGGCTCGTATAGGTTTCCAACTAAATTCATTTAATTTATTTAGATTAAGTCTGTACAGGTGAAATGGGATGAAATGGCCCATCAGAGAATAATTGAAGAAAAAGGAATATACAAGTGTGATATGTACAAATTGATGAGAGCGAGCTATGTAATGGACTTGTTTAGTCACTGATGTCAAAGTATCTTGGATCCCGTGGGAGATCATATTCCACATGTAACTGCATACACAAAAGAACAAGCCACATTAGCCAGACTTTGATTAAGATTTGAAGACTGCCTCTTCCATGAGCGCAACATGAAGTAAAAGACAATGACTTGAAACGATTTTTAGGTATAAGTTCGAAGGATCCACCAGAACTAGAATGCAAGGGGAAGTTTCAGTTTCCACAACTCCTATCATCACTCTAATATTTGGAGAAGGGAAGTGAAGCCCAATTTACAAACTTTAAAGAAAATAATATACCATAGTGGAGGCTAAAGCTATCCAGACCCCCCCCCCCCAAAAAAAGCCCAATTGCTTTACATAGATTTCTAGAATATTAGCACAGAATCATCATGCAAAAAGCATCCTTTTGTGATTGTCAATGTTTGTTGAAATAAATAAAGCCAGAGCCTAACTATGGTCTTCCTAGTTTTTGGATTAATCAACAAAAAATTGGTCTTAGATAAACATGATGCGCACAAAAGGTGAGATATATGAAAATTATGAGCAAAATAATGTGTATGCAGCAATAGATTGAAGTAAACTACAAAGAGGTACTTATAGAGTCATCCTTAGAGAATGAATTAAAGAAATACCTTTCCTTCATCAGAATCTGTATGTCTTTGAGGGAACACCACTCTCAGATCATTATACATGTAGAAACGCCTCTCCTCAGCTTTCGGACTGTTTTCAGCTGGTCTGGATAAAGGATCAGATTTGCACCTCCGCACAGATTTTGAACTTTTCTTTAGAAAAGGGCATAAGAAGCGAAGATGTAGTGCATAACGCAAAACGCCACCACCAGTAGTATTTTTACTGACCTTTGAAGGGCTATGAAAAGATTTATTTCCAATAACGTTGAAACTATTCAACCCAACATGAGATTTATCACCAAGCTTCTCATTTGTTTCTGAGCATTGAGTTTCTGTTACAAGTATACTCATGTTTGGGGACTTTGCCACTTGTTCATCAGGACTTATGCACCGTTCTCTAGTTGGCATAGAGCTGAGTCCTGAAGAGGCTAATGTGACCTTCTGCCTCAAAAATGTCTTCTCAAAACAAATAATATGCAACACGAAACAGTCATGATTAGACTCTATTTGGAAAGGGCAAAAAAGGAGCCAAAAAAAAAAAGAAAAGAAAAGGAAGAACAACGCCAGTATGTCATCAGATGCCGAATAAAGAGATGAGAAGGATCACTTCATCCTTCAGGATTTTGATGGATTACATTTACTTGTTACTTGCTTGAAAGAAGACCATTTATTAGTTTTAATGTGTCCAAATCCTAAATAGCTAAAATGAGTAAACAACTGGGCCTGTAAAAGTTCTCCACCGTGGCTCCAGCATAACCCCAACTCATGCAATAACTTGTCTATGAATGTTTCCATAAGAAAATGTTATGTATAAATGTCATAAGCATCGTAGAAGTTGAACAGATTGTCTAATAGGAAAATCATCATATTTTGTCCAACAAGCAAAGCTTTCACTTTCTGAAATATCCGAATAAAATGGCAAGGACAATGCACTATACATTGTTGAATTTACATCCAAGGCTTATACCTAAGAAAAGCAGAAGGAAAATTTGAAAATAAATAATCTGTCTTGTTGCCAACACCACTTATATTAGTCAACATGGCTTCACAAGAACTCACAACATACTATTGATGTCCTTAAAAGTCATCATTAAAATTAAATCAGTGTAATGAGAATGTGAGAACCATCAAACTTCAGTTTGGTTGTTATTCATTGAATTGCCTATCTAATTTGAAGATGGTGCATGTACTTCAAATCCACCTACCTTAGTACCAGCTGGCATGTCACTCAAATCATAATTACATATGAAGGTGTGGATAGGAGTCTTTTCGGGATTGCTGAGAACCTATCAAAAGCAATTCCATTCTTACTGTTAGACATCAATCTTTGTGCTGTAGGGGATTAAGATGAAAGTCACATAAACTAAGTTTCATACATATTCATGATTCAACAGCATAATAAACTTATTTGAGGAATAAAAGACCAAGTACCAGTTGAATCCGGCCTTTCATAGGAACCCGTAAGCGACTCTTCTCCAACTGTGAACTATCAATGCTCAGGCTCCTTATCTTTTGGCCCCTGCACTTATTTGAAGGTATGCTTCCACCTAGCTGTATCGATGAGTAGTAAAGTAAGTAGTTATCACCATCAACACTTGTCACTGAAAAAGGAAGTTTCTGAGATTGGGGAGTGAAGCTCCCCCCTGTGACATTCAGAACAGCAAGAAAGCCTTCAATTTTCTGCAGATGTAATCACAAGTGATGAGTTAAACAGGATCAGAGGAAGATCAAACACAGGGATCTATTAATCTAAGCACAGAGGCACCTGGCTAGCTTTCGAAGATAACAACCGGCCAGACAAGAGAGATTCCTCAAATGAACCAACTAAAGATCTCTGAGCAGGTAGTCCACTTAGAGTTCTACCCAACTTGGTACATTCAGAGGTAGGCATCACATCTGGACTCAAATGCTTATGAAACTTATTGCCGCTTCCATGGGTCAACATTTCAAGTTCTTTTGGCAAAAGTTCAAAATCCTGAACTGCTTTGCTTTTCAACCCTAGGTGATCTTCCTTTTGAGAAAACCAAATGCTTGAAATGGTTCCATGAAGTGACTGTTCCATGTCCTTTAAGGTTAAACAGTCTTCATTGATCTCTTTTCTATTGTTTGTGTATCCTCTTCCAATTTGCATTCTTTCATGGAACTTTGGACCAAGAGGTGACAAAGATAACGGAGGTGATACCAGCTTTCCCTGAGATATGGCAAAAGAACTACTCTGTGCTCTTAGCTTAGTATCTCCACCATGGTAATTGAATCCAGGGGAAAATATACAATTATTCTGCAGAAACTTTTCCTGGTTCTCAAGCAAAGGGCCATCCGTAAGAAAACAATAGTTTGCCATGCAGTTACCATCCACTACATTTTTCCAGTCTGGAGAACTGGATGCAGATGAGATTGGCTGATGGAAACAAATGGCATCTCCAGTATTAGCTTTTTTATGTTCTTGTGAAAAGGAAATGCTGTGGTCACTGTTAAGCCCTTGGGAATCACTCATATAAAGATTAGCACCAATATTTAGAGAATTGCCACTGAACTTCTCAGGAAGAAGCATGTCATTAAGAGGTGATAACAACCTCTTCCTAACTGATGAACCACTGCAATCAGTAGCACAGTTTGTAACACTAGCCTCAGCAGATGACTGATGATGGTTAAGTTGAACTCCATCATATAAACTACTCGAAGAATTCAGAGACTTGGACTCAAAACCAACAATCCTTGAAGCAGGACTGTGAATATTTCTACTGTTTTTGTGAGTGAGCCAGCTGCTGTTTTCCATGGTGCCAATCTTCAACTTATGTAAGTTGGAAGCACCATCTTTAGACATGTTCAGAGCATCTGAATTTTTTGGAAGCTCTAGGATCGCCTTCCTTTTGATATCAAAATCTCCTAGCATTCGGCTTTCACTGTTTCCACCATGTACTCTGTCCAAATCACCACCACTCAGACCACTAAATCTTGGCGGAGCCTGAACAAATGCACTCAATGAAGCAGCCATTTCCTCGGCAATTTTCCCTGAGGACATCTGAGGCAATCCCATTGCTATGCTTTTTTGTATAGTCCTAATAAATTATACGGCTATTTAACTTGGCTAAAACTACTCTACTACAGACTACTCCTCGTGCTAAACAAAGTGCATATGGACTTCAACTTGCCTGATCAACCATTACCCATTTTTTCATCCAAACAGGAATGATGCTACCAGCCAATCACCCAGAATATCACCATGTTAATTATAGCTACCTAAAGCACCCACAAATCCAAACTGGTATAGACCATTTGTCTTAACTTCATAACAGCCAGCAAGGAGATATAAGGAACTCAAGGATATTTTAGGTGACAATTGATAAACCCTGCAACAATATGGTAAAATAAATCAGCTCTATCAGATTACAATGATTTATATAACATCATCTAGTGTATCCAAATTTCCCTAATCACCAAATAGTGTCCCTCGGCTTAAAATTCGCAAAATTGATCCGCAATAAGTTTTTGACTATATTGGCATTGCATAGAAATACACAAATTCATCCTAGGAGCTGAAACACTTAGGTTTATCTTTTCTGCTCATATTTAACATTGGTTCAATAAGCAACAGAATATCGTGAAATTCAGAAAAGATTTAAGCTTGACAGAAGACATGGAAAGCTAAAATACCAAGAGATCATATCAAAATCCAAGGCAAACACCAATGAAATGTCAGCAATCAAAAAGAACACCTTTTTGTAGAACAAAAAAAGCCAGAAATAGAAATTCATGAGAATAAGGATATGATGATCAAACAAAGCTGATCATCAAATATCGATTCGGAATAGACCCACAAAGAAAAAATGAGAGAAGACCCAGAAGACAGATTGCAATCAGACGCACCAGTGAATCAGAACAGAAGAAAAAATTTGTTCTTCTGTTAAACAAGAAGCCCAGAAATTTAGACAATCAAAAAAATAAATTGCAAGAAGAAGAAGAAGAAGAATAAAACCTCACAACTCTATTGGGTATTATCTGTTGGGTTCAAATATAAAATCAAATTGATTTCTTCTTTTCTTTCTTCTTTTTGCGGTTCCTCGTAATTCCATCTCACCCCCTCTATCTCCCCTCTCTCTCTCTCTCTCTCTTTTATAATCTATAACTTTTGAATGTGATTGTGGGCCAATTGGTTTTGTGGGCGTTGTAATGTATAGCTGTAAACCTCCCAATAAGTTTAATTTTAAGTGTCATCTGTTGAACCAGAAATTTTTCTGGTTGTTTTCTCCTTGGAAAGCTATTCTACGCCACATGCCATGCTCTCTGCACCAGTGCGTGTGCCCTGCGTTTATTTCCCTAGTTGCGTCCCTCTCTCTCTCTCTCTCTCTCTCTCTCTCTCTCTCACACACACAAGTTTCTACATGCCCCCGGGCCCACTTTTCATATCTTCCACTCGGACAACATTTGTACTATGCGGTACGCATTTAATGTTTTGAAATCAATACTTTCGTTGTGCGTGTCATCCAAAAATTCCTGTAATATCGAAAAACATGTGAATACTAATTGTTAAATATATAAAATTATAAATAATTAAAATTTATTTTAATTATTATTCTTATTGGTATCAAACAAAAGATTCATTATAATGCTAGCCCTACCTCCAGCGCAAAAAAAAAAATTGCATTTTTTTTAATTTTTTTTAATGATTACTAAGATTTTAAGATTTTTTTTTTTATTGAAAATGAATGTAATGTGATAATATGGAATGTAAAGCAACCGAACACAATACATGTTATGGGCATCTCATATTTTAGAAAATAAAAGCTTTTTTTTTTTAGTACCAAGTTTTTGTGTATAAGTTCTATTGTGTTTCTTATTTAAAATTATATTTTATTTATAAAAATATAATTCTTTGTACACAAATTCAATTAGATACAAAGCATAGAGTTGTTGTTTAGGGTAAAGAGTTATAGAAAATACATTTTAGGAACTCTATAATTTTTTTAGTTATTTGAGAGAATTGAGATTTTGGTTTTGGTAATATTTGAGAGATTTTCAAATTAGTATTACTATTTATATTGGTCTTATAATAAAAGAATTTGAATCATCCGTGAATATATGTAAATGGTACTAAATCGTATTAAACGATTGTATCTGTTTATTTATTTTAAATATGATTATAAGTATAGTATTTGTTGATTTTTTTGAATATTTCTTTTCGGATTTATTCTATTCTCGGAACAATAATATACACAACTAATTTCCAACATTTACCTTTTCTCACCCACAGTACAAGAGTTTCACCCATGGAAGCTTCCAACTATTCCCATCGTTCTACTTTGTTGGAAATTCATCCATCCTTGACTGTCTTGCAAGACTTTTATGCGCATCAAGTGGGGGGTTGATAGCCCGAGTTGTCCAGAGATGCCTAGATCTATTACACATAAAACTGACCATGCATGCAAGGATAGGCATAGTCCACCAACCATCCCTTGCGTGCTGAGAAAAAAGTAACAACTCTTGGTACTTGCACTTATGCATTAAACCTATAAGTTGAATTGCTAATAAATCAAGTCATGCTTCAAAAATCATGATTTACTTTTCAATTGCAAACAATTTTTGAGACATTTAATACTTATAAGTTTTAAATACACTCAATTTTATTGATAAACCTTTTTAAAAAAAAAACGAATAGAATAGTATCAATTGAATTATAATTTATTTCATAATAATAAGTGAATTGATTTTTTTGATTTGTTGAACCTAAAAAAGAAAAAGAAACATTGGAATTTTGAACCTTCAATACTACTAATTTTTTTCGAGGACTTGGAAAAAGTATTAGGGTCAAAATCCTCTGAGTGAAGGAGTGAATGGACGAGGCTGGAGAACCTCATCCCAACCTTTCAATGCCACCATATCCCAACCAAACATAGAGACGCTATTTTCTATATTTAACACCTTTTGACACTTCTCAGTCAATGCTGAAAATAATAATGTGATATTGTGGTTTTCATACTAATCCTCCCAAAAATTCAATTGTGGGGTATCTGAACCGACTCAAGAAAACCATGAAACATAACAAGCATGATACATGGTGTCATCACAATTTAGAGGGTTATGACAAATGGGAGAGCATTTGCCTTTTGCCCGGCATAGTTAGGAAACTCATGCAACCTTTCATTAGAGACGAGACCATTTCACATTATCACATTGATCAACATGCCTGACGTGCTAGTGGGTCTGAGCATTAAATTCCCAATGTCATGTAGAAGACTTTTGAGACACCTCACCCTTTGCGGTCCTTTAACTTCTCTTTCAATTCTCTTTTTTCCCACAATTCTAAGCATACCTTTTTTTTGGTTGTAATTCTAAGCATACCTGCAGCCTCTTGGATTGTCCAATTGTCCTTGCAGCTGGTCCCTTCACTCCCATCCTACGCCCAACTCATTCATGCCCCAAGTCTTGACAATCAATAGGGGGTCTCCAACTTGCAAAATTCACAACTCATAGATTCATCCGTCCCCTAGTTAAATTAAAGTTTAATATACATAAATTCAAATAGTTACTATAAAAATAAGTATGACAATGACAAATCATATTTTAAATGTTTGAGTATAAAAAAAGGATGTGGCCCAAGATTGGTGAGAATGGTTATCTCATAGTGATTTGAGATAGAAACGAGAGAACAAAAATCAAAAATGTTATCTTATGGTGTGCAATTGACATATTTCTTTTCTATTTATAAAATTTTAAGGGTTATGAATAAAAATGTAGAACAGTTTGTGATATAATTTGATATTATTATGTCTTACTCGTTTCAAAAAAAAAAAAAAAAGAACAAATGAGTTGATCGACCAGATTCTCAAATTAATCAAACTACACTCAGATTACCTTTAAAATTTGATAAGCACAAAATTTTGTTCCGATTCATGGTACGTGAACTTATGCTTAACTGGGGATTACCCCATTGAAGACTCCTATGATGGGACCAACTTGTTGTGCCAGAAGATTGTGATTTGGGACATGGGGCTGAAAGGGGTGTCTACTTGGCTTGGATTGCCTTTCTTTGGGCCAATGACACTCAATCCAACCAACAAAAGTTTCCTTTCTTCTGAATCGAATGGGTTAATTGCCTTTAATGATAAAATATTAAATTTTTTAATCAATATCTCGAATTTAATTATTAAATATATTAATTTTTAAATCGAATCACATATCTACTCAAACTAAATTAGTCAATTAAATAAAAAAATGGTTGGTCGCTTAGGCTTATCCTTTGATATATCCCCTTTCCTCAAAGTACACTGTATTTCTCTTGAGACAAGGCTAGAATTTTTTCAAAATGTTGAAATTTATTATTCGCCCACTTAAATATGTCTAAAATTTAATTTCTTTTTTTTTCTTGACCAAAAAATAAATAATTATTTCTAAATATAACATGTGCTATAAATAACAAATTCTAAGGTATATGTATAACATTTTTTTCACAGAAAAAATTAAGACTTTGGTTCAATGAAAGCTTAATGCATGCTAAAAAATTTAACTTTCTCGCATGCCACCTAAATTTGCCCAAATCATATCATGGGACCCCAACAGCTGATTTGTGTTTTAAGGTTTAACCACAATTGTGGCCCTACAATTGGTTCCTTGGTCACAATCAACCATAACATGGGCATCAAATGGACGGTCTTGATTCCATTAGAAAATAATCCCTCCATGGCAATTATTAGCCCCAACCCTCATTGGTGGCCGCGCCAACAGCTCCCGTCACATTCACGTTGGATTGTTTAGATAACCGGGTAGTTTTACGGGTATTCGTGATATTGTTAGATCAAAACACGAATCCGAGCTTTAGCCCCAATAGCATGGTATCGAGCTTGAGTTTGAACTCGAGTTCGAACCGAGCTGTGTTGAACTCGAAAGCTCAATGAGTCATATGAGAATTTTATTTTTTTAAAAAATAATTTATATATATAATTATATATTTTTTTAAAATAAATTTTATATATAAAATTATATTTTTAAATATATTATTTATACCGTCTAACAATAATATCTAATGATACTATACGACGTATCTAACGATATTTCAAGCTCAAGAGCTCGAAAAATATAAGGTCGGTGAGCTCAAAGTCACCTATAAAGTACATTGTGCTTGAGCTCGGGTATGATGACACCTGAAACCCGACCCGAGTGTCTTGACACTCCCTATATTCACGACCCTTCTCTCTCTCTCCAATGTTGTTGTCACAAAACCACTCTCCCCAAAGGTTAAAAAGGTTAAAAAGGTTAAACCAAGCATCTCGGCAAAGAACCGAACTTTTTTTGTAGGTGGGGTTTCTCTCTCTATAAGGAGTTTGCGGGGAGATAGGAGGAAATTCGAATTGCAGCGAGATTTAGAGAAAAAGCGAGAATGGTGGATTTCACAAGAGTGCAGAAAGAACTAGCAGAGTGTAATAGAGACGAGAAAGAGTCGGGCATAAGCGTCATGCCCAAGAACGATGATCTTACTCGTCTAATCGGCACCATTCCTGGACCTATCGCCACTCCTTATGAAGGTGGGATCTTTAAAATCGACATCACCTTACCTGGTACCCTCTGTCTCTCTCTCTCTCTCTCTCTAGGTTCGATTCTTTGCTAATTGCGAATTGATTGAATGTTTTTCATTCGTGTTCTCTGAAATTCCAATTTGACTAATGTCGGAGAATGCCAAGGTTTTTAGTGAATAATTTGAATCACTAATCGATTTTGACATTTTTGATTTGTGGGTGGTAATTTTTGGCAGACGGGTATCCCTTTGAGCCTCCAAGAATGCAATTTGCTACTAAAGTTTGGTATGAGGAACACCCTTTAACTGCATTATTCCCTTTTCTCCATTAACTTGCCGTATTTTTAATGTTATGGAGATTGTTGAGATAACTTATTTAATGCTATTTATTGTATGTTGAAGTAATTTCTGTTCGAGGAATGTTATGTGGACCAAACAAGTCAAAGACCAGACGCACCAGATCCTTGAGGACAGTCCATAGCAGCACTGCATGTTCTGATGAATTCTTAATCAAATGTTTGATTGAATTTGTCAAAACATATTGATGATTTGATTAAAAATTAGTCGAAACATTTTGATGTGGGGTGCCATGTGGGATTTGGTTCATTGGGTCCTTGACTCTTTTAGTTCATGTAGCATTACACTTTGTATTTGGACAAAGCTCTTGGTAGATACTTTAGAAGCTACTAGTAGTCTTTAGTGGTTGGCTTAAGTTTAGAACAAAATGAACAACTCGAACCTTAAAAATATTTGGTTTTATGATGCACTCATAATGTTTTCACATGGACTACCTGTAGGTATGCTGAAACATATGTTGTGGCTCAGAAAAAATACTGATATCTGCAGTTCAGGATGGAAAATTAAAAGAAAAATGTCTCTTTTTTAGAGAGTGAGAGTTCTTAAAACACTACTTGTGTGTGCGTGTGTGCACACATACATGCAAAGGTGACATTGTTTGATTGCTTATGGAGCTATAGAACCTGATTAGTGCGAGCTGTACTACATACTTGCAACTTTGAAGATTTTAAGTATTAACAGTTGTGGCTGAGGATCAGCAGAGCTTGTGCCGTTGGGAAGATAAGTAAGTGAAAGCCAGAGTAACTTGCCCTTGCCCATGAGTTGGTTGGAGATTCCCTAAAGTAAAATATTACATAAACCTTTTCTTTTTCCAATTATAATGAAGGATATGAAAAATCCTTCTTGTGAAAGATTGTATAGATTTTACATGCAACGCTTCATAGCTTTACAGCCGTATTTCATACCTCTAATCAAATGCACATCTGTTGAACTTTTGCATGGGCCACGGACCTCAAATTATATCTACTCAATCTCATTATGGCTAATCAATATATATATGGTAAAGATGAAATATATTTGAATAAGAAAAATTTGGTGGCATAATTTTTGGAAGCATCTAAAATGGACTAGGACATACCAATTTGGAAGAAGGCTATTCCTCATTCAAAATTGACATTACAATAGGATCTTTTTTTCATATGTCTGCCCCTATATACATGTTGGGGGAATTTCTATATTGCTTCTAAGACTAGGCATAAGCTTGGGTTGATGATGAGGAGGTTGTATGGAGAGATAAGAGTACTCTTAGGGCCCCAGGGTCTGCCTATCCAGCATAAAGGTGATAAGATATGTGGGTAGAGCTTCCAGGGAAGTTGATTTGAGAATGTTTAAGGCTTGAGAGAGAGAGAGAGAGAATGATGAGATGCATAAACAGTTTTTGCTCCACTGTGAGTATTCTGGGGCTCTGTGGAATCATCTATTAGACAAATTAGCGAACGATGAGATTGCCATGCTACATTCTGTGTTATCATTATTATCAAATTCAAAGATTTTGGAAATACTATAGAGCCGAAAGCTATTTTTGGTTGTCTTAACTTTGCATTATGTTGGTGCATTGGGGAATTCAAGGATTTTTAATTATTGTTTCCCTAGTTGGTTTGATTTGAGATAAGTGGTTTTTCTTGCTTTTCCATATACCCAAATGAATATAATATTGGGAGCTCTTCTTGCTTGACTACCAGTCCTTTCTTTTGTCTTGTTTTCCTTCATTCTTTTATTCGTGTTACTTGAGGCATCTTATCCTCCCTTTTGTGAATTCCGTCCTCTCTCTCTCTCTCTCCTCTTAATGAATTCTTCTTTCATTGAGAGAGAGAGGGAGAGAGAGGAGTGTGGCATAGTGGGAGATAAATCTAGTGAGTGGTGGGAGAAGTTGGATTTTTTTTTTTTTTTTGTGGGGTTATGTGGCTATTTTATTGACCAAAATTTAGGTGGTAAGTCACAGAGATGAGGTGATCGGCATTATTTTTTTAATGCTTGTTTGTGTGCCATGCGGATGGCCTTTCCTCGGATTGTCCAAGGAACCAAAGAAGAGTTCCAACCATCTAAATGGACCTCCAACCTAGACATCTAGATCCAAGCCTCAATTTGGATGCGTTTCAGGGAGGTTGCTACCTGGACCCTCCATTCTGTCCCGAGGAAGTCTGACGATAGATCTGTATTTCATCCTTAAACATAACATATTTTCAAAGTTTTTCCACAAAGCATAACATATCAGTTTTGCGGATAACTATTTTGATTATCTTTCTTATGACTGAGTTTGAAATTAGTTCCAAAACTTGTACTTTGTTGTTATTTCTTGAAATCAAATTTTTACAGAAGGCAATCGCTTTGGCAGATCATACCATTCATGTTGGACGTGAACCGCATTACCAAACCAGAATTGAAGGCATCTTTGCGCCATTTGCTTTGTCTTTCATTTTTTGTCCAAAATATTTGATGTTAGAAGTGTTCAGCAACCTTTTCTGGTGAAAGCGAAACCGATTCATATTGTATGACCTTTGTGAAACCTGTAAAAAGGGTAATACTTGTTTGAGGTCCCAAGTTTTTATGGCATTTACAATCATTTCATTTGGCTCATCATGCTAAAGAGCTAGCTGTAGCTGTATCTGGAGTTTCATATTTGCAAATACTATTTTGTAGATTCAACTGAAGAAAAAAGTGATACATCAAACGAAGCAGTGTAATGTTAGCATCTGTGGTTTAGCAGCTTGATGGGATTTTTTTTTTTAAATAAAAAATTGCCAATGTATACATTCTTTTTGCCACTCTGAAGCTAAACATTTGAAAAATATGTGATATATGCATTGACATTATTTGCATCCTACCCTCTACGTTTCCATAGTACTGATGTTTGAAAATTGTGTGGATGCTCTTAGGCATCCCAATATCAGCAGTCAGAGTGGAGCAATCTGCTTGGACATTCTGAAGGACCAGTGGAGTCCTGCACTTACCCTAAAAACTGCACTTCTTTCAATTCAAGCATTACTCTCTGCCCCTGAACCAGATGATCCACAGGATGCGGTGGTAGCTAAACAGGTTTGTCCTGCCCCCCCCCCCCCCAAAATAAAAGAAAAGAAATCACCGAGTCTCATTACTAAATGGGGTCCCTTCTTGAGTGCTTCTCAATATTTGCAGTATCGTGATGATTATCAGACATTCGTTGGCACTGCTCGTTACTGGACTGAAGCTTTTGCAAAGACATCCCTTGGGGTGGAGGAAAAGGTTTGTAGAACCCGGTCATTTATTTCCATAAGAGAAACTTATGGGCCTTGAAAGTATCGATCATAAATGCACAGCATCTTGAAACATATTCATGATCCAATCTACTGTTGGCTTTTTTACAGGTCCGAGGACTTGTGGAAATGGGTTTTCCCGATGACTTGGTTAGAAAAACTTTAGAAGCAGTTGGTGGAGATGAAAACACTGCTCTTGAAAGGCTCTTGTCTGCTTAGAATGTGCAGCTGCCATCACAGACCACACATTCAAGTTTGCATGTTTTGATGAAAAGTCGAAAATTGTTGCTTGAAAGAGTTAAATCTTAAACATGGATCTTCCTTGTCCAGTTTTAGCATTATATTTTGGTCACTCCCTTTTTCCTTCGTAGAAATAGCTTCCGATATCTATTTAGGTGTCATTTTGTCGTGAAATGGAACCTCGGGAATTGACTATGACAAGATATTTATCATGTAATGCAAGTGAAACTTTTTTTCTGCTGCAAGTTGCACGGGCTATTTTTTGCTTGGTACATTGAAAATAGACGTGATGATTGAGACCATCAACGCATAATTCGAGGAGGCAGAATTGAAATTGAATGGCAAATACATTGCTTCATACATAGAATATTACACAGAACAGTTGATTTGCACAATGTCAGATCATGAAGAACATCATTCTATACATTCAAAAGGCAGAAAATGATGTTAAAAATCATTCGTACTAGAGTTTCACGAGGTGCAACGGTAGACTGTAACTCTCCTTGGATAGGGCAGGCAGATGAAAGCAAGCACCATTGCAATTACCAGAGCAAGGACCAGCATCAAAAGCGTGTCATCATCGGAGTCTGAGCAGCAGTATCTTCCCATTCTGGCAGTTCAGAAGCAGCAAAACTAGCTGTAGTTGTGGCAACGGGAAGAGCAAGCAAGATGGAGTGGGGGTGAAGAACCGCATAAAACATACGGTTGATATTGAGAGCAGCACTGATCAATGTTGGGCATAGAATTCCTATCCACAGAATTGGAGGGCGACCAATTGAAAACTAAGCCTTACTTTTCAAAGTTTGTTGTATCATTTTCAGTATTGATTGAGCTTGGATGTATGTGGCTCGTTTGGTCTCCTCTCAATTCCAATTGAGGACAAGGTTAAGGAAGGCCCACTCTCAGAGCAATAGTTCCAGTCCAGACCCACAACAAAGGATTATAACTATAGTTCAACACACAGTGTAGCGTGGGTATGGGGGGAAACTATAATTCAACAAATATCAAATGTCAGTTAGAATGCAAGTTTGTGCAGAATAATAGTAAACAACAATTCAGGCAAGAAAAAGAGACTCCAAAGCCAGAAACCAGAAAATGTATATATCCTCTTTGTCCCATTATGCGTGCGAGTGTAGGAATTTATACTTCAAGAAGGTAGTCGGTCAAGGTGACACCCAAAAAAGAAAAAAAATAAAAATAAAAATGTTGCCACCGCTGCCAGCGGTGGTGGGGTGGGGGCTCACCCAAAAAATAAAAAAGAACGTAAAATTACTAATGTTAACCGAACTTCTCAAGCATAGGTGCATACACATACGTGTTCATTTCACAAACTTGTTTTATTTTAGCGGAGTTCTTTTTCTTTTGATGGAGAGAGAGGGGGGGGGGGGGGAGAATAACGTGCGTATTTTCATTTTCATAAAGAAACTGTTATGTATTCTCTGAAAAACTTGAAATACGACAAATTATGTATAACAAATACAGATACAGGAGCACGTACAATAAACAATTCATTCCATCACAATCTATCAGGATCGAAGCAGAGATCGCGTCAAAAGAAACAAGCTAACACGAAGCCATCATATCGCTGGAAAATGTTAAAACGCTTGTCATTGTTTGCCATATTTTTCAAAAGCTAGCTGTTGTCATAGACTTAGATTCTTGTATTCTCAATCTCTCTCTCTCTCTCTCTCTCTCTCTCTCTCCCCACCCATGTCAATGTCAATTGTATTCCTACTCATGTATGATAAAATTCTCTATGGAATTAAACGTGGTTCCACCCTCCAATTTGACTAATCTCTCTCTCTCTCTCTCTAACAATACTAAACAAACCATCCCAGTTCGAAAATTGTTTTGCTCACGTAATTATATTATTTGACCGGCAGACCTTTGCATTTGACCACAAACTTCTTCTATAAGAAAGGAATCATTTTTATTCCTTTCTACATTTCTAAAATTAGCCTTTCGTTCTCGAGGTCTTCTTCACTGTTATGGTCACCAGATGATCATGATCAACGACATGGACTTGACCTCTTAACCCACTTGACCCGTTCCCACTTTGAATTCCAACACTTTTTTTTTTTTTGTTCTTTTTTACTTTTTTTTAAGACGATTATTGCTCTATATATTTTTTTATGTCTGATAATCATATTGATCCGATTTGAATCAAATTAAACCCTTAAACAGTAAAATTCTCTCGATCCTTATTTTTTCATACATAAAACTCAAAATTGAGATCTTGATCAATGACAACAGAGTTCAGTGTTGATATTATTATATTTTATATAATCTTGAAAAAGTGATGTACTCTTAGTAAGCCATGCATGATTGCACCAATTAAAGGTAACCTTTTGAGGAACACACAACCTCCGACTGGACCCGTACTTACTTTTGGGGGCTAAAACTCCAGTTGATTCCATCGTGGATATGGTACTTGAATACCTCAATTGCGAAGCTACTTTCTTTTTAGGAAAATCTCATTAAAGATAGTTTTGATTCTTCATAATACTAAACAAATCGTATTACATCTTTCACAATAATATGTGATCGAAAAGTTTTGATAGCCAACGATTAGATCATGGGATCACTCTTAAAAGTCTTTATATTTTTCATCTACAGATTATAAATTGTATAAAGTTTAATTTTACTAATACAATAACTAAAATTTAAAATTTTGAAAACTGATGAAAGAAATTTGCATTTTACAACCATAATAATGTTAATCATTTTAAATATAATACCGGAACCTACGAGCACATATTTGTGCAAAAGGGTGAAAGAGAGGCCTATTCCTCCTTTAAAAGGGGGGATTTTTTAATTTGTTTTGTAATTTTATGTGGATTTTTTTTTTTTTTTTTTTTTTTTTTTTTTTTTTTTGGGTTTAAGGTAAGTGAGGAAGGTGAGCTCTTTGATAGACCCAACCTAGCCGATTCAAGAGAATGAATGAACTAACAATAGACTTAAGTGGTGTGTGGGGGAGAGCAACAGATTTCTTAAAGCGCATTAAAGGTAAGGGTGGCTCGTGTCCTTGGGTGGCTTGTGTCCTTAAGTGGCAGTGGCCCTTTGCGCATTAAATTAATGCAAAAAGGTCAATACCATCTTTGATCTTCTAACATATTCAAAAAGATGCAAAAATCATAATGCCTCACCCATGCATGCATGCATGCATGCATGTTTATTTATCCAATACTGAAACCAACACATTTAAATATGCATTTTTCACATATCTTTGTAACTTATTCAAATATATTTTAATTATTTTTTAAAATTAAATTACTGGTCTACTTTAATCAATTTAAATTAAAAACGTATTATTTTATTTATTTATTTATTATTATTATGATTATCTTTTATCTCTAGGGGATGGGGATGGGGACAAGGGGCAATTAAATACTGCGCCTAGAAAAGTTAAATATTTGGTGCTGGCCTTACACTCACACTCCCACACATCTTCATTGCATTCTACAATAAATGCCAATCAGAGACGCCATTAATAGATGGAGGTGTGGTAGTTCTCGACTTGGACAAGACGACTGGTACTATCTAATGTGGGACTCCAATGGAGCATTGACTACAACCCCCAACGGCTGGGAAATGAAGACATAAGATGATTGAAATAATAAAAGTTGAAAATAATTATTTATTTATTTATTTATTTATTATGACCATAATCAAACATAAGACAATTCTTGTAATAAAAAAAAATTAGAATTTTTTTTTCATTGATGGACCTTTTTCTTAGTTGAATGATAAAACTTTGAGATTTTGCTTTGCCTGTGGATTGCAAGGAAAACATCATTCCAGGTAGGGGCCCCCTGGTGCATTTGCATGAACTCCCTCACGACATTTTGGAGAATTAGCTCAATAATAAAGAAGACACGTGTCCCACTCTCTTTCCTATCTTATTGAAATTTAGGTAGGGGCCCCGGTGCATTTGCATGAACTCCCACACGACATCTTGGAGAATTAGCTTAATAATAAAGAAGTCACGTGTCCCATTCTCTTTCCTATCTTATTGAAATTTGAATATAAAAATTTAATACGATTTAAATCAAATTTAATTAAATAAAAAATAATTATTAAATATCAATAATTAATAAAAAATAATATAAAAAAGATTATAACATTTAAAAAATGATAAAAAATTTAAAGAAAAATAAAAGAATATATCCTCCCAACTCTTGATATTCTCCGATTATTTAGTTAGAGGGAGAGAGAGTTTTTCATGCTCTATATCTAAAAGAGTATAAATTATAAATTATAAATTATAAATTTATTTGACATATATAATATTGCATGGTGGATGGTTGTGCTCGTGGGGTACTATGGTATGTATACTAATCTTATGGAACGATCCTAGGATTTAAATTTTAGAATAAAATTGTTAACAGTGGTTCCCAGAATGGGAGCATTTAGTTAAGTTAAAAATTCGGAGATTTTGAGAATATAAAACAATTATAAGTTTAGTAAACAATCATACGGTTACGCTGTCGGAGACTGGAAATTGTGTGTGTGTGTGTGTGTGTGTGTGAGAGAGAGAGAGAGAGAGAGAGAGGAGAAGCGGAGAAAAAATAAGAACAGAAGTCGCAGAGAGTCCAATACAAGTGAAGTGAAATCCACAAACACCGCCTTCTTACCTACGTTTCTATTCCCTTATACGTTCACGCATTTCTTCTTTTTCATTCTCTCTCTCTCTCTCTCTCTCAAGAATGGTTCATTTCTTTCTTTGAAATTTAGTGTAATCTTTGAAATTTAGAGCAACCGGCGTTAATACGACGCCTGTTTCATTCAATTTCTCAAGATTTCTTTCTCTCTCTCTAAGGTTTTTCTTTCTTCAAATTTTGGGTAAAGTCGGCATTAAAGCGCCGTTTTTATTCATTTTTCTGTATTCTTGACTTTCCGACGCCGGGAAACTGCTTGGTCAAGGTTCGATGTTGAGGCGACAGCGGAGGACTTGACGAATGGGTTGCGTTCTCGGGACCAGAGCCGCCGGAGATGGCCGGAATGGTCGCCGGAAAAGAAAGAAATCTTCCGAAGTATCAAAATCTGTCGGAGACGATAATGGCGGAGTTAGTAGGGTTCCAGAGGAGGCGCCCGAGAAAGGGAAGCAGAAGGAAAAGGCTGTCGTTGCCGGCGGCGGCGCTTTTCCGGTGCCGGAGAAAACGAAGCCTAGACTCGATCGCTTGATAACTAATCAGCAAGGTTGGCCGGCGTGGTTATCCGCCGTCGCCGGCGATGCCATTGAAGGTTGGACTCCTCGTCGGGCCAACACGTTTGAGAAACTTGATAAGGTATGAAACAGACTCACTCAGCCAAAAACCCTAACTACATGATTCCCAGATTGTCTTGGTCAAAACCTTAATTTCATTGTGGGTTTTGTTTGTATAGATTGGACAAGGCACTTATAGCAATGTATATAAAGCTAGGGATCTGATAACAGGGAAGATAGTAGCATTAAAGAAGGTTAGGTTTGACAATTTAGAGCCCGAAAGCGTCAAGTTTATGGCCAGAGAGATTCTGGTGTTGAGAAGGCTTGATCATCCCAATGTAATTAAGCTCGAAGGTCTGGTTACTTCCAGAATGTCTTGCAGTCTGTATTTGGTGTTTGAATATATGGAACATGATCTTGCTGGCCTTGCTGCTTGCCAAGGCAACAAGTTCACCGAACCCCAGGTATCATCGCCCCATCTGCATAATTGTGCTTCACCTTGCAATAGATCAATTCTTGTTCTTGGATTGCTTTTTATGCTTGTTTGCATGTAATATGCCATTTGTGTGCTTGTTTACGTAATTGGAGAATTGTGCCTAGGCTAGGGAGTTCTGTTTTCATTTCTTGTATGTTTTTGACCGAGAAAGAAAATTATATTAGATTTGCGGTGGAACGCAATTACTGAGTGCTTGACATTTTGCAAGCTTGCCATTCTTTGCGTGAACTGCTGCCTGGGATGAAGTGCTGAATGTAGATATTCACAAGAGGGGATAGTGGTTGGATGCTATATCCATGAGCCTTGGGGGAGATTATATTGATTACTTATTGTGCTGCATGGCGAGTTAGAAGTTTGGCCAATGGTCTTTCTCGCGTTTCTTCAATCATTTTAACTGCAATCCTGTCAACCATCTTCTTTAAAGAAAGGAGCTTACGCAGTCCAAGCCAGCTCATTTTGCTGTATAAAGTTCACTTGATCTGGTTTGGCTGGCTCCATCTGGTTTTAGTTCATATTTTATTCTAGTTCATTAGCCCGACATCCTCCTGACCTGGTTTAGCTCCTCTTTTGCCCAGTTCAGAGTTTTGGCCTATTTTTCACCCAATTCAGGCTTGTGGCTTCGTTTTGCTCCAGTTCAGCTTTATCTTTTGAAGTCCGTCCTGCTTTCTAGCCATGTACCTTACTTTTTGGCTCAACAATTTGGGGATAGCAATTACTTGTCCTGATTTTGTATTATTTGGTTCATATGGGACTGGGTTATGCATATTTGGAGCTCAAAACTTTGGTTATGGTAATGTGGATTAGGCCCAAGGTCCATGTGGTTTTTAGTGGATTTTCTTTTTCAAAGCAGTCATGATATTATGACACATATATATTTTTTTATGGATGGGAAGTTTGTTTCTGTATCAACTTTACCCTTTTGTCCTTATTCCAAGGAAGGCAGGGGCTACTAAAAATGGTTGCGTAGACCTATCAGTTCAGGGGGCACAATTTCTTTTCTAAGGTGCTTGATAGAAGATTGAAAATAGTGAATAGACAGAGTTCTTGGAAGATGTCAGCATGCTTTCGTGGAGTTCTGACAAATTCTTAATAGTAGCTATAGAAGTGGTGGGTGAAAAATTAAGAGAAGGTTTCCCTGAGGACCTTTTTTCGCCCCCCTTTTGTCAATCCTCAAAACAGGATTGCTGATAAATGGAGGGATTAGATTAAGTATATTTTCTCTTGGTCTTTCCTTAATTCAACTCGTGAACTCCCTTGGGGTTGCTTTGATCCTCTTGAGGATTGAGATAAGGAGTTTGTTTCCTTTCTCTGTGATGGAGTGTCTGAGGAGGATGCCTTTAAAAGGAGTACTTGGAGATTGGGATTGGTGGCCATGAAGTGAGTGGAAGGGTTGATATGTCAACTAATTGGACTCATCGGCTGTTCATGGATACTACTGTCATAAGATTTTTTGTCCAAGATGTGTACCTCTTTGGTTTTGAAGCTATCTCGGAGTGAAGGTTTGTCTAGTGGGAAGCAAACTGAATCTACAAGACTCTAGCATGAATAGTGAGGTTTGGCTTTATCTAAAATTTGCTGCAAAGTTGAAAAGCTTCCTTTTCTTATTTGGGATTGCCTTTGGGGGGGGGGGATGAATGCTATTCTATTTGGGATGGAGTTGTAGAAAGATCTGAATGGAAGTTGCTAGGATGGTGAAGGAGTTATTTATCCTGCAGAGGAAAATGAACTCCGCTATAAAATACTCACACTAATCGTCATGTGATTTTCATATCTCTATTTTCAATTCCAACAACAGTAGCTAAAGAATCGCTAGCTATCAAAGACAGTTTCTTTTGGGTGAGTAGGGGAAAAAATTCTTGTTCAATGTAGTAATTTGTAAAAAGTTGAAGAAGCACATCAATAGTGGTGGTTTTGGGATTTGAATCTGTGATTGTTTTTCACAAAGCTTCAAGGGCAAGCTGTTGTCGCGCGCGTGTGTACGCATGTGTTTGTGTGCTGTTGTCGTGCGTGCGTGTGTGTTTATGTGCTGCAAAAATGGATTTTGAATTATTCATAGGTCTATCTAATAATACTGGTTCATAATATCTCTTTTTATTTGTCATGCCTTTTTATGATTATGCTTGTTATTTGTACTATGAACACTTCGTATTACCACAATCTATATGCTTGAGTCAGATATGATTCTTGCCACTATGTTTGACATTACTATGATATTAGTGCAATCATAATTATAACTTTGAATTTGATGGCCACTTTGGGTTTAATAGTGTCCCTTTAGATAAGCAAATTGGGTTTGTTCAGCTTGTAGGTAGGTCTTAGGTCTTGGTTCTTCAAATCATGATTCAACATAAAACCCACATGCTCAAACGAATAGGGTTGGTTTTGGTTGGGGTGGTCTAAACCATAATTGCTGGGATCTTTCCACCCCCAAGTGATCTGCAATCTAAACTGCATGATCCCATTTGATCACTAAAATGAGTAATTTGAGCTTAATATAGCTTTGAAGAAATGATAGAATATAAACCACTTAAATTGGAGGATTTTTTAAAAATAAATTAAAAGAGCAATTATCACATTCAATACTTGTTTTCTTTAATTGTTTTAGTAATGGTTGAAATTTATTTTACATATACTTATCAGTCAAAACCTCACATGAAACATATAAATTAATTGAGTGACAAACCAACACTACACATAGTAGCATAAGTATCTAAGCCTAATTCCCAATGTATTGCTTATCAGGGAATTAATCTACCTGATAAGTGCTGAAAATTGTGATTTACAATTAAAGATTAGTGCTGAAAATTTTCTTAGAAGATTCTTACATTGCTAGGTGCTGAAGAGCATGAATTTTAACCGTCTTTTACTTCCTGCATCCATGCAGTATAATCTATGAAATTCATGTCAGTCTAGGATAGTCCTGGACACTAAAATTCTGGTGCAATATATGCTATAGTTGGACAATGACAACTGTATAATTTATTTTTGATTTATTTTAAATTTTAATTTTTATTGTTGTTGTTATTGGTGATGGTGAGTCTTGGTGCAACGGTTAAATTGTTTGGTGATCTTGAGGTCATGGGTTCGAAACGTGGAAACAGCTTTTTTGCAAAAATGTAAGGGGAAGGCTACGTAAATATACGTCCACCCTCTCCCTATCCCCGCACTAAGCCGGGGAGCACTTTGTGCACGGGGTGAGCCCTTTATTGCTTATCAGGGAAGTTACCGTATCCATTCTCGGATGTGTGCTGTGTACCATGATGCACCTCAATAACATTGGTCTAATCCTTTCAATCCTCAGTCTGGAAAAATTGTTCTTGTGTTTGCAGCAGTGTTTTAGTGCATAAGCAAAGAAGAAAACCATTGAAATCAGCTGAGTAGCATGCCATTAAGGAACAAGTGGGCCGATATTGAGTGAGAAGTAGAGCACTATTAACGTGATAAATTGGAAGTTTGATAATGTTGAACAAAAAGAAAAACATAAATTGAGAGAAAATTAGTCAAAATGAAAGGTTACACCAAAAAGAAAAGCAAAGATTACCTGTTCTTCTTGAGATGTCATGGTGGCAAATTTGTTAAGTCATGGTAGTGTGGTAGAAAATTTGCCAAAAGTTGAAAATTTGATTGCGTTTCCTTTGATTTACCATATTTTTCATTTTTTTTCCTTGAAAAATATGGTAAACCAAATTTTGTTATTGTTGAAACTTTTGAAAATTTTCTCAAGAAACTATTGTTAGAAAAGACAATTTTCATATCATTTTAGAAACTGAAACTATTGTGCCATCCCAAGTTGTCCCTTCACCCTTCTTTGAGATTACTCATTACCCTGGACCTAATTTTACTTATTGGATTTACTAATGAATAAAGCTTTTATCCCTTTTTTTTTGTGAGGAGTTATGCCAATATGAGGTTTTTACAAGTGTTTTTTTACCCAAATTCTCCTCATGTGAGGCTGTGCTCTTGGTATTGCCCTTGCATCTGATGTTGTCTTGGAATATTCTACAGTAATATCTCTCCCTTTTTTTGTTTAGAAGGGGGAGGGGAATGTAAGAATATATTAGATGTATGAAAGAATGCGCAAAGACTTCTAAGGATGATAAATGCTTAGAAGTAAAAAAAAAAAAAAGAAAAAAGAAAAAAGAAAAAATGAACCAATATAATACAAAAGACTAATACACAAGTATATATTCTGTTTTTTGCATAAAATTCTTCATATATTCTTGTTATATCACTAGTCAATTGAATTTCTATCTCCCTTTCTTTTTAACCTTTTCTTCTATCCATCCCTACATCATGATTAAGGAAGTTTCATGTAGATTCTTGTGTTTTTTTTTCCTTCCCTTGATGCATCCTTCTTGGCTTCAATGATTGTCCTGTTGCGCAACAGGATTCCAGTCCATCTGAAATTATAGAATATCCACATAATATATCTTTCACATACTTTTCCACTGCATGCGTAAGGATGCATGCATGTGATGTGTCATGTACATAGTCAGCCCCGAGTTTGAGGTTTTTTTTTTTTTTTTTTTTTTTAATAATTTTTATAGCCAAAAGAATTGTATTAGATGTATTAGAAGAGACATGGAGCTCTATGAATGAAATATCCTTAGAAGCAAGAGAGATCAAAGAACAACGAAACTAGTAAAGGATTGCCATCCAATCCATCTTCAACACCTCTAAACTAATATATGGTCAGCTTGAGCAAATCAGATTACTTTCATTCTATTTCCTTCTTGTGGTTCCTAACTTTTAATATTCTTCGCAAAATGCATGATTCATTCACAAGGCTTGAACCAGATAAAAATGATTGAAAAAAGTTTCTATCAAAAAAAGATGCTGATTGAAAAAGCTTCCAAAATGGAAAGTTAAATAGAAGAATCCATGGGCTACCTTATGGGAGATCTTAAAGCGGCATAATGAGATATGTTTGTGAACAGTCCTGCTTTTACCTTGCATTTTATTATTGGCAATGATGAATCCTCTTTGGTTTTTATGGTTTTAAGCTGTCTGTGGTTAATAGTTTCATTATTGTTGCTTATCTATTGCTTTCTAATAGCCTCATGTGCCAGGTCAAATGTTATATGAAGCAATTATTATCTGGGCTTGAGCATTGCCACAAAAATGGTGTCTTGCATCGTGATATAAAAGGTTCCAATCTGCTAATTGATAATGAAGGAATTCTGAAGATTGCTGATTTTGGCCTGGCTTCCTTTTATGATCCTGACCGGAAGCAAGCGATGACTAGTCGAGTTGTCACCCTTTGGTATCGGCCGCCAGAGCTACTTCTTGGAGCCACTTATTATGGTGTTTGTATTGATCTTTGGAGCACAGGCTGCATTTTAGCTGAGTTACTTGCTGGGAAGCCAATATTGCCAGGAAGGACTGAGGTAATTTAATCTTGCTGCATGTTAGTGTGTTTCTCATTCGACACAAAGGGTAGAAACCTCTGCCTATGAGTAATTATGAGCCAAAAATTTGTCGTCCAAGTTCCTACGACCTAGGGTTTGGCATGGATGATTGGGGATCTTTATTTGATTGATTAATTGCATGAGAGCGAGGTAATCATGCGCTTTGGTCAAAGAGTGTTTATTTCATAAATGCAATTTTTTTTTATGTGAATTTTGCAAATGGCAAATATTACAAGAAACAAAGTTTTGTCTTTTAAGAACAATGTGTATTTGTAGGAAAGAAATAAACTAGCACCTGGTTTATACGTGAAAACGAGTTTGCTGTGAAAATTTTTCATAGAATATATGGCCTTGGCGAAGTTCACATGCAAGGACTTGTGTTGGGATGATGTATCATGCACATTGTTTAATATTTTGTAATACGACCATTTTTTGAGGGTAGAGAGAGTTGTATAGATTCTTTGAACACTAAGTGGTTATCTACTTTTAATTTTTGGGTTACTAGAGAGATTCTAGATGTAGACGTTACCCATTTGTCTTGCTTTGAATTGTTAGTTTTGTAAGTTTTCGGATTGGCATCCCCTTATTGCCTCTACTTAAGGTTTTATTCATTAAAAAAAAAAAAAACAGAGGAGTCTCTTGTCTTCTCCAAATCTGAACTAACGAGGTGAACCAAAATAGTTACAACCTTACAAGTTGAAGCTGGAGCCAATTTTCATATCTATCTCTCTCCCCTAATTTCCATAGAGGGAATTCAGGAAAAAAAGTGGGGGAGGGCGTCAAGTGTCACTTGTGATGCAAAAGTGGATGGAAAACTGACATGCCCCCTTATGATGTTAGATGAATGTGTTTTTAAATGTTTAGGAAGCTATTTGAGTGTGATTGAAGGTTAGAAGGCATTTGAAAGTAGGTACAAACTTTAGATGAAATTTTTTTGGTTTTGGTTTTCAAAAAAATTTCATGGTGTATACTTTTTGCAAATGATATTGTGTTAGTTGATGAAATTAGGGAGAGTGTTAGTGCTAAACTAGAGTTATGGAGACTCACATCGGAAACCAGAAGGTTTAGATTGAGTAGATCGAATACCAAATATATGAGATGTAGGTTTTGCGATAGTTATTGGAATGATTAAGAAACGATTTGGTTAGATGGACAAGATGTACTCAAAGATGAACGATTTAGATATCTAAGTTCTATCGTTCAAAATGATGGTAATATAGATGGAGATATGAATTATAGAATTTAAGCGGGTTGGATGAAATGGAGAAGAGCATCCGGAGTTCTTTGCGATCGCACGATACCATTACATTTAAAGGGAAAGTTCTACAGAATCGCGATTAGACCTACGCTATTGTATGGTACTAAGTGTTTGACTATTAAATAATAACAAGAACAAAAGATGACTGTAACAGAAATGAAGATATTTATGTGGATGTGTAGAAAAACTAGAAGAGATAGAATTATAAATGAAAAAATTCGTAACGAGTTGGAAGCTAGTTCAATTGTGGAAAGAATGCGAGAGATCGTTTGAGGTGGTTCGGGCATATGCAAATAAGATCTAAAGATGTATCGGTTAGGAGAATCGAGAACTTAAATATAGGAGATCTAGTAAAACGTAAAGATATATCGCTAAAAACTTGAATACAAGTTATCTGCAAAGACATGGAAGTTAGGAGTTTAGAAGAGAAAATGGTCTTGGATAGAAATAGATGACGTAGAAGAATCCGCACAAATTAAATCAATATATTTTAGATATTTATCTATCGATTTATCGATTTATTTTTATTTTTCTTTTCCTTTTAGTTTTGTTTTAGTTTATTTTATTTTATTTATATATATTTTTTCTTTATTCTTTATTCTCTATTTTTTATTTATTTTTTCTTTTCTCTATTTTTTTCAAATGGCCGATCCTAAATATTGAGATTAAATCTCAGTTTGTTATTGTTGTTGCTGTTGTTGTTGGCTTTCAGAAAAATTTCATTTTAATTTTAAATTTAAAAATTATTACATATGTTCAAAAATATAATAAAAGAAATAATAATACCTATTTTTGTTTTTAAATTGTATTCTTGATGTACCATATGAAATAAATTTCTTAAATTTATGTATGGAACTTATAAAAATAAAAATGTAACACATAAAATAGGAACTTTTTCTAAGACACATGAAGATATAAAGTAAATTAGAATCAAAGTATTTAAGATATTGTTGATAAAACAAGAAAATATAGTAAATATAAGAGAAACTAGTAGTGCATGTGTCACGCTAATATGGCTCGTGGGGCTCAAGTGCGAGCATAACCTCTAAACTCAAGCCCCAAGCACAACTAGTACCCTAAGACATGCCTTTACGCATCCTGCTACTCTTGATTCATGTCATGCCTAGGCACGACCTGTGTTGGGTTAGGCTCCTGCATGCTTGTGTGGCCTGACCTATGTGGCACCTCTACCAGGCCTTTAATCTTTTCATTTTAACTGTTGGTTTAGTTGAACTTAGTTGTTTTGTAAGCAACTTTTAGTTTGATGCTTTGCATGTCAGAAAGTTCCACTCACCTCTATTCTTGCCCTGTTGTTTTTCTATGGAACGGCTTGTTTTAAAGTGAATAAGATTTAAGGGCCGGTGTCCTCTGCAGTTGAATTGAATCAATTGCTTCTCGATACACCCCTTCTCTTGCTTGAGAGTCTGCCTTTACACTTCTCTTCCCATCATGAGATATTATGATGACAAATTATGAATTATGTGTACCGAAGCCTGAAGATGAGCTTAGCTTTGTGAATGAAGTTCCTTGCAGCAATCATAATTGTTACCATTAACTACAGTTTTCTTCTGCTCTGAATTGGTAAAATTGTCATTCTGTACATATGCTGAACCCTTTATAATGTATATCTAACAATGATTGTAACTTATTAGTATTTAAAATTGAGGAGATATATTTGAATAAATACCACTTTCCCTATTTCACTCCTTCACCTTTGTACCTATACTTGTACTTCTATTTTCTTACTATAGCTATCAATTTTGTCCGTAAAAATTTCCCTCTTGTGATTGAATTTTGTTTTCACAAAATAGCTCAAAAGTTTTTATGTAATGCTAATTTTTATTTTTTTCTAAAAAAAAAAATATTCAATAAAAATGATACCCGTTATGCTGCCCCCAAGCCTTAATGTTCTACCCTGAAGTAATCATCTTATGCTCTGCATATTTTGGATATTTTGAGTTTTTCTCCATCTTTAGACATTCCAAACTAATGCTACATGGGTTATATCTGCAAAAAAGTGAAACCCACGTTACACGACAATTCCGCTCCCCCCCCCAAAAAAGAAAAGGTCCTCCTGGAGGAAAAGAAGTTAATGTATAAAAAAGAGGATTTTGGAGTGCTTGTTTCTGTCTAGTTTGTCAAATTCCTTATTTATTTATTTATTTTTGCTTCTGGCTGCGATGTTTCAGGTTAACCTGTTAAATTCCAGTTGATGTGTCAAAGTTTCATTTGCAATCACTTCTACCTGCTATTTAATGTTTTATTTTGGTCAACTGGGCTGCACTATGGCAACTCTGAATTTGAATCTTTATCCTATGTGCATCTGGTTATGGTTATCTGATTTTAGTTCTTGGTTTTTTGCTGGTTAGGTTGAGCAACTGCACAAGATATTTAAGTTATGTGGCTCCCCATCAGAAGAATATTGGAAGAAATCCAGGTTGCCAAATGCTACATTATTTAAACCGCAGCAACCATATAAGCGCTGCGTTGCAGAAACCTTCAAGGATTTTCCATCGTCATCTCTCCCCTTAATTGAAACTCTTCTTGCCATTGACCCCGATGAGAGAGGCTCTGCTACTGCTGCATTAAACAGTGAAGTAAGCATTCTCTTACTAGCATGATTTCTCTGATCATAGCAGTTTCTTCATGTTTTTCGACTGCAAATATACATTTTTAACAACAACTACAAACAATATCTATTGAAAATTGCTTCCAAATCTTTGAAGTAACTAACGCCTTATTTGAAGCACAAATATTCCTTACAACCACTGCATTAAATAATGAAGTAAGCATTCGTTACTACCATGATTTCCCTGATCATAGCAGTTTTTCTTGTTTTTCTATTGCAAACATGTATTCTTCACAACAAGCACAAACGATATTTTTGTGAAGATTGCTTCCAAATCCTTGAATCAACTAGCCCCTTATTTTCTTTAATTTTGAGTTGTGACATTTGCATGGAATGAACTTGGCTTGTTAAAGCAGCCACTGTTAGGAAGTAACTATAGAAGGTCAGAATGTTAGGGAAGTAACTGCAGGTGAGGCAAGAATAACAAGAAGCTGTTAGGAGTTAGGAGTAACCAATTGCTGTTGAAGAATCTTGAGTGGTTAGGGAGGGAATATCGGAGCAATTGGGCTATAAATAGATTGGAGGATAGATGGGAAGGGGGAGGGGAGAATAGCAGTGTAAGCTTTGGCTTAGTGATTTGGTAGTCTCGCTCATGGGAGCAGGCTGATTTTATTTTATTTTTGTCTGTATTCTTCAACTTTCAATGAAAGGAAGTTCTTGATCTCTCAAGAACTCACAATCCTCCATTACCATTCTAACAAATTGGTCCGACCTGCAGCTTTCTTCCCCACCATTTTTCTCTTTGTTCTTTCCTTTTCTCTCCCCATCGACTTTCTCCTAATGACATCCCTCCCTACCTTCATGACTCACACCCGAATGGATACCAAACTAGAATCCATCGAGAAAAGCATTGCCGATTTGGGGAAGACTGTCTCAACACTAGTCGAGGAAATGAAAATCCATTGAACCAGGCTGGACAGACTCGATTCCTTGGAAGAAATGGTGGCAGCACTGCTGTGCCAAAAAACCGACGCCCGCGAGGAAGCTAGTTCCTCTTCCTCCTCACTCCATGGCGTCCCGGGAAGCCCTTCTCTCAAAATAGGGTCCATTCACGTTTTAGGAACCCACACCCAAAATCATCCACACAACCTAGATACCCATCACAAGAAGACGTACCTTTTGCGCTGCGACGATTGGATCTCCCTTGCTTCGATGGCCATGATCCCGTGGCTTGGGTCGCACGAGCGGAGCAATTTTTTGCCATTAATCACGTTGCTGATGATTCGAAAATCGCTGTAGCCATGCTCTCCAGGGATGGTTCTGCGCTCCATTGGGTACAATGGATGTTGGCACAGAAACCCTCGATTTCTTGGTCTGATCTTACAATTGAACTTTTCGATCGGTTCAGGAGAGGTCTATCAGCGAAGCGTCGACGACACAATCCGAGATGGTCGATGCTTACATCGACGAATTCGTCGCTAGGGCTGCACTCATCAAGGGCTTGAACTCTTCGATCCTTTTGGGTCTCTTCCTCAATGGCCTCAAGGACGAGATCCGAGTTCGAATTCGCTCCCATGACACTCTCTCGCTCTTCCAGACAATGAAGCTTGCTTGGGAAATCGAAAGAGAGAATGGGTTCTTTATAACGGGGAGCCACCGGGTAAGGAGGACGGAGCCGACTTCACAGGCGGGTCACAACAATGGAGCGGGTCCAACCCGACCCATTGAGGATCTGATACCCATTTTCACCCGAAACCCATGACCTGAAACCATTTCTCTTTTAACCCGCCTTCGCCCCAAAGCTCCATTCCTCCTCAACGTTCATCTCCTCCCGTTTCTCCCCTACAACCCAACTCGACACCAAACCGAAGCTCACGCCAATTGTCTCACCATGAGATCACAGACTTATGGGCCGAAGGATTGTGCAAATGCAAACAACCTTACCATCCTCTTCACAACTGCCCCAACAAGAGCTTGCGCGCGATCATGTTGGGTGAGGATGAGGTTCCAGTGAATCCCGAAGACGAGAGCAACGACACAGCTGCAGAGGATTTGCGATACCATCCGGACATTCGTTAGAAAGAAAGCAAATAGGTGCTGGTCTGCTGGGAGGAAGGAACGCTGGACCTTCCAGATTTTAAGGGCCGATTACCGGGCTACAACCTTGAGGACAAGGTTGAAGTCTCAGTAGGGGGCAATGTTAGGAAGTAACTGCAGGTGAGGCAAGAATAACAAGAAGCTGTTAGGAGTTTGGAGTAACCAATTGTTGTTGAAGAATCTTGAGTGGTTAGGGAGGGAATATGGGGGCAATTGGGCTATAAATAGATTGGAGGATAGATAGGAAGGGGGAGGAGAGACTAGTAGTGTAAGCTTTGGCTTAGTGATTGGGCAGTCTTGCTCATGGGAGTAGGCTGATTTTATTTTTTTTTGTTTGTATTCTACAACTTTCAATGAACGAAAGTTCTTGATCTCTCAAGAACTCACAATCCTCCATTACCATCCTAACAGCCACACATTGATAAAATGGCAGGTAATGCTTCCAATTCCTTCTTATGGTCTTTCCATTTTTAACAAATGGGTAGATGTGGTGGCCAAAGGAGCTTTTGGAAATGCTCTTTGGTAAGCTTTACTCCTTCCCTAATCATTAAAGAGAATTAGGAAAATTGAAGATAAATAAGGAAAATGATTAGATAATGCAGTCAACACTCTGAGCTGGAGATGGAGATTTTAACCCGGAAGAACTGAGAGAGGCTAGCACAGTGGACTTACCTAGAGACTACAATAAATCTGGATGCATGAACTAGGGCTACGAAAAGGTGACCCTCTTTCTCCTTTTCTTTTTTACTCTTATGGTGGATCTTTTAAGTAAGATAATTGAGAGAGGGACGTCTTAATATTTTCTGTGGTCTTAGAGAGTGACGCAGTATATGTGTCCCATCTTCAGTTTGTAGATGATACTATCCTCGTTCTTAAAGAGGATAGTAAGGGTTTTAGTGACGTGATTACTCTTCTAAGTGTTTTTGAGAAAATTTTAGGATTGAAATCAATATATCAAAGAGAGAGTTTCTTGGCATAAACATCTCTAGGGACTCTCTTGATCACTTGGTGAGCATATATAATTACACAAAGAGGAAGTGACCTATTTTCTATTTAGGGGTTCTGTTAGGAGGTAATCCTAAGAGGGTTTATTTTTTGGGAACTGTCCGGAGGAAGGGAACATTTTTTACCTTATGTGCATGTGTAACCCTTGTCCTTTCTTGTTGATCTAGTATTCCTTTATATTTACTCACCCTTTTTAGGATACTATTGTCGATCTAGTATTCCCTTATATTTACTCACCCTTTTTAGGATACTAGTTCAATGGTAGCATATAAGATAGAAAAATTGATGAGAAACTTTCTTTGGTTTAGGAGTGGGTTGGTTAAAAAAGGATATTTGATTAGCTAGAACCAGGTATCTAAATCTAAATCTGAGGATGGGTTAAGTCTGGGTAATGTTGTATCAAGAACATCTCCTTAGCGAGCCAATAGTTATGTAGATTCATTCTAAGACAGAATTCTCTTTAGCATAGAGTTGTAAAGAGCAAATATGGTCCTAGTCAGAATGCTGGGATGCTAACACTGAAGTAAGAGTATCTCGTTGTAGTTCGTAAAAAGTTATTTCTCAATTATACAACAATTTTATTCCTTTGGCATCTTTTAAGGTAAGTAATGGTTCTTATGTATTATTTTGAGAGGATTCATTGGTTGGGAACTTGCCTTTATCCATTTCTATCTCTCCCCTTCGGTTTGCTCCTATCAGAGATTCGGATATATGGGAGGGACATCTGTCTTATTGGGGTTTTCATTTTCTAAGAAATCTTAATAATGGAGAAACTGTTGAGTTTCTTGATTTCTCTCCTTTAGGGTATTGAACATTCTCATGTTTCTGACATTAGGGTGTGGAGTCTTAATTTTTTTTTGGGGGGGGGGGGGGATGGGGGCTTAAATGTAGATCTCTATTTCATTTTCTAAAATCCTTTTCAATCTAACAATTTTATTTGGAAGGCAAAGTTTTTTACCAAGGTTATGGCTTTTATTTGGTGTATGATGCTTAACAAGATTAATACCAATGATTTTTTTTCAAAAGAGTTCTTTTAAAGATATTTCTCATATATTTGTGTCATGGGCTACATCAATTCTAAAACTAGAGATCATTTATTTTTATACTGCTCGATTGCAAGAGATATGGCATCGACTCTTTGCCATATGTGACAATATTTGGGTTTACGTTAGGAGTGTTTCTCATTTGTTTCTCTTGAAATTTAGAGGTTTTGGAGGGAAGAAAGATGTTCAGTTGTTGTGAAAATACACTTTTTAGCCATTGTATGGTGTATCCGGAGAGTAGAATGCGAGAATCTTTCGCAATCAAACCATTGAAGTTCCTCCTTTATGAGATTTTTTTTTTTTCATTTCTTTTTTATACTCTATGCCTTGGAAGACTATAGTGTAGAAGACTTGAAGAGGGACTCGAGAGCAATTATGTATTAGCGTCTTTGTGTTGTGTTGGTTTGTACTTTTTACTTCCAAGGATTTACCATCCTAAAAACTTTTTTCTACATTATTACATACATCCAATACATTCTTACTTCTATCAAAAAATAAGTAAATAAACTGTGCCTAATTTGTTGACCAAAGCTAGAATTTTAGGATATGACTTTATGCAGTGAAAACTTTCTGAATTAATTTCTCACACCCCCTTTCATTCCAAAAGTTCAACACCACCAAGTTTGTCTAGGAAGTAATAGAACTTATCTTGAGAAACTAGTTTTGTGAAGATATTGGCAACTTGATTGTCGATCTTACAAATCTTCAACTCTATCTCCTATTCCTCAATTATCTCTCTAACAAAGTGAAATCTGAGCTCAATGTGCTTGGTGCGGTTGTGGAAAAACAGGATTCTTGGTCATGGCAATAGTTTTGTCACAGGTGGGAGGGACTTGGTATTGCATCATATCTTCCAGGTGTCTTCTTAGCCAAAGCAATAGTTTGTTGCTTCTTTTGACGACCATGAAATAGTTTTGCTTCCCAAGAAAAATGATTAAGCAGAGTTACTTTTTCTGTCATCTTTGGACCTAGCCCATTTACAGCTGGTGTACTATCTTCATCAGCTTGGTATAAAATACAAAAGCTTTTGGTGACATGGACTTATCTTAGAATCCTTTTGGCTGCTATATAATGTTGCTTACTAGGCTCTGTCACAGACTGAGCAACAGTATTCAGAACATGGACAATATCTGGTCTTGTTAGACAAATAAATGAGTGACCAACAAGTTTTCTAAAAAAGGTTTCATCTGCTTTCTCCATGCAATCATTCTTTGGAAGTTAGTATCTCTGGGGGTTGGAGTTGGTTTCAATCTGCCATATAAACATCTTTAGCAAATCCGCAGCATGCTTCCCTTGCCATTTCTTGCTTCACTTGCATGCCAAGAAAATTCTTCATGTGCTTTTGGTCTGTCATCTAAAATTTCTTGATCATGATCTTTTTGAAGTTTTCTAACAATTAATCATTAGCTGTCATGTAAATCAAATCATTAACATTAGGCAAATAATGAGAAAATCATGAGCACCATCAGTTTTGACATATATGGAGGGTTTAGTCAGGCTTCTTTGGAATCTATCCTACTGGAAAAGAATATCTATGTTGTCGTTCCAAGCTCTTGGAGCTTGCTCCAAGCTGTACAATGTTTTTTGAAGGCGGTACACCTTGTGTTCTTGCCCTTGAATGATACAACCTTGAGGCTACTTTATATATGCTTCTTTGACCTTACTGTTATGAAATGCTGATTTTACATCTAGATGAAAAACTGTAGTTTTAATTGAGCTGCTACAGCAAAGAGTGACTGCTGCAAGTAGTTTCATTGAAATCTAACCCTGGCTGCTGAGAAGATCCTTTTGCAACATGTCTAGCCTTGTGCTTTTGAAGTGAACCTTTTTTGTTGAACTTGGTTTTGAACCCACATTTCAATCCATTGATCTCCTTGTCTCTTGGATTCTTAATAAGCTGCCAAGTTTGATTCTTCTCAATCATCCTCATTTCATCATCCATGGCTTTTCGCTGGTACTTCTCCTTTGAAAAACTTAATGGCTTATAGGCAATGAAAGCAATATTATTATACAATTCATGCACATGTCTGGTTCTTCTAGGAGTAGAATCTGTTGATGAAGCAACTGTAAATTTCTGATCTTAGGGAGATTTTTTTTTCTTTTCTTTTATTTTTTTGATAGAATAAGAAATTATATTAGATGTAGTAAAGAATATGCAACAATTTTGAGGATGAGAACTCATAAATAAAAAAAAAAAAAATGCAAGCAATACATAAACTAATAAAGAAGTGTTTTTGAATCCCTTTTCACTCCTTTAAGCTGTAGTTATAATAAATCCCTCATACATAAGCCCATACGTAAGTATAAGACACAATCTTATCCCATAGAAGTGAAGAACCATTCTCTAAAGATTCTTGCATTTTGCTCCCTCCAAATACTGTGAAGAATTGTTACAAAAGCACGCCCAAAGTGAATGAGCATCTTTCTGCCCTCCAAACCTCTAAATTTTGTGAGTAATAATTGGCTCCTACAATACCCGTTCATAATCACACACCATAAATAGGTGGTTTCACATCTTTTGCATAGTTGAGCAATGCAAAAACATCTGATCTTGAGTTTTAGAATTTTTGTAGTACATGACATGAACATCTGGAGATACAGTTTTAGAAGGTCTCTTCTGTTGTAGCAAATTATAAAGTATTGATATTGTTAAATACCATAGACCAAGTAAAAGACTTTAACTTTGGCAAATTGCCTTCCAAATAAAATAGGTTAATGAAAAAGGAGTTTGGAGGATACTGATAAGATGCTGGAAACAGATTTGCAAGAAAAAGCTCCATCAAGACTCAACTCTGGTATATGAAACAATACGAGAAGGTTCATTTTGGGAAATTATGTAACAAAATTCTAAAACTTCTCTGTCATTAGGATTTCATAAAAAGTGAAAATCCTAAAAGATTCAATCTCCTTTTTGATTATAAAACATCGTTTACAGGACCCAAGTGAAGCCTAAACAACCTGTGGAAAAGTAATGGGTTCTAAGACCATACATATACTCTTCATAACTTAATGCCATAAAGATTTGGGTTCTAAGATGAATTCCCAAAGCCATTTGCTTACTAGCTCTATCTTGAAAAATCTGAAACTGAATTTCTTCAAAGCTCAAATTCATTTCCTCCATTTGTATGCTCCCAGGCCTTTGTTTCATAAAATATTATGTCTTGAGATGATAAGTTCCTTGGTTCTTGGCTCTATAGGCGGTCCAGTAAAAATTCATCTTTCTCCTTTCTCTTCAGGCTTCTTTCTGTCTTGGGATGAATAAGAATGTAAGACAAGCAACCAAAGAATTTTAAGTGATCAATTTTTAGTTTCTCTTGGACCGTGCATCATATGGTTTAACATGAGGAGGAGCTTTAGTTGGAGACTTGTTAAGAAGATAAATGGATGTGTTAACAGCATCTGCCAAAAGTTGTTTGGTAGTCTTTTGGCTTTCATATCAGCCATGGCATTTTGCTGAGGACTCTTACAGACAGCTGCCTGTTTTGTTGCAAAAATGTAAAAAGGGTTTATAGATGAACTCTCCACCATGATCAGTCTGTAAACTTTTAATTTTCAGCCCACTTGGCCTTTAAACTAAACTAACAAATCCAGAAACGTTGGGAAAGTTTCTGATTTCCGTTCAAGAAAGTAAACCCACATTATTCTTGAATAGTCATCAACAGAGAGCAGAAAGTACCTTTGGTGCAAATGGAGTTTTTGTTGGTCCCCAATGATTTACATATACAAGCTCTCTACTTGTCTCAAGAAACTTGCTTGTCTAATCAAAAGAAATGTATGTCGAACTTGTATTTGTTCTTCTAAACTCATCATATGCAGTTTTACATCACGGAGGAATCATTTGAAATATGTTAGCTAATTATCTGTCACTTTACCATACATGCATGTTCTAAATTCAAAGTTAGCTTAATGTGTACAGTTTGGATAGTACAAAGAATGGAGTCTTTTCCACCTGCGAATGTAATCATATATTTGGTTCCTCTTGTTACAGTTCTTTACTACTGAACCTTGTGCTTGTGAACCGTCAAACTTGCCAAAGTATCCTCCCAGCAAGGAACTGGATGTAAAATTGAGAGATGAAGCGGCTAGAAGGTTTGAAATTGTTGCTTGTGGTGCTAATGTTTTCTAACTATTTACTGTTGTATATTTAAAGATGTTGAACCTTCACAGGCAAAGAGCTGTGAATGGAAAAGCTAATGCTGCTGATAATACCAGACGGATTAGAGCCCGCGATCGTGGTGGTCGGGCAGAACCAGCTCCAGAAGCCAACGCCGAGCTTCGAGCAAACTTAGATGTATGTGATATAGCATTTTCTCTTGCTTATTTTATATTTGACTGCATCATGGGTCTCTGTCAACCAACTTGTAAGGCCCAAGTATTTTGGTTCCTTTGAGGTACTCCAATTCTTGAAAGTTTCAGATACATATTTTACGTTTAGAGTACCTAACATCGGCAAAGTAATACGAAGCTAGCTTGGGATATTTATGCACCTAGTAATAGAATCCGCTGTTATTGATTCTATCTGCCATGTCATTTGACAACATTTTCCGGCTCTTGGGATTGAAGTGTTCAATTAAAAGTTATTTTAGCTTACAATCTGAAGAATTCTGAGAATTGCATTCCTCGTAAAGCCGGCCTTATCATGGCTAAGGATTTGTAGTTGACTTGTTGGGGGCTTGATTCTATATTTTGGCGCCATCTCATCTCACTATATTTTTCAATTGATCAAATTTCAGAAATGGAGAGTTGTGACACAAGCAAATGCTAGGAGTAGAAGTGAGAAATTCCCCCCGCCACATCAAGATGGAGCCGTTGGTTTTCCTGCTGATAAACCACATAATGGTCCCTTATCTTTTGGTGCACCTGATACTTCCTTTAGCTCGTCGATTTTCAACCCAAAGACGTGTGCTAAAAGTACTGCAACCATGGGGGGGACCTCTAGAAGAAAGAAAAACACCAAAGATGAGCTCCCCAGAGCCCCATCTTGGAGGTTTCTTAGTGCATTTAAGCCATCAGCTATTGGACTGTCTATGGATTTAAGAATTAAAGGTAAAGAATCAGTTTCTGAGGTTTTTGGAAGCAGAAAGTAAGGTAGATGCTCCAGTTTAGTCAACCATCATTCTTGCATGCCATTTCCACGGTTAGCCTTTCAATTTGTTTAATTTTCCTTAGCATATCAGTGTATATTCAAAGCGTGGAAACCATTTCTATTTCTGTTGTATCATCCACAGAAACTGAATCCCATTTTCTCTAAACATATGGGGAGCAAAATATTGGCAATATATAGATCAAGTTGGTTTCTATTCCAAAATGTGTATAGTCTGGAAGTTAGCGTATGGAAATCCACATAGTTCAATTCTGGTTGGCTATATAATTTATTAGCTGCCTGAAGTTGGATTCTGGCAAAGTAATGCATGACTTATTAGAAATTTGATTTTGTGTTTAGTGCTTGGAAATCATAAATTCTGCCGAGTTTCATCGATTGAAATCATAAATTCTGCTGAATTCCATCAATTGAATCCAGGAATTGTGATCTATAGATTTAACTTGTCAAATCTAAAATCCATAAATTTTATTTTGAAATACACCAGCACAAACAGTGGATTTTAGAATCAATTTGACTTCAACAAATAATCTAAAGATCTAATTTGGTTGAATTCTAAATTCGTGGATTTGATTTTAAATCTGTGTATTTCATTTTGAGTTGATAGAGGATTCAACAAGCCTAGGGTCATTTTACAACGAAACTAAGCAGCTGCAGCCATTGGTACAGATCTATAGCAAGCCCTCTTCGCTGCACGAACAATATCTTCGATCTGCATAACATATCAAATCAGTAACCAAAAGAAAAAAGGATGCATGAGCCATCGATAGATGGTGAAATAATGAACATCTATTATAGCATTTATCTAATTTCTACTGAGAACTCGAAATCCACCCCTACTAATGTGATTGTGATTTTGGTCCCTTGGGCATTTGGAAGACTTCATCTAAATATTTCAGATCATATTCCCCTCAGTTGAAATGGTTTGTGACATTACCTAAATAGCAGATCCATTTTGGATTAAAAGACCTTAACCAACTAGACTAATTCAGTTCTGTCATGCGGAAGAATTTACTAGCATGATAAGAAATCCTCCATGACAAAAGAAAAAGAAATGAATAAGGAAATGCTACCCTAGGTAACTAATGTCTCCATCTCCTTAATATCATCCAAAGTAGGACATCCAAAAGCCTGCAAACTAAAGGCTGCAAAAATGAACCGATAACTTTATCCGCGAGAGAGACCTACATATTTATTTCCGAAAATTCTTGCATTCTTTTCTCACCAGATGCACTCCTGTTAGTAAGTTAGCATCTTAGAAGCAGCACCGGATTCCTCTAAACTTTATCATTGAAAAATAATTAACTTTCTAGACAAACCCAATGCTTCACATAATACAAGTGACAGGACGGTGTAGAAAGAAACAAATGGTCTTTTGTCTCAATTATTATGGTGCAAAAAACAACTTTCAAGAAAATGTCACTTGTCTTCACCATTGCATATTATTTGTAAAAATTCTATTACACAAGGCCAAATAAAAGCCATAAATTTGAAAGATCCAAGTTACTTTTCACCAGTTCAATAATATTTCCATTTTCAAGCCCATAATACAACATTTATGTCGAGTACAAAAGCTCCCAAACTTCAATTTCTTGTTTGCTATTTTATCAATATAATAGGTGCATGCTATTCACAAACAGTCCACATAAAGTAAAGTAATATATTTTTTCTGTGAAACACAAATATATGATTTATGAATGTAGAATTAATTTAGGTTCTTGGGGCATAATAGTCTAGAACTTTGTTCTCTCATCTCCTCTTTGACAACACATCAATAAACTGGCTATAATGTTCAACTAAAAATTCCTAAAGATGCTTCTTCTCAAAGACATCACAAAGTTAATCCCCTTTAGTTCGTAACTCCTAGATTCACAAACCGCACACTTAATGCAGAAGTGCAGAAGCTTGCCTAGAAATCCACTACAAGTGATATTGGCTCCAAGCATGGATGAACAATCAGATCACTTGCTTTCTTTAGGGAGAGAGAGAGAGAGAGGATTCAATTGGCCCCTAGCATGCTTGAGGTTATATGATAAAGAGAAAATCAGAGAGAATTCAAAACCAAACCTGGGGTAGAGCCATTCTCTCAAGATTTGCTGCATATGGCATTGGAACATCAGCTCCTGCGATCCTCTCAACTGGAGCGTCAAGATACCCAAAGCTCTCCTCGATAACTGACATACTGCCAAAAAAATAAAAATTGTAGACAATAAATATCCAGAGAGAGAGAGCGGGCAGGAAACAAGAAAGGTATATTATATAGGAAAGTCAAAAGAGGTAAACCAGATCTCAGCCCCAACACCATGTTGAGGAAATCCTTCTTCAACAGTAACCAGTCTGTTGGTTTTTCTGACAGAAGCATTAATTGTAGCTCTGTCAAGGGGACGAATTGAGCGCAGATTTATAACCTGTATTTTAAGATAAACTGCAATTGTTATCTCCTAATCATTTTATTTTCCTTTAGGCCAATGGGTACTGCATGTGCATATCCGTAAAAAGCTTGTGATCCAACTAATTAACTGTAGATTTACCTCAGCACTAATTCCTTCCTTTGCAAGAGCCTCAGCAGCCTGAAAAATAAAATGAAATAGTGGATGATGAAAAATAATAACTTTCAGCTCCGGAATTCTAGAAATTAAGGCTTTTGGCATAAAAGATCAAGTCTAATAATAAGAATAACTGAATTCCAAACTAGAATATCTAGAAGCTTAGAATAGGCAACAGCATCTCATGACAATTGTGACTATGGCACAGAAGGGATACACCTTTGTCCTTAAAACAGATTTTTAACCCAGAGAATACTAAATGGAGGGAGGACGCAAGACTTTTAAATCCAAGATCGCATCTGCAGTCTTTCATATCACTTAATACAGTTCATGAAAGAAAGACACTAACCTGCAGAGCGTAACCAACCATCTTTGAGAAAGCAGTAATTGTCACATCCTTTCCTTCTTGTTCTATCTAACAACCATAGGATACATAAATACCAGTATGGTAAGAAAAAGAATAAAGTACAATGTGGACAGCTCCAGAATGTACCTTTGCCTTCCCTATTGGAAGGCAAAAACTGGAATCTAGAGCTTCAGCCGAAACAGGGAAAGACTGACCATACCTGATGAACAAAATCACCATCAAGGATTATAGGGGGAAAACAACAAAATTGAGCACATTGCCAGGAAATCTGCTCTATTAACTTGCAGTTCACGAAGCACTTACATTATCTCATTTTCAAGGAAAACAACAGGATCAGGGTCCCTTATAGCAGCTTTTAACAGGCCACGAGCATCTTCAGATGAGTATGGAGCAAGGACTTTGAGACCGGGGCATGAACCGTACCATGTGGCAAAACACTGCAATCCAAGATAAGGATTATTCATTGACATCATAATCGTGTAGTCATGCAGAGAGTACAAACAAAAAGCATCCTCAAAATGCTCTATAACAATCTTCCTCTTTGATTAATATGAAATTTATTATTTGAATGGTGAACTTCTACCAAATCCCCAAAACTGCTACACATTTCCCCGATTTTCCACCAGACTCTCTCTCTCTCTCACAGACACACACAATACATACATATAGCAAAAAAAAATTCAATAATTGATAAAAGACAAGAATGCCTGAATAAGTTGAGGATGGCAAGTTTGTGAATGAGCTTGAGTCATAGTGAGACAAGCTCAAGTTTGAAAAAATTTTACTAAAACATGAAGTCAGAAATGATGACTACATTCAGATTGAGAACTAGACTTCCTTCAGCTTTTACCTTCAGAATCCCATACTAAAGCACAAAAGAGCAATCCAATTATAGTGCCTCCAACAACACAGTAGTAACTTCGGGTGCACACACACACACAAATCATAGGAAAAAGAAAAAGAATACCAACAGGCAAGTATTTTGGTTTCTAGAAGGATAAGCTGCTTCGATCACAAAATATATGCCATGGCAGAACTTCCTCAACAATTTGATAAGTTAACAGAAAAAATTTGGCAACAGTTCTATCAAAGGCAAAGACGCTTCCATCTACCATTCCAAGGATCTAGTTAATGATGAGGAAAATAAGGTTGCAAGAGGCCTGAATTAAAGTAAGGTTTACTCAAATAGATAGTTATACTGGTGACATATCCTGCGACGTTGCTCATATAGTAGAATAACAAGACAGACAAGTGAAACCTACATAACAGATGAAGGAACCAGCAAAGGAAAGAGCTAAATAAACTTATTGTACTGCAGTAAGAAACTAGGAGTCCCCTTGCATGTTTATACTCAAGATAAAACAAGGAAAATGAATAAACAATGGGAGTCAAGAAGAAAATCCTAAATCATAACCATGCACATAAAAGGGTACCTGTGAATGTTGGGCACCAACTCCAGCAGCGGCACCATTTGGTCCCCTAAAAACAATTGGTACTGATATCTGGCCAGCAGACATATAGTTTGACTTTGCCGCAGAATTGATGATGTGGTCAATGGCCTGAGAGTTGTCCCAAAGTAAAAAGTTGGACTTGAATATTCTGAAACGGGCTAGAATGATCCAAAAGCAGATATGCTGAACCTTACTGGCTTTTAAGTAACAAAAATGGTAAAATGGCTTAAAGTGCTAGGATATCATTGAGACCACACGTAATCAAAATCATCATTGATTGTGGAAAAAGTCAAAAAATTTAAAATCCACTATTGTATGTAATATTCAAATATATGTTTTGAGTGCTGGATACAACATCTTGACTGTAGTCAACAGGTCCTGCATGTTAGAGAATGATTAAAAAGAACAATAATCTGCAATGTTTTCTTTCATATTAAGAATTATGTAAAAGCAATGCATCATAATGCAAAAATCACTTGGACACCTCCTCTCCCTCACACCCCACTGTGGAATTGGTAGAAGAAGACGCATTAATCAGTTTGACTTTCATAACAAGGGGGCAAATAATAATAACCAAAAGATAGCCCACCATCAATTTAAATGGTTTACAGTAAGGATTCTGGGACACGAATATAGTCAACTCCTAAAGCAAAATGGAACCTGAAGACACATCTTATGATCATAGGCCACATAAAACCTCATTAACTTTATCCATAAAAAAAGGGGAACTAGGGTTCATGGTAGACAACCCACAATAGAATACCAAGATATTTGCCATTTAAAAGCATTCCAGTTCACATGTACATTGTTGATGGAGGGACAGTGAACAGGAGAAGTCATGCCAGTCTACTCGTCATATGAAGGGATTGTAGCCTATTCCTACCTGGGGTTTGCCATTAGGGGAGAGATACAAGCACATTCTAAGTAGCTTGTTTACCTCCAAAGGTGAAAAAGTAAGCTTAATTTAAGTTATTTTATTACTCCACTAATTTAATGCAGTTTGACTTTAAACTGGAAAATCTACAACTTTGCTACCTATACAGTGAGTTGCGCAGCAACACAAGCATCACAGTCCACTTGCAACTTAATTCATACTCTGACATCCACCACATGAGCAGAAACATTGGATGCAAGGTTGAAGATGGTACTCAGACTTATATGTCTGGAAAGATAAATGGAATCTCTTACCTCTTTAAAAGTCAGCATCCCCAATTTATATACTATAATAAAATAAAGCATCTTCCTAAGGTCAAGTATGGAGTATATTCCTCTCCTCAATAGGCATGCACCAACAATTTACTACAAACAAGTAGGCTTAATAAGACCGTCTAACAAAGACACAAATGGTTATTATTTTCATTTTTTCTCGATTAATTAGTGTGCACGCGGATCATAATCAATTTATAACTATGCATTTCAGTGCTTTCAGTTGTGACATGGGGGGAAAGAGGCTTTGAATAATGTACTTATTCTTGATAACTGGTTGCAACACATTTGAGAATAATGCAAGGATCTCCAACAAGCCAAGGTCATGCAATGGGATACAATTGCCCTGCTCTGGTGTTTAATGTAATGTAAATCTCCCAATTAACATTTAGCACTAAGGGTTACTTTTTTATCAATAAAAACTTTATTAGAGGCATTTAGGGGATGCCAAACCAAAAACTTAGAAAGCTAATAATTCAAGGCGTGGCACTAAGAGTTACTGCTAAAAGATAAACATCTTTCAGCTCCTTTTCTGCTCTTTCCAAAAGTACATCTTATCCACTTATGCACCATCGTGTTTCTCAGAAAGTAATTTCTTTACTACAGGAAGAAAGGATTATTTGACCAATTTTCATGACAGTTCACAACCACATAGGCCTTGCTCAATTCTACTTACAATTTGTAGCATCGGCATATACATCCATGCAAACCAAGTGTTGCCCTTTGGATGCTTTATAGCTAACTGGAGCTTCAACATCCGCATTAGTAGCACCTCCAAGCAAAGATATGACATGTGTGTGTGTGTTCTTATAGTGCTTCATACAGCTGATTATCTTAGGTTTATGAGGAACAACCACCAGATTTCAGCTCGACATGAAAACGCAAGATCGCCAATTTTTCAAAGACATCACTTTTACCAAAAAAAGAGAAAAATACCACATCATAGTTAATTCAGGTAAGGTAGTGCACTTCATACCGAATAAATTGAAAAATCTCATACGACACATACAAACATTTATAAGTTAATAGGCCTTCTTGTAGTAAACACCAATGGTTATAGTCAACAACAATAAGCACATGATATGGGAAATTAAGCCCCAGAAAGAATATTTTATCAGTGTTGTCGACATTGTGCTTTGGCTGGTTAATATCTCCATGGAACAAAAAACTCACACAAAGAAATCTATTATTAATAGTAAGATTTGCAAGTTACTAGCTCTGACCTGCATGGAGAAATTAAATGTCATGAACTCAATAACAGGTTTAAGTCCATAGTAAGCAGCACCAACTCCAATTCCTGCAAAACCAGCCTGTAGCATAGGTTGATGACAATCAGATATAAAAGCACAGGAATAATAACCCAAGAAATAAAAGCCTTGTGACAAGGTAAAGAGCAAAGTCAAAGAAAATGAAAGATAAAAAAGGTTAACCATGTAGATATTCTAGAGTACAAAGGGGTAACCTCTGTGATAGGAGTATCTAGAACCCTATCAGGGCCATACTTCTCCAGAAGACCTTTGGTTACCTAATTCATACACAGATAAAAGGTAATTATTAGAATTAAGAAGATGTGGTATATTTGAAAATAGATTGGAACAATTACTTAGCATTTCTAACCTTGTATGCACCCTGATATTCCCCAACCTGCAATACACACAAACCAGAAGAAAAAATATGGAGATAAGACATGAGTGACTGAAAAAGGTCTCCTGGCTACTATATGCAATGTTGCTGATTTTATGTCTTCCTGATACCTCTTCGCCCATGATAAACACTTTAGGATCTGCAGACATTTCTTCATCTATTGCAGAATTTAAAGCATCTCGGACAGTCATCTGCAGCAAACGGTCAACCATCAGAAATTTTGATCAAACATTGAGTTGAACACAAAGAAAATGCAAAACGATTGCAGGGCTCCTTACAGAAACAAATAACGCTGCCTACTAATTGGACATACTAAGCAAGAAAAAAAAAAAATATATATATATATATATATATATAATATATATATATATATAATATATATATATATATATAATATATATATATATATTATATATATATATATATTATATATATATATATATACATATATACATATACATATATACATATATACATATATACATATACATATATAAATACATATATACATATACATATATATATACATATATACATATACATATATATATACATATATATATATAATAATGACTGAGAGTCTTTAACTGTTGGCAACGCAATTTACAATTCCCTTTTGCATTTTGTTTTTCTTTGAAATTCTCATGGGCATGCCAAAATAAAAATACTTCCGATCTGTTCCAGAAACCCTAACCTAAAAATCTCATGGAATACGGAAAATTAACCAAAACAAAGTGAGAAGAGAATCATACATATTCCTATAGCCTATCGCTTGTATTTCAAAGATCTCATTCATTAAACATACAAAACAAGTAAAACCCAAGAGCTAAAATCACCTCTTTTGCCGCGGCAGCAAAGCCCCTTGATCCGTTGAGCGAAAACCAATGCAACGACCCCTCCAAACCCTAAAAAGACGGAAAATCCATAATTCTTCTATTACAATCAAACGATCCACCATCGCCATAAGTTGCTAAAGTGAAATGAAGTAGGTTTCATTACCGAAGAAAAAATGGCTCCGGAGTTGATTTGCCGCCTTAAGAGTCCCAACATATCTACAAGAATCGAATCGCCAAGTAATAGATTGTTGAAGGAATCGCAAGATCTCGAACAGGAACTAAAACGCTAAACTTGATATTTAGCTTTTCAGATAAAATGATGAGATAGAAAATTGTACTTGTGTTGAATTAGTGGGATTCGGGAGCTGAAGAAACCCGGGAGAGAGAGAGAGAGAGAGAGAGAGAGAGAGAGAGAGAGATGTTACAGTGAAGAGTAGGTGGAAGTAGAAGACGGCCGCGATTTTATTATATGGTCCACCGACCTTTACTTCTGGACAAGCCGGAGAATAATTAATGATGAGCTTTTGGTTGCCTGTTAGAATTTTGGTGGTGGGGCCAAAAGTTACACTCTTGCTTTTCATTGGGGGAAGATTCTAATTTACTCATAATTTACAAATTTGATAATTTCTCTAATTGTTGTAAAAAAAAAAAAAAAAAAACTAATATACATAGAAAATCAATATATTAAAATAAAAAAATATATATTAATGGAGTAAACCATATTTGTTTAGGATGGGACAACTTGCCTATTTCAAACCATCCATATAGGTGCTTTTTGCTAGTTTAGAAAACTTAGGATTAACTTGTCAATTTTATAAATGACAGGACACTTCTTGCAATTTTATAAATTTTTTCCCTTTTTTGTGTTTTAGCAATATGTGGAGGGAGTATATTATGTGTGGAGTTAGTAATATGAAGGGGATGTGGTGGTGGGTTTTAATCATCTGAGTTAACAAGCTTATTGTGGAAGTGGACTTCTTGAAATCTTCAAGATGGTTATCCTCTCTGACATCTGAGGCTTTTCTTTTGCTTTTGGATTGAATGTATGCGTCAATGCGCTTAGACAATCAGGGTGTATCAAGACAAATGGTGTCCTGATATATGTTTTCTGCTTCATCCTAAATGGGGTAATATAATAATATGAACATAGCTTTAATACCATATTAAAAATGAAGACATATATCAAAATCAAATTAATTATTAATTTGATAATAATATATAATACATTTCCTAGCAGTTTTGATTTGGACTTCCTTACCATGCTGCATGGAGTTCTTAACTGGAATGCAAATGGGGACGGTGCTTTTGCCGTTTATGTGGCAATATGCTTCTTTTGTTTTGTTCAATTTGGTTTTTTCATGATCATATTGATTTTTCCTTTTTTTTTTTTAAAAAAAAAAACTTTTTGTTAGAGAGAAAGAGAGGAGACCCTTGATTGTTAGTGTTTATATGTATATTTTGAGAAGGGTTAGTGTTTATATATTTGCAAAGATGCAGAGAGTAGAAAAGAAGCAAAAATATACCCTAATTTATAAAAAAATGAAGATAGCCAGAAGGTGGCAGAGAGTACAAAGGAAGCATGAAAACACCCAAATTTACATGGATAATGAAGATGGCCTGAAAGAGTAAATCTTCACCCTGAACTAGTATATTTAATGGCACATCAGAATGCATGTTTTGCATTACCCATTTTGTGGCTGAAAAGAAAAGGATGGCCTGACAAAGGGCAAGACGACACTAATGGTGTTAATCCAATTGGGAAGACCGATAATTGGCTTCATTCATTGCCCATAGGAATGACTTCTTCTGTGAGCAGTGGCACCTGAAGACATGCACATCTGCATGTTCAAAAGCTGCCTCATATTAGGTCTCATAGTAGATCCTCCCCTCGTTATGGCTTTCCTCATATTTGATCCTCCTTTTGTGTGAACTCTCATAAATCCCCTCCCTTTTCTCTCTTTCTTCATTTCTGCTTCCAATCTCTGGAAAAAAAAAATTCAAAAGAAATGTTACATCTTTTATTTGACTCTTTCCTCTCTATTTCTATCTCAATTCCAGTAAAACAATTAGAAACAATCCACTGGGCTATTTTTCATTTGAAGAAGCATATGCATCTCAATCTTACACATCATACCTCTTGTGGAATTGTGATCCTGTCATCGCTTCGTGACCTTTGCAACCTTTTTTCTGCACTCACCGGTTGTGAAAATTTTACATAGGCATCATCTCTTCTGCCTGCATTTGTCAGTCACGTTTGATGATAATCATTATGTTGTTCCTCTGGAAAACCAGTGCTATTTACTTTTGTTGTTAGAAATCATGAGACATAGGATGTGTAGAACATACTGTTTCTGTTTAGTGGAGGATCCACCAAATATATTCGGAAACTGGGAGATGCAGGACAAATAAAATGTTGGTTTCCTCTCTCTCCTCCCATCAATTCAACTACTGAATCTTCTTCTTCTTGGTCTTCTTCTTCTGCAATCTGCACCTCGTCTGTCTCTTCAGCTTTCTTCACAGGAACCACACTGATGATTTTGTTTAGGTCTTCTTTCTCTTCCTCTCTTTTCTTCTCTTCAACCTCAGTTGCTGCTCTCTCCTCCCCTGAGTGCTGCTCCTTCAGAGAAACCACCATGATGATTTTGTTTTCGTCTTCTCTCTCTTCCTTCCCTTTTTTCTCTTCAAACTTAGTTGCTCTCTCCTCTCCTAGATCCTGCTCTATTGCCGTCATTGTTGTTTGCGTTGTCATTATGGTTGTTGTGACTTCGATTGTCTTTGTGAACCCCAAAACTTCATCATCACTTGTTGGCACCACTTTCTTTGGAGATGCTGATTCTAGAGGCTCTATGTGGGGTGGTAATGAGGTACTTCTATTTCCTTTGCCTTCTGATGATTCATGTCTTGAACTGCAGTCTTCATTGCCAAATTGGAGCAACTCTTTCTTGGAAAGGGTATTCTTATTTGCTTTTAGTGTCAATTGATTTCTTCGACTTCTTGTTTCTTCAAGGTGACGTCTGAGTATCAGAGGAATTTTAAGGTGTACCCTCTGCCTTTCCTCAAGTTTCGAACCACCCGCACCCATTGTAGATGGTAGGGGAAGAGGGGGAGGGGGGATGGCGGGGACACTGTTTAATCCTGTGAGAAATAGGGGGTTGGAAGGCGCTGGAGTGATAGAGGACGGAGGAAAGGTGCAAATTGAGGGAAATTTTGAAGGGAAATAGGGGAACAAGATTGACAGATATGTTGGTTGTTATTTTTAAACCTTTTTTCTAAGGTAATATTTGCCGTTTTTAGAGGACCACGGGAGTTGGCATTGAGAATATCTTTGAAGTTTCCTATAAAGTAGTTATTTCCTGAATACTCTCCTTCATGTAAGCTATGCCTTTGCAACAATATAGGGATGCCTTGGAAGTTTGTTCAGAATGATTTGCTGGAGGTCAAAACTTTGATTATGAGCTAGTCTGTTACAACACTACGATACCATGTTCCAACATTGTATCTCTCCACCTTTATACGTATGCATGCCATATCTAGAATGTTGTTCTGGCCGTGCCCAAAAATGAAGGAAAGGCTCTCATGGGACACGAGTTGTTATGGTAGAGAAAATGTAGTGTACTCTCAAAAATCTGCGTTGCTCATTCATTGATTTGATCTAAAAAAGTAAACTATTAGTATAGCCCCAGAGTGGGCACATACCCAAATAAAAAACCTTTCCATTACCCGTGGAAAAGCCAGATGGAACCTGACAAGGAAAATACAAGGGCACCACACCCACCAGCACGTTCATCACAATGATGTATAGCGCTGGACAAGATTCACATTGCTAAAATCACCATCAAAGTAACATATTTATGTTAATCACTGTTGATCCTTCTCAAGTGTCAAGGCGACAGCTGGGAGTGGGGACTTCAGATCACATCCTTTAGAAAGACAAGTTTTAAGGTAACTGCGGTACAACTTCATTGAGTGGATCTTCGTGCCCCTAATTTTTCAAATGTTTTATATTGTTTGGGATTGGAATTAAGATTTTGACATTCCAGAAAACTCAACTTAATTCAATTTATTTCTATTTTATTATTTGTAATATTTTTTAATTAAATTGAAAACTAGTTTATACAGAACATAAGTAAAAATCAAGATTAATTTTTAATAAAAGGTATTAAATTGTAATTATATGATTCATATTAAATATTGGATTAGGTTTAATCTTAACATTTTTAAATGGTTCTCAGCAGAAAATACTGTCGGGGTTTAAGAGTTTATGGCATTTCTGGATTGGATAACGCATCTAGTTTTTTTTTTTCCAGGAATTTTGCTTTTCCAGCACCGAAAGAAGCAGAACAAAAATCCCACGTGTAAATATTCTTGTTCTTCTTGTGTTCTAATCAATTGGACCTCTTTGTGAAAGGTTGATACCCCCCCTCTCTCTCTTCTAAAATGAATAGATATTACCAAAAATATTTGCTGCTCACTTCATTGTCTGAACCTGATAATCCTGCAGAAGACACTTCAGTGATCACACTAGACCACGAATGCGAAGACGACGAAGAAGAGATTGGATCCAAATTAGCATTCCCATCAATCTTGATTGCTTCTGTTCTTTTTAAATATCCTGCATATTACCCAATCTTGCATTTGGACTAGACCATAATTCTGCAAAAGAAAAAAAGAAAAAAGAAAAAAAAGATAGAGCCACTGAATCAGAGGCGAACTAGAATTTTATACTGGAGGCAAAGCACAATATAAAGGGGGCAAGGCGGTGGTGGATTCTAAATCGCTCTTTGAGTCTTTGCCGGTGTGTTATTGTCATTGTGCTTTGTGAGACTAGGAAACACACCTGGGTTGATTTGGTTGCTGTGCATTCAGTGTGGAGAAGGCGATCGTGGATGAGCCAATGACTTCTAAGCCCATTTGGAGGCTTCCCTTCGAAATAAACGAGTGTCTTTTTCATGCCAACGAGTTGATTCATTTCTTGCTGACACAATTTGGTTGTTGGCGCCAGTAGCCACACCCAGTTGCTTGGTTGTTACTGTTTGGATACTTAGCTTCTCTGTTGCTGAAAAAGTCCCTCTCAATCATCCACATTTACCTCAAATATCAAACATTAACCAAAACAAATTGTCAAATGAATCTTGGTACTTCGTGTTATATGGTTGCAATAGGACTATTTGCATTACTGGTAACTCCCAAGGATCAAACTTGAAAACGTTCACTTCACGATTGATTGAGGCTGGCAATGGACAAGAATAGACTTTGCAATTCAAGTACTAAAACACAAGCTCTTCATCGGTGGGCTGAATTCAAAAACCACGAGGCAACTTGACTACTCCATTTCCGAAAAAGTTGAGCTTCTCAATATCAAAACCTGTCATTGAAATCTTGGCATAGTAAAATTGAGTTGTGGGCTCATAAGTTCAGGACCCGAGAGGGGTCTTTATAATGACAGTGTGGGTGTTAAAAACAGGACTACTTTGGAAGATCCAAATAGTAGCTTAGAAAAAGACTCCACAACAGGTACTTCAGAATAAACAGTAGATAAAATCAGGCATCCATTCGAGCCTGCACGAAATGACTTGAACTTTAATTAGAAAGCAAAATGATCACAAAAGTTCATTTGTCTAGTTATTGCTTTTGGAAAAGATCTCTTTCTTATTGAATTATGAAAATTTAGACTGTAATTATCTTAGTAAAAAAGATATAAATATGATAATCCAATGTGTATAACTGAGAAGCACTTTGACAAAGTTGCATTATTAGTATTGACCCACCTTTTTACTTAATTAGCATCACAATTTCCTTAGTTTGAATAACATCCATTGTATGACATTCCTTTCAAAAAATTATTAATGTAGAATCCAAACATCCACCCAAGCACTATAGATGTAGATCAACCTTACAATCCGCCATGGACAATGTGGCCAATTATAGTCAATTCTACCGTAGTTGATACCCTTTTTCTTGAGGGCTGTCTGTGAAAAGAAATAAGAATTTACCCAAAATATATATACATATATATGTTAATATCTACTTGGCTTTCTTTAAATGAAATCCAATCATTCTAGACAATTCAGCAATTGGAAGACTAAAAAACATATGGCGTATAACATTAAAATATCATTAGTTCATGACAAGAATATCTCCTTAGATATTTATCTCGGCACATACCAGACAAATTTGTTCTCAAACTAGACAAAAATGGATGTTGGTTTCAATATGAATATATACTGCAACTCTTTCTTGCCCTTTAGACATAATTCCTTAACTAGGTACGATTCGGCGGAGATATAGTCTTTTTTTTTTTCGCCTCTTTTTTCCGTTCGTTCTTTGCAGTTCCCTGCAATATTTGTTTTGTGGGAATGATTACTGGGCTATGTAACTTTCATGTCTTCTAAACTGAGGACATCCAATGAGAAGGGTAGTGAGAAAAACCACAAAATGTAGCCTTCAATGATGTTCTTTGTCATTGTCAATGTTGCATCTCTCAGATCATCCCGGTCTTTACTTTAATCTGCTTAGTTTTCCCCACATTATGGCAAGCATAAGTAAAATATCAGCAGACCAGTTTAGAGGTTTCCTTTTATAGTTGTTGATTGTCATACGTTAGGGTTGGAGGGGAAAAAAACAATTAAATGAATTAAATAAGATGAGAAAGGGATAGAAAGAAAGAGAGTAGGGAATTTACGACCATAACATGATGATATAAACTTATTATAACTTATTATTATTGATTTAATAATATTGATTAAATTAAATGAATTATGAACTAAATATATCAAAATTTATGTGTCATTCTATATTGAGATATATTAGACTAATTTTTAATTTAATCATCAAAATCATTTAATATTATTCATTTTGAATCAATAATAATAAGTTATAATAAAGAGTATCGTAAAAATATAAAATTTTTAATAAAACTGATTCGTATGGTGTAATACTGACGTGTGTAATTAAGATTTGTTATCTTACATAATCCAACCGAAGCAAGCTGGTCAAGTTAGGTTGTAAGATACATTTGTTAAGCTCGCTTGCAAGATTTGCTTTTACACCCATGACCCCATAATATCAACTTGGTAGATCCTTAAAAGTTAAAAGAAGATTTGATTTAAATCAACATATTTGTATCACTTTCCATAGTGGTTTTCCTATTAATTAATATAAGCAAGTCTGACTCACAAACATCAAATCCCACTTTTGTCGTGCGGGGCCAACAGTGGAATTCTCTTCTTTCTTTTTTCTTCTCTTTTAATTTTGCCCTTCGCTTTGGTTTATTTTGAAAAAAAAAAAAAAAAAAAAAGGCTTTGAATCAACCACAAAGGGCTATGCTTTTAATGAAAAAAAAAAAAACCCTTACAAAGTGAAAAGCGGAAGAAAGAACCTTCTCATTTTTTTTTCACAGGTAGGCTTCCTTGCACTTGGTACTCTCCTTCATTGTCGAGATGTTTCTTCTTATGTTCTCTCTTTCTGTGGCCAGATAAAAGAATCAAGGCATTCCCATATTTATTTTCTCTTATGTTTAATGAATTGCACCACAAAAAATTTCAAAAATAAAATATTATAATATATATTTTTTTACAGATGATATAATACTAGTTGATAAAATTAGGGAGAGTATTCGTGCTAAACTAAAGTTATGAAAACATACACTTGAATCTAAAGGGTTTTGATTGAGTCGATCGAAAACTAAATATATGAGATATAAGTTTAACGAAAATTATTAAAGTGATAAAAAAATTATTAGGTTAGATGGATAAAATATACCAAAAAGTGAACAATTTAAATATTTAGATTTTATCATTTAAAATGATGGTAATATAGATAGAGATGTGAATCACATGATTCAAACGGATTGGATGAAATGGAGAAAAGTATCCGAAATTCTTTATAATCGCACGATATCATTGTATTTGAAGGGAAAGTTTTATAAGACCGTGGTTAGATCTACACTATTATATGATACTGAATGTTGGGTTTTTAAACAACAATAAGAACAAAAGATGGTTGTAACAGAAATGAGAATATTTTGATGGATGTGTGAAAAAACTAAAAAAGATAGAATTAGAAATAAAAAAATTCGTAATAAGGTAGGATTTAGTTTAATTGTGGATAAGATGTAAAGGTGTCATCTGAGATGATTCAGACATGTGTAGAGAAGACCTAAAGATGTACCGGTTAGGAAAATCGAAAACTTAAATACGAGAGAACTAATAAAACGAAAAGATAAACCGTTGAAAATTTGGATACAACTTATCAGTAAAAACATGAAAGTTAAGGAATTAGAACAAGAAATGGATTTGGATAAAAATGGATGGTATAGAAGAATCTATACAAATTAAATCAATATATTTTAGATATTTATTTATTGATTTATTTACTTACTTTTTTTTTTCTTTTTCTTTTATTTTATTTAGCTATTATATATATATATATATATATATATATATTTTTTTTTTTAATTTATCTTTTAAATGGTCGATATTAAATATTGAGATTAAAAATCGATTATTGTTATTGTTATGTTTAATGAATTACAAGTCCATGCATTAGAAAATAGCGGAAAGTTGCACGCTTGGTGACCATATGTTCATCACACTATTAATCTGCCGTCAAGCTAGAGATGAAAAATGAATAACAATGTTTGTTTTTGTTTACCTTGAAATCGTATGGTAAAAAATGCATGATTTGATACAAATTCAATATATCGTTCCTGGCGACCGTTGGATGGAGTTCTAATGATCATCATTATCATTATCAGGGATGGTAGATGACTGGATGATAATTTGACAACCATGCAATATTAATCATTATCATTATCACTGTCTGCTTCCTGTTGATCATCTACCTATCTGATAGTTTGGTGGGAAGTGCATTGCCTTTACCTTATGCCTAAGGTATTGTTGAAAGGTTAATGAACCTCACCGTTTGATTAAGAAATATTTGAGACGGTCTCATCTTAGCATTAACAAACATGATATCCAATAATAATTTAATAAATGAATCTAATTAATTATAAATTAAATTCGAATGGCTTTATTAAGCCAGTGAAGAATGTAATCAGATAGTAATACAAACTTTTGATTTATTTATTAAATGAGTTAAGTTTGAACTAATTCCTTCCTTATTTAAAAGGATTGACTTTTCGAATTTTATTTTAATTTATTTAAGTAATTATTTGAACTAAAATAAAGTTATTAGCGGCACTTATTAACGTAAGTGGAATGACTATTTTTGTTCTTTAACCAATTCGGGAGTTCGACTCTCCCTGGGAAAGGAAAAAATAATATTAAGAGACCTGCCTTCACAAAGTAGACCCTATAACGATTGATCTAAATTAGTCACAATGAAACTCCAAATATTCGTTAATGACCACACCATGGTAAAAAAAAAAAAAAAAAAAAACAAAGTTATCAAATCCAATCACATGAATATCAATAACGTTATCGATATTTATTGGCGTAAGTGAGATGAACATTTTTATTGTTCGACTCTTCCTATATACGAAAAAAACAATGTTGGGAGATCTGTCCCTACAAAGTGAATCCTGTAGCTGTCAATCCAAATTAATCAGAACGAAATTTGAGATATCGGGTGGTAGCCAAATCCGGATACAAAAAAAAATATATATATATATATATATATATATATCAACAACGCTCCGTGGATATAATTACAGGCCCGGCCCAACCCATCTTGGATTCAAAGGGCTAATGTAAGTCTCCCTGCCATTCAACTAGGGTTTTTATTTTCTCTCTCTTCGCCTTCAAATAGACTCCGCAGTTTCGAAAGTCGAATTGTGCGTCGGCATCATGGACTCCTCACTTAATAATCCTGAATTTCAACAATTTGTGCAAGTAAGCTTCTTATTTTGTCGCAATGAACGATTGATGGGTTTCGATTGTTGTCTTAAATCTTATCTTTGTGATGGTTTCTCGTATTTTTTGGATTGTACAACGTACTGGGATTATTTACTTCCTTATAACTGCAGTTTTTCCATTTCATGTTAATTTTTCATATTGAATATGCAAGTTGCACTTTGAGGTAGATACGGACAAATAGCAGGAGATGATACTTTCTGGGTTCTTTTTATTTATTTTTTGCTTGAGCAGAGAAATTTAACACTTTTGGAGTTCTTCTTTTGATTTTTTGAGTTGGGATTTTGGCTTTCATATGAGAGTCTCAAATTGGAGCAAGAGTCAAAATCCGCTTCCAGATTAGAATCGTTAAGTTGATGAGGTTAATGCTGTACTGAACCCCTTTTGTTGAGTAATGTCATTAGCTATGCAGCATGGATATGGGTGGACCGAGTGACACGATCACATTCTAGTAAAACATATACTATGGTAAGGTGCAAATTGACACAAATTCCGCTTTTTTACAAGTATCAGGACAATATCCGTCATTTGTATGAAAACATGGAAAGTTCCTTTCTTTTTTTCTTTGGCATTAGATAGAAAAAATAATTTTATTAGATAAAAGAGAAAATCTACATAAGGGTAAAAGAATGAATCCCCAAAGCCAAAAAGAAGCAAACATCGAGAATAAAAATGAGTGAAGGATTATTTCCAATCTTCTTCAAGTCCTCTAGACTATAATCCCCAAAGAGTCTATTGCATGTGCCGAGAGTGAAGAATAAGAACATCATTATCCCTAGGGAGAGAGGGACAAATAAGGTGGTCTCTAAAAATCCTAGCATTTCGCTCCCTCCAAGTGCACAGGGTTTTTCTTTTAAATGCTCGCTCTGGCATAGTTTGTGGCACTGGATAGAGCTAAGAGAAAATCATAAACTTGTGCTGACAACCTCAGGCATGGCTGAAGGAGGGAGTAATGGCTTGTTGGATTCACTCAAATTTAAGTCCAAAATCTGTTTTATATTGGCCTTTTGTTGTATTTGATGGTCTGTTCAAAATGTCTGTAACCATACTTGGCCTGAAGAAGTGTTGTTTCCTTAGCACATTAAAATAAGAAAGTAGGGAAATCTATTGAATGCCCTGCAAACTGCACAAAGTAAGGTGCAATTGAATCTTTTTAATGTAGAAGAATGTGGTGTAGGAAAGCACGGAACACATGATGCTTAGTTAATCCACTTGGCAGACATCTCTCCATAGGTCTGCAGTTGGACAGTTTATATGTGTTTTTTATTCATCATGTTACCATTCATGTGGATGACTGCGTACACTCCTCGGGACATGCACCATGGGCATTTGAGCTTCTTAGAAACTTAGATTCTTCTGCATACATTTGTCTAAATTTTGATTACTCGTAGCCAACTTTTTTATGGTGTAAATGCAGCAAGAGTCACAGAAAGCCATGGTCAATGAAATGGTGGCAAAGCTAACGAGTGCTTGCTGGGACAAATGCATCACTAGTACTCCTGGAAGCAAGTTCAGCTCAAGCGAGTCAGCATGCCTTCAAAACTGTGCTCTGCGCTACTTGGATATGAGCATGCTCATCATGCAACGCTTTCAGTCCATGCAATGAAACAAAGAGGAGTCAGCTTCGAGTGTGAGGCTTATTGACACTCTTGTGAGATGTGGGTTATTTATTTTAATTATGTAAGCATATTAGTTGCTTTTGCTTCTCAATGAGTGACTTTCAGAATGCATTCGACAACTGAAAATTTGATTTCCAGCTGTTGCTGATTTCAACTAGTTATCATTTTTGTGCTTACCAAAAATTTGAGTTCTAGGTGTTGCTGAATTGAACTTGTTATCCCTCTACCATTTTTGTGCTTGGTATGGGTCTTTGGAGAAATGCTTTGATTTAAACCCTAATCTGCCTAAGATTCTAGGCATTTTCATCTTGAACTCTCACAGTTGGTTTTGGTGCAGTTTGATCAAATTGTACCGTGTATGGTACTTCCTAACAACAGTATCTTGTCTGCATTATTTTGCAGTTCAAACAATACCATGTTGGAGTAAATACATTTTCTTTGGGGTAAATCATTTCCTTGTTCAAGTTTATTGGGGAAAATCTGTTCCAAAACACCAGTAACAACCTAGAGACCAATGACAATGGACTTGGTCTTGGGATTACAAGACACATGATTCAGAACGCATCACAAACCCTAAACAGGCTGATGTTCATCTTTAGCAGTCGAGCCTTTCATGGAACTGTTTAACACAATTGGCTCGAAGAAGAAACTGGTGGTGTCCAACAAACTACTACATTACATTAAAAAACTAGTGAACAAGAACTTGTGATGGTACATGTTTCTTCTTTGTGGAGATACAGCCACTCGAGGACCCCAAGTCCACAAATCTAGTTCATTTAACTGCACACAAATATGATATGAAGCAAGAGACACTCTAACAAAGTCAATTTCCGAAACTATTTCAAGTCTCCGATAGTGGATATTTTCCACTTTTCTATCATTTTCCCATTTCTTTTGTACAAGAGCAGCAACTACCCAGGCTATTGGTCCTCTGCTTTAATGCTGCCACTATCACCCGTGACTCCCTTTGACTCTCCCACTCTGGCTGCTACTGCAAGAATATCAGGGGACACATCCCAACTTCCACTTTTCCTTCCCCAGCTGGATCGCCTGGGATGTAATGCAGCATGCCCCTCTGTGCATTCGGCAGGCCCATCCTTGCTTATGTCTGCAGACACATCATCCTTCTCAATACTATCATCAAAGCTCTGCTCTCGTTCCTCACTCCAAAAAGGCTTCCTTCCCATTTCTATGTCACCAACACCTTTCCCCATGTTTGGACTAACAAAACCACCACTGACAGTCTGAGCTGGAATCTGTAGCTCCTTCCGAACCTTTGCCCGGAACTCGTTCTTGGATGGAGCAATTTTAGAAAAGAATACCTCTTTAAAGTTTTCAATTACTCCTTTATTATATGGGTTTTCTCGTCGGTCGTATCGGTATCGGAAATTCTCATATGTAGACTGCAACAAGACACAAGAACTATGAACTTACAATCAATGGCCAATTAGTTACTTAATCATGAATGAAACATGAAATGACTTGATTTTGGCATGCCATTACAGTCTGAAGGGGCAAACAGGTCAGAATAAAATATGGTGGTGGTCTTGCTTTTTTTCCTTTCTTTTCTCTGCCTGGTTCACATCCTCATCATTGTCATCATCTTATTTATTTTTTTGTGAGATGGCAAGGGTTTGTCTCAAATGGAACTGATGATTTGATTTTGAGGGGTTGCTGCTGTAAACAGCATGGACACCAGAAATATGCTATACTATAATGAGAACTCAAATGATTCATCTATCTATCGTGAAGAGGAGTTACATACCTGGTTTGTACTTATCAGATATAAATGGAAGACGGTAAGGCCACCAACAAACCAAACACATATAAAAGTGTAAATGATGAGCACAATTGAGGCAGGGGTCTGAGACAAAGCTTTCCAGATGGATATATCCTCACTATCCCTTATCTTTTTGACGTAGACCCAGCAGAAGCCAAACACGTAAATGCAAAGCAGAGTATTCAAGAAGACAAACATGAAGAAGAACCTGTAATTCCTCTGCATTCAGAACCACAAGATAGTTAAGACCCAAAAATTGCCACAATTCAAGGTAATCAGGCAGGAAAATCATCAAATCTTACATATAACCCATGAAACAGAGCAATCAGTACCTAGCTACCATTAAGATTAGATTAGTATCAGAAAACATACACTGCATCCACAAAGTTTTCATTTTATCCAAAATATTCTTCTACTTGAGGTGATTTATTTCAAGCTCTCCATGGCAAAGTTAAACCAAGCTACTGTTCTTGGATATGGCATAAAAATCTGATGCAATACACAAGTACAGTAATTTAACCCAAACATTGGCAAGAATGTAAATGAAGTTGACCGTGGCAATCTATACAAAAGCATCAGCATTATTTCAGCTAATTGTTCAAGTTGTCTAACATTCAGCTCAGCAGTGACAAGCATAAACATAAAGAATGTCAATATAGATAAAATAAACTTATTACATGCATTCTGATACCGACTGCCTATGTTGTTGCTTGTTTTGTCAACATTCTACATTTCTTTTTTTTTACTCTTCTTTTCCCCAAGGGGAGTAGTAGTTTGCTTGAGGTCCCCCCCCCCACCCCCAACCCCAAAGTGAAGAAAAAAAATAACCAAAAAAACCCATACATAGAGAACCACCTTAGTAAAAAGCTAACTAACTTGTTAATGCCATCATTCAACCAATAACCACATGACAAACTTCCTCTCAGAAAAGAAAAGGGACTTGGAAGGCATAAAAACTAAAACAGACATAGTCGTCCAAAAGCCTAATTTTGTACCAAATAATGTACAATTGAATGAAAAGAAATTCCATTACCAAGCCAATACATTGACCAACCCATGGGCAGTGGTGATCAAATTTTTCAACACAGTTATTGCATATCGAGCAGTGAGAACATCGAGGAGGTCTATACAGCCTGCAGGTATCACAGTACTTAATCTTCACAGTTTTTCCATTGATGACTACTTCTTTCATGCGAGGCAAGTGTGCTTGTGAAGTGAGGCCAGCACCAATCTCTGCGTTAACATCATAACCTTCAGGCTCTGGAGGGTGTGCATTGCGAGGTATAATACCAGGATCTCTTCCAGAGGTCAATAAAAGGAGAACTAACGCCTAGCAAAATAGACAAATCATCAGTTTGTTTTGCAAGACTATTTGATGATCACATGAAGATCTCTGAAAACCAGACACGGACTAGCAAAGGTTCCATGACAAACTTTTATTGGTTGAATCCCAGTTTCAACTTATAAAGTTCACTCTGCTCCAGTCAAAGTTTAGTGCCAAACTTGTGAAATAGCTGGCAGTGTCACTAATTTCAGACATTTTTTTTTTTAAACTCAAAATACAGTCTTCATCTATGTTCTAGCACTTATAAAGAAACTTTGCTATTTTAATATATGGAAAAAATGCAAAAATTAAGATGTATACTTTCACCGGAAAAAGCAATCAAAGAGAATAACTTCAGAGTTGCCCTATTGCAGAGAGTGTGGTGTTTGAGACCTCATGTTCATGTCAAGGCAATATTCATGCTCATGTACAAAATATGGTTCAAAACGTCTTAGAAAAGTATGAACTACAATGTTCAACAAGAGGTGTCACAGGATAAAACAAGTGTTAGAATATCCCATAAGAGGAAGGATTTCAGAAAGAGTAAGAGATTCTAAAGAAAGAACTTACAATAAATGTTAATACAACAACAATGACCATTATTGATATTCCCCAGTGATCTGGGAAATCATCCTTCAGTTTTCGGGCGACAAAAACACAGAAAACAGTGACTGGGGCAATAATAAGGAACATGGTGATTGGAACAGATCTCACATCAGGCCCAAATATAAGTCTCCCCTGAAGAAGAAATATCTGCAGGACATGAGAACCAATTATGGGTCAGAATTGCATTACTGTAAACGATATGTTTTGACTACACAATTTAAGCTTAAAGAAAATAAAATGCTTCGCGTGAAATTGATATGAGAGATACAATAAGGAGATTGAAAATGTTTGGTACCAGCTTGATCAAAATTTGATTTAAAAAAAAAAAAATCCAATCAGATGCCACAGAAGAAGGAGAAAGTATATCCAAGTAAAACTCAGAAGTTGCCATCATAGGCAAGGAAATTGGATATGGATGGACTTGCTAGCAAAATTCAATTTTAGATCTCAATAAGTGTACTTGTATGTTGGGCTGGGAAGGAGATAATAGCAAGGCAGATACACAAACTAACCATAGCCTCAGGTGTAAGACTCTAAGGTAGTTGATGAGGTTCTTTTCTTTCTTTCTTTCTTTTGGGGGGGGGGGGAGGGGGAGGGGGAGGGAGTTGGGGATTAAATTCAAAGTGAAATAAATCTCTGATACAACCATAAACTTGCCAACCAAAGTCTTCAAAATGAAATATCTACTTGCATTATAGAAATGATTAGTTTTGAAGTGAAAAAATATTAAATACTAATCATTATCTAAATTGTACTCAACATTATATTACAAAACTAATTATGGAGTATTATAAGATTTTAGTTGTATTTGGGGAACATTATGAATTCTCATCATGAATCACATAAGTAACTACATAAAAAGGAATTGTATAAACGAACATCGTATTTAAAAATTCGTTTGGTTCAAAATTTCAAAACACTGGATTTGAAGACAATAATGCTTTATACACAATAATATAATATTCTAATTAATTGAGAAACTTGTACTACATTGAAAATTTTCTGAATTAAAAGGAACATTAATTTGTATTCATAGCTTCAGCTGGCTTTTTTTTTTTTAAATTAAAGATTCCTACAAAAGTTGCTAATATTAAGGACGAAAATTCAGTTTATAAGAAGCAAAAGTGATAAAAAGTTGTTTCTCTGGTTTATATTTTCCAACGTAAACTAAATGAATTTAGATAAAATGCATTATCAGATCTCTTTAACCAAACATCATTTTAAAGAAAATATTATGTAAATTGTATTATGACCCATAATGCATTATTAGAATGGAAAACAAACACCACCCTGAGCTCTCAGGAATATCTGCTTCAATGTAAAAAGGTTATATACAAGAAATTTAGCCTTACTGTCTTTTAAAATCATGTGACAATTACTCTTGACAGCTAAAAGTCATTCGCAAATTGTTGTACAATTTTTACATATCAATCGGTTGATAGGCCTTTGACTCTTATATTTAATTTATTCAAATGATGTATCAAGTTTAATATTGCAATTAACGTCTCAAATAAATTTTATTCATGAGCAATGAGAAGTTCCAAAAGACCATCAAATCAATATAAACAAGCACTAGAAAACAGAGTTCCGGAGATAAGGATCTATAATGGTTTCCTATGATCTGTATTAAACTAACTATGCCCAAGGCTTCCAAATGATATGAAATTGGATCCTATGAATGGAAGGGCACATCTTTTGTTTTTTGTTTCCCATATAACCTGTCAAAAATTTTAACATCTGTCTGACAAAAAAAATTCCAAAGATTTTGGGGAAGCTATCTGTCAAAATAACAAATTACATCAAAAGCTTAAATGCATGAAGAATGATATGTTTATGCATTTATCTTCTCACACTCCCCCTACTGCTTCAATACTATAACAAAACAACAATCGCCCAAAAGGTTTCACTAAAGGAAAGTGGTATGATTATATTTCTATGTTCTTACACCATCACTCTGTCTATCGATGTGCCTACATGAAAAAAAACGTCTTAATTCATGAAAAAATAACAAAATGCATGCAAAAAACTATTGATTCAAAAAGTTTCACTCTTGAAACCATTCAAGTAAAATTCCCAAGTTTACCAAACACGCTTGATTGCAGACAATGGTACCTAACATGACCATTGTTGTTATACATAAAAAAAAAAAAAAAATGACCACCATTGTGCTTCATGGGAGTCTTCCCACCTCAATTGCATCTCAGATTTGCCCTCTCACCTCAATTCGCTCAAAACAGCTCCGTCCGCACCCTAATTATTCTCCCCAAATCTAAACTTGTGCAGTCACATACCTTAAACCCCAGCAAACTGATCCAGAAATTTCACACTTTGATACATTCATTTCAGCTAAGATACCGTCTCAGAGCAATCAGGCTAACATTACAAGAGAAAATCCAACATTAACCAGACCTTAAACTAAGCTAAGCCCGCTAAATCCGCAGATTTTCACCCATATTTGATTCAATTTAGGGCGCGGATTCAGTTGCATCGAGAAATTAAAAAAAAAAAACCTATAATTCAATCACAAAATTTAATCAAAATTGAACACATCAAAAGATAGAATCTTACGTTGTTGCCTTTCCATGCCTGGTATGTTCTAAGCTCCGTCGTCTCTCCGGCGGATTCACCGGTCGAATCGGAACGCTGTGGTGGAGCCACCGCGTACATCTTTCTCTCTCTCTCTCTCCCTCCCCGCAGAAACGTGAAACCAGAAGTCAATGATTTGAGAGAGAGAGAGAGAGAGAGAGAGGGAGACGGGGAAAAAGCAAAGGCAGAGAGAGCTTTTGACTTTTCCCCTCGAAGATAGAGAGAGAGAGCTACAGTCAGACTCCGGCAGCCACCGCCACTCGACGACTAAAAGTTCAACCCTCTCTCTCTCTCTCTCTCTGTATTAAAAACGACGCCGCATCGACCATGTACGGATAATTTTCCTCCGACCCATTTGTTCATTCGTACCATCAATTTTCAAGGAAAATGATAATCTGATTCTGACTCTGCAGCGAGAGAGGCATAAGAGAGAGAGTTTTGAATGACGTGGAAGAATCCTATTGGATGGATAGATGACATTCTTTGCAGGTACAGGGGCAGCTGATATTCCATTTTTCTGACCCGGCCTAATAAAATTGGTGGATATAGGTGCACGTTGGTCTAAAGTTGGCTGCAGAAATTAATAAACATAAAACTGTGAGTGGGTGTTACCTTAATAATATCATTAACATTAAAAATTGAATAATAAAGTAGTATTAGGGGAGAAATGTCTAATCAAATGTTTTCGCTCACATTAACAATAATTAAATAAGAAAGTTTTTAAAAATCCAATCCGATTTAAATCAAATTTAACTAAATTAAATATAATTATCATATATAAATAATTTATATATATATATATATATATATATATATATAAAGATTCTCTTACGATCCGGAAAAGATTGAATAGTAGTAATTCTTTCTTTAATATGATATGTTAATAGGGTGATCTTTTATCTTCCTTTTTTGCCGCGGAGAAAAAGAAAAAATGCCAAAAACAGGCGGATTCCCAAAGTTTGGAATCGAATCTGGATTCCCAAAGTTTGGAATCGAATCTGGAGTCTGGACCAGCCAAAGCCAAAAGGGTGCCATTTTGTTCTTTGGGTTGTTCTATTCGGAGTTGATACTTTACTTTGATTTGAAGTTGAAAGAACCCATGAATTGAAATCTAATAGAATTGGGATTTAGGGAAGACATTGTTGCTGTTTGCATCTGAAATAGGAATAACTAATCAAAAGTCAAAAATGGTTGTCTCCTCAAAAACCTCCGATTCTAGTCCAGACATGACAATACATGGGCTTCCCAATTGAGACCCGTAACCAGGTCCTCTTTGACCAAACATCTCACTGAATTCTCACCCTGAAAAATGTTATTAGCAATAAAGCCCTTTTATATCTGAGTTTACATAGTTCAGTTAGTAAATCATCTTTAAAAGAATAATGATATCAAATTATTATATTCACGAAATATGGTAAAGAGAGATCATCCTTGTGTAGAATAAAAGGAGGATTTCCTGGATTTGGATCATTTGATGGCATTGGCTGATGGATGAGATGAACTAAGTAATCTCCCTTGAGTTTTGATTATATACTTATGACAAAGAAAATGGCAATAAGAAAGCCATTCTCACTTGCTTCGGAGATCATTTCTGAATTACACCGACCGCAACGCTTGAAAACAATAGTTTAGTCACTAAAAAAAACTTATATTTCTCACTTGTGTTAAAGTTGTAAAACAAATAATTAATATGCGTGTTAGTCGGTTCAATTAGTAATTTTTTAAAATAAAAATTCTAAAATCATATTATTTTCACACCCATATATATTTTAAAATATATATGTGGGTAAGGACAGATCATCCCTTAGGTGGGGTTAGATATTTGTGAAGAAATAAAGGAATGATTTCCAAGTGTTTGATCATTAATGGCATTGGTAGATAGATAAGATGAGCCAATTTATCATTATTTATTCTCTCTTGGTTTTTGATTATATATTAATGGCAAAAGCAAATGGCAACAAGAAGCCATTGTCTTCCCTAACTCCATCCACTTTGTTTTAGGTTTATAATAACTCAAACCATGGAGCTTCTGGCTAAACATCATTAGTTGAAAAGAAGAGAGTCTTTTAAACAAGGTCATTCCTTTCCTCACACGGCACCCCCACAAGGACAGTTGGACACCACTCTTGAAGGTTGGGAGTTTGTGTAAAGCCGAGTTGGATGTAAAGGGTGTGTTAGATCTCATTTATTATTTGGAGATCAAAGAGGGGGGGATACATCTCCAACACCAAATGGTAGCTCTTTGACAGGGTTAGGCACCAATTGGATGAGCGAGCTAATTATTTGGCAATTTTCAAAATGATTCCCGATGTTCTTCTTTTTTATATATATATTTATCATATGAAACTATATTTTAACTAACCATTTACAAACGTCTATGATAAGAAACTGCTTTTTCAATGTAATTTTTTATATTCCTAAATTTTAAATCTAAAATTTAATTAAGGAATTTAACATTCTATTTTATTAGATCGATTCTCCATTAATATGATTCTCAATATTATAAGTATTCAACAAAATTGTCCTATTCAGCAAAAGCATTGCAAGACATCATCTTCGGTGCCGAATCCAATTAGAAGTTGGATCTTGGGCTTGTTTATGATATCATGTACCCCCATCCCCTGTGGTGCTCTTATTTTATGCTTTCCTTGCCAAGCTTGCTGAGGCCATGTGTTCCCTCACCATATGTTAAAATCTTAAAAGGCCTTTCATTTTTTATGATGCCTATGAATTTCGGTCTTTCTTATGGGCCTGAGTTCAAGCCATGACAATGTCCTTTTCCTCTTGGCTTTTTGACCCAAAAAGACAAATGGGAGAAAAATAGCCTGTGTTGTTGGATTCAAAGTCTGAAGTGCTAACCACAACACTAACCACAACACTAGGGAACTGGTTTCCGGTGGAACCTGCACTTTAAAACCCATTGCTTTTAGTATTTATAGATCTGAAATTACATGGGTATATGATACAAAGATGGTAAAGACCAAGCACGAATTGCCTTCCCTATTGGTTGATTAGATTGGAATCAAGAGGAGGGGCCTACATGTTGCATACATACCCATGGGAATTATGGAGGGTACATGAGGACTTTTTAGTATGGAGGGTGCACATCAACTTTTTAGGATTTTAGTGGGTTTATAGTAATTTAATTTGTTTGATACTGATTTAAACCCAACATTTCACTACTCCCATACTACCAGTGGTAATGTTACCTTCTAAACAACAAATTACGTTGCTGCATATACAGTAAACAAAACAATCACCATTATGGATTGATCGGTTCCTTTCACTTGAAAAATGCGAAGAGAGAATGAGCATCTACAGAGTTGGCAAAGCATGTTAAATTGCTTAATCAATTAGATTCAAATTTTGAGAATGAAAACATATGTTGAGAGAGTTCTCCCTGAAGAAGTCCAATAGCAATTCGAATCAGATTAATCGATTATGATTTCGAATACCGGTCGATCAAGAATCCAAAAAATGTTAAAATGATATATATATTTTTTAACGTCCTTAACTAGGAAATGTTTCTCTCCAAAGTATAAACATAATTTTATCAAACTTCCGGGTGTTACTACACTATGATTATTAATAGGAAGGAATCTACGGCATTGGCTTGCTTGTAGTCATTCCTTAACTTCCCCTTAGGACATGAACATTAAACTTGCCAAAAGTGAAGGAAGATACAAGATGGGACAAATTAAAAACTTAAAGCAAAAGCATGAGATAGGTAAATACTCTAATTTTGTAAAAAGTTCAAAAATTTTTTAATAAGGACTTTAATTTGAATGTGAAATAAAAAGTTCAGGATACATAGAACTTTACAAATAATCATCTTTATTTACCTATGCAATTACGTTTTTTTTATCCAAAGTACGTAATTGGTTCAATCGTCTTTCCCTCGATCTTATTATAAATGAGAATTTCTTAAATTTAGGCACAACTTTAAGAAAATTTTTTAAAAAACAATATTAAATAGACAAATAAATCATAAATCAAATCTTGCATAATATACTGACACATTTAGATCAATTTTTGATCAGATATTTATTTGAATCGATTACGATATATAAAATAATTTGATTAAAAATTAGTTAATATATACTGATTTGAACACCATTAATTAAAATTTAGTTCATACAATATTATTTACTAAACTAGTTAATTTTCATTCTTTCCCTCCTCCGCAACGGGGACATGTTAATAAAATCAGTAATGTCACACGACGTGTTCCACCCTTTTAGGCAAGAATTTGTCCATTGTGTAACAATGATTTTCATAACCTCATGAGTTGCAAGGTAACATGGCCTGGGACTTATTTGCCTACATTACTACAACTCCCCTAGCAAAAAAGAGAGGATGACACATCGTTGGCCTTACAAAAAGGTTCCACACATAGAATAGACAAATCAAAGGAAATAACAAGTTTTTACAAAACAAGATAGCTAGGCTAACGGATAATTAATATAATGTAATATGGTATTAGATTTTTTAATTAAATTTTAATTTTAAATTTTGAAAAAAAAAATATAAGAAGAGAATCATTTTAAAAAGTATTTTATAGATATATGAATAAGAAAAAAAGAAAAAGAAAATGGGAGTACGAGATCATGCAGAAAAGGCAAGTCTTATCCCAAAATTGCCACAACTGACCACGGCCCTGCCGTTTCGAAAACCTGTCATTATTGGATGATGAGGACAAAAATGGCCACTCACAACACAACAGCCCCTTCCCCCTTCCAAGTACATAATATATTTTTCATTCTCTCTTTGTCTCATTCTTTTGTCCTTGCCCTTCTTCCTTTAACTGCCATCCGAGCTTTGCATAACAACAAAATCCTCTTGAACCACGAGAAATTTCGGCTGCATTGGCCTGTTTGGGACACCACATTGTTGAGTGCATGATGGCATTCATTATACTCTCCTCTTATGCTTACACTTGTAACATGATGAGGTCTCAGAATTCCGATGGATCCCAGAATTCCGAATTCCATATTCGTTGATCGGTTTAAATGAAGATAGGATTGAGTATTCTTAAATATGATTGAAATTTAATTCTTATTAAAAATATCATACTCTCATATGTATGAAATGTTTCCCGTTAAGAAATCTATCATAAAATAGAAAATATTACAACGATCAGTCTGGATTAATCGGTATAAAATCTCAAATATCGAACGATATTTAAAATATGATAAAAAAAAAAGATTCCAAATTCCCCATTTTAGGTCACCCACATTTGATTCAACCCATGCCAATTCTTTTATAAGTACTCCAAACTTCAGAGAACAAAATAAACATCAGTCGAGTTAAATTTAATAATAAGGTTTCGCATCTTTTTTTTTCCTGCAAGTTTACTCACTCTATTGAAAGGAAAATTTTGTATTCTATATGCTACAGTCTTTTCTAGTAAGGAGAGTTATGCCGCAGTCTTTTTTAACCCTTTTGATATAAGAACAATATCTTGTGGATATAACTTTCTGGTTTCATTCTTATCGCTCGTTGAAAAATATTTTCTTGTTAAATTTCACATTCTCCAATAACTAATATTACTTTAGCAAGTAAAATAGTACCAATTGATTAAGGTAGGTAAGATTCATATTTTGATGCACTAAGTAAAGGGTATTATACTATAATACGATGAAGGGCAGTGGTAAGGACAATGAAGACTAGTTACTCCCAATAAAATTTTTATTTAAAATGGAATTTGGCGAGGCTTAAAAAAATTATAACCTATAGCTGAGGCTTTATTTCTACTAAAAATAAATTTTTAGGTTGCATCGAATTTGGCGACCCATAGGGGATCGGATTTGAATCACCAAAGTCATGTAGGATTAAGTGGAATGAGAAGTAAGGGTGAATAGAAGAATAAAACTAGTCTGAAATTTTTTTAGATTGAATGGTCGGATATTTTACTCTCTTAATTAGAGATCTCGAGTTTGAATCTTGCGAATGATAAAAAAGGATTTAAGAAAGTCAATCTCTAAAATTGGCTCAACAGTGATCGAATCGGATTAGTCGGATAAAGTCCGGATATCGATGGTGAAAACAAAAAAAAAGCTAATCTAATATCTCTTAAATAAAATTTTAAATTTAAATTATATATATTAAAAGAATAAATATTGGAAGACTTTTTTCTTAAAATCCAATCTGACTCAAATTAAATTTAATTAAATTTAATATAATTATCGAATAATAATAAAGATAGTATGTTTAAAAAATAGAGAAAACCAAATGACCAAACATATACAATTAGGAAACGGTGCGGGGCACATGAAACACTCTTTATTTTAGAACTATATTTTATTTAGGGTTTTAGAAAGAAATAAATATATAATGAAACCTGATTTTATAACCTATAATACCTTTTCAAGTTTTAATATATAACCTTTTATATAATATCTGTGCCGAAATAAATATATATTAAGGTATTTTTATTTCTTAAAAAGTTATTTTATATAATTATTAAATAAATCAAAATAACTATTATAATATAAATTTATTTTATTAAAAAAATTATTGAATAAATTATGCCTAATTATAGTATTCAGATGTGATTATTTATAATTTATATATTATTGTTTGTGTATTTGTGAGGTCGTGTGTTCTGTGTCGGCGTTGATTGTTTCGTAGGTTTAAAAATGGAAAGCCGTTTGTTCATGCAAGGATATTTTGGTCTTTTTGAAGGGTTGTGAGGAATGTAACGTAAAAAGGTTCCGTCGGCACATTGGCGCTCGGTGTTTCGGCCCCGGTGTTTTATGGTTGCATATCCAGAAGGCCTAAGCTTCTCATCTCACACTTGTTTCTCACACAATTTTTTTTTTCTTTTTTGTTTCTATTTGAATTAATCGGTATTTATAATTATATTTTAATTAATCCGATTCAATCTATTATCGTAAGATAAAAAATCTCCCAACAAAATTTTTTCCATTTGAATTCAAGTTTTGATTTTAATATTTAACGTAAACCAACTTTCGGTCAGTATCTCACACTTGTCTACAAATCTTTTGTATGCACTTCATGCACACACTCTCCTTCCCATCTATATATCGTACACCCCACCGCGCAGATAAGCCTATTCTATTCTATGTTGGGGGCAATGTTATATGACAGAGAGAGCGAGCTTGTATTTCTTTCTTAAAAGCTTGGGTTTCCTTATTGACCCCTGCTTTTTGTATAATTCCCTTTTGTCCTCCACATAGAAGAAAGAAGAGAGTAGCTGCATTTGTGTAGAGAAATGGGCATGTTTTCGATTCACCACCCTTTGGTTTTTGTTTTCGGGCTACTAGGTACATCCCACAGAAATTGCATATACTACAAATAGCTCTCATGCATATTTTTTCTGCTCTCTTTTGTTATACAAGGTGGGCATGGGATCACTTTGAAAGTAATAATATTGCTTTAATTGATCAAGCATGAACTTTTTTGAATCCCATGTATATCCTTTTTTTGTATTATTTATATTTATATATTTATTTATTTTTGAATTATATGTTACAGGCAACATCATTTCTGGCATGGTATATCTAGCTCCCTTGTGAGTCTACCCCTTGAACTCTCTTCACAGCAACTATTCTAATTTCTAAGAAACAAAAATGGTTTAATTGATTAAACCTGATTAATTGTTGAGTGATTTCCTGATATTCTGGCATGCAGGCCAACATTTGGAAGGATTTGTAAGAAGAAATCAACAGAAGGGTTTCACTCAATACCCTACGTTATTGCGCTATTTAGTGCCATGGTGTGGTTGTACTATGCAGTGGTTAAATCTGGTGTTTACCTTATTTTCACCATTAATGCCATTGGTTGTCTAATAGAGACCATCTACATAGCCTTGTTCTTTGCTTTTGCACCTAAAAAAGCCAGGGTATACTTACTATTTTATGGCGCTCTAAATATACTCGGTACTAACCATATTCACCTGCATGTTGTTCCTTTATTTAACTAAAGGTTTTTTTCTATTTAAAATTTTTGCAGATTCAGACTCTAAAGCTACTTGGTTTCTTGAACTTTGGGGGATTTTTCTTGATTTTTCTTCTCACCCATTTCTTATTTAAGGGATCAAGCCGGATTCGAGTTTTAGGTTGGATTTGTGTTGCATTCTCTGTTAGTGTATTTGCAGCCCCTCTAAGCATCATAGTAAGAAAATGAAATAGACCCTTCATTTTTCTATTTATAAAATATATTAAAAAAACTGTAATTTCTCATGTGTGTATATGTATATATATACATATATTATAAATTTTTTTCTTTTTTGCAGAGACAAGTCATACGTACCAAAAGCGTAGAGTTTATGCCTTTCTCATTATCATTTTTCCTAACATTGAGTGCTGTGATGTGGTTTTTCTATGGTATACTACTAATGGACTTGTATATCGCGGTGAGCTCTCTACCAACAAAATATGCAACTCTTTTATCTTAAAATTACTAAGTTTCTAAATTTGAATCCTTTGCAGCTTCCAAATACACTAGGTTTCCTATTTGGGATGGTTCAAATGGTACTCTATGTATACTACAAGAACAAGAAGAAATTGACAGAGGAGCAAAAGTTGCCTGAACATGTTGTTGACGTTGCGAAGCTAAGCACAATAAGCACATCTGAGGGCCATCCTGTTTCTTCTTCACCCTCTAATTCTGATAATCAACACTACCAAGTCCAACCTAGTGAAGATGCAGTTTGATTTTCCTCTGTACTAATAGCCACCTTCTACTTTGTATACTCTAATATCTGTGTATACAGAGAGGAAAATCTATGCTCTATTTCCTTTGCTTGTAGACTTAATTTTGTCGGTTGAAGTATGCAGTGGCCACATGAGCTAAAGCTAGTTTTTATTGCCATCATTCTTTTTCTTTTTTTTTTTTTCTTCGTAGGATTTTCAATAATCTAAGTGATAAAAGTCATGGGATTTATCAAGAATTTCATGCAAATTTGGCTTATATATCTTCTATTTGGTTAAGGGGCACACTTTTGAATCGGAATAAAACCTTGTTAGAGAGAATTCTCTTAGATTTAGAAAGCCTTAATGGTTTTTAGTGGGATCACATGCTGAATTGAGCATTACGTATAGAGGGTGTGTTTAGTTCAAATCCAACTTTGCTAATGGAAATTGGTGGAGAATACAACCTAAATAAGGAAGGTATAATTGCAGGCTGTGATCAAGTTGCTGCTTTTAAGTACCAAACTACCTTTTTAGTATTGCTAGCACTACACGGCATGAGAATATGAATATCTACTCCTTGAGAAACCAAGCACTTTACTAGATGCTCAGAAAATGGAAAAACTGACAGAAATCAGTGAAAGGGGAGAAGATGGAGAGGGAGAGAAAAGGTTAATTGTATTTCACTTATGACTTCGGTTATTATAGAGTTACAAAGATCTCTTACCAAAAACATTTAGATTAGTGATTAGGAGTACTATACAACGTGTTGAGCACTACTAGAAGACGGACTTTCAGCAATGGAAAAATCCGTTGATGACGGAAATATTTCCGTACATATCTTTTTTTAGTTTTTTTTCCTTCACCAATTCACCGACGGAAGTTAATGACGGAATATTTCCGTCGTTAAAAATTCTGTCGCTGACAATTTTATAATTAAAAAAAAAAATTTTGTAAGGTTTTAGCAACGGAAATATTTCCGTTTCTAATTTCTGTCGCTAATCTCTTGATAAAAAATCCGACATTAATTCGTTGTAAATCCGTTCCTATTACCGATGGATATTTTTCCGTGGATAATTTTCCGTCGCTGAAGCCGTTTTTTCTAATAATGGTGACACTGCCATCGCAACCACACTTGGTTTTAGTCTTGCATAATCTTTTCGTAGGAAAGATCCTAAAACTAATATAGGCTTACAAACAACTACAGAAGAATTTGCAGATGAAAAAGTAGCTAGTAGATACCAATGTAACTTGCTCATTTGGAAAACCAACTGGGGATAGTTTCCGATCTACTTCACCCAAAATATATGTCGCCTTATTAACATAGTAGGCACTCTTTGTCTAAAGCATTGTTTCTTTCAATTGCGAGGGAGAACACCCATTTTTGGATTAGCCTTAATGCATAGCCATATTCACAATAAACCTCAAGCATATTCCTTTCATTAAAACAACTCAAAAGATTAGCTTATATAGTATACCTTTCCAAAGCTTCAAAACCATATTTCAGGCCTTAATGATGCTTTTAAGAAAAGAAAAGCAGAAATAAAATTTGTTCAAGTGTTGGGAACTAGCTGGCTCCATTTTTCTTAGCCCACAGTTCCATGAAGGAAAACCAGGTTGGTACATGAGAAAGCACGCAAATTGCACGTGAGTTTGAGAAGTGGATGATGGATTGGATAACAAGAATAATAGAGCTACGAGGATTTGGCAGGGTCGGCTATAGGAGTCAACAAGGTAAAAGATGTTGCTAGTTATAGTGTAAAGCATCAAACACACTATCTTGATGCTGAGCCAACCTTGTCTACCCTCTGACCTGCATCTTGTGATTTCCAAATGCGCCAAGGATAACAAAGGGAAGGTGTTTGCAGTGCGATTACACCTTGTAAAGCCTCTGCTAGTGGGAGTCTATACTGTTTTACACACATATATACTGTCAAAAAGGACTATGTGAATTATAAAAGAGATTCTAGAAAGTAAAATTTTTGGGATTCTCTGCACTGTAAACCTCCTTTGAGAGTTGAGGGGGTCAATTTTTTCTTTGCCATGTCACTGTGCAAAAGTAAAGGAATCTGCCTATTGGACGGGAAGTGGTGATGTGCAAATGCCAATTTGCTCTATCCTAGTTGGCCTAACTTAAATGGATGGACAACATTCAAGTTGTGAAATGAATGGACAACATTCAAGCTGTGCAACTAAGTAGAAAACCTTGTAAAAGATCCACTCTATGTCCTACATTGACATTTGTCAAGTTCTTGGAGTTTACTTCACTGCCCTCCACAATCATAAAAGGCATTCCATCGAAATCTTTTTCTCCTCCGCACATTTGACAAAGAATCACCTAAGCTTATTTCTCAAACTGGACTAACCATATGAAAATTCGATGTCTTTGAGTCCACGTAAGCCACAAATTTTCAATTGGTCGATATTCCAAGAGTGGTGGAAGCCCTTATCCTTGTTTTAAATAACAATGCTGAACTAAGTAAAAACCTGGTCATCCATCAAATTGTGACATTTGACTCTGCAAACAGTAGTGCAAAGGGCTCACTTAGTGCACAAAATACTCCCCGACTTAGTGTTTCCCGGTGCACAAAGTGCAAACAGTAGTGCAAAGCCTGCAACAAAATCTTCTTGATGGAAGGGCACCGGAAAAAAAAAAGACAGAAAAATACTAAGCTAGAAACAAATATGACATAATCATATTAAAAAGTGCAAACAGCATACAATTAAGTCTAAATGCTAGCCTTGTTAAATGTGGATAGTCTTAGCCTTGATCAGTACAATTTGATTAAAAAGTATATGGGGCTGTCATTAATACTGTTTGGTGTCACCACTACCAAGCGAGAGCAATACAACATAGACACTGGAATGATAATTTCAAGGTGGGGTTGGGTTGGAATTAACCTCCCCATACAAAGAGAGCTAATCGAGGGAGGCACGCCTCCTAACATATTTTGAATGCCATGGAAGGGGACTCTCACAGACACCAAACCTAAGAAAAGAGCTTTAGGAGTAAGGAGGGTGGTCTAAACATTGAAACAGTTGTAAACAAACTTAAACTGAAGGGGTGGGTGACACGTTAGAAAGAAAAAAAAGTGGGACCCTCAAGGCCTTTGAAATGTACCAACAATCGTACTTGCAAGTATGGCTGAGGCAATGAAATTTTGCCCCACAAATAGAGTGGGAATAACTTAATATGGCCAAAGCAAGATATTAAAAAAAGAAAGCTATTTGTATTGTGATGTTTTAAAACTCTGACAATTGGAGAAGAACCAAACCATTTTCAAGATATCAAAAAAAAAAAAAAAAAAAAAACTAGAAAAGGTATTATCTATGACTTGACATCAAACCATGTTTCATTCATTTTGTCTTCTCTAATCTTTCTATGCCACTAAATTTTGCTTTAATCTCTCTCTCTCTCTCCCCCCGCCCTCTCTCTCTTCATCTCTATATAAAGTTCTTCACATTTGCATAAACTGCCCAAGTGTGGTAGTCATAACATTCTATAGCTAGATAGGAGCTAAGAGTTTCACAACTGTGAGAGAGAGAGAGAGAGAGAGAGAGAGAGAGAGAGAGAGAGATGGCTGTGTTCCCAGTTCACCAACCATGGGCATTCGTCTTTGGCATTTTAGGTGGACACACAAATTTCATTTTTGTGTTCTTCCCTAGCTACTCAATTTATGTACTAGTATTTCACACACATATGTCTACATTGAGTGAGTTGATTGCATATATGCAGAAGCGCGCAGACACACACACGCGTATATTACAAAGAAAAAGCATGCAGCCCTCATAGAATTGAAGTGGGGGCCTACATTAAATTTTCCTTGAAAAGTCTCTTCAACATTTTCATGGACATTAATTCTATGATCTCTATCATATGTTTCACGTAAAAAATTCACAATTTTCATGAGCATGTAGCTTTTATCCATAGGTTATTAATGAACTTCCATTTTCCTTTTGATGTTGGTGTTGTAGGTAACGTTGTCTCCTTCATGGTTTACCTGGCCCCTCTGTAAGTATAACTTTTCTTCTGCATATGTTTCTAAGGCTTCAAAGACAGCATACACTTAGTAGAATTGATAACTAAAGATTCTAAATTTAATTCAATGCAGGCCAACATTCCATCAAATTTACAAGAAAAAATCAACGGAGGGGTTCCAATCAATCCCATATATTGTTGCGCTGTTCAGTGCCACGCTTTGGATCCTCTATGCATTTATCAAAAATGATGCTTCCCTTCTTATAACAATCAACTCTCTTGGCTGCTTTATAGAGACGATCTACATCATTACCTATTTCATTTATGCTCCAAAGAAAGCGAGGGTATTCAAAATAAACTTCAACTAACATAATTTCGCTTCCTTTCCTCCCATTAGAAATAGTGCTTCTGAATATATAGTTGGAATTGGATTTTGCAGATAGTGACTGTGAAACTTCTCCTTCTGTTCAATGTTGTTGGCTTTGGTGCAATCTTATTCGTAACTCTGGTTCTAACAAAAGGATCAAAGCGTGCTCTAGTTCTTGGATGGATCTGTGTCGCATTCTCTACAAGTGTTTTTATTGCACCTCTGTGCATTATGGTGAGGAGAGGACGTGATAGTATTGGCATACTTTTCACATGAATGTGCTTACCTGCATAGTCTTGTCTAGTTCATTTACATGTTTAATTTTCTTTGCAGAGACGTGTTATTCGAACCAAAAGTGTTGAATACATGCCTTTTCTTCTTACATTCTTTCTCACTCTGAGTGCTGTTATGTGGTTCTGCTATGGTCTATTCCTCAAGGACCTCTACATTGCGGTAAATGAGCTAAAAGTCGACAGCCCTTGTTCTACTTTGCATTCACATAAATACATAAAAAATGGTTTATACTAATTATGGTTCATTTCTCTTAACAGGGTCCGAATGTTCTTGGTTTTATCTTTGGTGTTCTACAGATGCTGCTTTATCTCATTTACAGGAAAGGCAAGAAGCAGGTTATTGCGGAGCAGCAACTTCCTGAATTGGCAGGACAAATTATCGATGCTGTCAAGCTAGGTCCCATGGTCTGTGCTGATGTGAATACTGTTGTCATCCCAGTGAATGAAAATGAAAATGTCAAGGAGGAGGTCAAGAAAATTGAGGGAGGTCTAAACGCTACGGCTGAAGTTTAAATAGCAAGTTTGCCAAGCCCTCCTAGAGAGTCCTTAATCTGGTATCCTGGTCTTAGTTTTTGTGTCCCAGAAACTTTCCTTCTGCAAATGTCCAATGGTGTGGCCCTAGGTCACTGCCGTGTTAATCTCTCTCTCAAATGTAATGTGGTAGAATAACAATTGTTGTTCTCAAGTTATCAATCTATGATGTTTAATTCATAATCTAGTCTGCTTCTGATATTGCAGATCTTGTTTTAATTATTCAAGAGAAAAGCAGTCAAAAAAGACAAGTTCTCTTTTCTTTTCTTTTCTTGTTTTAAATTCTTTTTCATGAACTTTTTATTAAGTTCTTCTTATGTTTTTCCTCAAGAGGGACAATATCCAAAAAATTTCTGAAGTAGGAGAGAGACAAGAGGCATTGCATAGTCCCTGCACCAATAATACATCAGATATCAAGGTCATGGCAATGACTCACATCAGAAATTGGAAAGAATTGAGAGAAAGCGTCTCATTTACTTTATTCCCACTTTCATGTTTCAAACATAGTAGCCTGTCCTAAACTCTTTCTAGTAACCCACTCTCTAAAGAGTTATGTCCTTATTATCATAAAGAAGATCCAAATAAATGTCACACCTCTGGATCAATTATGAGGGCTCAACTTGCACAAATGATCCATCATTCAAATGGGATAGTGGCAATCTACAGATACACATTCATCCGAAGTCTGAATTCAGATATTCTGTGAAGTGATCCGAGATTCCTGTGCAGTTCAGGACAACATAGGCAATGATTTCTTGCAACCTAGAATAATGAATACATAAAGGAATGTCAAATGCAAAACAAGCACACATTTTGAATATATTGTCGGAAGAAGAAGGATACTTTTTCCATTTCAGAACCAAGGTGGACGACTTTGGGCTTGATAGTAAAATCATAGCCTATTTACAGCAACATGGAAGTACAATAATACTAAGGTGGATCACATTCAAAACTAGCAAGATTTTCAACCATAGGTGAATCTGCTCAGTCACCTTCCACCATTCTTCTCACTTAGAAAACTACAGGAGCATGATTTCAGCTAGAACAGAATCATTGTCATAGCCACATTAATGTAATGGAGCTAAATGTGTACCTATATTGTATGGAGGACAGCCTGATCTAAAGACAGCCTGATCTAAAGTTTAGGTATTCTGTGACCGAAGAAACCAAAAACATACACCCATCAAACACTCACAGCACACCAGAGGAGACGAAAAAAACACATGAAAATGAATCGTGGAAATCCTATTGGAATAATAATTGAATCAAGTACAACTTAAGCCATTACATCCATGACTAATTGGAAGAGATTTCACTACCATCTTTCTCGACTTACAGAAGGAACTCAGATGATTTTCATTAACTTTTCCAAAATCTGCAAGTTTAACTCGTATGTCTGCAATCTATGAACATCCCTATCACTCGATGAATGCCAGGGCCCATCCCACCAAGCAGGTGTAATAAGAGGTGTGGGAGCTCATTTATTTGGTTGTCGCTCACAGCTCAATGGACCCGCGAATCTGTTCTAGACATGCCCCCACCTAACCCGATTCTGTAAGCCTACCGATAACAGGGTGCCCTGGAAACTGCTAAAGAATGAAAAGTTTGAAGCCAACACTTGACTTTCACCTAAAAAGGAACGAAAACCGTCGATGAATGAAAACGCACAAATGCGCATGGTTAACTGAAGCAGTTCGGCATTGTGGATTGTATAAAACATACTAAGTTGGTTTGCCGCAGCTAATGCTGCAACAAGTTGTGCATAGGTGGTTTCAACACGCCTATCGGCCCCATAAACAAACTGCATGTTTAGGACGTGAAGCAAGAAAGAAATCCACAAATGCAACCCATCTAGGTGCAGGCCCCCAGTCCCTGCTCTAAATTTTAACTGTTCTAATCACGTTCCAATCCCACCAGTAATATTCCATTTGAATGTACTACAATCAAAATGAATAACCTGCGAAAAGGAATAGTTTTATTTAAAGGGACTAACAGAGACATTTTACAACCTCTAACTCCGTAATATACTTTAGCAAAATCCGATAATTTTGGAGACCGATCCTTGATAGCTTCTGGAGATCTGAGACTACAACAACATGGGGCCTCAATGCATGGTTGCCACCACTCGGCACAGCCTTCTTGATGCAATTTACAAGGGGGGTCAACAATTTAGCAAATATAACAGAAGCTCTTTGAATGTTCCAAAGTCCCCAATAAAAAAGTACTAGGAGTAATCTGAAAAGAGCTTAAACACCTGCTTGAAAGCATACGCATATGCAATAACATATGCAGATCAAACCTCATTATCTCCCATGGGTGTTATGCGTAGATCGAAGGTCTTCTGGTTTCCCAAATAGTCGAGAAGTAACATTTCTCATTTGAGGATGTATGTTCTTCGAGCAAAATTGAGCTGCCATTGCATCGATCGTACCTTTGAACCTGCAGTAGGAGCTATTCTAATCAATGAAAAACCTAAAAGCTATCCTCTGATCTGTTGAAATTTGGAGTGCAAAAGCGTATATAATTGAGCTATGGTTTTGTATTTGAGCAATGGATTGAAAGTTTTGTATTTTGTGCTTAAAGGTTGAATAACAACAAAGAAAATGAGAACTTGAATTTGTGAGAATGAATTCAGTTGTATTGTTTTGATAAAATATCAAATACAAGACATTTGTAAAGACAATATTTTAAAAAATATAAAAAGACAATTTGTGAGAGAGACTATACTCTAACTATGCTAAGGTTGACAATACTCCAAGATAATTTACAAGTGAGAGAGAAGATTTATTTATAATCTAAAAGGTCCTATTAGTCGGTAGACACAAAAACTAGCTGGTAGATACAAAAATTAGTCGGTAGACACAAATTCAAAAACTAACCGTTATAAATTCTGCCCATTCTGCCCCTACATTGTTTGGGCTTTTTCTTGGGCTGTGAATGAGGTTTTCTTGGACCCTTTTAATGTGTTTTGATACTTCATTATGTGGACTAAAAAACCCTCATTGGTTAGCCCATTTAGGGCCTATTTTTTGGCTTCTAATAGGGTGTTTAATTGGGTCTATATTCTGCCTATTTTTGGACAGTTTCTTGAGCCTTGGTAGTTTCATTTTGGGATCTTCCTTCCATTCTTTTCCTTGTACTTTTGATATGAATTTGCTATGCAAGATTTTGACGGATTAGGGTAATATACTCGAGAGACATCCATTCGCATGCTTTCTTGAATGTTTCATCGTCACTTTCAACATGATTATCTAAGATGGTTGATACTTTACCATATGATGGGCTGTCTCCATTTTAGCCAATTACTACAAAGGACATTTGTTTCTGAAGGCTTCTCAAAATCATCGATTTTCCTGACCAGATGCCTCCCAAATCCGCTTATACATCCATTTTTTCTCCACAAATGCCTAACTTCTTTCAACGTGAAGTCAATGTTGGAATAGGTTAGATAATTCCCAAAAGGATATCTACCCCTGAAAATTTTAAAGTTGGCCCAAGACAAGAATATGTCACGTTAGTAAGAGCATTATTGGATTTAATTCATGCACTGTACATAAAACCCCCCCCCCCCAAAAAAAAATTATGACAAACGGCACTTCTGTTATCTAGAAAAAGGGGAAAGGCAGCCATATAGAGTACTGAATATGTTACAGAATTTCTATACACCCATGAGAATGCAAGTGGATAAAGAAAGTGCAGCATGAGGAAAATTTGGCATGGAAGGCAAAGTGTTGAATCGGCATGCTGAACACAAAAAATTTAAGATTAAGACTTCAGACGCACATAAAAATGTCACATGTTCAATATAACAAAAATGAGAAAGGCTTTGATAAATAACCAATATGCTTGGTTTGGCTGACGATGAGGGAATGGTTTGACATGATGCTAAACCCCACAGCAGTTAGATCTTGTACATTTCATTCCCAAAACCGGCCTCCATTGCTTTCCCAATCACAGAACCTTGTCTGCAAAACTGCTCCGCAGGAAGTCTCCTCACTCTTGGAGCTCCTAAAAAATGGAAAATCACAAATGTTAATACCCTGAACCAAAACCTCATGTTTGTTTCCAAAAATCAGATCATCAGCCAACAATTAAGACCAATGAATACATATAGCAACCCAGATTAGAAAAATAAAAGCCAACAATAAATAACAATGAATGTAAGAAAAATGACTTAGAAAAATACGAGAATTAAGGTCCTCTGGGGGAGGAAACATGTGGTATGCATTTGGGTGATGAAGTCCTTATTTTAATTTTTATTTTTTTTGGGCTTATGATGAAGCATCGTCAAAGGTGACCAACATTGCCACCCATATGTGCATCACCGCGAGGGCCTCCCCCTCCGGGGAATGTCCGATTTGAACCCAAAAGCTATATATGAAAGCCCACCAACTACTTACCTAAATTAATAACAACAACAGCAAACATTAACTCCTGAATTGACGGTGTGGAGGGCGATAAATGTTGCAATGAGTGTTATGGAATGTCTGGTTTGAGCGAGTAAGGAATGCTAGTTAACGTCAATAGTACATGAAGCCCACCAACAACTTACCTAATTTAACAGCAACAACAACAACAACGACATTAACACATGAATTGAAATTTACATAAATTTCACTCATGCGACAGTTTACTAAAAGGGGGGAAAAAGTTGATAAAATTGGATATTCAGTTGAGGACAAAAATCCATCGAAAACAAGAAGAAACAAACTGTTGGCGAATCAAGCTTCTGACTCTGAGGCTTTGACTCCTCTCTCGCATTTCCTGTACCTTTGCAGACGGAGACGGAACCTTCACGTCCATCGTCTCGAGCTCATGAGTTTTGTTCCATACGGGATTCGATAAATTGGTTCGGAGAAGTTGAGGTGGGTATCTGAAGGGCTTTACAGAGTCAGACCCGGATAGATCGGAGAAGTTGAGGTTGACAAGTGGAAGAGAAAACCCAGTTAATTATTCCAGTGGAAACCCAGATGAGAATGTGAACCAACGTTCTTCTTCTTCTTCGAGATTTGTTGAGTTCCATTGTTAAAGAAGAAGCTCCTTCAGATGTTTGCATCGCAGACGAGCGGAGAAATGTTCGTGCGTGGTCGGGGGCTCCTGTGTGAAATTATGAGACAATTTTAATTAAAATTCGAACCCATAAAGTGAAAATGAAATAACAAAGCAACCGCAAAAATCCTAAATTTAAGTTAAAAAAAATAGTAATTAGGACTCGATTTACGATATATACAAACCATAAAGCAGCTTATCAATATCAACCGTTATTTAATTAAACCTTAATATATTCAAAAATAAAATATAATATTAAAATGACCATAAAATGTTTAATTAAAAATAAATTTATATGAAATTAATTATTGAAGGTGGGGGATTTGGCTCTCGAAATACCTTTGATGCATGATTACTTTTCTCTTGCATCTGTGTCTGCGTAATTGTTTATTTTTGAATTAAGCATTGTGAACAGTGGCCCTCTAATTCCAAATAATTAATGCTCCCAATCCTAGCAGTTGGGCTCCTGAAGTTACACTTCTCTTAAAATAGACAGTGAGTCAGCCGAGAAGCATCCTATTCTTCTGCTATTCTCTCATGTTTAAGGCTGGTCAAATATGTCAGTCGGCTACTGAACCTAGCCAATCACTCTGGAAGGAGAGGGACGAGAGAGAGAGAGGGAGAGATTACATGCTCCTGAAGGGGAAAAAAATGATGAAAATCAATGATTCAAGCAACTCCATGTAAGCCAGATTTCATTCAATGGTCTGACCACATCCACTTAAAAGATAAATAAGGAACAGCAATGGGTAACGCCAAAATTGCACCTTACTCCGCTCTCTAAATATTCCTTTTCCTCAATTTCATATTTCATTGGTACAATAAAAAAAGGGAGAATCGCCTAATGTTACATTATGACAATACAAAATTGAGAGAGAGAGAGAGAGAGAGAGACCAAATAATGGACTAGCTAAGTGTAGCCCAATCAGGGTATGGGCATTCAAAAACCCAATCCGGACCAGAGTATCGGACGCAATGCAACCACAAAGCCTCATCAAGTCCATCGTATCTGCATATTCATCAAGCAAAACTCAATTGAGGCCAGGATAAACACATCAAACTTCCACTACACGGTCAACATACTGGGGATTGATTATTGAGAAAATTGCCATACCCTTTTGGAGCCAAATTTGGACAGTTTGTACACATCGGATCAATGCTGAATTCTTCACAACGGTCCTCATTTTCTTCCAACTTTGTTTCAGAATGGGACAACACAGAATCACCATTAGATGCAGCTTTATCTGCACTCATTCCTCTTGTAGAACGATCAGCAGTAGCTTTAGAGAGGTAGAGAGAATCATTGGCAATTGGATGGCCCGTATATTGTAAATGAACACGAATCTACATGAGGGGGATATAAATCAAGTTAGACAATCTTCCTATGTGGTTCATAATCATACAATAATGGTGTACAGTTATTAGTCATGTATGCTGAAAACTATAAGCTTATATAACAAACAGAAAAACAATATTTTTTCCATGAGGCCAGTGTAGGCATTTAAATAAGCTTTAATAGTGAACTAAAATGAACTCCAAGGTAAAAGAAATATATTGCATTTGCTGCTTCTAATTCTTACTTGATGAGTCCGGCCTGTGATTGGTTCACATGATACAATGCTTTGTGTTCCATTAGTACTAATCCTCCTAAATTTTGTACAAGCAGGCTTCCCCTTCAAGGAAGCAGCATCCTGACCATCTCCAGTCTGCAAATATTAACACTTCCATCATTACTGCATTTTGATGCATGATTATATTATACTTTTGCTAGAATAGTTGCTGAAGAGTCATACCTCCACTGTGCTCCTCCCTTCCCGTGCATTATAGTTTACATTTGCATGGACAACTTGCTAGATTGTGAGGTGACGAGCATAGAAAAAATATCTATCAGACATAGGGTAAAAAAATTGTGAAGGAAAGATTATCTCATTCTAAATGACCAAACTGTAATGTCACTGCTAACACCGATATTAAAGACTGCCATTTTATATCATAGTACCAAAACCTAGATTCTTGTAAAGACTGTAGGCACAGATTGAAGCCTCAGATGCACTTCAAAAGAACCTAGTTACTTCTTACGCAATCTGCACAAGGGATAAAAGTTCTGCACTACCTGCATATTTGGCTTCTCTCTTTAAATTATGGTCTATAATCGTAGCACTCAATTTAATGAATGAATATCAACTTGATGAAGACTTTCTTGACAGAGAGGCATATAAACATTATGGCCCCTGAATATCAGAGTTGGCTTATTAGGATTTATGGGACCTACTACAAGTTAAACTGACTCCAAGGATTGTGCCTTGTTCTAAAATAATCAGCTAGTGGTATGACATTGGATAATATAATATGTCAAAATTTTCACCATCTTATTACAATCACTATACATGAAAGTGTTTTAAAGAAAGGAAAAACAGGAAAAAGATTCCAAACATAGAAAAATGAGACTATGGTGATTAGCTGTCATAATTGTCCTAAAACTATCTGATAAAAAAAAAATAGTTTCACCCGGTGCACAAAGTACTCCCTGGCTTAGTGCGGGGGTAGGGGGAAGGTAGACATATATATACACAATTTTCCCCTTGCATTTTTGCAAAGAGACTGTTTCCACGCTAAAACTATATGATAAAAAGATTCTTAAAAAAAAAAAAAGAAAGGTACAGGTATTATGACTTCAGAAAAAAAAAAAGGAAAAAAAGGAATAATAATAATAGGCGAAGAAAATTAATAACAAATGTATAACTCCAATGAAACCAGAACAAAGACCAGTAATCATTCATGAGAACTGGGTCTCAATTGTTTAAAATAGGATTTAAAATCATTTATTACTCATTTCTACATGTGCACTGAAATTAGTGAACCAAATCAATCAAGAAACTCTTGTTCATCCTTGGATAATAGATAGGACAAAGATCAACATCTTTCACAAAGATGTCCACAGAGAGAGAGAGAGAGAGAGAGAGAGAGAGAGAGAGAGAGAGAGAGAGAGAGAGAGATGGAAGGGAAGGAGGAAGGGAAGGAGTGGGAGAGAAAGAGAGAGTACCTCCTCCTCTGGGAAAATCCCAATAACCTTAGCAATGTACTGTTTCTTTACATTCCCGGCTTCAATCTGCAACAGCCACAGCCAACTTTAACAATCACTACTGAGAGATATATCAATAAAGTAAGACAATCATATACTCCACATGCAAAACTCCCCATATCATAAATTCGTTGTTGAGTCCAAGACCCTAAGCATTTGGCCAGCAAGGATACCCAGTTCAAGGTAAGTATTAAAATACCACAAATCCATGCATTTCATGCAACCCTGTCTTACACTTCAAGAAGGTTACACTATTTTCATTATTAAATTGACAGGAACGTATCTCTACATATTTCTGAAGAAATATTTTCAATATTTTGGTGTTTGTGAAGTAATCACATATGAAAAGGACTATCATTGCATCTCTTGCTTGATGGAAATATCATTCCTAGTCATCAGTTACTGCTTTATGCTGATGGTCTAACCTTAAACATGGTAACAGAAAAGAGCTAGAGCTCAAGTCTCAAAATTCTAACAAGGAAAACAACACATTATTGAGCATCTGTTGAATCACATTATGTACCACTATTGGATCCCTTAAACAACCGCAAAACTCATGTCAATTTGAGAATATCATCTCGATACACTTAGCACAGTTTCTCCCTCATTTTTCCCTTTTAAAATTTAATGCTTCTCTGAACCAAATGTTTCAAAAGTCAATTTTATGAAATAAATCTGAAGAAACAACACTCACTACACTCAGAATTACAGGGATGGCCCACTTATAAGCTCTAAAGAATCCTTAAAGTCAGCATCACCAAAATTATTTCCAGATATTCATGGCTGGAAAATGTTCAAACACTAGGACTTTTAACTAGCAAGAAGCTTCATAATATCCAACAAATCACTACAAGGAATACCTGCTGCCTGAAGGAATCAGCTTTAGAAGCACTTCTGGCTAAAATGAGCAGTCCAGAGACTAACCGATCTAATCGGTGAATTGCTACCGATGTATGGTCAAGGTAACCAAAGCAATAACATTAAAACCATACAATATCAGGCAAAGTACGTTATAATAAGTTGCTGGTTAGCTGCTTGCATACGAACAGCGTTGCATTAAGTTGAACCAATTTTTTCATCAGGAGAGCAGATTAAAGGATACGAAATACAGGTGCTAATCCATGTTCTGCTTGAAGGATGCCAACAACAGTGTTCTTGCGATATTGACCACATGGATGCACCTGCAGGGCATACAAAACATGTATAATATAAACGCCAAAATAAATACAGGTGAACTTGAATCCAAAGGGTTCACCCACATGTGGTCAGATAAGAAAAAGAAAAAGATCATAACACTGCACTTACTGGAACCGATGCTGGTTTACAAACGGTCAGCACATCAGGTTCCTTCTGCAAAATCGAGATATCCCATGCCATCACTGGTGGCTCATGCCTACATTCTTTTAAACATTAAATGTCATCCGCCTCTAAATAAGCACTTCCAACAAAAAAACTTTTTTAATGATCTAAAGCAAACTCAACAAGAAATGTAAAATCCAAGGTCCCAATTAAGTCATGGGTACTTGTTCCCCAAGAAGGGTACCGAAACAATGTAAAATCACAAGTGTGACATACCTGTGTACATAATGGCTTATCTTTTGTGATGATTTAACGATGTATGAAACTGGTACCATTTTATCATCAACTTGTATCCGTCCAGATTTAACTGCACTAACCTACAGTTTTTAAACCCAAAATCTCAGTTCTTTTTGTTTTTCTTTTATTTTTTCTTTTTGATAGAAAAAGGAAATCTATTAGAAGTATAGAAGAATGTACAAGTAACATGGATAACCACTCTCCAATCCCACCACAGCTCTTCTAAACTATAATCTTTATATATCCCCTAGGCATGAGCCTACAGAGAAGTAGAAAATCTTAAACCAAAATCAGTTCTCAGGATGCTAGTCAACCAAATCAGGTCTTCTGAAAAATAATGAACTAAAGTCGACCAGTAAAACCTAAGGAATGGACAAAAATATCAAAAAGGAAAAAAAAAAAATATATATATATATATATATACCTACACTGTTATGTAATCAACCATAATAGAACATTGAATTTAGCAATTTAGATAATTGGCAATGATTGCACAAAATAACTTCTCAATTTCGAATACCAAAGTTGGACAATAGAATAAAGTCTTCAACCATATGAGGTTTAGGCAATTGGGCATTGATAAATCAGCCTAAGAAGTCCAGAAAATCATACGTAGTATTCGTATGGTCGGCCTTTGAACTCTTCAGCGAAAAGGTCGACTATGGTCTTCCCTGCCCACCGATTCTTAACCTGCAAAAAGCCAAACAAAAGACAAGCACAACAAAATTGAAAGCTTAAATTTAGGGCTCAGCTAGGGTTTCAAATAATTTGGAACAGGGTTCCTCTTACGGCAATCCAAAATTAAACCAAATCAACAGGAACTGCCATTGTACACTTACATGAGAGATGAACTCGAAGTAATAAGGCTTTACATGTCTCCTCCCTGCAAATAAGTTCTCGCCCAAAGAAAACAAAAAACCGAAGCAAAATCAGATAAATTGATTGAAGCAAAGAAGAGAGAGAGAGAGAGAGAGAGAGAGAGAGAGAGAGAGAGACCATTGCGAAAGATGTAATCGTGAGGTTCAGGAGGATTTGCCGGCGTTTGCCATACGATCTCCATCTGCTTAGCGTTTTTGCTTTCGCCGTGTTCGTCGTCTTCTCTCCTTCTCTTCATTTTCTTCGAACCAACTCGCTTACCATCTCACGCGTACCTTCCCACCATCGAACGGTGCAGTTAAACGCTCCATTTTTCAACAAAAGTGCATCGTTTTGAATCCAACTTAATTTAAACGCTTCACTTTTCCATGAAAATGCGTATTTTTCGCTTCTAGATCAAATTATGCATTATAATTTAATCAATTTTATTATTAAATTTTTCCACTTAATTTTTTTAAAAAAATTCTAATTAATTTAAAATTATTAAAATTATTAAAATTATTAAAATTATTAAAATTTGTATTTTTTTTTAATATACACTATCATTTAAAATTTAAAACTCAGGTGATTAATATAATAGTGTTATTTCTTTTTTCATTTGATTTGTGACCAAACTTATCATTTTCACCATTTATCATCAACACCAATGCCTTCATTTCTTTTAAACATTTTTACTATGAATTAAGTAATGCATCCATATGCCTCAAACATCAAATAGACTAACATTAAGTAGCAATCCAAATCAATAGATTTTTTTTTTTCTAAATATTTGATTTAAAAATATTTTGATTAACTTAAAATTATTTTAATTTTAAAATTTTAAACTTTTTTTTTATTATAAAAGAGACTGATATATAAAAATCTAGTCCGTTTAATATTTCACTCCATTAATCCATATAGTATTACTTGTTTCACATTTGATGAGATCAAACAAATTATTTTTATCATTACTCTTTTCCGTTAAATAATGTTATATAGATTAATTGACAGTCAATTTAATGGAACGAGATATTAAATCTTTTAATTAAGTTTATGATTTAAAATTTGAGAATGAAAAAAATTACGTTGGGAGAATCATCCTTATATAAAACTCGTAAATATTCGATTCAGATTAATCGAAGTATCATTCCAAATATCAATTGTGGAAAGAAAAAATAATAATATTATAGATTAAACAAGTCTAATATAACTCAAGGTGTTTAAAAGTTTGTTTTACTTAATTAAAAATGATTTAATCATTTTAAAATTATTTTAATTTAAAAATTTATAGTTGTTATTAATATAAACCAGTAGGTAATATTTGATTCATTTGATAACGTAGTACTCCTCGCATGTTGGATTTGGGATCAAATGCATGGTTTTGACCATCGATCGTCAACACTGAATTTCGGCAGGTCTTCGTTTCTTTTCTGTTTAACATTTTGTGGAACAAAAACTGAAAAAATATTAGAAAAAAGTGAGGCCGTCAGATCAACAAGTGTGGTGGGTCGACTTTTTTACGAAGAATAAGATACAACAATAATACATGTACATCAAATTTAAAATAAAAAAATGTCAATTTTATCTCAAATCTTCAACTCTCTCTCTCTCTCTCTCTCTCTCTCTCTCTCTCTCTCTCTCATGATGTCTGATTCTCTAGCTTAGATACTCCCATTTGAGTTTGTTCAACCAACCATCGCCATCACCTCATTTTCTTTTCCAGACACAAATAAGCAAAGCTCAACAAGAATTTTCCATTTTCCGGTATTTAAAGAAACGGGGTTGGTGAATTTTTTTGGTGGGATCGGAGAAATTAAGGTTTTGGGGGAAATTTTTGTGGGGTAATTAAGGTTTGAAATGCCGGAAGAGGATTTGGTGGATCTCAAGTTTAGACTATACGATGGATCGGATCTGGGTCCGTTTCGTTATTCATCAGCTTCCACGGTTGAGATGCTCAAGGAGAGGCTTATCTCTGAGTGGCCTAAAGGTCTGCTTTTTTGCTCTTTTGTTTTGTCAATTTTAGTTCAGGGGTCGAACGCTTTACTAGTTTTAATGTTCTGGGTCGAAATATTTGACCTTGATTTGGAAACCCATGTTTGCAAATAATAGTAACCTTAACTTTGTGGTGTTTTTGCAGGTTTCCCTTATTAGTAATCACAGATATAGGCTTACTAATAGCTTATAATGCTTACTAGAATTAGAGCTGATTGGGTCCTCTCTGAGTCCTGTATCTAGAGACACACATGCAGCAGGCAGGCAAACACTTAGTGAAGTGATTTAGTATACGCTTTTAAAGTAAATTAAGAGCAACCACATAGAATAATTGGTCTAATTCTATGGTTGTTATTTCGCTTTAAAGAAAAACCTTTGCCATCTCTTTCTTTTTTGTGCATAACTCTGAATGTAGGATTGTGCATTAATTTCTCAGTTTGTGGGTGACATCCTTGTGCACGGGCCATACTAATCTTCTACGAATCATTCCAATTTTATCCAATGTCCCTGAAGGGACTGTTAGATAGTGCATTCATTTACATTGTACCTATTATATTTGTATCATGATTAGGCTTGAGGCTATCCACTGAAGTAGAATTGAAAGGCCCGATGCTGGGATGCTTAATGTTTAAGACATTATTGAATAATATTGTCTAACATAATAGTTGTTGAAATACCAGCATGAGAGAATTATACATGTTCTAGGCATCTAGGGCAGATCATTCAGTAAACTTTACATTCCTGAGCCATGAATTCGTAACTAGACCTCATTGATTTTGCATATTGAAATAATGTCTTGTTGCAAGGGAATTAATTCAAATCATGCCATGTTGAAATTGAATTAAATTATGTATCAGCTGTTGGCATGGAACGGTGCTATTTTAATTAAGTTGTAAGCTGTTATCTGGCAAGACCAAGGACAGAGTAAGCAGATTCATCACCCCTTCCAGCTTAGCAGAATTATGCAGGGTTAAAACCACTCCGATGCCTACTTCCATCTAAATATCTTACACAATGCATTGTAATTTGACTGGTTTAAGTTTCTCTCCCATATGTATGCAAATTATGTTTTTCGTGGTTCTGACAAGGCTTTGTTGAGTTGATAGAGACCACTTTGCTTACTGATTTAGCCTGACAACATCTGCTGTAGTATGGCATGTCTGGTAGAAGATGGCAGAGCATACTGAGCGAATTTTTTCAATTGACATCTAGCAATATATTAACACTGTAGCTTAACAGTCTCCTTTGTGGACTTACAGAAGTTTTGGAATGCGATTTTCTTTTCCCAGTTTTGCCTCTTCATTTTCTCAGCATATGTGTGCATCTAACAATCGTATATTTTTAATTTGTTTACTGCCTTTTATACAGGAATTATGCCATGAACATTTTTTGTGGTTCAGGTGACATAGTTATTGGATAATGATGCGTAGCATGAAACCATGAGAAAAGGATAAGAAAGACTAGCCAAATAGTTGCCAGATGTGTTAAAGCTCTCTTGACTTGCCTGTTGTCATTGTGTTTGTTGAATGTACTTCTTGTTTAATTATAAAGTTTGTGCCAATCACTTGAATCTATAATGCAAGTCCCTTTGTCGAACCAATGTAGCATCTTCAGACTTAAATATCAGAGTTTGACCGTGGCACTCTGCTCTTGCCTTTCCTATCTGCTTGTGCCAACCCTTTCATAGATATTTCCCTGCATATGAACTGCTTTAACAACCCTTTTCTCTTTGCTGTTAATCAGTGCCTTACATTTAGAATGCTCATTTTGCAAGTGTAGTTTGATAAATAGCTGGGAATAACTATCTGAGCACATCGATTTGCCTAAATTGTGCTTATTATATCCCATTAGGTGGAAATCTTTCAGTTACAATCATGTTTTAGTTCCATGGCACATGAATGTTTTGTAAACTTTTGTTTTGTTTTGTTTTGTTTTGTTTTTTTTAATTATTCTTAGATAAATCAATTGTGCCCAAGGTAGCAAGTGAAGTCAAACTGATAAGTTCAGGCAAAATTTTGGAGAACAATAAAACTGTCGGCCAGTGTAGAGTGCCTTTCGGTGAGCTTGCTTCGGGAATTGTCATTATGCATGTTGTTTTACAACCATCCCTAGCAAAAAGTAAACAAGGTATTTCACTTCTTTGGCTTACCATAATGATGTTCCTTCCCATGCAACCATTATTATTTTGTAGAATGTATCACTGGCATCTGTGACTTATCTGTAATATCAAATTCTTCACAAAGAGGTAGTACCTAATTATTTAAGCATACGAGCACCGAATTGTTTCTTGAACCGTACAAGATCTCACAGTGAAAGTAAGCCTATTATTCATATTCCATTTGGCCTGGAAGCAGTGCAAATCAGTCTGCTAGCTACGTCTGTGTCATAGCTGTGGAATCCTCCAAACTATAGGCCGAAAAATAGGTATTAGAGGGGACCCTCTTTAGTTCATAAAGATTATTATACATCTCATTGTGGAAAGTGCACAAAACATTCTTCTGAAAATCATATTATTAATTACTCGTTTCACATTTTGAGGAGCAATTTACTTGGAGACATGGTGTGATTTTTTTTTTGGGGGGGGGGGGGGAGAGGGGGGCATTTGTTGGTTGGCCCCCAAGTTATGTTCATTGAATTTAGTTGTAGCCACTGTTCCGTTCTCCCCAGTCTTTCAATCTGACCATTTTGGGTTTTTTATTTTTATTTTTTATTTTTTATTTTTCCAACAGAAAAGAAGGTTGATGATGCACCTAGAAAAATCGTGTGCTCGTGCACGATATTGTGAGACTAAAAGCATGATTCAAGCTTGGAGAGCTGGTCGAATTATTTATCCTGAGATCAGTGCCTTCTACTGCAGTTTCTGTCTGAGCATTCATGCTTGTTGGTACGCTTTAATGTATAGGTGCATAGTGGGTCAATGATGCTGAATGATGGTATAGAATTTAAGTTGTTGTTGGTTTCAGTAGGCGTGTCTCAATCTTTCAGGGTTGGTGGTTTGACAATGTTCTCCAACCTATTAGCTTGAATTCTTATGCTTTCCCTCATCCTGTCCTTTTCTGATGTTGTATGAGTATTTTGGACAAGCAATTCTCCAAAGGTGTAAAGACCATATAATTAATGTAAAACGAAGCCAAAAACCACAATCAAATTTTCTGGTGAAATGCCCTGCAACCAACTCATCTGACAAGATGAGCAAGCACCGGCTGTCTTGTTTCTAATTCCATGCTTCTTATCCAGGTGCCATCTGGCCTTTTGCTTGTGCGCATGCATGTCTTGGTCATGAAATGGTTTTTGCCCTAGCTCTTAGACCACAAAACTCATCCAGTACCAGTACCATGCAATGGCCCAAGCAACACCATCCTCACTGAACCCTTTAGGCTAGGCAAAATGGTGGAGGAAACGTTACCACTAATTGTTACCCTTTCTAGGTATTACTATGAGGACTCCAACTGCTACGAATGGTTTGGTTTGGATCATACCCACTGCATATAGGACAGGCTTGACATTATAGTCTCACCAAAGTGTCAAGTAAGCTAGTTGCAAACCCAAGGAAATTTGAGCATAATACTTTCGGCAAATAGTATTTTTTACGGAATCCATAGGTACAAGAAAGAATGCCTCTTAAAATTATAAAAAGATGATGCTAAAGCATACAATTCTCGAATCTTTATCGTTTATTACATTGTGAGGTGAGACTTCACTAATCAACTTCACAGTATCAGTAAAGCCTACAGGATACGGTACAAGACGGTCGCCACAGAGAGGACTTCCAAAAGAAAAGAGACTTAAGACTAGCAGGTCAAATTCTAAATCCACTGGAAAACCTTCTCAGCTGCTGCTATTGTTTGTTGAATATCCTCAGGAGTATGCGCCAAGCTAGTGAATCCAGCTTCAAATTGAGAAGGACAAGAGTAGGGTCTGATGTTTTCTGCAGTGAAGTGAAAGCATCAACAGAAGCAGATGCAACACAGCCAAGGATTCTCACATTCCATTTGTCATCCAAGAAAATTGTCTCCCTTGATGAAGCAAGAATAAAATCAGCTTGAATAATGAAGAGGAAGTTAGTAAGCAACTCAGTGGGCAGATACGTATAGATTCCAGGTGAAGTCATGCCTCTACTAAGATGCTCATTATGGGGAAAAGCTAGAGTCATCATCCACTCTTCCACTCCCATTCTCCTCTCGACTTTGTTTTCTTCCCTGACTGGGAACTTCTGCCTCCACATATGGTAGGTACATTCCTTATCAGACTTATTACTGTTTCCTCTGGAGAGAGAGTGAGAACGTAAGACTCAGCATTCATATCCTTCCTGGTAACATAGTCCGTTTTGCTTGAAATTGAAAATGCACCAACAGTGTTATGACTAGGATCTTTATTATCCTCCTCAGACTGAAAATCTTAGAGAGGAACAGTCGGGTGAACGCTTAAGAGCTGCTTCTTTACAGGTTCAACCTTGTCAGGCTTCAGCTGCAAAATGAGTGTTGTGATTGGAAGGGTTTGCCAGTACAATAGACTTGGTGAATACAGGAGAGAATGGGGGACAGTTTAGTAGTATAAACTCTCATCTTCTAATATGATAATTCCACGTTCAAATTCTTGGATAACCAAAAAAAATATAGGAGAGAATTGGGTCCTCATCAACCCACTCGGGGACAATATAACCAAGACCACAGTGAGGATAAGGCGGCTCAATGAAACGTATCTGATAGCCATAGCTGACTTGTTATCAGAAAGACGCTCTTAAACCCAATTCCTGCAAATAAGCCAAAAAAAGGGTAGTCATTAAAACTGGTAAATACCATATGAATATTAAGAGCATCAAATTCAAGTATAACGAATGATAACAATTTACCTAGGCTAAAGATTTAAGATCACCACACAGATATTGATGCCAACATAACATTATTGTGCTTCCACAAAAATTCAACCTCGAAAGACTTAAAATTACCCAAATATCTGAAGTTCAGATAAGACAACACGATCATCTCCATACAAGAATAGTTTCCCCTGCAGAAATGGCCAAACCCAAAAAGAGAAACCCTCGTCACTTCCATGCCATCAAACAAAACCAAATTTCTTTTACCAAAATTCTTGTTCAAAATCACCTAAATATCTAAATCACAAATTTAATCTTGTACCCAAGGACTGGTGTCAAGTCTACAAACTAAAGGCTTTCCTCTTAATTAAATTTGCAAGAAGACAAAATAAACATAAGGAAATGGCTAGAATATCAGACGTCTTCTTGAAATATGAAGTTGTCTTGAGTCGCCTCTTATACGAATAATTGAAAAGAATTGACTAAGTGGTACCATTCTACCCCAATGTAACCACGTTGATGATTCTCCATCTTGGAGGACCTTCGAACACTGCAAATGGAGTCAACGTTCTCAGTGGGAAAAACCTTTCTCATTGTCGAAGATCAACAACGTTGAAACGTTGAAAGTGCTCCACTCCTTCCGCATATTCATTTTCCTCCGCGTTCTGCATGGACAAGCACCACCATAAAAATTTGCTAATTTGTTGAATCCAACCCTCAAAATTGCAAGAAGATTGACCTGTAATAATTATATGTTATTTTACTCACAATGTTTTTTTTTTTTTTAATTAATATTAAAAAAAACTACAAAAATCCTTCTTGAGAGTTCTTGCCGAATCTCACATCAACTTTTTCTAACGGAAGCACGACTTAGGCCTCCGCATGATAGGCAGTCTTTTTTGAGAGTAATTAAATGTTTGATTGAGTAGACTAACCAAGTAGATCTCAATCTTGGGTATTCTACTAAATTAAGAATCTGGATCTCAAACTTAATTACAGATGATTCTAAACATCCTCAAACTCAAACTCAAACTCAAACATATATGATGAATCTTAAAAGTTTTGGTCAACTAACCTTGATGCCTAAATTTACTAATGGTTATTTCGTCCTTTGCTATGACACCAAGTTCAAAGCGATCAATCTTTGCTTTGCTTTGAGTTGCTTTAGGAGGACCGGAATTGCTTTGTTGGTCTCCAAAGTTTATCATCTCCAACCAAGAATGCTTTGTCTAGGACACTCTTGTAGGTGTACTTTCCTTACTTGAGAGAGAGAGAGAGAGAGAGAGAGAGAGAGAGAGAGAGAATGATTAAGAGCAGCCCCTATCTCAGGGCATAGTTGGACTTCAGCCAGTCGATTCAGTGGCCTTCCTTCAAATAAAAATAAATAAATAAATAAATAAATAATATTTACTTTGCTTGTCCGGCACAAGCGGAGGTCTGGATATGAAGCCCTAGCCAAAAATGGCAGTCACCGAAAGTAACAGGACAGCTGGACCCGGAACGAATGCAATGTAAAGACTGTTCATGTAGGGTATATACTTCCCATTTCTTAATTCTAGCCGGCATATACCAGATAATAATGTGTAACAATCATAATCAGTGATTAATCATAATTAAAAATATTAATTAATAATTAATATAGCAATCGATATTGAATAAAAATAATATAAATAATAATATCACAGTGTATATATTGATATAGAATTGAATACAAATAAATATAATCCTTTTTCTCTCTCTTTCTACCTCTCTATTTCTGTGTACTCTCTCTTTCTCTCTCTCTCTCTCTCTCTCTCTCTCTCTCTCTCTCTCTCTTTATCTCTCTACGTATTTTTTGGAGAGTGGATTGTTACATTATGTTACAATTGGTCACGAATCTGCCCGATGGCGGCTATGACGGTGTGAACCATTTTTAGTTTGACCAAATTAGGCCCACTATATAGGTCGATACCCCACAAAAAGGCGCGCCTACAACTAGGAAAGCTACCTAAACCAAACTAAACCGGTAACATCAAAACGCCTACTGTTTGTAATAGGGCATTGTTGTTGTGTTAGGGTATAGATCCTTTTAAGGCCCTATGGACCGGGGTGGGGTGGTCCACATTCGTCCGCCTAAACTTTTGTTTTTTTTAACATTTGAATATCAAATGACGGATTTAAAGGAGGTGATTACGAGCATTAGATTATCCCCTTTAAAACTTCATTTGCCTAAATTCTAGATTATAATGAGATTTTCTTTCTTAAAATTAAGGTTCTTAGTTTTATCCATTACTTTCTAAGATTAGAAAAAAGTCAGACAAACCTCCTCTCAAAAACTAAAAACATTTCCCTCCTTTACAGTTTAAACATGCTAAACCAAGCAATCTAGTGACTAAAATGAGGTCTCCTTTACCAAAGCAAGTGTGTAGATAGGCCCTTTTGCTAATTATAAGTTAAGTAATAATATAGAATGGACAGATATCTAATTCAATCATGACATCTAACACTTTCAACCGGATGCCAACATCAAAGGCCCTCCTTTATATTTTCTTAACATCAAAATGCTTACGAAAAAACAACATTGTTGAGTAAGATGGAACAAATCATTAAACCCAAAAAATAAGGTTTATAATGCATAACTGAGAATCTATTAGAATTCAATAAAAGAGGAATTCCAAAATGGTTGAAGTTGGAAATAACATGCGTAACAACCCAAACAAAACATTTATTCCAATCTGCCCTCCTCTGCTCACACACGTGGAATTCAATTGGAATCCTGAACAATCACCCACCAAAAGGAGAAATAGGAAAAGGAAATGGACCCATGCCATAGAATCATCATCTTATTATAAGCAAAAATTTATAACATTTCTCTTTGCCTGACATCATAGTTAGAATAAAATGTCTTAATATTTCAACCCGTAAAAAAACAAAAAAGTCTTTTTCACCTCACAGTAGTCTCAATCCCATACATCCGTTATAGACATCTCGAGTCTCTCTACCCCATTATCTACACCTTCCAAAAATATTCAATTGTATGCCTCAATCTCCAAAATTAGAAACACCCCAGCTTCCTATACAGTATCCGTTGTTGCCAATGTATGTTATTCATTAGTATACAATTATTATGTTGTTACTCTGTGGTATTACTAGGAAAGAGATGTTTAGCAGATAACGGAGGAAACAGAGAGAGGATATCGGAAGGTGTTGGCATACTGGAAAGAGAGGGCACGTCCGTTGGCAAGCGGCTTGCCATCGTTAACCAGACAGTCATTGTATTGAAGACGCTTAAAGATTTTAGGGTTGATGAGTCGGGCAGAGCTGAACCAGCCACAGGTCAAGTGAATACCAGAAATGTCACAACCAGTCACGCAAGCATTCATGATCTCAACAGTATAGGTTGGGATTCCACTAGGGAGTGGTGCAGTGGGACCTTGTGAGATGACTATATCTGATTTTGAGCATCTCTCTCCCCAAATTCTGTTTGGTTTCACTGCTTCTCCTGCTGCATAAAGTGAGTACACACCCCAAAAAAAAATTAAAGGGTAAACTTGGACTTTAATAAAAGTGAAAGTTTTCCGAAGAATATTTAATTTACTATATAGTTTAATTATATTATCTGCAGACAAAATTAGCTTTTTGAAGCTGATACGCTGGAACCAAAAAGCAGAAAAAGAAAAAGAAAAAGGCTAGTAGAGTAGGGGACGCCTTGTCCTTTCTTATAATGCATTGATCATGCTCTACACTCTTTTAACTTTTTGGCAGACCTTTTCCCTTGGTCTTAAACGTTATATAAGATTCTGATTTTTGCAATTTGATGAAAAATAAAGTGAGTAAATAAAAATGAAAATATAGTATTCATATTTTGCTAAAATGGCCGAGCAGTACCATGTGACAGCCAGCAGCTAGCTAGAACAGGCTTCTTTTGTAGCTGATGTGAGCATCCCGCCAAGATTCATGCGTATAGCTTGAATTTTGGGGGCATAAATAACTATTTGGCGAGGCATAACATCTTTGTTGCATGTTTGGTTTGGGAACATCATTTTGCTTTGCATAGCACTTATATGCAAACACAGATATGAAATTTCTTACCAAAAGGTGCGTAGCAAAAAGAAAGGTGTTAAGATGAAAATGACTTAATGGACCGACTTACGTGTTTGGAACAACTTAGCAAATCATTTGCTTACACACACACAGACAGATACAAACATATACACATACACATACATGTTAAAAAGGTGTTCATGTAAAGATGACTTGGGGGAAGATTCAATTCCATGGACTCAATTGGAATATGGTGCCAACCCCCACCTCAACTTTGTTAAAACGTTCTCCATTAATCCCAATTGAATCAGGAGGCTTATTAGTTAATAAAACTTTATTTATATACAATAAAAAATACTAAAAGACATTTGCAAAAAAAAAAAAAAGAAAAATGAAATTCCTAAATGGGATCCTAAAATCCATGACACGAGATATATTATTAGAGGAATAATTCTTTCTTTTTATTTTTTTTTTTCCTTATTTTTTTGCCTCGAATACTATTGGGTTATTTAATAGGGTTCCGGGCCCCGGGACCATATAAGATAAGGTAACGGTGCATGTTAGAATAAATGAAGCATAACGAAAAAGACTGACATTGCACACATGACAAAAGAACCGTACACAAAATCTGAGCACAGAGAGCAAAGTCGTGGGGGGTGTCTTTAAGACGTGCCCCTTTTTGGGCAGAAAAAATGGCATATAAGATGCCAGAGACAAGCAAGACAAGAGCAAAACAGTTAAAAAAAAGAAAAGATTGCTTTGGATAGTTTAGGGTTACCGCGATCCTGAAGCAATTTGCGATGAGGAGGCAAAGACAAGGTAGTGGTCACGTTCATAGCATTCTTCCCCTCCGAATCGACCACAGGCTCAAAACGAAGTCGTTGTGGCAAAACACCTATAACCCAAAAAAAGAAAGAGAAAAAGCAAATTAGGTATGGTGGAATATGGAGAGCCCAAGTGCTAGGGAAAGAGAGACCCCATAATGAACAAGAAAAAAAGCGCATACCGACCACAACAAAACAAAAGCCAAATCGATTAAACAATTATAGAGAAAGAGAGAGAGAGAGAGAGAGGATGTTTGGCAAAGTTCGTTGCATACGTACACAAAAAGGGTGAAAGAGCCACACTAAACCTCACCTGCATCAGTATAATTGGCATTGAACAGGGAAAGAACCGCTAATGTCGCCGCAAATACTGAGATTATACGCCGACTTGAGACTGAAGAAGGACCTCCTCTCATCACCATCACCCCGCTTCCCTGATGCTCTGCCAGCCAACAAATCAATCAGGCGGACGCTGCGCACGTTTGAGCGCTGGAAAATTTCGTTGAAAATGAAAACAATAGATTTATGCAGATTTTAGGGAACACAGTCAATGTGCATATATAAATGCATCAAATCATATCACCTCAGCCCCAGAGAGAGAGAAGGACAGGGGAATAAAGGAAACAGTATCAGATTTGACTTAAGGTTGTCACGAAAAACGAAGAGGTGAAATATAACTTTTAACTTGGAATGGAGAAATCGACGGCGACATAGAGAGAGAGAAGAGCTCGTGAATAAACACACCACGGTAAAATATATCGAATCAGAGAAGTCAGAACTCCAAAAATCTTTAAACAAAAATCAATCTACAGAGAGAGAAAGAGAGAAACAAATAAACACCTAGATACCATCGCAGTTTTTCGAAGCAAAAAAGCTGTGGATTCTGTCTCCTCTCTCTCTCTCTCTCTTCGAGAACATAAACAAGAAGCATTAAATGAAAGGAGAGAGAGAGAGAGAATAAATTGCTGAAATTAGATAAGAAGACGAAGAGTGTAGAGAGAGAAATAAAGCAAAGTTGACAGAGAAAGTAAAACACAGAGAGAGAGTCGACAAAGCAGATCAAACAGTACAGAGAACATATCACAATGTCAGCCATGGAGAGAGAGAGAAGACAAAAATGGCGAAACAAAAGACTCAGTGAGAGCAATGTTCGTGTCCATTTTTGACTATTTACTTGAAATTCAAGTCAAAAGAAGAAGGAGACAATCGGATTAACGCTTCCAACAAATCAAACCTTTGATCTTTTGCACGGGGGAGAGAGAGAAAGAGAACAATCAGCTCCGAGACTCGTGCACACACCACACAAACAGAGAGTAGAGAGAAAAATGAATTAGGGTTATTGTATTTGGATGAGAGAGAGAGAGAGAGAGAGAGAGAGAGAGAGAGAGAGAGTGAGTGGGTGGGTGTCTCTGTAAAAAGAGAATGAATGTAGGTGTGGGGAGTGGGAAGACGAGTATTTATAGTGAGATCAGGTGATTTGTAGGTTAGTAGATTTTGATATTCGGGTATCGGGGGTTAGTTTGGTAATTTCAATACACTAACGATGGTTAAATGTGCACACGTGGCGGTGGGGTTGGGGAATTTAGAAAGGAATGAAATGAATGCAATTTGGTTTGGAGCGTGCAACTCATTTTTGTCTTTTTCTTCTTCATTAATTATTTATTCTTAATTAACTAACTATAATCTTTCTTTAATTTTCTTTGGATCACCGATAAATTTGTCGGTTTATTCGGATTAATTGAGGAACAGCCGAGAAGGTTCACAATTTTATTATTAACATGTAATTGAGTATTGAAAACACGACCAGAGCTCCTTAGTAGTCATCTTCTTCACAGGGCACCTCTTCTCCCTTGCAAAGGATATTTGACAATTCAGATCACTAAAATCAACCAAATCCTCCTTTTTGGGTTTTAGGAGAGGAGCGACTTCCCTCTGTTGGACTCTTGCTCCTTGGGAGTGTCTGCCATTATGCTATGATGCCACGTCACTTTGTACAGGTGGGTCCCCTTTTCTTTTTACACTTGATCTACAAAGCTCCACCCCTCCTACTCTCAGCTTAGGTTTAACTCGCATTGAATAAGAAAGGAATTTGCTTTGCCTATGGAGTTGTAATAATTTTGAGTCATATAAACTTTTTAATGAGAAGCAACCTCAACTTAACTTCAGCTTATCTGGCTTCACATTTATCTTATATTATTTTACATGAAATAATTTTTAACTAAAGTGAGATATCATTTTATAATAATATAAAAGTCTGCAGATAATAATCAAAATTTGAACCATCTGCGGATAATAAAAATTTCAGTGCAATTTGATCCCTAAGCGAGCCCGATCTAGCCGACCCCCGAACTTCACAGAGTGCATTGGCAACAGATCCACAAATACAAACCAATACACAAATTGACAGCAAGACCATTTTATAAAGCCTCTAAAATATATATATATATATATATATATATCCAATTTTTGAACTACATGTCTTGTTTAGCTTCTCATTATACATCATAATGTCCATCCATCTCAACTACACAGCCAACAAGATCAATGGATTTCATAACCTTCTTGTGCAAGCAAAATGTGGATTATGATCTGGGGAGAAAATTCAGTTGGAGGGGGGTGGGGGGGGGGGAATACAAAAGAAGCCTACTTAGCTTAACCAATCAAAGAATGGCGATTCCTAGGGCCACAGCCAGTCACCAGGATGATTCAAAAGTATGTACAAAATTTGGTGGGGCAAATAAAAGGTCTTCATCTCAAATGTCAACTGCAACGATGATACAGAATGTCGCTACAAGAGCTCCTAGCGCCCTGCTTCAACTAGAAGACTTAATCCTCTCTAGCAGCCTCACCTTGTCAAGCAAATCCTGGATGGTATTAGATGCATCCTAGAGCAACAAAAACAATGTAAAAAGTCACATGATGTACTAATAAGAAATATACGATAGGTAAATCCAATGCCATGAACAATTACCTTCAATTTCTTTCTCAAGTTGTCCTCCTCGGTGTCTCTTCGTTCCCTCTCTTCAGAGAAGATATCAATGAGGCTTTCCTGTTCCTTGTTTAATCCTTCAATTTTCTGCTTTGCCTCCTGGAGCTGAACAAAGAGAATGAAACACATGGTCAAATTTACAAGGAACTAGATGGACTAACTAATGGGCTTATAGAAGGCTGTTGTTTCATGCCAATCTTCACCACCAAAACAATTCTATCGCATATGTGCCTCGCCCAATAGACTTGCTAATAGTTAATTCCACCTACATGCTAACAATGAGGTCTCACTTGCAACTATTCTCGACTAAAGGGTGGCAAAGCAGTCTGTGGGTGTTGGCACATTCAAAATTTTAGCATAAGTGTGAGTAGGTTTAAGTGGGTTCTAATGTCTCAACGGCCATAGGAGTGTACCTGATTTTCAAGTGACGCGCATCTATCTCTTTCATACTGCAGCTCATGTAGTAAATCACCTAAGATTTCATCATCCCTCCTCTTCAATCTAACAAAGACAAAGAAAGAATTGAACTGTAAGAACACTCGGGTCAAAGAACATCTAATAAGTAAAAATCAAGGAGAACGAAACTATTCTATTAGAACAAGGTTACCACCTTTCCTTCAATAAGCGGTTCTCTTCCTTCAGCTGCTCTAAAGTGTCTGAGGTGGCGTTTGAAGAGGGATCTTCAATTTCATTACCAATAGAACCCTGAGATTTTAATAAAAAAGCATTTTAAAACATGCCAGAAACATAAAGGCAAAAAATGAAGGAAAAGAAAGAATCAGCAGGTGGATCTACAGCCTCAGTAAGCTACCATTTTACCATTTTACCATTCACCATATTTGTACCAAAAGTCGAGAGTGAGAGAGAGAGAGAGGGGTCATTCCTTTGGGAAAAAAAATTAGAAGTTATCAATTATAATATACTATTGATCTGCCCTTCACCAATTGATGACTACTGATATCCTATACCTTTGACAGAGTTGCAAGTGAACCTTGATTTCTCAAAGACCTGGTGACAGGGGATGCCTGATGACCACCATTTACCAATTCATCAGGAAGACGTGTCTGTCCCTCACCATCACTTGCACCCTCTGATGGCGACAGTCGCTCAGGAGAGTCTTGTCTATTACCAGGTTTTGTAGTTTTCTTTGTCAGACTTCCAACCTTATCATTCATGTGTCCGTTTTCATGTGTGTTGCCCACTCTTTTCGAAGATCTCTTGGAATCTCTATGCAACTCCTGATTTGAATGTGTAAACTTCTCTGAATTTGCAGGGAGTGCTCTGCTACTTGATCCCATACCTTTCTTTTGAGTTTTCTTTGAGGATCGTGAATTAAAATCAGGAGATGATTCTAGAAATAAATGACAAGTGAGCAACATATAACAACAATATAGATTAAAAAACACAAAATTCAAGACTAGAGAGGTACAAAAATGCAAGAAAACTGCAAGTGCATGGTACCTCTGTCTGAAGAATCAAGTAATTTTGTGTTCCGCCTGGGAGCATAACCAATCAAATGACAGTTTGTTGACCTGAAGGAAGCAGAATGAGTTAATAAAATAAACATCAGGCAAGAAGGACGAGGAGGAGAGGGAGAAGAAGAAAATGAAAGAAGATACCAGTATGTCTTCTGCATTTGCACTAATCGAGCTTCAAGCCTTGAAAGCACTGTTGTGCGTTCAAAACCTTGTTTATCATGAGCTGGTTCGACAAAATTTGCTTCCAGGACACCTAGGACCAAATAAAAGTGTGTCAGGATGGATAAATGCCAGAAAATATACAGAAACCTTGTGAGTTTAACCAAGAAGCAAAACCTATGACACCACGACCATCACTTCCTGCTGCATTCCACACCCTCCAAAATGGCTGAAAGAGAAATAAAAATCTACATTAGAAATTTCGAAAGACAGGAAACTCAAAAGTACTGGCATGAAAGCTCAACTAAAAGCCCCCAACAATCACCAAGAGATGACATGCTATGCTATCCTAACGTAATAATTTTGTAAAGCACATAATGCCAGAGGTATAACAGTTGACTTTGATGACAAGTTCCAAGAATACACTATTATGATAAACTTCATAGGGCTTGGGTCTAGGCAAACCATCTTACAAATGGAAAAAGGTGGTTCAGCATTTCCTTTGTAAGAGTCCAGAAAGACATTTTCATGAATAGTAGGATTTAAAGTAGTATACAAGCAGTTACTTTGTTAGGACAATGACAACTTGTTACTTTCAATTAGGCTGAGAATCAGAAGTCACAAAGATTCAAAGAAAAATTGAAGAGAAGAATGAAGGAAAGAAGAAAAACCTTGATGAGTCGATTCTTGTGGTATACGTTAAATCCTTGAACATCAATATGGAATTTGGCATCCTTCACAAAACCCATCGTCACAACAGCAACCATCTGATGTACCAAGATGAATTCAATCAGTACTAGTTAATATTCAGAACAGGTAAAATGTTTAAAATAGCACTCAAAAAGAAAAAACATTACATTAAGATCCTTTGGAACCCTATCGGCTCCAGGTTGTGGTCGGTATGTAACCTCTTGAGTCAACATCAAATCATTCACTATGTTGTGGTGCTCTACATCTTTTCCTCGAAGAATGATACGAAATCCAGGAGGAAGCCTGAGATAGAGAATTGAAGCATAACTCTGGGAATTGAAAGGATTAAAAAATGTTAAGATCATAAAAAGATAAGAAACCCATATGTATATATTCACATATACGCACACGCATGTGTGCGCACACACATATGAAGAAAATTATATTACAAAGGATGTATATACAAAAACAAGTGAGGTGAAAACATTCTCACAAGATATCAAAAAGAGAAACAATCAACTGAATAGGACATTCCATTCCCCATTAATATCTCTAGAAGAATAGCACCTAAAAGGTCCCATGACTAAAATGCCAAAAGAACAATCTCAAGCCAAAAAAAACTGCATTGAACGAAGATATTGGTCCATGAAAGGCCAATCAATCATCTGAAAAAATAAACATAAACCGCCATCATAAAACAACCCCAAAAAATTTAGCATCCTTATGAACACCAGAACTCTTTTTAACTCAAAAAATAAGAATTCCTCTTGAGTACACTGCACCACACTAGATAGAAAAAAATAAAATTGTCCAGAATTGTCAAAAGACATACTCACTCCACATCACAGAGGCTGACGGGAATTCTAATTTTGGAGACATATTAGATACAGCACCTTCTACCTAAACACAATCCACTCAGACATGGGACTTGATATAGCAAGTAGCCATTGTGGACCATTCTAGTTACTTCTGATTCAAAGAGTAATCTTATCAAACAAAACCATTTCTCAACTTGTTTAAGATGCAGATGTAAACTACAGGGCCTACACAGGTGTTCCATCAATGGCAGCAAGATAATTGAACTTGGAAACTAGTGAGTGATAAGAATAGTCCTTTTAAAACCAACTAGAATTAGTAAATGCACTACATGGCCCCCGGCACGCGTGTGCGCGCGGGGGGGGGGAGAGTGTGATGAAGAGAATTTTTTTTGGTGATTAAAGTGGAAAGTTATCAAAATGTACCTGATATAATATGTTCATCCCCAAACATGTCCTTTATGATATATTTGAGGGGAAAAAAAAAACACACTTCCTCAATATTTAAGGGTATTATTGGAACAGAAAACCTAACATGTTCTCTCAGATAATCAAATAAATAAATGTCTCCAGCAAGAATATTAAAATAGTTTCCAATCAAGGGAAGCTATTCACAAATTTTACTACCCAACTTCAAGTCTAAACAGTGGCCAGATTTCAATTTTTTTTTTCTTTCCCTCATCTTCATGCAAATTGATTTTAACCCCATTTTCATCAGACAAAGATATTCTGTAAAAACTTTGCCCAATATGCCTGCTAAGATTATCCAACAATTTGCAAACAATAGCACAGAACTCAGTTAAGATTAGATGCTAACACCAAGCAGAAGCTCAAATAAAGCTTGCAAAAAGCAAAATATAACTTTTCAGGATATCTGCAAATGTCCGCAAAAGTAGGCAGAAAGGTTCAGCTAAAGAAAAATATTCACCATAGGAACATTGGCACTAAGCAAATGATGGTATATTTACCCTCAATGAATGTCGATATGTCAAGAAGTGCTTTGAATTTGGGTACTGTTTTGCCATTTGTATATTCTTCTCATCCCTGTTAACACCCCTAATTTGAATGTCCTACAAAATAAAGCATCATAAGAGCATTAACACAGCAAAGACTTCTAATAGATGTATAACTGTACAGTCTCTGAATCAGGAAGATGATTTCTTAGAAGTTCAGAGTAAGACTTCCAATAGACCTACATGTGGGTCCGCATCAAAATCAAGCTCGCACAGTCCTTGGTCATCTTCCCACAAATTGTATATGATAATACGTGTACCCTGATCTTTCATCGTGTGGAACTATACAGAATCAAAACAACAATGAAACACATTAAAGAGTATGCAGACCATGCACTAATTTTTTAAAAGTGAAACAAGAAGACAACTAGAGTGGAAGTCAGAAAAATCACACAATAACATGGACAACATGACAAAACAAAAGCGGGGAAAAAAGGAAAAGCAGAACATATTACTCAGAATTCATGGTATTTTGGAATTTTTGAAACAATTACATAATTGGGTTTGACTACTGTTCTATTAGTTGGATTTTCTTATAAATTAGGTATTAGATTTTTGTGCTAAACACATGCTTAATTATTCAATGATTATGGAATATAGATTAGTGGATTATCTCATTCGTAAATGAGGCAATATTGATAGTACTTTCCAATAGTAGTCTTCTGTATTGTAATATGAAAGCTACATATTTTTATTAGACTCTGACAAAGTCATCAATAACTCAAATTGGACCTCTACCATTTTTATGATGGCATCAAATACAATTGAGCATTGTTTTATGATAGCATTAGGGGGATGCCCTACTGAGTTTGGTAGGGCCTCATATGGTGTAGGTCTGTGGAAGTGGATTAGTAGAGTTTGGACATAGTTTTTGTTACTTAGTTAGATTTCAGGTTGGAAAGGGTGAACGAGTTCTGCTTTGGAAGGATGTTTGGCGTGGTAAGACAGATACAAAAAAAAAAATTCTGATTTGTACAGGCTAGCCAGATTCAACAAAAGGGTGGTTGGCGACTATGTTCATGTGATGGGTGATGTTTCTTTGCATTGGGATGTTGCTTTCTTTCATAATATGAATGATTGGGAATTGCCTAGAGTTCTTGAGTTTTTTGCTTTGTTGCAAAGCAGAATTTGAGTGTTAATATGGCAAATTCTGTTTGGTGGCCCAGAAGGAAGGAACGACAGTGTAGCATGAAGTCATTTTTTCCTCTTTTACAGGCTAATGCTCCTACAGTTGGTAATACTCATTTCCCCCGGAAATGGATTTGGAAGGTGCAGGCCCCTCTCCAAGTTTCTTTCTTTAGGTGGAAGGTCGTGTGAAAAAGTATTCTTACTCTAGATAGTTTACAAGGTTCTTGTGAAGGGGTATATGCACAAATGTGAGGCGGAATCCGTTCGTCATCTTCTATCACATTGGCCGTGGATAAGAAAGTTATGGAACATAGTTTTGGGTTTTCTTGGATGTTCATGGGTGCTGGCAGGACTTGGTCATATTTTCCGACATATAAGGCGAAGACAAGGCTTTTAGCAGTGGCTCCTTGGCTATTTTTTGGCTTGTGCCGCACAAACACAATACTAGAGGATTTGAGGGTAGAGGGAGTTCTACGGATTCTTTGAAGGCTAAGTGGTTATCCACTTTTACTTTTTGGGCTACGTAGCCGTAGCGCTTTTGTCTTGCTTTGAATTATTAACTTTGTAAGTTTTCATTTGGCACCCCCTTAATGCCTCTGATAAAGTTTTTATTCATAAAAAATGTAAATACATTTTAAAAAATAAATACAATTCCCCCAACCCCACAGAGTTGAGTTTATATATCTAACCGTGAATGGAAGAGATTTAGTTCAAAGACTAAGAGCAAAACCTACCTGCCCAAGAAGATCCGATTCGCTAGTAAATGGAGACCACTGAATTATTGTCTCCAAATTACTGTTCCAGTCAACCAAGGACGATCGCATCAACTTCTTCCATTCACCAATGCATTTCTCATAGTCAAGCTATTCAATTAACAAGAACAAGACTGGGAGTTAGATGGTGCCACATATGTAAATATTTGAATTGCATTCTAGGATCAAATATAAAAAGTCATAACTAAATATCTGGCTAGAACTGCTTTCTGTTAAGGTGAAAGGAATTATATTTTCACATCTACCCACAGAGAGAACTCTATTTTCACATCTAACCATACATAAAACACATAAAAATATGCCAACCTTTCAAACTGAAATCAAATGGACAAAAGTTCATCGCATTACGTAGACAACTAATGCTAAAAATCTCATTTTTTGCACTACTTATCCTTGGTGCCTGTCAGAAATTACAACTCACCTCCTCGAGTTAATGGTGATAACAGAACTGTAAGATTCCTGTGAGACAAACAGATTTTAGCATCTCATTTTTATACATACATTCTAATACAAAACCATTTGTCTTGTTCACTCATTTTGTTCATGTTCCCCTTCCTCTAAGCATTTTTGCAGAAAGAAGGGGTGCATGCCAGCACCACTACCTACAACACTCTTCCATGACAGACATCTTGCCTCAGTCTCAAGAAACCCCTTCCCAAACCACAAACATTATGTGTTATGCTCTGGAGAAAATATTATTCTTATTCCTCCATGATTGGACTGTTAAGTCATACACAGCATTGAAACCAAAGCACTACAATCTACCTGAATTATTAGCTTGCCACATTATAAGATTTTGCCATCCGCTAGAACATATTTTTGTAAAAATTACAACCCATTCTTTAGGCTATAAATCATGTGATTGACCACCAAAGGAAGAAGAGTTAAGCACTGCTATCACTCCCCAAGTTTTGCATCCACGAGCAGAAGTCAGCATACAAGTTGAGTCCATCAATAGCTGCAGCACTGGGGCATCGTGATTAAAAAAGAAATAAAATTGCGAAAGCTGGGTTTTCGCTGGATACAACTAGCTTTTCATTTCAATAAAAATTGTGCTTTGCCTATCAATGAAGAATGAATGAGGAAATATATATTAACTGGTTTCTTTGGCTATAACATTGCAGAGACTTCTTTTTGAAATTGTTAAACAACAGCTTTTATCAATAGCATTTAACATGTTGGAGTTGGTAAATTGGGGAAAACATAACATACAACTCAAGAGTATGATAATGCAGTGCTTCAATGAAATGGGGGCAATTTAGCCTGTTAGAACACTTCTGAATTGGTTGACAGCCACTCATTCAGAGTCTCAAGTATGAAAAAGCAATGAGAGAAAATTAAACGATGTCTCCCATGAATGTAATCTATTCATTAGACAAGTCTTATTTCTTGGTGTGCATACCCCATGCATTCAACTTATCTTATATTGTCTTGTCAATACAATCAGTGAGTCATAGTCCTTATCACCATGCTAATAAATCTGACCAGTGCAAGTCCATGATGCACTAAGAAAAAAATGGCATTAATATAGGCCTAAGATCTCATACACTACTTAGCAAAATCAGCTAAGGAACTAAATAAAAAAAAATACAATATGCAGCCTGTGATCTCCTTTTCTGTTACTCAATTCCTCTTGCAAAGAGCCACAATCTAAACTATCCAGCAGAAGATCTTCAATAACCAATAGAAAATGTAAAAACAAATATTCCACTAAAGGTGCTTACCATTGGAACTATTATGTCTTCCTTTCCCGTGCTCCTCAAAAAAGTGTAAGACAGCAATCCAATGCTTTGAGTGGACCTAAAACATCCAAGTATACCATTTATCAATCCAGATAGCCAAGTGTCAAACTGAGCGTCAGAAAATAACCAAAATATTCACAAATGAACAAGAAAAACGAAGTCAGAGATATTGGTAATATCTTGATCATTATTGGCACTAAAAGCAAGGTTAAACTTTCATCAAATTCAGATAAAATGAAGAGAGAAAACAAGAGAAGAATTTTCATGCTACAGTGCTAGCTTACAATGAGCATGTACAAGGAACACAGAATTTGTATTGTTTTTTATCTATGAAAGAGGTTCGGAGGAAGAATAGTTGCGAAATAAATATGCAACCCCCCAACCAGAGAGAGAGAGAGAGAGAGATGCTTGTTTGTAAAGCAAAGTTCGGTATTTTGTTGGTTGGGGTGGCACCATCAGAGAAATTTGGCTTCCTGAACATTATACCCCCACTCTGGCATTATATTAACAAATCCTTGAAGACTTAATTTTCAGCGTTAGCACATAGAAGAATCAAAAATATATATAGAAAAACCTTTTCCCATTTGTTCCACGGCAACGTGAGAACACTATAACGTCTGCTCCAAGCCTCATGGTACTTGTCTTAAAACCATTTCCATCTGATTCAAAAAAAAAAAAAAAAAGAGGAGGAAAAAAGAGTACATAGACATGTTTCATAACTAATTTTAAAACCAGAAACAAGTAGCAAAACATTGGAATGGTATATAGTATCCTGTAGGATGGTAACTCACATTGACCAATTGTGTTTGCAGATTTGCTCTTTGCAGAGTACCCAAGAGACATGCAATGTCGCATTTTTTCTGGATCCATACCACCTCCATTGTCTGCAAAGAGCAAGTCAGCATAAGCATAGGTGAATAACATCTAAGAAATTGGTCTATCTGCTCTAACCCCCCCCCCCCCCAAAAAAAAGTACAAACCTGCCAATAGAAACAACACACATGTTAAGATTTGTCAGATGCCAACCCCAAAAGCATCTACTCTAACTGCTTAGGATTTGTACAGACCACCTAAATTATCATGTTCTAAATATCTTGACTAACGATTCATTCAACCAACACACAAGAATAGCCACTTTCTCTTCTGCTTACCAAAAAGCAGACATCCTAATCATAGTTCTTTTTTTAATAGAAATGCGATTTATTAAAGCAGATCCTAGAGTTCCAGACCCGTATAGTTTAGCTAGAACACAAGTTAAATCACTCTGTCACGGGGCTGCTAAGTGGGGAAAACCTACTCCCCTGGCCTTAAACGGTATATTTATTCCCCTTAGGTCCATACTTCCTTTTGAACCACTATCTTACAGGAGCTACTTTTCCGAGGCCCGTTCCAGACATTTCTTTTTTGCCCTTTTTAGCCCCCCTCAGTTTGACCATTGAAAAAAAGAAAATTTAGCTAATATTTCAGAGGAGGAATCTCACAAATTTTCAGAATCAGCAATTATGCCAGAAGAATTCTAAAGGGGAACCAAAGTTAAACCATACAAACAGCTGCAGCTGGAATATCATATTGCCATTGGGTTCCCACAATATGATGACCAATAATGTAACCAATATTTCAGTGTGTTCTTCACATATGACCATCGGAGAGAGAGAGAGAGAGAGAGAGAGATTAATACCTTCAATCAGCAACATTCTACTCTTGTCTTTCTTGTTTATAAGCATATTAACATTAACAAAAGAAGCTCCATGGCATACCTATCACCAAAATGCGTAATAGATATGTGAGTATAAACAAGGTAAAACTCAGGCAAGGTTCCAAACACTAAAGCAATTACCTCATCCAATGCATTGTCCAAAAGCTCTGCAAAAGCTGCACATCAGCATATAGAACAATACTTAGCAGATTCATATCTGTTCCGTAATCAGAATAGGAAGGCATTTGATATTGACAATAGCTAAGGAGTAACAAGCTAATACTATCAAGTATTTTACCTCCAAGAGCCCACTTGTGACTCGTTGCATTGGAATGAAGAAACTTAGGATGAACCCTAACATGATCCATACCGGCTATAAGCACGAAAGAACGGTTAGCAGATAATATTACAAGCAGTAACAGTGTAGCGGCAATGGATATGAAAAGGGCAACTAAACACATATAAAGCAATACAATATGGACAGATATGATTACATGGACATCCATATAAGTTCAAGAAACGCAACAGAAAAGACAATCCAGCAGCACTCAGTGGAAAGGTGCCAGGTATGGTACTTCAGGGTCACAAATGAATGTGGAGTCCATATACCTACCCACTACCCAATTGGTATAAAACTCATTGAGAACTCTAAACAAATACTCACAGATTACATCCTCGAAGACCTTGAAAAAGAAATAGAAAACCATCTGAATATGGGCCTTTATCCCCCACCAAAACCAAAACTACTCCCCGAATTTCATCCCTCCCAAAGGGTCTCTTTAGCCAAGATGCTCTAAAGTTCTCGATAGGAAATTAATCAATCCCTATGATAACATGGCGAGCCCAATCCTCCTCGGTGTATAAGTCCCTATAAAAACTCTTTCATTTTCAGGATGCAGGTAATCATAAGAATAAGGTAATAGAAGTATAACTTCATACTTTTACCTATCACCCATTGTCAAATAACTCATAGAAGATTTTAAACATATCCTGAAATATGGCATCACGAAAATCCAGAAAGAAAGTAACGAAAATCCTGAAAGAAAGTAAGGGTAAAACCATGAAGACCAGGGGCCTTATCACTATCAAAGCGAAAGACTGGTCCACAATCTCTTTCCTCTCAAAAAGATTCTTTACTAAAGAGGCTCTAAATCTCTGGATACCAATCAACAGTTTCAATTATAGGATGCTATTTATCCACCTCCACAACCAGATTCGTAAAGAAATTGGTGCCAATTTCCACAACGGAGACGGGATTCATAGTAACATTTCCCATCTCATTCTCTAACTCTCTTATGAAGATCCTTTGCCTCGTACCATCAGCAACCTGATGGAAGAACCAAATTTTCGTAGACAGCAAAATAAACCGTCAGAAGAGAAGAATGTACATAACTCTTAAGTATTTAGGGTGTTGCATACAAACGGACTAGGGCAGTAAAAGAAAAAGGGAGTAAGGAGCCGTCAGAAGTCATTATCAAGAATCTTCAATAATCAGATGGCATAAACCCGCAAGGGCTGATTGCATGCAGCAAAAAGCAAGCAACACCGAAAAATCCAACAAGAAGTGATTTTATCATAAACCACAGGAAGAAACTGCATAACACAATTCATAAAAACCCATGTGCAAACAATACTGTCACTTTACCAAATTGTCAAATCCAAGCAATCCTACACGCCAACTCGCATCAAGCCCACTGCTTACTCGTACCCAAAAAAGAACAAGAACCAATGCCTATGATTATCACCAATATAGCAAGAACAATCCAACACCCTAAAACTGGCAAAATACTTAGTACCAAAAACAATTGACACTTAGATGGAAACATTAGACATGCAGTTGCTAATATCCATATTCTTATGTTATATTTCCAAAAAAGAAAAAAGAAAGAAAGAAAGAAAGAAAAAATCATGCATCAAATACAATGTAAGGAACACAGAAAAAAAATAATAAAAAATAAAAAATATCATGGTAAGGAAAAGAAAGATTACTAGAATAGGTATCCCAATGACCACTAGGAGCCCCTTCATAGTCACCGGCTTTCCAGAACTGCTTGCAACTCGAAGCCACCACTAGAGGCGGTTGAGGAACCGCCGCTAAAGGTATTTCTTTATGAGGAAGAGGATCAAGAAAACCAACCGGCAAAACAACACCCAAATCCCCCAATTTCCTTTTCTTTTTGGGACGTCCATTAACTACCTCAGAACCCAAAATATCTTCCTCGTCCGAATCATCGGAATCGTCAGAATCATCGGAATCGTCGCTACTGCTACTCAACGAAATAATGTTAACCGGATCAAAAGCCGAACCCCCACCAGAACTTGAATTCGGCGTAGGAAACCTCGGTTCTTCGGTTTCTAGCTTCACGACGGCGTCCATGGCGGTAGAATCGATTTCGAGCCCAAATCCACACCCGAGTTGGTATTTATTTCATGTTTTCAGAATACGGATTTGAAATTAGTGCGGGTTTATATTCTAATATACCGAAAGAGTTCGTGGGAGCGGGTATTTCGCCACCGTTGGATTTTAAGGATCTCGAGATCCGGAATGAGTATTAGATTTCAACACGTCAGCTATTGTGGGCCCCGCGTCCTACCTAAAATTTACCACCTTTTAGCGGTTTCCCATATTTGCAAATTACCTTCTTTTTTTTTTTTTTTTTTTTTTTTTTTACCTAAAATTTGCAAAATACACCTTGTAATTTGGGGTGGGTTTTGGTAATTTTACAACGTTATTAATAATTTGCCTTATGTGAATTACTCTATATTGAACAGCATATTTACATGAGTGTCCAAGAGCGTGTAATGAAAATTTTATTCGAGTCTTCCCTCTTCTCCTCCGTCAAGGGGAATATCAAAGAGGGAAGGCGGCACATTATCATCGAAAAAAATATTTTTAATTAACAATTTAACGATCACATTCCCTTTTCTAATTCTATAATTTGATATTCGATAAAAAATAAAAATAAAATAAAAACTAAATTTAAGTAACTAAGCTAGCATTCTGGTCATTGGATCGTTCCTCAAATCATATATAATTGACTCAGTTGTATGGGTGGATCTTTTATAAGAATTAAAAAATTCATATGAACATGACTAAATCAATCTGATTCATAACAATTTTAAAAAAATAATAATAAAATTAACAAAATATAACCATTTCTTTCCCAATTTGCTATCTCTTGTTCGATAGGCTCTCCTCACAGACTCGTCAAAATCCTAATCTAATTCCACAAGCACATGCAACCCCATCACCACAATCAATATTGCTCTTTTTCTTCAACTTCTTGTCACTTCAATCAGTGAATACCCCGTCAACTGGTTTGATTCTAGCCATCGAATCGTTCCTCCGATCATGCGATTCTCCCAATTGCATTGGCCAATTTTTTATTAAAACCAAAGACTTGTGTGCAGAGGACCAAACTCATTACGGGAGCCTTTGGTTCATTCCCATAGTCAAAATTGGATTTGAAATAAAATAAAAAAAAAAATATATTAGAAAATGGGCTTAGAAATCTATGTACTTACCCGGGTTTCAAAAACCCTTTTATTTTTTAAAATTGATTTTTAAGTCTGATTTATTTTAATTAAGCGTCCTTTAATTACTATTTTTCGGATGGTTTCAAAAACTTATAGTAGGACGATGGCCCCCTAATGGCGCCCTCTTCCTTTGTCAATTGGGTTCGGTGGTACTCATCGGAATTCACAAGTGAGAGAATTTGTAGCAGACTTACCAACTCGGGTACCAAGTTATATTTGTGTGAATATATATTTGAGTGAGAAAGTAATTAGTTCATAAAAATAATTATTACGAATGGATTACGAGAAAAATTAATTATTTAAAATAGTTGAAAGGATAACAATCAGGAACGTAGTAATTATTTTAACAAATTAGAGTGAAGAAAGATGGTTCCATGGAAAAATGTCTCAAATGTAAATAAGTGGAGTAGGACTTAACATGGAACGAAGCTGGCCATTCAATTTTCTTCATGCGTCTTAGGATGGGATATTATGTAAGTTTAGGAGTGAAGTGCCTTACTTGCGCCTCCTAGCATAAAAGACCAAGTGACTGCCTATTCAAATGGAATAGGTTTAGGTTTGGTTGTTATGATAAATTAGATAGAGATAGATTAAATTAATTTACATAAACATGGGATCTAGATTAGATTTCTTCTATCAAACTCTTTTATGTTGAGTGGTTAAAAATATTATATCTCCTTAACCAGTGATTTCAAGTTCGAGTTTTGAAAATAACAAAAAAAAGATTTAAAATAATCAACCTCTAAAATGGATCTTACAGTATTCAAACAGAATTAATCAGGCCAAATCTGGATATCGACGGTGAAAAAAAAAAAGACTAGATTTCTTCCTTCTTTGTAGCTGGGTCAAGAGAATGTGGATTGTTGGGCCTTTCAAAACTCATCGTCGTGTTGGGGTGCCGGTCCAGTAGAAGGCCTCCATAGGAACTCATATTAGGGATACGGTAATTTCGCAGTTGAGCTCCCTTCTTGTTAATGTCCGGAACGGAAAGGTTCGGAGTGTAAGACCCGAACCTGGATCCCCCGGTTTAGTCCTTTGAATTCAAATTGATCAAAAATAGAGAAGATTGGATAGACGAACGTGGGAAGAACCGATGTCACGTGAATTTAATGACAAAATATTATATTTTTTTAATTAAGTTTTAAATTTGAATTTCAAGAATAAAAAAATAGGTATCGGAAAAGTTCATCTCCTAAATTGAATTCACAATATTTGAATAGAATTAGCGAAATAACTCCGATATTAGTAGTCAAATAACAGACAAAAAAAGGCTAAAGCAAGAGGGTGTTACTTGAGAAGTAGGAAAAGGTTATCACCATTTTAATGTGCCTGTAAAGAAAATTCATGGTTAAAGCCTTGCCCCTCGAGGTGCATGTTTGCTAATGTGTTGAGAGAAGAAAAAAAAAAAACTCCGTATTTAGGTTAGACAACCATCTTTCTCTCTGTATCCCTCCCTCAAATCTTACCACAGTGGCCGCCCATCAGCAAAGAAAATTCTAACCATGGTAATCACCATTTAGTGTATGAGAAATTTGACCCGTGGATAAGCGGTTCTAATGAAAACAGAGAAGATTTGAGAATTGAAGGAGTGGTAGTAAAGATTGCAACTTTTTGTAGCCTTCTGTAAATAGTCAATTTTAAACCAAAGGCAAGTTGAATGACTACACGTCTCTGCAATTTCCGCATAATTAGTACATAAAATAACCACAATTGTTATCATTAACCTCGACAATTTGCAAGCAAAGAGTCTTAATTAAAATTAAGAGAGAGTCGGTCTAATTGATAGGAATATTGAATTTTTTAATTAAATTTCGAATTCAAAACTTAAAAACAGAAATAGTTATGTTGAGAGAGCTGTTTCCTAAAATATATTCGATAAGTATTCAAATCCAATTACTTAGAATATAATTCTAGATATCGATTGATATAAATAAAAAATAAAAAAATCTTAATTAAAAAGTTCCAATCTCTTCGATTCAATGACCCCATAACCATCTCTATTCCTATAGAAAAATTGGTATGCATAGACGAGGGCATATATTCCTTACATGACATGGTATGCTATTCTTTTAGTTGTAAAGGCTAATGACCGAGGGAAGGGGAAACCTCAAAGGCGGCCTCTTGAATGCAGAATCAAGGCCGCCCGCATGATCCTATACCCATGCAAAGGGCTTTTCCTACCTCAAAATGCACTCTCTAGACTCTTTAGGCTCGTAGTGGGGGGACCTTTCTTGATCTAATGTCCAGCGACATGGCCATGTTTATCGGCATGCTACAGAGAACCAGGTGACGCACACAATAAGACATGTGAGATACAACCCACAAACAGTACATATAGACAGAGAGACTTGTGGGGCAGGTCGCTGACTTAAGAGGCATATCCAAAACTAAAGATCATTGACTTCATGACACTGACCAACATAATCCCCGTTAGCTATACCTACAATTTTGATAAACGCCCCATGTTGGCCTGGTGCTGACCCTTCACCACCAACCAACATAACATAGTTTTCTCTCATTTCTCTCATAAAACACCCATCGAGTCACCCCTAACTTGTTCGGTAGAAAAGTGCTATTTTCCAACCTATCTTGTCATTGAAGTTGATCCGTTGATATTAAGTTAGAGTATTTTAATGATTTTGGTATCAACAACGGTTGATGACGTCAAACTTTGTTGGGGGGGGGGGAGTGGGCAGTGGAGAAAATAGGTAGGCAACATCTCTTTATATTCTTGAGGGACGTGCTAGTCATACCATATCTGCAGGCTGTACATGAAGATGATGGTGTGGGAGAGGAAGATAAACCTATTAATGGAAGGAGATTTTCCATCTTTGTACTTTTTTGGCACTCTTGAGTCTTTTCATGGAGGTTACATATCAAGAACAACCACTCATTTCACTCTGACCGGAGAGAGAACCAACTATAATTTGCATGGAAGTTGATACAAGAAATTTTCTATAATTGAGAGTGATCATCACATGGAGAGTTATGAAGATAAAATCCCTATCAATGATATTAGTTGTTTGATTTCTGAATTTTATTTTCAACTCACGAATTAATTTCTGAATTTCAAAATATAACGATTAAATATATAAATTTTATAATTGATAATGAATTAATCTCTCCATTAATAATGAAACTAACCTGATCATTAAATTCTGATATGACACCACGTGACATATAACATGATAGAATAAATTATGAGTTGGCTTCCATCTTAATAAGAATTTGGTAACGTGCCACTTGACACGTCCATACCGTGTACACACAACATTGTCACTTCATCAATAATGCTGATGTGGCATAACATGTTATCTGTCACATGATATCATGTCATTATTTAACGATTAGGTTGGCACCGTTACAAACAGAGGAACCAATTTATTATCAATTATGAAACTTAGGTCCTCAGCCGTTATATTTGAAATTCAAATACTAATTTGTGAATTGAGGGTAAAGTTCATAGTCTAAACAAGTAATTGTCTAAATCTCAAATTTTAATATGAATGATTAAGATAAATTCAAATAATCTAAAATTTTAAATAATTAATTTAAATAATTAGAATTTATTTAGATCATCATTTGATAATATTTTTATCTTCATTTGATAATATATTTATATTCACGAGATAGTAGGATAACCTTCGATATAAATATATATATATATTTATAAATTTTAATAATTAAATATTTTTATTAAAAGTAATTTTAAATTCTGATTGTGATATAAATATAACATATTCTCCGAATAGAGAAATTAATAATAAAATGTCAATAGGCACAAATTTCTATTAATTAAAAAGAGAGATCAATAAATTATAAATCAACTGAAATCGTTCGTAAATCAATAAATTATAAATCAATTGAAATCATTCATTTTTTCTAAATATCTCAAATTTAAATATCTCCGTAAAAATAGAGAAAGTAAGTGTATGTGTGTATGCATCTGGATGTCATTCCAGACGCCACTTCAACAAGAAGTCCCCTTTAAATTTCAAAGTCATTGTTCTTTATTTGATAAAACTTTATTAATATTTTTATTTATTTATTTTATTAATATTTTTTTTAAATAAAACTTTAAACGTAAAAGTTAAGTTTTTTATTATTACATTAAAAAAACTACTTAATCCTATTGATTTTGATTTTAATTCAGTGTGAAAGTAATATAATATATAATATTTTTATAGTGAGATAAGAGTGGAAATTTTCCAACACCCCAAATGGGATTTTTTTTTTTTCTCCATTGCTTATGTCAAAGGGGAGAAAAATAACTCAATTCAGCTTTCCATTTCCCTTTCTGGATTGAAAAAGGAGAGTGATTTCAAAATGTGACAGCAAATCTAATTTGACATACGGCCGGAATAGGTATTGACATGTTACACAAAGTTGTGCGCGAATGGCTGCAAAATGTGTCTTTCAAAATTGAAAACTTGTCGCGACTTCAAAGTTTGGCTGCAGCTTCACATGATCAGCCCACGTCACGTTAGTAGAAGTTTCTATGCTTTTATCAACGGACGGTCCGATGTAATAAAATAGAATTTTAGATCTTTTAATCAAATTTTAAATTTAAAATATAAGAATATAAAAGATTATATTAAAAAAATCGTTTTTTAAATATAATTCTGATAAATATTTAAATTAAATTAATTAAATCATGATTTTAAGTGATGATAGTCAAATCAAAAATAGTCGATGCTTGTTGCAACAGCCATGCATATGTTTTCAAAAATCAATTGGGCCATCTTGCATGACTCTGTCACAACGTCAAAGGGTTGAGACATGCTACGCAAAGTCGCGCGACCCGCGATGGAGGGCAACTCCACAGGTTTATGTTAGAAGTAAAATTCAAAAAAAGGTCACACGCACAGAAAATGAGACGGCGAAAAGCATATGTGAAAAGGGAGTAAAACGTGAGTCGGAAGGAGACCAGAGGCGCATAGAAAAGGGCATCACGATGCATCAAGATTGATGCCACCACCACTTCTTTCTCTCTCACTCACTCGTTTTAATTTATATTTTAATTAATTTAATTTAAATATTATAAAATTTTATTCAAAAATAATCATCTCAATATAAATTTTTTATTTTTAAATTTTAAATTTTAAATTTAATTAAAAAAATATAATAACTTATTAGTTTTTTTATTTCGTTGAAGGGTCTTTTGGTCGTATAACTTGATTATATCTTTGTCTCCGTATCGTAACAAATGAAATTTTCAACACAATTTTTTTGGATTTAAGTGGAAAATTATGTTTATGGTGTTTTAGATTCTCCTTTCTTTTTATGTTTATGTTGATGTGTTTTTTAATTTTATTTTCCCCCGGAATGTATGACTTCCTTTAAAAATTTATTATGCTACAAAAATAAAGGACGATAAGGAGGACCACGCTTAAATGTGGTCCTTACCCTTCTAAATTTGCATCACCAATGACGAAGATTATCTTGAAAAATCACAGGAGAAGAAAAAGGCATTTTTCAAAGTATCATGGCAAATTGTTTTGAAAAAAAATCTTGGGAAGAGAGAGAGATAGAGATAGAGAGAGAGAGAGAGAGAGAGAGAGAGAGAGTCAACCAAAAATCATCATTGGGTCCCTTGTAATGATCAATCGGATACCTAGATTTTGATCAAATAATCTTCGGCAAATTATTAGAGTAAAATAATAAAATAACAACGTTTTCAGACTTAAGAATTACATCATCGGAATTTTTACGCTCTTACAATATCAAAAAAAAGAATACCAATAAAATTATTGGGAGTGGTAGGTCGGCCATGTCCAAAGTACTAAGAAGAGAAGGGAAATGGGTTGGGAGAGAGAGAGAGAGATATAAGAATTTTCATTCTGGTTGTGGGATAATTACGTTATAAAATATATATATAAATTCATAAATTAAGAACTAATTGCCACTTAACAGATCAACTAATCCTAACCCACTTGAACTAATCATTTAATTAAGTATTTACACTAATTATCCTATTTGTCACTGTCATAAATTATAATCGTGATATACTAATTTGTATATAATAAAATAAGAATGTGCGTAGAATTTTTGTAAAATGTTATATGTAATTGGATAATTCGTTAAAAAAATTAATAATGATTCAAATAAAATTTATATTTATAATTTTCTTATATAACAAATAATACGCACATTTACAAAATAGTTCGCGGCGATATCTCATGCTTTTCCTTCATGCCCGCAAGAATAATAGAAACCTTTACCAATATGAGGATTTTGGTTCGTTTAAATCTTAATTTATTTGATTTATGTAATATTACTCTATAATTTGTTATGACATCTATGATACTAGATCGTCAAATTACTATATAAAGGTATATAGAATACAAAAATAGTAAATCGATTGTATATAGTAATAATAATTACGGTGAAAAGAATTTATTAAAAAGATTGTATGAATAATTTAAATAAATCAAAAAACTTCTTATTACATTTTTTTTTGGGGGGGATAAACGAGATAGATGAGCTAAATTATTGTCTGAGTGATTGTGAGTCCTAATCCTAATGCTAAGCAAATATAGCTACCCCAGCTTGATAACTAAAGTTGCATGGAATCAAGCGCCCGGTTTCTATCTTCCGTCAGTTGTTTGAATTTTATTTAAACATAAGTTGTTGTCTACGCAGCCAAAGGAAAACAATAGAAGTCATTATCCCACTTTTAAAAAAGAGTTGAAGGTCAGGCGAAGTGGCTGATTCCTCTCAATCATAGGAGCGGATTCAAATTTTTTGCATTTTTTAAGTTTTGAACACATGGCTGTTCATGTTCAACGAATGGCGCTTTTAAGTTATAAACCGTTGACCATTGCCCGCTTTGTTAGGAGTATTTATATGGGTAAGGGGGAAGTCTTTATGCACTCACTCTTGGTGCGCAACTTGTGAGGTTTTCTTCTCTCTCTCTCTCTCTCCAGTTCGCAACGCACCCAAAAGCTTCCCCAATTAGCTGTTGCAAGCTCTACTTGGCTTTTTCTTTATTAGTCCTTCGAAGCAATACATTGTTTCTCAATTCAGTTGACATGTGATCTTGCCTGTTGTGTAAGAATCTGAAGCAAGTCGAATAAACCTACACCCAGAAAATATCTCTGCCTAATTTGTAAGGTTTTCCTAGTACCATCTTTCTTCTTGTTGTGGTCTCATTGAGGTTTCAGTAATGGGCATGGGCATGGACAAGGACAGTCTAAAGGATAAAAAGAAGAAAAGCTTTCTTGTCAAAACATGGGAGCGGTGCCAATCGATCCGTGCTGACAAGAAGAAGGCTCCACCGTCCAAAGAAAGTGCTGAAGGTGGTCAAGTGAAGGCGAAGCAAAGAGTTGCTCCAGAAGGGTGTTTCACCGTTTATGTTGGACAGGGGAAGCAGAGGTTCGTGATCAAGACAAGCTTTGCCAACCATCCATTGTTTCAGATGCTATTGGAAGATGCAGAATCAGAATACGGGTACAATAGCCAAGGTCCTATTTTGCTTCCATGTGAGGTTGATCTTTTCTACAAAGTTTTGGCTCAAATGGATAGTGAACAACAAACCAAAATCCGTCCTAGACGATGCGGCCTCTCTCAAGCTTACAGTCCCTTTCGCAGCCTTCTCAGTCCTGCTCGACGTTCTAGTTGCAGTCTTGATGCGGCGACTTGTCCCTATAGTCTTCTTAGTCCATCCAGGTCATTGTTAAAGATGAACTAGTTTTGAATTGTAAATACAGTAAAGGGTTGTCTTCTAGACTTGTTGTGATACACAATAAACTCTTTTAATGCAAATTACCCTTATAATTGCTTCTCTAATTTTTTTTTTGCTGTATCTTTTTCTAATTAATTCTCCACAAAAAGAAAAAGAAAAAGAAAAATCAGTTGTTACCTTTGGATAAATCACAAGACTTTCTAAATGGAATTGGAAGACAAATACAAATGAATATGTCTTTAAGAGCAATAAAAAATAGAATTTGTCTAAGTTTTTAATTTTATGTTGGCTTTCTCGTAGAATACCAAACATTGTCTCTTGAAATTATACAGATACGGATGCCTTCCACCAAAAAAAAAAGAAAGAAATCATACGGATGCCAAAGATTAAAGAACATTATTTGTGGAGGTACCATAATAGGCAATCTAGAGTTCTATTTGCTTCAGAATTTTATTTTGTATTGATGAATCGTATGTGTGAATATCCTTTGTGCCCTCTAGGTTGTAGAGGCTCTTTTGAATTTTGGGCATATTGGGAATGTGGGTAGCTGTAGTCCAACCCAAATAAATTAAAAAGAATGCTATTTTTTGTGTAAAGAAAAATAACTACAGAATATTTTGTAAGAATTTGGAAGGATATTGTTATATGTAATCAACCCATAAAATTAAACTTAGGGTTTGTGGTACTTTCCTTTTTTCAGTTTGGCATCATTTAGTTTGAAATTTGAACCCCACTTATGTAGCTTCCTTACATTATTTCTGCATTCTCTTTTTGCTCATTTTCAACTCTCTCCCACTTTCGTATAAAAATAGAACGAAAGTGAACCTCTCTGTCTCTTTTTCTCTTTCTCACCTTCTTAGTAAAATAAAATAAAATTATCCTAATGCCTAATACTCAAACGCCTCATCAAATGTTGCATTTACTTTTCAAGAGCTGAAGAAATCAACATATTCACAAAACAATTTGGAGAATCTTGTGTTTCATTACATAATTGTATACATTAGGAGAAAACTTGTTAAAAATGTTCTATATCTTTCCAAATTCAAGAAAAAGGTTATGCTATTTTTTGTGTACTGTTATATTTATTGTATGATTTAGGGTTTATTACAGATTTGAACGAGAATATAATTGAATTACGTGTTTGTATGCAAACAGATTTGATTTGTAAAGGTTGATCGAGTGGAGTGAAAATGAGAGGATGATCGTCATGGATCGTAGTATGTACATCCAAATCATGTTAAATAATGCATACTCTATGATTGGTTTATTGCCGTGGCACATGCAAATCTATGGTAAATGAAATTTTACCTCACATGCTTTACTCTTCTTCACACTTCAAATCTCTTATGGATATATGCAATGAGTTGTTCTTTCCCCACATGGGCATACACTAGTTAAGCAATCCATGCACTTTTGTGTATTATGTTCGGTTTATTACATCTATCTTTTTTTTTTTTCTAAATATTAAAATTAAAAAAAAAAAATGGAGCTACCTTGAAAATTCGCATGGATAGCCTTTTTAGATAACAGGGTCGCACGTTGATTGTTTCAACAAGGTTTAAACATTGAACATTGAACATTGAACAGTTGTTCTTTTTTTTCCCCGAAATTTCACTTGTTGAATCCTTCAACAAGGTTTAAACATTGAACATTTGTATGTCTTATTGCTTGTGTGTTGATCAATATTTCCCACATGGACTTCTTTTTTCCTAATAATTTCAGAAGTCAGCCCATTATCCAAGGGCTAGAAACACTAGACTATTTGTTGAAACATGGCAGGTTGCCAAATTGTGGTCATGGGAAACTCAAGGTTATGCGTGTGGTGAGCTCAAGTTGCCATTCTTTCAAGTCTCTTGCATTATTTCTCCTAGTGGAGAGGCACGAGGTGGGGATGAGAGGATTGGTTTTACTCTTCTCATGCACTTCTAGGGCAGGTCACAACTGAGTTTTTGGAGCTTGCTTTTTATTAGATAGCTACATTTATATGTTTGTGGCAACTAGTGGGTTTGACTTAAATGGGAGACATTTTGAAGTGGGCAAAGATGTGCTCCTTGGAAATGTTGATGCGGTCTTGTTTTTCTTGGCCTTTTAGGTGACAAATATCGTATCTATGTTCTTGCATGTTTTTTTTGCTTTTTTATTAAAATTTAAAATAATACCAAATAGATCAAATTTTATATAATGGAAATATAATATATTGTAATTAATATTATTAAATATTTATTTGAATTAGTCGTAACATATGCTGGTATAATCGATATATAAGATTTGGCTTATTTTATTTATAGTTTATGTGACCCATTTGATATTATTATAAAATTAATGGGAGTGAAGGTGGAGAAAAGAAAATGGGCATTACTAGACTTATGATTGAGCATCCATCTTTCATTTCCAAGTTCCTTTTCCATGTATAGGGTTTTATGCAGTGAACCCAGCAAGTAGTTTTGTTTGTGTGCATATATAAGGACTCGAACTCGAACATATTACATGGGAGAGGGGGAAGGTGCCATTTGAGTTGAAGATCATTGACAACCCGGTAAGTAGTTGAAATGCAAGGGAAGGGCCATGTTCATTGTGTTCTTAATGGTCTCTACGGACACATGCTAAGTTTTGTGCAAAGAAACATTTGGGACCCATCAATGCCCATGTCCGCAACCTGTATTGTATAAATCAATCTACTAATACCATAGTTAGAGAATGTATAAATAAAGGAACAACCATTTTTTTTATAGATCATTAATATCTGATAATCATATTAGATCCGACTAAATTTAATTCGAGTTAGATTGACCCCTTAAGCGATAAAACTCTCCCAATATCTATTTTCTTCATATACAAAAATCGAAATTAAAATTTTGCTTAAGAGAAATTAATATTCAGTTATTAAATCAATTAGATGTCAATAGAAACGATCATTCTTATTATTTGTTTCAATCACCTTTATCAAAGTAAAAAGAAAAAAAGAAGAATTCTGAACTTGGTAGAATATATAATCCATAATAATTTATTGGGTTGATTAATGAAGATTATAATTCTATTAATCAATATCACTAAGTACCTCAATATTTGTATGATTTTCATTCTAACATCACCTTCTCTTCATTTCTATAAAATTAGGAACAGTAAGAGGTGAAAAATGGTTCCCCCCCCCCCCAAAAAAAAAGAATAAATAAAAGGACTAACCATATAAATAACTTTTATTTATTTTTATTTATTTATTTTTTGAAATATGCTGTAGATTGTAAATTTAATAATAAATATACACTATTGGTTAAATTCGAAGGAAGCACGGGCAACTGTTGGCACGTGACAAGTGACATTTTTGTAATTCTAATGAGAATTAGGGTCATATTTACTTTTTTCATTTTTAACGGAACCCTTCCACGCGACAAGAATATAAAATTTGTAATAATTATAATCGGTAGTTAATCATAGTTAAAAATATTAATTAATATTTAATAAAAATTAATAGTTAAGAAATTAGTAGTTAAAAGACTAAATAGTTAAGAAATTTAGTTAGCGGTAAGAGAAGACAATATAAATAAATTATGTAAAAAATCAATTGAAAATGGAATAAATGAATTGATTTTTAGTTGCTCTCTCCCCCTTTCTCTCTCTACTTCTTTTCCTTCGAGCTTTTTCTCTCTGGTCTCTCTCCTCAATCTCTCTCTCTCTCTCTCTCTCTCTCTCTCTCTCTTTATTATTTTTACTACTCTCTAAAGTTAGATTGCTATAAATTGGTATCAAAGTATACAATTTTTAATATAATTAATGGTAAAAGATAATTGATTTGATAAATATCAAAAGGAAAAAAAGCAAGAAAATGAAAAGAAATCGAATATCAACAAACAAATCGAATATCAGCAAAGCAAATCAAATAACAGAAAAAACAATATCAAAATCTATGGAAAAACAAGGTATTGAAATGTTTTTTGAATTTTTCATTCTATCTACTTCTAATAAAGAAAAGTTGAGGGTAGAAGAAGATTTGGATGTTCAAAAAAGAAGTTCGATAGTGAGTTTTTGCTAAGACCTCAAAAAATTGAACTTTTAATGTTCGTCGGACAAAATCTTTCACAAAAAAAAAAATTCAAAAAAAATTTCTCTCAAATTCTCTTATTTCCACTTTCCTCTCACTAATTTTCCTACAACTTAAGTTACATCTTTTACCAATTATAGTTAATTGAGGAGATGCAATAAATTGAGAGATAAATGAGATAAATGTCTATCAACTTATCTCTATCACCCAATGAATTGAGGGATTCTAATAAATTTTGTAACGTGATTTATTAATGAGATAAATGTCTGAAAGGTTAAGTTTTCAATCACCCAAAATACATGTGACACTTTTGTCCTTTTGATTATTATTTTTTATTTTCTTTGCTTGATATTAGAGGGGTAGAAAATGGAAAATCTAAGTCTTCATGCTCAAAAAATTGAAAGCAATTAAGATAGAGCCAAAAGACTCGATCCATTTTAATCACCTTTAATGATATTCAATGTATTTGTGCAGTAATGTGAGAGGCAGTCGTTAGTTACATTTTTCTGTTTTCCTAAGTAGGGGCACCTAGCATTATTATTCACTGTAGGCATTACCATGAACACTGGACCCGCCATGGAAGGTCGGCTGCTAGTTTTTTCTGACAATGAACCAGAACAAGAGGATTGTGTAAAGGATAGAAAATGCGATAAATCAAATGAGTAATCTTGCTCTGTTAGAGGAGGTCTGCAGAATAATTGATCGCCTCTCTTGCATCCTATGGTGGGGAGTAGTGAACATGTCCAGAAATCTATTAAGTGCTGGAATGGTTACTGTGTACCTCAGTACTACTCAGATTTACCCATTTTGGTTTGGAGTACGAGAAGGAAGAGAGGAGATAAAATAGAGGGGTCGGGATAGAAATTTCAAAAATGTATAAGGGTAAAGTTAGAAGAAAATATTTATCAAGTTTTTTATCTCCGTCTTCATACTCATAACAACTCAAAAAATAGATACCGAAATTTGTTTCATTTTTGTCCCAGAGATGGAGACGATGCAAATCAAACGTGATTTTTTCTGCTCGTACCCATCCCTTCTATCCTTTATACCATTCCAAGCTCTACCTAGAAATGTCAATATGTTGTTGTTGTCTTGTCTTTCAACAATTAGGGTGGAATCAGAATAATGGTTTTGGTATATATAACGGCACACATATATTACACAATGTAGAGATATACAAGGACACATTTTGGACTCCTTGAATCATACTTCCATATGCCATACAAATGTAAGCAAAGTATATGACATATAAAATTTATTATGACCTGAATTTATGAGGCCCTTTTACAAATTAGGCCTCAATACTCCAGTTTTACCCCACTTTCGGATTTATTTGGGAAAAGTATGAAAAGTAATCCAATCGTCTTTTTTTCAATTCTAGATCTGCATCAGTTCTTCAAAAGTCTTCATTGCCGAATTTGGCAAGCCCAGAATCACATTTGTGCTTTTCCGGGCTTTACCATGGGACAGGAATAAACTGACTTCCTTCTCGGGCAATGCCACAGGGCCAGATAGTACGGGATCACCCCAACCAAAGTCTATAGTATGGAAAGATAGCCTAGACCAAGTTGTGATCAGTAGTGTTGCAGTAAGAGAAGGCCTTGCTCTTGTTACCTCGAAATAGTCTATGGCAGATCTCATATAACTGTCTGTTATCATATTTATGGCCTTCTGAACTAGCTGCACAGTGAACGATAAGTGATTGTTTACAATCTCACCAGCACTATGTAGAGAATTGGTTAATACGATGCCATTCCCAAAGTAAGGATCTGGCAATGGTGGCTCAAACCTAGACCGTGCATCGACAGCAAATAAGAGCTTTGCCTTTTGCTCTGGCCTCATCATCAATGCTTGACATCTTGCTTTCCAGACAAAGGCAGCAAGGGCCTCGAATGAGGTGCACTTGGCAAGGACTCCATCTTCCATGGCCTTTTTCTTGAGCCTATCAAGCTTTTCTGGGTCAAAAGAGAAGGATTTGTAGGCCATCTCTTCTTCATAAAGGTCTGAGAGATTCGAAACATCTTCAATCTCTGCAAATTCATGATGGGTGAACTCTATCTTAGGTGGGTCTCGAGCCTTGAGAATGCCGCGGTCCAGAAATGGAAGAACTTTCAGTGGCAACCCTCTTGCAGTTTCTGTCCATAAGTTGATGAAATCCATCGCACCAACTCCATCAAACAAACAGTGGTTCATGCCCAGTCCGAGAACAAATCCTCCACATTTGAACTTTGTCAACTGGAACATACATTAGCATTTCATGAAAGTCAAGGCTAAAAAAAACTTCTAGTCCCACTAGTTTCCCACTTGCAATTGAAAGGAAAAGAGCAAACATAAAAATCTGCACAAACCTGAACAACCAGTGGAGGAATCTCAAGTATGTGTTTTGCACCAGGAATGTTATAAACCAGCTTTCCGAGATTAGCAAAGTCAGCCTTTGTAATATCTCCAATCTCTTCCAATATACAGCTTGCATCCGCCTCAACAAAAACAGCACCCTCTCCAGTGCAATCCACTATGATCTTCCCTTCAGGGCTCACAGTCAGCCTTCCAGCTGAGGGATAATAATGAACAAGAACTTTTGACAATGCCTCCTTAAGCATGTCTGCTGCTTCCTCATTCCCTCTGTTGTCTGATTTAAAGCCATAGATCGTATGGACAGTCACTGCAATGTTTTGGTCGAGGTTATTTAGGAAGTAGAAGCCCTTCTCTGTCTCCTCTGCTGGTTGTACCAGAAGCGGCTCTCCTTTCTCGACAATAAGTTCAAACTTACTCGTATTCTCCATTAGATAGAAACTCAACCTCCAGCACCTGGGCCAAATTCAATACAAGGAAACAATGCGAAACAAGCAAATGGCAGAAACTTATACTGAATGCAAATTGAAAGTGCTCCACTATAAACAAAAGTTCAAGCAAGTTTTAACCAATTTGAGAATACCAGGTAAAAAGGTTCAACGATCACTTACAATAATCTGATCACACCTTCGTAACTGGAATGTAGGGAATTTTTGTGGTAGGGGGTTTATTGCAATTTGCGGGATCTATGAATTTTTCAGAGTGTTATATAGTAAAGAGCAGAATTATTAAATCGAAACATATCTACTTTCTTGCACAAAACCATAAACTCAAGAAAATGACGTGCATTTCTACCTGATTGTAAATGGTTCATGCTATGCAATGCTAAATTACTAGTGAAGCTTATCTTGATGTGAGAGAGAGAGAGAAAGAGAGAATTGATCATTTTGCTTAGCAGATTGAGGTCACATGATCAGGATGGTGGTAGGCCACGAGCAAGAGAACCAAAACGCTACCTAGCCCAGATGATTTGGCGTGGGAGAGGGGAGATTGACACCCAGAATTTGTTTAATAGTTTTGGTCATATAAACTTTTGCCAAATAATCACCTATTGGCGTGCATTACCCATCAATTTCTGCTACTTCGTGCACGCAAACATATTTTCTAATCAAATAGCTTCAATGGAGTTCTTCGAGTCATGGTCAAGAACTTACGATAGACAGCAAAGAATGGCTCTTGATTCACAGATAATAGGAAATGAAATGAAATTGCAATTTGTTGGGACATAACCATCCAACTTACTTGCCCATTAGGATTAGACCCTCCTATTCAAATTTGGGTCCCTAACCAGCAGTACCAACTTTGTACATTTGCATTTTCTGCATGTGAACAAGATATTGTACCATAAGCAAACGTTGTTCATTCTAAATTTATCAAGGCAGAAAATGTTTAATAATCACTTTGTTACAAATTCAGAACAACCACCTTCGAGAATTTCCCAAACATCTTTAAATAATACCACGTAAATGAAAACCAAACCTAACCTAACATATCAAGTCCAATTCAGTCAAATTATTTCAAAAGATACTAATATAAATTATCACATAAAATTTAATTCAACAACACTACATAACAAATCCCAATCCAAATCCAATAGGAGAGAGACTTTATCAATCATTTGCAGAAAATAAAACTAAAAATAAATTATTGCAACTTACCATATTTTTGTGCTAATCAAGAACTTCAAAGTCAACAACTTGAAAGGGCTTAAATTAATTGACAAAATGGGAAAAAGTACAACTAGAGGATAACTTTTAAGCTAAAATAGAAGTCAATGAAAAAATACCACTAAGACACTAAGAACATGTTTGGGGTTTGGAGTCTTAAGTACTACTGGTAAGAACACCAAAACTATGGTACAAACGACCCCAGCCAAGGTCTTCACTATGGGAGAAAAGTGGTCCTAATGTCAAAGTGCACTGTATCATCTCCCTTAACTCCGTTTAAGAGGCAAAGGAAATGCAATACATGAATTATTTAATGTTATTTCTTAGACTGAAGAAAAAATGGAAAGAACTATGCGTCCTTGCCATCTCCTTTCTCTTCTTTGTCATCATCCTCAGCTTCCTCTTCACTTTCGTCTTCCTCATCCGTCATGTTGTTGATCACATCTGTGATAATTTCCTTAACTTCTGCTTTCCTATGCATCAAATCCAGATCAAAATGGGTTCCTAATAACAATAAAGAAAACAAATTAGCATGATTCAACAAAGATTGGTTCAATTATCTCCACAGATACAACTAGCATACCTAATTGCCTGAGTATATCGGACAGTGTTGCCTGCATAAGAAAACATATGCACTTGGTCATTGACACAGTATGGAAACCTCTAAGGTCAAGCAATGCCAGACAACATCAATGCAACACTTACAGTATTGAAGTCCACTTCCTTCAGTATTTCAACAACAACTGTATGCATCTCCTCTTTAGTAGGCTCTATCTTGGACTTTGAGCCACCTTTACCTTTTCCTGGTTCAAAGAACATAAAGATGAAGTGCCTTTTCATTAGAATGTACCCCAACAAAAGATATGAAAGATTCAGTTTCACGACAATAACCAAACTGAGAGGTATCCAAGTCTTATTGTGTTTGAAAGCTTGAAATTGCACGAAGACTGATAGTACTTGCAATGACAGACAACATGATCTAAGGCTAACAATGACTCCTAACTTTGCCCAAGGAAGCTGGAAAGATCTTCTCAAAGGTGAAAGGGGATCCAAATAAGGAGTACCAACTTTGTCCAAGGCTTACCTTGTGCCAGCAGTCACGGCAATTGGATGGAGGCACAGATACACATTATGCCAAATCAGTCAAAAAACATCAAAAGGCAAAGATTTGAAGCTCCATATAATTACCCTGATACTCTCAAATGCACAGAGTGCAGAAAGTAGAAGGAATAAAATGAAGACAGTATGAAACCAAAGTTTATGCCATCAGACGAATTATGGAAGATATTAAATTGAGAACAGAAAAAAGTACAACGTCCTCACCCTTAGAAGAACTAGCAGCCTCTGACTTGTTTGACCCTTTCGTACTTGATTTAGTTTCCTTCTTCATAGAAGCAGCCTTGCCTTTTGATTTCTCATTTTTAGTTTTCTTGTTCTCAGTACCTGGGACTTTGGATTTTGACGTCGTGCCAGAAGCACCACCTTTTTTAGGAGTAGAACTAGAAGCCTTTTTTGCCGATTTTGCATCGCTTTTGGATGCTGTTGCTGATCTGCCCTTTTTGGCAGGTGTTGACTTATCTTGGCTTTTGGCTGTTGAATCTGCCTTCTGGGTCTTCTTTGAAGATTTTGTTGGCCTTGGACTTTGCTCCTTGTCTTTGTCAGCTTCCTCGGATTCACTTCTCTTATCACTCTCCTCTTCCTGCTCGCTGTCATTATCATCATCTTCATGAGAGTCATCTTTGGGGTCCAAAGGTGCAGGTCTGTCTTCAGATTCCTCCTCTTCATCAACCTTGGCAGAACTCTTTTGCTTCCCCTTAACCTTTGGTGTTTGTTTTTGTTTCTGGATAGAAACAATGTAAAGCATATAGAATGAAACAGAAATAAGAGAAAAGCGGCGAAAAGTTATGCTGGCAACCAGCAAAACAATCCAATAGCAGCAAATACTTAATACATAGTCTCAGAGTATCAGTCAGAAACAGTTTTACAATAAAGTGATTAAAAAAGAATATAGACGCAAAACTATAAAATACCAGAACAGTTGCAACCAAACACATAAAAAAAGAGATAAAAAGAAAAAGCCATGATTCACATGTATTATGTAACACAAGAGAGGCTCAGAGAATATGAGTAACAAATGTACAACTAGGCAATAAATATGCCAAAGTTGGTTCCCCCACCCAACAATGCACCCTATGCACAACTAGGTGGACATCACAATTAGCCCAAAAGGTGCCAATGCATTAACATATGCAGTATGGCAATTGTGTTTCCTCATTTGCCACAAGGAAATATAAATTAGATACAACTTCACCCAAATCCTGTTAAATATAATTATATTAGATGGTGCAGCAGATGATTTAAGGCATATTAAATGCTTTAAAGGCCTTAGTCAATTGCTCTATGTTTGATCTACAAGCATCCCAAGGATTATAAAAAACTCCTGCAAGTAATAAAACAGAATTTATTCTTACACATAGTTAATTGCCCTATGAACTACAGAGTGCTCTTTGTATGCAACCATGTGAAAAGGTTCCTGCAGAACATTAGGCACTTCCCCCACTCCAGGAGTTTGAAAAGTAAATGGGGTGACATTCTAGTCAACTAGCCACCTTCTCCTAGATTAAATTTTACACAATAACCTCCGCTGCAACTGTTCTTTTAAAAATGTCATGCAAAATGCAACCAATGATGGAAAAAAGAACACCAACAAACATCCACTTCTATGGCTACTGCCTAGTCCCAGTCTGTATAGACAGAATTTCACTTAAATCTCAGAATTAATGTGATCATAAATTATTTGGACCAAATTTCACCTAAATCTGAAATACACTCATCATTAAAACTGCAGATTCCATAGCCAAATTTCCTGGACCAAAATTGTAAGAAGTGTTGCCTCTTGACTATGGCACCAAGACTGTACTAAACACAGATATCTCAGTAAAATACATATAATTCAAATCATTACACAACCTCAACAGGGAGGTAAGCAAAATAGCATGGCTACAAATGTATATGTTATAATAGCTTGATAACATGGGAAGGTGCTTGAGACATCTTGATTGCAAACTCAAAATACAAAGTAGCATCAAAGAGGACATACCTTGGCAGGTGTTTCTGCAGAGGCCTCAGAATCAGTGGAGACCTTTCTTCTGCGCTTTGTAACTTTCTGAAAACAAAGGAAGACAGGTTAATGCAAAATATGTCCAATTGTAAATTGAATCGAACATGATGCATGAAAGAAAAGGATAATACAAAGTTACGACACCAACCTGCTCCTTATCAGCTAGCAAAACATCAGTTGTGGAATGTGGGGATTCCAAAAACTCCAACAATTTCACGGTGAGATCTTCCTGATATTTGAAAACAATCCAGATAAGAGGATTCTAACCTTAACATACAATTCAAACATTGAAATACCGTTTTTCATTTACTAGCCTTCTTAATTGTGGTCTTGTTAACTGGAATGTTAAGAACATCACAAAAGTCCAATAACTTCTCCTTTATGCATTTGTCAAGCTTCTCCTTCACTTTTGCTCTCTGTTTTTCCTGCAGGAAAGAAAAGAAATGAAAGTTCCATGCATGTATTCACAGACGAATTTTAGCAAAACTAAGGGATTTCAACAGAGAAAATGCTGATGACCAGCAAGGACAGATACCTCATTCTCAACCCAAACAAATCCTGAAAATTTCCCAATGTTTCTTTTCAGATTATGTGTCTGCAAACAAAATTCAGCACATTACTCATGACAACAGCAGGATACACAATAAAATCGAAGGCAGATATAATAAAGTGCAAAAAACATGCGAAAGATGATAAAATCATACTGAAAGTTAAATTGTTGGAAAGGTCACCTTTGCCTTCTTTCCAAACAGAACTGTGTGAAGTAGCTGTAGGTTTTCATCAGGTTTTCTCTTGGATAACTTGAAGGCAACTGAAATAGTTCACAAGATCAGAAAATAGGTGATTCTGCCAAGACAGAAATTTCTATTAGGTGTTTTAAAAAAAAGACTGGAATATATTATAAAAACAAAAGAAGCATGCCAGTAAAACTCTGCCTAGAGGTCTATCCTTCAACACATTGTTTAAGAGGTCAAAACTGGTATGAAGCAACTCGTGGGGCACAAAAACACCACAGATGAAGGAACTTGAGGATGAAAGCACCTTTTCAGACCTGTATGTCCAATTATAGAATAGACTTGATAAGACTGCAACATATTACATTCAAAACACAATGCAACGAAGAATGTAATCTGATGATTAGCACAGGCGACTCAAGGTGGTGCATAATTTTCAAAAAAAAACCGGAAACATAGTTTGATAGAAATATCAGGGTAGTCAAATAAAACATTGAACCACATGCAAATATGACAAACACAATCTGTATGATCTAAATTATGACTTGTGAATGTGATTCAAACCACACAAGGTTCAAAAAAAAGCAGTACAGCCCATTTCCTTGAGTTTAATGCAAGTAGACACTGAAAACACAATACCGCAACATAATCACAAAGAAACAGAAGTTCAAAGGCATATCAAAACAACATTCATTGTCTAAAAACCTACAAAATGAAAATGAAACCAAGAATGTGTACAAGCAGGAATGTCTTCGATGAAAGAAACTCGAAAAGTCACAACATTTTGCATTTTGCCCAATTTAGGGTGTAAATAAGTTAGAGTAATAGCAAAAACTGTCCAAGGAAGTGCAAGAAGCACAATTTCATTTATATCTCCATACAAACACTTCCTAATTGCCCTCTGCTTGAATTGCTAAATTCTTCTAGGAAAAATCATCAACCCAAATACTCCTTTTGAAAGCATTATGGCCCATCTTTACTAACTCATCAGAATACAAAATTCCCTAAAGGCATGCCAAAAATCTCTCATTTAGGGTAACGATAACCTGAACATTGGCCTTAAAAATCTAATCGTAGTGTATGCTTTTCAACCATACTGGCTGCAAAAATCACAAGACATCCATATTTTTTGCTAATAATAAATGGGATACTATAAAATCCTATCCCAATATTTCTTTTGCTAGGTCCATAGCTAAAAATCACAAGGTTCATTCAAAAATGAAATTCAATCGGGGAAATAAACAGTAACAAGAGCAATCGCCAACAAATGATGAAAACCAAGAAACAATTACCATTGGGTATGTCCTTAAGTTCAGTTCCACGACCCTGAAATGACATGAAAAGGAAATCTTGAGCCAACACAAATTAACCCTAATTTCTAATATCCATTTTAAAAAGAAAAAGAAGAAAGTACCTTTTCAATGGAAAAACCCTTAGGAGCAGGAGTCCTCTCCACAGCCTCGGCAGAGAAGCGAACCACAGTTTTCCTCTCTCTTGTAGGCCTTTCATTCGGGGTAACAGGTTCCTTCGAGCTAGTCGAATTCCTCCCTTTCTTAGGCGTCTTGGATTCTTCTTCGCTCTTAGAAGATTTCCTCTTCTTCTTCGACTCTCCTTCATCTTTCTCCTCCCCACCTTTCTCTTCTTCTCCTTCTCCTTTCTCGTCCTTCTTTACTTCTTCTTCTTCCTCTTTCTCTTCTCGTTGCTCCGTCCCGTCACCTTTGTCAGCTTCCTCCATTTCTTGATCTTCCTTCTCTTCCGCCTCTTCATCGTTCTCCTCGACCTCCAATTTCTCTTCGACGGCAGCTCCGTCTTTGAGCTTTTTCTCGTCTACGGTTTCGTAAGCCATGAAAATAAACACGCTTTAGAGGATTTCGCGTCGCTTAAACCCTAGGGTTTTAGATGGCCAGACAAAAACCCTAATTTTTTTTTCTTCTCACTGGATCTTCGTAGAGAGAGGGAGAGAGGGAGAGTAAGAGAGAATGAGGATGAACGAAAAGAAGGGGGGGGGGGAGATTAAGGGAATTGAGGGGGGAAATTTGTGGAAAGGGCGGGGGAGCTGAATTTTGGTGGGGGTTTCAAAAATTTTGATGTGAAAACTATTAGCGGACTTGCCCGCAAGAACCTAAGTTTCGAGTGTGTGTCATCGAGAGCACTCCTCAATTTTTTAATCAATTTATGATTTATTTTAATTATTTAAATTTATGCAATTATTTTTAATTCTTAAAAAAATAAATTACTAACTAATAAAATAATTACTAAATTAATTTATAAAATAAAATTAAAAATTATTGATATCTAAGATTTTTAGAAAATATTAAATAAATTTTAAAATTCTAACGAATATATTTTAAAATTTTTATTTTATTTTTAAAAATTAAAATTGCAATAATAAAATTGAAATACAGACAAATAAATAAAAAATTTCAAATTTAAAAATTAAGGCTAATAATAATAATAATAATAATAATAATAATAAGAATAATAATAATAATGCAGTGCAAACACACAACCAAATCAAAACGGTGAAATTGAAATCAAATGCGCAAACAGTGGTGGAATGCAATCGTCTCTGGGAGGAGAACACGAAGCGACGACCGGAGAAGACGAATCGACCGCGGAAGTCGAAGCGACTGTGGTTGTTCTGGGCGGAGACAGCGAAGAACGGCGATAGAATCTTCAGAAGGCATCGAAGACAAATTCGATGACGGAGGCGATGTCGAGCCAATGGTGGTCGGAGGCGAACGTGCTTCTGACTGAGATTTCGAAGACCGGTGACGATTTGGCGAAGGGCGATAGGCGATAAAGTCAAACGGTGGAGATTGAATGTAGGCGGCGAAGCTTCGATGGAGGATGAACGGCTGAACTTTCGAAGGCGATTGAACTATTGATGAGAAAAGCGAACGGGCGGAGAAGTCGAAGAACACGAAGGCTGAACTCAAACGGTTGAACGGCGAATATAAATGTACGGCAGAGATGAACTAGACGTTCGAAGAAGAACTCGAAGGCGAATCGACGGTTCGACGGCAAACGGTGAATGAACAGTTGGACAAAAGCGCTGATGAAGTTGGACTGAACAACGGCAACTTGAATTCCGAAGGTGAAATTGAAGAAAGCTACTAGAATTAAAAGCCAAAACTGAAAAAGAAAAGAAAACGGGAAGGAAAAAAACTCCGACTCCTTTTTCTCTCTGCGCACATATATGCTCCAATCCCCAATCATAGGGCTTAGATTTCTTTTCCATTTTTCCCTTTGTTTCCTCAGATTTTCTTTCAAACTTCTGTTCGATTGCAAAATCTTCAATCTCCATGATTCTGTTCTTCGACGTGCGTACTGCTACTGTAGTTCAATTTTGCAATCCCCTTGGCTTTAGGCTTGGGAAAAAAAATCAGTAAATCCGAGAATCCGCGATATCTGATCGGGAGCCGATCCGCAAAATGCAGATATCCGATCGGTCGGATTATACCGATTCGGATTTGATTTGGATTTTAGAGTGCGGATATGGAAACGGATTTAAGTTTTAAAATTCCATGTATATCTCACCATATTTGCATAAAAATGGGTCCGAACCCGAGATTCGTTCAAGAAAACTTGAAAAATCAAGGCTCCAACTCGATCTGAAAAATTAAAGGGGTCTCTGAATTCAAATCATAAATTTTATTTTTTATATTTTTAATTCATTTTATAAAATAATAAACACAAAATAAAAACATATTATTTATTTAAAATAAAATACAAAACAAAATTATTATATCCGATTAAGAATTATATACCATTATAAAAATTAACATTGATAATACCATGAAATATTAAAAAATTATATCATTGTAATATATTAAAATTATCAAAATAATTATTACACTTTATCTTAGTCAAAAAGGTATATTATCAAAATAATTATTATTTTTTTTACCTTATCTTGTACACCGTTAGGTATTTGAGGTTTCGCTCTGACGAATTCAGATCAATCGTTGCAGTAATTCTTTTGGGAGGACGGGTTTCCTAACAGGGAACGTTCCATACACATGAGGGTCCGATACTCCCGACGGGAGTTGAATCTCGGTTATGTTTAAGGGTACTCAACCCTGTATTCAGTTGCCAATCCACATTAATAAAAAAAATAATTATTTAAATACCATGATATTTGATTTTAAATGAGTTGAATTCGTTGGTGTTGAAAATTGACTCAAAATTAAAATGAGTTTAAATAATGACCCAATCTCGACTTGGCCCCGAAAGGAGCCAAGCTTAGTTCTTTAAAACGGGTCGAGCTCAGGCCAAGCCGGCCCAGCCCAATTGCCAATCTTTCGTCTGAAGGCAATTAAGTAAAGTCTCTCACTCGCCTACTATAACCCTAATAAACCCTAACCGACGCTTTCCGATTCTCACCTCCATCATCGGTAGACGTCTCTCTCTCTCTCTCTCTCTCTCTAAACCCTAATTAAACCTAAACCTAGCCCCTTCAACGGTGTCTCTCTGCGCAGTGCGCCCCCTGGCATCTCGCATCTCTCATCTTTCGAAACGCCGAACACCACTGACCTGGTACGTTATCTCTCTCTCCGTCTCTCGTACGAGTTGTGGATTTCGTGTGTGAGCTTGTATGTGTGTGGGTATGAACGGATTTTGTGCTTGAGATTCGGTAATTAGGTTTTTTATGAACGAATGTTGTGGATTCTACTTTTAGGTTCGTCAGCTGTGAATGTCTCCCTGAATTTTAGCAACGCCAAACCTGCAGCAAATAACTCCCGGCAATGGATGGGAGCAAGATGGCTTTTATTTTGCTTGTTTTTATTCATTTCTTGTTTTGTAGTTCATTGTGTTGGCTGTTGGGGACTCTTTCATCTCCAACACGATTAGGCTTTTAAACTTGTAAGCTATGTATAGTGAATATTGCAACAATTTGAGGAGTTTTTATTTATATTTTTATGAACAATTACACTTGTAAGAATAATATTGGTGCAGAATCCATTAGAGAACTTCTTACATATCCCTTGGTAGCTTTCTGTTGGTCAGTCTTTAAGCATCCCTTGGCACCCTGCACTCTTACATATCGTAATTTTATTATTGATTTGGATAATACTTGCCTATAGACACAGTTTATTTAGTTAAATGTTGTATTCAAAGTATTGACATGCTAAACTATATCTATTATTAGTTCTGCACTTATAGAAATGTCAGTGATCTCAATAAAATTACTTTGTCTCTTCCTCACTGTACACTAAAAGTCTTGCTGATGGATCTTGTGCAATGGAACAGATAATGACCTACTAATTTTTGGAGGTGGACATGCTGTAACCATATCGCTTTGTGCTGCAAAAAAGGGTTTGGTGAATCCATCTGCAATTGCTGCTGTTGCACCCACCTGGGCTGGTCCCCTTACTATTGTGTTTGGTTTAGATACCAAAGCAGAATCAAGGTATGCTACTTTGCTACTAGTCCTAAACTTATGTTGGTTTGATTTTTTAGTGTACATACAATATTACTTGGCTACTTGGGGATAACTTGGACTGTATTGATTTTTCTACCAATCCATAATGCATAATTTGTACCAACCATGGACAGATGCAGTAGGAATTTCTTTGAGATAAAAACACTTGTCAATTGCGATACTTGTGCAAATTGGAACAATTGTTAGAACTTGTTGAAATGCATATATTTCATAATTGTGGAAATGCATATAGCTCACGTAGTTTCACAGCATATTCATTAGGACTAATCTAATCTAGTTAATTTTGATACTTCAAGATTTTTGTTAGATGATGAAAATATGTGGGTTCCATTTTTTGTTATCTAACCCTATTAATCATAGAGCTGCTCTTCCTCTCTATTAAGGAGCATAATCCCCCTTTCAGAGGCAGGAGCCAGTATGGGCCATCAATATGATTGAAATATTATAATTAAAAAGACAAAGAAAAAGAAAAACCCAGAATTACTTCCCCCCTTTTAGGGAGACAGAAAGAGATATGAATGTGGATAAGATCATTTATCTTAACTCAAGTTTATCTAATAAGCTGAGATAAATGATCTTATCATAACTCGAGTTTTGATAAATGATCTTATAAACGAATGTACAATTATGTTATTGGTTACGTATGGCTTATTGCCGCATATGGAGAAATCTATATATGTATTGCTTTCTACAAGAACTAATTTTTATTTTTATTTTTTTTGGCTGTAAATGCTTTGGGGTTTGCCCTAATTATGTGCTTTTAAGTTTTAAGCAATTGCATTTTCTAAGTTGTTGTGTCTCTTTTTTCTGGACTTAACTACTAAATTTGGTTTTAAATATTGGTCTATGGAATTACACTACTGGGTAGCCATGTTGCACGGTTTGAGGGAGAATTAAAGCCCTTGAGAGACATCTCCAAGGACAAAAATAGTTCCTTCTTACTAAATGCCGAGTTGCATCAAAAGATTGTGCAATCATGTTATTGGCAATGCATGGCTTCTTGGACCCTTCTTAGTAAATATTGAGCAGTATAGGAAGAATGTACAATCATGTTATTGGCAATGCCCTGTTTATTGCCAAGTGTAGAGCACTCTATATATGCTCTCTTTGATTACGCTACTAGGTTTTTTGCTTAACTGCTAACTTTAGTTCTGTAAATTGATCTATGAAATTACGCTACCGTGTAGCCATGTTAGAAAGAATTAAAGCCTTTAAGAGACAGCTCTGGGGATAAAGTGGACATTTCTTTGTTAATGTTGAGTTGCATAGAAAGAATGTACAATTATGTTATTGGCTATGCATGACTTATTGCTGCGTGTTTTAAGCAATTCTACATCTACATTGCTTTCTTATTCTGGAAGCGGTAAATGAATAATCTAATATGGAATCAGATGTTTTTTATGTAGCAATTTTAGATATTCTGTGGTTTGGTCTTGTTTTTAATCCATAACATATATAAATGAATGAATAGGTCTGGCTAGGTAGGGATTGATTGAAGGGGGGGACAAAAATGAAAAAAAAGGTAGAAAGTTATCACCTAATAAAACGCAGGGCAATGCGTTAATAATCTTCTTTTATAGTGTTTCATTTTGGATCCTTAGAAATTGGTTTTATACCAGAACAAATCATAGAAATGAGCCTTTTCTATGAGTCTGTTTTTGACTAAATTATATTGTTTGTAGGTCATTTGGAATATATACAGTTTCAATTGTAAATTGATAATACTGTTAAAGCCTACATGGAGAGCACAGAAGACACTGGTTTAGGGCCTCCTGAAGATCCAGGGCTTGATCTTTATACTATTCCAAGCTATGCAAGTAACTCTCTATCTCTCTCTCTCTCTCTCTTTCTCACTCTAACTGTGTGCTATTCTGATTGCTCATTTAAAACCCCAACTCAAAATTGATCATTCAGGTTGGTTTTCTTGGAATGAAATCCATGAAACTGAGAGAATCTCACTGAAAGAATTTTTTGATGGAAGCTCAATCTCAAGAACACCCAAAATCTACAAAGAATACAGGGACTTTATCATATCGAAGTACAGAGAAGATCCTTCTCGAAGACTCACATTTACTGAGATTCGGAAATGTTTAGTTGGTGATGTTTGTGTTCTTATGAAAGTATTTCGTTTCCTGGAAAGATGGGGATTAATTAACTTTAGCGCGACCTCTTCTTCATTTGATGATGCAATTGCGCTGGTGGGTGAGGGTGAGGAAAAATGGAACATTAAGGTTGAGGAAGGTCCTCCTAGTGGAATTAGGGTTTCCGCCCTTCCAAATTCATTGAAGCCTGTTTCATTACCGCCCAGTTTGAATGATGTCCATGATACTCCTGACAGTTTATTACCATTGCCTCCATTGGCTTCTTATTCAGATGTTTTTGGGGATTTAAAGGTACAACAGCACAAGGGATTGGCTTGTGAGAAATGCAGTGAAACTATTGATGCAGCACATTATGAATCTGCAGAGGTATCTTGCTCTCTTAGATTACCTTTTTCAGTTTATTTTGGTCACATTATCATGCCAACCCCATGTGAACCCTATGCAGATGCATGTACGCTCTTATATGAATTCGTACATTCGCTTTTATTCCATAGCATAAATAGGAGGCATATACTTTATTGGTTGCATGAAGGACTTATGACCGCATGATGTTTTGACTAGCTTATATGGAGAACAAAATTAATGAGTAGAAAGCAAAAACAAGCCCTTGTTCATTTATTCAATTCATAAAAATCTCCCAAGACAGGTTGCATAGAATTGAAATGGAATTTTATTTCCACAGAGAGCTGAAGTTTCAGCCATGAATTCAACTGGGTAGAGTTGAAAACTCCCCTGAGCTAGGACACTTGATTGGTAGACTTTATTTATTGGTCACATAAGTGATAATAAAAGTTTGTCCTCCTAGTACATTGAAAACCCAATTCTGGACTAGCACAGACTCCCTGATTAACTTGAATGTTGGATTTATGGAGATTATCAGTTGTATAATATGAAGATGGAGGAAATTTTGAACAATGTGGAAGTCTTAGATGGTTTAGTGTTGAGTAACTCAACCACATACATTAAGAAAAGTTTACCCCAATGCTGTAACGATGTGTTAGATTATAAACTCTCTCATGAGGTCTTTTTTTGGCCTGTATCAATCACATAGTAGACATGTGTTGGATGAGATGGGGGAGGTCTAGAATTAACTGCTCTAAATTTGATAAAGGAATAAAACTCGTTTAAGAAGAATATTTAATGCTTTATCTTTGATAAGATATCCTTTCTGAAAGAGATGCCACAGAAAAGGGAAATTAGAGAATTTTGATCTTCAAAGTTCTTTGATAATTAATCCATTTTTTGTTTTGTTTTGTTTTGCTTTTCTTTTTTTCTTTTTTATTTTTTTTGCTTCTTGGGCCGAAAAGAGAGAATTGTAAGAGTTTGTTGATTGCCGCAACAGGGGAATAAAACGATTTGTGTAAAATGCTATGAAGACAAAAACTTTGAGGAGGGGAAGTCTGCAGATGATTTCAACTTCAAAGAAAGCATTGAAAGCTGTGGGAAACATGGAGCTGTCTGGACTGAAGCAGAGACTTTACTTCTTTTAGAGTCTGTCTTGAAGCATAGAGATGACTGGGATCTAGTTTCACAAAGTGTTCAAACGAAGACTAAATTTGATTGTATTTCAAGGCTGTTACAGCTACCTTTTGGCGAGCTTATGTTGAATTCAGCCAATGATAAGGGTAAATTATTTGAAGCACATGATGCTGCAGGCACTGCCCAACAAACTCGGTCAAGTCCACCTAATACTACTGAGGTGCCAGAATTGATAGATCAGTGTCATGAGAATAAATTTGAGCAGAATGGCACAGCGAGTGAAGGTCCCCCAATGAAGAAAAGGTTTATAGCTTCTCTCTCAGATGCTGGTAGTTCAATAATGAAACAGGTATGATTGCCACAAATCTCCTTTCCAGTGCAGTTAAGTTTTGTTGTTAAGAGTAGAGTCCTTAATTAATTTTACTTGGATTCTTTTATTGTCATGAAATTTGGACTAGAATTTACTCTAAAGTAGAATGGAAAAGTGTGTTTTGTGAGTTAATAAAATGAAAAATTTGTACTAGAGATGAAAACCGAAGTTGACATCACTAAGCTTTATCCATATATGGATCAGAGCTTATAAGTTTTTCTTTTGTGAATGCTGCATTATTATTTTCCGTGAATATCACATGCAGTGACTCGAATGATTGATTGAGATGCTTTAGGATTATGATTATCCATGAACTCGTGATTTAATATGAAAATTCAGAGGTTCTTCTGTTACTTAACACACATTATTAGCATTAACTCTATTGCCCTTAGGTTGCTCTCTTCTCCACTATGGTTGGACCACGTCCAGCAGTGGCTGCAGCGGAGGCTGCTGTTGCGGCACTTTGTGAGGAAAATCCATGTACAAAGGTGATATTTGATGCTGAGGAGGATCCTGAAAATTATGAGTCTTCCATGATAAATGATGAGCCAGAGAGGTAACTTGCTATATGCTATTTCTGTGACGATCCTTAAGTACCTAAAATATTTCTATAACTGTTAATTTCTTTTTTTAATGTTTCAGAGCCCCTCAAGGTGAAAAACCTGAGATGGATGGAAGCTCTGGTGTATCAGGTAATTCTGAGATATAGAAGAAATGCAGCTTGGTAGTGGTGTAAATTTGGCTTGTGAAACCTCTGTGACCATTCTGTTCAATATACAATTGCTGCAACACTTTTCTTGTTTCTTATTTTACTCATTTTCTCTCATATTCCATGCTAGATCATAGTGGCATGGTAACAAAGCACGTAACACTTATACCTAATTGTCTTGGCTACCCTTCTCTCTTGCATTTAACTACATGCAATGGCATATTTCTCACATTATGGCCTGCTTTTTTTTTCTCCCTTAATTACCATATATTCTTTCATCAAGCCTTAGCTGTTTTAAATAATTCTTTTTTTAATTGATTCATGGTTTCAGAATCTCCAGAGAAGTCCTCTGTGAAAAGTTCCATACCTTTAACCTTGCGACTTCGAGCTGCGATTGCCACTGCTCTGGGTGCTGCTGCTGCTCGTGCTAAGTTACTAGCAGATCAAGAAGACAGGGAGGTAGAAGAGCTTGTTGCGACCCTTATTGAGACACAGGTACGTAGTTTTGCATTAGGATACATTACTAAAAATGAGCCATGTCCATCCTGGGCACTTGAACACAACACAACTAACAATATTGTGCAAAACTTTGTTACAACTTGATCATGTCACCATGTCCATATTGTGTCTCGCTAGTGTCCATGGTCTATAGTTCGCAGTTTCTTCTGACGTTTCCTGCCACTTTGTTGTTCTTCTGGTACTTCATTAGATTTATGAATCAAAAGATTATCTATCTCGTACTTACCTTGTATCTGTGAATGCTAAATAGATGAAGAAGTTACACTGTAAAGGCAAATATCTTGAAGATTTGGAACAGATAATGGAGAATGAATACAAGCTCATCCAAGATTTAAAAGAGTCTATCATAACAGAACGGATTAAAGTCCTACAACAGGCATTTAATACCGGAGTTCCAAGATTGAGAGAGATCATACCTTTGTAAAAATAGATAATGCGCCAAATAAGCACCTACGAAGTCTTGTTGAGCCTCGGCCTACGTGACAGCCATATTTTGTTCTTGTACAATGAATCTAAGTAGTCACTTCTATTTAACTTATGTTGTATTTTACCTTCTGTACAATGACATGATCCTGTTGCTTGGGAAATGGAAGTGTCTCCCTGTTAATTTATTTCTCTATTGAATGACTAGTAGCCCCTGATCCCTTATTAGTTGCATGGAAGTTCTGCTGACCAACTTATTCAAACTCAGAATTATGTGGCATATTGGGATCCAAGATGTGCATCTTATAATTTCATACAAAGCAAGGCAATGATTTCATATGCACAGACTTTCCCCAAAAAAAGGAGAAATTTTCTGTACAATATGATATTTATTCAGTTTTCTAACTAATAATAATCGTCCTCGGGCACAAGTGGGGTTCGATCCTTTCCTTAGGGCATACAGAAGACTTTCTACCTCAATTCTTTTAATGCCCCATTTCAATTTTATTATATTTAATTGGATAAGAATTTTCAAAATTTTACCTTGAGTTAAACAATAAAAAGTTAATTAAATAAACTTTTAACTTGAATTTTGATTAATAATCGCTTTTACTTTTTATCTATTGCTCCCACCTTTGAAAAATAAATCATAGGTATTTATATTACTAATTGGATAGATGCAAAGGAGGGGGTTTTGACTCCTGGGGGTATGCTGGGATTGGAAAATTTTGCTGTGGTGATGGGGAAGAGAGGGGGGGGGGGGTTTGTGAGGCAATGTTTCAAAGAAGTTAGAAAGAGAAGACATGTAGGAGAGAGAAATTGAATCTATGTGGCGATGTACGACTGGTTTAGTGAAAAGAGTGTTAGATTTTTTAATTAAAATTCAGATTTAAAAATTGAGAATGAAAATAATTACGTTGAAAGAGTTTTCTCCTAAACAAAGTCCAATAACAATTTGAACTGTATTAATCATTTGGGATACCGATTGGTCAGGAATTAAAAAAAAAAAAAAAACTGTGGCTCCACGTTGAACAGGTACGACTCAAGCACCATGTTGGACCAGGCTTGGTTGGGGTTCTAGTTGGGGGCTCCACTATCGAGCTTGGGCAGGGGTTAACAGAGCACGCAGACCTTCGGTAGCACTCTCATGAAAATATATCCTGTTTGAATTATAATTCAATCCCACTGCAACACCAACAGTTGCAAACCCTTCTCCAAGAAATTAATCTATTTCTATTTTTGCAAGTAACTCTTTTCTTAAATTAAATTAAATTTAAAATATCTTGATTGTGAAATATGTACTTTATTCGACAAGTCTAGGACCCATTTCAAAAACAGTTGAGAGGGCTTCTTTTGTAAAACTCATTGATATGACAATATTTTAAATTATTTAAAAAAAAAATACCTTATTTGCAAAACTCTATATTTCATATAATTTTTTATTTTAATTACAAATTTTTATAAGTAAAACATAACAAAAAATCACAAATTTGGATTGTTGCCAAAACAATAATGTTTTCCTATGATCTAACGGCAAGTTCTATTAGTAATAGTTGTTGTATTTGATAATCATATTGAATTTGATTAAATTTGATTTGAATTGAATTGTGTTTTTAAGAAAACAAAATTCTCACGACTCCTAGTAAATTGAAATCTAAAACCTTGTTGAAGGTGTATTAATATTCAGTCACGAGACCAACTAAGTATTAGTATCAGCATTAGAAATAATTGCCGATCATCATACAACTTCGTTCCACTTGATGTTCCCCAAATGCCCAAAAGAAAAAAAAAAAAGAATAAAAGAAAAAGGAACTAGAACAAGTTTTTCCGGGATTGAAGCAAAGCAACAATGATGCTAGAAAGCTAATGAATGATCTGAGGATGTTGTCTTAGGTAAGAAGATAGGTTTCTAACTTTTTAAGATATGCACTGGTCTTAAAAGGAGCTTTGACAATGAAACAATAATAAAAGAACTTCACCAAATTGCAAAACTTTTATCATAAGAAAATGGATTTACTATTAGTATTAATGTCCTAAAAAGCTGGTCTACCCTACAAAATGTGTATATGTATGTGTGTGTGTGTCTTTTTTTTTTTTTTTTTTTTTAATATTAAGGGGTGTGTTGGTAAAACCAGTGTTACTATCTCTTATTTTACTCTCTAATTTGAGATATATAGCCAATGGCCTTTTGTTGAGTTTATCATTGTAGTGCAGTAATAACATTATATATATACTTTTATAAATTACCGACACACTGATATTTCTTAAATAAAATTTCAAATTTAAATTTTATGAACAGGAAACACGTGTCAGGAGAGTTTCGCTTCTTAAGTGTCTAACTTGACTTGAATTAGATTTAGTTGAATTTAACGTGTTTATCGAATGTTAATAATTTATATATATATTTTTAATAAATTGGACATTTGAATGCATTTTCACAATCAATTTTAATTAATTGACTTCAATTAAAATATCAGGGATACAAAATACTAGCCAGATCAACTCCGGGAACGACAATCACAAGATGGAGTGTTCAAGGCAACAAAGGGAAACCGGAATGAATGCTTTTAAAGATAAATATTAGCTTGAGTATGTAGCTTTTCAAAACTAACAAAGAAAGAAGTGGTCCTAGCAAACAACATATTTTCTACTCTACTAATTACAGAGCAAGTGACATATTTCTTGAGTGAAAGTGAAAAATCCAGTTGTCTCACCTGCAAACAATCTTCCATAAGCTACCTTTTTCTTCTGCAACCGAAACAGATCAAGAGAGAGAGAAAAAATGAAGGCAAATTTTAATGCCAGGGCATTTAGTGCATGCAGGAGAATTTTTCTACTCAAAAGCTGTGCGGAGGAAGGCGCATTTAAACGCATCTGATAAGGGTTTCAAACCTGTCAAACGCTTGTCTATAAGATTGACAAAGAATTCTCTGCCCCTTTAAAGTCCAACACACAACGGAAATTCAATTCAATGTTATTTGTCCCACAAACTTAAATTTCAGGCTGCATTATGGTCTGGTCCTTCCTGCATGGCTGTTGAGCTAAGCTTTCTTTTCATGGATGACACTCCAGACTACGATAAACCAAAATTCAGCTGCTAAGTGTGTCTTCCAGTCTTTCTAGAAATCTCAAAGTTTCTTGTAAGAGAAGGATCCTTCTTGGTGTTTGGAGTTTGCATGAAAGCGTTGGGCAGTATTTATCCTCGAGTAATTACATCGAGGACCCAGAAAGTTAATGACGATAATGCTGTCCATGTAACATTACTCATGCCATCTTCATCTTCTTGGAAAATGCTGGGGGAAAAAGTGTAAAGTCTTCTCATTTTGCTTTCCAAAATGATTTGCATTTGTTCAGCATCAAACTGAGAGTATGTGAATGGCATGTCATCTTCATTCCGTTCCCAACATTAGTCATGAGAATGTATTCAATCAAACGGGGGTCCTTATTAGAGGTCCACTTATCATTTCATATGCTGCACAGAATGGATTGCAGCAAATGATTCCCAAGAAAATGCTCATTCAATTCTTGATTCCCAAATTAAGGCCAATAAATATTTTTTTCCCAAATGCACAGAATTTAGATGAATTCTAACAACAAACATATCCTCGAAGCAAAAGAATAAGGCACCGACACCATTAGAAACATAAAAATTGGAGGGCCCCCGGGGGGGGGGGAGGGAGAGAGAGAGATGAACAAAACTGTCTCATATATATTGATCAAATTCTTCGAGTACAAAGCTATCCATGGAAGGTTAATGAGTACAAGTGACAAAAAATTTGACATGCACAATATATGATCAAGTGTGCTGATAAAACTTAATTGTTTATTTTCTTCTAATCAACATTTGCACTCAAACATTTTAACAACAAATCTTCAAAGAATATAACTCTCACTCCTATTTTCCAACCCCAAACTTTCGTGGCATATGTACTTCTTCCCACCTGCAGTAAACCACAAGCAGATACACGAATTGGTTTAAGATGAACAAGATGGCAAAAACACAAAAAAAAAAAAAAAAAAAAAAATCAAAATCGTAGTAAGCTAAGCACCTGTATTTTCTGCAGAACTCTTTTTTACTTCTGACCTTTGCATGCACATAGACAAGGAAGTACTAGAAAATGTATCTTCAAGGAAGTACTAGAAAATGTATCTTCAAGCAATACTATTTTCTATGCCCAAATTGATTGACAGCTCTTCCCTCCTTCAACTTCAACCTTGAGAATCATCCTTGGGAGTAGAATCTCTATGTTGCTGCATCTGTTGTTGTTGATGATGATGAATGTGATCTGCACTACCTCTGGCTTGCATTTGCTGGTAAAAGGCATTTAAAGCTTGGGTATTCAACACACCTATATGACCATCTTGAGAAAGCCCAAGTTCCAAACCAGGAAGTTGAGGATTTCCAGTCAAAATTGGAGTGAAATTCACTTGACCCATGTTGGTACCTTGAAAATCCAGACCTTGAAAACCATACTTGGGCAAATAAACAGGAGTTTCACCTCCCAAATTTGATGTCGATGGACCAGCCAAATTAATGAAACCAGGAGCATGTTCGATGCCCGACGGCCACACACTTGTGCCCACGTGAGATCTACCTATATTACTCCCCACCATGCTACTCCCCACCATGCTCCAACTATGCCTGTTTTCAGATCCAATACTTGTGTCTAATTCATTGATTTTTGGCTGCATACCTATTGAAAAAGAGATCCCCTGTTGCGAAATAGAGCTCCCTGCAGCCGCAAGAGCTGAGGCAGGTATAGTTCCAGTGCCTGTGGCTGCAATGATTGAAGGCTCAGCTTGCTGTAACAGCCACTGTATCGTTTCGCCATCCGATTTATGACCCAATTCTCTTGTTAGCTGAAAAATTCTGGCTGCACAAAGAGCTGGCATTCTTATTCTCCTTCCTCTTCCCTCCACTTTTATATGTCTGTCTTTGTTTGAGCTTCTCTTTGGAGCTAGTTGCTTCTTCCCTTCAGCTTTGTCGGCAATCGCGATTTGTGAATCTTGGTTCTCTGATGCTTTGTTTTCACTCATGGTTGAGATTGGGGAAGCGGTTATGGCTTCTTGGGAGGATTTTAGATCCAAATATAAAATAAAAAAAGGAAAACAAGAGAAAGGAAAAGGACCTCTCTTTGATTGAAGAAAGTGAGAAAGCCTACTCTTCTACGGATTTTCACCCTTTATGGAAAAGAATGAACCTATTGTTTCATGAGGATATAGTGAAGATGACCCAAATATGCCGATTTAAGGTTCACTCCCTATTGTATAAAACTCTCTCTCTCTCTCTCTCGCTCTATATATATATATAAATAAGATTTTACTGTTTCTTAACTGCAGTGGGGTCTTCGTACACTTTGATTTGATAGTCCATTTTAACTGCCAATTTCATCACCCATTCCAAATCCAACCCCAACAACCTGAGGAAAACTAGTAGACCTCTGAGGCTACCACCCTATCATCCTTTACCAATCAGATATAAATTTACAAATTCCCATTTTATAAATTTATCAACTTATAATATATAAAATAACTTTATATGATAATTCTAATTAAAAGCGAGACACGTTTGTTATTAGCAAACAGGATTCTCCACATTTTTTCTTACCCCATGATGGCAACACCAATGTATGGCTCTCATCTAATCCAAGGTGTCTTATATCCAACTAGCAGCCAATAATGTCACACTAGGCAAGACCTGATTGGGTCGTGGAGTTGCTTCTTCACCACTACAAGACCATCCTCATCGTTCAAGACAAAAGAAAGCAAAGGAATCTACAACCTTGGTCTCCCTTCTACAATTTAACCATGGTGAAAAGTTTAACTTATTTTTTAATTTTTTTCCTATCTTTTTGGAGTTTGTATTATGAATGAGATGCCCTTTATGGTTTGACATTTCATTGAGGGCATGCAGATAGTGGGCTTGTTTATACATTTATTATTTATTTATTTTTAATAAATTAGGGCTGCAATGCGTTCTGGAAGTGCAGCCAATTATTATGGTGTATTGAACTTGTCAGACAAAAAATTAAAGTGGGTAATAAAGAAAAAGGGTGTCCATGCCATCAGGGGATGGAGTGGAGGAGAGGCTAAAAGAGAACTAAGTCGTGGTCTTGCTAACAAAGATGGAGAAGAAGAAGAAGAAGAAGAAGAAGAAGAAGATTATTTTTGTGAAGACAATAATACATATCAGTGTCTTCTAATGGAAACTTCAGCATCCAAAAAGAACAGAAATCGAATTTCATATTTTTACTATGAGTAACATTACATGAAACAAATGAGTTAACAATCAAATCATGTGAAACTAAAAACCCATCATTTTTTTAAACTTGAAAAATGTTAAAAAATTTTGAAATATGTTACTGTAAAATTTTGGTTTATTTAGTCTATCTGGCATTATTCTTTAGCTCATCTGTGTTTCGATGAGGGTTGTAACAAATGAAGTTCTAAGCAACAAACTATACCAATTCATATACAGACATTTTTTCAATTATTGTGTCTTTGTCGCAACCACAATCATGAAGTCATGGAAATTCATTATTTCTATGATGTACCAAGTGAAAACTTGAGGTTGAAAATTATATTACTCACATGGAAAATTAGCTGAGTGCTATCGATATGACCTTTTCCATCTTGCTTTGCTAGAAATAGAAAGAAATCACATTAGTGTTTTCATATTTTCAGGTTTGTTATCCTAAGAAAGTGGAACATTGGATTTTGAAATATGACACAATGATATATGATATTTACCGTGGGGGAGGTACTAACTCCATTACATTAATTGTAAACATATGACCCTAGTCATGATTTTATCAATGCGAGGAAGAAAATGTGTCACTATAACATTATGTGTGTTTTAGCATAGAAACAAACCGGTAATAAAACATATGTCAGGATGCTAGGAAAACTTTTAAGAACGATTGAATTTGCTGACACTAGAGTATTTTCTTTCGCTAGTATATATGGCGTCATAAAAAATTTAGACAGTTACCAGAGTATTTCTTTTCGCTTGTATATGTGACAATATCACTAGCTAAAAGATTTAGACTAGAGGTGTTATGACACCCGGGTCGAGCTCGGGTATCATAATACCCGAGCTCGAGCTCGATGTACTTTAGGTGAGCTCGAGCTCGAGCTCGAGCTCGCCGAGTTTCTATTTTTTGAGCTCGAGCTCGAGCTCGAAGTGTCATCGGGTGTCATCGGGTAGTGTCGTCGGGTAGTGTCATTAGGTGGTATAGATAATATATTTAAAAAATATAATTTTTTATATAATTTTTTAAAAATATATATATATAATTATATATAAAATTTATTTTTTAAAATATTAAAATATTTCGGGTAGCTCGTCGAGTTTTCGAGCTCGACACAGCTGGGCTCGAGCTCGAGCTCGATACCCAGCTACCCAAGCCCGAGCTCGAGCTCGATACCCAGCTACCCAAGCCCGAGCTCGGCTCGAGCTCGGTTTGACCGAGCCCGGGCTCGAGCTTTGACCGGGTAGTGTCACGGGCTCGAGCTTTGACCGGGTAGTGTCACGGGTATCCGTGACACAACCCGGTATCATTAACACCCCTAATTTAAACATTAGTTTTTTTTGTAGTAGTATTTACAAAATGAAAAACTTTTTTGCTGGTTACAAAAATAAGACTTTTTTTCCCATAATTCTAACTAGAGGTTAACAAAGCCAAAAGGTACATGAAAAAATATGATATTAGTCATATAATTTAAAGCCACGATTTTGAGAAAAGAAATAGTAGTAGTAGAAGTAAGTTTTCAACCAACGTTTCGTTGGTCTAGTAGGAAGGGTACTAACACTTCATATCAAGAATAGGGGTTCGAATATTGGTAGTGACAAAAACGATGTTGGGAGAGTTCACTCCCGATTAGAACCCGACAGTAACTCGGCCGAGATTAGTCGAAGTAAAATTTCGGATAGTCAGTGGTGGATCAAGTCCAATGGACAGAAAAAAAAAAGTAAGTTTTCATTTGCACGGCACATGCTTTAGATTGTAATGGAGAAGCAGTGTGGGAAGTGCATCTCTTGACATAAAGCATCAGCATCCAAACAAATACACCTAGTGCATCTCTCAAGTGATCACAGTGAAAATCAATCACTTAATAGTGCATAGGCAATGATATTGATAGCGAGTCTCGATGCTGGTCTCTGTGTGCGTAGTGGCTTTTTCTTCAAAATCCTTTTGTTTATCTCAATTAACACCATAATTAAAACTGTTTTAGTCTCACATTAGTAAGCTTCACCTCCTTTCAAAAAAATGGAATATAAATTTTGGAGTTCTTTGTATTAGTAACTAATTTTTATGATAGAAATCAAGTTCTATAATCAAAAATCTACAGCAGAATATACGTATTAGTCATCTGATAATGGAAAGTCTTAAATTTAAGATAGGAATCAAGTTGTCTAACATAAATCAATTGACAAAGGCTACATAATTGAAGTTACCGACTCCTATATGTTCTTGCCATAAACGCGCTGCAGGGAGTGGAATTTTGTTTGGCAAATATTGAAGTCACTTGATTTTGATTCGATGCATAGAAGACCTATTCATGATGTTCTCAATAACATTATAGTTAGTGTGGCTTTGTAATGCTTGTAAATTTGGTTTCCCACATAGGAGACATAAGTACCCCAGATCCCAAAAGCACTACTCCACACAAGCACACCAGAAAAATTTTGATGGTCTCAATGCAATGGAACTTTACTTTTTATAGTTTAGATGGGTGTTTCTAGTTATAGCCATTTGAGGCTTTTAGATTCCATCTTTTTGGGAGGCTTAGTCTTGCTCCAACCAAAGTCATAGAGAACAAATCAAATTCCCAACCTATATTCCTCCTCAGCTCTCTCCTGCCACCCAAAAAAGAGTGGGAAAATATGGAGAGAGGGAAAAAAGTTCTCTCTCCAATGTCAACCAAACTTTTGCTTCATACCTTTGTTGGGATTGGCAAAAACTGTTATGACAGGAGGCAGTGCCTCATAAAAGCAACGGAAGCTGATTTAATTATTCAGTCCAATGACTAGTTTGCTATCTTCTGTTCAATCAGAAGAAATGTGATATGCACACACTGGTGTTACCATATTATTCTCTCTCCTTTCCTACATTCCGCGTTTGCTTCACGCGTCTCAATCACTAAGATCAACACTCTCCTTTCTCTCTCCAAGAAAAGAGAGAGAAAAAGAGGATCTCTATTTGGAACTTCCAATACACTTATTATTTTACATTGAACTGCATCTAATAACCAGAAGAAGACACACCGGCTCTATACATACATATATATATGTATTTATGTTATCTAGTACTTTTTTTTTTTCATTTTTCATTTTTAGCCTAAGCAAATGCAAAATCTTCCCGCAGACCCTGTAGCGCAGGTTGCGCTAAGGTACTTCTCCTGCAGCACTTTCTTGCACTCAGCAATACAAAGGGTGAGGGTGCATGGATTGAGCTCGATCCCAAATGCACATTCTACAAAGTCTGCTCCGAAAGCAAGCAGACCGATCATCAGTGTCAGCAGCACTAATGACCACTGCTTCACTGCCTTAGCTTCCATGGAAATATAGAAGTTTCTTTGTCTCAATGAATCTTGAAGAAGACGAGCAGTACCCTCCTTCATTATATAGCACGAATTCTAGTCTAAAATAAGCTCTCCATTATCAAATTTTGCATATAATTAATCAAAAACTTACCACTGCATAGATTTTGCAGCTTAAATTATAATTCATCCATCAAAGTCCAGACTCCATTACCTTCATAATGCTTTCTGCTTGCACCAGCATCCACTACCATCGTATCTGCTGCTCTTTTTAATTAGGATCATCCATGTATCCAATTAGAAATCAGCAAATATTTGAGACTGTACTGTTGTTTTCCATGTGTAAATGATTGATTTCGAGCTTCAAGAATCAATCACATGATGAAGGACTCCCCTATAGGGCCACGGTGACATGTGTTTGGCACTTTGATCAATTATATGTTAGTAAGACAGCACTCTGAAACTCTGGGTGATGACATTTAAATCTGTCCTCTTCCCAATAATTCTGAGGTCCTAGTAGTACTCTTCTGAACATCAACCAGGTGGATGCTGATTGGAGACTAACTTTTGGGGATATATGTTATCTTCAATGCTTGTCCTTGAACAGTCATGTCTTGGTCCCGGCACTACACACATCCATGCCTTTCGCATGCTTATGGTGCACATGAAGTTATCTCTAGCTCTCGTTCTAGAAGCAATTTGCTGCTCAATATGAGAGCTCTCTGCCACTACTTACGGAAACAACTAAGTGATAGGGTACCACCTTGACGTGGTAGACGTGATAGTTTCAAGCCTGATTATCACAAAATCTATACCAACACTACCGGAAAACACAGTAATAGCGACGGAATATTACCGATGGACAAAAATCCGTCACTAATAGCGATGGATTTGTGACAGACACGACGGACTAGAGACGGATTAGCGACGAAAATATTCCGTCGCTAAACCCTTAAAAAATAAAAAATTATAAAATTATCAGTGACAGATTACCGACTGAATTTTTAGCGACAAAATATTTCTGTCACTAATTTCCGTAGGTGAATTGGTGAAAAAAAAAATATATATGTACAGCCTTTAGCGACAGATTAGCAACGGAAAATTAGCAACGGATTATCGATAGATTAGCAACGGATTTTTTTTTATTTTATTTAATAATTATTTTTATTTTTATTTTATTTTGCAAAGAATAATATTATTTTCTTTTTTCAAAATTTTTATTATCTTATTTTAAGTAAAAATAAAAATATTTTATTATTTTATAATAAATTATAATTTTATATTATTTTAATATTATTAAAAAAATGAAATAAAGATAATAAGTAAAAAGGAAAAAAAAATATATTTAGATAACTTGCTTGGTTTAGTAGTAGACGTGCTCTCATATTTTCCTTTACGTAGGGGTTCAAAGCCCTCCGGAAGCAATTTGCACAAATTAAAGGCGGGCCATGCGGGTGGGCGGGTCGGGGTTCAGGGTGGGTCAAGGGCCTCCTGTTAGCCTTCTTTTTTTTTTTTCTAACTCAAAAATCAATGACGGACCCGGTCTGTCATTGATTTTTTTTTCTTTTTTTTCCAGTTTTTTTGTTTTCAGTTTTAGCGACGGAATATTTCCGTCGCTAAAATTAGCAACGGATTTTTTCAGTAACTACTGATATTAGCAACGGAAAAAAAAAATCCGTCGCCCATATTAAGTGAGATGCCTTTTTCTGACAGATTTAGTGATGAAAAAAATCCGTCGTTAATACCCTTCGGTGATGGATTTTAGGTCATCAGTGATTGAAAAATCCATCGCTAGGCCTGTTTTCTAGTAGTGCAACCTCTAATTTATTTTATTCGACATGTTTTATTTATGAATTGAAGCAAAAAAATATTAATTAGAAATATAAAATTTTATAAGTAGAAGTCATATTTTTTGTAAAAGAGATGAACATACTTACAATTTTTCATATTATAAATACGGCCTAATCATCAACGTCTATTTTCCCCAACACCTCTATGCAGTCCAAATCTGTTGAGCAATAGCATTATGAACTTTATGCACATGGGCATGGAAACGTATTTAGAGGGCAACAGCATGTGTGCCATGGTCACAAGATAGTCTCAAGATATAAATCTGTATATCAAAATTTTTTATAAGAAAAACCATATTATTTCAAAACCAAAGTAGTATGAAATATAAATAATATGTTAAATAAATCTAAACTATGAGTGGGTCCATTCCCATGACCTCTGGTTGTCTCTAGGAATATAGGGATACATATCTACTTTAATATCCCTATGTCCACAGGTCTAATGTTCCTCCATGTCCAAACATCAAATGTCGGGGGTGAACGCGTTGGGCTGCACACTCGTGCTGGACAACTGGGACAGCTACCCGTGGGCTGTGATTGATCACGGCTGTGCAAGTGGCCACCGCCACCTCCGGTGGCTATTCGCGCAGGCTACCACAAATCAATGGGGGAGGGGAAGAGGGACAAATGAGATGGAGAGATCTAACCCAGCCGCGGCGAGAGAGTGTGTAATGATAGGTTTAGAAAATACATGTAACAGGGATTTCGACCCTAATCTCCCTTGTGATTACACTTTTTTATGTTCAACGTCATAAAGTATTTGGTAAAAACTTGGGCACCTAAGTATAAAAAAATGGTATGTTATGGTGCTTATTTAAGAGAATTTAATTGACCCCCTCAATCGAAACTAGATTACCCCACCTGAAATAAAATCAAGTTTGGGAGCGGAAAGGGTTCCTAATCATCACCTTTTATTTTTTTTTGTTATAAACAATAACCGTATCGGAGATTAATTATATTTTATTCGACATAAATTGAGTTTTTAATAAATAAAATTTTTCAACTGCCTATTTTAATCCAAAATCTTTAGTTTTTAAGGGCATAACCTAGTGGTATAAATATTTTTTTTCTAATTTAGTGATATCAGATTCAAATCCTTATAAAAAAAAATCTAAAATCTTTAAACAAAGGGAGATGCAAGGGATCGACCCAATCTTTGTATCCATCCAATCTTGTATCTTGCATTGGACAGCCCCAGCGCTTCAGCCTCAATAAAATGATGAAGCCCAGAAAACAAGGATCGGACCTACAAAATGGGCTTTCGATGTGACCATGATTAGGTTCCACCCAATGTTTCTATTCATGTGAAAACTAGAAAGTTCAATGGGCCAGTCTAGAATTTCCTACTCATGCAGAGAAACCCCTACAAATGGGCTTCAAGAGTGCTCGTGATGAGGTCCATCCTCAGCCCGAGATCGCAGTTGAATACAGATTCGCGCCCAAAAACGTTGGAAACTCAAAACGTTCTCAGAAAGTGAAACCAATTCAGGAATGCCGAGAAGACGACTCAGAATTGTCTCGTCCTCGGACGAAGAAGACGACCCTGAAGAGCTCATAACGTTAGACCAACAACAGCAACAAGAAGAAAACCTAGAAATCAAAGTCAGTCAACACGAGTCGCCTTCTATTCCAGAAACCGAAATCCCAAACCCTAAACCTAACCCTAATTCTTCTATTCCCTACGAAATCTCTGACGACGATGATGACGATGCGGAGTTCATCGACGTTCCCGAGGAGTTCTCGCCTCCGGTGGTGTCTGATTGTCCGATTGAGGACGCCCTCCGGAAGTTAGGGTTGAGATTGAGGAGGGAGTGGCTAGCTTCTTGTATCGATGCACTTGAGCACTCGGTCTCGGGGTTTGGGAATTTTGATGTTGAGAGAAAGGCAAAGCTTTGCTTCGAGCAGTTCTTGGTTTCGGATATGAACTATGTTGGAGCAGGTGTTTTACCTGAGAATGTTGGGTCTATGCATCTTGTTGATCTTCCCGGACCTTATGTTTTGCAGGTTTGTGCTTAAATTCATAATACTTAGTTTGTTTATCAGTTTTCAAGAATCGACTTAATTGATTATTTGGATTTTCGCGCCTGATAACAATGGGGTATGTACTAGTTCCGTTAATGATACAGATATAGAGACAATCTTTTAATATCATGTTAATTGATCAAATTTTGAGCTTGATATATAAGTTGGGGGTGTGGCTTTTTATTCTCAGATAAACTTGAATTTATGGGTTTAGCCAGGCGTTTGAACCATGTAAGTTTGAAGTGCTTAAAAGAGAAAATTAAAATATGATGCCATGTTGCTACATTGGGGGTGTGGGTTTTGGTTCTTAGATAAACTTGAATGCTGGGTTTCACAGGGACTTTTGAACCATGTAAGTTTGATATGCTAAAAAGATTGAACTATAATGGCATGTTACTGCTTTCCTAGTTTTGATCTTCAAATGTACAGGGTAGTGTATGATATTCAAATTTTGAGCCTGATAAACACGTCGAGGTGCGGGTTTTGGTTCTTTGTTAAACTTGAATTTGTGGGTTTCAACAGGGCTTTTGAACCATGTAAGTTTGAAATGCTAAAAAAAATAAATAAATATACCACCATGGTGCTACCTTCCTAGTTTGATTTTCAAATATAGACTGCAAGATGTATAGGTCAACCCCGCCACTCATGTTAAGCAAATGGTTCCCTAATTGGGAGTTAATGGTTTCTTCTGGTATAATTTTATACTTGTGCCAGAAATTGAGATTGTGGGTACAAGTTATTTATCGACGTTATGAACTGATAATGGATATGGTTTGACAGGTTGATGAGATAGTTAATATCAGTTGTCCTCTTAAGAGTAGGTATCAAGAAGCACGTGCTGGACTTAAAAGGTGCCTCAAGTTGTTGATGACAGATGGCATCCAACGTGTATTTGGAATGGAATACAGGCCCATACAGGATCTTCAAGTTCTTGCCCCTGCTGGTTTGAAAGTACTTATAAATTCCTTTTGTATCTACCACATGACAAATTCTTTTAGGAGCTAGATAAGGCTCCTGTTGATATCGAGTCTGATATGCTACGACATTTCTTGGAGGAGTGACTTTTCACTTAGATCAGTTATAATGTATTCCTTCTTGTGAATACCTGTTTGCAAAAGCTTGACCATTTTACAAAAACATTCATCTTTTCCTTGCATTTTTTGTACCTTTTTAAGGCCAAAAGCAATCAAACTTCAAAGCCTAAATTTTGATCGTTGTTATCCTTATTTTAAATTTACTTTTATTTTGAAATAAATACTAGTTGGTTTTAGGGGGAATTGCAGAGCACTTAGAAGTCATCTCACTATCTATTCCTACATCTGGCACAGATTAAAGATAAAAAAATAAATTGGAAAATCTTTGGATCTTCCTGCCTTTTTGGTATTCTATTCATAAGTGTAGCAGTCTGAGAATGCCATATCATTTACTTATCCTACATCAGCACCCTTATCAGTGGAATTGTTTTCAATAAAGTCGTCTTTTGTCCGTTCTGGTCACAATCATCTAAGGCTGCAGTACTACAATGTTGGCTCTAGTTTGCTGGAATAGCTACTTTATGACTCGAGTTTGGTCCATTATCCAAGAATTCTGATGGAATAAAATCAAGCAAAAAGGAAAAATGTCCACTGTCTGAAGGTTCTTTCATGTTTGAAAATATGAAGCTACGCTGAGAATGATGAAATTGTTCTTGTGGCTTTTAGGTTGCAATATGCAATGTTAATACTCGGCATGGGATTCTAATGTTGGTGCCAGAGGTTATTGAAGTTCTTGGGGGATCTGTTGATGAGCTTGATGCAGCACGTCAAAGGCTCGTTCATGAAGTGAATAAGCCACCAAAGGGAAAAAGGTACACTTGCAAGCCATGTACTGATTCCTTACTTCATCAGCCATTACTATGGTCAATCTGCTTTATTTTTAAAATGGGATTGTGTTTGGTTTTTTTACTTGATTAACTGTCAGTGGTGTTCTTTGTTCTTTGTTTGTTTTTGTTATTATTATTATTATTATTATTATTTATTTGGTTTGTTATAATTTGTGTAACTGAACAAATTTGAGAGCTTTATTTGTGGATTATTGGCAGTGTGGTTAGCATGAACAAAGGTATATTTTACTGTATTAGTCATTAATTGTTTTTATTCAGGAACTTTTCAAGTATAAATGAATTATTTTGTTGTGCTTTATAGGTTAGTCAATCAAACCAGAAGTGTTTAAAGTGGGTTAGTCAATCAAACCAGAAGTGTTTAAAGTGTCTCGGCAGTGATAAACTCATTTTGTTTTAAGTTTTCTTTTGCAGAAGTAGGGATGGACCTGTTCCTTCCCTGGCAGCTAGAGCCACTCTTGCTGCATGGCCACAAAATGTTGGTGAGGTTTCTAGGCACAGTAGTAACTTAAGATCACAGGATGCAATTTCCTCTGAAGTAGAAGAACAAGGTTTGTAATTAGTTTACATTGCATATAAATTTCCCTCAAATACTAGTGTTAGTTACACATCAACAAGAGCATTACATTTTTGACAATTGCCAGATCTAACCAGTTCCGACCTCTCACCCACCCACACATGATCAATCATGAGTTCCACTATGGAGGAACATATATATATATATATATATATTACTTATTAGTTGTTCTTTTTAATTACGTTTAAGGGTTTTTGTTGGTGCTAAATTCTTGTCCTGCATATATTTACTGTCTATGCATTAGGAGAAAGATTGGCTGCTTCGAGTATCGATGCTACTGATAAGATCTGGGAGGAGATTTCAGCACCTGCTGGTCAGGGAAATGCTGAGCAAAATCCATCTGCTAATAGTGTTCCTGTCATTGAGGAATTCCATATGGTAGATGCGACAGATAATCCAGACATGCTAACACGAGACTCAGAGGTTCCTTTCACTTACATGTTTACTTTGTCAACCAAATGGGCTGCAGAGAAGAATGAAAGGACTTCAGTTCAAGGAAAGATCAAGGTATTCCTTTTTTCCTTGTAGTTCAGCAATTCAAATACCAATGGTTCTTCGTTCTTCTACCATCCCATTATTCAATATGTTAAAGTTACAAAACTAGTACTTCTATATGAAAATTTGAGCTTTTAATTCTGGGTGAGAGGGAGCTATAGATGAAGAAGCAATATGCTTTTATATGCAAATCTCGTATCTGCACACCCTCCCCTCAAGAGAATGCACTAAACGATGGCCCAAAAAGGAGCGGCTAATATTTTGTATAATGGTGGTGGAAGGTAGCAACAAGACTATTGAGTTAAGTTTGAAATTTGAGTAAGGGACATTTTCTTGCATACAAAATTCCAGTTAATATGTGTCCTATTTAAATGTCATCAATGCACCTTCAAATCATTAAAGAGGATTTGAAGATGATGTTTACTTACTCTGCTGGAATGTGTTTAAGTGATTCATTTTTCTATTACCCTTTCATTTTTTGAACTGTGGAAACAACTTTTGCAGTGCTTTCTTACTGGTGTCAAGGGGTTCCAATTTAAGCAACGAGCTACTTTTGAGCTTCGTGTTTATGTTGATGATGGCAGCTTGATCTCTGAGATTGCTGTAGATCATAATGTAAGTTAAAGGCAATTCTTCAATTTTTTTTTAATTATATTTTATAGGTAACGTATTTAACAAACAATTCATGTTCTTTATGAATCTTGTTCAGGTTGTGCAGAAAGGAATTGGTCACTCTCCTCAGGAGGTCACCACTGCTCTTACTTCTTCAGACACGAAAGTTGTTAGTAATATGAAGGAGACCTTAAAGCAATTTCAAAATTTCTTAGCAAATTTTGAGGTAATTCCGATTAGGTTTTTGATACTTTCAAGCTGTTCATATGTTTGATCACCCTGCAACTTTTTAAACTAACCAGAAAGCTTATGTTAATCTACATTAGATGTTTGTAATGTGATTTCAAATGGGCCTAGGTGTGAAGGTAACGGTTTCTTGGACTCGGAAATGTCAACTCATTGGTCCAATCATTGGCTTTGTGCCAACCATGCTGGTTTTTGTGAGCCCTTAAGATAGGAGGAAGAAGGATAAAACAGGATTATTTAGAAATCAAACTATATTAGTAAAGTGGCCACAATGTAAAGTTGCTTACATTGCTTGAGGCTTCAGATTTAATCCTAGAAGCAGTCTTTTCTTTATGAAAAGGTGGGGATGCTGTAGATTCCAGGTCACCTTTTCTTTATGACTCTGCTTCACTTGTGGACATTTTCAATCCACTTCTAATCATTTAGTGCTTGATCATTTTTATTGTGATATATGAAATTACAGTCAAAGATTTGTAGCGTATTTCTAAAAGTTTGCTTGACTAAAAAGAAAAAATTAAAATTTTTGTAATTCCTGAGATCTATTCTTGTTCATGTCTTGCAAGAGCATGACTCAATGCACTGAAATTATGTGAATAATTGTTCCTGCTATTTTCAATTGATAGAAGTTATTTTCCCATCATGTAACGTGTCCTTTTTCTTTGCTTGGTGGATTATGTTAGCTCTTAGTTCTTGCTGTTGTTCCTTTATTTGGAGGATCAATACTGTACGTGGGAAAAGAGAGTGGCTGCCTTGAATCGCTGCTATATTTGTGTGGATTTAAGAGGCTAAATTATGTAATGCTTATTGAGGATTCTTTATTTTCCAGGGTACAGTGCTGGTGGAGATAAATGATACTTCTCCTGTTCCTATTGCCCTTGAAATGAACCAAGGGTGTCCTTCATCTGATGCATGGCTGCTTGTAAAGAGACTGAAGTCTGCTCCGGCTCAGATGCCACAATATTATCCTGTGGACCCGATTGAGCTGTCACCATAAGATGCGTCAACCTTTTCTGCACGAGAGGATAAATATGCAGTCAGAATGAATGATTTTATGGATCTTCTGCAGCTCTTGCTGTCTGAACTCTTTGAGATTAGAGAACCAGATGAGTGGGCAGAGAATTTTCTAGCCATCCCCATGTAATATGCGTCATACCTGAACTCTCAAGGCTTCTCTAAATTTGATGTCCAGGGGAAGAAGTTGCACCCATGATCAATCATCTTATGGTGTTTTGGAGAGAAACAGGTGTCTAAAGATTGGCTTGTTGACTGGATCAAGCTTCTGCTGGATTTCACTTTCTATACATGATCATTAGACAAAAAGTAAGATTTTACACATCAGTGATCCGTCAAATGATTTTACACATCAGTGATCAGTCGAATGCTCAATGTTTCATTGAAAGCTATCATTGAAGCCTTTCTTGCTTGTGGCCATTGAGAATTTTCTTTTAGTTGATCAAATAGTGGAAAAGAGTGTTCTTGGAGAGCTCTTATAGATGGCGAGCCCCGGAGTGAGAGTCCTTCCAGCAGAGGAGGCATTCACAATGACTTTCCTTCTGCTTTTTCATAGGCGTGGAAGACAATACCATGGTAAGAGATCTTCTGTTACAATGGATTGGATGGTTATTTATTGTTTGAAGATCTCTGTTACAGATCACAACATTTGTTCTTTGTTTTTAAGTAAATGTAATCTTGGTTTTCAATTTTATTATTTTTAATAAATTTTTAGGTTAGAGAATGTGAGTTGTCTGTCACAATGTTGTTTTCGAATGATGCATGATAATTGGTTTCAAGCTGATGAATGCCATGAACAGTAAAATTCACAATTCAGAGAAGCTGGTATTGTCCTCAATGATAAGCCCTTTCAATTTTAGGTCTAAGCGTCCCTAGTGCTAAACTAGCAGAATTAACAACAATTCAGGAAGTATCATTTCCCAGTCTGATGCATGATAGACTGATTGTCAGCAACATTTTCCAGACGGCTCTCACTTCTAGCAGTGAGAACTAAACAAATACTCATAAGCCAGGTGCCGTGAGAGAAATACAAAGCAATCGTAGTAACAATTTTGGGATTCTCATAAATTTGCGTTAGGAGTTGATAATCTCTTGGATTTGTTAGACTAACCTTGCCAATGCCTGACGATGCCCCTGTAATTAGAACTACTTTTCCGGCAACATTTTCCTTGTATTTGGATTTTACTATACTATGAAAGAATCTGTCTATAATTAATGTCTGAACAAGGACAGTCAGCAAAATTAGGGAGATCAGGGGAACAAGTATTTTCATGACATCGTGAACGTAATCCATAGCTTCATGAGAGAGAGAGAGAGAGAGAGAGAGCTATGTTTTATTTCTTGAAGAGCTTATGTTTCACTTGGTGGCATTTTCTTCTTGTATATTTTGGAAAGGCTTGGACCTTTTGCACGTATGTCGTGCAGCAGTATTGCTAGGCGGAAAGGAACGGTGAACATCATTTTCTTCCGGAGACCTTTTACCAAGCGTATAGCCAAAGCTATGGTGGCCATTTCTTGATAACTGACCATGTCAAATTTCCTGATATTCATGATTGGACATTTTTTTTTGGAGTCCTTGGACTTTGTCCACCATCCAGAGTCTAGACCTTCGCTCTAACTAATTCAGGTCAAATCGATTGAGATCTCTTTTGGGGATAGGGGTCTCCCAACGTAATCGACTCCATGTTTAAATCACGAGTTGAACTCGTGATTTTGATTAAAGGACACAACGACTTATCCACTCTACCAATTTTTCAGCAGTGACATTGTTTATTTTTATCATCTTCCATGACAGATTCTTAATGATTCAAGTTATGTTCCAGCTTTAATTTTATCCAGAGTTAGTTTAGAACATGGACTAGAGTGACGAATATGGAGGACGGATTGAGCTAACCCGCAACAGACAAACCATTTTATAAGCCGAGTTTAGAATTAGAGGATACAATTTGCTAAAGTCGAGAAATGACAAATAAGAAATATCCAAAGCAAGCACCCCATAAAAGACATATAAAGAAACAAAGAACCAAACAAAAGACCAAGAACATAAGCCCAAAGAAGCAGCCTGCACCAGGGAAAATCTAGTGCCCCAAAGACAAAAGACGGCCTTGCATAGTAGAAACAGGAACAAGAAACCTTGAACTATTATTTTCTTTTGACTGTATCTGCTTCAAAGTTGATCAGTTCATTCAGATTTGAGCTGTTGCTTCTTGCATTCTGCAGCAGTGCTTTAGGCCTTGTTACAAACAGCATTCGAGTAATCCACTCCACTACCTCCGGGCAAAGTACCTTTGCAACGAAGGTCATCTTGTACCAAGATGGCTCTGTCAGGTATCTATCTCCTCGACAGATGCTGTTAATGATTGCTTTTGCACTTCTTTCTGATGATTGCCTCGGTATAAAATGAGCTTGAAACTGGCCACAAATTGCAAACAACCAAGATTAGTGACATTAGCAACCCAATGTTGTGAAAGTGAATATAAAAGTTATGGGCATTAATCTTTTGTTTACAAGTAATGGAAAAGAAGAAGGTTCTCATTCCATGTAGGCAGGCTAAGTAAAATTGTTATTGATAGGTTCTCAAAATGTTCCTTTCCCGTCTCTCTCACACAGGCAAATTAATAATACCTCTATCTAGCTAGTAACTAAGTGAATAATAGTTACACAAAATATAGGATGGTAATGAAGTGGATAAATAGTTACACAAAATATAAGAGGGTAAGAGCTCACACCACACTTTAAGAGATGGGTGTTCTCTCTCTCTCTCTCTCTCATCATTTTATATCATATTTGGCTCACCGTTGTTATTCTTTCCTCTGAGGTGATTCCAGTGTCAATCAAGCCGGGAGACAGGATGGTAATTCCAATGTCCTTCCCAACTTCGATCCTTAGAGTCTCATAAAAGCCAAAGAGTGCAGCCTTGCTTGCCTATAATACGTGCAAGAATAATAACCAATTACAATGAGGAAAAAGGGTACGTACACAAGATCAAGTTCTCATCTGTGAGGGTACCCACACAATAGGAACCGATATATGGTAAGGATAACCATCCTGTAATTGAGGCATTCACTGCGATCTTTCCTTTGCTCTTCTTGAGATGGGGAATTGCAAAATAAGTTGGGTATACATAACCCCAGAAGTTTGTGTCCTACCAAAGCAGTCAGACATATTTTAATGTCAGATCACATCCATTACGTGTGTTTGTGTGTGCGCGCGCGTGTTTCCGAATCCAAGCAATGAAGGAGGATGGATATGGTTTGATACAGACTCTCGGAATTCTCTCTCTCCCTCTCTCTCTGGAGAGAGAAGCAAAAGTAACCCAAGAGAATCCTCACAGAAGAAAGGGGATTCTCTCGCTTGAAAGAGAAGTAACCGTTACAATGTTACATCACGTGTGAGAAGAAACATATTCTCATAGTGGGGACTGCTGGTCTTTTAGTGACCTTTAGCAATCTCTTTTGGCTCTCACCTTCGACTGCACTCTCTCTTTAACACAAACATACTAAAAAAAACCAGATTCAATTCAGTAAGTTGGGTCGACATTCACTGTGGTATATGCATTTTTTTTTATAGAACCAAAGTGGAAAAAATAGTTGGGTTTTCTGGAAAAATTTTGGGAAATGTCCTCACTGGATTTTTTATTTTTTGATTTTTTTAATTAGTTTTTAAGATCTATTGCTATGCTGTGTACCATATTTGTGCTTTTCTAGTTAAGATAATGAACCAGTGCAATACCATGATGGAGATAGAGTCAGAAGGATCCTTCAGCTCCTCAAACATTTTGACCAAAACAATCCCCGCATTGTTTACAAGATGATCCACTTGAGCATCCCCATCAATACCCAAAAACAGAAGAAACAGAGTTAATATTTCCCATCGATAGAATACTAATACATTGTTAACGAAGTGCGTGAGTGAGAGAAGGAAGGAAGAGGATTTTATAATATGAATGTTGCCGTTTATTCAAACCAGAAAAAATATTACAATAAACTCTCTCAATTACTTGTTTGCCCTTGCTCCAACGCTTCAATGGCCACTATTTTTTACCACTATTTGTATAATCATGTGGTTCAAGATTGAAACAAGTAATAGGAAGTCATATTTGGCCCAAAAAAGGAATTGTTACTCCCCCAAAGCTACTATTAAAGTAAGAAGTAGAGAAAACAAAAATCAAAACATACGCCGTCCAAAGTGGTGAACTGCTTTATCTACAAGCTGCTTACAGTCTTCAACTTTGGAAACATCTGCTCGAATGGCAATGACATCGGGTGATCCCAAATGGCGAGCCATATTGGCAACATCGCAAAGCAGATTCTCTCGTCTGGCACTTAGAGCTAAACAAGCCCCTCTCTTGGCATATTCATAAGCCAAATGCTGCAAAAATGGGAAATTAAAGAAGAAACGCAAGATAGCAAACAATAATGTTCTCTGTCTTATTTTTGTGAAGTACCTGGCCGATGCCTGAAGATGCTCCAGTGATTAGGACCACTTTTCCTCTCACATTTTCTTCATAGAGGAAGCGCAGGACCCAAGTGACAAACTTGTGTGCTAGATATATTGGTTGGATAAATACGAGTATGATTAAAGAGACCGGAGGAATTACTATATTCATCACCGTCTGAATCATGTCCATTGAGAGAGAGAGAGAGAGATTAAAGAAACAAAGATAGAGTGTGTTGGTGAGTGTATGCGATTTGGAAAGGATTTGACTCAAGACGGACATTGGGGAATGTATGAAGAACAAAGGAATATGTTTTCAACACAAAAGGCCGAGAATTATTCCATTCTTTTTTTTTCTCCCCCCTATATGTATGAAAGCAGTGTTCCTAGGGGAGGGCATGTGACAATTAAAGAAGACATAGGACCGCCTTGCTTTATTTCACCCGCAACTAAAATTCATGAATGGTTTTATAATCGATTGTTCTGCTTCTATCACCTCTTCAAACCTAGATGGGGACATTCGACCATCAAGGTAGGACATGGGACGACCATTAGTTATCTCACCCAACACAAATTTATTGACATAATGTCAGTTTACTTGCCCCGAGTAAACGATCTTTCTCTTAGAATTGCAATTAGAGATGAATAATTTATTTAAAAACCAATCATTGATATTTTTTAACGTTGAAACAAAAATAAAACTAACTAATCATAATATGGAGATATGATAAAAGGGAATAATTATGATCAATAACATATTTTATGCTATTTCTTAATCTAGTTAAGGGAGTAGAACTATAGTTGATTGGGAGGGCCATGCCCCCCCCCTCTTTTACAGAGATGAGGTGTATGAGATTTCGAACTCTTAAGTACCACGATGGCGATGTGCTAAAGTTTGCCCCAACTGCCAAAACTTAATTATGGTCGCAATCAATCTAGGAAAGATGGAAAGTATATCAATTCTTATCATCAATTAGAAAGGAGAGCAATAGTACCAAAAAAAAAAAAAGGGAAAGGAGAGCAATCAAAGTATAACCATCTACATTTATTTCTTTTCCTGTATAATTTGTTCACATGGATCCCCACACCTTAATATCCTTTTCTCAACCTACAGAGCTATTGTCACACAAATAACACATAACAATCCAACCTATATAGCAAGTTCAAAGCTTAGTTTATGCACAAAAGCAAACCAGATGATGAACAAAATAAATGTCATAATATCGATCTAGGCTCTAGTCTGTTTTGTCCTCAGGATAGAGAAGTGTTTCAGGATAGAAATAGTCCTTTAGTCCAATCATGTCTATGATCTTCTTGCTAGGGGCTTCGGATGGTGGCTCACCCAGCCTAGTGAGATAGGAAAACGCGACAGCACCATTCCAATAGTTCCGGGCAAAATGCCTTCCGGTAGTAGGTCGTCTTGAACCATGCTGGCTTTGTCAAGTATTTGTCGCCCCGGAGCACGCCGTTCACAATTGCCTTCGCGCAAGCTGCCACTTTTGCCACGTGAAAGAGGCTTATTTGTACCTGGTTATCAAGTTTCATGGCAATTGAAGGAAAAAGTGTTGGTTAGAAATCTTTCAAGGAAAATGCCTATTTTTCCGCATTGCAACTTTCTATTTGATAAATCAACAGTGAGGCTGGTGCATAGCGAGGGGTCACGATATTAATCAAAATGTCTAAATTGATCCTAAAATGAGTACTGCTCCTTTTGTTTTGGTCCGGGTGGAGGGGCTTGGAATCCAAACATAAAATCTAAGACAATCACCAATAAAACTCAAACTAAATACCCACCTAACAGGACAGTGAAGACTTTGTCCCATTTATTGTATTTGCCCATTCTTCTAATACATGCTAGACATTTAGAAATTTTAAACTTGTAAAATAATGTGTATACTTTCACATTTGTCCTCAAGTGTTGGGTAATACTTTAAACAATAAAAATGCTAACAAATTAAGTTTTAATTCTAGATTTTAGAATCAACTTTTAAAATACAAATATAAGAGAGAGAAAAAAAAACAAAAAAGTTTCAAAAAAAAAAAAAAATAGAGAAGCTGATAAAACAAAAATAAAAATAAAAATAATGAAAAAAAAAATTATTCATAGAAACTTATAATAATAATGATAATAATAATTCAATTTGTTGACACTCATATCTTTACGTATAACTTATATCTAGATTCTTAATGACTTATCTCGAGATTTCACTAAATTCCCCAAATTTAAACTCTCACTCCTCTTAACCGATATGTTTTTAGGATTTCGTTATACATATTCAAATCATTTTAAATGATATTCTCATATTATCCGCGGTTGAACATTTGCGACCAACCATAGAGAGTTAAATGTTGGGTAATACATTAAAATTTTAATTGCAAAAATTGGTTCATACAATAATAATAAAAAACTGAATTTTAATCCCAATACTTTGGAGTTGACCATTTGAGAAACAAATATGAAAGTAATTAAAATAAATAAATAAATATAAAGATAAATGAATAATAAATAAATAAATAAATAAAAATAAAAAGAAAATATATATATATATATATATATATATATATATATATATATATATATCTAGAATATGATAGTTTAATTTGTGAGGATTTTTCTATACCATTCATTTCTATCTAAAATTATTTTCTCTTCTAAATTTTTAACTATTATGTATTTACGAATAACTTATATTCATGTTTTTAATAGTTTATCCCTACATTTTACTAAATCTCCTATATTTAAGTTTTCAGTTCTTCTTACCGGTGTATCCATGGGTTTTCTTTACACATGCCCAAATCACCTTAAACGACACTCTCGCATTTTATCCATAATTAAACTAACTCTCAACTTATAACGAATCTTTTCATTTCTAATTCTATTTTTTTTAGTTTTGCCACACATTTATCTAAATATTTTCATTTCTTTTACGATTATTTTTTATTCTTGTTATTGTTTAATAGCCTAACACTAGATATCATACAATAGTACAGGTTTAACCGCGATTTTGTAGAACTTTCCCTTCAAATATATTGATATCATACGATCACAAAGAATTTCGTATGTTTTTTTCCATTTCATCCAATCCGCTTGTATTTTGTAGTTCACATCTCCATTTATATTGTCATCATTTTGAATGATAGAATCTATATATTTAAATCGTTCACTTTTTGGTATATTTTATCCATTTAATCTAATCGTTTCTTTATCATTCTGATTACTGTTACTAAACCTACTCCCATATACTCAATTTTCGATCTACTCAGGCTAAACTCTTGAGATTCTAGTATGACCATCTATAGCTCTAATTTAGCACTAATACTTTTCTTAATTTCAACAATTAATACTATATCATCTGCAAAAATTATATACAATGGTATTTCATATTAAATATTTTTTATGATTTCGTTTATTACAATGCAAATAGAATTGGGTTTAATGGTGATCCTTGATGGAGTCTAATATTAATGGGGAAATTATCGCTCAAATCCTCACAAGTTCTTATATTGGTTATAGCTCTATCGTACATGTTTTTGATGAAATTAATATATTTCCAAGATATCTTTTTTTTTTTTATCAGCGCCCACCACGATACGTCTCTAAAAACCCTATTTATACTTTTTCTAAATCAATGAATACTATATGTAAATCTTTCTTATATGTTCTATATGTTTCCATCAAATGTCTTAATAAATGAATTACTCCCGTAGTGGATCTCTCTCTCTCTCTCATGATCTTCGTTTGCTCGCTACACCCGAACCCCTCGCTAGATTGTTCGAACAGCTCTCGCACACTGCTCGACCAGGTAAGTAGTCTCTTCCCCTCCCTCCTTTTCTCTCTCTCCCTCCCTCTTTCTCTCTCTCTCTCTCCCTCTTCCTTCATCTGCACCCTTTTCTCTCTCTCTTCGCTATTCGCTCTTCTCTCTTCACTTCTTTACCTACTTACGCTTATGACCCTTACTTCTTTTGCCTAGATTTGACCATTGCAGACCTAGATCTTGGATCTATACCTTAGATCTGTTCCTCTCTTCTCTCTCGGATCTGACCATTGCTACTTGTCGACCCAGACAAAGTAGCTTCTTTCTCTCGCCCTCTCTCTCTTTTGGTCTCTCTCTCCCCGTGACCCCGATTATAGATTTCCGGGCTACCATCTCTCTCTACAGATTGATTTTTCATCTTACTCTTTGCGGAATTGCCTCTCTCTGCTTCTTTGGGCCAGATTCCCTATTCCGACCTCCGTCTCCCTCAGTCAAAGCCTTCTGCCTATCGCATCACCCCCTCTCTCGACCCAGATCAACCTCCCTTTGTAGACCCCTGCCACCCTTCTATCTACCTTTAGCCGGAGCCGAGCCCCAAAGTTCTCTCCATCTGCCCATGGCAGAAGCCTTCAAAGCCTCCAAAGCTTTGAGAATCACTATTACTATTACCATTATTATTATTAACACTATCATTATTATTACCATTGCAATTATTATTATTATTATTATTATTATTATTAGTATTATCATTACTACTATTAATATAATTATAATTATTTGTAATAATCTAATTATTATTAATATAAAATATATTATTAACCAGTATCACTATTATTTTGATTATTATTATTACTATTCAATATAGTGTTATTATTACTATTATTTCTACTAATAGAATCTCTTAATTTAATATTATTATTGTTAGATATACTTTATGATATATATATTTCTCTATTTCTTTATTTATTTATTTATTAGTATTTATGTTTTTATTTAATTTGTTTTATATATTATTATTTTGAAGAACTACGCCACGGTTGGTCCCAAGCCCAGGTAAAAGAGTAGAGTTGCGGTAGGTCGACAGTTAGTATAAAATATTTTGTTAAATGAAAAATGAGAGACAAATATATAAAAATTGGCTCATATCTTAAAATTTATCTTTTAAGATAGAAAATTCTCTTATTTATATATTATGCCACAAAATTTGAGTTAGTGGGTAATGAATACTTTTATCCACGATTTTTACAACCCTTCCGTAATAACAAAAAAAGTTAAAAATTACATAGAATTTTGAATCGTTATATCTAGCTAAGTATCAATATCAGAATTTTTAATCATCATATCTAACCTGTATCAATATCAGAATTTTCAATTGTTATATCTAGCCAAGTATCGATATCAACTTTATGGTTGATAGAATTTTTAATTCTTATATACTCATACTTATTTCAAGGGCAAGCATCAATATCAACTTTATAGGTGATAGAATTTTTAATTGTTATTTGCTCAATACTTATTTCAAGTGCATTGCTATATCTAGCCACCTATCTATAGTAACTTTATGGTTGTTAAGAACTTTTAATCATGGTATGCTACTGGTCATCATAAAAAAGATCCAAAAGATATCAAAAGGTGTGAATGAAATTTGAAATCTTGAGAGTGGTCCATGCCCCACATTCATATCACCAACATACTAACTCTACGATACACCCCAACCTCTTTTCATAAATCTCGAAGACAATTTTTGAATAAAGTCAATGAAACGTAGTAAAAAAATTAAATTTTATATGACACATAAATATATGTTAAAATTCTTATTGTTGAACTTAAAATATATTTTAGTTAGTTTATAAAATTATTTAAACTTAAAAAATTTTAAATTTTTGATAATATAAAATATTATGTAAAATTTAATTTATTTTGTTTTTCATTTTTTTTGTATAGAATTACTTTCTCTCGGAAGGCTCCTACTTTAAGGTTGTTAAGAGGTTTAATATATTTATCTTTTACCTTGACTGACTGTTATCTAATAATTAATTTATTGATTTCGATTAGTTCTGTTCTTTGATTTTTTTATTGGGCGGGGGTCGGGGTTTGGAAGAAATATCCAACATTTTTGGGTCATGTTAGGCCTAATCATGTGAAGCCCAGCATCTAAGGAGCCTACTCTCAAGCCCAAACCGGATATTGCCTTGTCCCGCTCTAGTATGTACAATTAAGAAACATCATAATAATGACGCCTCAACCGATGGTCAATTGGCTTAGTAATATATATCGTTATATTTTTTAATCATTCATAATTTGGATGTGAAGCAAATTATATTGAGAGGGTAACCTCCTAAATAGGTTATTGTAAGTCTCGGATCGAATTAATTGGAGTATGAATTTAGAATAATAAAAGAAAAAGTTCTCAAGGGGACAGTCTAGTTATATATCTCTTCTGTCCCAATATGATGATCATATATTCAAATTTCTGTATAACAAAAAAAAAAAGTATAATAAAAGAAAAAAAAAATCATAATAGCCCGTCAAGAAAACCTGAACTTCCTGGATTTGTCATTGACTCACATCCATTTTATCTCATTTTATTTATAATACTTTATAATTAAAGTAAAAATATAAAATATTGCAAGTGATGTTATTTTTCTCTAGAAAAGAGATTAAAAGTATTACTATATCGATAATTTATCTATCCAATTTCAATTGAATTTACATTCAATTTCTAGAAAAATTCTTGAATTATGAAAATAAAGAAATAACAAATTTTAATTAACCATTACAAATGAGAAAACAATTTTTTATAGTCATTAATTACAAGAAATAAAAACATGTTTCAAATTCAAATTAATTAAAATAGAAAACATAAATAGAATCTAACGATAAACATATGAACACATAATAAGTTATCTAACCCACAATGTACTAGAAGAATAAAGAAACAATGATATCCATTTCCTAATACTTTAGACTCCACCCTTCTACATCTTGCTAATATGGCTAGTCTGGTCATGAATATGAAATCGGTGATCAATATAACTGTTGTGGAAATATCTCATTAGTAGTTTATATTGGCTGGTCATGAAAATGAGACTGGTGATCACCGTAGTATCCTTGAAGTAGTCCATCAACAATTTGATTTGCCGAGTCCATCGTCATGCTGTCATTGTATTCTTGCACCCCTTGCCTGGAAAAATCACCAAAATTGTAAAATATGCTAACCGGGTCATGAGTGTGGCTTTGAAATTGATCGGTAGTTTGATTTGTAGAGTTGATAATGGATTCATCGTTGCATATTCGTGTGGCAGCAACACCAATATTGTATGAGGTATTAAACTGATCATAAAAATTCTGTCCATCTGTAGTTTGATTTGCATGGTAGATTACCATGTTGTCATCGCTGGGAAAATTGTAACAGGTGCTAGGATGGTGACTGTTGTAACTTCAAAACTGCCCTTTACTACTTTGATTTGTGGGAGCGATAGCAATCGAATTGTCGTCGCCAATGACATCAATGCCTTCAAGTGCCTCGGGTTTGTCTCCATTCATGACCTCAACCACCTCATTATGAACATCATCGTCAACTCCTCCATGTTCCTCATTTGCATTTCGTCCCTTTTTGCAATAGATTTTATAAAAAAGGTGCTTATATCCAACTATAACCAAGGCAATATATTGGTTAATCAAACATGCGTTACGATAACTTAAATCAAGCATGAATTGGCTACTCATCATGAGAAAACCCATGCAGTATGACAAATCAAAAAATAAATCAAATATATAAAAGAAGGTAAAATAGATGTGCCATCATTGGATTGGAAGTAGGAGAAGGCATGGAAGGGGTTTGTGAAAATCTGATTTCATGCATAATCCAATGGGTCATTATTGCTGAGGGAGATTTCCCAATATAAAATACCAAAGATTGTTTAATCCAATCCGTCTTCCTATTTCCATAATGGAACTCACACTTCCTGATGCCTTCCAATGTCCATCTCCTGCTGCACGGTTTGGTCGCACTCCATTCATATATTTTTTCATTCTTGGTGACAAAAAGTACCATTCTTTTTTCCATACATGCCAGTATTTTTCCGTGACAAAAGCAAATAGTATAGATCAAACAAATATCAGGGTTGCTATTAGATATTAACAACAATGATTTTCCTAATTAAAAGAAAAAAGTCTAATTGAAATTCAAGTCATACAACTGTGTTTTGACATAATAGTAATACAATAATTTAATTACTATATTTATCTAATCTTTGAAAATAGTTTGATTGCTTTACATTCTGACATGCAAAATAGAAGTCTTTTTTTTTTTTTTTTTTTTTTTTTAGTTTAAATCCTCATCGGTTTAAATTATCACATGTTATACCTCCTGACAGAATCCATTGCTGACTTATAAAACAAATTGAAAAGGAAGCTTAGAATTCAAGATTTACATGTAATACGATTATAGCCTAGGAGTGAGTGAAATTAGGAATCTTGAGAGTGATCCGTGCCCTATATTCAAGTCACCAACATACTTGACCTGGCTAGTCTTTGAAACCCTTGCTAACTCTACAACAGCCCCACCTCTCCTCATAAATTTCAAGACAATTTTTTAATAATATTAGAGACACAGACTTAAAAAATAAATAAATAAATCTTATATGACACATAAATATATTTTAAAATTCTTATCGTTGAACTTAAAATATATCTTAGTTAGTTTACAAAATTATTTAATTGAAAAAATTTTAAACTTTTAATAATATTAAATATTATGTAAAATTTAATTTTTTTTTGTTTTTTATTTATTTATTTTTTTGTTTATACAGAATTACTCTCTCATGAAGGTGCCAACTTTAGGGTTGTTAAGAGGTTGAATCATTGAATGCTACTAGACATCATCAAAAGATGAAAGGATATATCAAAGGGTGTGAAATTAGGACTCTTGTGGGTGGTCCATGCCCTACCCCAGAGTCAAAGACACCAACACACTTGGCCTGCACTGCACCCCTTGATAATAATTTTTCTAATTTTTGCTGGCTGCAGAAGAAACACAAGCGTTATCCACTAGATGTTTCATATGCTCTGTTTTTTGCTTGGTCCCTGTCTCCCCGTTCACAAGCAGATTTTGCATGTGGGTGGGTACTCGTGGATAATTCCATTTTTGTCTCTACTTCCTCGTGTCTCGCATGTTTGAATATCGTGAATGAGGAAAACAACTACTAGATATTCATATTGTACAAAAAGAATTCATGTAATTTATTTGCTGTGTCCATGATACCGTTGTCACTTGTCAGAGATAGACTTGGAATTTTGTGTGGTTACGAAACGTATTACATATTAAAAAAATTATTTTTTATTAAATCCGATTTAAATCGAATTATACTTTTAAAACATAAAATTTTTTCAATATTTAATTTTATAATATACAAAATTCAAACTGGGATTTTACTTAAGATGTATTAATACTCGGTCATTAGACCAACAAAAAAGGATAATTCAAGAAAATGGAGTAATTGAACGAAAAAAATAGGATAATTCAAAAAATGATTAGCACTATACTAAATGATAGTGGTGTAGAAAAATATTTTTGAGATAAAATCGTTTTTACGGCATGTTGTATAATTAATAGAGTTTACATTAAACTCATGATAAGTAAAATCCCCTATGAAATTTTCAGAGATAGAAAATCCCGTATTTCATATTTTCATACATTTTGTTGCTTTTGAAAAATAATTTAAACAATCTAAGTAAATTTGATGAAAAAGTCATCAAATGAATTTTTCTTAGGTATTTATTAAATAGTAAACCATATAAAGTGTTTAATAAAATAACTAGAATTGTAGGTCAAACCATCACGTAAAACTTAATGAAAATGAATTTCAAGAACTAGAAAATGAAAAAAATAATAAAATTATAAAATTATAATAACTCCCCGTGAAAATGATAAAAATAAAGGTGTAGAAATTGAAAATGAATCTAGAAAAGAGATCATTAGAAGTTGAAAATTTTCACTTGGTTACTCACAAGATAATATTATTAGTGATATAAATGAAGTAAAAAAAAAAAAAAACTAAATCAAGTTATAGAAATATAGAGAACCAATTTGTATTATTGTCTAGCATAGAGTCAGATCAAGTCGGGATATGTGTCAATAGGGAATTGTTATATTCAAATTCTATGATTAAAATAACAATTTAGAGATTATGAATTGGATTATAAAAATACTTTGATAAAATATGATAATACAACTGTTATATATCTTACAAAAAATCCCGTAAATCATTCTAAATTTAAACATATAAAAACTAAATACTATTTTATAAGAGATCATATTTTGAATAAAAATGTTGTTTTAGAATATGTTGATACCAAAAATCAATTGACAGATATTTTTACAAAACTCTTAGATATAGAAAGATTTGAGTTCATTAGAAATGTAATTGAAATTTGTTTCCCCTTTTAGAAAGAGAAAAATAATATAAACAAAAGAAGATTCTATAGAAACATGGATAGAAGTTGAAGACTGTGATTCTATATTATGTATTATTTTGATTATTTTTATATTCTGTTTTTTATCTATGTTTTGATAAATGTTTGAAATTTTTGAATCTGAATTTAAATTTTCTTATTTTTGATAATACAAAAATGGGAGAAAAAGAAAAGATAAAAATTACATGAAAAATTATGCACATATTAAGAATGAGATAACAAAATATTCATATATTCAATATTAGAGAAGATCATGATTTTGAACATTCATAAGCAAAATTTTCAACTTTTTATGGTTTTGTTATTATAAAAAATGGGGAGAATGTTAGAAAAATTGTTGTCAAACTCTTTGGGTTTTGATAATAATAAAATCTTTCTATTGTTTTGACATTTTTATTAAGTATATAGATTAAATCTCGTTTGAAAGTTCTCATAAAAATTGTCTAAAAGTAATATAAAGGTTAGTATAGAAGCAAAAGATTCTGTATCATATAAATTGTTTTAGAGGCAGAAAAATTTTTCTTTAATCGAAAGCCTAGTTCAACACACAGTATAGATTAAGTACTACACTTAATTTAAAATATATGACCAAATACACATTTCAATGATTTAACAACCGAGTATTAAATTTTAAAACTTTAACTGAAGTAGAAATTTTAGGTTCCATAACTTTAGGAAGGATGTGATCGTTTGCATATGTTCGGACTGTTTTATCTTTTTTAATGATCAAATATTTTCAAATTCGAAAATTACATATTAAATAAAGTGTGTAGGATTACAAATTCAAATATTTACATTATTAAAAACTCAAGGATAAGATAGAGAAAAATACACAGTAAAGTTAGGAGGGGTCTCAATCTTTCTACAAAGTTCAAACTAAATAAATTCAATTCAGAGTTTACAAGTGTCAAGAGAGAATTTCAAACTTCAAATTTGAATCAAAACAATTGAAATATATAAAAGAATCAGGAGGAGAAATTTCAGCACATACAACTCAGGACTTTAGTCAAAAAGTTACTGCACCTTGATTAGTAATTTTGTGTTATTACAGTAGGCTTTGAAAGTTGAAAAATTCACATTGAAAAGGGGACACATACATCAGAAAAAATGTTAACAAGAGCAATTTACCAAAAAAATCAAGCGAAAAATTCTCTGTGAATGAAAAGTGTTGCTTGACCATAATTTTCTGTCATTTACAAAATCCTTTCTCTACACTTGTGTTCTTTTGAATTAAGTTGTGTATTGAGTTTTGTGAAATAATTTTGATAAGAGTTAACGTCTACCACTGTTGGATGAAGACATCTTCAACCTAAGAAGATCAGAAGTCAATAGTTTGGATTGTAAATTGTAACTCTTCATCATAGTGAAAAACTAGTTGATTGATAGATACTGACTTGCCGAGCTGAAAGAGTAGACGTAAATACAAAACCGAACCATTATAAATTAGACTTGATTTTTCTGTCTTTACTTTTTAATTTCTGCACTTACATTTGCATGATTTATATATTTTGATTATAGGTTTAATTGAAATTTTAAGTGGAGTAAAATTTAGAATTTGAAACAAATCAATTCAACACCTTCTTGATTTCATAGGGACCAACAAATAACAATGGAGATGCTATTGAAGAAATGCATCAATCACCAACCACAAGAAACGAGTCAAGAGTTTAATACAAGGTAACAAGCCAAAAGAGAAGCATTAAATCTAAACATGCGAAGAAGGTTTGGTACTAGTCCAAGACTGAATGCATACAAAGCAAAGCAAAGCAGATCCATTCTATTTTGCATACTGAGGGTGGAGACTCGGGTCCCAATCTATCTTCACTGCATTGAACAAGACCCCATATCAATAAATATTGACATATTATTAAATAAAGACAACCACCACTAACTTTTTTCCAATGACTAAAAATATGAAACAAACTTGATGTACGAAGCAAATAAATTAGAATGATAGATTTTCATGATCTACCTTTCACACGGAGCATAATCTCATGGATAATTTTATTCGACATCATGGTGGAGGACATAAATAACGATCATCGGCTTCGATCATGCAAGTAGGCATCTGATTAGAACATCACACAATGATCCAAGGACTTTGACCCATTTATTGTATTTGCCTATACCTCTAATACATGCTAGACATTTAGAAATTTTAAACTTGTAAAATAATGTGTATACTTTCACATTTGCCCTCAAGTGTTGGGTAATACTTTAAACCATAAAATTGATAACAAATTAAGTTTTAATTATAAATTTTAGAGTCAACTATTTGAAATACTAATTTAAGAGATAGAAAACAAAGTTTCAAAAATAAAAATAGAGATGCTGATCAAACCAAAAAAAAAATAAAAATAATGAAAAGAAAGAAATTAAAGTAAATCATTCATAAAAACTAATAATAATAAATCAATTGGTTGAAATACTAATTTAAGAGATAGAAAACAAAGTTTCAAAAATAAAAATAGAGATGCTGATCAAACCAAAAAAAAAATAAAAATAATGAAAAGAAAGAAATTAAAGTAAATCATTCATAAAAACTAATAATAATAATTCAATTGGTTGACATTCATTTATTTACGTATAACCTAAATTCAGATTCTTAACAACTTATTCCAAGATTTCACTAAATCTCCTAAATTTAAACTCTCATTCCTCTTAACTGATGTATTTTTTAGTTTTCGTTGCTCATATTCAAATTATTTTAAATAATAATTTCATTTTATCCATAATTGAACACTTGAGACCAACTATGGAGAGTTAAGTGTTGGGTAATACTTTAAAATTTTAATTGTAAAAATTGGCTCATATTTAGAAATTATATTTTAAGATAAATGAGTTATATCCACGATTTTCACAACCGTTGCGTAACAAAAAAAAATTACGAATTATATAGAATTTTTAATTTTTATATCTAGCCACATAACAATATCAGAAATATTAATTGTCATATCTAACCCATATCAATATCAAAATTTTCAATTGTTTTATTAGTCACATATCGATATCAACTTTATGGTTGATAGAATTTTTAATTCTTGTATACTCATGCTTATGGGCATTGCGAAGACCCTAATAAGGTAAAAATTTAGATAGAATTTTTAATTGTTGTAACTAGCCTTGTATCAGTATCAGAATTTTTAGTTGTTATATGTAGGCAAATATCAATATCATCTTTATAGGTGTTAGAATTTTTAATTGTTACATTACTAGAAAATACACTATCAGAGACGGATTTTTCTATCACTGAAAGTAAGAAATCCGTCGCTGAAGGGTATCAGCAACGGATTTTTTCAGATAGAAATTCCATCGCTAAAAGTGACTACGCTAAATTTCAGTGATGGAATAACTAATTCGTCACTAATATTAACGACGAAAAAAATCCGTCGTTGATATTAGTGATGGACACAATTCCGTTGCTAATTAAAAAATTTAAAAAAAAAAATCAGCGACGGATTCCAAATCCTTCGCTGATTTTTTGAATTCTCAAAAACTAACCCACATACTAGATCACCCACCCTCCCGGCTTGGCAACCCGCCGCCTAACACACGTCCGCCCAAAATCCGTCATTGATTTCCTCCCAAAATCCGTCATTGATTTTTTGAATTCTCAAAAACTGACCCATACACCAAGCCACCCACTCTCCCAGCTTGCCCGTCCATCTGGCTCGAACCTTGGAACAAACAAAATATCAAGGATATCACAACCACCAAGCCACGTTATACTATATTGCTCTATTCTTTTTTTTATTATTTATTATCTTTATGTCATTAAATTTAATAATAATAAAACAATTTGATAATTTATTATAAAATAATAAATAATAAAATTTTACGTGAAAAAATAGTAAAAAATTAAAAAATAATAATATTATTTTTCTACAAAATAAAATAAAAATAAAAATAAAAATAAAAAGAATTAATAAATAAAAATTTAAAAATTTAAAATTTAAAAATTTAAATTTAAAAATTAAAAGAACTAATAAATAAAAAATTAAAAAATTAAAAATAAAAAATAAAAAATAAATTAAAAAAATAAAAAAAATCCGTCAGTAATCCGTCGCTAAAATTTCCATTGGTAATTTATCGGTAAATTTCTGTCACTAATCCGTCGGAGTGATTGCTATAAATATATATTTTTTTATTTTTTTCTTCAACAAATCAACGACGGATATTTCCCGTCCCTAAAATTTTCATCGGTAATCCGTCACTGATAGATTTAAATTTATTTTTATTTTTTTATTTTTTTTCGATTTAGAGTTTACCGATGGATTAGCGATGGAAAAATTTTTGTTATTAATTTCCGTCACTAACCTGTCGCAAATCTCATAGTAGTCTATCCGATGGTAATCCGTCGCAAATCCGTCACTATTAGTAACGAATTTTTATCCGTTAATAATTTTTCGTCACTGATGTCGTATTTTCTGGTAGTATTATATACTCATTACTTATTTCAAGTGCATTGCTATATCTAGCCACGTATCAATAATAACTTTATGGTTGTTAAAGAACTTTTAATCATGGTATGCTTCTGGTCATCATCAAAAAGATCCAAAGGATATCAAAAGGTGTGAATGACCATGCCCCACATTCATGTCACCGACGTACCAACTCTACGATACACCCAATCTCTCTTCATAAATCTCAAGACAATTTTTTAATAAAGTCAGTGAAACGCAATAAAAAAATTAAATTTTATATGACAAATAAATATATGTTAAAATTTTTATTGTTGAACTTAAAATATATTTTAGTTAGTTTATAAAATTATATAAATTGAAAAAATTTTAAATTTGTAATAATATAAAATATTATTTAAAGTTTAATTTATTTTGTTTTTCATTTTTTTGTGTATAGAATTACTTTCTCGCGAAAGCCTACATTAGGGTTGTTAAGAGGTTTAATTTAATTTTTTTATTTGACCGACTATTATCTAATAATTAATTTATTAATTCTAATTAATTTGATTCAAATTAATCGTCGAGCTCATTAATTTAATTTATTTAAGATAGTGTCTGTTGGTGGGTGTATGTGATTTGGAAGGATTTGATTCAAGAAACATTGGGGAGTGTATGAAGAACAAAGTGTTTTCAATATAAAAGGCCGAGAATTAAGTTGCAGACATTTTTGCCCAGCCACTCAATTAGGCAATTTCGAGCAAGTCTTGGAGTAAGGAAGAAATTTCAAATCAAGGAGGAGTGTTGAATATTAATTTGAAATTAATATGTTGAATGTGAAATGTTTATAGTTATTATGGTGAATTTCAAGAGTCTAAATTTATTTGGATTATTCAAGAATCATGTGTTTATCGTGTTTCATAAATGTAGGTATTCAAAAAGTCCTATGTAAGTAATATATCTTATCCCTTGAATAACAGTGTGAGTGTGAGAAATATATAATAAAGTATAAATACCTTCGTCCTTATAATTATTCTCTATTTTCAAAATAAAGTGGTTTCGGAATAAGAGTGAAACTCAACCCAACACATAAAAAGGCCGAGAATTATTCCCCTTTTTTTTCTCCCCCCTATATGTATGAAAGCAGTGTGTTCCTAGAGGAGGACATGTGACAATTAAAGAAGACATAGGACAACCTTGCATTATTTCTCCCTCAACTAAAATTCACGAATGGTTTTCTAATTGATTGTTCTGTTTCTATCACCTCTTCAAACCTAGATGGGGACATTCGACCATCAAGGTAGGACATGGGACGACCATTAGTTATCTCCCCCAACACAAATTTATTGACATAATGTCAGTTTACTTGCCCCGAGTAAACGACCTTTCTCTTAGAATTGCAATTATAGATGAATAATTTATTTCAAAACCAATGATTGATAAAAGGGAATAATTATGATAAATAACATATTTTATGCTATTTCTTAATCTAGTTAAGGGAGTAGAACTATAGTTGATTGGGAGGGCCATGCCCCCACCCCCCCTACAGAGATGAGGTGTATGAGATTTCGAGCTCTTGAGTAGCACGATGGCCATGTGCTAAAGTTTGCCCCAACTCCCAAAACTTAATTATGGTCCCAATCAATATAGGAAAGATGGAAAGTATATCAACTCTTATCATCAATTAGAAAGGAGAGCAATAGTACCAAAAAAAAAAAAAAAAAAATGGAAAGGAGAGCACTCAAAGTATGACCATCTACATATATTTCTTTTCCTTTCTAATTTGTTCTCATGGATCCCCACACCTTATTATCCTGTTCCCTACAGAGCTATTGTCACACACATAACAAATAACAATCCAACCTATATAGCAAGTTCAAAGCTTAGTTTATGCCCAAAACCTAACTAGATGATGAACAAAATAGATGTCATAATATAGATCTAGACCCTAGTCTGTTTTGTCCTCAGGATACAGAAGTGTTTCAGGATAGAAGTAGTCCTTTAGTCCAACCATGTCTATGATCTTGCTATGGGATTTGGATGGTGGCTCAGCCAGCCTACTGAGATAGAAAACGCGACAGCATCGTTCCAATAGTTCTGAGCAAAATGCCTTCCAGTAGTAGGTCGTCTTGAACCATTCTGTCTCTGTCAAGTATTTGTCGCCCCGGAGGATGCTGTTCACAATTGCCTTCGCGCAAGCTGCCACTTTTGCTACAGGAAAGAGGCTTATTTGTACCTGGCGATCAAGTTTCATGGCAATTGAAGGAAAAAGAGTTGCTTAGAAATCTTTCAAGGAAAATGCCTTTTTTCGGCATTGCAAATTTATTTAATTTATTTTTCGCTCTTCTGTTTATACGGCATCACTCTCTCTAGGAAGGTACCTACTTTCGGGTTGGTAAGAGGTTTAACCATTGTATGCTACTCGACATCATCAAAAGATCAAAGGATATATCAAGGGTGTGAAATTAGGACTCTTGAGCGTGGTCCGTGCCCTACACTATAGTGAAGACACCAACTCACTTGACCTGCATTGCACCCTTCATAATTCTGTCAAGAACCCCCACCTCCCTGCATGAATGTGGTCCATGCCCCACACTATAGTGAAGACACCAACTCACTTGACCTGCATTGCACCCTTCATAATTCTGTCCACAACCCCCACCTCCCTGCATGAATGTGGTCCATGCCCCACACTATAGTAAAGACACCGACTCACTTGACCTGCATTGTACCCTTCATAATTCTTTCCACAGCCCCCACCTCCCTTGATCTGCATTGCACCCTGCACTATTAAGAATAATTAATTATTAAGATTTTATGTTTTATATTAATTCTCATGCTCAGTATATAGTATTAGAATCATTACCTTTTTATGGTCTTTCTATCACATCTTTAATCATCGCTTATTCTCATTCTTCCGATATGCTATACCTTTTATGTAAACAGTGATGCACACTAAAAGACCTCGATCTTAAAATATATTTTAGTTATTTATAAAATTATTTAAATTTAAAAAAATTTAAATTTTTAATAATATAAAATATTACGTAAAATTTAATTTATTTTGTTTTTTGCTATTTTTGCATATACAGAATTACGCTCTGTAGGAAGGTATCAACTTTAGGGTTGTTAAGAGGTTTAATCATCGTGTGCTGCTCGTGTGCTGCTCGTGTGCTGCTCGACATCATCACAAGATCAAAGGATATATCAGAAAGTGACTCTGGTGGGTGGCCCATGCCCAGCCCTAGTGTTGAGATATCAACACACGACCTGCATTGCACCCTTAATAGTTCTATCCACAACCTCTCTCCATGAGTAATTAGTTCTCTAATTTTTTTGATTGGTTGCAGAAACACAGACGTTATCAACTAGTTGTTTAATATGCCCTGATTTTTCCGGTGCCTAAGAGTAAACGGAAACTAATACTCTTTAATTAAGTTGTGTACAGTGAAAACAGATCCCGAGAGAATTTTATTTATTTAAAATTTAATTCTTTTTTAACTAAATTTAATTGGAACTAATATAGTTATCGATTTATTGACCTTGAATAATTCGATTGGAATTAACTGTCATGTTTATTAAGGAGTGAGTTTTTTCGATACCAATTTTATTTTTCAATTTTCAAAACTCAAAATCAAAAAATTGATAAAACAAATATAATACCTTGTCAATTTTTGAGGGTGGTCGATGCTCTACCCCAGAGTGAAGACACCAACACACTTGACCTGCATTGCACCGTTGATGATTCTATCCATGACCCCACATCTCTCCCCATGAATAATAATTTCTCTAATTTTTTGATTGGCTGCACAAACACAAACGATCTACCAGTTGGTTCATATTTTCTGCATTTTCCTCGGTCCCCGTCTCTCTGCTCACGATCAGATTTTGCATATTGGTACTCGTGGATAAACCCTTTTTGTCTCTCCCTCTAGCGTCTCGCATGTTTGGATATCGTTTACGAAAGACACTAATCTATCACGTGTCAACATTCTCACTTATTTTTTTCTTAAAAAAATATTATGAAAAAATTTTTATATTGTAGAAAAAGAATTTATATAATTTATTTGTGGTGTCAATGATACTGTCGTCACTTGTCAAAGGTAGATAAAGAATTTTGTGTGGTTCAAAAAGGTATAATATATTAAAAAAATAAATTATTGGTATCTAATAATCGTATTAGTTCGATTACATCCGATTTAAATCAGAATGAAACTTTAAAGGATAAACTCTTTCGATATCTATTTTTATCAAATACAAAACTCAAATACGAAATTTTATTTAAAGAGTACTAGTGTTCAGTCATTAGATTCAGAATGTGTTGGTATTAAAAAGATTATATGATGTAATATAATAGTAAATAAGTTTATTTATAAGAAATAAAACTCTATCAATGATAAAATCTCAATTTTTTTATTAATATTGTCATTAATAATAAATAAAAGTTTATTAGTGATAAAGATCCAATTTATAGTAATATCCATTTCATAATAAATATATTTGAGTTTTTTATTTTCATGTTTTGATATATACATCTACATGTATATAGAAATGGATATGCTCACCCTTCCCTAACCCCGCATTAAGCCGGGGAGCACTTTATGCACGGCATGACCTTTTTTATGTTTTGATATATACATATACATACATACATATATATATATATATATATATATATATTTGTAATGATGCTTATTATATAAAATACCTAATTTATTGAGATTTATTTAGAATAATTAATTATTAATATTTTATATTTTATATTAATTCTCATGCTTAATATATAGTACTAGAATCATTACTTTTTTATGGTATCTCAATCACATCTTTAATCAAAGCTTATTCTCATATTTCCGCAATGCTATACCTTTCATGGAGAAATTTCAACACTCTTAATATTCATTTCTCTAACATCTTCTTTCCAGCTTTTGGCTTGCTTTTCTATTTATTTTTTTATTTGACGCCTTTGAAAAAATTAGTTCACCGAATGCTATACTAGATTGTACAAAAATAGAAATGGTAAATAGAAATGGATACGAAACGATAAAAGAAAATAATATTTTGTAAGTATATAGAAAACAGAAATATGAACAAACGCGTAAATATAAAAAATATAAAAATTTTTATACAAATACTAATTATTTTATAGAATAATAGAATAGTTATATTTTATAACAAAAATATAAAATGATCAAATATATAATTATTAATTATAAGACAAATAATATGAAAATAGAAATTATAAATAAATAAATAAATAAATAATAAATCAAATATGAAAAAATATAAAAATATAGAAATAACGTTTCAAAAATAAACAAAACCTTAGTGTCGAGAAATTTTCATACATGGGGCTATTATTTTTATATTGGAGATTCAAATTCTCCAGATAAATAGGGGTAAAATTAAAATTTTATTTTAGCATCGTGAAATATAAAATGTGGGGATAAAATAGGATATAAATGTTATAATTTAAAAGAAATAAATTATATTCGGTGAATACAACCAAGTTGCTTTATTTTTCATATAAGTATTTTATAAATATTCAATGTCTCTGACAAAAGGATCATTCTTTTTTTTTTCTTTTTGAATACAGCCCATTTAAATCCAAATTGAGAGTGAGAAAACGAAAGCAAAATTATCATTGATTTTTTTTTAACTTAATAGTATAAAAAATTCTTTTCTTGAGTTGAGATCTCAAACTCGAGTTTACATCTTTTTCTTCATAGTGATATTCTCTTTTATAATTAAAAATAAAAGGAGAAAATTATCTTCAATAGTAAAATATCGGGATAATGAGCAAGGTGGTGAAAATTAATTTTTAGATTCTACGTTATCATAGGAGTTTGATATATCAATATATTTTAGAGTACTAGAAGTTATTATATCTCATACTTTATATTAGAAGATTTTACTAAATTGAATATGTGCTTTTTTGTGGTTATATTTCCTAACACGTCATATTTAGTGGATTCATAGATTTCTTGTATTATTTTTGTGAATTAGAAAATTCATGGAGGCCAAGGACCATATAGCATTTATAGCCCTCTCTCCTCTGAAGTCCTTTATATACCCCCACCCCAACTGGTGTATGTACAACCACCTTTGCATCCAAGCACAGTAACACTCCTGAATCAAAAGCTCCTTTTCTTTCCTCCTTATCCCTTGTGCCCACTTCAGCTCCCATGGTGAAAGCAGTGGCCAACATTACAAAATCGATATCATCGGCCGTTTCCAATCTCCGTTTGATGTCGATCTCAGCCTCCAATGAAACTACATTGATGAACGAAGTGTTGGCCACTCATGCTCATGACAACACTGATATTCAATTCCGACCTATTCTTCAAGTCATCACAGACATCTTTAACCATGCCCTCCCTAAAGTTGATGCCATTGGAAATGTAGATTTTGATCCCTTTTCTTATTTTCCATTTCTTGGTCATAGGTGCAATTCCTAACTTAAGTAAAAACAATAACGACCCTTTTGTGGAATGATTTTTTCCCATAATAGAGTTTGAGAATGACCAGACAAAAAATAAAAGAAAAAATAAATCCAATAAATAATGCTTATGAGGGAAATAAGAGGAGATAGATGATAGATACATCAACAATCAACTATTTCCTCTTTCTAGCTAAAATATATCTAGCTCTCTCTCTCTCTCTCTCTCTCTCTCTCTCTCTCTCTCTCTCTCTCTCTCTCTCTCTCTCTCTCTCTCTCTCTCTGTGGCTAGATAAGATAAATCTCGAGTTCATAAATCATTCTTTCTTTCTTTTTTTTTCTTTTTTGTTTTTTGTAGAGACTAACGGGGGAGGTGGATTCATCCAAGGACAAGACGACCCAACGTAATTTGGAGGTTGCCCTGTGCACACATGCTGGTATTTTATACAAGATCTCTTGTGAGGTAAATTTTGTACTTTTGTGCTTGTATTTTATATAAGCCACATGCCCATTTGGATAGATTTTATATAAGCGGTATGCGCATTTGGACGGATTCTTTTTTGGGGGGGACGTCATGAAGATATATATATTTTTTAATTGCTTGGAAAGATATTTTTTGTCTTCTTTCATCTTGTCCTTTCTCTCTATAAATTTTCTCTTCTTTCTCTCCTAATATCCATACTAAAACCAAGTGGTCAAGTTTGCACCTCATTAGGATGACGCTCAAGGCTTGTATTATGGCCAAAGCTGTCTTCACTTACTAAAATGTCTATTTTAATGACTTTAAAAAAATTAGTGTAAATGATAATTATAAAAATTTTGAACTTTCATTAATAAAGAAAAAAGTGAGGAGTTTGAATTTTGCCTTTGTTTTACAACATAGACAAGTATATGAAAAACACTTGACCTGAAAATAGGATGTGCTCCATCAAATTTGGGTTAAAACTTAGGTCAGACCTAAACGATATGTTAGGCCTAAAACCAAAGCATTCTACCATCGGCTCCTTCAAATATGCTATTTAGTGTTGGACCATGCTTGAATGCAAGTTATTGTACAAAGCAAATCTGTTCCATTCTTCTAACTATAAAATTCTATATGCATATTGCCAGATGTCCTGCAAGTGCACAGGCGCAGCAAACATCCATGCAACGACCCTGTCAATCTTCAAGTTGCTATCCCGCTACTCATGGGAGTCCATAGGGGTGCTGTCTGTCGTGGCCGTAGCTGAAAATTTAGGAGAGCTGTGGCTAGTGGCGCAGCTCTCCACGACCAACCAACTGGCGAAGTCGTTGTCACTTCTAAAGCAACTACCATCTGGTCTCGCAGACCAAGCCAACAAAGCAAAATATGAAGTGCTAACCACCCTCATTGTCACCATATTCTCCGTGGTTGAATACATCATTCAATTCAAGGAATTGCGCACTCAGCATATCACTTTGGAGGTGCCAGCCCTGACCGAGGCACTGAGTCAAGTTCCTAATGCAATCTATTGGACTGTGAGGAGTGCAGTGGCTTGTGGCATTATGATTTCTAGCCTCGTTGGCTCAACTCCTGATCAGTAAGTACATATGTCATTAAGTTTGGAAAAATTTTCTTGACTCATTGATAAATAAAATACTTCGACTCTTGTATATCAGGCAAATTCCTTCAACCGTGGATGCCCCAGAGATATCTGTGGTGACTAACAAGATCAAGGACATCCGGAGTTACCTCAAGAATAGCTACAAACTGTGTGTTCATTATATTGGTAATTAAGGACATCCAACATTAATTTCTATCATTGTCATTAGGAGTCCTAATCTATGAGGGAAACCTTAACTAGACCTAATAAATAAATTATTGATGACCTTGGACTGCAGATGAGTACATCGGAGAGATGACATCTTATGACAACCTGGTGCAGATCGTTGAATCATCACTTGATCAAATCACCATTCTCAGCGCCTTGATTAATTTCACCAAGGACTCTGTTGCTCCACTTTTTGATGGTTCCACCGGGAAAAAGGTACTAAATTTTCTAGGCATGACACCTCACTTGACGTTGACTAGCCTGTCTGATCAGAACAAAATTGTTCCCTGTGTACAATAATTTCTCCTATGTTTTAGTTCTTGTTACTAATTAAACTGATTGAATTAGGTACAAATTGATGAACTCAAAGGGAAGAACATCTTTTTCTTGGTGTCTGACCTTGACATACAAATGGAAGAGCTTGAAATTCTCTGTGACACCTATGAGAAAGAGAACAGAAGTGATAGCAACTATGAGATAGTGTGGTTTCCAATCATTGATGTGTCTACTTGGGATGAAGTTAAATTGAAAAAATATGAGCAGCTGAGGTTGAAAATGAAATGGCTTTCAATAGTGAATCCAACATCAATTAAGGCACCAGTGATCAGGTACATTAAAGAGAAATGGCATTTTGCAAAGAAGACCATCTTAGTTGTTTTGGACACAAAAGGGAAAGTAGTTGAGCAGAATGCTCTTCACAAGGTGCTAGTTTTGGGGAGTTTTGAGGTTATTTTCAAGGACGAAATCTGGTTAGATCAGATGACTTGGAATTTGGAGTGGCTGGTGACAGGCATTGTTGAAATAATTGAATGGGTACCTCTCAACTTTATTCATTCTTTTGCTCTTTTTTTATTCTTTTTTTTTTCCATTTTTCAACCAAGTTATACTAATTAGATCCTATAATCTGCACCTGGAATGCAAGTTTATGAGTAGTAATCTTGAAACATTTAGTTGTTTCAAGAATCTAAACTTATGGAAAGGATTATCGTGTGTTTTTCTTTACTAAATTGTTCTTTTTTATTTTAAATTGAATTCGATATGTATTTATCAATACAATTATATGAAAACAATAACAAATTTTGTACTTTACTTTTCAACCAGGCAAAGGAGAAGAAATACATTTGCTTGTATGGAGGGGAGGACATCAAGTGGATAAAAGAGTTCATTGCACAGGCTAAAAGGATAGCAGACTTAAATGGAATTGCCATAGAGTTGGTTTACATGGGAACAAGCAATGCAGCGGAGCACGTTGATGAAATCATCAAAATCCTCCCAAAAGATCAAACACACACTCTAAGGAGCCGCAAATCAATGTGGCTCTTTTGGTCACGCCTGGAGAGCATGCTACGCTGGAAGGTTCAATTAGGCAAAACGGTCAAGGAGGATAAACTGATGCGCGAGGTCTTAATGACCTTGACCTATGATGGTAGCGGTCAAGGGTGGGCAGTCATTGGAGGTGGATTGGAGACTGATATCTTGGTCAAGGCAAAGGGTGACCTGATATTGGAATGCTTTGCCAAATTCGTGGAATGGAAGGATAACGGGTCTCAGAAAGGCATGTTTTTGCAAGCAATCAACGATTGGCTTCGCAAGGCTCATAGTGAGAAGAAGCATTGCAACCAATTGACTTTTCCTATGATTGATGGCCATGTTTTGGACATGGTAGAGTGCCCTGATTGTGGAAACCCTATGGAGAAGTATGTTACGTATAAGTGTTGCATTACCAAATGAGTTGATGCTCTAAGGCAGTGGGTTTGTTTGTGTTTTACTTCTGCTGAAGTCTAGTATGTTCGCTACTCGTTCGGTTTGTGTTTGTATGTCCTAAAATAACGTTGGAGTCTTTCTATCGACTTCCAAGTTGTTTGTGTTCGACCCAATATGTATGACATGTTGATTCCCTAATAAGTCTTATAAGTTGTTTGTGAATGTCCCAATATGTATTTTGTGTTCGAATATATATAAATATATATATATATATATATATATATATATATATGTGGAAAATTAATAAAACACGTGCAGTTATTAATTTCGAAATTACTCCTATGAGAAATATTCGCTTAATTTTGATTTTGCTATATTTCATGGTTAGATTTTCATTTTTTTTTTATATATAAGTGTGAGTTTGTGGATTACTATTTTTCAGATATAAACAGTTGAACTTATCAAACAATGTATAATAACTCAAACTATATGTACAGGTATACATATAAGGTTTAACCTATTCTGAACTCTAATTATAAATTGACAGAAAATCTCTTATATTGTCAATACCATAAATTAAAATTCAATATTCAAATTGTGATATAATTATTTGATATACCATTCATATGTGTAAGTTTTTTCATACTATTGGCATTTAAAAATAATTGCTCTAACAATTTTAAGTTCCAAGCCAAAAATTTCCAAAGTATAATTGCACATCAAGTCCATATATAATAAGATCATACCGTTCTCTCTTTCTCAACTGAAATACCTATTGTTTCTATAGAGTGAAAAAAACTATATTATCGTAGCTTCTATTAATGGTTTAAATCAATAGAAAAAAAATTATATTTTTTAATTTTATTGCAAAAACAATATTCTTATTTTCTTTTTCTTTTTTTCAAATTTATGTGAATGGGAACTCTTGGCTTGGATAAAATCTCTTTTGAATGATTTCTCACTCCTCCTTTCACACTTTTGTCCTATCTTATGGAAGCATTACCAAGTCTCTTTCATTTCTTGGTATTGAGGGATCATGCAAGTATCTTGTTTACAAGATGATCCACTTGAGCATCCCCATCAACACCCAAGGCATTTTCAAGCTAAGAAGATTAGAAGTCAACGGTTTTGATTGTAATTTGTAACTCTTCATCATAGTGGAAATGTAAGACCGACAAAGTCAAATGAAAAAAAAAAAAAAAATTGGAAAGTAACTTTCCCAATTCACTCTCTCTCTCCCGTCACTTTCCCTTCTCCCTCAATTTCTCTCCCCCTCATTCTCTCCCGTGTTCTGTCTCTCACCCTCTCTCCCTCTCTCAATTTCTCCACCTCCCTCCCTCCATTTACATACTCACAAGCTCTCTCTCTCTCTCTCTCTCTCTCTCTCTATCTCTCCCTCTCTCACGAATCTCTCTCTCTCTCTCCTGCGGGCGCTGCACAGCCCGCAGCGCGCGGCTTCCCTCCCAGCTGCTACAGCCCGCGAGCACAGTGGCTCCTGCTCGCGAGCAGCTCCGTCTCGCGAATGCTTTAACGCGCACCAGCCGCGACTCCTCTCCCTCGCGCGCGAACAACCCACTGCTTCTCTCCCTCGCCTGTTCGCGTGCTGCCCTCTGCCGAGACACTTGCTGCAACCCTAGAAGAGACCCCAGCTCGGTAGTCATCGGTAATCCCTCGAGAACTCTAGCTGAGATTTCAATTCATCCTCTGTACATGTGGTATGAATTTCCGATTGATATATTCTAGGGTTTCAATTTCCTTTGGTGATTGAACCTAAATACTAAATTTTGCTTCAATTCGGAAGCATTTCAGGTTTTGAATTAGATCGAACAGCGCACGAAGGTTTGGTAGGCAAATGCGAAAACTCTAGGTCTGAATTTGCGTTCCTTTCTCTGCACAGGTAAGAGCTAATTTCTGAAAATAACTCTAGGATTGCAAAATATTTGCAATATGGTAGAATTGGAATGTATGTCCATGAATTGGAAAAATTAGAAGAAACTAAGACTAGGTTAATTTAAGAAAATCTAGGAGAGTTGTGAATATGAATTTTGTAAAGATGTAAATAGCGATAAAATTGGTAAAATGAGGATAGGAACAAGAAAATGCTAGAAATGAGAGTTAAACAAAATTAGGAAAGTTTGTGAACCCTTGAGTTTGGAGGAGAAATGACTTGAGAATTGTTATGGTTGCTTCAGGACAATCCATTGGAGTTTGAAAGGAGATTTCTTGAGTATGGATAAGGTGTAGGGAGTGAATACCCTCTCTAGAGGTGAGTGGATGGTTCATTGTGTTCATGAATGAGAAATCTGTTTTAAATTGCTTTATAAATGATTTTCGAAAGATTTTACGTGATTTATGCGAATTGTTTTGTGACTGTGGGCTGTCTGAACTGAATTATAAAGTATAAATGCATCCGTTGTGTTTAAAAATGATTCCGTGCCATATGTTATTTGATATTGCTCTATGAATTGATTTGGCATGAGATTGTTGATTATTTGATGGAAAATTATGGCACATTGCTTGTGAACTGGATTGGTTTAGAAATGAAGGGTGCCGCAGATGACTATAGTCATATTCCCACCACGGAGTGACCCGACGGGGTGGCGTGGTTTGGGGTTTGGATGTACAGGGGAGTTAGATATCCCTCCCTCTGCCGAAGTCGTACTATATCTGGTGCACCCCGGTGAGGTACGAGCCAACGCCAAGGTAGGGGGTTTGTTTTGAGACATTGGATAGAAAAACCCTTGGCGGGATTTCGTCTGGGTTTGGCCGCCCTAAGACGGAAGTGTTTTCCGATGGAACCCCAAGATTTTCTGAAATGATAATTGACATGGATGCATATTTTGTAAATTGAGATTTATTGAAATGTTTTATACATATGAACTGTTATTTATGAGATATGCTTTGACTGCCCCACATTTACCCCTTATTTACGAACACAAGCACACCATTGCACTCCACTCACCGAGTATACCCCTATACTCACCCCTCTCTTTCCCTTTTTCAGAGGAGACTTAGTTGGGAGACTACTTGACGGAGGTTGTGCAGTATTTTTGCGGATTGTATAGGTATTTGGCACATGCAGGGTTACTTTTGGAGATTTATAGATCTCAAACCGTGGAAAGGGAAGACCGTACATCCCCTGTCGTGCGGATTTCATTGATACTGGCCGAGTTGTTGGCAAGTATTGATAAAATCCGCTGATTTTTTTGATTTGTTCTTTATTATCTTAATTACTTGATTATTTTTGTAAAACCGTTTATACCTGTACTGGGACATTTGGACTGTAAATCTTAAATTCGATGCTTTTCTCTAATTTTGTGAAGTTCTATACAACTCATACCGTTAGGACTCTACCGATATTGGCTTGTCTTCCTCAGGTAAGTGTTGGTAAAGTCCGACGGCTATATTTTGGGACTTCTTGTTTGTCACACGCTAAATTGAGATGAGAATTCTGAATGGCTAGGATGGCCACATCGCATGCGTGCGTGTACAGGATCCCACTCCCCGATGTGTGCCAATGTGTGTGTTTGAATGTTCAGGGATGAGCCGGATGGGCTCCTTGCGTGTGTATTGTTATATGATTTCACATTTTGAAGAGTTTTATGTTTTCGATGATTTATTGTAAATTTGATAGCCTTGCGGAGTCCCGGTATACGGGGAGGTTCTGCCCGTGTATCGAGACGACGCGGCGGTTGTCGCGTGGTCAATCTGGGGATCGGGGCGTAACAGGAAAACTAATTTGTTGATTCCTATAATAATTAAGAAGGGGATTGAATTGATTGTCACTAAAAATTCTTAAATTAGTCTCCAATTAATCTAAATAGTCTTCAGGTAAAAAACGCATGCAAAAGTATAAGAAAACGCATGCAAAAGTATAAGAAAAATAAAAGTTTACTGTTTACGTCTACTTTTCCATATTAGCAAGTTAGGATCCAGAGATAACTTGTTTTCACTATGCACAAAGAGTTACAAATATGAGTACAATCTTTCTTTATTAACGATTTGCACTTTCCCTTGTTGAGATGGCTTAGTCCAATAAAGAAATGGTTTTAACTCTTCTCCAACTAGCCTATCTACCCACAAAAGTGTGTCTCATATTTTCTCCAAACTTACTAAAACTTTATAGCACAAACAAATAAAAGATAATATCATCGAAATTTCAATAAACAAATTCACACGTTGTTCAAGTAGACAACTTCCAGATCTAATATCTCACTCTCAAAATATCAAAATAACTTTGTAAAAAATGCTGAATTTTCTCTATATATTGAACTTAAATCACAAGAAGTGTCTCTTTAAAACTGATTACCATCATGAAGTTTTAAAACTGCAAATTTTGGCTTTTCAGCACATTTACTGTCGTAAAAAATCTGCTTAACATGCTCACTTTGAGCTTGATTTTCTCTATCAAAATCTGTGATTTTTACTGTTGTTATTTTTCAAATTTAAACATCAAAAGTCCGTTTAAAGTGTAGAAGATCCAAATTTCAAAAATCTCAACTGATGGAGAACATAAACTCAAGCAAATCCCTCCTGAAGATCTGCTTGTAGTTCCTATAAAAATGCCTCAAAATCTAATATTTTTAACCTCTAGTAAATGGTTGCATTTAATTTTTTCAAGAAATTTGAATTTGAATCACCCATTTGGACAAGATTAAGGGTTAAATACAGCTCTCAATCTGTATTTAACATACTGAGCTAGGTATTGAAAATAAATTAAAACCACAGCAACTCACATCTAATTTGAAAATCTGAATTTCAACTATTTCTACCCTCTTTTTATGGCAATAGCTTTTATAACTTAAAATTCTGTAAAATTAACTTATATACTCTGCACACTAATTAATTAGTAACGTATGTAGGGTTTTATTATTATCAAAATATTAGGGTTCGGTAACAATTTCCTTAACATAACTGATTGCTAGATCCCGGCTTGTCGAACTGAAAGAGTGGACATAAACACAAGGATGAACAACTATAAATTGAGTTTGATTTCTTTATTCATACTCTTTAATTTCTATACTTATATTAGCATAATTTATATAATTTGGCCATAAATTTAATTGAGATTTTAAGTGGAGCAAAATTTAGTACAACCGCTCTTCTTGGTTACATACGGACCAATAAGTGGTATGAAAGCAAGTTCTTTACTCTACTAAAGAGACCTCTTTAGAGCAAAACACTCATGACTTTTCTTTATATATTTGGCCATACCATCAACAGAATACCTTATTTTGATGGTACAAAATTTTCTTATTAGAAATGTAGAATGGTGACATTTATAAAAGTCATTGGCTATAAGGCTTGGGAGGTCATCATCTCTAGAGACCTTAAGGTAAAAATCCCAATAATAACTGAAAATGATAAGAGAATATCTTCTTTAAATTCTAGGGGCTAAACAATTATTTCTTTGTGCTATTTCTCCCATTGAGTCTAATCTTGTTTTTTCGTGTGATACAGTTAAAGAAATTTGGGACAAACTTGCATCACTCATGAAGGAATTAGTGCAGTGAAGAAAACTAGAATAAATTTGCTTATACAAAAGTATGAGCCATTTTGAACAAGGAGAAAATATCAAAAATATGTTTAATCATTTTTCTATTATTATTAATAAATTACACTCACTTGACAAAAAAATTTTAGACATTGATCAGCTTAGAAAGATCTTTTGTGTGTTGCCTAGAGTATGGGACGCTAAGAAAATAGCAATTGAGAAAGCACATGATCTGAACAAGTTATCCCTAAAGGAGTTAAGAGACAGACTGACATTGTATGAGGCAGATATTTTCATGCTGCCAAAGAAGTCAAGAGAAAAACAAAAGCCTTCGCAACAAAAGAGGATGAAGACGAAGAAGACAGTGATTAAGAGCTGAACATACTAACAAAAAGATTCAGCCGTATTTTTAAAAAGAAAGATAAAAAATTTTTCAAATCTAAAAAATCTAATAACTCACAAAAGTTTAAGTTAAATGTAGGAAAAGACAGTAAAGAAAAAGTGTAGAATGAGAAAATAATTTATTACGGACGTAAGAAACTGGATCACATAAAATATGAGTGTCCTGTTCTGATGCGAAAGATCGAAACTTTCAAAAAGAAAAGGAACACAATAGTGGTCACTTGGAGTGATTCAGAAAAGGAAAATTTAGATTATGAAAATTTTGAATTTTCTAAAAAAATTAACCTCTTTCTAATGGCCAATACGGTGAATAGTGAAACCCACTCAAATTATTCTTTTCAGAATATTTCTAAAACTAACAAATTGATAACAATTGTTCTAGACCTCAAGTGTAGAAATATGGTTTTAGAAAATGAAAAATACATGGTTAGGCAAACAAATTTTCTATTAAAGTCAAAATTAGAATCAGCCAATACGAAAATGTAAGTTTTAAAAAATGAAATTAAAGTTTTTAAAAATAGTGTAGAAGATTTGTATAAATCTATAACAACTTTATTTTAGAAATTTCATGAAAGTGATGAAAAATTGTTAAAACTACTTTCGATAAAAAAAAAAACTTTTCCAAAACTAGTTTGAGATATAAAAATGATTCAAAAATTGTTTCAAAAGATAACAAAACTGTTTTTCTTAAACCTGTAGAAGAATGACGATTAAATATTTATAGACTACAGAAAATTGGCACTGAAGCACCTATAGAATCACTCAATGAACACCTACAGAGGCCCCCATAGATGTTACATCGAAAAAGCAAAATTTCAAAAAAAATACGCCACTGGATTTAATATAAGAAACCAATGCCTATTCAAAATAATTATGGGTATAGAAATTATCAAAATAATTATTTAAGAAATAAAAATAATTTTTCTTGCCATATATGTCACAAATTTGGTCACTTTGCTAAAAGTTATTTCATGAACAAGTTTAGTACATCTCAAGAAAAATTTAATTCTGATACAAGATTGTTTTCTAGAGGATCCAAACTTGTTAAGTTCTAAGAACAAATGATCTTTTTCTTTATTGTGCAAGAAAAAGAGGCAAGAGTCAAAGAGAAGTGATATGTCGATAGTGGATGTTCAAGACATATGACGAGAGATGCCTCATTATTCAAAAAGTTTGAAATAAAAGATCATAAAGTTGTGACCTTTGTAGACAATCAAAAAGAAAAAATCATTAAAAAAGACACTATCGGTATAAATTTTACTACTATAAAAAATATATTATTTGTTGATAAATTAATATAATTTGTTAAATATCAGACAATTGTGTGATTTAAGATTTGATGTGCTATTTAAAAAAAATAAATGCATAATATTTGATAGTGAGACACAAAAAAATTTTTTTGAAAGAATTAGGTTAGGAAATGCTTATGTGGTAGATTCGACAATTTTAGATAGTTTTAAAAAAATTGCTTAATGTCTATCAATAGTGATATTTTTATATGGTATAAGAAATTAAGTCATATAAACTTTAAACAATTAGAAAAATTATCCAAAGAGAAATCAATAAGAGTGATTCCAGAAATTTCATTAAAATAATATATAAATTGTAGTATTTGTTCATTAAATAAACAAGTAAAGACATTCTTTAAAAATAAAGAATATATTTCCATGTCTATGCCCTTAGAAATTCTTCATATGGATTTATTTGGATCCGTAAGAAATCTAAATTTAGGTTGAAATTGATATGGACTAGTAATAGTAGATGATTTTTCTAGATTTATTTAGATTTTATTTCTAGTAAATAAAAATAAAACCTTTAAGCCTTTTAAAATTTTTGCAAAGAAAATTTAAAATGAAAAAAGTTGAAAAAATTGTTATTTTAAGAATGGATTATGATAGATAATTTGATAATTTAGAACTTTAAAATATTATAATAAAAAGGGAATAAATCAAAATTTTTCAAAACCATACACACTACAACAAAATAGAGTATTTGAACAAAAAAATAAGATAATTCAAGAAATGACTAGAACTATACTAAATAATAGTGGTATCGAAAAATATTTTGAGATAAAACTATTTATACGCATGTTATATAATTAATAGAGTTTATATTAGACTTATGATAAATAAAACTCTATGAAAATTTTAAATAAAAAAATCAAGTAATTCATATTTTTATACATTTGGTTGAACATCTTAAAATTTGAAAAATAATTTAAACACCCTAAGTAAATTTGATGAAAAGCCATAAAAGGAATTTTTCTTAGGTATTTATTAAATAGAAAAACATATAGAGTGTTTAATAAAATAACTAGAGTCATAGAAGTAACTATTAATGTTAAATTTTATGAAAATGAATTTCAAGACTTAAAAAATGAAGAAAATAATGAAAATATAAAAATATAGGAACTCCTCCGTGAAAATGATAAAAATAAAGGTGTAGAAAGTGAAAATGAGATTAGGGAAGAGAACATTAGAAATTGGAAATTTTTACCTAGTTACTCACAAGTAATATTATTGATGATATAGATGAAATAAAAAAAAAAATTACATCAAGTTGTAGAAATATAGAGAACCAATTTGTATTAAGGTCTAGCATAAAGCCAGATCGAGTCAGAATATGTGTCAATAGATAATTGTTATACTCAAATCTTATAAGTAAAACAATAATTTAGAAATTATGAGTTGAATTATAAAAAATATTTTGATAAAATGTGATAATACAAGTGCTATATATCTTATAAAAAATCTCATAAATTATTCTAACTTTAAACACATAAAAACTAGACACTATTTTATAAGATATCATGTTTTGAATGAAAATGTTGTTTTAGAGTATGTCAATATCAAAAATCAATTGGTAGATAATTTTACAAAATTATTAGATAGAGAAAGGTTTGAGTTCATTAGAAATGAAATTCGAATTTGTTTCTCCTTTTAAAAAGAGAAATAAAAAAGAACAGAAGATTCTATAGAAACGTAGGTAGAAGTAGAAATTGTAGTTCTATATTATATATTACTTTGATTATTTCTATATTTTGTTTCCTATCTATGTTTTGATGAATGAAACAAAGAAGGGGGATAGAGAAAAGATAAAAATTGCATGAACAATTATGCACATATTATGAACGAGGTAACAAAATATTCATATGTACAATATTAGAGGGGAGCATGATCATGAAACTTCATAAGCAAATTTTTCAATTTTTATGGTTTTATTGTCATAAAAAATAAAGAGAATGTTAGGAAAATTGTTGTTGAACCCTATGGATTTTGATATAACAAAATATTTCATATTATTATGATATTTTTACTAAGTGTACAAACTAAATTTTGTTTGGAGATTCTCATAAAAGTTGTTTTGAAGTGATATAGAGGTTAATATAGAAGCAAGAAATTCTGGATCATTGAAATTGTTATAGAGGCAAAATTTTTTTTCTTTAATCGAAAGCCCAACTCAACACACTTAGTGTAGATTGAGTACTACATTTAATCTAAAAAACATGACCAAATGCATATTTCAATGACTCAACAATTGAGGATCAAATTTTAAAACTTTAACTGAAGTAGAAATTTAATATTTCAGAACTACGGAAAGGATGTGATCATTTACACATATCTGTTTTATCTTTTTTAGTGATCAAGTATTTACAAATTTGAAAATTACATATTAAAGAAGGTGCAGAGGATTACAAATTCAAATATTTATAGCATTAAAAACTCAAGAATAAGATGGAGAAAAATGTATGAGAAGTTAGCTAGTCACTTGAATTTTCAAAGTAGGAGCATTTTCCAGAAATTGATTATTAGGAGGGGTCGCGATTTTTCAACAAGGTTCAACAACTAAATAAATTCAATTCATAGTTTACAAGTGACAAGAGGGAATTTCAAATTTTAAATTTGAATCAAAACAATTGAAATATCCCAAGGAATCAGAAGAAATTTTAGCACTTACAAATCGGGACTTTATTCTGAAAAGTTACAGCTCTTTGACTAATAACTTTGTGTTGTTACAGCAGGTTTTGAAAGTTGAAAAATTCAAATTAAAAAGGGCTCACATACATCAGAAAAAATATTAACAAGAGTAATTTACAAAAAAATTCAAGTGAAGAAATCTCGGCGAATGAAGAGTGTTGCTCGACCTTAATCTTTTGTCATATACAAAATCCTTTTCTACACTTGCATTCTTTTGAGTTGAGTTGTATACTAAGTTTTGTGAAATAATTTTGGTAAAAGTTAATAGTCTACCACCGTTGGAAGATGGCATCTTCAGGGTAGGAAGATCAAAAGTCATTAGTTTAGATCGTAAATTGTAACTCTTTATCACAGTGGAAAACTAGTTGATTACTAGATTCCGACTTGTCGAGTTGGAAGAGTAGATATAGACATAACGTCGAATCATTATAAATTGTACTTGATCTTTCTATACCTACTCTTTAATTTATACACTTACATTTGCATGATTTATATATTTTGATCATAAGTTTAATTGAGATTTTAAGTGGAGCCCTTATTGGTTTCATAGAGACCAACAAATAACAATGGAGATGCTATTGAAGAAATGCATCAATCTCCAACCACAAAAAACGAGTCAAGAGTTTAATACAAGGTAACAAGCCGAAAGAGAAGCATTAAATCCAAACATGCAAAGAAGGTTTGGTATTAGTCCATGACTGAATGCATACAAAGCAAAGCAAAGCAGATCCATTCTATTATGCATACTGAGGGTGGAGACTCGAATCCCAATCTATCTTCACTGCATTGAGCATGGAGTTGTTCCTGGCAACACAACAATGCAAAAGGGACAAGAAAGTACTCCAGGACCCACACCCACCACCAACTTATTCCCATAATTAATAATCTGAAACAAACTTGATGTACAAAGCAAATAAATTAGAATGATAGATTTTCATGATCTACCTTTCACACGGAGCACGATCTCTTGGATAATTTTATTTGACATCAAGGTGGAGGACATAAGTTACGATCGTCAGCTTCAATCATGCCAATAGACATTTGATTACAACATCACACAATAATCCGAAGACTTTCTCCCATTTATTGTATTTGCCCATTCTTCTAATACATGCTAGACATTTAGAAATTTTAAACTTGTAAAATAATGTGTATACTTTCACATTTGTCCTCAAGTCTTGGGTAATACTTTAAACAATAAAAATGCTAACAAATTGGTTGACACTCATATCTTTACGTATAACTTATATTTAGATTCTTAACGACTTATTCCGAGATTTCATTAAATCCCCTAAATTTAAACTCTCACTCTTCTTAACCGATATGTTTTTAGGATTTCATTGTACATATTCAAATCATTTTAAATGATATTCTCATATTATCCACAGTTGAACATTTGCGACCAACCATAGAGAGTTAAATGTTGGGTAATACATTAAAATTTTAATTGCAAAAATTGGTTCATACAATAATAATAAAAAACTGAACCTTAATTTCAATACTTTGGGATCGACCATTTGAGAAACAAATATGAAAGTAATTAAATAAATAAATAAATACAAACACAAATGAATAATAAATAAATAAATAAATAAAAATAAAAATAAATAAATAAATAAATAAAAATAAAAATGAATATATATATATATATATATATATATCTAAAATATGATAGTTTAATTTGTTCGGATTTTTTTACGTCACTCATTTCTATCCAAAATTATTTTCTCTTTTAAAATTTTAATTATCATATATTTACGAATAATTTATATTCATGTTTTTAACAGTCTACCCCTACATTTTACTAAATCTCCTATATTTAAGTTCTCAGTTCTTCTTATCGGTGCATCCATGGGTTTTCTTTGCACATGTCTAAATCACCTTAGACGGCACTCTCACATGTTATCCATAATTGAACTAATTCTCAATTTATCACGAATTTTTTCATTTCTAATTCTATCTATTCTAATTTTGCCACACATTCATTTAAATATTCTCTTTTTTATTATGTTATTTTTTATTCTTGTTATTGTTTAATAATCCAATACTCGGTATCATATAATAGTACAGATTTAATCGCGGTTTTATAGAATTTTCCCTTTAAATATATTGATATCATACGATCACAAAGAATTTTATATGTCTTTCTCAATTTCATCCAATCCGCTTATATTCTATAGTTTACATCTCCATTTATATTGCCATCATTTTGAATGATAGAATCTAGATATCTAAATCGTTCACTTTTTCGTATATTTTGTTCATTTAGTCTAATCGTTTTTTCATCATTCCGATTACTGTTGCTAAATCTATATCTCATATACTCAGTTTTCGATCTATTCCAACTAAACTCTTGAGATTCCAGTATGACACTCCATAGCTCTAATTTAGTACTAATACTTTTCTTAATTTCATCAATTAATACTATATCATCTATAAAAATTATACACAATGGTATTTTATCTTAAATATTTTTTATGATTTCATCTATTACATTGCAAATAGAATTGGGTTTAATGCTGATCATTGATGGAGTCCAATGTTAATGGGAAAATTATTGCTCAAACCCTCACAAGTTCTTATATTGGTTATAGCTCTATCGTACATGTCTTTGATAAAATTAATATATTTCCAAGATATCTCTTTTTTTATCAGCGCCCATCATAATACGTCTCTAGAAACTCTATCTATACTTTTTCTATATCAATGAATACCATATGTAATCTTTCTTATATGCTCTATATGTCTCCATCAAATATCTGAACAAATGAATTGCTCCCGTAGTGGATCTCTCTCTCTCTCGAACGATCTTCATTTGCTCGCTACACCCAACCCCCTCTCTAGATTGTTCGAATAGCTCTCGCACACTGCTCGATCAAGTAAGTAGTCTCTTCCCCTCCCTCCTTTTCTCTCTCTCTCCCTCTTCCTTCATCTGCTCCCTTTTCTCTCTCTCTTAGCTATTTGCTCTTCACTCTTCACTTCTTTACCTACTTACGCTTCTGACCCTTACTTCTTTTGCCTAGATTTGACCATTGCAGACCCAGATCTTGGATGTATACCTCAGATCTGTTCCTCTCTTCTCTCTCGGATCTGACCATTGCTACTTGTCGACCCAAACAAAGTAGCTTCTTTCTCTCGCCCTCTCTCTCTTTCAGTCTCTCTCTTCCCCCATGACCCCGATTATAGATTTTCCCGCTACCCTCTCTCTTGCCAGATTGATTTTTCACCTTACTCCTTGCAGAATTGCCTCTTTCTCCTTCCTTGGGCCGGATTCCCTGTTCCGACCTCCGTCTCCCTCAGTAAAAGCCTTTTGCCTATCGCATCAGCCCCCTTTCTCGACCCATATCAACCTCCCTCTGCAGACCCCTGCCACCCTTCTATCTACCTTTAGCCAAAGCTGAGCCCCAAAGTTTTCTCCATCTGCCCATGACGGAGGCCTTCAAAGGCTCCCAAGCTTTGAGAATCACTATTACTATTACCATAATTATTATTAACACTATCATTATTATTACTATTGCAATTATTATTATTATTATTAGTATTATCATTACTACTATTAATATAATTATAATTATTAGTAATAATCTAATTATTATTAATATAAAATATATTATTAACTAGTATCACTATTATTTTGATTATTATTATTACTATTCAATATAGTGTTATTATTACTATTATTTCTACTAATAGAATCTCTTAATTTAATATTATTATAGTTAGATATACTTTATGATTTATATATTTATCTATTTCTTTATTTCTTTGTTCCCTTGTTTATTTATTTATTAGTATTTATGTTTTTATTTAATTTGTTTTATATATCATTATTTTGAAGAACTACGTCACCGTCGGTCCCAAGCCCAGATAAAAGAGTAGAGTTGTGGTAGGTCGACAGCCAGCATAAAATATTTTGTTAAATGAAAAATGAGAGACAAATATACAAAAATTGGCTCATATCTTAAAATTTATCTTTTAAGATAGACCATTCTCTTATTTATATATTATGCCACAAAATTTGAGTTAGTGGGTAATGAATACTTTAATCCATGATTTTTGCAACCCTTCCATAACAACAAAAAAAGTTAAAAATTACATAGAATTTTGAATTGTTATATCTAGCTAAGTATCAATATCAAAATTTTTAATCATCATATCTAACCTGTATCAATATCAGAATTTTCAGTTATTATATCTAGCCAGTAACACCGACCCTCGGTGTATTCTATAGTGAATTCCATTTCATATATATATACATATATGTTGTTTCTATTACTACAGGTTCATGAATTTTCACGAAAAAAAAATGATATTTGACGGTAAAATACAAATCGGATCAATTTTGACTCAAAGAGATTCAAAACCTTAATTTCATATTAAATAAATTAAATTAGGTCTAATATAAGATTTTGGGCCTAGTATGAAATTATGAAAATTTTAGGGGTCAAATTAGAATTTTTATAAGTCAAAGGACTTGTTAGCAATTAACAAAACTTAAATGAAATGTGACAAGTGTATTCTTGTGTTGAACAAGTGTTATAGTGAGGAGGACAAGTGTTGGCCAAATGGAGATGAGAAAGGCAAGGTGGGCCAATGAGAACACATGCACAAAAAAAAAAAAGAACCAATCAAAACACATGCAATAGTCAAAATGATCCTATGGTTTAGATTAATTGGAGATTTGATCCAAGGGTGGTGACTTATTAACACAATAATAAAAGAAGAAGGCCTTAGAATGCTTGTTCATTCTTCCCAAATTCATGAGAACAAGGAGAGAAGCAAGAGAGGAAGACAAAGAAAGTGAGGTAAGAAATTTTATCCTGTCTTACTTTAAATGTTATTTCTGTCCGTGATTCATCTCTGTTTTAAGGCATCTAAGAGCCAGAATTTGAAAATGTGATAGTTATATGAATTGTAGATCTAAGTCTTATCTTTCCAACGAGGTACGAATCACCAAATTCTGATGCCTGTACCAAAAGTTATGGCACTTTTCCTGAAACTCGACATAGAAGCGTCCTGTTTCGAACCTTGACAGTAGTGAGTAAAAACGACCCCTCTCCAGTCTTAGTTTGAAGAAACACAAAACATGAAAGTTATAGATATATGCCTTGTCTATAACATATAAAATGTTCAGCCATTTCGCATGAGGAAATTGAAAGTTATAGAATTTGCCTTAAAACTGTGTTGACAGAAACTGTATGTTTCACTAAAACGTATCTGTCCTGTTCATGAATTTTGTTCAACCCCTTCCAGACATATTTAGATAAAACTCAAAACACGAAAGTTGTAGATCTACATCTTAGCTATAACATGTTAAAATTTCATTAGACTTTGATGAGTAGGATGAAAGTTATAGCTTCTGTACGAAAACTGGACAGAATCTGAAACTTAAATATGGCTGTGACAAAATGAGGCTTACCGGGAATTCTGTGATTTGAATCTGAGGAAGTGTGCAAAATGAAAGTTATAGTGCTATCCCTTAGCTTTAAAATGAGATAAGAATCATCTGATTTGGATTGGTATAGCCAAAGTTATAGTCTGTTTTCCATGACTGCGCAGGTTAAAAATCTGCTGACTGTTTGTCTCCCTAAGAGTTATTTGAGTTGAACGGAGGGGACACTTGATTTACGCTTTGTGGAAATATTGGGGAGTGTGTTATCCTCCCCTAACAGTGAGTGGGACTTGACATCTACTTTTAATTGATACCGTGTTTTAAAAAGCTTTCAAAAGCATGATTTAAAATGGTATGATTGACCTATTCTCCTGGATTTATGAAAATATTTTGTGATATATGGAGTGTCCCAACTTGTTTATATCGATATGCATCCATGATTTTGATACTTGATGATTGTGCCACACTTTGATATATCCACATGATTTTATGCTTCCATTGCATATTGGCACATGCTTTTGACATGATAAGGCTTGATGATTTGGCTTGAGATATGTGATTTGGGCTGGATGCCCCTTTGGATACTGTGATGATGATGATATGCTTCCTATGGCATTCCGTAGCTACGAAGGACATTTGGTAGAGGCACCTGTTGTGTCCGAATACGCCTCTGTAAGGGGTATCCGCCAGATCGTCATACATATTGTATGGACAGTCGTCGGTTGAACCACTCCGGGGAGGACCTTGGTAGGTCTAGCACCGGCGGGTTTCCATACACGCTTGATCCTTGATACGTGTACGATATATATATACAGGCTAGTTGGAGTAGTCTGTGGCCAACGTTGGGGTAGAGAGCCTTATTTTATTACTTGCACTGTGAAAACCCCCAACGTTGCCCGTCCTTGGCCATGGTCGGCCCTTGCCGGGATATTTTCGGCTGGCTTTATACGATATAATGGACATACATACTGGATGCATATTTGATTTGATACATATGCTGTGAATGATTTATTGAGATGTCATAATATTTTTTTTGCATACTATGGATTTATTGGGACATAATTTTGGCACTCCTAATTCACCCAAAAATTAATTGTAGCATGTCATTCCCCCCGACTTGCTGAGTACCAACCCCCCTCTCTATGGTACTCACCCCTCACATTTCCCTCCTACAGGGGTAGACTCAGACCGAGAGATTTGTGCGCATTGTTGTATTGGATATTCTTTGGAGACTACTGGGCCGGGGTATGACTACCCGCTCTTCCACTATATATTAAGGTTATTGTTTCATCTTGAGAAAGTTAGGATGACCATTGTATTTGTTTAAATTGGGATGACTGTATTTATAATTCTTCTGGTCTGTATAAGGTTTACTCTCACTCATTTTAATTTACATTGAGGCATACATGTATTATTTTTATCACTTGGGGATCTCTGTGATTTGGAAACTTGGATTATGTGAATGTTGACAGCCTTACGGTGCTTTGATGTGCGGGACGTGGTGCCCGTGCATCTGGGTGCCGCGGCGGGCTCGTTGCGTGCCTGGCTCGGGAGTGGGTCGGGGCGTGACAGGCCTCGGTTGGTATCAGAGCTCTAGGTTAGAGCTGAGTTGAGAAACTGATTTAAAAAAAAAAAATAATATATATATCCCCAGGTAAATCTGATTTTGAAAGTCCTCAATGCATGTGAAAGTTACTGTACAGTCATTCCCCAGTACATGGTCATAGGCAGATGAGTTCATCCATTTTTAGAGGGTTGGACACGGGTCATATCTAACCTAGCATACCTTATCCATTGGTTCCGATGCCAAGTTGATTTCTTTTAGGGGGTTAGTTATTCCATAACTAACCCTAATTCTTATATATCTGCCTGATTAGTGCCTTTTTCCTCACAGAAATATGACGACTAGGCGAGGTACCCACTTCTTACCTACTGAGCCCCCTAGTGTACCGGAGGACGTGTCTTCCTCACACGGTTCTCCTTCAGTGCCTACACCACCGACCACCACGGCCGCAGATCTACCACCACCGCCACCGCTGGACGCCTACCGACAGGTGTTCGAGTGGTACGCTGCCCACGGCATTCAGATGCCACCACCACCACCACCACCGATGGCTGAGCCAACCCCTACGGCCGTGCCACGACCAGTCGCACCAGAGCCTCCACCTGTTGTTAGTCCATCTGCAATTTCTAAACCCAGCGACAGTACTTCTTTGATGTTGAGACGGATTCACGAGCTCACCCAGCTCGTGAAGGAGGCGAGACAGCTAGGCTGTACCGAGTTCTCTGGGGTGGGTGATTCCACTGCTGCGAAGCACTGGATCAACTGCACCCGCCGAGTGTTGACAGACCTTGGCTTGAGTGAGGAGTTCAGACTCCGAGTGGCCGAGAGATTATTGGATGGAGATGCCCTCTCGTGGTGGGAGGCAGTTTGTGATGATGCAGCGGAGCCCAGGAGTTGGGAGGACTTTCTGCGGGAGTTCAACCGCAGATATTTTTCAACATTCCAGCAGAACAGGAAGAGGACGGAGTTCCACCACCTGCGGCAGGGGACTCGGACTGTGACCGAGTATGAGGCCGAGTTAAGGAGACTGTCCGCTTTTGTTCCGGACTTAGCCACACCCAGTCAACTGAGGTTCAAGTTTGAGGATGGCCCTAACTTCTCATTGCAAGAGATAGTAGACTCAGCACTCCGGGCTGAGGAGATCATCCATGCTGAGGGACGACAGAGAGAGAGGAGGGAGCAGAGGAGGAAGAGGCCCGAGTTTTCTGGGGGCCAGAGTTCGAAGAAAGGGAGAACCTCAGGGTTTCGCGGGGACCCTTCCCAGAGGCAGGGATCGCAGTCCCAGGGGTTTAGAGTACCAGCCCTGAGTGCCTCCGCTCAGACTACAGCAGGACGACACCCTTTTTGTCGTCAATGCGGCAGACATCACCCCTTCGGAGCTTGCGGGGTGACAGTGACTTGCTTCCAGTGTGGGAGACAGGGGCACATCAAGAGCCAGTGCCCTAATCTTGGAGCAGGGGGTCCGGCAATTTTTATTCAGTCGAGTGCTCCACGAGGGGGACAGCAGGGAGCACCGGCACACTCTACCCCCATAGCCCCACGAGCAGTAGCTGGGAGTAGTATGGCACCAGGACCATCGCGGCAACCGCCGAGGGCTCAGGCCCGAGTGTACGCGATGACGCAGGAGGATGCGCAGACGAACCCCGATGTCATTATTGGTACTCCCCTTTCTGACTCACACACTTAGAGATTTCCTCTGTACTTTTATTTTGAGACTCATCATAAGCCAAAGCCTTAGAGGCTTGACTATGTTGGCTGTACCTACTTTTGAGATACATATACTTTTGAGATATATATGATGAGTATCTATTACCACCTTTATTTAAAGTGATCTATTTACTTTCCCCACATTTAGGAACTATGAGGATTTATGGAGTCGACGCCCGTATCCTTATCGACACCGGGTCGAACTACTCGTATGTGAGAACGTCCTTTGCCCACCTGATGGGTAAGCCTTTGACGCCACTTCGAGATGAGATATTGGTTTTCACTCCTCTCGGTGAACAGTTCTTGAGAGATTCAGTCTATAGAGGGATAGAGATCATGATTGGAAACACGGTACTTGAGGCAGATTTGATCCCTTTGGACCTGACCGATATTGATGCCATCCTTGGCATGGATTGGCTGAGCAAACACAGAGCCTCCGTTGATTGTTTTACTAAGGAAGTTGAGTTTCGGAGATCAGAGGGGCTTACTTTGAGATTTTCTGGTGAGAGGAGAGTATTGCCTCGCTGTGTTATTTCGGTAATGGATGCCAGGAGGTTAATACGCCAAGGCTGCACGGCGTACTTGGCCCATGTTGTGGATACTACTGTGAAGGGACCTAGGAATGAGGATATCCCTGTAGTACAAGAGTTTGCAGATGTTTTCCCTGAGGAGCTACCCGGCCTTTCACCGGCTCGGGAGTTTGACTTTAAGATCGACATAGCTCTGGGAGCCGCCCCTATATCTATTCCGCCATACAGAATGGCGCCAGCTGAGCTGAGAGAGCTCAAGGTCCAGTTGCAGGAATTACTAGACAAGGGCTTTATCCGTCCGAGCACTTCGCCTTGGGGTGCTCCGGTGTTGTTTGTAAAGAAAAAGGATGGGACCCTACGACTGTGCATGGATTATCGGCAGTTGAATAAGGTGACCGTCAAGAACCGGTATCCTCTGCCACGTATTGATGACCTATTTGACCAGCTTCAGGGTGCACGGGTCTTTTCGAAGATCGATTTGCGGTCTTGTTATCATCAGTTACGGATTCGGGCCGAGGATGTGCCCAAGACTGCATTCTGTACTCGCTATGGTCACTTTGAGTTTTTAGTGATGCCGTTTGGATTGACTAATGCTCCAGCGGCTTTTATGGATTTGATGAACCGGGTTTTCCATAACTACTTGAATCGTTTCGTTATCGTCTTTATTGATGACATTTTGGTATACTCACGGAGTGATGAGGAGCATGTACAGCACCTGAGGGTGGTCTTACAGACTCTCCGTGAGCAGCAGTTATATGCCAAATTCACCAAGTGTGAATTTTGGCTAAGGGAGATTGGATTTCTAGGCCACATTGTTTCTGCAGAGGGGATTTTTGTTGATCCGCAGAAAGTAGAGGCCATATTGAGGTGGGAGCAGCCGCAGACCATTACTGAGATCCGGAGTTTTCTTGGACTTGCTGGTTATTACAGACGATTCGTAGAGGGTTTCTCGAAGATTGCTGCTCCACTCTCCCGATTGACGAGGAAAGACGTCAAGTTCTGTTGGGATGACCGCTGTGAGGCGAGCTTTCAGGAGCTCAAACAACGACTGACGTCGGCACCTATCTTGGCTCTCCCTACCAGTGGCAGAGAGTATGTTGTGTATAGTGATGCCAGCCGACAGGGGTTGGGTTGCGTATTGATGCAGGATGGACGGGTGATCGCCTATGCTTCGAGACAGTTGAAGAAGCATGAGGTGAACTACCCTACTCACGATCTAGAGCTGGCAGCCATAGTCTTCGCACTGAGAATATGGCGGCATTACTTATATGGAGTTACTTGCAGGGTCTTCACAGACCATAAGAGTTTGAAGTATTTATTTACTCAGAGAGAGCTAAACCTGAGACAGAGAAGATGGTTAGAGCTGCTGAAGGACTACGACTTGGTTATTGACTATCATCCAGGCAAGGCAAATGTAGTAGCAGATGCCTTGAGCCGGAAGTCATCTTCTTCTACCACTTCTCAGGCAACAGAGAGAGCTTACATCTCCTGCTTGGTAGGACTCCGAGCTTTGGGAGTCAGCTTGGCTAGCGATGAGCAGGGTACACTGTTAGCCAGATTTGAAGTACGGCCTACACTACTTGACCGCATCAGAGAGCTTCAGGGTACAGATGTAGAGCTCCAGGCTATTCACGATCGGATTCGCCGAGGAGAGGGCGGGGATTTCCGAGTCCGTACTGATGGACTCGTGGTTCTCAGAGACAGAGTGTGTATTCCAGCTGATGTTGAGCTTCGACGTGCTATTCTTGAGGAGGCACACTCTTCGGCTTATGCTATGCATCCCGGGAGTACAAAGATGTACCGCACCATCAGAGGCAGTTATTGGTGGTCGGGCATGAAGCGGGAGATAGCAGAGTTTGTAGCACGGTGCTTGGTGTGCCAGCAGGTGAAGGCTGAGCACCAGAAACCAGCAGGTATTTTACAGCCACTTCCTATTCCTGAGTGGAAGTGGGAATATATTACTATGGATTTCGTGATGGGGTTACCGAGAACTTTCACGCAGCATGATGCGATTTGGGTGATTGTCGATCGACTCACCAAATCTGCACACTTTATCCCCATCCGTGGTAACTACTCTTTGGAGGTACTGGCACGTCTCTATATGGACACCATAGTATGACTTCACGGGGTGCCTGTGTCGATTGTTTCAGACAGGGACCCCAGGTTCACGTCTAGGTTCTGGCCCAGTTTGCAGGAGGCATTGGGTACTAGACTGAACTTTAGCACAGCCTATCATCCTCAGACAGATGGCCAGTCAGAGCGCACGATTCAGACACTTGAGGATATGCTTCGGGCTTGTGTTATTGATTTTCATGGTAGCTGGGATCGACATTTACCATTTGTAGAGTTTGCATATAATAACAGCTACCAGGCGAGTATTGGGATGCCTCCATACGAGGCATTGTATGGGAGGCGATGCCGCACACCTTTATGTTGGGACGAGGTCGGTGAGAGGCACCTCAGCAGTGTGGAGCTTGTTGAGGAGACGAGGGAGAAGGTCAAGATCATCCGACAGAGGATGAGAGCCGCCCAGGATCGACAGAGGGCGTATGTAGACCGTAGGCAGCGACCACTGGAGTTTCAGGAGGGAGACATGGTATTCTTGAGGATCTCACCCTGGAAAGGGGTGATCCGTTTTAGGCAGCGGGGCAAGCTGAGCCCCAGGTATATTGGGCCCTTCCGTATTCTTGAGAGGATCGGAAGTGTGGCATACAGATTGGACCTGCCAGAGGAGTTGGCACGTATTCATGATGTGTTCCATGTCTCGGTGCTTAGGAGATATATGCCTGACCCTTCTCATGTTTTAGAACCTCCACCAGTTGAGCTACGGGAGGACCTGAGTTTACCTGTACAACCAGTAGCAGTCCTTGACAAGCAGATCCGTAGACTGCGAAGCAAGGATGTCCCGTTAGTACGCATTTTGTGGCGTAATGACCAAGTCGAGGAGGAGACTTGGGAGTCCGAGGAGACTATGAGGGGACAGTACCCTCATCTATTTACTGAGTAATTTTCCTTTCCCTATATGGTTTTCTTTTAGTTTCGGGGACGAAACTTGTTTTTAGGGGGTTAGGAAAATGTAACACCGACCCTCGGTGTATTCTATAGTGAATTCCATTTCATATATATATACATATATGTTGTTTCTATTACTACAGGTTCATGAATTTTCACCAAAAAAAAAAATGATATTTGACGGTAAAATACAAATCGGATCAATTTTGACTCAAAGAGATTCAAAACCTTAATTTCATATTAAATAAATTAAATTAGGTCTAATATAAGATTTTGGGCCTAGTATGAAATTATGAAAATTTTAGGGGTCAAATTAGAATTTTTATAAGTCAAAGGACTTGTTAGCAATTAACAAAACTTAAATGAAATGTGACAAGTGTATTCTTGTGTTGAACAAGTGTTATAGTGAGGAGGACAAGTGTTGGCCAAATGGAGATGAGAAAGGCAAGGTGGGCCAATGAGAACACATGCACAAAAAAAAAAGAACCAATCAAAACACATGCAATAGTCAAAATGATCCTATGGTTTAGATTAATTGGAGATTTGATCCAAGGGTGGTGACTTATTAACACAATAATAAAAGAAGAAGGCCTTAGAATGCTTGTTCATTCTTCCCAAATTCGTGAGAACAAGGAGAGAAGCAAGAGAGGAAGACAAAGAAAGTGAGGTAAAAAATTTTATCCTGTCTTACTTTAAATGTTATTTCTGTCCGTGATTCATCTCTGTTTTAAGGCATCTAAGAGCCAGAATTTGAAAATGTGATAGTTATATGAATTGTAGATCTAAGTCTTATCTTTCCAACGAGGTAAGAATCACCAAATTCTGATGCCTGTACCAAAAGTTATGGCACTTTTCCTGAAACTCGACATAGAAGCATCCTGTTTCGAACCTTGACAGTAGTGAGTAAACACGACCCCTCTCCAGTCTTAGTTTGAAGAAACACAAAACATGAAAGTTATAGATATATGCCTTGTCTATAACATATAAAAATGTCAGCCATTTCGCATGAGGAAATTGAAAGTTATACAATTTTCCTTAAACCTGTGTTGACAGAAACTGTATGTTTCACTAAAACGTATCTGTCCTGTTCATGAATTTTGTTCAACCCCTTCCAGACATATTTAGATAAAACTCAAAACACGAAAGTTGTAGATCTACATCTCAGCTATAACATGTTAAAATTTCATTAGACTTTGATGAGTAGGATGAAAGTTATAGCTTCTGTACGAAAACTGGATAGAATCTGAAACTTAAATATGGCTGTAACAAAATGAGGCTTAACGGGAATTCTGTGATTTGAATCTGAGGAAGTGTGCAAAATGAAAGTTATAGTGCTATCCCTTAGCTTTAAAATGAGATAAGAATCATCTGATTTGGATTGGTATAGCCAAAGTTATAGTCTGTTTTCCATGACTCCGCAGGTTAAAAATCTGCTGACTGTTTGTCTCCCTAAGAGTTATTTGAGTTGAACGGAGGGGACACTTGATTTACGCTTTGTGGAAATATTGGGGAGTGTGTTATCCTCCCCTAACAGTGAGTGGGACTTGACATCTACTTTTAATTGATACCGTGTTTTAAAAAGCTTTCAAAAGCATGATTTAAAATGGTATGATTGACCTATTCTCCTGGATTTATGAAAATATTTTGTGATATATGGAGTGTCCCAACTTGTTTATATCGATATGCATCCATGATTTTGATACTTGATGATTGTGCCACACTTTGATATATCCACATGATTTTATGCTTCCATTGCATATTGGCACATGCTTTTGACATGATAAGGCTTGATGATTTGGCTTGAGATATGTGATTTGGGCTGGATGCTCCTTTGGATACTGTGATGATGATGATATGCTTCCTATGGCATTCCGTAGCTACGAAGGACATTTGGTAGAGGCACCTGTTGTGTCCGGATACGCCTCTGCAGGGGGTATCCGCCAGATCGTCATACATATTGTATGGACAGTCGTCGGTTGAACCACTCCGGGGAGGACCTTGGTAGGTCTAGCACCGGCGGGTTTCCATACACGCTTGATCCTTGATACGTGTACGATATATATATACAGGCTAGTTGGAGTAGTTTGTGGCCAACGTTGGGGTAGAGAGCCTTATTTTATTACTTGCACTGTGAAAACCCCCAACGTTGCCCGTCCTTGGCCATGGTCGGCCCTTGCCGGGATATTTTCGGCTGGCTCTATACGATATAATGGACATACATACTGGATGCATATTTGATTTGATACGTATGCTGTGAATGATTTATTGAGATGTCATAATATTTTTTTTGCATACTATGGATTTATTGGGACATAATTTTGGCACTCCTAATTCACCCAAAAATTAATTGTAGCATGTCATTCCCCCTGACTTGCTGAGTACCAACCCCCCTCTCTATGGTACTCACCCCTCACATTTCCCTCCTACAGGGGTAGACTCAGACCTAGAGATTTGTGCGCATTGTTGTATTGGATATTCTTTGGAGACTACTGGGCCGGGGTATGACTACCCGCTCTTCCGCTATATATTAAGGTTATTGTTTCATCTTGAGAAAGTTAGGATGACCATTGTATTTGTTTAAATTGGGATGACTGTATTTATAATTCTTCTGGTCTGTATAAGGTTTACTCTCACTCATTTTAATTTACATTGAGGCATACATGTATTATTTTTATCACTTGGGGATCTCTGTGATTTGGAAACTTGGATTATGTGAATGTTGACAGCCTTACGGTGCTTTGATGTGCGGGACATGGTGCCCGTGCATCTGGGTGCCGCGGCGGGCTCGTTGCGTGCCTGGCTCGGGAGTGGGTCGGGGCGTTGATAAAATGTGATAATACAAGCGCTATATATCTTACATAAAATCTCATAAATTATTTTAACTTTATGTATGACCCAATATATATGACATGTTGATTCCCTAATAAGTCTTATAAGTTATTTGTTAATGTCCTAATATGTATTTTGTGTTCGAATATATATGTGTGAAAAATTAATAAAAGACATGTGGTTTTGTTAATTTTGAAATTACTCCTACGAGAAATATTCGCTTAATTTTGATTTTGCTATATTTCATGGTTGGATTTTTATTATTTTTTTTCATATAAGTGTGAGTTTCTGGATTACTATTCTTCAGATATAAACGGGTAAACTTATCAAATAATGTATAATAACTCATAAACTATATGTACAGGTATACATATAAGGTTTAACCTATTCTGAACTCTAATTATAAATTGACAGAAAATCTCTTATATTGTCAATACCATAAATTAAAATTCAATATTCGAATTGTGATATAATTATTTGATATACCATTCGTATGTGTAAGTTTTTTCATACTATTGGCATTTAAAAATAATTGCTCTAACAATTTTAAGTTCCAAGCCAAAAATTTCCAAAGTATAATTGCACATCAAGTCCATATATAATAAGATCATACTCTTCTCTCTTTCTCAACCGAAATACCTATTGTTTCTATAGATTGAAAAAAACTATGTTATCATAGCTTCTATTAATGGTTTAAATCAATTGAAAAAAATTTATATTTTTTAATTTTATTGCAAAAACAATATTCTCTTTTTCTTTTTCTTTTTTTCAAATTTATGTGAATGGGAACTCTTGGCTTGAATAAAATCTCTTTTGAATGATTTCCCACTCCTCCTTTCACACTTTTGCCCTATCTTAAGGAAGCATTACCAAGTCTCTTTGATTTCTTGGAGTTGAGGGATCATGCAAGTATCTTGTTTACAAGACGATCCACTTGAGCATCCCGATCAACACCCAAAACAGAAGAAACAGAATTATTGTTTCCCATCAATAGAATACTTACATTGTTTGCAAAGTGCATGAATGAACTCCTACACAGAAGAGAATGAAGAAAGAGGATTTTATAATACGAATGTTGCTGTTTATTCAAACCAGAAAAATATTACAATAAACTCTCTCAATTACTTGTTTTCCCTTGCTCTAATATTTCTTTTTACCACTATTTGAATAATCGTGTGGTTCAAGATTGAAACAAGTAATAGGAACTCATCGGATTTGGCCCAAAAGAGGACTTGTTACTTCCCAAAGCTACACTTAAAGTAAGAAGTAGAGATCATTTGCGTATCTTCAGATTGCTTTATCTTCTTTAGTGATCAAGTATTTTCAAATTCAAAAATTAAATATTAAAGAAGGTATGGAGGATTACAAATTCAAATATTTATGGCTTAAAAGCTCAAGGATAAGATAAAGAAAAATATCTGTGAATTTAGCTGGTCACTTGGATTTTCAAAGCACGATGATAGGGTTTAAATGTGTATAATACTTGTGATTGATTTTGTATTATTTTTGAATAAATATTACACTAATATTTATATTTTATGACATTTGATTTAGGAGGAGATTTATTATTGAAAATGAAAAAAAATAAACTAAATTGGAACAATTTTGCAAAACACAAAAAATTGGACAGCGATACTCTTTTATTAGCATGTGGACATATGATGTCACGACCCGAACCGGGATCGTGAGTAGCTGCCCGTTGTCCTGAATGTCGACTGTATTTTTACAGAAAATCGGATAGAACCTCTCCGCAGATCGAAGATCTCCCATATAGCAATCAACCTACTACCTGTACAATAGAGCCAACCTGGCCTCACAATACATAAATTCAATCTCAACATCAGACTAACACATCCATACCGCATAATTCAGGATAACGCAAGACTAACAAAACAAATTTCCACAATCTTAACCACAGACCTCTACTACCATGGCGCCGTCAAAGGTATGAACAGCCGTCAGTCATCCCTCCTATGATTTAAAGGTGGCACCGTGCGGTCTTAAAATATACTTCTAGGACATAACACATTTCTAAGTAACATACACAATGAATAGAAATTGTCTCAATGCAAGTGTTATGCAATGACATGAGAGTTCCACAATTTAAATATCCATATTTGTACATTCATCCCAGAATTATACAATGGTCATCTATAGGTTTCAAAATAAATAAACATCATCAATACAATTTTTAACTCACGAAATTATAGGGAAATATACAATAACTCCTCAAATCCAGACTAAATCTCCCAATGATGCTAAGCGTACTAAAAGCAATGCTTCTTGCCAAATACTATCTCTGAAACAAGAAGGAAAATGAGGGGTGAGTACTCAAGGAAGAATACTCAGTGAGTGAGTGGATCAATACAATCGTCTAATAAGAATTGTGAAGTTGGAGTGTCAAAGCGTAAGTGTACAAATCATACTCCAAATCATCATACTTTTCATTTCAACAATATATCATTTGCACGTATTATCAAATCAAATATGCATCAAAAGCACTGTCATTAAAAATCATAGAGCTGCCAGTCGAAAGTATCCTGGCAGAGGTCTATCTCGACCTATGATAGGCACACTAGGGGTATTATATACAAATTTATTTAAAGTGCTCTCTATTTCGGCGTTGGCGACGAACCTTGTCCAGGTGCTAGACTTGGAGAGAATATCAAAATCCTCCCCCTTTCGGGTTCAACCTGGCTAATACCGTGTCGTTAATAAAATCACGACAACTCGTGGGATACCCCAGACCTAGGCATATCCGGACGCCACCCAAGCGTCTCTCACATTGTCCTTCGTAGCTACGGAACAATACATACCAAAACTCTTAAGACCAAAATCAATATCATATCAAGAATGTACCGTAATTAAATTCACAAACCAAATGCAATATATAGCGTGAAATAACACATTATACATTTCAACCACATGGATGCATGATTTCATAATTCAACCAAATTTTTGGACACTCCATCGGTTCACAAAAGTCAATTCCAAAATCAGTCAAAACATTTCAAATACAAGACAAATCATGTTCATTTATCAAAATGTTGTAAAACAGAATTTACATATTAAACAAATGCATTAAAATAAAACCCACTCATTGTATGGGGAGGATAGCGCACTCCCCAATAATATCATGAAGCGAAGAAAAGTGTTCCCCTAACTCAAGGCACCCAATACCTATGAATGTATATATATATAAAAATCAACAAGTTTCAAATTTACATAATTATAGGAAATAGCTATCACTTCAAATACACGTATGCAAATTAGGTAGTTTGAATCCTTTAGAACCCTATCTTAATTTCTTATATTTTGTTCATGGATACAACAAGTCTACAATACTCAAGTGTTGGTAGTAAACCAATCTCGTACAGGGTTCACACCAATTCAATCTCTCGCTCGTACCCAAGGGCCAATAGGGCCAGAGCCCAGCGCTCCTATGTGCAGGGCGCGCGGCGCTTGCACACAAACTATTTCTCCTTATTTCTAAACTTAACCCTAACATTCATTCAATTAAATCAAATGGATAAGGAATTTTTTTCACATAGGGTTTTCTCGGAGCGCAAACCTTCGTCCGAATGTCCTCTCGATTGCTCCAAAATCTACAATGCTCGGTAGAGACTTGCAGGCTGTCACGGGCTATCATAGGCTGCGGGCCGCAGTGGGCTCACGGGCTGCGTGGGCTCGTGGGCTGTTGCGGGCTCGTGGGCTAGCAGGTTGGCACGTGCGCTCGCGAGCTGGACTGCAGTCGCGCGTTCGTAGGTTGCGCGCTAATGGGCTGGAGTGCGTTCGAGCGTAGGAGCACGCTCATGCGTAGGCGTGTGCTCGTGTGCAGGTGCGCTCCCGAGCAGGGGCCCTCGTGCACTCGCGCTTGCGCTGTGGTGCGCTCGTGTAGGGAGGATCTGCAGCGGTGCGATCGCGGGAGGGAGGAGCTGCTGCGGCTGGGTGCAGTTGTGGTGGTGGCGGATCGTAGTGGAGGGTGGTAGATTCGCGGTGGAGGGCGATCGAGAGGGAGGGGGATCGCGAGAGATAGAGAGAGAGTAAGCAGCGGAGAGAGAGAGAGAAACAGTGAGAGAGAGGCCGCGAGTGAAGTAGAGAGGGAAGAAGAAGGTGGTGGTGGTTGCTCACGGTGGAGAAAGGTGGCGGGGCGAGCGACGATCACGACGGAGGAAGAAAGCGGCCGCGGAAGGTAAAGAGTCGGGGAGAGAGAGAAAGAGAAAGAGAGAGAGAGGTAGATAAAGTTAGGGTTTCCAACCTTAATTGAGAGGTGTTGCGTTTCACTCCAAAACGCAGCATCTCCTCTCTCTCTTTTTTCATTTTCTTTTCTTTATATATATATATATATATATATATATATATATGTCTTCACACTCACATTTCACTAAAATTTAAATTTTTGTAAAAACGGGCTTTACATCGATTCGTAAATTCGGCAAATTAAAATATACCAAAAATTTAATTTAAATACCCCAAAATAAAAAATCAATTTAGATAAATAACATTCGCTCTATATAATTAAATTATAGATACTGCAGTGTCAGTGTTACATATGAATCTCAAGAGGCAATGCAAGATTTACTGTAGAAAAAATTTCATTTCCTAGTTTCACATTTGAGAGGAAATTGAAGTGGAATTAGAATATTAAAAATTTTGAAGAATATTCCATTCCTAATATTTAGGAAAATGAATTTTTAAAGATATAAATTTTTTAGAGAATTATCTTTTAGGAAGTTTACTTTTTATTTTATTTTTATTTTATTTAGTAGCCTTCTAGGGTTACAATCCTATATATATATATAGGAGTGTTACATATTGTCTAAACACTTTTGGAGGCACTTTGGGCGGGCAGCCCCGTTGGGGGCAGCAAACACCATTTTCTCCGGGAGGAAAAGCGGGCAACAGCACTATTCACGTCCATAGCAATAGCCAGCTGAGAAGCATTTTGCAATAATGTAATTCCAACATTCCAACATTCCCATTCCATTTTTATTTATTTATGAGTTTTTCTTTTTATATGTTTTATTTCTGATTTAATTTTCTAGTCAAAAGATTATTGAAATCTTGATAAATGATGATTGTGAGATCTAAATGATTTTATTGACATGATATTTACGGATATTTGTTTAATCTCCATACTTAACATTTATGATTGTTTTGAAATTGTTAAATAGAGTATTATGTTTAATAACCCTACAATAGTTTTTAACCATTTAAAAACAACAAAATTTATGTGTTTTTAATAGAGTGGTGATTGACATAGTTTTATGGTATCGCAAGCGGTAAGATTTACATCAAGAAATTAGATAATCTAATTTAAATAATTTCAGATTGGAATTTACTGATTAGAATTAGATCTCTCTAGATCTTAATGCTGCCAGAACATTAAATCCAAAGAGAGTCTTTTGGGTTGTCTTTTGATTAGGGAAGTAATTAACGATGGTATCTTGATTACCAAAGAAGTAAGGAGAGATTGGTCATTTCATGGTATTTAACGGCTATAACCAATTTATTCACATAATATCGAGTAATTTTTATGTCGATAATCAATAAAATACATCAAGATGGAAATAACTCATTTGGTTAGATTTTCTCTTATTGACATTCTCTTTTTTAATTGGCATTATTTAAGTGCTTTATTTTAATTAATTTTTATTGAGTTATTTAGGTGTGTCGTCAAGCAACCAAAATAACTTTCATTGAGTTATATATGTGGAAAATTAATAAAACACGTGCAGTTTTATTAATTTTGAAATTACTTCTATGAGAAATACTCGCTTAATTTTGATTTTGCTATATTTCATGGTTGGATTTTCATTTTTTTTTATATAAGTGTGAGTTTCTGGATTACTATTTTTCAGATATAAACAGTTGAACTTATCAAATAATGTATAATAACTCATAAACTATATGTATAGGTATACATATAAGGTTTAACCTATTCTAAACTCTAATTATAAATTGACAGAAAATCTCTTATATTGTCAATACCATAAATTAAAATTCAATATTCGAATTGTGATATAATTATTTGATATACCATTCATATGTGTTAGTTTTTTCATACTATTGGCATTTAAAAATAATTGCTCTAACAATTTTAAGTTCCAAGCCAAAAATTTCCAAAGTATAATTGCACATCAAGTCCATATATAATAAGATCGTACTCTTCTCTCTCTCAGCCTAAATACCCATCATTTCTAGAGTGCAAAAAACTATGTTATCTTAGCTTCTATTAACGATTTAAATCAATAGAAAAAAATTTATATTTTGTAATTTTATTGTAAAACAAAATTCTCTTTTCCTTTTTTCTTTTTTCAAATTTATGTGAATGGGAACTCTTGGCTTGGATAAAATCTCTTTTGAATGATTTCCCACTCCTCCTTTCACACTTTTGTCCTATCTTATGGAAGCATTACCAAGTCTCTTTGATTTCTTGGTGTCGAGGGATCATGCAAGTTTCTTGTTTACAAAATGATCCACTTGAGCATCCCCATCAACACCCAAGGCATTTTCGTAATTTGTAACTCTTTATCATAGTGGAAAACTAATTTGTTGATCCCTATAATACTCAAGAAGGGAATTGAATTGATTGTCACTAAAAATTCTTAAATTAGTTTCCAATTAATCTAAATAGTTTTAAGGTAAAAAACGCATGCAAAAGTATAAGAAAAACAAAAGTTTAGAGAGAAGAGAACAATCCCAATTTATAGTGGTTCAATTTTGTGTTTACGTTTACTTTTCCAGATTAGTAAGTCAGGGTCTAAAAATAGCTAGCTTCCACTATGCCCAAAGAGTTACAAACATGAGTACAATCTTTCTTTATTAATGATCTACACTTTCCCTTCTTGAGATGGCTTAGTCCAACAAAGAAATGGTTTTAACTCTTATCCAACTAGCCTATCTACTCACAAAAGTGTTCTTCACACTTTTTCCAAACTTACTAAAACTTTACAGCACAAACAAATAAAAAATAATATCACTGAAATTTCAATAAACAAATTCACAGGTTGTTCAAGTGGACAACTTCCGGATCTAATATCTTACTCTCAAAATATCAAAATTACTTTGTAAAAAATGCTGAATATTCTCTGTATATTGAACTTTAAATCACAGGAAGTGTCTCTCTAAAATTGATTACCATCGTGAAGTTTTAAAACTGCAAAGTTGGCTTTTCAGCACATTTACTGTCATAAAAAAAATCTGCTTAACATGCTCACTTTGATCTTGATTTTCTCTATCAAAATTAGTTATTTTTCAAATTTAAACATCAAAAATCCGTTTAAAGTGTGAAAGATCCAAATTTCAAAAATCTCAACTGATATAGAACATAAACTCAAGCAAATCCCTCTTGAGAATCTGCTTGTAGTTCCTAAAAAAAATGCCCCAAAACCTAATTTTTTTTAACCTCCAGCAAATGGTTGCATTTAATTTTTTCAAGAAATTTGAATTTGAATCACCCATTTGGACAAGTTTAAGGGCTAAGTCAGCTCTCAATCTGTACTTAACATATGAGTCAGGTCTTGCAAATAAATTAAAACCACAGCAACTCGCATCTAATTTGAGAATATGAATTTCGACTATTTCTACCCACTTTTTATGGCAATAGCTTTTATGACATAAAATTCTATAAAATTAACTTATATACTCTGCACACTAATTAATTAGAAACGTATGTAGGGTTTTATTATTATCAAAATATTAGGGTTCGGCAACAATTTCCTTAACATAACTTATTCCTAGATCCCGGCTTGTCAAGCTAAAAGAGTGGACATAAACACAAGGATGAACAACTATAAATTGAGTTTGATCTCTTTATCCAGACTCTTTAATTTCTATACTTATATTAACATAATTTATATAATTTGGCCCTAAATTTAATTGAGATTTTAAGTGGAGTAAATTTAGTACATCCGCTCTTCTTGGTTACATACGGACCAATAAGTGGTATGAAAGCAAGTTCTCTACTCTACTAAAGAGATCTCTCTAGAGCAAAACACTCATGGCTTTTCCTTATATATTTGGCCATCCCATCAATAGAACACTTTATTTTGATTGTACAAAATTTTCTTATTAGAAATGTATAATAACTGAAAATGATAAGAGAATATCTTCTATAAATTCTAGGGGCTAAACACTTATTTCTTTGTGCTATTTTTCCCATTGAGTCTAATCTTGTTTTTTCGTGTGATACAGTTAAAGAAATTTGGGAAAAACTTTGCATTACTCATGAAGGAATTAGTGCAGTGAAGAAAACTAGAATAAATTTGCTTATACAAAAGTATGAGCCTTTTTGAACAAGGAGAAAATATCAAAAATACTTTTAATCATTTTTCTATTATTATTAATAAATTGCACTCACTTGACAAAAAAATTTAGACATTGATCAGGTTAGGAAGATCTTTCATGTGCTACCTAGAGTATGGGACGCCAAGAAAATAGCAATTGAGGAAGCACATGATTTGAACAAGCTATCCCTAAATGAGTTAAGAGACAAACTGATATTGTATGAGGTAGATATTTGACGAAGAAGTCAAGAGAAAAACAAAAGCCTTTTCAACAAAAGAGGATGAAGATGAAGAAGATGAGTCCCCAAGAGCATAGTGTAGTGCTGCAAATCCCCCTCTTTCAACCTAATGATTTCATGTTCAAATTCTTGTACAATAAAAAAAAAAAGATGAAGAAGATGAAGAAGATGAAGAAGACAGTGATTAAGAGCTGAACATACTAACAAAAAGACTCAGCCGTATTTTTAAAAAGAAAGATAAAAAATTTTTCAAATCTAAAAAATCTAATAACTCACAAAAGTTTAAGTTAGGTGCAGGGAAAGACAGTAAAGAAAATGAGTAGAAGGAGAAAATAATTTGTTTTGAATGTAAAACACTGGATCACATAAAATATGAGTGTCCTGTTCTGATGCGAAAGATCGAAACTTTCAAAAAGAAAAGGAACACAATCGTGGCCACTTGGAGTGATTCAGAAAAGGAAAATTTAGATTCTGAAAATTTTGAATCTTCTAAAAAAGTTAACCTCTGTCTAATGGCGAATACTCAGCTGAACTGTGAAACCCACTCAAATTATTCTTTTCAGAATATTTCTAAAACTAACAAATTGCTAACAATTATTCCAGACATCAAGTGTGGAAATATGGTTTTAGAAAATAAAAAATACATGGTTAGGCAAACAAATTTTCTATTAAAGTCACAATTAGAATCAGCCAATACGAAAATGTAAGTTTTAAAAATGAAATTAAAGTTTTTAAAAATAGCATAGAAGATTTGCCAAAATCCATAAAAACTACATTTTAGAAATTTTATGAAAATGATGAAAAATTGTTAAAATTACTTTCGATCCAAAATAAACTTTTCCAAAACTAGTTTGAGATATAAAAATGATTCAAAAATTGTTTCAAAAGGTAACAAAACTATTTTTGTTAAAGCTGTAGAAGAATGATGATTAAATATTTGTAGACTATAAAAAATTGGCATAGAAGCACCTATAGAATCACCCAATGAACACCCACAAAGGCCCCCATAGATGTTACATCGAAAAAGCAAAATTTCAAAAAAAATACGCCACTGGATTTAATATAAGAAACCAATGCCTATTCAAAATAATTATGGGCATAGAAATTATCAAAATAATTATTTAAGAAATAAAAATAATTTTTCTTGTTATATATTTCACAAATTTGATCACTTTGCTAAAAGTTATTTCATGAACAAGTTTAGTACCTGATACAAAATTGTTTTCTAGAGGATCCAAACTTGTTAAGTTCTAAGAACAAATGATCTTTTTCTTTATTGTGCAGGAAAAATAGGCAAGAGTCAAAGAGAAGTGATATGTCGATAGTGGATGTTCAAGACATATGACGAGAGATGCCTCATTATTCAAAAAGTTTGAAATAAAAGATCATAAAGTTGTGACCTTTGTAGACAATCAAAAAGAAAAAATCATTAAAAAAGACACTATCGGTATAAATTTTACTACTATAAAAAAATATATTATTTGTTGATAAATTAATATAATTTGTTAAATATCAGACAATTGTGTGATTTAGGATTTGATGTGCTATTTAAAAAAAATAAATGCATAATATTTGATAGTGAGACACAAAAATTTTTTTTTGAAAGAATTAGGTTAGGAAATGCTTATGTGGTAGATTCGACAATTTTAGATAGTTTTAAAAAAATTGCTTAATGTCTATCAATAGTGATATTTTTATATGGTATAAGAAATTAAGTCATATAAACTTTAAACAATTAGAAAAATTATCCAAAGAGAAATCAATAAGAGTGATTCCAGAAATTTCATTAAAATAATATATAAATTGTAGTATTTGTTCATTAAATAAACAAGTAAAGACATTCTTTAAAAATAAAGAATATATTTCCATGTCTAGAAATTCTTCATATGGATTTATTTGGTTCAGTCAGAAATCTAAATTTAGGTTGAAATAGATATGGATTAGTAATAGTAGATGATTTTTCTAGATTTATTTAGATTTTATTTCCAGTAAATAAAAATAAATCTTTTAAGTCTTCCAAAATTTTTGCAAAGAAAATTTAAAATGAAAAAAGTTGAAAACATAGTTAGTTTAAGAATGGATCATGGTAGATAATTTGATAATTTAGAATTTTTAAAATATTGTAATAAAAAGAGAATAAATAAAAAATTTTCAAAACCGTACACACTACAACAAAATAGAGTATTTGAACAAAACAATAAGATAATTCAAGAAATGACTAGAACTATACTAAATGATAGTGATATAAAAAAATATTTTTGAGATAAAACTATTTATACGCATGTTATATAATTAATAGAGTTTATATTAGACTTATAATAAATAAAAACCCCCTATTAAATTTTTAAATAAAAAAATTCTAGTAATTCATATTTTTATACATTTGGTTGAACATCTTAAAATTTGAAAAATAATTTAAACACCCTAAGTAAATTTGATGAAAAGCCATAAAAGGAATTTTTCTTAGGTATTTATTAAATAGTAAAGCATATAAAATGTTTAATAAAATAACTAGAGTTGTAGAAGTAACTATTAATGTTAAATTCCATGAAAATGAATTTCAAAACTTAAAAAATGAAGAAATAATGAAAATATAAAAATATAGGAACTCCTCCATGAAAATGATAAAAATAAAGGTGTAGAAAGTGAAAATGAGATTAGGGAAGAGAACATTAGAAATTAGAAATTTTTACCTAGTTACTCACAAGATAATATTATTGATGATATAGATGAAAAAAAAAAAAAAAACTACATCAAGTTGTAGAAATATAGAGAACCAATTTGTATTAAAATCTAGTATGAAGCCAGATTGAGTCAGAATATGTGTCAATAGAGAATTGTTATACTCAAATCTTATAAGTAAAACAACAATTTAGAGATTATGAGTTGAATTATAAAAATATTTTGATAAAATGTGATAATACAAAACGCTATATATCTTACAAAAAATCTCATAAATTATTCCAACTTTAAACACATAAAAACTAGACTCTATTTTATAAGATATCATGTTTTGAATGAAAATGTTGTTTTAGAGTATGTCAATACCAAAAATCAATTGGTAGATATTTTTACAAAATTATTAAATAGAGAAAGGTTTGAGCTCATCAGAAATGAAATTGGAATTTGTTTCTCCTTTTAGAAAAAGAAAGAAAAAGAATAGAAGATTCTATAGAAATGTAGGTAGAAGTAGAAATTGTAGTTCTATATTATATGTTACTTTGATTATTTCTATATTCTGTTTCCTATCTATGTTTTTATTAATGTTTGAGATTTTTGAATCTGAATTTAAATTTTCTTATTTTGATAAAACAAAAAAGGGGGATAGAGAAAAGATAAAAATTGCTTGAACAATTATGCACATATTATGAGTGAGGTAACAAAATAATCATAAGTACAATATTAGAGGGGAGCATGATCATGAAACTTCATAAGCAAATTTTTCAATTTTTATGGTTTTATTGTCATAAAAAATAAGGAGAATGTTAGGAAAATTGTTGTCGAACCCTATGGATTTTGATATAACAAAATATTTCATATTATTATGATATTTTTACTAAGTGTACAAACTAAATTTTGTTTGGAGATTCTCATAAAAGTTGTCTAGAAGTGATATAGAGGTTAATATAGAAGCAAGAAATTCTGGATCATTGAAATTGTTATGGAGGCAAAAAATTTTTTCTTTAATCGAAAGCCCAACTCAGCACACTTAGTGTAGATTGAGTACTACATTTAATCTAAAAAACATGACCAAATGCATATTTCAATGATTCAACAATTGAGGATCAAATTTTAAAACTTTAACTGAGGTAGAAATTTTATGTTCCAGAACTACGAAAAGGATGTGATCATTTACACATATCTATTTTATCTTTTTTAGTGATCAAGTATTTACAAATTTGAAAATTACATATTAAAGAAGGTGCAAAGGATTACAAATTCAAATATTTATAGCATTAAAAACTCAAGAATAAGATGGAGAAAAATATATGAGAAGTTTGCCCGTCACTCGAATTTTCAAAGTAGGAGCATTTTCCAGAAATTGATTATTAGGAGGGGTCGCGATTTTTCTACAAGGTTCAACAACTAAATAAATTCAATTTATTGTTTACAAGTGTCAAGAGAGAATTTCAAATTTCAAATTTGAATCAAAACAATTGAAATATCTTATGGAATCAGGAGAAATTTTAGCACTTACAAATCGGGACTTTATTCAAAAAAGTTACTGCTCTTTGACTAATAACTCTGTGTTGTTACAATAGATTTTGAAAGTTGAAAAATTCAAATTAAAAAGGGCTCACATACATCAGAAAAAATATTAACAAGAGTAATTTACAAAAAAATTCAAGTGAAGAAATCTTGGCGAATGAAGGGTGTTGCTCGACCTTAATCTTTTGTCATCTGCAAAATCCTTTTTCTACACTTGCATTCTTTTGAGTTGAGTTAAGTTTTGTGAAATAATTTTGGTGAGAGTTAATAGTCTACCACTGTTGGAAGAAGGCATCTTCAGGGTAGGAAAATCAAAAGTCAATAGTTTAGATTGAAAATTGTAACTCTTCATCATAGTGGAAAACTAGTTGATTACTAGATTCCGACTTGTCGAGCTAGAAGAATGGACATAGACAGAACGCTGAACAACTATAAATTGTACTTGATCTTTCTATACCTACTTTTTAATTTATGCACTTACATTTGCATGATTTATATATTTTGACCATAAGTTTAATTGAGATTTTAAGTGGAGCCCTTATTGATTTCATAGAGACCAACAAATAACAATGGAGATGCTATTGAAGAAATGCATCAATCTCCAACCACAAAAACGAGTCAAGAGTTTAATACAAGGTAACAAGCCGAAAGAGAAGCATTAGATCCAAACATGCAAAGAAGGTTTGGTATTAGTCCATGACTGAATGCATACAAAGCAAAGCAGATCCATTCTATTATGCATACTGAGGGTGGAGACTTGGATCCCAATCTATCTTCACTGCCTTGAACATGGAGTTGTTCCAGGCAACACAACAATGCAAAAGGCACAAGAAAGTACTCCAGGACCCACACCCACCACCAACTTATTCCCATAATTAATAATCTGAAACAAACTTGATGTACAAAGCAAATAAATTAGAATGATAGATTTTCATGATCTACCTTTCACACGGAGCGCAATCTCTTGGATAATTTTATTTGACATCATGGAGGAGGACATAAGTTACGATCATCGGCTTCGATCATGCCAGTGGACATTTGATTACAACATCACACAATGATCCCAAGACTTTGTCCCATTTATTGTATTTGCCCATTCTTCTAATACATGCTAGGCATTTAGAAATTTTAAACTTGTAAAATAATGTGTACACTTTCATATTTGTCCTCAAGTGTTGGGTAATACTTTAAACAATAAAAACGCTAGCAAATTAAGTTTTAATTCTAAATTTTAGAATCAACCTTTTAAAATACTAATATAAGAGAGAGAGAAAAAAAACAAAAAAGTTTCAAAAATAAAAATAGAGAAGCTGATAAAACAAAAATAAAAATAAAAATAATGAAAAGAAATAAATAAAAATAAATTATTTATAAAAACTTATAATAATAATTCAATTGGTTGACACTCATATCTTTACGTATTCTTAACAACTTATCCTAAGATTTTACTAAATCCTCTAAATTTCAACTCTCACTCCTCTTAACCAATATGTTTTTAGGATTTCGTTAGGCATATTTAGATCATTTTAAATGATATTCTCATATTATCCACAATCGAACACTTGGGACCAACCATAGAGAGTTAAGTGTTGGGTAATACTTTAAAATTTTAATTGTAAAAATTGGCTTATATAACAATAACAATAATAAACTGAATCTTAATTGAGTCGACCATTCAAGAGGCAAATATGAAAGTAATAAAAGTAAATAAGTAAATATAAAATAAATGAATAATAAATAAATAAATAAATAAAAATAAAAATAAAAATAAATAAATAAAATAAAATAAAAATAAAAATGAATATATATATATAATATGATAGTTTAGTTTGTGCGGATTTTTTTATGTCACTCGTTCTTATCTAAAGTGATCTTTTTTTTTCTAAATCTTTAACTATCTTGTTTTTACAAATAATTTGTATCCATGTTTTTAATAGTCTACTCCTACGTTTTACTAAATCTCATATATTTAAGTTCTCGGTTTTTCTAACCGATGCATCTATGGATCTTCTTTGCACATACCCAAACCACCTTAGACGACACTCTCGCATTTTATCTACAATTAAATTAACTCTAATTTATTACGAATCTCTTCGTTTTTAATTCTGTCTCTTCTAGTTTTGTCACACATCCTTTTAAATATTCTCATTTCTGTTACGGCTATTTTTTATTTTTATTGTTGTTTAATAGCCCAACACTCGGTATCATCATACAATAGTACAGATTTAGCCGCGCTGCTATAAAACTTTCCATTTAAATGCATGGCATGATGTGATTACAATTCCCATCTATATTGCCATCGTTTTGAATGATAAAATCTAAATATTTAAATCGTTCATTTTTTGATATATTTTGTCTATTTAGTCTAATCGTTTCTTCATCATTTCAATTACTGTTACTAAACTTATATCCCATATACTCAGTTTTCGATCTACTCAATCTAAACTCTTGAGATTCCAGTGTAACCCTTCATAGCTCTAATTTAGTACTAATACTTTCTCTAGTTTTATCAACTAATACTATATCATCTATAAAAAGTATATATCATGGTATTTTATCTTGAATATTTTTTATAATTTCGTTTATTACTATTGTAAATAGAATTGGGCTTAATGTCGATTCTTGATGGAGCCAAATATTAGTGGGGAAGCTATTGCACAAACCCTTACAAGTTCTTACATTGGTTACAGCTTTCTCGTATATGTCTTTGATGAGATTAATGTATGTCGAGGATATCTCTTTTTTCATCAGCGTCCATCACAATACGTCTCTAGGAACCCTATCTATAATTTTTCTAAATTAATAAATATCATATATAGATGTTTCTTATGTACTCTATATGTTTCCATCAAATGTTTTAACAGGCGAATTGCTTCCATTGTGGATCTCTCTCTCTCACAAATGATCTCCGTCTGCTCGCTACACCCGACCCCCTTGCCAGATTGTTCGAGCAGCTCTCACACACTGCTCGACCAGGTAAGTAGTCTCTTCTCCTCCCTCCTTTTTTCTCTCTTTCTCCCTCTTCCTTCATTTGCTCCCTTTTCTCTCTATCTTCGTTATTCGCTCTTCGCTCTTTGCTTCTTTACCTACTTACGCTTCTGACCCTTCTTCTTTCTCCTAGATTTGACCATTGCAGACCCAAATCTTGGATCTGTACCTCAAATATATTCCTTTCTTCTCTCTCGAATCTGACCATTGCTACTTGTCAACCCAGACAAAGTAGCTTCTTTCTCTCGCCCTCTCTTTCTCTTTCGGTCTCTCTCTCCCCCCGTAGACCCCGATTATAGATTTCCCCGCTATCCTCTCTCTTGCCAGATTGATTTTTCACCTTACTCCTTGCGGAACTGCCTCTTTCTCCTTCTTTGGGCCAGATTCCCTATTCCGACCTTCGTCTCCCTCAATCAAAGCCTTCTACCTATCGCATCACCCCCTCGACCCATATCAACCTCCCTATGCAGACCCCTGCCACCCTTCTATCTACCTTTAGCTGAAGCCGAGCCCCAAAGTTCTCTCCATCTACCCATGGCGGAAGCCTTCGAAGCCTCCCAAGCTTTGAGAATCACTATTACTATTACCATAATTATTATTAACACTATCATTATTATTACTATTGCAATTATCATTATTATTATTATTATTATTATTATTATTATTATTAGTATCATTACTAATATTAATATAATTATAATTATTAGTAATAATCTAATTATTATTAATATAAAATATATTATTAATTATTATTAATAATCTAATTTATTTATCTTTTTATTTAATTTGTTTTATATATCATTATTTTGAAGAACTACGTCACGGCCGGTCCCAAGCCCAGGTAAAAGAGTAAAGTTGCGGTATTTCGATAGCCAGCATAAAATATTTTGTTAAATGAAAAATGAGAGACAAATATACAAAAATTGGCTCATATCTTAAAATTTATCTTTTAAGATAGAACATTCTCTTATTTATATATTATGCCACAAAATTTGAGTTAGTGGGTAATGAATACTTTTATCCACGATTTTTGCAACACTTCCGTAACAACAAAAAAAGTTAAAAATTACATAGAATTTTGAATTGTTATATCTAGCTAAGTATCAATATCAGAATTTTTAATCATCATATCTAACCTGTATTAATATCATAATTTACAATTGTTATATCTAGCCAAGTATCGATATCAACTTTATGGTTGATAGAATTTTTAATTCTTATATACTCATACTTATTTCAAGGGCAAGCATCAATATCAACTTTATAGGTGATAGAATTTTTAATTGTTATATGCTCAATACTTATTTCAAGTGCATTGCTATATCTAGCCACCTATCTATAGTAACTTTATGGTTGTTAAGAACTTTTAATCATGGTATGCTACTGGTCATCATCAAAATTAAAGATCCAAAAGATATCAAAAGGTGTGAATGAAATTTGAAATCTTGAGAGTGGTCCATGCCCCACATTCATATCACCAACATACTAACTCTACGATACACCCCAACCTCTTTTCATAAATCTCAAAGACAATTTTTGAATAAAGTCAATGGAACGTAGTAAAAAAATTAAATTTTATATGACACAAAAATATATGTTAAAATTCTTATTGTTGAACTTAAAATATATTTTAGTTAGTTTAAATATATTTTAGTTAGTTTATAAAATTATTTAAACTTAAAAAATTTTAAATTTTTGATAATATAAAATATTATGTAAAATTTAATTTATTTTGTTTTTCATTTTTTTTGTATAGAATTACTTTCATCTTGGAAGGCTCCTACTTTAAGGTTGTTAAGAGGTTTAATTTATTTAACTGTTATCTAATAATTAATTTATTGATTTCGATTAATTTGACTCAAATTAATTATTCCTTTTTTTTTTATATTGGGTCGGGGGTTTGAGGTTTGGGGTTTGGAAGAAATATCCAACATTTTTGGGTCATGTTAGGCCTCATCATGTGAAGCCCAGCATCTAAAGAGCCTACTCTCAAGCCTAAACTGGATATTGCCTTGTCCCGCTCTAGTATGTACAATTAAGAAACATCGTCGTAATGACGCCTCAACCGATGATCAATTGATTTAGTGAAATATATCGTTATATTTTTTAACCAAAATCTCAAATTCAACTTATAATTTAGGCATGAAGCAGACTATGTTGGAAGGATAACCTCCTAAATAGACCACTATAAGTTTCGGATCGAATTAGTTGGAGTATGAATTAAGTATAGTAAACGAAAAAATCCCTAAAGGGACGGCCTAATTGTACAGTTCTCCTTCCCCAATATAATGATCCTATGTTTGAATCTCTATATAATTAAAAAAAAAGTATAGTAAAAGAAAAAAAAAATCATAATAGCCCGTCAAGAAAACCTGAACTTCCTGGATTTGTCATTGACTCACATCCATTTTATCTCATTTTATTTATAATACTTTATAATTAAAGTAAAAATATAAAATATTGCAAGTGATGTTATTTTTCTCTAGAAAAGAGATTAAAAGTATTACGATATCGATAATTTATCTATCCAATTTCAATTGAATTTACATTCAATTTCTAGAAAAATTCTTGAATTATGAAAATAAAGAAATAACAAATTTTAATTAACCATTACAAATGAGAAAACAATTTTTTATAGTCATTAATTACAAGAAATAAAAACATGTTTCAAATTCAAATTAATTAAAATAAAAAACATAAATATAAACATATGAACACATAATAAGTTATCTAACCCACAATGTACTAGAAAAAGAAAGAAACAATGAAATCCATTTCCTAATACTTTAGACTCCACCCTTCTACACAATGTTATCAGAACCGTACCGTGTATTAACCCGTAAAATTCAAAAATATAGTTGAACTGATTGGACCGTGGATCAATATGGTCGAACTGCTGATTTTTTAATAATAATTAAATATATATATATATATATATATAATCAATAATTACTTTTAAAACTCATATTGATAATTAAGAACTAAATAACTAAATTATAAAATCATATAAAATATAAATTAAAATCATAATATCAAAAATTGATAGTCTCACATCTCATAGAAATTAAAAAAAATAAAAAAAATCTTAAAAAAAATATTTTTTTAGGTTTTAACCCTAGACCGCGGTTTTTTAAAACTGGCGGTTCAACCTCAATTCACGGTTGAACTGCGGTTGAACCGCCGGTTTAGTCCGGTTCAATTGTAAAAATGTATTTTTATTCAACCGAACCGCAAAATTGTTATAAGAAGGGTTGAACCGGCGGTTCGGTCCAGTTTTAATAACATTGCTTCTACATCTTGCTAATATGGCTAGTCTGGTCATGAATATGAAATCGGTGATCAATATAACTGTTGTGGAAATATCTCATTAGTAGTTTATATTGGCTGGTCATGAAAATGAGACTGGTGATCACCGTAGTATCCTTGAAGTAGTCCATCAACAATTTGATTTGCCGAGTCCATCGTCATGCTGTCATTGTATTCTTGCACCCCTTGCCTGGAAAAATCACCAAAATTGTAAAATATGCTAACCGGGTCATGAGTGTGGCTTTGAAATTGATCGGTAGTTTGATTTGTAGAGTTGATAATGGATTCATCGTTGCATATTCGTGTGGCAGCAACACCAATATTGTATGAGGTATTAAACTGATCATAAAAATTCTGTCCATCAGTAGTTTGATTTGCATGGTAGATTACCATGTTGTCATCGCTGGGAAAATTGTATCAGGTGCTAGGATGGTGACTGTTGTAACTTCAAAACTGCCCTTTACTACTTTGATTTGTGGGAGCGATAGCAATCGAATTGTCGTCGCCAATGACATCAATGCCTTCAAGTGCCTCGGGTTTGTCTCCATTCATGACCTCAACCACCTCATTATGAACATCATCGTCGACTCCTCCATGTTCCTCATTTGCATTTCGTCCCTTTTTGCAATAGATTTTATAAAAAAGGTGCTTATATCCAACTACAACCAAAGCAATATATTGGTTAATCAAACTTGCATTACGATAACTTAAATCAAGCATGAATTGGCTACTCATCATGAGAAAACCCATGCAGTATGACAAATCAAAAAATAAATCAAATATATAAAAGAAGGTAAAATAGATGTACCATCATTGGATTGGAAGTAGTAGAAGGCATGGAAGGGGTTTGTGAAAATCTGAATTCATGCATAATCCAATTGGTCATTATTGCTGAGGGAGATTTCCCAATATAAAATACCAAAGATTGTTTAATCCAATCCGTCTTCCTCTTTCCATAATGGAACTCACACTTCCTGATGCCTTCCAATGTCCATCTCCTGCTGCACGGTTTGGTCGCACTCCATTCATATATTTTTTCATTCTTGGTGACAAAAAGTACCATTCTTTTTTCCATGCATGCCAGTATTTTTCCGTGACAAAAGCAGATAGTATAGATCAAACAAATATCAGAGTTGCTATTAGATATTAACAACAATGATTTTCCTAATTAAAAGAAAAAAGTCTAATTGAAATTCAAGGCATACAACGTGTTTTGACATAATAGTAATACAATAATTTAATTACTATATTTATCTAATCTTTGAAAATAGTTTGATTGCTTTTGTAACACCAAGCTAAAAAAAAAAAAAAAAAAAAAAAAAAAAAAAAAAAAACAATATTTGGAGATGCAGCGTTTTGGGACAAAACGCTGCGTCCCCAATTGGGGATTAGGGTTGAAACCCTAACCCCCTTTCTCTCTCTCTCTCTCTCTCTCTCTCTCTCTCTCTCTTTCTCTCTCCCCAACGTTCCCTCTCCTGCGGCCGTTCGTCTTCTCCCGCGGCCGTTCGGCTCCTCCGCCACAGCCACCGCCGCCGCCGCCGCCATCCTTCTCCTTCTTCTTCTTCTCCTTCTTCTCCTTCTCCTTCTCCTTCTCCTTTTCCTTCTTCTTCTTCCCTCGCGGTTTCCCTCTCTACCTCACTCTGTCATCTCTCCCTCTCGCGATCTTCCACGATCGCTCTCTCTCCGCCTCGCCGCACACTGCCGCGAGCCGCGATCGAGCCACCGAGTGCGCAGCAGCACAGCGCATAGGCGTGCATCAGTGCACGGGCGTGCACCAGCGCACATCAGCGCACTAGCGCGCGAGCAGGACCCAGCCGCAACGCGAGCCCAGGCCGCGAGCAGGACTGAGTCCGCGAGCGCGAGCCCAGGCCGCGAGCGCGAGCCCAGGCCGCGAGCGAGAGCCCAGGCCGCGAGCGCGCGGCCCAGCGTGCAGCAGCGCAGGGGCGCGCGGCCCAGCTCACGGGCGCGCGGCCCAACGCACGAGCGCGAGCAGAGCGCGCGAGCAGAGCGCGCAGGGGCGCGCAGCAGCGCGCAGCAGCGCGCGAGCGCGCACGAGCCAGCACAGCACACGGGCGAGCACCAGCCCGCGAGCCACTGTCGGCCCGCAGGCCCGCCAGCCTGCAGGCCCATTAGCCGCAGGCCCATCAGCAGCAAGCCCACGGGCCCACCAGGCCCGACAGCCCGTCCAAGCCCGCAGGTCCAATACGGCCCGCGGCCCAGTTCAGCCCATCGGCCCGCCAGCCCGCCGGCCCGCTACCCCGTAGCACGCAGACCAGCGAGCCCGCTAGCTGTAGCCCCGAGCCCGCGACGGCCCGTGACGGTCCGTGAGCCCGTGACAACCCACGAACCTCCACGCAGGTAAATGACTTAGGGTTTTTGATTCGGATCTAAGTGTTTAGATCTAACAAAATAAAAATCTTATTTTGATAGGAAACACTACAGACCTTGGAGCGACCGAAGCGACAGTCGGACGAGACTCTGCGTTTTGAGAAAACCCTAGGTAAGGAGATTTCTGCTCTAACTGATACTTTGAATGAATCTAGGATTGAATCTAAGATGAAAGGTTCTGTATATGTTTAGAGTGTAAGTGGAATGCGAATAGAATACAAATTATGAAATGATTATATATGAATTGAAGGTTAAGTATAGAATGTTACAGAAATTTGATGATCTGATTAGGTTGATCTTTTTGGAGACTCGAGGAAGCATATCAGATTTGATTGGTTTTGAAAATAGGGAGTGACCACCCTCCCTATAACTGTGAGTGGGACTTTGACATTCGCTATTGATTGAAAACCATGTTTCAAAAATATCTTTTAAATGACATGTTTCTGCAAATGTATGATTGTTAGACCTTTCCAATATTTGATGAAATGTTTTGTGATCTTTGGAGTGTCTTAACTGCCGACTTTATTGATATGCATCCATGAGTTTTGATAAATGTATACTGTACCACATTTTCGACATATTGATATGTTTTGATATTTCCACTGCATTTGGCACATGGTTTTAAATGGATTTACTTACACATTTGGGCTGTATGTCTGGCCGACTTTATGATATTATGTTTTGGGCTGTATGCCCGGCCGACTTTATGATATTATGTTTTGGGCTGTATGCCCGGCCGACGTTATGATATTATGCATGGGGCTATATGCCCGGCCGACTGGTGATGGGATGCATGGGGCTACGTGCCCGGTCGATATGATATTGTGATCCGTAGCTACGAAGGACATCTGGTAGAGGCACCCCTTGTGCCCGGATACGCTTCGGCCGGAGGTATCCGCCAGATCGTCGTGTGTATGGGTGCCCCAGGTTGACCCTCATCGGAGAGGACGTTGAGTACGGCTCCGTCTAGCACCAGGCGGGGGCACCATACACGGCCGACTAGTTATATGTACATTATTATTATTTACAGGCTAGTTGGGGTAGTCTGTGGCCAACATTGGGGTAGAGAGCCATTCTTTAATACTTGCATTTGGAAAAACCCCCAATGCGCCGTCCTTGGTCGAGGTAGACCATTGTCGGGAATATTTCATTGGCCGGCTCTTCATGACATTGATGTGAATATTGGATGCATATCTTGCTTTTTGATGTGTGCGTGTGATATATGATTTTGGAAATATCATGATCAGTTTGCACACTGTGGATATTTTCTTATCTTATACTTTGACACTCCAAGTTCACCTTCGATATTGATAGTATGATGTCAATCCCCTCACTTACTGAGTATCCTCCCATAGATACTCATCCCTCACTTTCTTTCCCACAGGATTAGTGTTGGAACGAGGAGATACCACTGGGCTTGGGTATGGATGTTTTCCATCTCTTTCGCTACGATGATTGGTGATATTGTTATGTATTGGAGATTTTAGTTTGACCATTCCATTTATTTAAATTTTTGGGATGACTGTATAAATTATGGAATTTTATTCGTGAAACTTTCGTGTTGATTATTTCATTGCATTGAGACATTTGTAAATATTTAAAAACAATTTGGGAATTTATTTTATATATATGCGTAGAATTTAAGTCCGCTCGGTGTGGCGGCTGCTCATGCTCTAGTTGGGCATGACAGTAGAAGTCTGTTGCTAGGACTGTTAGAAATTTTATAGCCTTGCGTTGTTCTGGATGTTGGTTGTGGTATTTGTTGAATTTGGAGAGGCCGGGATGGCCAATTGTTTATTTTTACAGGATGAATCTCTTATACAGGTGAAATTGTAAATGGGAAACCTCCGATTTATGGGGAGGTTCTGTCCGATTTTCTGTAAAAATATAGCCGGCATCCAGGGACAACGGGCGACTGTTCACGATCCCGGTTCGGGGCGTGACAGTTCGGTTGGTATCAGAGCTCTTGGTTTAGAGCTATGTTTTATAAAATGATTTGAAAATATTCCCAAGTAACTTGATTTTAAAAGTTCTCAATGCATTGGAAGTTTCACGCAGTCATTTAAAATCCCATACATGGTTTTCGACATATGAGTTATTCATTTTAGGGGGTTAGATACGATTAGTATCTAACCAAATTGATTAAATTCTGAGACCCAAAACTACATTCATTTTAGGGGGTTAGTTACGAATAACTAACCCAAATTTTTAAATCATGTCAAACTCTAGAATTATATCTAATGAAAGTTCTCTCCTTGCAGAATTATGCCGCCCAGACGCGGTAGACCAGTAGGACGCGGAGCTAGACCCGCGCTACCCGCGACCCCTCACATGCTTGACCCTCCGAAGGAGCCTGAGACCCTTGGAGTGCCTGAGGCTGCTTTTTCTACACGGGCGCCCCCTATAGCGCCTACTCGGCCGGCTGTTCCTGCCGAGATTCCACCACCGTCCCTTAAGGCGTTTAGGCAGGTGTACGAGTGGTACACCTCACACGGAATTCAGATGCCACCCCCACCACCACCACCGACGGCCGTACCGACTCCTACGGCCGTACCACCTTCTGTTGTACCAGATCAGTCACCAGTTGCTGATCCTTCTACTGTGTCGGGACCTAGCGACACTATCTCCTCCACCTTGAGGCGTATTCACGAGCTCACCCAGCTGGTGAAGGAGGCGAGGCAGTTAGGCTGCACAGAGTTCGCAGGGACGGGTGATCCCACAGCAGCGAAACACTGGATCAACCGTACCCGTAGAATTTTGACTGATCTGGGGTTGAGCGAGGACTACCGGCTTCGGATAGCAGAGAGACTTTTAGATGGTGACGCCCTCACTTGGTGGGAGGCGATTTGTGACGATGCTACCGAGCCGCTGCGATGGGAGGACTTCCTACGGGAGTTCGATCGCAGGTACTTCTCGGAGTTCCAGCAGGACCGCAAGAGGGCAGAGTTTCTGCACTTGCGGCAGGGAGCCAGGACAGTGATAGAGTATGAGATGGAGTTGAGGCGACTAGCTGCTTTTGTTCCAGACTTAGCGACGCCGACGCAGCTACGGTTCAAGTTTGAGGACGGCCTCAACTTGAACATCAGGAGGTACATGACAGTGACCCCTAGTTTCTCCCTTGCGGAGATTGTGGACTCAGCATTTAAGGCGGAGGAGATCGTCCGTGCTAAGAGCAGACAGCGGGAGAACAGGGAGCAAAAGAAGAGATCTGGGGCTTCTTCGAGCCAGAGCTTGAAGAAGGGCAGGAGTTCAGGATATCAGGAAGACCCTTCTCAGCCGAGACAAGCACATCCTGGACAGGGACCACGATCTCAGGGATTTAGGGCACCGGCCTCTAGCGCCACTACTCAGACTTCAGATCAGCGGTACCCTTTTTGCCGTCGATGTATTGGACACCACCCTTTTGGAGAGTGTAGGATGCCCATTACATGCTTCCGGTGTGGGAAGCAAGGGCACATCAGGAGCACCTGCCCTGAGTTGGGATATGGAGATCACATAGCTAGTGGACACTCGAGTGTTCCCCGAGAAGGACAGCAGGGAGCACCTGTGCACTCGAGTCACACCGCTCCACGGACGGTAGCCGGGAGCAACACGGTGCCAGGACCATCACGACAGCAGCAGAGGACACAGGCCCGTGTATATGCGATGACGCAGGAGGATGCTGAGGCGAGTCCTGATGAGATTTTTGATGTTCCTCCCATTGATCCCCATGTTTAGAGATGTCCATGTACTTTTTTTTTTAGAACCATCACTAGTTAAAGCCGTAGATGCTTAACTATGTTGGTTGTACATACATTTTGATATACATATCTATATATATTTTCTTTTATATGTATCAACTGATCTTTTACTTCCTCACATTGGGAGTTATGGCAATATGGGAAGTCGACACTCGTGTCCTATTTGACACCGAGTCGAATCATTCGTATGTGAGAAGCGCCTTTTTGCCCACGGGTTGGGTAAGCCTTGTCGCGAGGTTGCGCGGCATACCTAACTCATGTTATCGACACCACTCTTGAGGACCCGAGGCTTGAGAAGGTCCCAGTGGTGCAGGTTTTCCTAAATATATTCCCGAGGAGCTACCCGGACTAACCCCAATTCGGGAGTGTGATTTCGAGATTGACCTAGCTCCAGGGATCACTCCTATATTTATTCTGCCATACTGAATGGCGCCAGTGAAGTTTAGAGAGCTCTAGGTCTAGTAGCGGGAATTACTGGACAACTGTTTTATCCGTTTGAGCACTTCCCCTTAGGGTGCTCCGGTGATTATTCGTGAAGTAGAAAGACGGGATTCTAAGATTGAGTGTGAACTATAGGCAGCTAAACAAGGTTTTTATCAAGAATCTGAACACTTTGTCGTATATTGATGATTTATTTGAGCAGTTCCAGGTGCGCGTGTTTTTCTCAAAGATTGATCTTCGATTTGGATATCATTAGTTGCGGATCAAGGCTGAGGATGTGCCTAAGACCACATTCCGCAATCAATATGGATATTACGAGTTCGTGGTCATGCCATTTGGGCTGACCAACACACCAACAGCCACAGACAGTGACCGAGGTGCGAAGTTTCCTTGGCCTTGCGGGGTGTTATCGGCGATTCATAGAATGATTTTTCCGGATCGTCGCTATACTTACCAGATTGATACGAAGGGCGTCAAGTTCTTGTGGGACGATCGTTGTGAGACGAGCTTTCAAGAGCTCAAACAACGTCTGACGAGGGACGGCCAGACAGAGAGGATCTTAGTGTTTTAGCTCAGCACGTAGCTATTCTAGATTGATAGGTCAGAAAGCTACAGAGCAAAGAACTTTCATTGGTCAGAGTTTTGGGGAGGAGTGATCAGGTCGAAGAAGAGACTTGAGAGACCGAAGAGACTATTAAGAGACTTAAGAGACAGTACCCCCACTTGTTCAGCGTATTACTTTCTTTTAGTTTCGAGGACGAAACTTGTTTTTAGGGGTTAGAAAATGTAACACCAAGCTAAAAAAAAAAAAAAAAAAAACAATATTTGGAGACGCAGCGTTTTGGGACAAAACGCTGCGTCCCCAATTGGGGATTAGGGTTGAAACCCTAACCCCCTTTCTCTCTCTCTCTTTCTCTCTCCCCGACGTTCCCTCTCCTGCGGCCGTTCGTCTTCTCCCGCGGCCGTTCGGCTTCCTCCGCCGCCGCCATCCTTCTCCTTCTTCTTCTTCTTCTTCTCCTTCTCCTTCTCCTTCTCCTTCTCCTTCTCCTTCTTCTTCTTCCCTCATGGTTTCCCTCTCTACCTCACTCTGTCTTCTCTCCCTCTCGCGATCTTCCACGATCGCTCTCTCTCCGCCTCGCCGCACACTGCCGCGAGCCGCGATCGAGCCACCGAGTGCGCAGCAGCACAGCGCATAGGCGTGCATCAGTGCATGGGCGTGCACCAGCGCACATCAGCGCACTAGCGCGCGAGCAGGACCCAGCCGCAACGCGAGCCCAGGCCGCGAGCAGGACTAAGTCCGCGAGCGCGAGCCCAGGCCGCGAGCGCGAGCCCAGGCCGCGAGCGAGAGCCCAGGCCGCGAGCGCGCGGCCCAGCGCATGAGTGTGCACGGGCGCGCGGCCCAGCGTGCAGCGGCGCAGGGGCGCGCAGCCCAGCTCACGGGCGCGCGGCCCAGCGCACGAGCGCGAGCAGAGCGCGCAGGGGCGCGCAGCAGCGCGCGAGCGCGCACGAGCCAGCACAGCACACGGGCGAGCACCAGCCCGCGAGCCACTGTCGGCCCGCAGGCCCGCCAGCCTGCAGGCCCATTAGCCGCAGGCCCATCAGCAGCAAGCCCACGGGCCCACCAGGCCCGACAGCCCGTCCAAGCCCGCAGGTCCAGTACGGCCCGCGGCCCAGTTCAGCCCATCGGCCCGCCAGCCCGCCGGCCCGCTACCCCGTAGCACGCAGACCAGCGAGCCCGCTAGCTGTAGCCCACGAGCCCGCGACGGCCCGTGACGGTCCGTGAGCCCGTGACAGCCCACGAACCTCCACGCAGGTAAATGACTTAGGGTTTTTGATTCGGATCTAAGTGTTTAGATCTAACAAAATAAAAATCTTGTTTTGATAGGAAACACTACAGACCTTGGAGCGATCGAAGCGACAGTCGGACGAGACTCTACGCTTTGAGAAAACCCTAGGTAAGGAGATTTCTGCTCTAACTGATACTTTGAATGAATCTAGGATTGAATCTAAGATGAAAAGTTCTGTATATGTTTAGAGTGTAAGTGGAATGCGAATAGAATACAAATTATGAAATGATTATATATGAATTGAAGGTTAAGTATAGAATGTTACAGAAATTTGATGATCTGATTAGGTTGATCTTTTTGGAGACTCGAGGAAGTAGATCAGATTTGATTGGTTTTGAAAATAGGGAGTGACCACCCTCCCTATAACTGTTAGTGGGACTTTGACATTCGCTATTGATTGAAAACCATGTTTCAAAAATATCTTTTAAATGACATGTTTCTGTAAATGTATGATTGTTAGACCTTTCCAATATTTGATAAAATGTTTTGTGACATTTGGAGTGTCTTAACTGCCGACTTTATTGATATGCATCCATGAGTTTTGATAAATGTATATTGTGCCACATTTTCGACATATTGATATGTTTTGATATTTCCACTGCATTTGGCACATGGTTTTAAATGGATTTACTTACACATTTGGGCTGTATGCCTGGCCGACTTTATGATATTATGTTTTGGGCTGTATGCCCGGCCGACTTTATGATATTATGTTTTGGGCTGTATGCCCGGCCGACTTTATGATATTATGTTTTGGGCTGTATGTCCGGCCGACGTTATGATATTATGCATGGGGCTATATGCCCGGCCGACTGGTGATGGGATGCATGGGGCTACGTGCCCGGTCGATATGATATTGTGATCCGTAGCTACGAAGGACATCTGGTAGAGGCACCCCTTGTGCCCGGATACGCTTCGGCCGGAGGTATCCGCCAGATCGTCGTGTGTATGGGTGCCCCAGGTTGACCCTCATCGGAGAGGACGTTGAGTACGGCTCCGTCTAGTACCAGGCGGGGGCACCATACACGGCCGACTAGTTATATGTACATTATTATTATTTACAGGCTAGTTGGGGTAGTCTGTGACCAACATTGGGGTAGAGAGCCATTCTTTAATACTTGCATTTGGAAAAACCCCCAATACGCCGTCCTTGGTCGAGGTAGACCATTGTCGGGAATATTTCATTGGCCGGCTCTTCATGACATTGATGTGAATATTGGATGCATATCTTGCTTTTTGATGTGTGCGTGTGATATATGATTTTGGAAATAACATGATCAGTTTGCACACTGTGGATATTTTCTTATCTTATGCTTTGACACTCCAAATTCACCTTCGATATTGATAGTATGATGTCAATCCCCTCACTTACTGAGTATCCTCCCATAGATACTCATCCCTCACTTTCTTTCCTACAGGATTAGTGTTGGAACGAGGAGATACCACTGGGCTTGGGTATGGATGTTTTCCATCTCTTTCGCTACGATGATTGGTGATATTGTTATGTATTGGAGATTTTAGTTTGACCATTCCATTTATTTAAATTTTTGGGATGACTGTATAAATTATGGAATTTTATAGGCATTTATAAATATTTATAAACAACTTGGGAATTTATTTTATATATATGCGTAGAATTTAAGTCCGCTCGGTGTGGCGGCTGCTCATGCTCTAGTTGGGCATGACAGTAGAAGTCTGTTGCTAGGACTGTTAGAAACTTTATAGCCTTGCGTTGTTCTGGATGTTGGTTGTGGTATTTGTTGAATTTGGAGAGACCGGGATGGCCAATTGTTTATTTTTACAGGATGAATATCTTATATAGGTGAAATTGTAAATGGGAAACCTCCGATTTATGGGGAGATTCTGTCCGATTTTCTGTAAAAATACAGCCGGCATCTAGGGACAACGGGCGACTGTTCACGATCCCGGTTCGGGCGTGACAGCTTTACATTCTAACATGCAAAATAGATGTCTTTTTTTTTTTTTTTAGTTTAAATCCTCATCGGTTTAAATTATCACATGTTATACCTCCTGACAGAATCCATTGCTGACTTATAAAACAAATTGAAAAGGAAGCTTAGAATTCAAGATTTACATGTAATACGATTATAGCCTAGGAGTGAGTGAAATTAGGAATCTTGAGAGTGATCCGTGCCCTATATTCAAGTCACCAACATACTTGACCTGGCTAGTCTTTGAAACCCTTGCTAACTCTACAACAGCCCCACCTCTCCTCATAAATTTCAAGACAATTTTTTAATAATATTAGAGACACAGACTTAAAAAAATAAATAAATAAATCTTATATGACACATAAATATATTTTAAAATTCTTATCGTTGAACTTAAAATATATCTTAGTTAGTTTACAAAATTATTTAATTGAAAAAATTTTAAACTTTTAATAATATAAAATATTATGTAAAATTTAATTTTTTTTTGTTTTTTATTTATTTATTTTTTTGTTTATACAGAATTACTCTCTCATGAAGGTGCCAACTTTAGGGTTGTTAAGAGGTTGAATCATTGAATGCTACTAGACATCATCAAAAGATGAAAGGATATATCAAAGGGTGTGAAATTAGGACTCTTGTGGGTGGTCCATGCCCTACCCCAGAGTCAAAGACACCAACACACTTGGCCTGCACTGCACCCCTTGATAATAATTTTTCTAATTTTTGCTGGCTGCAGAAGAAACACAAGCGTTATCCACTAGATGTTTCATATGCTCTGTTTTTTGCTTGGTCCCTGTCTCCCCGTTCACAAGCAGATTTTGCATGTGGGTGGGTACTCGTGGATAATTCCATTTTTGTCTCTACTTCCTCGTGTCTCGCATGTTTGAATATCGTGAATGAGGAAAACAACTACTAGATATTCATATTGTACAAAAAGAATTCATGTAATTTATTTGCTGTGTCCATGATACCGTTGTCACTTGTCAGAGATAGACTTGGAATTTTGTGTGGTTACGAAACGTATTACATATTAAAAAAATTATTTTTTATTAAATCCGATTTAAATCGAATTATACTTTTAAAACATAAAATTTTTTCAATATTTAATTTTATAATATACAAAATTCAAACTGGGATTTTACTTAAGATGTATTAATACTCGGTCATTAGACCAACAAAAAAGGATAATTCAAGAAAATGGAGTAATTGAACGAAAAAAATAGGATAATTCAAAAAATGATTAGCACTATACTAAATGATAGTGGTGTAGAAAAATATTTTTGAGATAAAATCGTTTTTACGGCATGTTGTATAATTAATAGAGTTTACATTAAACTCATGATAAGTAAAATCCCCTATGAAATTTTCAGAGATAGAAAATCCCGTATTTCATATTTTCATACATTTTGTTGCTTTTGAAAAATAATTTAAACAATCTAAGTAAATTTGATGAAAAAGTCATCAAATGAATTTTTCTTAGGTATTTATTAAATAGTAAACCATATAAAGTGTTTAATAAAATAACTAGAATTGTAGGTCAAACCATCACGTAAAACTTAATGAAAATGAATTTCAAGAACTAGAAAATGAAAAAAATAATAAAATTATAAAATTATAATAACTCCCCGTGAAAATGATAAAAATAAAGGTGTAGAACTTGAAAATGAATGTAGAGAAGAGGTCATTAGAAGTTGAAAATTTTCACTTAGTAACTTACAAGATAATATTAATAGTGATATAAATGAGTAAAAAAAAAAGACTAAATCAAGTTATAGAAATATAGAGAACCAATTTGTATTATTGTCTAGCATAGAGTTAGATCGAGTTAGGATATGTGTCAATGGGGAATTGTTATACTCAAATTCTATGATTAAAACAACAATTTAGAGATTATTAATTGGATTATAAAAATATTTTAATAAAATATGATAATACAACTGCTATATATCTTATAAAAATTTTCATAAATCATTCTAAATTTAAACATATAAAAACTAGACACTATTTTATAAGAGATCATATTTTGAATGAAAATGTTGTTTTAGAATATGTTGATACCAAAAATCAATTGACAGATATTTTTACAAAACTCTTAGATATAGAAAGATTTGAGTTCATTAGAAATGTAATTAAAATTTGTTTCCCCTTTTAGAAAGAGAAAAATAATATAAACAAAAGAAGATTCTATAGAAACATGGATAGAAGTAGAAGATTGTGATTCTATAGTATGTATTATTTTGATTATTTTTATATTCTGTTTTTTATCTATGTTTTGATAAATGTTTGAAATTTCTGAATCTGAATTTAATTTTTTTTTATTTTTGATAATACAAAAATGGGAGAAAAAGAAAAGATAAAAATTACATGAAAAATTATGCACATAGTGAGATAACAAAATATTCATATGTTCAATATTAGAGAAGATCATGATTTTGAACATTCATAAGCAAAATTTTCAACTTTTTATGGTTTTGTTGTTATAAATAATAAGGAGAATGTTAGAAAAATTATTGTCAAACTCTTTGGGTTTTGATAATAATAAAACCTTTCTATTGCTTTGACATTTTTACTAAGTATACAGACTAAATCTCGTTTGAAAGTTTTCATAAAAGTTGTCTAAATCTCGTTAGAGGCAGAAAATTTTTTCTTTAATCGAAAGCCTAGTTCGACACACAGTGTAGATTAAGTACTATAATTAATCTAAAATATATGACCAAATACATATTTCAATAATTCAACAACTGAGTATTAAATTTTAAAACTTTAACAAGTAGAAATTTTAAGTTCCAGAACTTTAGGAAGGATGTAATCATTTGCATATGTTCGGACTGTTTTATCCTTTTTAGTGATTAAATATTTTTAAATTCGAAAATTACATATTAAACAAAGTGTGTAGGATTACAAATTCAAATATTTACAGTATTAAAAGTTTAAGGATAAGATGGAGAAAAATGCACGTAAAGTTAGCCGATCACTTCAATTTTCAAAGTAAGAGCATTTTTCAGAAACTAATTTTTAGGAGGGGTCTCGATCTTTCTACAAAGTTCAACAACTGAATAAATTCAATTCAGAGTTTACAAGTGTCAAGAGAGAATTTCAAACTTCAAATTTGAATCAAAACAATTGAAATATATAAAGAAATCAGGAGAAATTTCAGCACATACAACTCAGGACTTTATTCAGAAAAGTTACTGCTTAGAAGATCAGAAGTCTACCACTGTTAGATGAAGGCATCTTCAGCCTAAGAAGATCAGAAGTTAATAGTTTGGATTGTAAATTGTAACTCTTCATCATAGTGGAAAACTAATTGATTGTTAGATCCCGACTTGCCGAGCTGGAAGAGTGGATGTAAATACAAGACCGAACCATTATAAATTAAACTTGATTTTTCTATCTTTACTTTTTTATTTCTGCACTTACATTCGCATGATTCATATATTTTGATTACAGGTTTAATTGAAATTTTAAGTGGAATAAAATTTAGAATTTGAAACAAATCAATTCAACACCTTCTTGATTTCATAGGAACCAACAAATAACAATGGAGATGCTATTGAAGAAATGCATCATTCACCGACCACAGGAAACGAGTGAAGAGTTTAATACAAGGTAACAAGCCAAAAGAGAAGTATTAAATCTAAACATGCGAAGAAGGTTTGGTACTAGTCCATGACTGAATGCATACAAAGCAAAGCAAAGCAGATCCATTCTATTATGCATACTGAGGGTGGAGACTCGGGTCCCAATCTATCTTCACTGCATTGAACAAGACCCCATATCAATAAATATTGACATATATATTATTAAATAAAGACAACCACCACTAACTTTTTTCCAATGATTAAAAATATGAAACAAACTTGATGTACGAAGCAAATAAATTAGAATGATAGATTTTCATGATCTACCTTTCACACGGAGCATAATCTCATGGATAATTTTATTCGACATCATGGTGGAGGACATAAATAACGATCATCGGCTTCGATCATGCAAGTAGGCATCTGATTAGAACATCACACAATGATCCAAGGACTTTGACCCATTTATTGTATTTGCCTATACCTCTAATACATGCTAGACATTTAGAAATTTTAAACTTGTAAAATAATGTGTATACTTTCACATTTGCCCTCAAGTGTTGGGTAATACTTTAAACCATAAAATTGATAACAAATTAAGTTTTAATTATAAATTTTAGAGTCAACTATTTGAAATACTAATTTAAGAGATAGAAAACAAAGTTTCAAAAATAAAAATAGAGATGCTGATCAAACAAAAAAAAATAAAAATAATGAAAAGAAAGACATTAAAGTAAATCATTCATAAAAACTAATAATAATAATAATAATAATAATTCAGTTGGTTGACATTCATATATTTACGTATAACTTAAATTCAGATTTTTAACGACTTATCCCGAGATTTCACTAAATCTTCTAAATTTAAACTCTCATTCCTCTTAACTGATGTATTTTTTAGTTTTCGTTGCTTATATTCAAATTATTTTAAATGATAATTTCATCTTATCCATAATTGAACACTTGAGACCAACTATGGAGAGTTAAGTGTTGGGTAATACTTTAAAATTTTAATTTTAAAAATTGGCTCATATCTTAGAAATTATATTTTAAGATAAATGAGTTATATCCACGATTTTCACAACCGTTCTGTAACAAAAAAAAAAAATTACGAATTATATAGAATTTTTAATTTTTATATCTAGCCACATAACAATATCAGAAATTTTAATTGTCATATCTAGCCCATATCAATATCAAAATTTTCAATTGTTTTATTAGTCACATATCGATATCAACTTTATGGTTGATAGAATTTTTAATTCTTGTATACTCATGCTTATGGGCATTGCGAAGACCCTAATAAGGTAAAAATTTAGATAGAATTTTTAATTGTTGTAACTAGTCACGTATCAATATCATAATTTTTAGTTGTTATATGTAGGCAAATATCAATATCATCTTTATAGGTGTTAGAATTTTTAATTGTTACATTACTAGAAAACACACTATTAGAGACGGATTTTTCTATCACTGAAAGTAAGAAATCCATCGCTGAAGGGTATCAGCAACGGATTTTTTCGAACGGAAATTCCATCGCTAAAAGTGACCACGCTAAATTTCAGTGATGGAATAACTAATTCGTCACTAATATTAACGACGAAAAAAATCTGTCGTTGATATCAGCGATGGACACAATTCCGTTGCTAATTAAAAAAAAAAAAAAAATCAGCGACGGATTCCAAATCCGTCGTTGATTTTTTGAATTCTCAAAAACTAACCCACATGCTAGGCCACCCACCCTCCCGGCTTGGCAACCCGCCCGCCTGACACGCGTCCGCCCAAAATCTGTCACTAATTTTTTGAATTCTCAAACACTGACGCACACACCAAGCCACCCACTCTCCCAGCTTGCCCGTCCATCTGGCTCGAACCTTGGAACAAACAAAATATCATGGATATCACAACCACCAAGCCACATCATACTATCTTACCCTATTCTTTTTTTATTATTTATTATCTTTATGTCATTAAATTTAATAATAATAAAACAATTTGATAATTTATTATAACATAATAAATAATAAAATTTTAGGTTAAAAAATAGTAAAAAATTAAAAAATAATAATATTATTTTTCTACAAAATAAAATAAAAATAAAAATAAAAAGAATTAATAAATAAAAATTAAAAAATTAAAATTTAAAATTTAAAAATTAAAAATTAAAAATTAAAAGAACTAATAAATAAAAAATTAAAAAATCAAAATTAAAAATTAAAAATTAAAAATTAAAAATTAAAAAAAATCCGTCAGTAATCTGTCGCTAAAATTTCCATCGGTAATTTATCGGTAAATTTCTATCACTAATCCGTCGGTAATCCGACAGTGATTGCTGTAAATATATATTTTTTTATTTTTTTTTCAACAAATCAGCGACGGATATTTTCCGTCCCTAAAATTTCCATCGATAATTCGTCATTGATAGATTTAAATTTATTTTTATTTATTTTTATTTTTTTGGGTTTAGGGTTTGCTGATTGATTAACGACGGAAAAATTTTTGTCATTAATTTCCGTCACTAAACTGTCGCAAATCTCATAGTAGTCTATCCGATGGTAATCCGTCGCAAATCCGTCACTATTAATGACGAATTTTTATTCGTCAATAATTTTTCGTCACTTATATCGTATTTTCTGGTAGTATTATATACTCATTACTTATTTCAAGTGCATTGCTATATCTAGCCACGTATCAATAGTAACTTTATGGTTGTTAAAGAACTTTTAATCATGGTATGCTACTGGTCATCATCAAAAAGATCCAAAGGATATCAAAAGGTGTGAATGAAATTTGAAATCTTGAGAGTGGTCCATGCCCCACATTCATGTCACCGACGTACCAACTCTACGATACACCCAATCTCTCTTCATAAATCTCAAGACAATTTTTTAATAAAGTCAATGAAACGTAATAAAAAAATTAAATTTTATATGACAAATAAATATATGTTAAAATTTTTATTGTTGAACTTAAAATATATTTTAGTTAGTTTATAAAATTATTTAAATTTAAAAAATTTTAAATTTGTAATAATATAAAATATTATTTAAAGTTTAATTTATTTTGTTTTTCATTTTTGTGTGTATAGAATTACTTTCTCCCGGAAGGTGCCTACGTTAGGGTTGTTAAGAGGTTTAATTTATTTTTTTTATTTGACCGACTATTATCTAATAATTAATTTATTAATTCTGATTAATTTGATTCAAATTAATCGTCGAGCTCATTAATTTAATTTATTTAAGATAGTGTCTGTTGGTGGGTGTATGTGATTTGGAAGGATTTGATTCAAGAGACATTGGGGAGTGTATGAAGAACAAAGGAATATGTTTTCAATATAAAAGGCCGAGAATTAAGTTGCAGACATTTTTGCCCAGCCACTCAATTAGGCAATTTCGAGCAAGTCTTGGAGTAAGGAAGAAATTTCAAATTAAGGAGGAGTGTTGAATATTAATTTGAAATTAAGATGTTGAATGTGAAAAGTTTATAGTTATTATGGTGAATTTCAAGAGTCTAAATTTATTTGGATTATATCAAGAATCATGTGTTTATCGTGTTTCATAAATGTAGGTATTCAAAAAGTCCAACTCAACCCAACATATAAAAGGCCGAGAATTATTCCCTTTTTTTTTCTCCCCCCTATATTTATGAAAGCAGTGTGTTCCTAGAGGAGGACATGTGACAATTAAAGAAGACATAGGACAACCTTTCATTATTTCTCCCTCAACTAAAATTCACGAATGGTTTTCTAATTGATTGTTCTGTTTCTATCACCTCTTCAAACCTAGATGGGGACATTCGACCATCAAGGTAGGACATGGGACGACCATTAGTTATCTCACCCAACACAAATTTATTGACATAATGTCAGTTTACTTGCCCCGAGTAAACGACCTTTCTCTTAGAATTGCAATTATAGATGAATAATTTATTTCAAAACCAATGATTGATATTTTTTATCGTTGAAACAAAAATAAAACTAACTAATCATAATATGGAGATATGATAAAAGGGAATAATTATGATAAATAACATATTTTATGCTATTTCTTAATCTAGTTAAGGGAGTAGAACTATAGTTGATTGGGAGGGCCATGCCCCCACCCCCCCCCCCCCTTACAGAGATGAGGTGTATGAGATTTCGAGCTCTTGAGTAGCACGATGGCCATGTGCTAAAGTTTGCCCCAACTCCCAAAACTTAATTATGGTCCCAATCAATATAGGAAAGATGGAAAGTATATCAACTCTTATCATCAATTAGAGAGAAGAGCAATAGTACCAAAAAAAAAAAAAAATGGAAAGGAGAGCACTCAAAGTATAACCATCTACATATATTTCTTTTCCTTTCTAATTTGTTCACATGGATCCCCACACCTTATTATCCTGTTCTCACCCTACAGAGCTATTGTCACACACATAACAAATAACAATCCAACCTATATAGCAAGTTCAAAGCTTAGTTTATGCCCAAAACCTAACCAGATGATGAACAAAATAGATGTCATAATATAGATCTAGACCCTAGTCTGTTTTGTCCTCAGGATACAGAAGTGTTTCAGGATAAATATAGTCCTTTAGTCCAATCATGTCTATGATCTTGCTAGGGGATTCGGATGGTGGCTCAGCCAGCCTACTGAGATAGAAAACGCGACAGCACCATTCCAATAGTTCTGGGCAAAATGCCTTCCAGTAGTAGGTCGTCTTGAACCATGCTGGCTCTGTCAAGTATTTGTCGCCCCGGAGGATGCTGTTCACAATTGCCTTCGCGCAAGCTGCCACTTTTGCTACAGGAAAGAGGCTTATTTGTACCTGACTATCAAGTTTCATGGCAATTGAAGGAAAAAGAGTTGCTTAGAAATCTTTCAAGGAAAATGCCTTTTTTCGGCAATGCAAATTTTTTTAATTGATTTTTCGCTCTTCTGTTTATACAGCATCACTCACTCTAGGAAGGTACCTACTTTCGGGTTGGTAAGAGGTTTAACCATTGTATGCTACTCGACATCATCAAAAGATCAAAGGATATATCAAAGGGTGTGAAATTAGGACTCTTGAGCGTGGTCCGTGCCCTACACTATAGTGAAGACACCAACTCACTTGACCTGCATTGCACCCTTCATAAATCTGTCCACAACCCCCACCTCCCTGCATGAATGTGGTCCATGCCCCGCACAATAGTGAAGACACCAACTCACTTGACCTGCATTGCACCCTTCATAATTTTGTCCACTACCCCCACCTCCCCGCATGAATGTAGTCCATGCCCTACACTATAGTGAAGACTCCGACTCACTTGACCTGCATTGCACCCTTCATAATTCTTTCCACAGCCCCCACCTCCCTTGATCTGCATTGCACCCTGCACTATTAAGAATAATTAATTATTAAGATTTTATGTTTTATATTAATTCTCATGCTCAATATATAGTATTAGAATCATTACCTTTTTATGGTCTTTCTATCACATCTTTAATCATAGCTTATTCTCATTCTTCCAATATGCTATACCTTCTATGTAAACAGTGATGCAGACTAAAAAACCTCGATCTTAAAATATATTTTAGTTATTTATAAAATTATTTAAATTTAAAAAATTTTAAAATTTTAATAATATAAAATATTACGTAAAATTTAATTTATTTTGTTTTTTTGCTTTTTTTGCATATACAGAATTACTCTCTGTAGGAAGGTACCAACTTTAGGGTTGTTAAGAGGTTTAATCATCGTGTGCAGCTCGTGTGCTGCTCGACATCATCAAAAGATCAAAGGATATATCAGAAAGTGACTCTGGTGGGTGGCCCCTGCCCAGCCCAACTCAAAATCGAAAAATTGATAAAGCAAATATAATACCTTGTCAATTTTTGAGGGTGGTCGATGCTCTACCCCAGAGTGAAGACACCAACACACTTGACCTGCATTGCACCGTTGATGATTCTATCCATGACCCCACATCTCTCCCCATGAATAATAATTTCTCTAATTTTTTGATTGGCTGCACAAACACAAACGATCTACCAGTTGATTCATATTTTCTGCATTTTCCTCGGTCCCCGTCTCTCTGCTCACGATCAGATTTTGCATATTGGTCCTCGTGGATAAACCCTTTTTGTCTCTCCCTCTAGCGTCTCGCATGTTTGGATATCGTTTACGAAAGACACAAATCTATCACGTGTCAATATTCTCACTTATTTTTTTCTTAAAAAAATATTATGAAAAAATTTTTATATTATAGAAAAAGAATTTAAATAATTTATTTGTGGTGTCAATGATACTGTCGTCACTTGTCAAAGGTAGATAAAGAATTTTGTGTGGATCAAAAAGGTATAATATATTAAAAAAATAAATTATTGGTATCTGATAATCAAGTTAGTTCGATTAAATCCGATTTAAATCAGAATGAAACTTTAAAGGAAGAGACTCTTTCGATATCTATTTTTATCAAATACAAAACTCAAATACGAAATTTTATTTAAAGAGTATTAGTGTTCAGTCACTAGATTCAGAATGTGTTGGTATTAAAAAGATTATATGATGTAATATAATAGTAAATAAGTTTATTTATAAGAAATAAAACACTATCAATGATAAAATCTCAATTTTTTTATTAATATTGTCATTAATAATAAATAAAAGTTTATTAGTGATAAAGATCCAATTAATAGTAAGATCCATTTCATAATAAATATATTATAAATTTTTTTATCACTCATAAAGTTTTGTTTTTGATGGATAAGTTTTGTTTTTCGTAATGTTATCCTACAGTAAAAAGTGAATTACAGTATCAGAGAATCATCAACATATTGTTTATGTCCCAGTAATTAAGGAATCTGTACAAATCATCCATTTGGTAGATGTTAGCCTATACACTACAACTCTGTATACTATAAGTTTCAGAGTTATAATTCATTCTTTATCGTAATTAATTTTAAAGACTCACATCTTTGTAAATAAACCAATTTCAGGCTAATGCAAGAAACTGTAAAATAATAATATTAAAATATTGAATATCAAAATATATTAATAATTATTTGATTTTAAATATATTTGAGTTTTTTAATGTTTTGATATATACATCTACATGTATATAGAAATGGATACGCTCACCCTTCCCTAACCCCGCACTAAGCCGGGGAGCACTTTATGCACGGCATGAGCCTTTTTTATGTTTTGATATATACATATATATATATATATATTTGTAATGATGCTTATTATATAAAATACCTAATTTATTGAGATTTATTTAGAATAATTAATTATTAATATTTTATATTTTATATTAATTCTCATGCTTAATATGTAGTACTAGAATCATTACTTTTTTATGGTATCTCAATCACATCTTTAATCAAAGCTTATTCTCATATTTCCGCAATGCTATACCTTTCATGGAGAAATTTCAACACTCTTAATATTCATTTCTCTAACATCTTCTTTCCAGCTTTTGGCTTGCTTTTCTATTTATTTTTTTATTTGACGCCTTTGAAAAAATTAGTTCACCGAATGCTATACTAGATTGTACAAAAATAGAAATGGTAAATAGAAATGGATACGAAACGATAAAAGAAAATAATATTTTGTAAGTATATAGAAAACAAAAATATGGACAAACGTGTAAATATAAAAAATATAAAAATTTTTATACAAATATTAATTATTTTATAGAATAATAGAATAGTTATATTTTATAACAAAAATATAAAATGATCAAATATATAATTATTAATTATAAGACAAATAATATGAAAATAGAAATTATAAATAAATAAATAAATAATAAATCAAATATGAAAAAATATAAAAATATAGAAATAACGTTTCAAAAATAAACAAAACCTTAGTGTCGAGAAATTTTCTTACATGGGCTATTATATTTATATTGGAGATTCAAATTCTCCAGATAAATAAGGGTAAAATTAAAATTTTATTTTAGCATCGTGAAATATAAAATGTGGGGATAAGATAGGATATAAATGTTATAATTTAAAAGAAATTAATTATATTCGGTGAATACAACCAAGTTTCTTTATTTTTCATATAAGTATTTTATACATAGTCAATGTCTCTGACAAAAGGATCATTCTTTTTTTTTTTTTTTTTTTTTTTTTGAATACAGCCCATTTAAATCCAAATTGAGAGTGAGAAAACGAAAGCAAAATTATCATTGATTTTTTTTAACTTAATAGTATAAAAAGTTCTTTTCTTGAGTTGAGATCTCAAACTCGAGTCTACATCTTTTTCTTCATAGTGATATTCTCTTTTATAATTAAAAAGAAAAGGAGAAAATTATCTTCAATAGTAAAATATCGGGATAATGAGCAAGGTAGTGAAAATTAATTTATAGATTCTACGTTATCATGGGAGTTTGATATATCAATATATTTTAGAGTACTGGAAGTTATTATATCTCATACTTTATATTAGAAGATTTTACTAAATTGAATATGTGCTTTTCTGTGGTTATATTTCCTAACACGTCATATTTAGTGGATTCATAGATTTCTTGTATTATTTTTGTGAATTAGAAAATTCGTGGAGGCCAAGGACCATATAGCATTTATAGCCCTCTCTCCTCTGAAGTCCTTTATATACCCCCACCCCAACTGGTGTATGTACAACCACCTTTGCATCCAAGCACAGTAACACTCCTGAATCAAAAGCTCCTTTTCTTTCCTCCTTATCCCTAGTGCCCACTTCAGCTCCCGTGGTGAAAGCAGTGGCCAACATTACAAAATCGATATCATCTGCCGTTTCCAATGTCCTTTTGATGTCGATCTCAGCCTCCAATGAAACTACATTGATGAACGAAGTGTTGGCCACTCGTGCTCATGACAACACTGATATTCAATTCCGACCAATTCTTCAAGTCATCACAGACATCTTTAACAATGCCCTCCCTAAAGTTGATGCCATTGGAAATGTAGATTTTGATCCCTTTTCTTATTTTCCATTTCTTGGTCATAGGTGCAATTCCTAACTTAAGTAAAAACAATAACGACCCTTTTGTGGAATGATTTTTGCCCATAATAGAGTTTGAGAATGACCAGACAAAAAATAAAAGAAAAAATAAATCCAATAAATTATGCTTATGAGGGAAATAAGAGGAGATAGATGATAGATACATCAACAATCAACTATTTCCTCTTTCTAGCTAAAATATATCTAGCTCTCTCTCTCTCTCTCTCTCTCTCTCTCTCTCTCTCTCTCTCTCTCTCTCTCTGGCTAGATAAGATAAATCTCGAGTTCATAAATCATTCTTTCGTTCTTTTTTTTCTTTTTTTTTTTTTTTTTTTTTTTTGTAGAGACTAACCGGGGAGGTGGATTCATCCAAGGACAAGACGACCCAACGTAATTTGGAGGTTGCCCTGAGCACACATGCTGGTATTTTATACAAGATCTCTTGTGAGGTAAATTTAGTACTTTTGTGCTAGTATTTTATATAAGCCACATGCCCATTTGGATAGATTTTATATAAGCGGTATGCGCATTTGGACGGATTCTTTTTTGGGGGGACGTCATGAAGATATATATATTTTTTAATTGCTTGGAAGGATATTTTTTGTCTTCTTTCATCTTGTCCTTTCTCGCTATAAATTTTCTCTTCTTTTTCTCCAAATATCCATACTAAAACCAAGTGGTTAAGTTTGCACCTCATTAGGATGACGCTCAAGGCTTGTATTATGGCCAAAGCTGTCTTCACTTACTAAAATGTCTATTTTAATGACTTTAAAAAAATTAGTGTAAATGATAATTATAAAAATTTTGAACTTTCATTAATAAAGAAAAAAGTAAGGAGTTTGAATTTTGCCTTTGTTTTACAACATAGACAAGTATATGAAAAACACTTGACCTGAAAATAGGATGTGCTCCATCAAATTTGGGTTAAAACTTAGGTCAGACCTAAACGTTATATTAGGCCTAAAACCAAAGCACTCTACCATCGGCTCCTTCAAATATGCTATTTAGTGTTGGACCATGCTTGAATGCAAGTTATTGTACAAAGCAAATCTGTTCCATTCTTCTAACTATAAAATTCTATATGCATATTGCCAGATGTCCTGCAAGTGCACAGGGGCAGCAAACATCCATGCAACGACCCTGTCAATCTTCAAGTTGCTATCCCGCTACTCATGGGAGTCCATAGGGGTGCTGTCTGTCGTGGCCGTAGCTGAAAATTTAGGAGAGCTGCGGCTAGTGGCGCAGCTCTCCACGACCAACCAACTGGCGAAGTCGTTGTCACTTCTAAAGCAACTACCATCTGGTCTCGCAGACCAAGCCAACAAAGCAAAATATGAAGTGCTAACCACCCTCATTGTCACCATATTCTCCGTGGTTGAATACATCATTCAATTCAAGGAATTGCGCACTCAGCATATCACTTTGGAGGTGCCAGCCCTGACCGAGGCACTGAGTCAAGTTCCTAATGCAATCTATTGGACTGTGAGGAGTGCAGTGGCTTGTGGCATTATGATTTCTAGCCTCGTTGGCTCAACTCCTGATCAGTAAGTACATATCTCGTTAAGTTCGGAAAATTTTTCTTGACTCATTGATAAATAAAATACTTCGACTCTTGTATATCAGGCAAATTCCTTCAACCGTGGATGCCCCAGAGATATCTGAGGTAACTAACAAGATCAAGGACATCCTGAGTTACCTCAAGAATAGCTACAAACTGTGTGTTCATTATATTGGTAATTGAGGACATCCAACATTAATTTCTATCATTGTCATTAGGAGTCCTAATCTATGAGGGAAACCTTAACTAGACCTAATAAATAAATTATTGATGACCTTGGACTGCAGATGAGTACATCGGAGAGATGACATCTTATGACAACCTGGTGCAGATCGTTGAATCATCACTTGATCAAATCACCATTCTCAGCGCCTTGATTAATTTCACCAAGGACTCTGTTGCTCCACTTTTTGATGGTTCCACCGGGAAAAAGGTACTAAATTTTCTAGGCATGACACCTCACTTGACGTTGACTAGCCTGTCTGATCAGAACAAAATTGTTCCCTGTGTACAATAATTTCTCCTATGTTTTAGTTCTTGTTACTAATTAAACTGATTGAATTAGGTACAAATTGATGAACTCAAAGGGAAGAACATCTTTTTCTTGGTGTCTGACCTTGACATACAAATGGAAGAGCTTGAAATTCTCTGTGACACCTATGAGAAAGAGAACAGAAGTGATAGCAACTATGAGATAGTGTGGTTTCCAATCATTGATGTGTCTACTTGGGATGAAGTTAAATTGAAAAAATATGAGCAGCTGAGGTTGAAAATGAAATGGCTTTCAATAGTGAATCCAACATCAATTAAGGCACCAGTGATCAGGTACATTAAAGAGAAATGGCATTTTGCAAAGAAGACCATCTTAGTTGTTTTGGACACAAAAGGGAAAGTAGTTGAGCAGAATGCTCTTCACAAGGTGCTAGTTTTGGGGAGTTTTGAGGTTATTTTCAAGGACGAAATCTGGTCAGATCAGATGACTTGGAATTTGGAGTGGCTGGTGACAAGCATTGTTGAAATAACTGAATGGGTACCTCTCAACTTTATTCATTCTTTTGCTCTTTTTTTATTCTTTTTTTTTTTTCCATTTTTCAACCAAGTTATACTAATTAGATCCTATAATCTGCACCTGGAATGCAAGTTTATGAGTAGTAATCTTGAAACATTTAGTTGTTTCAAGAATCTAAACTTACGGAAAGGATTATCGTGTGTTTTTCTTTACTAAATTGTTCTTTTATTTTTTAAATTGAACTTGTTATGTATTTATCAATACAATTATATGAAAACAATAACAAATTTTGTACTTTACTTTTCAACCAGACAAAGGAGAAGAAATACATTTGCTTGTATGGAGGGGAGGACATCAAGTGGATAAAAGAGTTCATTGCACAAGCTAAAAGGATAGCAGACTTAACAGGAATTGCCATAGAGTTGGTTTACATGGGAACAAGCAATGCAGCCGAGCACATTGATGAAATCATCAAAATCCTCCCAAAAGATCAAATACACACTCTAAGGAGCCGCAAATCAATGTGGCTCTTTTGGTCATGCCTGTACAGCATGCTACGCGTGAAGGTTCAATCAGGCAATAAGGTCAAGGAGGATAAACTGATGCGCGAGGTCTTAATGACCTTGACCTATAATGGTAGCGGTCAAGGGTGGGCAGTCATTGGAGGTGGATTGGAGACTGATATCTTGGTCAAGGCAAAGGGTGACTTGATATTGGAATGCTTTGCCAAATTCGAGCAATGGAAGGAGCACGGGTCTCAGAAAGGCATGTTTTTGCAAGCAATCAACGAATGGCTTAGCAAGGCTCATAGTGAGAAGAAGCATTGCAACAAATTGACTTTTCCTACGATTGATGGCCATGTTTTGGACATGGTAGAGTGCCCTGATTGTGGACACCCTATGAAGAAGTATGTTACGTATAAGTGTTGCATTACCAAATGACTTGATGCTCTAAGGCAGTGGGTTTGTTTGGTCTAGTATGTTCGCTTCTCGTTCGGTTTGTGTTTGTATGTCCTAAAATAACGTTGGAGTCTTTCTATCGACTTCCAAGTTGTTTGTGTTCGACCCAATATGTATGACATGTTGATTCCCTAATAAGTCTTACAAGTTGTTTGTGAATGTCCTAATATGTATTTTGTGTTCGAATATATATATATATATATATATATATATATATGTGTGGAAAATAAATAAAACACGTGCAGTTTTATTAATTTTGAAATTACTCCTATGAGAAATATTCGCTTAATTTTGATTTTGCTATATTTCATGGTTGGATTTTTATTATTTTTTTCAAAGTGTGTGTTTCTGGATTACTATTCTTCAGATATAAACGGGTAAACTTATCAAATAATGTATAATAACTCATAAACTATATGTACAGGTATACATATAAGGTTTAACCTACTCTGAACTCTAATTATAAATTGACAGAAAATCTCTTATATTGTCAATACCATAAATTAAAATTCAATATTCGAATTGTGATATAATTATTTGATATACCATTCATATGTGTAAGTTTTTTCATACTATTGGCATTTAAAAATAATTGCTCTAACAATTTTAAGTTCCAACCCAAAAATTTCCAAAGTATAATTGCACATCAAGTCCATATATAATAAGATCGTACTCTTCTCTCTCTCAGCCTAAATACCCATCATTTCTAGAGTGCAAAAAACTATGTTATCTTAGCTTCTATTAACGATTTAAATCAATAGAAAAATATTTATATTTTGTAATTTTATTGTAAAACAAAATTCTCTTTTTCTTTTTTCTTTTTTCAAATTTATGTGAATGGGAACTCTTGGCTTGGATAAAATCTCTTTTGAATGATTTCCCACTCCTCCTTTCACACTTTTGTCCTATCTTATGGAAGCATTACCAAGTCTCTTTGATTTCTTGGTGTTGAGGGATCATGCAAGTATCTTGTTTACAAGATGATCCACTTGAGCATCCCCATCAACACCCAAGGCATTTTCAAGCTAAGAAGATTAGAAGTCAACAGTTTTGATTGTAATTTATAACTCTTCATCATAGTGGAAAACTAATTTGTTGATCCCTATAATAATCAAGAAGGGGATTGAATTGATTGTCACTAAAAATTCTTAAATTAGTCTCCAATTAATCTAAATAATCTTAAGGTCAAAAACACATGCCACTACAAAAAAACACAAATTTAGCGATAAATTTTAGCCACGGAAAAAATTCATCACTATTTTGCGACGAAAAATTTTTTCGTCGTTATTTACAACGAAATTTGTGACAAAAAATTAATCATGGCTAAATTAGCAACGGATAAATTATTCGTGGCTAAATTCGTCCCTAATTGGCGAAAAAAAAATTTTCGTGACTAAATTCGTCACTAATTGGCGATAAAAAATTTTTTGTTGCAAAATTTAGCTCTAATTAGCAATGAATAAAAATTTCATGGCTGAAGTTTTCCATGGATACAGTAATCCGTCGCTAAATTTAGTAACGAGAAAACTTCATCGCCCATTTCGTCGCTAATTTAGAGACAAAAAATTTTCATAACAAATTTTGTCACTAATTAATAACAAAATTTTTTGTCGTTAAATTCGTCACTAATTTAACAACAAACTCCAAAATTTGTGACCAAATTCGTCACTAATTAGCCACAAAAATAATTTTTGTGATAAAATTTGTCGCTAATTTGATATTTATGGCTAAATTCGTCACTAATTTGTTATCAAAATTTCAAAATTTAGAACTAATTTCGTAACTAAATTTCTTTTATACTCTATTAAGAAATATTTTTAACCGTATATCTTTTTTTAACATATTCTAAATAACGAAATTGAATTAAATACATAGTGAATATTACAATTCTCATCAAATTGAAAATTTTCAATAATAAATAATTCAACCAATTTATAACAAACAATTTTCACTCAGTTGCAGGTACCGAGTTCACTATTCATGTTTTTTTTGGCTTCTACACCCGTTCGTTTTTCTCATATAGTTGATCGTTCTTAAAGGTTTAGTTATTCATATTCATTTGTTATCATTATCGGCAACGAAAACAATATATCATGCATTCACGTCTGGTGATCTATATCATTTGATAAGTAGATCAGACAATAGTTTTCAGAGGATGGTGACAGTGAAACGGATGGTTACTGATAGGTGCATGTCCATTTATAAACTATTATATGATTTCAAAAAAAAATAAAAGAGAAAAAATAATAAAATAAAAGAAAACGTAAGAAAATAAAAAATAAAATGCTAATTAAAAAAATAATAATAACTTAGTGATGGATTTTGAAATCCGTTAATAATTTAGAGACGAATTTAGTGACGAAATTTTGAATCCGTGGCTAATTTAGCAACGGATTCCGAGATTCGTGGCTAATTTAGCGACGGATTAAGAAATTTTGTGGCTAATTTAGCGACGAATTTAGTGATAAATGTTTATCCGTTGCTTATTTAACAACGAATTTAGAGAAAAATATTTATCAGTCTCTTATTCAGCGATGAAAAGGAGAATCCGTGGCTAATTTAGCGAATTTCTGTAGTAATTGGACTGAAATTGCTCACAATTGTTTCAAATTTGTAAACATTCAGGTTTTAGACCAAACCAACGGGCAAACGAAAGTTAGATCGGAGATCCGAGGAACCCTAGGTGAGAGAAATGAAATCTCTTCAACTTTTGGATAAACTTTGTCAAATTAGATAGTATTTATTGGAAAGAAAATTGAAGATCCATTACTAGGCCCTTATCTGATATCGAATTGTGATGATTAATTAGGCAAATCTCATTGGAGACTCGAGCGGTCATATTTGAATTGGCTTTTAAAATAGGGAGTGATCACCCTCCCGTATGCAGTGAGTGGGATTTATTTCAATACTTTTGTTTAATATGTAAACCCTATTTTACAACATTTTGATGAATAAGTATGATTTGTCGTATGTTTGAAATGTTTTGACTGGTTTTAAAATTGATTTTTGTGAATCGATGGAGTATCCAAAAACTGTGTTGAATTATGAAATTATGCATCCATGTGGTTGAAATGTATAATGTGCTATTTTATGCTTTATGTTGCATTGGTTTATAAACCTGATTTCGACACATTTTGATATGATATTGATTTTGGCCTTGAGAGCTTTGATATGTATTGTTCCGTAGTTATGAAGGACACCGTGAGAGACGCTTTGGTGGCATCCGAATATGCCTAGGCCTGGGGTATCCCACGAGTTGTCGTGATTTGATTAACGACACGGTAGTAACCAGATTGAACCCGAAAGGGGGAGGATTTGGATACTCTCTCCAAGTCTAGCACCTGGACGAGGTTCGTCGCTAACGTCGGAGTAGAGAGCACTTTAAATAAACTTGCATATAATACCCCCGATACGCCTGTCATAGGTCGTGGTAGAACTCTGTCAGGATATTTTCGGCTGGCAGCTCTATGATTTTTAGTAACAGTGTTTTGGATGCATATTTGACTTGAAAATGCGTGCTAATAATATATTATTAAAATGAAAAGTATGATAATTTGAAATATGATTCGTATACTTATGTTTTGACATTCCAGTTTCACACTTCATATTTGACAATTGCATTGACCCACTCACTCACTGAGGATTCTTCCCCGAGTACTCACCCTTCACTTCCCTTCTTGTTTTAGAGATAATATTTGGCAAGGAGCGTTGCTTTTAGGACGCTCAGTATCATTGGGAGATTTGGTCTGGACTTGAGGAGTCGTATATTTCTGTCGAAATTTCGTGAGTTAGCAATTGTATTAGTGATATATATGTATTTTGAGATCAATAGATGACCATTGTATAATTCTGGGATGACTGTATAAATATGGACATGTCATTGCATAACATTGCATTGAGACATTTCTGGTTCATTGCGTATGTATTTGGGAATGTGTTGTGTCTTAGAAATGTACTCTAAAATCGCTCGGTACCACCTCTAAATTACAGGAGGGGCGACTGGCGGCTGTCCATGCCTTTGACGGGGGCATGACAGTAGAAGTCTGTGGCTAAATTGTTAGAAATTTTTATAGCCTTGCGTTATCTGGATATTGGCTGTGAGATTGTTGATTTTGGAGAGACGGGATGACCATTTAATTATATTACAGGATGGTTGTGATTTATATAAAATAAATTGTATTTGGGAAATCTCCGAAATATGGGGAGGTTCTGCACGATTTTCTGTAAAAATACAGCCGGCATTCAGGATAACAGGCGGCTGTTCACGATCCCAGGTTGGGGTGTAACACAAATGATCTGAACAAGTTATCCCTAAAGGAGTTAAGAGACAAACTGACATTGTATGAGGCAGATATTCTCATGCTGCCGAAGAAGTCAAGAGAAAAACAAAAGCCTTCGCAACAAAAGAGGATGAAGACGAAGAAGACAGTGATTAAGAGCTGAACATACTAACAAAAAGATTCAGCCGTATTTTTAAAAAAGAAAGATAAAAAATTTTTCAAATCTAAAAAATTTAATAACTCACAAAAGTTTAAGTTAAGTGTAGGAAAAGATAGTAAAGAAAAGGAGTAGAAGGAGAAAACAATTTATTACGGATCTAAGAAACTGGATCACATAAAATATGAGTATCCTGTTCTGATACGAAAGATCGAAACTTTCAAAAAGAAAAGGAACACAATGGTGGTCACTTGGAGTGATTCAGAAAAGGAAAATTTAGATTCTGAAAATTTTGAATCTTCTAAAAAAGCTAACCTCTGTCTAATGGCCGATACTCAGGTGAATAGTGAAACCCACTCAAATTATTCTTTTCAGAATATTTCTAAAACTAACAAATTGATAACAATTATTCTAGACCTCAAGTGTAGAAATATGGCTTTAGAAAATGAAAAATACATGGTTAGGCAACAAATTTTCTATTAAAGTCAAAATTAGAATCAGCCAATACGAAAATGTAAGTTTTAAAAAATGAAATTAAAGTTTTTAAAAATAGCGTAGAAGATTTGTAAAAATCTATAACAACTACATTTTAAAAATTTCATGAAAGTGATGAAAAATTATTAAAACTACTTTCGATCCAAAAAAAAACTTTTCCAAAACTAGTTTGAGATATAAAAATGATTCAAAAATTGTTTCAAAAGATAACAAAACTGTTTTTGTTAACCTGTAGAAGAATGACGATTAAATATTTATAGACTACAGAAAATTGGCACTGAAGCACCTATAGAATCACCCAATGAACACCCATAGAGGCCCCCATAGATGTAACATCGAAAAAGCAAAATTTCAAAAAAATATGCCACTGGATTTAATATAAGAAACCAATGCCTATTCAAAATAATTATGGGTATAGAAATTATCAAAATAATTATTTAAGAAATAAAAATAATTTTTCTTGCTATATATGTCACAAATTTGGTCACTTTGCTAAATGTTATTTCATGAACAAGTTTAGTACATCTCAAGAAAAATTTAATTCTGATACAAGATTGTTTTCTAGAGGATCCAAACTTGTTAAGTTCTAAGAACAAATGATCTTTTTCTTTATTGTGCAGGAAAAAGAGGCAAGAGTCAAAGAGAAGTGATATGTCGATAGTGGATCTTCAAGACATATGACAGGAGACGTCTCATTGTTCAAAAAGTTTGAAATAAAAGATCATAGAGTGGTGACCTTTGGTGACAACAAAAAAGAAAATCATTAAAAAAGATACCATCGGTATAAATTTTACTACTATAAAAAAATGTATTATTTGTTGATAAATTAATATAATTTGTTAAATATCATACAATTGTGTGATTTAGGATTTGATGTGCTATTTAAAAAAAATAAATGCATAATATTTGATTGTGAGACACAAAAACAAATTTTTGAAAGAATTAGGTTAGGAAATGCTTATGTGATAGATTCAACAATTTTAGATAGTTTAAAAAAAATTGCTTAATGACCATTAATAATGATATTTTTATATGGTACAAGAAATTAGGTCATATAAACTTTAAACAATTAGAAAAATTATCCAAAGAGAAATCAATAAGAGTGATTCCAGAAATTTCATTAAAATAATATATAAATTGTAGTATTTGTTCATTGAATAAACAAGTAAAGACATTCTTTAAAAATAAAGAATATATTTCCATGTCTTTGCCCTTAGAAATTCTTCATATGGATTTATTTGGGTCCGTCAGAAATCTAAATTTAGATTGAAATTGATATCGAATAGTAATAGTAGATGATTTTTCCTAAATTTATTTAGATTTTATTTCTAGTAAATAAAAATAAAGCCTTTAAGTCTTTTAAAATTTTTGCAAAGAAAATTTAAAATGAAAAAAATTGAAAATTTTGTTAGTTTAAGAATGAATTATGGTAGATAATTTGATAATTTAGAATTTTAAAATATTATAATAAAAAGGGAATAAATCAAAATTTTTCAAAACCATACACACTACAACAAAATAGAATATTTGAACAAAAAATAAGATAATTCGAGAAATGACTAAAACTATACTAAATAATAGTGGTATCGAAAAATATTTTGAGATAAAACTATTTATACACATGTTATATAATTAATAGAGTTTATATTAGACTTATGATAAATAAAACTCCCTATAAAATTTTTAAATAAAAAAATTCTACTAATTCATATTTTTATACATTTGGTTGAACATATTAAAATTTGAAAAATAATTTAAACACCCTAAGTAAATTTGATGAAAAGCCATAAAAGGAATTTTTCTTAGGTATTTATTAAATAGTAAAACATATAAAGTGTTTAATAAAATAACTAGAGTCGTAAAAGTAACTATTAATGTTAAATTCCGTGAAAATGAATTTCAAGACTTAAAAAATGAAGAAAATAATGAAAATATAAAAATATAGGAACTCCTCCATGAAAATGATAAAAATAAAGGTGTAGAAAGTGAAAATGAGATTAGGGAAGAGAACATTAGAAATTGGAAATTTTTACCTAGTTACTCACAAGATAATATTATTGATGATATAGATGAAATAAAAAAAAAAAAAAAAAAAAAAAAAAAAAAAACTATATCAAGTCATAGAAATAAAGAGAACCAATTTGTACAAAGGTCTAACATAAAGCCGGATTGAGTTGGAATATATGTCAATAGAGAATTGTTATACTCAAATCTTATAAGTAAAACAACAATTTAGAGATTATGAGTTGAATTATAAAAATATTTTGATAAAATGTGATAATACAAGCGCTATATATCTTACAAAAAATCTCATAAATTATTTAAACTTTATGTATGACCCAATATATATGACATGTTGATTCCCTAATAAGTCTTATAAGTTATTTGTTAATGTCCTAATATGTATTTTGTGTTCGAATATATATATGTGTGAAAAATTAATAAAAGACGTGTGGTTTTGTTAATTTTGAAATTACTCCTACGAGAAATATTCGCTTAATTTTGATTTTGCTATATTTCATGGTTGGATTTTTATTATTTTTTTTCATATAAGTGTGAGTTTCTGGATTACTATTCTTCAGATATAAACGGGTAAACTTATCAAATAATGTATAATAACTCATAAACTATATGTACAGGTATACATATAAGGTTTAACCTATTCTGAACTCTAATTATAAATTGACAGAAAATCTCTTATATTGTCAATACCATAAATTAAAATTCAATATTCGAATTGTGATATAATTATTTGATATACCATTCGTATGTGTAAGTTTTTTCATACTATTGGCATTTAAAAATAATTGCTCTAACAATTTTAAGTTCCAAGCCAAAAATTTCCAAAGTATAATTGCACATCAAGTCCATATATAATAAGATCATACTCTTCTCTCTTTCTCAACCGAAATACCTATTGTTTCTATAGATTGAAAAAAACTATGTTATCATAGCTTCTATTAATGGTTTAAATCAATTGAAAAAAATTTATATTTTTTAATTTTATTGCAAAAACAATATTCTCTTTTTCTTTTTCTTTTTTTCAAATTTATGTGAATGGGAACTCTTGGCTTGAATAAAATCTCTTTTGAATGATTTCCCACTCCTCCTTTCACACTTTTGCCCTATCTTAAGGAAGCATTACCAAGTCTCTTTGATTTCTTGGAGTTGAGGGATCATGCAAGTATCTTGTTTACAAGACGATCCACTTGAGCATCCCGATCAACACCCAAAACAGAAGAAACAGAATTATTGTTTCCCATCAATAGAATACTTACATTGTTTGCAAAGTGCATGAATGAACTCCTACACAGAAGAGAATGAAGAAAGAGGATTTTATAATACGAATGTTGCTGTTTATTCAAACCAGAAAAATATTACAATAAACTCTCTCAATTACTTGTTTTCCCTTGCTCTAATATTTCTTTTTACCACTATTTGAATAATCGTGTGGTTCAAGATTGAAACAAGTAATAGGAACTCATCGGATTTGGCCCAAAAGAGGACTTGTTACTTCCCAAAGCTACACTTAAAGTAAGAAGTAGAGATCATTTGCGTATCTTCAGATTGCTTTATCTTCTTTAGTGATCAAGTATTTTCAAATTCAAAAATTAAATATTAAAGAAGGTATGGAGGATTACAAATTCAAATATTTATGGCTTAAAAGCTCAAGGATAAGATGAAGAAAAATATATGTGAATTTAGCTGGTCACTTGGATTTTCAAAGCAAGAGCATTTTCCAGAAGCTGATTTTTAGGAGGAATCCCGATTTTTCAGCAAACTTCAACAACTAAATAAATTCAATTATGAGTTTACAAGTGTCAAAATGGAATTTCAAATTTCAAATTTCAAATTTGAATCCGAAAAATTGAAATATCTCAAGGAATCAAGAAATTTCAACAACTACAAGTGAGGACTTTGTTCAGAAAAGTTACTGTTATTTGACTTGTAATTTTGTGTTGTTATAGCAGATTTTGAAATCGGAAAAATTCAAATTAAAAATGGGTCACGTACATCAGGAAAAATATTGACAAGAGCAATTTACAGAAAAGTTCAAATGAAAAACTCTCTATAAATGAAGAGTGCTACTTGACCATAATTTTCTATCATCTACAAAATTCTCTCTCTACACTTGTGCTCTTTTGAGTTGACTTATGTACTGAGTTTTGTGATATAGTTTTGGTGAGAGTTAACGGTCTACTACACTTTGATGAAGGCATCTTCAGGTTAGGAAGATCAGAAGTTAACAGATTAGTTTGTAAATTGTAACTTTTCATCATACTAGAAAACAAGTTGACTGCTAGATCCCAACTTGTCGAGTTAGAAGAGTGGATATAGATATAAGACTAAACTACTATAAATTAGATTTGATTTCTCTATACCTGCATTTTTATTTTTCCACTTACATTTGCATGATTCATATATTTTGACTATAAATTTAATTGAGATTTTAAGTGAAGTAAAATTTAGGAGTTGAAGTAAATAAATTCAATCCCTCTTCTTGGTTTCATAGGCACTAACAAATAACAATGGAGATGCCATTGAAGAAATGCATCAATCACCAACCACAAGAAACGAGTCAAGAGTTTAATATAAGGTAACAAACCAAAAGAGAGGCATTAAATCCAAACATGCAAAGAAGTTTAGGTATTAGTCCATGACTGAATGCATACCAAGCAAAGCAAAGCAGATCCATTCTATTATGCATAATGAGGGTGGAGACTCGGATCCCAATCTATCTTCACTGCATTGAACATGAAGTTGTTCCTGGCAACACAACAATGCAAAAGGCACAAGAAAGTATTACTGGACCCACACCCCAAATTTTAGAATTTGACCACTCTTCAATAAATATTGACATATTATTAAATAAAGACAACCACCACCAACTTATTCCCATAATTAATAATCTGAAACAAACTTGATGTACAAAGCAAATAAATTAGAATGATAGATTTTCAAGATCTACGTACCTTTCACACGGAGCACGATCTCTTGGATAATTTTATTCCACATCATGGTGGAGGACATAAGTTACGATCGTCGGCTTCGATCATGCCAGTAGACATTTGATTGGAACATCACACAATGATCCGAAGACTTTGTCCCATTTATTGTATTAGCCCATTCTTCTAATACATGCTAGACATTTAGAAATTTTAAACTTGTAAAATAATGTGTATACTTTCATATTTGTCCACAAGTGTTGGGTAATACTTTAAACAATACAAATGATAACAAATTAAGTTTTAATTCTAAATTTTAGAATCAACCATTTAAAATACTAATATATGAGAGAGAAAAAAATACAAAAAAAAAATTCTAAAATAAAAATAGAGAAACTGATAAAACAAAAATAAAAATAAAAATAATGAAATAAAAAAAATAAAAATAAATTATTCATAAAAACTTATAATAATAATAATAATAATAATAATTCAATTGATTGACACTTATATCTTTACGTATAATTTATATCTAGATTTTTAACGACTTATCCTGAGATTTCACTAAATCCTCTTAATTTAAACTTTCACTCCTCTTAACCAATATGTTTTTAGAATTTCGTTATACATATTCAAATCATTTTAAATGATATTTTTATATTATCCACACTTGAACGCTTAGGACCAACCATAGAGAGTTAAGTGTTGGGTAATACTTTAAAATTTTAATTGTAAAAATTGGCTTATATCTTAAACATTATCTTTTAAGATAGAACATTCTCATATTTATATATTATGCCACAAAATTTGAGTTAGTGGATAATAAATACTTTTATCCATGGTTTTCGCAACCTTTCTGTAACAAAAAAAAAAAGGTTAAAAATTACATAGAATTTTTAATTGTTATATCTAGCCACATATCAATATCAGAATTTTTAATTATCATATCTAACCCATATCAATATTAGAATTTTCAATTGTTATATGTAGCCACGCATCGATATCAACTTTGTGGTTGATAGAATTTTTAATTCTTATATACTCATGCTTATTTCAAGGGCATTGCTGAGACCTAACAGGGTAAAAATTTAGATAGAATTTTTAATTGTTGTAACTAGCCATGTATCAATATTAGAATTTTTAATTGTTATATATAGACAAGCATCAATATCAACTTTATATGTGATAGAATTTTTAATTGTTATATGCTCAATACTTATTTCAAGTGCATTGCTATATCTAGCCACCTATCTATAGTAACTTTATGGTTGCTAAAGAACACTTTTAATCATTCTTTGCTACTGGTCATCATCAAAAAGATCCAGAGGATATCAAAAGCTGTGAATGAAATTTGAAATCTTGAGAGGGGTCCATGCACCACATTCATATCACCAACATACTAACTCTACGATACCCCCCAACCTCTCTTCATAAATCTCAAGACAATTTTTGAATAAAGTCAGTGAAACGCACTAAAGGAAATTAAATTTTATATGACACATAAATATATGTTAAAATTCTTATTGTTGAACTTAAAATGTATTTTAGTTAGTTTATAAAATTATTTAAATTTAAAAAATTTAAAATTTTAATAATATAAAATATTACGTAAAATTTAATTTATTTTGTTTTTCTTTTTTTTTTTTTGTTGTAGAATTCTTTCTCTCGGAAGATGTTACTTTAGCGTTGTTAAAAGGTTTAATTTAATTTTTTTTTACTTGATCAATTGTTATCTAATAATTAATTTATTGATTTTAATTAATTTAACTCAAATTAATTGTCGAGTTCGTTAACGAGTAAAATCTTACGATTCAGAAATTGATTAAAAGAATATAATGTTGTTGTCGATTTTGAGGGTGATCGATGCTCTACCCTAGAATCAAGACACCAAGACACATGAACTACATTGCACCCTTGATCATGCCATCCACGACCCCACCTCTCTCCATGAATAATAATTTTTCTTATTTTTGATTGGCTGCACAAACACAAACGTTATCTTCTAGTTGTTTCATATGCTCTGATTTCTCCTGGGTCCCTGCCTCTGCCTTCACAAGCAGATTTTGCATGTGGGTATTCGCGGACGATCCCTTTTATGTCTCTTCCTCCCCGTGTCTCGCATGTTTGGATATCGCATACGAGAGAAACAAATCTGTCCCGTGTCAAGAAAGAGAATTTATAGATTTATTTGTGGTGTCCATGATAATGATAATGTTGTCACTTGTCAGAGACAGTCATCAATTATAAATAAAAATTTTTTAGTGATAAAGAACCGATTATTCATTTTTGAATGCAACCAAGAGTGAAAAAAACAAAAGCAGACTTTGAAAAAACGTGGGGGATCCTTCGTCGAGAGGCATTGGTCCAGCGCATGCTAGATGTGACGGGTAGTGATGATGCCCCTTCAAGTGCACATATATTTTAGGGCAAAGGTCCTTTCTTTACACCTGTGCGGACCATGTTCTCCCTTTTATCTCTGCTCTTTTCTTTAACTCCCACGAAGTTATCTTCTTATCGTTTTTTTTTTTATTATTTAATAAGAAACAAATTATTATTATTCTTCGTCTACATTAAAGAATTAGTTAATCATATTTGAAAAATAAACGAGTTAAATTTATGTTGTACGTACATTACGATGCACCTTCCTATCCAACAAAAGAAAAAGAAAAAAGAGGAAAATAATGTCCCATAATAGCTTTAGTTATAAGTTTTTTTTTTTTTTAATTGGCACGAACAAATAATATATATTAAAAATTATAAATTATAGTAAACTAAATAATAGTTAGAGTTATAGCTATACATATTATATATATTTTTTTTTGAAAAATGTTAAGGCAATTGTTCCTTTGCTTCACCCCATCATAAACAACATTCTCTCTCTCTCTTTTTTAAATATTGAAATATAACCAAAATCTAGAACTATGTATTAAGAAAATATCTTATTTTAGAAATGAGAACTTTAAATAAATGCAACTCTTTTCCATATAATTTGAAAGAAAGTAATGCCTAGCTGTTCACTCTAACTATTATTCATATATATATATATATATATATATATATATTTGTTCAGTAAGAGACTCGTGAATTTTTAAAGTTGCAAAATAAGGAAAACACTCTTCATAAAATCGACAAATAAATCAAAAAAAATTATTAAAATCTGAAATTACTTTTCCAAAAAAATTATTAAATACATAAACAGTCAAATTCATTAATTATTATTATTTTTAAGGATCCAATGTTGGCTCCCCACGTTAATCCCGTTGTCTTGTGGTTGCAAGCTACTTTAAGGTCACCAACTATATTAAGAAATGAATTAATCCGGAGTCATTAATCATAGAAACGCCAAAGTCATCACTCCTTCAATAACTTCAACTTTAGTTTACCACGTGACAATCATTGAGGAGGGCTAAAAAGTCCTTTTGTTTTTACACATATATAAATCAAATCACGAGTAAACCTGATTCAATTTTAATTGAATTTTAAAAGATAAAATTCTTTTTGTATTTATTTTTGTGGTATACAAAACTCGAATTCAAAATCTTATTTAATAGGTATCAATGTTCAGTCACTGAATTAACTAAATATTTGTGTCCTATTTTAATAATAATCGTGTCTAAATCATAAATAAATAAATTGTGGTAACATATTATGCTGTGTTTTCCTTTGGCAAGCCTAAAAAGGATCTATTAATGTAACAATAATACAAGCCCATGGCCTTTGATTGTAAAGTAATTTGGTTTGGGTGCTCTTAGGGTATTTTGCATCAAATATTATAGTTTGCGGGAGTTGTTTCTTCTAGAGTTTAATATAGTCAAGAGTTTAATATAGCTTCACAAGCCAAGTCCAGATATGAGTTGGTGTTTTTATTGTTTAGTAGGCCCAACAGTGTAGTAAAGTGGGCCAAGATGACTGGGCAATGAAACGTCCAATCCACAATCACTATTCCCTTTTTTTATTTTGTTACTTCACTACCGTATCCGAAAATCTAACGAATCTGATTCAAATATTTATATTAACTAATTTAAAAATTGACTCTTCTAAGACCTGTTTTTTATTATTAAAACTCGAATTTGAAATTTTGATTAAAAAAATTTGATTTCATGTCATTAGACCCGTAAAACGTTACACAATCACTAATTCTTTTCGGATTGATAAAACACTGCTCATTAAAATTTTGCATAATTTAAAAAGTCATGTCACATTAGGTTCAAATCTTAATGTTTCTGCTTAGAAAATTTTTAATTCTGTTTGCTATCTAAAATCATGAAGGTATCGTGGTTGATTTTTTTTTTTTTTTTGGTATAAGAATTTAAATTTGGGATCATCAGGTTGGAGGAGAGGTGTTTGTACCACTAACCTGTCCCCTTGGGGACGAATGTATCGTGATTGATTACTATTTGATAAGATTGTAATATATAATTCATAAATACGTTGTGAGAACAATTCAATTTAAATAGGAGCAAAATGGCGTTCTTATTCAAACCACTATAGTTCTGCTTCTGACCTCCCTTATTAGCCTTCATTGGTTTAGTTGCTGTGCTCCTTGGTCTCTATGCTCTGTTCACATGCAGATTTTGCATAATCCTTTTTGGTCACCATCGCGGGCGTCCTGGAAGCCTAGTGATTGTGTGTGTACATGCTTTTTTTAATAACAATGGAGATGTTATTGAAGAAATGCAACTATCACCAACCACAAGAAACAAGTCAAGAGTCTAATACGAAGCATTAAATCCAAACATGCAAAGAAGGCTTGGTGTTTGTCCACGATTGAATGCATACAAAGCAAAGCAAAACAGATCCATTCTATTATGCATACCTTGGGTAGAGACTCGGATCCCAATCTATCTTCACTGCATTGAACATGAAGTTGTTCCTAGCAACACAACAATGCAAAAGGCACAAGAAAGTACTACCAGACCCACATCCTCCATTTCAATAAATATTGAGATATTATTAAAAAAGAGGCAACAACCACCAATTTATTCCCATAATTAAAAATCAAAAACAAGCTTCGTGTAAAAACTAAACAAATTAGAACAATATTAATATTGATTATGAATTTTCATGATCTACATTTCATACGACACATGATTCCATGTATAATTTCATTCGATATTGTAATGGAGGATATAGTTTACGATCATCGGCTTTGATCATGCCATTAGGCATTTGATTAGGACATTGTACAATGATCCAAAGACTCTGTCTCATTTCTTTGATATGGATAGATCGTAGTGATCTCCTGTAATACCTATTGGTACGTCAGGATCCAATTGTTCATGCTGTGAATGAGATTAACGTGGAAGTAAACAAACTAATTGTATTTGCCCATACTTCTAATTGTTATATGTCTAGTAACGTATCAATATTATAATTTTTAATTGTTATATCATCAACATCAACTTCATCATTGATGGAATTTTAAATTGTTAGATATTCATACTTGTTACAAGTGCATTGCAATATGTCGCCATGTATCAATATCCATTTCATGGTTGTTAAAAGAGTTTTAGGGTTACAGACTTTTTTGGGTTCAGTGGTTTGGTCAATCTATCCATTTAATTAGAGATCTTTAACTTAAATCTTGAAAATTATAAAAAAAAAAATTAGGAGAATTAACACCCACAGTATTCAAACTGTATTAATCGAATAAATTTCAAATATCGATGGTGATAAAAAAAAAAAGAGTTTTAAATCATTCTATTCTACTCGTCATCATCAAAAGGATCCAAAGGATATCAAGAGGTGTGAGTGAAATTAGGAGTCTTGAGAGTGGTCCATAACCCTACATTCATGTCACCCACATACTTGGCCTGGCTTGTCTTCCAACCCCTTGCTAACTCGACACTAGTCCCATCGCTCTTCATAAATCTCAACACAATTTTTAATAAAATCAGAGAGACAGACTAAAAAAATTAAATTTTATATGACACTTAAATATATTTTAAAATGCTTATTGTTGAACTTAAAATATATTTTAATTAGTTTATAAAATTATTTAAAATTAAAAATTTTTTAAAATTTTAATAATATAAAATATTACCTAAAATTTAATTTATTTTGTTTTTCACTTTTTTGTTTATGCAAAATTACTCTGTCTTGGAAGGTACCAAACTTTAGTGTTGTTAAGATGTTTAATCATTTTATGCTACATGATATTAATAAAACGTGTCTTTGATGACAGAATACTAAAATCTGTTAATCAATATTTTTAATTCAAGTTCGAATATTGAAAATAAAAAAAATATCAAGAGAGTTAATCTCTAAATTAGAATCAAGGTTATTCGAACCGAATTAACCAACTTTTTAGATTCTAATGGATTAACTACAAAAAAAAAAAACAAAAGTATGCCACTTAAAATCACCAAAAGATCGAAGGATATATCAAAGTTGTGAAATTAGGGTCAAGCGGAAAGGGTACTAGCACGCTAAATTAAGAATCGGGTTTGAGTCTTGATAGCGACAAAACGATATTGTGAGAGTTCCCTCCTGATTAGAACTGGATAACAATTCTACTGAGAACCAAAAAAAAAAATTAGGACTCGTGATCCATGCCCTATACCACGGTCAAGACCCCAACACGCCTGACCTTCATAGCACATTCGATCATTCTATCCACAACCCCACCTCTGTCCATGAATAATAATTTCTCTGTTTTTTGATTGGCTGCAGAAATACGAACGTTATCTACTACTTGTTTCTTATGCTCTGATTTTCCTTGGTCCCGTTTCTCAGTTCACAGGCAGATTTTGCATGTGGGTATTCGTGGATAACCCCTTTTTTGTCCGTGTCTCGTACGTTTGGATATCCGTAGGAAAAAAATCACGAGAGAAACGAATATATACTATGAAAAAAAAAAAACTTTATATTGCCGAAAAAGAATTTATATAATTTATTTGTAGTGTCAATGATACTGATGTGACTTGTCAAAGATAGATAAAGAATTTTGTGTGGCTCCAAAAGGTATTATATATTAAAAAGATAATCTTTTTTTTATTTTGCGATAATATAATAATAAATATAATTTATTATTAAGAAATAAACTCTATCATTGATAAATACTCTTTCATCTATAATAAAATCTTATTTTTTTATAAATATTGTAATCAATGATAAATATAAATTTATTAGTGATAAAGAGCGGATTTATGGTGATATCTATTTTATAATAGATATATCGTAAATTTTTTATTGTTTACAAAGTTTTTTTGTTTTTCGTTATGTTACCGTACCATAAAAAATCATCGATAAGTTGTTTATGTCTTACCAATTAAGGGATCTGTTCAAATCATACATTTGGTAGATGCTTAGCCTATACACTGCAACTTTGTATAATATAAGCTTGAGATTTATAATTTATTCTTTATCATAATTAATTTTAAAGAGTCACATCTTTGTATATAAACCAGTTTCAGGCTAATGCAAGAAAATGAAAAAAATTAGAAATTTAGTTTATCAGAGTGAAATACAAAATGTGAGAATATGAGACAGGATGGGAATGTTATAATTTTTTTAAAAAATAAATAATATTTGGCATAAAAACAAGATTTTTTTATTTTTTATATAAGTATTTTATAAATATTCAATTTATTATTATAATTTAATTAAAGAATAAATTATTAAAATTTTGTATTTTGTATTACTCTCGATCTCTATTTCTCTGACAAGAGGAGCATTCCCTTTTACCAAGAGTAAAAAATACAAAAGCAAACTTCAAAAAACGTGGGGATTCTTGGAGAGAGGCACCGGTCCAGCGCATGCTATATGTGACAAGTGATGATGACCCTCGAAGTGCCCATAAACTTTGGGACAAAGGTCTTCTTTACACTTGTGCGGACCATATTCCCTTATCTCTTGTCTCCATGGCCCTATCTCTGCTTTTTCCTTCTAGCCCCACGAAGTTACCTTCTTTTCGATTTTTTTTTGTTGTTTAATAAAAAATAAATTATTATTCTTCGTCTACATTAGAAAAATTAGTTAATTATATTTACAAAAATAAATAGCTAAGTTAAATTTATGTTCAGACTCAACCTTTTTTAATATAATTATTTAAAATTAAACATTACATCTTATTTTTAAATAAAAAAGAAATTGTTCTTCATTTTTTGAATAAATCTATCATGTGTTCACCGGTGATATATGAATTTAATGACAGAATAATAATTTTTTTAATTAAAATATTAATTTCAAATTTTAAAAATAAAAAAATAAATATCAAAATAATCAAACCCTTAATTAAATTTCACAACTATTCAAATTGAATTATTTAATTTTTTAGATATCAATTAGAAAAAAAAAAAATCTCTCATGTGCTCAAAAGCCATCTTACCTATTCTCCATTTCTGTGCTTCACGTGTTGCCTTTGGTCCTTTTTCTTTATCCATAGAAAGCAATTATTAATGTTACTTTTGTTGCAACAACTATGATGCTCCTTACGCTCCAACAAAATACCAAAAATAAGAAAAAATAATGTACCATAGTAGCTTTAATTATGAGTTTTTTTTTAATTGGCGCGAATAAATAATATATATTAAAAGTTATAAATTACCAAAAAATAATATTTCTCTCTATATAATTTACAAGTTACTACTCTCACGGCCTATTTCACATGCAATGCGATTATCGTGTTTAAGAAATCTTGAAGAGCATTTTCATAAAAAAAAAACATTTTCTCTCTCTTTTTTAAATATTCGAATATGACTAAAATCTAAAACTATGCATTAAGAAAATATCTTTTTTATTTAGAACAAAGAAGTTTAAATAAATATAACTCTTTCCTATATAAATTCTTTTGTTTTCCTCCTGAAGTAAAAGATTTTGAAAGAAATTAAACCAAATTAAATAAATATTTTTTGTGTTTAGTAAGAGATTCATAAATTTTAAAATTACAAAATAGAGATAACGCAATTTATAAAATCACTAAATAAATTAAAATTATTATTGAAATTTGAAATTACTCCTTTAAAAATTTTTTTTCAAAATAATTCATTGATATTAGTTAATTAAGTTGGTCTAACTAAATCCAGTTTGGGTCATATTGGTCCGACAAATCTCTAATGCTTCTATTTTTTTAACCCATGTTAATTATTAAATACATAAATAATGAAAATCATTAATTATTATTACTTTTTAAGGGATCCAAGGTTGGCTCCCCACGTTAATCCCGTTGCCATGTGGTTGCAAACAACTTTAAAGTTCACCGACGACATTGGGATATGAATAAATCCCAAGTCATTAACACTAGAAACGACAGAGTCATGACTCCTTCGGTGATTTCAAGTTTAGGGTACGATGTGACTTCAAATTATGGAAATATATCATGTTGTGTCTTCCTTTGGAAAGCCTATAAAGGACCTACTCGTGTAGAGCTAAGCAAAATAATAATAATAATAATAATAATTGAAGCCCATGGCCTTCGATTAGAGATTGCATAGTACTTTGATTTGAATGCTCAAATAGTATTTTGCATCAAATATTATAGTTTTTTTTAAGAGTTATTTTTTTTATCACTGATATATGAGTTTTACTCTATTAATTCAATTTAAATATTATAAGATCTATTTTTAAAATGTTGACTTTTTAAAATTTTTTTTTCATTCTAAAAGTTTGAAGTTATAATTTCTTTTTAAAGAAATAAAGTATTCGATTACAACTCAGAGAGTTTGGTGAGTTGTTGCTTCTAGGAGGGTAATTATTATTTTTACTTTAATTTTTTTTCTTCTTTTATGTGAAGATTTTATTAAATTAGATATGTGATTTTTATTTTTTTTTGGTGAGGAGATGTGTGATTTTTTGCGGCGAGATCTCTCGACATTACATATTATGTTTCTTGTGAATTAGAAAAGTCATGGGGGCCCACGGGCCTACAGCATTTATTGCCATCTCACTTCTGAAATCCTTTATATACCCCCCACCCCCCACTGTTGAATGCACAACCAGCTTAGCATCCGAGGACAGAAACTCTCCCTAACCACAAGCTTCTTTTCTCTCTTCCTTAACCCTTCTGCTCACTTTCTAAGCTCCAATGGCGAAAGCACTGGCCAACGTTACAAAATCGATTTCATCGGTCGTCTCCAATGCCCTTTCCATGTCAATCTCAGCCTCAAATGAAACTACACTGATGAACGAAGTGTTGGCCACTCGCACTCATGACAGCACCGATATTCAATTCCGAACTATTCTTCAAGTCATCATAGACATCTTTAACCATGCCCTCCCTACAGTTGATGCCATTGCAAATGTACATTTTGATCCCTTTTCTTATTTTTCCATTTCTTGGTCATACATGCAATTCCTAAGTAAAAGATAAAAAACCCTTTTGTGAAATGTTTGTTTTTTCTTTCTTTTTTTTTTTCCCATAATAGAGTTTGAGAATGACCGGACCAAAAAAGGGAAAATAAATCCAAATAAATAATGCGTATGAGTGAAATAAGAGGAGATAGATCATAGATACGTCAACAATTGAAAGTCTTCCCTTTATAGATAAATCCATATTTGGTTCTTTTCCTTTTTCTTTTTCTGCTTTTGGCAAGGTAAGATAAATGTCGAGGTCATAAAGCATTATTGTCTTTTTTTTTGTAATTTTTTTTTTGTAGGGACCAACTGGGGATGTCGATTCTTCCAAGGGCAAGACGACCCAGCCCAATTTGGAGGGTGCCCTGAGCACACATGCTAATATTTTATACAAGATCTCTTGTGAGGTAAATTTTGTATTGTTAACATAAGTTTTGTACTTTTATGCTCGTATTTTATATAAGTGACATGCCCATTTGGACAGATTTTTTTTTGGGCCGGGGGGGGGGGGGTAGAAATTTTTTTTTTTTTTTTAATGCTTGGAAAGATCTTTTTTGTCTTCTTTTTCCTTGTCCTTTCCCTCCATAAATTTTCACTTCTTTTTCTCCCAGTATCCATACTAAAACCAAGTGGTCAAGTCTGCAGCTCACAATAATGAGGCCCAAGGCATGTATTATGGCCAAAGCTCTGCCTCTACTTACTAAAAAGTCATTTTAATGACTTAAAAAAAGAATTTTAGTTTAAATGATAATTATAAGAAGTTTTAAACTTTGATTAAAGAAAAAGGCAAGGAGTCTTAATTTTGTCCATTTTATCTAAACAAAAAGGTTTAGATCTGCCTCGAACCTCTTGATCTAGTGGTAGAAACTTTAAGGTCGACAACCTGACTAAGGTTCGATTCTTGTTAACCCAAAAAGTTTTAGTTCTAACAATCTATCCGAAGTATACTTCTTTGTTTTACAACATAGACAGGTATATGGAAAAGACAAGATCTGAAAATAGGCGATGTGTTCCTTCAATTTTGGGTTAAACTAAGGTCAGACCTAAAAAACATATTAGGCCTAAAACCAAAGGAATCTACCATTGTGCTTATATATGCAGGATGGTGGGTCTAATTAGATCCATGATTTTAAACCTTGTGATCAATTCTGTCTTCTTTTTATTTCCTTTTTTGTATAATAATCAAGATATTTTCGAAAAAAAACATTAATCATATGCCGTTAGCCTAATGTGAAGATGAGTTTAAACAAGGCAGGGGTAAAGAAAGGAAGCACAAAGATCCAAATATGCTGTTTAGTGTTGGGCCATGCTTGAATGCAAGTTATTGTACGAAGCAAAACTGTTCTATTCTTCTAACTATAAAATTCTATATGCATATTGCTAGATGTCCTGCAAGTGCGCAGGCGTAGCAAACATCCATGCAACGACCCTGTCAATCTTCAAGTTGGTCTCCGGCTACTCATGGGAGTCCATCGGGGTGCTGTCCGCAGCAGCCCTAGCTGCAAATTTTGGAGAGCTGTGGCTGGTGGCCCAACTCTCCCCAACCAACCAACTGGCGAAGTCGGTGTCACTTCTAAAGCAACTACCATCTGGCCTCACAGACCAAGCCAATAAAGTAAAATATGAAGTGCTAACCACCCTTTTTGTCACCATAGTCTCTGTGGTTGAATACGTCATTCGGTTCAAGGAATTGCGAACTCAGCATATCACTTTGGAGGTGCCAGCCCTGACCGAGGCACTGACTAAAGTTCCTAATGCAATCTATTGGACTGTGAGGAGTGCAGTGGCTTGTGGCATTATGATTACTAGCCTCGTTGGCTCAACTCCTGATCGGTAAGTACATATCTCATTAAATTTGGAAAATTTTACTTGACTCATTGATAAATATAATTCTTCTGACTCTTGTATCAGGCAACTTCCTTCAACAGTTGACGCCCCGGAAATATCTGTGGTGACTAACAAGATCAAGGACATCCTGAGCTACCTCAAGAATAGCTACAAACTGTGTGTTCATTATATTGGTAATTAAGGACATCCAACATTAATTTCTATCATTGTCATTTGGAGTCCTCATCTATGGGGGAAACCTTAACTAGAACAAATAAATAAATTATTGATGACCTTGGAATGCAGATGAGTACAAGAAAGAGATGGAATCTTATGACAAGCTGGTGCAGATCGTTGAATCATCACTTGATCAGATCACCATTCTCAGCGCCTTGATTAATTTCACCAAGGACTCTGTTGCTCTACTTTTTGATGGTTCCACCAAGAAAAAGGTACAAAATTTTCAAGGCGTGACACTTCACTCGACGTTGACAAGCCTGTCTGATCAGAGCAAAATTACTCCCTATGTACAATTATTTCTCCTATGTTTTAGTTCTCGTTACTAATTAAACTGATTGAATTAGGTACAAATTGATGAACTCAAAGGGAAGAACATTTTTTTCTTGGTGTCTGACCTCGATATAGAAATGGAAGAGCTTGAAATTCTATGTGAAATATATGAGAAAGAGAGCAGAAGAGATATCAACTATGAGATAGTGTGGTTTCCAATCATTGACATTACTTGGGATGAAGCTACATTGAAAAAATATGAGCAGCTAAGATTGAAAATGAAATGGCTTTCAATAGAGAATCCATCATCAATTAAGGCTCCAGTGATCAGGTACATTAAAGAGAAATGGCATTTTGCAAAGAAGACTATCTTAGCTGTTTTGGACACAAAAGGAAAAGTTGTTGAGCAGAATGCACTTCACAAGGTGCAAGTTTCGGGGAGTTTTGAGTTTTTTTTCAAGAAAGACAAAGAAATCTGGTCAGATCAGAAGACTTGGAATTTGGAGTGGCTGGTGACAGGCATTTTTGATGAAATAACTGAATGGGTACCCTCTCCAACTTAATTCATTCTGGAAACATTTAGTTGTTTCCAGATCATGTGTGTTTTTCTTTACTAAATTGTCCTTTTCTTTGTTTTAAATTGAACCCATTATGTATATATCAATACATTTATATGAAAACAATAATAAATTTTGTGCTTTACTTTTCAACCAGGCAAAGGAGAAGAAATACATTTGCTTGTATGGAGGGGAGGACACCAAGTGGATAAAAGATTTCATTGCGCAAGCAAAAAGGATAGCAGCAGCAGGCATTGCCATTGAGTTGGTTTACATGGGAACAAGCAATGCAGCCGAGCACGTTGATGAAATTATCAAAATCCTCCCAAAAGATCAAACACACACCATAAGGAACCGCATATTAATGCGGCGCTTCTGGTCACGCCTGGAGAGCATGCTACGCATAAAGGTTCAATCAGGCAAAACGGTCAAGGAGGATAAACTGATGCGTGAGGTCTTAATGACCTTGACCTACGATGGTAGTGGTCAAGGGTGGGCAGTCATCGGAGGTGGACCGGAGACTGACATATTGGTCAAGGCAAAGGGTGACTTGATATTGGAATGCTTTGCCAAATTCGAGCAATGGAAGGACAAGGGGTCTCAGAAGGGCATGTTTTTGCAAGCAATCAACGAATGGCTTGGCAAGGCTCATAGTGAGAAGCTGCATTGCAACAAATTGACTTTTCCTATGATTGATGGACATGTTTTGGACATTGTGGAGTGCCCTGACTGTGGACACCCTATGGAGAAGTTTGTTATGTATAAGTGTTGCATTACCAAATGACTGGATGCTCTAAGGCAGTGTGCTTGTGTATGTTGCAAGAAGATATAACCCTACCTTCGCTTCTGTTGCAGGCTAGTATGGTTGCTACTTGTTCAGGTTGTGTTTGTATGTCCTAAAATAACGGTGTTTCTCAAGTTCTAAGTTTGATTGTGTTCGACCTAATATGTATTACATGTTGATTCCCTCTCCAGTCTTGATGTTAAAAGGCTTTTGAGAGTTAGAGGGATCAAGGTATTTTGTGTTAGAATATATATGGAAAATCAATAAAAGACCTGCAGTTTTATTCATTTTGAAATTACTCTTATAAGAAATATGCCCTTAATTTTGATTTTGCTAGATTTTCATGGGTTGATTTTTTTTTTTTCATATAAGAGTAAATTTCTGGATTACTGTTCTTCAAATATATGCAGTAAACATATCAAATTGTATATAATAACTCGTGACCTATACACAAAAGTAAACCTATAAGATTTAACGTATACTGAACTCCAATATATTGATAAAAAATCTCCTCTATTGATCAAAATTTCTAAAGTATATTTGCACATGAAGTCCATATATAATAAGATCATACTCCTCTCTCTCTCTCTCTCTCTCTCTCTCTCTCTCTCTCTCTCTCTCTCTCTCTCTCTCTCTCTCTCTCTCTCTCGCAGGAGAGGATGATATCTATGGGAAGGGCGTAGGGTTTCCAACCGGAAATCCTCGTGCCATCGTGACAATAGCTCGGTGACATCTTCTCTTCTTTTAAAGGACAACAAATTTCATTCTCAATGGTGCACCTTTTTCAACTCCATGGAAACCAGAACAACTACATGGCATAAACAAATAACAAAGATTTCTTTTTTCTTTTTTTAATATCTTTTGATATAAAGTGATAAAATCTAAAATTAGAAATTTATATTAAAAGATAAAGTAAAATAAATTAGAGCAGAGTGAAAATATACACATAAGTCATATTTTTAGAAAAAGAAATAATATTTTATAGAATTCTTATGGCATTGAGATTGCCACTAATATTTTTTTTTTATATAAATCATCGGTATATAGAATCACATTAAATTCGATTAAATCTGATTTAAAATAAATTGAGTTTTGAAGAAGCGAAACTGATCTTCCAACACATGTTTCTCTGTATACAAACGCAACATAATTAAGAAAAAATAGTGTTCATTTATTAAACGTTGATTCACCGTTAATATTTTAATGATAATTGTGTAAATGTTGTTAATCATTTTTAAATTATATATTAATTTTATTTTCTTCAAATTTTGAAGGGTTTGTGCATCCTACCCTCACCCCAACGACATGTATTTTCAGAAACTAATTGACTTTGTTATTTTTCTGTGTGGTCTTAGGTTTCACACTTCATCCCAATATTGAAGGAAACAACAAAAGACATTATACAACAACGGTAGGCCACATGTTTGTAATGAGCCGCATTGGTCCAGCATAAACCTAGCAAAAGATAAAATTAAATTAAAAATAATGATTATAATAATTAAGAAAAATCCATTGGACCAACACATTCCATTGAAATTTGGTGTGTCCTTCATCAGCTTTTGTCCCAGACTTTGTAGGATAATTTTCATGCTTGTCCCCCCAAAAGAGGCCTACGCCCAACAAAGTGACCTCCGGTTTCGTTGGCTTCCCACTTTATCTTATCGAGTTCCATGTCTTTCGTTTGTTTGCATCAGGTCTGTTTTTTATCATATGCAAAAAGGCATCCTCATTTTCATTAAAATTATAAAATAATTCAACCCATGCTTAAATTTGTCTATGTTTCATGGTTGTTAAAAGTGTAAAATCTTGTCCCTAAAAGAATAGTTTAGTGGTACAAACACTCTTTTTTTAATTTGGTGATCTCAGATTTAAATTCTTGTACAACTAAAAAAAATCGTAAAATCTTTTTCACTCGTTAAATACTACAACAGCCCATAAATATGTGAATATTTCTGATAAATATTTTCTTATTTATTTAATAAATGAGAACTCGAACTTTAAAATTTATTTAATAATCAAATTCTGTTCCAACACTACAAAACATTGCTATGTTAGGGTTTGTGAGTAACCCGACTCAGTTACAACGAACAGCTTGAGTTTGCTTAAGATTTTTTACGATATTGAGATTGCTGTTAATATATTGATTGGTATAAATTATCAATATTTGGAATCACATTGACACTAATTAAATTTAGTTCGAGACGAACTGAGCTCCAATGGACAAACCTTCCGATATTTATTTCTCAATACGCAAAATTTAAATTCAAAATGTTATTTAAAAAAACTCATTAGTCAACCATTAAACTAATTAAACGTTAGTTTATTGTTAATATTTTAATAATATTTGCATAAATGTCGTTAATAATTTTTTAAATAATATATATTAATTTGTTTTCTTCAAATTTTGAAGGGCTGGTGCATCCTCCCCTCAGCCCAAAGAGGATGTATTTTCAGAAACTAATTTACTAGTTATTTTGGGTTATTTTTGGTTTGGCCTTTCGTTTCGCACTTGATCCCAATAATCAAGGAAACCACGAAAACCATAATGCAACAACGGGAGGGCCACATGTTTTTTAATGAACAGCATTGGTCCAGCACAAACTAGCAAACAACAAAATTAAATTAAAAATAATGATTATAATAAATAAATAAATAAATAAATAAAACCCATTGGCCCACCACATCCCATTGAAATAGATGTGTCCTTAAAGGGGGGTTCAAAATTTCTTCGTGGTCCTTCATCCATTTTTGTTCAGAATGGCATTTGGTCAAAGAAAAAAAAAATTATCTATATTGAATAATTGTTAAAAGTGTAAACTTTTGTCGCTAAATTATAGTTCAACTAACACTATCTTCTTTTTTTAAAGATAAGTTTAAACATTTTTCTATAAAAAAAATATAAAATTTTTTTCAGACATTAAATACACCAACAGCTCACAAAGGTGCGAATATTTGTGATAAATATTTTCTTATTTATTTAATAAATGAGACGAAGTCATATTTTAAAATTATTGAATAACCGAGTTTTATTTAAACACTTCAAATCGAAACACGGCTCAGTTAGGGTTTGTGAGCAAAGTCATTGACTCAACTCATTTACCTGAATTTGTTTTTGTATACACCATAATTAATATAAATTTTCATTAATTAATTAAGTAAAATAGAGATGTAAAACAGATTACAAATATAAAATGAGTAAAGAAATAAATTTGTTTTATTTTTTTTAACAAAAGACTAAAGAAATGAGTTAAGATTGTTAAACTCGCGAACGACTTGAGTTTGCTTGGATTCGAGCTTAAACTCAACTAGTAGAGCTCGACTTGTTTGCCATATACTCAAAGAGGCTGTTACTTCCTGAAAAGAAATCTTTATTTATATAATTTTATTTATTATTTTAAATGTTGTTTGTCTTCTAAGAATTATAATTCTATGTCTCATAAAATTACAACTCCATATATATATATATATATATATCTCAAATGATAGAGACAGCCAAATGGGCAAGTGACATTCTTTTTTCAATTACGGATAAAAACCAATAATATAAATTTTAGAAAGACATTTGATTTGTACTCGAAAATTAAAATTTAATTTTGAATCAAAAACTTAAAAGGGGTTTCTTATGTCTTCACTTAAATTTCAAAAACTCCATAATTTAGGAGTTTCATTCTTAAAATTCATTTGCATTCCATTAATCCATGCTTAGATGTAAATGGAATTAGTCAGAGCTTCCAATATTCATTGCGCAAGCAAAAAAGATAGCAGCCTCAGCAGGCATTGCCATGGAGTTAGTTTACATGGAAACAAGCAATGCAGGTGAGTACGTAGATGCAATCATCAAATCCTCCCAAAAGATCACACACACCCCGTAAGGGATCCAAGGTTATTATTATTCTTTTATTTAATATAAGACTCGTGAATTTTTAGAGTTACGAAATAAAGAAAATTCTTTTTATAAAATCTCATCAAATAAATCAGAATTATTATTAAAATTCAAAATTATTCCTTAAAAAAAATTATTAATTGTAGAGACAATCAAATTCATCAATTATTATTGCTTTTAAGGGATCCAAGGTTGGCTCCCCACGTTATAACCGTTGCCTTGTCAATGATTTACAAGAATTATCTGAGCCCAAATTATCTCTTTATATTTTAAACCAATTGAAAATTTATATTTTGTAATTTTATTGTAAAAAAAACAATCTCTCTCTCTTTTTTTTTTTTTTTTCCAAATTTATGTGAATGGGAACTCTTGGCTTGAATAAAATCTGTTTTGGATGATGTCCAGCTCCTCCTTTCACACGTATGTCCTATCTTATGGAAGCATTACCAAGTCTCTTTCATTTCTTGGAATTAAGGGATCATGCCCTTATCTTCTTTGGTTCTTTTTCTTTTATATTGAAAGAAAAATTTTAATTTTATTTGTATTTACATGCAACCGTTTCTATCCTTTTTTTTTTAATATCATTCGATATAAAGTCATAAAATCTAAAATTAGAAATTTATATTAAAAGATAAAGTAAAATAAATTAGAGCAGAGGGAAAATATACATATAAGTCATATTTTCAGAGAAACAAATAATATTTTATAGAACTTTTATGATATTGAGATTGCGGCTAATATTTTTTAGGTATAAATTATTGGTATATATAATTACGTTGAATTTAATTAAATTCTGTTCAAGACGGATTGAATTCTTAAAAAACAAAACTTTTATGATCTATGTTTTCTCTATACATAAAACTCAAACTCAAGATTTTATTTAAAAAAAATTATTGAGTCACATGTTTTGCTGTTAATATTTTAACAATATACGCATAAATTTCGCTAATCATTTTTAAATTATATATTAATTTAATTTCTTCAAATTTTGAAGGGCTTGTGCATCCTCCCCTGGGCCCAACGAGATGTATTTTCAGAAACTAATTGACTTGCTTATTTTTTGTTTGGTCTTCCGATTCACACTCGATTCCGATAACGAAGGAAACAACAAAAACCATAATACAACAACGGGAGGCCACATGTTTGTAATGAACCACATTGGTCCAGCACAAACTAGCAAACAATAAAAATAAAATTATAATAAAAATCCATTGGCCCACCACATCCCATTGAAATTGACGTGTCCTCAAAGTGAAATTTCTGCTGGGACCAAGATTTTGTCCCTACCTTAAAAGGGAAATTTGGACAGGTGGGCTCTCGCTGGCTCGCGCGCTGTCGCGCGAAGGAGAGCGCAGTGACGCTCGTGCAGGGAGGAGCTGTAGCGGCTCGCTCGCGGGAGGGAGGAGCTGCGTCGGCTGGGTCCGGTGGCGATGGTGGTGACCGGCGGTGCTGGCGGTAGCAGCGGGAGGGGAAGAGACACGGCGGCGGGGAGATCGGGAGAAGAGAGAAGAAAGAGAGGGAGAGAGGGAAAGAGAGAGAGAGAGAGAGAGAGAGAGAGAGAGAAAAAGAGAGAGAAGAAAATTAGGGCTTTAAGCCCTAATTTTAATTTTAATATTAATTTTAAATTTTTTTTTTTAGGTATTACATTTTCTAACCCCCTAAAAACAAGTCTCGTCCTCGAAACTAAAAGAAACTATACAGAGAAAAGTTGGGGGTGTTGTCTCCTCGTGGCTTCCTCAGGCTCCCAGGTTTGTTCCTCGACCTAGTCGCTCCTCCACAAAACTCTAACAAGAGGAACCTCTTTGCTCCGTAGCTTTCTGACCTGTCGATCCAGAATAGTTACGGGCTGAACAGGTAAACTCAAGTCCTCTCGAAGCTCAACTGGCGGAGCCTCTAAAATGTGTGAGGGATCTGGTTGATATTTTGTAAGTACTGAGACATGAAATACATCATGAATGCGCTATAGGTCTGCTGGCAGCTCCAATTTATATGCTACACTTCCGACCCTCTCAAGGATACGGAAGGGCCCAATATACCTGGGGCTCAACTTTCCTCGCTGCCCAAATCGAATGACTCCCTTCAAGGGAGATATTTTTAAGAATACCATGTCTCCCACAGTCAACTCTAGAGGTCGCCGCCTACGATCTGCATAGGATTTCTGTCTATCTTGAGCGGCTTTCATCCGCGTACGGATAATCTTCACTTTCTCTTTCGTCTCCTCTACCAGCTCAACATTGGTGAGTCGTCGCTCACCAACCTCATCCCAGCACAACGGGGTACGACACTTCCTCCCATACAATGCCTCGTAAGGGGCATGCCAATGCTCGCCTGATAGCTATTATTATAGGCGAACTCCACTAACGGAAGATGCCGATCCCAACTCCCCCGGAAATCTATAACACATGCCCTAAGCATGTCCTCTAAAGTCTGAATGGTCTTCTCTGACTGACCATCTGTCTGGAGGTGATACGCTGTGCTGAAATTCAGTCTAGTACCCAAAGCCTCCTGCAGACTGGGCCAAAAACGAGATGTAAATCTAGGATCTCGATCTGATACTATCGACACTGGAACCCCATGCAGTCTCACAATCATATCAATATAGAAACGTGTCAACGCCTCAAGTGAGTAATCATTCCTAATCGGGATGAAGTGTGCGGACTTAGTCAGTCGGTCAACTATCACCCAAATAGCATCATGCTGTGCCGAAGTCCGCGGTAATCCCACTACAAAATCCATCGTGATATGCTTCCACTTCCACTTAGGAATGGGAAGGGGCTGCAAAGTGCCAGTTGAACGCTGGTACTCAGCCTTTATTTGCTGACATACAAGGCAACGAGCAATAAATTTCGTAATTTCCCGTTTCATACCCGACCACCAATAACTGTCTCTGATGGTGCGGTACATTTTAGTACTGCCGGGATGTAAAGCATAGACAGATGAATGGGCCTCCTCAAGAATAGCCTTGCGGAGATCACTATCTGCTGGTACATATACCCGATCTCGAAAAACCAACAGTCTAACCTTGCGAACTCTAAAGTCGTCAATATCACCTCTGCTGGCTTTCTCATAAATATCTTGGAGCTCTTCATCACTCTGCTGAAGCTCCCTAATACGGTCGAGCAAACTCGGCCGAATCTCAAATCTGGCTAGTATAGCTCCCTGATCATCACTAGCCAACCTGACTCCCAAGGCTCGGAGTCCTAATAAACATGAGAGATAAGTACTCTCGGTAGTCTGAGAAGAGGAAGACGACTTCCGACTCAAGGCATCAGCCACTACATTAGCCTTACCCGGATGATAGTCAATGATGAGTTCATAATCCTTTAGCAACTCTAACCATCTCCGCTGCCTCAAATTCAGCTCCTTCTGAGTGAACAGATACTTCAGACTCTTGTGATCTGTAAACATTCTGCATGTGACCCCATATAAATAGTGGTGCCATATTTTTAGCGCAAAGACTATGGCCGCCAACTCCAAATCGTGCGTAGGATAATTCACCTCATGCTTCTTTAGCTGTTGCGAAGCATAGGCGATAACTCTACCATCCTGCATCAATACACAGCCCAATCCCTGCCTGCTGGCGTCACTGTACACCATATACTCTCGACTACCCGTAGGAAGGGCTAAAATCGGAGCGGACGTCAACCGCTGTTTGAGCTCCTGAAAGCTCACCTCACAACGGTCATCCCATACAAACTTGACGCCTTTTCGCGTCAATCTAGATAACGGAGCAGCAATTTGAGAAAAACCCTCTACAAATCTGCAGTAATACCCGGCTAGACCAAGAAAACTCCTGATCTCAATCACTGTCTGCGGTTGCTCTCATCTCGTAATGACATCGTCTTTCTACGGATCGACAAAAATACCCTCCGCAGAAACTATGTGGCAAAAAAAAACCAATCTGCCACAGCCAAAATTCACACTTGGTGAACTTGGCATAAAGTTGTCTCTCACGAAGAGTCTGCAGAATCACCCTAAGGTGCTGAGCATGCTCATCATCACTCCGCGAGTAGATTAAGATATCATCAATAAAAACAATAACGAACCGGTCCAAATAATCATGAAAAATTCGATTCATCAAGTCCATGAATGCAGCGGGGGCATTAGTCAGCCCAAACGGTATGACTAGAAATTTGTAGTGCCCGTATCGAGTGCGGAAAGCTGTCTTTGGCCCGTCTCGACTCCTAATCCGCAACTGATGATATCCCGATCGAAGAGCAATTTTCGAGAAAACTTGAACACCTTGCAATTGATTAAATAAATCATCTATGCGAGGCAGTGGATATCTGTTCTTCACAGTCACCCGATTAACTTGCCTGTAATCCACACACAATCTCAATGAGCCGTCTTTTTTCTTTACAAACAGCACTGGAGCGCCCCAAGGGGACATGCTAGGACGGATAAACCCCTTATCCAGCAACTCCTGCAGCTGGACCTTGAGCTCCCTCAGCTCAGCCGGCGCCATCCTGTATGGCGGCATAGAGATAGGAATAGTCCCTGGAGCTAAATCGATTTCAAAGTCAAACTCCCGAACCAGTGGTAATCCGGGTATCTCCTCGGGAAAAATATCAGGAAAGTCCTGTACCACTGGGACATCCTCCAGTCTCGGTCCCTGAACAGTAGTGTCAATGATATGAGCTAGGTAAGCCGCACATCCGTGGCGAATCATGCGTCTGGCCTCCAAAACTGAAATGACACAGCAGGGTAAAACCCGCCTCTCGCCCTCAAAAATCAACACTGGCTGATCGGGTTTTCGAAACTCTACCTGCTTCTTAAAGCAGTCAACTGAAGCCCGATGCATATGTAGCCAATCCATCCCCAAGATGGCATCAAAATCGATCATGGCGAGGGGAATTAGATCTGCCTTCAACACTGTATCCTCAATTTTGATCTCACATTCTCTATACACTGTGTCGCACACAATCTGCTCACCTAGAGAAGTGATAACCAATAGCTCCTCGTCCAAAGGTGAGAGCGGCCTGTCAGAATGTCAAAAGAATTGATCGCTCACGTACGAATAGTTAGACCCTGTGTCAATAAGAATACGGGCATTTATTCCGAAGATAGGTAGAGTACCTATCATTGAACAAAATACACATAGATTTAGAATAATTTCAAACTTGATATGTATATATATATGTCAAAATAGTTGAGCCTCTAAGGCTTTTACAACTTCAGTGTACAAAGATGTCAGAGTAGTATCATGTCGATAAAAGGGAACACAATATAAAATACCTATACGACTGATGCAATGCTGACATCCTCAAAAGAAATGGAAATACGAATAAAGATCCTATTCTACAGGATCAGAAGGAGGAGTACCCATGATGATGTCGGGGTTCGCCTGGGCGTCTTCCTACGTCATGGCATAAACCCGGGCCTGAGCCCTAGGCTGCTATCGTGCCTGGGTCTGCACTGTGTTACTTCCGGTGGTCACCCTGGGAGTAGAAGCTGCTGGCCGAGTAGGCTGCCCCTGCTGTCCCATACGAGGAGTACTAGTGCGGCTCAGTGAACTCTGTCCTCCGAGTCCTAACTTAGGACAAGAACTCCTAATATACCCAGGCTTCCCATAGTGGAAGCAAGTGACCATCACTGAACAAGCTCTTATCGGATGAGACCTATTGCACCTGCGGCAATAAAGATGCCGCTGAGTAGTATACTGTGCAGGGTGAGTCGGAGCAGACTGTCTAAACTCGTGGGAGTACTGTCCCCGTACCAGCTTAGGAAATCCAGATCCAAATCCGCCTCTGTGTGAACTGGATCCCCTGCCCCTCTTGGAGTTCTGCGCAAACTGAGACTTCTATTTCTTTCTCTTTTGCTCTCTCCTCTCTTTCTGCCTAGTCTCTGCGCGGACCAAAGCCTCCGCGCGGTGAGCAGAGTCTATCACCTCGGCCAGTGTAAACTGTGGAGTAACAGTCATATATTTCTTTATGCTGAGACTAAGACCGTCCTCAAGTTTGAAGCGCAAATACTGAGGTGTAGCTAGATCTGGTACGAATGCGGCGAGTCTCCGCATATCTGCCTCGTACTCCGAGACAAATCTGGACCCCTGTGTAAGCCATCCGAACTCTGACCTCATCCGGTCCTGCTGGTAGAGTGGGAAAAATCTACGGTCAAACTCCCAAGGAAGTCGTCTCACCGCAGTGGCTCTATCGCCTCATCAGTGAGGGTCTCCCACCATGAGAGGGCCTCTCCCTCTAATAATCGCTCTGCCACTTTTAGGCAGAGCTCCTCTCCAATCCCTAGGTCGGTCAGAATCCTGCGGGTGTGGTTAATCCAATGTTTGGCTAACGCAGCATCACCAAGCCCTGCAAAATCTGTGCACCCCAGCTGACGGGCCTCCTTAACCAACTGAGTCAACTCATGTACCCGTCTAAGAATAGCCGATGTAGTCTCACTCTGCTCGGACAATGTAGAAGGACCGGCCACCGGCGGTGGAACCGGTGCTGTAGGAACTGGCGCTGCTGCAGGTGCAGGCGCCGATGTAGGAGGTGGTGGGGGCAGAATCTGGACCCCCTGCGAAGTGTACCACTCGTACACCTACCGAAAGGCGTCGAGTGTGGGTACGGAAGTCTCAGCCTGAGCAGCTGGCTGAGTAGGTGCCGGTGGTGGCACGCGAGTTGAGGTACGATCCTCCGTCTCGTCTAAGTCCTCTGGTACTCGTGGGGTCTCGGGTGCCCGAGGTGCATCTGGCACTAACAGACCCTCGAGTGGTGCGAATCTAGCACCTCTCCTACCACGTCTAGGTGGCATAATTCTGCAAGAGAAGGATTCTTATTAAGTATCATAAAAAAAATAGGCAGGCACGGTTCAAGAATTTTGAACTAATCATAGCCTGGCTACCCTCACAACAGAATGAAATTCTTAGCTCAATAGGAGAAGAATATAGCATGTTAGGTTAGATACAACCGTATCTAATCCCCTAGAATAGATGAACTCATATGCCTATGACCATGCACTGGGACTTTATGACTGTATGAAACTCTCATGCATTGAGGACTTTAAAGACAAAAAAAAACACTCGGGAATGTTTCCAAGACTCTCTTCCTATATAGCTCTCAACCAAGTCTCTCTGATACCAATCCAACTGTCACGCCCCGAACCGGGATCGTGAACAGCCGCCCGTTATCCTGAATGCCGGATGTATTTTTACAGAAAATCGGATAAAATCTCCTCATATTTCGGAGGTTTCCCAAATACAATTTACCCTGTATAAATCACAATCATCCTGTAATATAATCAAATGGCCATCCCGGCCTCTCCAAAATCAACCAATCTCACAGACAACATCCAGATAACGCAAGGTTATAAAAATTTCCAACAACCTAGCCACAGACCTCTACTGTCATGCCCCCGTCAAAGGTATGGACAGCCGCCAGTCACCCCTCCTGTGATTTAGAGGAGGCACCGAGCGATTCTAGAGGACACTTCTAAAACTTGACACATTCCCAAGTACTTACACAATGAACTAGAAATGCCTTAATGTAATGCTATACAATGACATATTCATATTTATACAGTCATCCCAGAATTATAAAATGGTCATCTATAGATCTCAAAATACATATACATCACCAATACAAATTTACAGCGGAAATACACAATGACTCCTCACGTCCAGACCAGATCTCCCAAATATACTGAGCGTCCTAAAAGCAATGCTCCTGTCAAATACTATCTCTGAAACAAAAGGGAAGTGAGGGGTGAGTACTCGGGAGAAGAATACTCAGTGAGTGAGTGGGTCAATGCAATCGTCAAATATGAAGTGTAAAACTGGAGTGTCAAAGCATAAGTATACGAATCATATTTCAAATCATCATGCTTTTCATTTCAACAATATATCATTAGCACGCATTTCAAGTCAAATATGCATCCAAAGCACTGTCATTAAAATCATAGAGCTGCCGTCGAAAATGTCTTGGCAGAGGTCTACCGCGACTTATGACAGGCGAACCGGGGATGTTATATGCAAGTTTATTTAAAGTGCTCTCTACCCCGGCGTTGGCGACGAACCTCGTCCAAGTGCTAGACTTGGAGAGGATATCAAAATCTAAATCCAAATTCTCCCCCTTTCGGGTTCAACTTGGCTAGTACCGTGTCGATAATCAAATCACGACAACTCGTGGGATACCCCAGGCCTAGGCATATCCGGACGCCACCAAAACGTCTCTCACAGTGTCCTTCATAACTACGGAACAATACATATCAAAGCCCTCAAGGCCAAAATCAATATCATATCAAAATGTGCCGAAATCAGGTTCATAAACCAATACAACATATAGCATAAAATAGCACATTATACATTTCAACCACATGGATGCATAATTTCATAATTCAACACAGTTTTTGGACACTCCATCGGTTCACAAAAATCAATTTTTAAAACCAGTCAAAACCTTTCAAGCACGCTACAAATCATGCTCATTTATCAAATATTATAAAATAGGGTTTACACATTGAACAAAAGTATTGAAATAAATCTCACTCACTGTTTTGGGGAGGATAGCGAACTCCCCAATAAAACCACAATACGTAAAGCAATGTTCCCCTCAATCGAATCACCAAAATAGCCAACCTAATCAATCATCACGATTTTTATCATATTTCGACTATTGTCAAGATTTATCATTTTCCTTAAATTCGTATAACCCTAAATTCCTTAATTTATAAACATATTCCAATGTCATCAATTTCATTCTATTTATAAGTAAATAACAAAATCAAAATCAATCTTAATTAGAATCTAAAACCAACTAATACTACCTAATTTGACAAGATTTATCCAAAGGTTGAAGAGATTCCGTTTCTCTCACCTAGGGTTTCTCGGATCTCTGATCTAGCTTTCGTTCGCCCGTTGGTTTGGTCTAAAACCTGAATGTTTCCAAATTTGAAACAATTGCGAACAATTTAAGTCCAATTACTAAAGAATTTCGAAACCCAAGTGCGAAAATCAAAACTTAGAGTCATTTACCTTCGCAGAGGCTCACGGACTGTCACGGGCAATGGGCCGCGGGCTGGCGGGCTGGTGGGCCGCGGGCCGGACTGGGCCCGTGCTGGACTGGGCCGCAGGGGCTCGTGCAGAGGCACGCAAGGGCGCGCTGGCGCTCCCGCAGGAGCGTGTAGAGGCGCGCTGGGGGTCGCGCGCTGGGGTTCGCGCGCTGCTCGCGCATAGCTCGCGCTGGCTCGCTCGCTGTCGCACAAAGGAGAGCGCAGTGGCGCTCGTGCAGGGAGGAGCTGTAGCGGCTTGCTCGCGGGAGGGAGGAGCTGCGGCGGCTGGGTGCGGTGGCGATGGTGGTGACCGGCGGTGCTAGCGGCGGCAGCGGGAGGGGAAGAGTCACGGCGGCGGGGAGATCGGGAGAAGAGAGAAGAAAGAGAGGGAGAGAGGGAGAGAGGGAAAGAGAGAGAGAGAGAGAGAGAGAGAAAGAGAGAAGAAAATTAGGGCTTTAAGCCCTAATTTTAATTTTTTTTTTTTGGGTATTACATTTTCTAACCCCCTAAAAACAAGTCTCTTTCTCGAAACTAAAAGAAACTATACAGAGAAAAGTTGGGGGTGTTGTCTTCTCATGGCTTCCTCAGGCTCCCAGGTTTGTTCCTCGACCTGGTCGCTCCTCTACAAAACTCTAACAAGAGGAACCTCTTTGCTCCGTAGCTTTCTGACCTGTCGATCCAGAATAGTCACGGACTGAACAGGTAAACTCAAGTCCTCTCGAAACTCAACTGGCGGAGCCTCTAAAATGTGTGAGGGATCTGGTTGATATTTTCTAAGTACTGAGACATGAAATACATCATAAATGCGCGATAGGTCTGCTGGCAGCTCCAATTTATATGCTACACTTCCGACCCTCTCAAGAATACGGAAGGGCCCAATATACCTGGGGCTCAACTTTCATCGCTGCCCAAATCGAATGACTCCCTTCAAGGGAGATATCTTTAAGAATACCATGTCTCCCACAGTCAACTCTAGAGGTCGCTGCCTACGATCTGCATAGGATTTCTGTCTATCTTGAGCGGCTTTCATCCGCGTACGAATAATCTTCACTTTCTCTTTCGTCTCCTCTGCCAGCTCAACATTGGTGAGTCGTCGCTCACCAACCTCATCCCAGCACAACGGGGTACGACACTTCCTCCCATACAATGCCTCGTAAGGTGGCATGCCAATGCTCGCCTGATAGCTATTATTATAGGCGAACTCCACTAACGGAAGATGCCGATCCCAACTCCCCCGGAAATCTATAATACATGCCCTAAGCATGTCCTCTAAAGTCTGAATGGTCCTCTCTGATTGACCATCTGTCTGGGGGTGATACGCTGTGCTGAAATTTAGTCTAGTACCCAAAGCCTCCTGCAGACTGGGCCAAAAACGAGATGTAAATCTGGGATCTCAATCTGATATTATCGACACTGGAACCCCATGCAGTCTCACAATTATATCAATATAGAGGCGTGCCAATGCTTCAAGTGAGTAATCATTCCTAATCGGGATGAAGTGTGCGGACTTAGTCAGTCGGTCAACTATCACCCAAATAGCATCATGCTGTGCCGAAGTCCGCGGTAATCCCACTACAAAATCCATCGTGATATGCTCCCACTTCCACTCAGGAATGGGAAGGGGCTGCAAAGTGCAAGCTGGACGCTGGTGCTCAGCCTTTATCTACTGACATACAAGGCAACGAGCAATAAATTTCGCAATTTCCCGTTTCATACCCGACCACCAATAACTGTCTCTGATGGTGCGGTACATTTTAGTATTGCCGGGATGTAAAGTATAGGCAGATGAATGGGCCTCATCAAGAATAGCCCTGCGGAGATCACTATCTGCTGGTACACATACCCGATCTCGAAAAACTAACAGTCTAACCTTGCGAACTCTAAAGTCGTCAATATCACCTCTGCTGACTTTCTCATAAATATCTCGGAGCTCTTCATCACTCTGCTGAAGCTCTCTAATACGGTCGAGCAAACTCGGCCGAACCTCAAATCTGGCTAGTATAGCTCCCTGATCATCACTAGCCAACCTGACTCCCAAGGCTCGGAGTCCCAATAAACATGAGAGATAAGTACTCTCGGTAGTCTGAGAAGAGGAAGACGACTTCCGACTCAAGGCATCAGCCACTACATTAGCCTTGCCCGGATGATAGTCAATGATGAGTTCATAATCATTTAGCAACTCTAACCATCTCCGCTGCCTCAAATTCAGCTCCTTCTGAGTGAACAGATACTTCAGACTCTTGTGATCTGTAAACACTCAGCATGTGACCCCATATAAATAGTGGCGCCATATCTTTAGCGCAAAGACTATGGCCGCCAACTCCAAATCGTGCGTAGGATAATTCACCTCATGTTTCTGTAGCTGTCGCGAAGCATAGGCGATAACTCTACCATGCTGCATCAATACACAGCCCAATCCCTGCCTGCTGGCGTCACTGTACACCAAAGCGTCTCTCACGGTATCCTTCGTAGCTATGGAACAATACATATCAAAACCCTCAAGGCCAAAATCAATATCATATCAAAATGTGCCGAAATCAGGTTCATAAACCAATGCAACATATAGCATAAAATGGCACATTATACATTTCAACCACATGGATGCATAATTTCATAATTCAACACAGTTTTTGGACACTCCATCGGTTCACAAAAATCAATTTTTAAAATCAGACAAAACCTTTCAAGCACGCTACAAATCATACTCATTTATCAAATATTATAAAACATGGTTTACACATTGAACAAAAGCATTAAAATAAATCTCACTCACTGTTTTGGGGAGGATAGCGAACTCCCCAATAAAACCACAATACGTTAAGCGATGCTCCCCTCAATCGAATCACCAAAATAGCCAACCTAATCAATCATCACGATTTTCATTAAATTTCGACTATTGTCAAGATTTATCATTTTGCTTAAATTCGTACAAACCCTAAATTCCTCAATTTATAAACATATTCCAATGTCATCAATTTCATTTTATTTATAAGTAAATAACAAAACCAAAATCAATCTTAATTCGAATCTAAAACCAACTAATACTACCTAATTTGACAAGGTTTATCCAAAGGTTGAAGTGATTTCGTTTCTCTCACCTAAGATTTCTCGGATCTTGGATCTAGCTTTTGTTTGCCCGTTGGTTTGGTCAAAAACCTGAATGTTTCCAAATTTGAAACAATTGCGAACAATTTAAGTCCAATTACTAAAGAATTTCGAAACCCAAGTGCGAAAATCGAAACTTAGGGTCATTTACCTTCACAGAGGCTCACGGACTGTCACGGGCCGTAGCGGGCTCGCGAGGGCTCGCGCTGGCTCGCGCTGGCTCGTGCGCTGTCGCGCGAAGGAGAGCGCAGTGGTGCTCGTTCAGGGAGGAGCGCAGCGGCTCGCTCGCGGGAGGGAGGAGCTGCGGCGGCTGGGTGCGGTGGCGATGGTGGTAACCGGCGGTGCTGGTGGCGGCAGCGGGAGGGGAAGAGACACGGCGGCGGGGAGATCGGGAGAAGAGAGAAGAAAGAGAGGGAGAGAGTGAAAGAGAGAGAGAGAGAGAGAGAGAGAGAGAGAGAGAGAGAGAGAGAGAGAGAGAGAGAGAGAGAAGAAAATTAGGGCTTTAAGCCCTAATTTTAATTTTAATTTTAATAAATTTTTTTTTTTTTTTGGGTATTACAACACCGATCAGTATCTGAGATTTCGTCCCGATTAATTTGGGTCGTTCCATGGAGAATCGAACTCCTTATCATGATTAAGGGACGTTAGTCCCCAAACTAACTGAGCCACCATACGTTGGTTGTGTGATCTCCATTATATAAAAAACAAATTAAAAAAAAAAAACATATTTATGTGAATGGGTAAATGGGCCGAGCATATAACGGGCTAAGTCTATGTGATGATGAGCTGAGCTCGGCCCGACCCTGAAATAAGCTTGACTGTTCAAAATAGGTCTAGGTTAGGCCGAATTCGGGCCGTCTCGACCAAATTGCCGGTCCTAACCACCACACCTAGCATTTACTGGTGTCACACCACCCATTCACATTTGGGCCCAACGCTCATATCTCTAGTCCTTTCTCTATAAAATACCCAACCAAGTATGCAGATTAATATCACAGCAAAACCAAAACAAAAACCTCTCTATTCTCTTTGCTCACTAGCTCATCTCACACTATGATGCTTGCTACGGAAGCAACGACCAAGATGATCAAGGCAGTAACATCTGTTGGCAATGCTCTTGCAAAGCCAATTTCAATTTCCGTCTCTTTGTCCAATGAAATTGCACTTATGAATGAAATTTTGACCACTCGAGCTTCAGATAGTCACGATATTCAATTCCATCCTGTTCTTCGAGTCGTTTCAGACATCTTTAATCTTGCCACTCCGAATGTTGATGCCATTGCAAATGTACATTCCTAATCATATGACACCCTTCTCTCTAGTTTATAGGACTACTACCATGGTCTAGGAGTGATCTAAAAGCTTCACTAAAACGATGTTTTATTAATAAAGGAGAGAGTCATTATATGTGTTAGTGGCAACCCAACATTACTCGTACGAGCTAATCTAATAAGCTATATTAGGGGATGAAATACAACATGTATTTTATATTATGATTTTAGGAGGCAGGAACAGTTGCTTCCTGCCCCCTTCTAATGACGCAACCCTTTATTACTAAAAATATTCCATTGTTCTTAATGCATTATGGTTTTAAGCAGGGGTTGAAGGTGGAGTTGGACAGTTCCAAGGATAAGATGAATCAAGCCAATCTTGAGGGTGCCTTGAGTACACATGCTCAGATTCTGAACAAGATTTCTTGCGAGGTAAATTGTTTGTATCTCAACTTTCTCTTCTCATACTCAACCTCTAGCCATGTGTCTTTGTGGCAATCTGTCATGCTTTAAAGGATGGATTTGGAGAAAAAAGAAGAAGAATATGATCCTGTGTCTATTTTCCCTTCTTCATCTTTTTTTTTTTCTTTTTTTTTCCTTTTTCGTTTTTCGTTTTTCTTTTTATTTTTTTGTCTCTTTATTTTCGCTTCTATTTCCTATTGTTTCCCATCCCTAGAAAACCTAAGTTTGAGGTTGTCATTAGGCCAAATGATTCCCAAAAAAAGCAACACAATACTTTTTTAGTTCTCCTAAATATTGGATGTTTGTATTATGTAAAAACATAAAAAGACATATTTTATAGAGACGAAGGACTTTCAGATTTATGTATCATGTTCTGAATATTGAGTCAGTTGAGACAAGATTTCATCTTTATTGATAGATGTCATGCAAGTGTGGAGGCGTATCAAACATACATGCAACAACAGTGTCAATAATCAAGTTGCTCTCCAGCTACTCATGGGAATCCATAGGAGTGTTTACCCTAGCAGCTCTAGCTGTGAATTATGGAGAGATATGGCTCATCGCGTGCCTCTCCAAAACCAACCAGCTAGCCAAGTCTGTCTCACTACTTAAGCATCTACCACCTGGCCTCGCGGAGCAATCCAACAAAGTGAAATTTGAGGTACTCAACACCCTCATTACCACAATAAAGGCAGTGGTCGAACTCATCATTCAGTTCAAGGAATTGCACACTCAGCACATCCTTTTGGAGGTTCCAGCCATGACCGAGGCATTGGCTAAAGTACCTAATGCAATCTATTGGACTGTGAGGAGTGCAGTGTCTTGTGCCTTCATGATCAGTAGCCTCATTGGCTAAGTATATGTCATTAAAATTCCCAAAAAATTTCAAATTTCTATGAGAACTATTATTTTCCTTGACCAAAGAAAGGGTGACCCATTAATTGGCAGTGTTAGGCAAATTCCTTCAATTGCGGATGCCCCGGAAATATCCGTGGTGACTGACAAAATCAAGTACATCCTGAGCTACCTTAAGAGTAGCTACACACTTTGTGTTCACTACATTGGTAATTAAGACAAATGTTCTCTTTCAATTTTGGAAACTTCGTCTTACTCTTATGGAAGAGATAAAAGAATTTGAGCGATGAATATTCTTGGGTGCAGATCAATACATGGCAGAGATGAATTCCTATGAAAAGCTGGTGTAAACCATTGAGTCATCACTCGATCAAATAACCATTCTCAGTGCCTTGATTAATAACACCAAGGACAATATTGCTCCACTCTTTGATGGTTCCACGAGGAAAAAGGTAATTTTCTCCCCCCGCCCCTCTCTCTCTCTCAATAGTAAGATTTATTTCACATTTATTTTTCTAGCTAAGCTAGGTCTCATCAACTTAATTTGTCCCTTACAAAAAAAAAAAAAAAATGGTCCAATTCAGGTGCAAATTGAAGACCTTAAGGGGAAGAGCATCTTCTTTTTAATATCGGACCTCGGCTTTCAAAATGAAGAGCTTGGAAGTCTGTGTGACATCTATGCCAAAAAGAGAAGAAAGATGACAGGCAATACGAGATAATCTGGCTTCCTGTGGTGGATGTGTCGATTCACTGGGATGAGGGAACACTGAAGATATACGAGCAGCTAAGGTTGAAAATGAAATGGCTTTCTATAGACAATCCATCATTGATTAAGCCATCGGTAATCAAGTACATCAAAGAGAAATGGCAATTTGTGAAGAAGACAATCCTAGTGGCTTTGGACAAACAAGGAAAAGTCTTACACCAAAATGCCATTCATATGGTCCAAGTTTTGGGAGGTTTTGAATTTGCTTTTAAACCACCAAAGGAAATTGAATCCCACTGGTCCGGAAACACATGGAATTTGGAGTGGTTGGTCCATGGCATTTATGATGACATTCTTGATTGGGTACCTTCTCAACTTCACTTGCTATGTGTTTTTCTCTTCAATTTTCCAGCTAGTTATGTGGAAGTTGAATTTAAAGTCATTCCATCTTCAGCTCTGATACCATGGGAAAATTGTTCATTACTCTTAAAATATACATTGATTATGCATTCAAAAGTTCTAACAATGATTTATTTATTTATTTATTTATTTTTATTTTTATGTTTTGGGTTCAACCAGGCAAAGGAGAAGAAGTACATTTGCTTGTATGGAGGGGAGGACATCAAGTGGGTAAAAGAGTTCATAGAGCAAGCGAAGAAGATAGCAACCTTAGCTAGCATTACCTTAGAGTTGGTGTACATGGGCACAAGCAATGCAAGTGGGCATGGTGACCAAATAATCAAAACCCTCCCAAAAGACCAAACTCACACATTACGCGATCATAAATCAACATGGCTCTTTTGGTCACGTCTAGAGAGCTTACTACGTATAAAGATCAAATCAGGCAAAACTGTCAAACATGATTCACTAATGCGTGAGGTCTTGATGACGTTGACCTATGATGGGAGTGGTCAAGGGTGGGCAGTGATTGGCGGAGGACTTGAGACTAATTTGTTGGTCAAGGCGAGGGGCGATGTTGTATTAGAATGCTTTACCAAATTCGATCTGTAGGTTATTTATGCCCATTGTGGGGCATCTTGGTAAGAATGAGATAATGGGGTAACTCCCATTATTACTTACCAATATTAACCATGCATTTTGGTAACTCTCAAAACTTAATCCAAATGGCTATTATTCTTTTGATCTAATTGAGAAAGGATTCATTCTTACCTTGTGGGGTGGAGAGCAGCCATGGGTGGAAACTATGGAGGCTAGGGTTTTGCACATACCCTAGAGAGAGAAAAGAGTGAAGGATGGAGATTTTCGCGTAGGAAAATCTCCCATCGTCAAGCAAATCACCGGACATGAGGGTTGCGGCGTTGTGACGCTGTAGTGGTGATTCGACTAACCTCGTGATCACCATCCCTACCGCGAAATCGGATCAAGGAAAGTGCCGCTTGAAGATTCTACGAATTGAGATACCCTATACCCGATCTGATTTATTTTTCGAAAATTATTATATGCTTCCGCTGCATGAGAATCCTAAAAATCCAACATTGGTATCAGAGCATACGTTGGATTAGGAAAAATAATTTTCGGAATTATTTTGGGGTTTTTTTTTTAATTTTGGGCTCCGGATCACGGATGAGTTTCGTGAATCCGAGAACACCGTAGGCATACCCATGGCCCAAGGATTACAAAAATATGTTTTATTTAATTTTCGGAATATGGTTGGGTCATGAAAAGTCCGGTCGAAGTTTGCGACCCTACGGACATAAAATCTTTAGATCTGTGGCTTTAGAGGGCGAATCGATACATGAAAAAAATATAAATGAGTTCCTTGCATCTAGATCTACGGTTTTATATATTTTATTGTGTGTTTTGGATGCCGGAAACTGGGAGTTCCGAAAGGCCACGGAGGGTCGCGACTGGGGTGGTTGAGTCCCACCATTTTTGGGCTTGAATCTTCCTAAAATCGAGTGTAGGATGTTTGGAGGATGCCCACAAATTTTTTCCAGTCGAAAAATGCAAGAAAAAATAGCCGGAATCGAGTTTTCCGGAAATCGGGTCGAAAAATCCGTTGCAGGACCCGTCGGGCGAAGAAGAACAGGCCCAGACCCGCGGGCGCGTGACACGCACGCGCCAGGAGGCGTGTCTGGCAGGCGCGTGTAGTGCACGCGCCACACAGGCGCGTGAAGCAAGGGCAGGTAAGCGGTCGGGTCGGACCATGACCCGGACCGACCCGCAACCGACCCGACCGGGTCGGACCCGAACCGTTGACCGGGTCAAAACTGACCCGTTGACCGACCCGGTCTGACCGGCTCAACACGGCTCAGCGCGTGAAGGCGCGTTAGCTGCGCACCGCGACTGGGCGCGGGTGAGCTGAGCCGCGCCAGGCGTGTGGCAGCGCGTCTGGCGCGTGAGCCAGACTGCTGCCAGCGCTTGGAGGCGCGTGGCAGCGCGTGGAGGCGTGTGGCAGCGTATAAAGGCGCACCGCCGGCGTGTGGAGGCGCGTGGCGGCGCGTGGATCGCACCGCCGGCGAGCGGCGGCACGTGTGGGACCCGGGCGGCGCGTGAGAACGCTTAAAATTGAATTTTTTCAATTTTTTGGGGGTCCTATATCCATAAATGTGACTTTTTGTGGGTTTTTGTGTGCGGAATCACAGTCCAAATGGTAAGATGCGATTCCAAGTTGTGTTGTATGGTGTCCGTTGACTCATACGCTCACTTTAGAGTCTGTACTCAAGTCATTTTGGTCTTGATGATTCGTAGGGCATACAAAAATGTGATAATAAGCATCTCCAAGTCACAAATATTTCTCTTAATGCGTTGAGAACTGTCGTATTAAATTTTTACAAGGAGAGTAAACTGAATGATATGATCTGCGTGATTTTATCAGTAGATTCAGTTTATTCTCGAGAGGCAAAATCTAACGGGAATCTGAGACACGAGATGATGGGCCCCAGGGTGGGCATCGCGCCTCAGAATATACGAGATATAGAGATCTATCGTGTATGGTATAAAAGATTTACCAAGTTAGGGCAATACTTATAAGTGGCATATACGATGACTTAATTTCGTTTTTCGAGTCATATTCTATGGACATGTCGGTTCGACTCGTCCCATAAGAGCATAGTGTTGCTCTCTTCGGCTCCTATGTGAGGATGCAGAAGAAAAGGGTTAGTCATACAATGAAGCAAATGTCGAGTATGATTACGGAGTTAACATATATGGACGAGTAAATTTCGGATGGAATTTAGGTACTGGATGTGATCCAGTTTTTCCTAATTCATGGGAAACCGTGAAATCCAATCTTACATTTGACGAAAGTATTCGTACTTTCGTTAACGTGAATACATATTGAGAGCTCGATGAGGAGCACCTAGAGGCGAGTAGGCCACATTCGAGTCATGCTTATTCAGAGGAGTCAAGTAAGGACTTCCCCGGCGCTAAGCCTAGCGAACGTGACTCGAGATCTAGGTAATAAAAATCATCCGAGAAAACCGACAACGAGGTACAAGAACGCAAGAAGAAGGAATTTGATTAGACCAAAGTAAATTGTTACGTTTGAGGTAGATTTGGTCATTTCGCTCGTGAGTGTGACGGGTAGAAATTAATATTTTTCTTCTTTACGTGGTTTGAGATTTGTCTCATTCACTATGATACTCACTGATTTCTCTCATTTGAAATCAGGAGCAACCAACCACGTAACTCGAGACAGGAGTGCGTAAATATAGTTCCGTCAGGTAAATCCTTAAGTTTGGAGGATTTACGTTAAGGACAGAGCATTTGTCGTTGTCAGAGGGAACGACACTTGCTATGACGTCCTCAATATTGTAGGCATTTAACGAATCTACAATTTAGTACCTTGTCTAAAATTGACTACGATATGCGTGAAATTATTTCTTTGTTTTTAATACGATAATTTCTGAATTATTCTGGTTTTAATCCATGATGGAATGTATGCACTGGGTGCTACTCCTTGTAATGGTTTCTTGTCGTTCTACTATTGTCTTTACATCTGATTGCGTAGATGATGATGTAAATGAATGACATAGTAGACTTAGACACATGGGGTAAGAGATGATAAATCGGTTAGTAGCGAGAGGTTTATTGGACCCGCTAACCAGATTCGAGTTACCCGTATGTGAGTTTTTCCTAGCCGGCAAAATGACGAGAAAACCATTTGGCGATGCAATGAGAGCTGGGACTCCATTGCAGTTAACTATTGTGCCTTCCTTCTTTTTATTGTGGTCTTATGAGCATGAGAGTCAGAAATGGAGTTGTGTAGATAATTATAGACGTTTACGTGCGTTTCGGTTCATCTATCTGATCTCGCATAAGTCTGAGGCTCACACTGCTTCAGGAGGTTCATAAGCGAGATTGAGAATCAGTTAGATTTGAGAGTAGAGACTCTCAGAACCGAGCGAGAACGTAAGTATTCGTCTAAACTACACATGGGGCTCTGTTTCGAGAAGAGTTTTACGAGACTATTGACTATTAGTCAGTTCCCCATTGAGTTTTGGACAGGGAGGCAGCCTGACCTTAGCCACTTGAGGTTATAGGGTTGTGCCACGATTTCTCACATTCACACGGTGAGTTAGACCCGCGAGAAAATATGTGTTCCTAGGCGAACACGAACGACACTATAATCGATATTGAGTCTCGTAATACTACATTTCTTGAGAATGATTTCCCTAAGAGAGGTGAAATCAATTTGAACCCTACCCTTTATGCGATGGATGAGCCTGGTGGCTCGGGGAGCCCAGCGGCGGGATACAAGAATCCACTACGGATCTTGATATCAGTGGGAGCGATCCATCAACAGGTAAAGATTTTTCTCTCCTCCTAAGAGTGCCGAGAATGCGTATTTAAATGTTGTTTCTTGATTGAGGGTGAGACCCTCGTTGCGACTCTAGAAGATGATGAGAAATCTAAAACGGTCCGAGAGGCTCTCGAGAGTCTTGCAAAAGATGCAAAATACCGTTTATTGAAGGCCATAAATGAAGAGAAGGAATTGATGAAAATCAACGGAGTCTGGGATCTAGTTGATTTGCCTAAGGGCGGAAGGACTATTGGGAACAAGTAGATTCTCAAAGTCAAGATAAAGGTCAACGGATTGATGAAGAGATAAAGAACCCGTCTAGTAACCAAGGGTTACACTTAGACTGAGGGGTGGACTATCGAGGAGTCATAGTCCAATTTATCTCAATCCGTTTATCTTAGAGCGATTGTCATTAACATGGATCTAGAATCACATCACAAGGACATAAAGACCGCTTTCGTAGTGGAAGTCTAGATGAGGCGATCTACATGGAGCATCCCTTTGGGTTCGTTCTAGTAGATCAGGTGGATAAGGTCTATTGATTTTAGAAATCAAAATACGACCTTAAGCCATCATCTAGACAGCGGCGCTTGAGATTTCACGAGAAGGTGATATCTTGTGGTTTTGTAATGATCGAGTAGGATCATTGCATATATCTGATACGTCCCGATGACTCCTTTATGAGCATGTTCGCATATGTAGGTGACATTCTGTTGGCTGGGAACAACATAGAGTATCCAATGACCATTGTAACATGGTTATGAGGTTTTAGTTCATTCTCAGATTTTGGAACCATAGGGATCGCTTGAGAATGGTGTTAACTCTTTAACAAGAGTTTTACATCAGGTAGATTCTTGAGCATTTCGAGAATAACGAATACAACCAAAAAGATACTTTTATCGCTAAAGGAAAAAAGCCTGAATCTTGACACATGTCCTAGAATTTATAAAGAAATAAGGGAGATGAGCAGAATCCCTTATTCCATTGCAAAATACATTTCTAGTGTATGCGATGAGGTATACACGTGCGATATACAGTTTGATGTATGCGATGAGGCATACATGACCAGACGTTTATTTTATGGTAGATCTGGTGAGTAAGTATTAATAGAATCCTGGAAGGGATCACTGTAGAGCAGTGAAAAAGGATTCTGAAATATCTCATTTGAACTGCGAACCTCTCCATGTGTTACGGATGAGGTAATTTGCGTCTGGGATTTAGATACTGACTGGGAGTAGTGATCTGAATAAACGCAAAAGGTTTTATCTTCTTAGAGCAGTAAGAATAGAACTTGTATATCTCTATTTACGATAGATACTGAGCTTGTAGTGTGCTCAATTGCAGTTCATGAGAATGGTTGGCTTCTGAAATCTTTTGGAAGACTTAGGGATTGTGACAGATAGTGGGAGGTCAGTGATGATTATTGTGATAATCAAGCCGACACTGTCAACAATTAAGACCCTAAGTGTAATAGCAAAGCCAAACACATTGATACCAAAAACCACTTTATGAGAGATTACCGAGAAGGGTATTGTGACATCTAAGTACACCTTAGCATACAGCATGAGAGCTGATCTCTTCAGAAAACCCGTTGTGAGAGATTCCTTTATGAGATAAGGAATCATTGGGTTTAGTGTACTTTAACATTTCTCCTTATATACTGTTATAGATGCTTATTTTAATATATGACATGTATGCATTATTGGGTCACATATTTATTTCATGCATCATTTGTTGTCATATAGTATGATCTTGTGATAAAAGATATGTCAGGCAGGCGTGGTCGACTCTCTCACACGAGTGACCACCTCCGACTCTGAGTGAGCGGAGATGAGACGGATTCTAGTTGTAAGAGGCTTTGAGAGTAGCCCTACTAGAACATAAGTCGCCCTGATATGTGTTCAGGATGAGGTCATATGCGATATGACCGACATGAAAATACCCACATCCATGTTGCCTGTAAGTAGCTAGGTTTGAGATCTCAGATATCACCTGCGATTTGTGATATTGTCTCTGAGACGCTCTCTCTGAGATCTCTGGGTAAAGTCTTATGTGTAGACTGAGTCCCATACCTGTACAGTGTTAGAGAAATCTGACATATGCCCTTTGAGAGACGGGGGAATAACACTGTGGCACGTGTTTCATACCACGTGTGATGAGATGACCATGAGACAGTGGGAGCTAATATTTGAGACAATAGTTTGATCTAGATCCCCGTTCCCACTGTGTGAGACCTGAGATCCATTGGGTGGGATCTCTTATGCCCTTATTACTTTCGGCTGTCTCTAGAAGTATTGGTTCAGTGTTGCTACTTTAGTCTGTTTACCTATGGCCCGGAAGATAAATTGAGGTCTAAGGGGCAGGTCTAGGAAAGCAGCTGAATTGAGACCGATAGATTCGAGTTTGGGAAAAGGAAGGCCAATAGACATTACATCATTGTCATGTATTCATGACCTATTGTGTTAATCCATGTTGGGATTCAAACATAATAATGAATACATAGTCGAGCAAATTGATTGGGGATCACTTTCGATGACGAAAGTGGCTCGATGGATGTAAATGCATTGAGTCTGGGGTATAGCGAGTTATTTTATACTAACGGTGACTACTCGATCATCCTAACAGGTGTATCGAGAAGTCTTTGCTTGCAGGTGTACTCGCCGGTCGCACGACGCCCAATCCAGTATGAAAAGTCCAGTAGGGTGATGTGATAGATCGCATGAGTTGCGATATTGTGATTGACGGAAGTGAAATGCCCTAATGTGCAAGTGGGAGATATAGGTTATTTATGCCCATTGTGGGGTATCTTGGTAAGAATGAGATAATGGGGTAACTCCCATTATTACTTACCAATATTAACCATGCATTTTTGTAACTCCCAAAACTTAATCCAAATGGCTATTATTCTTTTGATCTAATTGAGAAAGGATTCATTCTTACCTTGTGGGGTGGAGAGCAGCCATGGGTGGAAACTATGGAGGCTACGGTTTTGCACATACCCTAGAGAGAGAAAAGAGTGAGGGATGGAGATTTTCGCGTAGGAAAATCTCCCATCGTCAAGCAAATCACCGGACATGAGGGTTGTGGCGTTGTGACGCTGTGGTGGTGATTCGACTAACCTCGTGATCACCATCCCGACCGCGAAATCGGATCAAGGAAAGTGCCGCTTGAAGATTCTACGAATTGAGGTACCTTATACCCGATCTGATTTATTTTTCGAAAATTATTATATGATTCCGCTGCATGAGAATCCTAAAAATCCAACACGATCAATGGAAGGAGAAGGGGTCGCAAAAGGGCAGGTTTTGCAGGCAATCAACGAATGGCTTAGCAAGGTCCATAAAGAGAAGAAACATTGCCACAAATTGACTTTCCCTATGATTGATGGGCATGTTTTGGATATTGTGGAATGCCCCGACTGTGGACATTCCTATGGAGAAGTTCGTCATGTACAAGTGTTGTATCACAGACTAACGTGATGCTTAGATAATATTGCGTTTGTTTCTGCTTGTTTAATCGTGTAAGAATAAAGTTAGAAGTCTCCCCCACCGGTGAGAGTGTTCGTGTTTGGCCTATAATCACATGTTCTAGACCCCTTCCATAGTCTAATGTTTGAGTTTGTGAGAGTGATAATGTATTGCGTGTAGTCTAATGTTTGAGTTTGTGAAAATGATAATAAATTACGCGTTTGCATATGATATTGGGATAATAGAATGAAATCGTTCATAACATTGAATACACAATGTCTTCATCTTTCCGGCCTGCTTTAGTTGCTGGTAGAAATATTAGTGATATTGAGAATAGGTTTTCCTGAGAGGGGAGCATAGAATTGAAATTGACTTCCCTATTCAATTATCATTCCAGGAAAGGCTGCAAGCACAATTTCCACCAAGGCAAGGAAGGAATACAAAATTCAATAAGCAAGCCACTGCTCATCATCCAATTTTGATGTGCTCTCTATGGCAATCACTGAAGCATATCTGAGTTTTCCAACCATTTTCAACAGACCCCACAAAAGAAAAAAAAAATAATATCAACAAATAATTAAGTTAATGTAAAAATTTTAAAGAAATTTGGGCAAAAAAAAATGGAATCTGAGGTATATGAGGTTCATACAATGGTTACAGCAGCATCACCATACGCCTGCAGAAAATAAGGAACACAAAGAATATCAGCAGAAAACAAGATTTTTCCGGACGGTTTATTCTATGTGACATCTATGAGAAAGAGAATAGAAGTGGTGGCAACTATGAGATGGTGTGGTTTCCAATCATCGAAGTGTCCATTACTTGGGATGAAGCTACCTTGAAAAGGTTGAAAATGAAGTGGTTTTCAATAGATCCATCATCAATTAAGGCTCCAGTAATAAGGTACTATTAGATTAATTTCACTACATGCATATACAAAAGTATATAAATTATATGTTCGGAATTTCGAATAACAATATGTAGGTCACCAAAATTAACCGAACCGTGAACACTCTTATACGATCGCTCGGTCGGGATGGTGATCACAAAATCGAACAAACGCTGCAGTGCCATGACACCTCAACCCAATGTCCGACAAACTAATAACAGGAGAAATTTTTTTACTCGAAAATTTATGTATTCTCACTCTAGAGAATATATATTTTTCTATCTCTCAACTTCCTCTTGACAATGTGTAACACCAACTATATAAAAAAAAAAAAAAAAAATGAATTAGGGCTTAAAGCCCTAATTCTTCCGTTTTCTCTCTCTCTCTCTCTCTCTCTCTCTCTCTCTCTCTCTCTCTCTCTCTCTCTCTCTCTTCCTCTCTCTCTCTCTCCCCGACTTTTCCCCTTCCCGTGACCCGCCGCCGTCCCTCGCTGAATCCACGGCTCTCCTCCGCCGCGATCAACCACCACCACCACTATCTCACTCTTTCATTGTCTCTCCCTCTTTCCCTCGGTCTCACACTCTCTCTCTACCGCTCGCTGCTCTCTCTCTATCCCTCCGTCGCTCTCTCCTCCTCCCGCAAGCGCGCACCACCGCGCTCGGCAGCGGCTCCCCTCTCCCCTTCGCGCGTGACTGTAGCGTGCGTTTCCCAGCACTAGTGTGAGGGTGCGATTGCGCGAGCACACGACCGCGCGCCTGCGCACGAACTGCGCGATCCCTGCACCAGCTCCAGCGCTGCCTCCTCGAGCCAGCGCGCGAGCCCAGCGCGAGCCAGCGCGCGAGCCTAGCGCGGGATCTCCAGCGAGCCCTGCGCGCTACCCAACGCGAGCCAGCACGGAATCCAGCTCGCAAGCTCGAGCCTTAGCCCGCGAGGCCCACCAAGCCCGCAGACCCACCAGGCCCACAGACCCAGCAGCCCGCAAGCCCCAGGCCCCAGGCCCCAGGCCCCAGGCCTGCAAGCCCATTGCAGCCCGCGGCCCGCGGCTCATAGCCCGAGATGGTCTGTAACAGTCCGCGAGTCCTTACGAAGGTAAATGACTCAGAGTTTCGATTTTAGCACTAAGGTTTCAAATTTTTTTAGTAATTGGACTTAAATTGCTCACCAATATTTTGAATTTGGAAACATTCAGGTTTTAGACCAAACCGACGGGCGAACGAAATCTAGATCTGAGATCCGAGGAATCCTAGATGAGAGAAATGAAATCTCTTCAACCTTTAGATAAATTTTGTCAAATTAGATAGTATTGGTTGGAAAGAAAAAAATTGAAAATCCATTATTAGACCCTTATTTGATATCGAATTGTGATGATTAATTAGGAAAATCTCATTGGAGACTCAAACGGTCAGATTTGAATTGGCTTTGAAAATAGGGAGTAATCACCCTCCCGTATACTGTGAGTGAGACTCTAATCTCTTGCATAAAATAGTAAAACGTGTTTTCTGTCGTGTTTTCGATAAAACATGTTTTGATATGCATTCGTTTGACGTATGATATTAAATTTAACAATCTGTTTTGTGATTATTGGAGTGTCTTGAATTATATTTACAATGACTATGCATCCATGGTTTGAAATGAAACAATAATTGTGTCATTACTTGAAAATGTATAAATTTCATTTCATACCATTGCATTGATATGCTGTTTTGAAATGGATTGACGGGACGTATTGGCACGCAAACCTAAAATGTTTTTGATGAACTATGTGGATTGGATGCTCACTAGTTATGCGATGATATGATGTTACTTGTGGGACGTTGTACCCTTTGTGATACTATGATGATTCCGTAGCTACGAAGGGCGTTTGTAGAGACACGGGTTGCTCGGATACACTTCTGCAGGAGGTATCCGCAAACGTCATTTATTCTAAAGGCTATAGGCGAGGCCGGTTGAATCCACGTAGGGGGAGGATGTGTGTGACGCCACCGTCTAGCACCGGGCGGGGTCCTATACACGATGAGTTAGCCCCAACGAACTCATGGCCAACGTCGGGGTAGAGAGCGTTTTAAAGTCTATGCATAATAAAACCCCCGATGCGCCTGTTCTTGGTCACGGTTGACCTTTGCCAGGATCTTTTTTTTTGCTCGCTCTGATATTACTTGATTTTAAATGGATGCATATATGTTTGTTATCATGTGATTGATTAAATGATTTCAAATTGCTAAACATATCATGTTTTGCTGCGAAATGTAAATTTTTGTTTCAAATGATATTATTTAACACTCCAATTGTTCACCTATGCTATATTATGCTTGATATTTTCCCCCTCACTCACCGGGTATCTTCCCATGATACTCACCCCTCCATTTTCTCTCCTCAGACAGGTCAATTGTGATAGAGTGACGTTACAAACTTTAGAGCGGATTTGGTGTTCACGACGGTGAGATTTACTTTAAATAGAAATATGAAATCTTAATTTAGTTTCGACCCTGCGAGATCTTTACATAGATGTCCGTAGTTGGCCATGTACTTATTTTTGGATGACTGTATAATTTAACTCTCATATTTTATTTGCATTGAGGCGAGTGTGCATATTTGAATGTTACTTGGGAAAATTTGTGTATCTTACATAAAATTTAGGTCCGCTCGGTGTGGCGGCTGTTCATGCTTTAGTTGGGTATGACAGTAGAGGTCTGTGGCTAGGACTGCTAGAAACTTGTAGTCTTGCATTGTTCTGGATGCTGGCGGTGGTGTTTGTTGATTTTGGAGAGATCGAGATAGCCATTTATTTAAATTACAGGTTGATTTTGATTATACAGATTTAATTGTACACAGGAAACCTTCGATTTATGGAGAGGTTCTGTCCGATTTTATGTAAAAATACAGCCGGCATCCAAGAGCAACGGGCGATTGTTCACGACCCCGATTTGGGCGTGACACAATGTGCAGAGTGTTTTCTGTTTCAGAACTATATTGTCACGTAGGCATAATTTAGAGATATAAGAGGGAAGTTTAGTTTAGTGGGAGGTTAGTGGGATAATGAGAGTTCTCCCATTGTTCCAAATTTAAATTTATTAAATTAACTTTTTATTTTTTTATAGTGAAATGCCCCTGCGTGGGCATTTACCAACGGGTACATTAAAGAGAAATGGCATTTTGCAAAGAAGACAATCTTAGCTGTTTTGGACGCAAAAGGAAAAGTTGTTGAGCACAATGCACTTCACAAGGTGCAAGTTTTGGGTAGTTTTGAGTGTGTTGTTCCTTTTTTTTTTTTTTTTTTTTTTTTTTTTCAAGGAAGACAGAAATCTGGTCAGATCAGAAGACTTGGAATTTGGAGTGGCTGGTGACAGGCATTTTTGATGAAATAACTGAATGGGTACCTCTCAACTTAATTCATTCTTTTGTTCGATTTTTATTCTATTTTTTCAATTTTCAACCCAGTTATACTAATTAGATCCTATAATCTGTTCCTAGAATGCAAGTTTATGAGTGGTAATTTCAAGAATCTAAACTTAGAAAAGGATACTAAATTGTCCTTTTCTTTGTTTTAAATTGAACCCATTATATATTTGTCAATGCATTTATAAGAAAACAATAACAAATTTAGTGCTTTACTTTTCAACCAGGAAAAGGAGAAGAAATACATTTGCTTGTATCGAGGGGAGGACATCAGGTGGATAAAAGAGTTCATTGTGTAAGCAAAAAGGATAGCTGCCTCAGCAGGCATTGCCATAGAGTTTGTTTACATGGGAACAAGCAATAAAGCCGACCACGTTGATGAAATCATCAAAATCCTCCCCAAAGATGTAACACACACCCTAAGGAGCCAGAAAACAATGCGGCTCTTCTGGTCACGCCTGGAGAGCATGCTACGCGTGAAGGTTCAATCAGGCAAAACGGTCAGGAAGATAAACTGATGCGCAAGGTCTTAATGACCTTGACTTACGATGGTAGCGGTCAAGGGTGGCAGTCATTGGAGGTGGACCGGAGACCCATATATTGTTCAAGGCAAAGGGTGACTTGCTATTGGAATGCTTTGCCAAATTTGAGCAATGGAAGGAGAAGGGGTCTCAGAAGGGCATGTTTTTGCAAGCAATCAAGGAACGGCTTGGCAAAGCTCATAGTGAGAAGAAGCATTGCAACAAATTGACTTTTCCTATAATTGATGGACATGTTTTGGACGTTGTAGAGTGCCCTGACTGTGGATACCCTATGAAGAAGTATGTTATGTACAAGTGTTGCATTACCAAATGACTCCATGCTCTAAGGCAGTGTGCTTGTGTGTGTTGCAACCTACCTTAACCTCTGCTGCAGTCTAGTATGTTTGCTACTTGTTCAGGTTGTGTTTGTATGCCCTAAAATGACGTTGGAATCTTTCCTTACTTCTAAGTTGCTTGTATTCGACCTAATATGCATTACATGTTAGATTCCCTACCCAATCTTATTATTGAAGGCTTTTGAGAGCTCGGTGGATCAAGTATTTTGTGTTTGAATATATATAGAAAATCAATAAAAAAAAAACATGCAGTTTTATTAATTTTGAAGTGACTCTTATAAGAAATATGCACTTAATTTTGATTTCGTTAGATTTTCAACTCCATAAAAACGGAAAAACTACATGCCATAAATAAATAGCAAAGATTTCTTTCGTTCTTCTTATTTATTTACTATTTATTGTTATTCATTGAAGAAGTCGATGAAAATACTAACATGATTATTCTTTTTAGATATTATCATGAGAGTCTTTAATTATTGCGAAATATCAAATTCATTATTTATTGAACTATATCTTAAATGGTTCTTCAATTTTGCTAATTTGCCAGTAACATTTGATAATTACGTAAGAATTTATCTTTTCAAAAAGAATATATCATATAACTCAGCTTGATTTGTTAACTAGATTTTTATCTCTAAGTAAGTTGTTTATATACAAATAAGTCCTTTTTCATTCAACTTAAAAGTGGTATCATCGACCGCATGTAATTTGTACAATTTCATAATTTTTTTTTAAATTTAAATGTTATATTTTTTAAATTATATACTATTGTATGAATTGTGATATGCCACATAAAGCACCTAAAAATTTATAATTTCAATATAATTCATTTTAATGGGTTAAGTGATGAACTTTTAAATACCATGGCAATTTGTTATTAATGATAAAAGATGTTTGAATCACTACGTACTTAATTGATTTTTTTTTCTCTTATCTATAATTTCTCCAAATTTTATTATTTCCAAAATTTATACTTCAATTTTTAGCATCGCTTTAAGAAATTTTATTAATTAATTAATTACACTTATTGATATTTGCAAAATCTTGCACTCTCTCTTCGAATTCTTGACATTGATTTACAAGAATTATCTGATGGGACAAGCCCAGATAATCTCTTATTTTAAAAACAAAAATCTTTTTTCTTTTTTCAAATTTATGTGAATGTGAACTCTTGGCCTTGAATAAAATCTCTTTTGAATAATTTCCAGCTCCTCCTTTACACTTTTGTACTATCTTATGGACGCATTACCAAGTCTCTTTCATTTCTTGGAATTAATGGATCATGCAAGTATCTTGTTTGGTCCTTTTCCTATATATTAAAATAAAATTTTATTTTTATTTGTATTTACATGCAACCATATCTCATTATTTTTTTTTTTTGAATATCTTTCTATATAAAGTGATAAAATCTAAAATCAGAAATTTGTATTAAGAGCTAAAGTAAAATAAATTACTGTTAGAGTGAAAATGCATATACAAAGTTATATTTTCAGAGAAATAAATAATATTTTATAAAATTTTTACGACATTAAGATTGCCGCTAATACTTTAATGACTTTTGCTAAATGTTGCTAATCAATGTTTAAACTATATATATTAAATTATTTTCTTCAAATTTTGAAGAGCCTTGTGTATCCTCTCCTCAGCGCAACGAGATATAACTTTTTAGAAACTAATAGACTTAAATAATTTTTTTTTAATTATGCTCCATCTTTGCTAATTTATATTAATTAAATTAATGCATTACCTAAAAAACTTCTAATTATTATAAATGAATCTCTAGTTATTTTTTGTTTGGTCTTTCGTTCCATACTTGATTTCAATAACGAAGGAAACACCGAAAAACATAATACAGCAAGCTAGCAAAAACTAAAAAATAAAAATAAAAATAATGATTATAATAATTAAGAAAATCCATTGGCCCTGCACATCCCTGGGTCCTTAAAGGGTGTTCTGAATTTCTTTGGGACAGCTGGTCCTTCATCGGCTTTTGTCCAAGATTTTGTAGGGCGATTAACATGCATTTTCCCCAAAAAGAGGCCTAGGCCCAACCAAGTGACCTCTGGTTTTGTTGGCTTCCCATTTTATCTTCTTGAGTTCTCTGTCTTTTGTTTGTTTGCAGGTCTGTTGTTTTTCACATGCATAAAGATGTCCACATTTAAATAAAGAGTTCACATAAAAATTGATTTTAATTGATACAAAATATTAATATAAAAAGTATTATTTTCAGAAACGATTTAGTCAGGATAATTCAGTCAAGAGTAAAGTTTGCTTCTTGCCTTCTGCGGAGGTGCTTTAGGCCTTGTCACAAGCAGCATTCGAGTAATCCGCTCCACCGCCTCCGGACAAAGTACCTTTGCAACTAAGGTTATCTTGTACCAAGATGGCTCTGTCAGGTACCTGTCTCCTCGGCAGATGCTGGTAACGATTGCTCTTGCACTTCTTTCTGATGATTGCCTCGGTATAAAATGAGCTTGAAACTGGCCGCGAATTACCCACAACCAAGATATTTTTTTAATATATATACAAGAATGAATATATAAAAAAATAAAAAAAATACACAGGTACAAATATTACACCCTAAGACACAAAAAAAGATAAACTAAAAAAAATCAACAGACATCTATGTGAAGCCCATACAAAATATCACAGACATCTAATCTCAACTGCATGTAAAACTATACTAATTTTTTTTTTTTGGTAAGTTGTAAAACTATACTAATAAATATGATAATGACTCATAGAGGAAGTGTTGCTCACCAAGTCTGAATAGATGGTCACTCGTCTAAAGTCGCTCCATGAAAACAAGTTACAAGATAAATGCAAATCAAAGAATTGCTCAAGAGAATCATACCAGATCCATCCACGACACATTGGAATCGGAATCTCTAAGGTCCTCTAAGCTAAAGCAATAAAGAACTCACTCCTAGAGCTGAGAGTCCAGACAATCCTGTCACGTACAACAATAGATGGAAATCAAATTTCAGGATAATCTCCTGAATATGGCCGAGAAAAGATCTTATCCATCTCGAAATCTACTGCTCAGTGCTTGGATAGAACAATGAGTGCTGACGCTAGTGACCCAATGTTGTGAAAGTGAATATAGAAGTTATAAGGATTAATCTTTTGCTTACAAGTAATGGAAAAGAAGAAGGTTCTCATTCCATGTCTTTCTATTATTGAGCAGGCCAAGTAAATTGCTATTGATAGGTTCTCAAAATGATCTCCCTCACCACCACTCACACAGAGACATGCGGTATGTTAAGACTAAAATAATTAACAATATATCTTTTTTTTGTGTTCACTTCCAGTATCTAGGTTTTATCTATCTTTATCTATTCAATAACTTAAATTTTTGAAGTGAATAATAGTTACACAAAATATAAGATTCAAGAGACAAGAGGAAATATAATATTCATCAACGATTGGATCATGTCCATTGTGAGAGAGAGAGAGAGAGAGAGACTTTACTATCATTGTTCTTCTTCCTGAGGAAATATAATATCATTGTTCTTTTATGTAGATATCTCAATTCGATTTTTTAAAGATGTGGTTTGGGATTCAATATGAGGAAGTGTTACTTGTGCAGCTTTCTTTGTTAGCTCAATATGTAGTTGACAGAAAATTGGCCCAGTGGAGGACATGTGACAATTAAAGAAGACATAGGACCACCTTGAATTATTTCACCCGCAACTCTAATTCATGAAGGGTCTTTTAATTGATTGTTCTTGTCACGTCCCGATTCTTAGATCGAGCACACGACAACTATTGCATTACCTTAGAATACAGGTGAGTCTAACCCGCACACCAAAGTGTCGCAAGACAATCCATTTTTCAAAATAATTCAATATTTTCAAACAAATCAACATATATTTATCACACAATAAAAGAACGAACTCAATTTGTCCCTGTTCAAAACATACATACATAAGGCCAATCCGACCATTCAAATAAAGGCAACCCAGTCATTCCAATCAAATCCACTAAAGATAAAATAAATTTCTACTCAAGGGATCTATATCAAATGCCACAAAAAACAATTCCTAAATAAAATTCAAGAAAAAAAGTGGAGATTTTCAGGATAACTTATGCAATTCTAACAAAAAATAAAAAAATAAAAATATGAAAGTTTAATAAGTTTACAAAAGAATTTATACAAAATGTTTCAAAAAGGTCTATCAAAAATTCTGAAAAAAAGGGGGACAAAATTAGTACCCGCAATAAATCTTTCGAGATAATCTTGTATCGAGATACTAATACTAATAATAATAATATCTTAATCTAAGATTGCTATGTGGAAAATTAAAATAAGAAGGATGAGTATACAATAATATTAAAGTATGAGGTATAATTATGGACATGTTAAACAATTATCTCAAAATCATATTACCGTATCCATAAAAATTCAAAATTTATCATCAACAATAAAATTTTTCAAATAAAATTTAATATTCATAATGAATAAATCATATGTATCGAATCATATCCATAATTTTTCCAAAATCATGAGATTGTCAAAATCATAGCTCCCGACAATGGTTTACCGCGACTAAGGGCGGAATCGCCAAGAGTTTTTATACTTTTCTAACTCACAAATACTTTCAATCTTGGCGTTGGCTCGATTCTCCCTGGGTGCTATCAAACTAGTCTGAAAAATAATAATAATAACCTTAGAGATATCTTTCGAGTGCGACTATCTCCTAAGGCAAATGTCCCTTAACCACACTGTCCTATCGAACCACACTGTGTGGAGAATGACTATAGTCATTAGATCATGCATTCAATCACCATTTCACAAATCTCATAGAATATATCAAATTATGTTATAATCATTCAAACAATTCTCAAATCATGAGTTCAATGCCAATATATTCAATATATATTAATAAATATGTTACATTATTTTAATAGAATATTTGAATGTATTTTTTATTCTAAATTCCCTTTTGAAATTCTTCACAATCACAAACTAATTTATAAATCAATTTTAAAAATATTTACAAAATGAAGTAAAATATTTTTTTATTCAAAATCATAATCATGTATCCACTCACTTTTTGGGAGGATAATCACTCTCGATTCAAGTCCAAATCAATAATTTTCTCCTCTTTAAATTCCAATTGTCTTAAATTTTAGACAATATGCACATATTTATCATTTAATCATAAATTAATATTATGAAAAATCAATATTTTTCGCACAACCCATATTTTAATTTTTCTAAATTCACCAATCAATTATCTAATTTTATCAAACCATATCACTAATCTAGGGAAATAATTCCGTTTTCAAGATTTTTCAAATTTTGACATTATATATACTTTAAATCTAAATTTCTAAACTTTATATTTTCAATCTCAATATAAAGTTTATATACTAGTAAAATACACTCAAATTTAAGATAAAGGAAGGAAAATTACCTTACTTGAATCATCAATTTTGTCTCTTGGTCACGTTACCTTCAAAAACCCAAATTTCAACATAAATCCAAATTTGATGTAAGAATAATTAAAATCCAAATTTAGGAAAGAGTGCTACCTCTATTGGAACCTCCAATTTTCATCACTTGTTGAGCCACTTCAAACCCTAGATTTTTCTCCCTTTACAAAACTTGAATCTTCCCCTAAATTCAATATTCTAGGGGCTTGTTTGAGGGGTTTAGAGTTCAAATTTATGGGTATTTGGAGATATTTGATCAAATTGGAGGGAGAGAAGAGAGGGGGAGGGAGAGCCGAGAGGGGAGGGGTGAGAGGTAGGTCTCGGGTGAGAAGGGAGAAAAGAGAAAGGGTTTTGTTTTTGACTTTTTTCTTGTCTTTTTTTTTTTTTCCGTTGTTACAAATGAATTGTTAGAATCCGTATCAATAAACACACGAGTATCATCACCAAAGACTTTCATTATACCTAATCATATAAACTATCAAATGATTATTAATTAATCTCTAAAATACATAGTCCATACATGATTCCTCATAATATCTTATTATACTACACAATCATGGACATATTATATATTTTTCCTACCATAAGGATTTATGTAATACCTATTTAAAAAAAAAAAAAAAAAAAAAAAAAAAAAAAAAAAAAAAAAAAAACAGAGAGAGGCGGTTCTGCGTTTTGGCCAAAACGCAGCGCCTCCCTCTCCCCCAAATCAATTAGGGCAAAAAGCCCTAAGTCTCTTCGTCTCCCTCTCACCTCTCCCGATTCTCTCCCTCTCCTCCGCCACTCTCTTCCCCTCCCTTTCACTGGCAACCGCTGTCCACCACCGCACATGGCCACTGGCATAACCCCGTTTCTCTCTCTGCCTCTCGAACTCTCTCTCTCCTTCGTACACTTTCTCTCCCACAGCCGCGCCCGATTCACCGCCGCCAACACCCAGCCGCTGCTGCTCCTTCCTTCCCGCGAGCGCGCCATAGCCGCCTCACCTTCCTCCCATGAGCGTTGCCCCTTCGCGAGCGCGACTGCAGCTCCTCCGCCGCAGCGCGATCTCTTCTGTGCGAAACTGAGCGCTCCCTTGCGCGATCTCCCGCGAGCAGCGCGATCTCCCGCGAGCAGCGCGCGATCTCCCGTGAGCAGCTCGCGATCTCCCGCGAGCAGCGCGCGACCCAGCGCAAGGCAGTGTGCGAACCCAGCGCGAGCAGCGCGCGAACCCAGCGCGAGCAGCGCGCGAACCCAGCGCGAGCAGCGCGCGAACCCAGCGCGAGCAGCGCGCGAACCCAGCGTGAGCCGCGATCCCAGCGCGAGCGCGAGCATGCTCCAGCGCGCGACCCACTGCTGCCTGCGAAGCCCTCTGCGGCCAGCAAGCCGGGCTGTGAGCCTGCGAGCCACCAGCGGGCCAGCCCACCAGCCGCCGGCCCGCGAGCCCGCGACCGGCTTTCCCTTTCGAGTGCTCACCTGCATCTTCACTGCAGGAGCTCGGATCGAGTTGTAGGCGCACGGACGCTAGGGCTGCAACCTACGGAAACCATAGGTGAGGGAAATTTAAATCCTTTCGATAAATTGAGTGAATTTAGGGTAAGTGATCTTGTATATGTTTAGGATGTATATTATATTCGATCAAAATGTATTTTCTGACATTTTACATGTGATTATTAAGGTTAAGTATAGGATTTTATAGGAATTAGGCTGTTTGATACAAAAGAAGTATGCTAAGGGATGATAGAATCCTGTTAAGTTGAATAGAATAGTTTTCTCAGAGTTTAATTTGAAATGTGTATGAAAAATATTATGGTTATGTAAAATTCAGAGGAAAATTGGGAAAATTGTTAGAAATTAGAGAAAATTTAGAAATATTGGGAATTTAAGATCATTAGTGATGCAAAGAATCTTGGTTATTGAAATTGAAGAATTTGGTATGTGCTAAATATAGGAAAGTTCATAAAACCTAGAATTTGGAGTGAACTAACAATGAAATTGTGATTATTGGTATAGGATAACCTCTTCGAAAGTTGAGAAGGGTTACCTTGGATTAAATTTTGGAATTGGGAGTGGATACCCTCCCTAGAGGTGAGTGGATGGTTCATTGTGTAGTAAATGAGTAAAATGATTTGAAATTCTTTGAAAAATGATTTTGAATGATTTGTACATGTTTTATATGAAACTATTTGTGATTGTGAGATGTCTGAAATAGCAATTTAAATTACGAATGCATCCTATGAAATTATAAATGAATATGTGCCATTTGCATTGGATATTTGATATGTGAATGCTTGTAGCATGATTTTGGAATTTGTTTGATTGATACATGGCACATTGATGGTAATTTGAACGATTTCGAAATGATGGTGCATGAGTGTAATGGCTATAGTCATTCCCTCCACGGAGCGACCCGACGGGGTGGCGTGGTTGGGGTTTTATTGCGAGAGAGGTATACGCGGCCTCTACTCTGCCACGTCGTACTATCTGGATTGCACCCCGGGGAGGTACGAGCCAACGCCAGGGAAGGGGGTAGTGTTGTGATATTGAAATGGAAAATCCCCTGGCGGGCTTCCATCTTGGTTCGGCCAAACGCAGGACGGAAGTGATTTCGATGGGACCTTTGTGATTTTCTGAAAGAACATTTGATGTGGATGCATATTTTATGAATTATCTGATTTATTGAAAATGTTTCGATATATATGAAGTGTTGTTTGAGATATATTTTGACATTCTCACATTCACCCCTTATTTATTACACAATCATATCATTGCACTCCACTCACTGAGTATTTCCCAATACTCACCCCTCTTTAACATTTTTCAGAGGAAGTTTAAGTCTGCTGCAAAAATTGGAGCTTGGGAAGGTTTATTTGCTGTTTTGTGTAAGTATGATAGTGATGTAAGATTATTTTAGTTGATTTGAAATCCATGGAAGGGAAGACTTGTTTACTTTCTTTTTAAATATTATTTTTGGTAAAACTTATTGTTTGAATGGGACATTTGGTTCGAAATGTTGAATTTTGATACTTTCTTTTGATTTTACGAAGTTCTGTACATCTCATACTGTTTGGACTTTACTGATGCTGGTTTGTTTTCTTCAGACAAGTGTCAGTAAAATCCTACGACTATGATTTGGGACTTCATCTGTTTTGATTTTGAAATATCCTTGAAGTGGCTGGGATGACCACATTACATGCGTGCATGTACAGGAACCCCTCCCCATTTGTGTGCCGATGTGGGCTTGTGTGTACTGGGATGGATCGGATAGGTCCTTTATATGTGTATTGTCATATGATTTTTCCCATTTCTGATGGAGGGTGTATTGGATGAGTTTTGAACTGATTTGTAGCCTTGCGGAGTCCCGGTATAAGGGGAGGTTCTGCCCGTGTACCGAGACAACGCGGCGGCTGTTGCGTGGTCGATCCGAGGATCGGGGCGTGACAGCTTTATTGGTATCAGAGCCAGGTTCACGATTTTAAAAGTTCGATGATTTTGAAACATTTTCAAATGTCTCCAAATGTCCCTGAAAGTTTTTCAAAGATTTTGAAAGGGTTTGTTTTAAAAAATTGTGACTTTTAAAGGTTTATTTGTCAAGTGATGTACAAGAACTTTCCATGGATTCTTAGGAAATTAGAAATATTCTTTTTAGGGGGTTAAGCACCTGGGTTAGTATCTATTTTAAATTGTTGAGCTTAGACCCTCTCTGTAGAGCTTTGCTCCCCATGCGAAGAGTAAGGAATCCGAATAGGATCTTTTCTATTACACCTCCACAACCCGAATGATGTATCACTTTATAAATAGTTTCTTAATTGTGATTGAAGACCTACCATGACTTGTTTGGTCAAATGATGAGTACTCTTGTAGAAATTCCTTTGAATCAATATCTTAACAAAGGATTTTTGGATGTCACCCCATTGGAAGAATGTGAAAGTTAGGACGACTACTCCTATCGAGGATAATTTTTTTTTTAGCAGGACCAAAAGAAGGTAGGAGTCTCAACTATTGATGGCAAATTAGGTGTCACTAGAATTTAAAATTTTCTCCATCTCTCTTACTCATTATGGCCATTGATCACAAGCCCTAATGATGACATTATCATAGAAATCATTGTATTTCTCTGGCCTTCATATTATCTGGCGAAGTCAGCTAATTTTGTGGTTCCAGACTGCAACTTGCTTAGAAAGAGTGTAAATTTAGTTGGAGGTAAAATTAGCAAAGGTATATGCAGTTGTATCATGTTACTTGTAGGTGCTCTTGTCCGTTTCAGGCTCTATTGAGCATTTTGTTAAGGGGATATGATATGGATAAGTTTGAATGGAGTTAGCCATTGGGACATCTGACTATACTAAATGGAAGTATGAAGAGGCATGATTTGGTTACTAACATGGCTAGCCCTACTTAATGATAGCAAGACCAAGGTAATGGTATAGTGATTGGTCAAACTATGATGACATATGGGTTAAAAGGATAGATATAAGCATGCCCAACAGTTCATAGTTAGAACTCTATTGCTGTCTAGTTTCACTTGACATTATTACTTCATGGTTGTAATTTGAAAAAGGGCAAAGCTTCCTAAATAAGTTTAAGCAGAGAAATGTATTTATCTTCTAGCTACATAGCTGCTTAGGGCCATTGTTACAGTGTTACCTACTCTATTAATCTGAACTCCAATGTGTTCTCACGCGGACATAGTAATGACGTTCTAAACTCTTGTTTCTTTCTGAGATGAATCTTAGCCTAATAGTAAAAGATTGTTTGTATCCTTATTTGAGATCTAGAAACATCTTTTACCAAAAAAAAAAAAAAGGGGGGGGTTTTGGGGTCGGAATGGTATGTGCTGTAAAATGAAGGGTACTGTGTATTTTTTTTATTTGATGTCATCCTTGTCATGAATTACTGTGGTGAGTGAGACTCGAATCAAATAGTGGCTATGACAATGGCATTGGGAGTGATAAATGTTATGCTTAGCCTCTTGCATGCTTAATTAGGTTGTAGAGTAAAAGTCATTTCGAGGGACAATGGTGTAGTTTAATATAATGGTTGTTATGCTAGAGTTTTATAATTCATCAACACAAGTATCATATGAGATTTTTATTTGTAGAACCCATATTGACTCATAATGTATGTCATGTTACTAGCAGACCAATGGAAAGATCCACCCACATGGACCGAAGTATTTACCCTCTAATATGAGTGCTTGACTTCTTTAGATCAGCATTCTAGTATAAGTTTCTTTATTCATCTCTTGGAAATGAAAAAAAAAAAAAATATATATATATATATATATATATATATATATATATATGTATATATATAGCATTGATGCCCGTGCATTTATCGACACGGAGTTTATGAGTTTGATAGGGACGTAGGTCAAAGGATTACTTGTGTTCTATCATTCTTCTGCCATTGGAAATGGAAAACCAAATATTTAGTTATTGGATTCTTCTGCTTTGAGATTAGTATTTTCGTTATTCATTTATGTTTAATTATTTTGTGGATCATTGAATAAGGTAATATAGAGTGGGTTTTGAGTCTATCTATTGGCCCTGGAGTGGGAAATAATGTCCCTTGTGACAATAGAGTTAGAAATAATGAAGCAGGCATTTCTTGTCTTTAAACTTTGATAATTTGGGGTTATAATGCAAACGCTAGGTGATATGTGGATAAATATGCTTGATTTGATTTAGATAGAATATCGGTGATATTATATGATACTGAAGTTGATTGAGAATGATCGTGATAGAAGTATCTCGATTGAAAAGTTATTCAACTAAGGATTTGAGATTTAAAACTTAGAAGTATTCTAATATTGTCAATGGATTAAGTTTTATCACTTACTCGAGGCCATATTGAGGTGGATCTACACTTCATCGTATACAAATTTGATGATAGATGGGTTTGTATACCTTTTATACTAAGTCTTAAGATTATGTGATGGCCATATACACCATCTTGAAAGTTATTTGTCTCTAAGAATATATGTATTCTGGTTGCATCTATAGTTCATTTAATGAATCTTGAAAGTAGGGATAAATGTGATTATTGATATGAACATGGTAGGATAATGGCCATTCTTATTTAGGGTCCTTTTGGAGGATAATTTAAGAAATTTTCATAGGTTTGAAGTCTTGATAAGCATTGAGGATGGCTATTGCAGCGCGAATGAGGTCCACGTACTTCAATATTTTTCAATAAGAGGTTATCTGAGGTTGAAGAAAGGAGACTAAAGACATAGGTTGATTATTGTATGAGTGGAAATTTTAGTTGATAATAAAGTGTGATTGAAAGGAATGAAACTAAGGGATCCAATTGTATTTTGAAATTTCGGGGACGAAATTTATTTTTAGGGGGTTAATAATTGTAATACCTATTTAAAAAAAAAAAAAAAAAAAAAAAAAAAAAAAAAAACAGAGAGAGGCGGTTCTGCGTTTTGGCCAAAACGCAGCGCCTCCCTCTCCCCCAAATCAATTAGGGCAAAAAGCCCTAAGTCTCTTCGTCTCCCTCTCACCTCTCCCGATTCTCTCCCTCTCCTCCGCCACTCTCTTCCCCTCCCTTTCACTGGCAACCGCTGTCCACCACCGCACATGGCCACTGGCATAACCCCGTTTCTCTCTCTGCCTCTCGAACTCTCTCTCTCCTTCGTATACTTTCTCTCCCACAGCCGCGCCCGATTCACCGCCGCCAACACCCAGCCGCTGCTGCTCCTTCCTTCCCGCGAGCGCGCCATAGCCGCCTCACCTTCCTCCCATGAGCGTTGCCCCTTCGCGAGCGCGACTGCAGCTCCTCCGCCGCAGCGCGATCTCTTCTGTGCGAAACTGAGCGCTCCCTTGCGCGATCTCCCGCGAGCAGCGCGCGATCTCCCGTGAGCAGCTCGCGATCTCCCGCGAGCAGCGCGCGACCCAGCGCAAGGCAGTGTGCGAACCCAGCGCGAGCAGCGCGCGAACCCAGCGCGAGCAGCGCGCGAACCCAGCGCGAGCAGCGCGCGAACCCAGCGCGAGCAGCGCGCGAACCCAGCGCGAGCAGCGCGCGAACCCAGCGCGAGCAGCGCGCGAACCCAGCGTGAGCCGCGATCCCAGCGCGAGCGCGAGCATGCTCCAGCGCGCGACCCACTGCTGCCTGCGAAGCCCTCTGCGGCCAGCAAGCCGGGCTGTGAGCCTGCGAGCCACCAGCGGGCCAGCCCACCAGCCGCCGGCCCGCGAGCCCGCGACCGGCTTTCCCTTTCGAGTGCTCACCTGCATCTTCACTGCAGGAGCTCGGATCGAGTTGTAGGCGCACGGACGCTAGGGCTGCAACCTACGGAAACCATAGGTGAGGGAAATTTAAATCCTTTCGATAAATTGAGTGAATTTAGGGTAAGTGATCTTGTATATGTTTAGGATGTATATTATATTCGATCAAAATGTATTTTCTGACATTTTACATGTGATTATTAAGGTTAAGTATAGGATTTTATAGGAATTAGGCTGTTTGATACAAAAGAAGTATGCTAAGGGATGATAGAATCCTGTTAAGTTGAATAGAATAGTTTTCTCAGAGTTTAATTTGAAATGTGTATGAAAAATATTATGGTTATGTAAAATTCAGAGGAAAATTGGGAAAATTGTTAGAAATTAGAGAAAATTTAGAAATATTGGGAATTTAAGATCATTAGTGATGCAAAGAATCTTGGTTCTTGAAATTGAAGAATTTGGTATGTGCTAAATATAGGAAAGTTCATAAAACCTAGAATTTGGAGTGAACTAACAATGAAATTGTGATTATTGGTATAGGATAACCTCTTCGAAAGTTGAGAAGGGTTACCTTGGATTAAATTTTGGAATTGGGAGTGGATACCCTCCCTAGAGGTGAGTGGATGGTTCATTGTGTAGTAAATGAGTAAAATGATTTGAAATTCTTTGAAAAATGATTTTGAATGATTTGTACATGTTTTATATGAAACTATTTGTGATTGTGAGATGTCTGAAATAGCAATTTAAATTACGAATGCATCCTATGAAATTATAAATGAATATGTGCCATTTGCATTGGATATTTGATATGTGAATGCTTGTAGCATGATTTTGGAATTTGTTTGATTGATACATGGCACATTGATGGTAATTTGAACGATTTCGAAATGATGGTGCATGAGTGTAATGGCTATAGTCATTCCCTCCACGGAGCGACCCGACGGGGTGGCGTGGTTGGGGTTTTATTGCGAGAGAGGTATACGCGGCCTCTACTCTGCCACGTCGTACTATCTGGATTGCACCCCGGGGAGGTACGAGCCAACGCCAGGGAAGGGGGTAGTGTTGTGATATTGAAATGGAAAATCCCCTGGCGGGCTTCCATCTTGGTTCGGCCAAACGCAGGACGGAAGTGATTTCGATGGGACCTTTGTGATTTTCTGAAAGAACATTTGATGTGGATGCATATTTTATGAATTATCTGATTTATTGAAAATGTTTCGATATATATGAAGTGTTGTTTGAGATATATTTTGACATTCTCACATTCACCCCTTATTTATTACACAATCATATCATTGCACTCCACTCACTGAGTATTTCCCAATACTCACCCCTCTTTAACATTTTTCAGAGGAAGTTTAAGTCTGCTGCAAAAATTGGAGCTTGGGAAGGTTTATTTGCTGTTTTGTGTAAGTATGATAGTGATGTAAGATTATTTTAGTTGATTTGAAATCCATGGAAGGGAAGACTTGTTTACTTTCTTTTTAAATATTATTTTTGGTAAAACTTATTGTTTGAATGGGACATTTGGTTCGAAATGTTGAATTTTGATACTTTCTTTTGATTTTACGAAGTTCTGTACATCTCATACTGTTTGGACTTTACTGATGCTGGTTTGTTTTCTTCAGACAAGTGTCAGTAAAATCCTACGACTATGATTTGGGACTTCATCTGTTTTGATTTTGAAATATCCTTGAAGTGGCTGGGATGACCACATTACATGCGTGCATGTACAGGAACCCCTCCCCATTTGTGTGCCGATGTGGGCTTGTGTGTACTGGGATGGATCGGATAGGTCCTTTATATGTGTATTGTCATATGATTTTTCCCATTTCTGATGGAGGGTGTATTGGATGAGTTTTGAACTGATTTGTAGCCTTGCGGAGTCCCGGTATAAGGGGAGGTTCTGCCCGTGTACCGAGACAACGCGGCGGCTGTTGCGTGGTCGATCCGAGGATCGGGGCGTGACAATTTACACTTCTATATGTGATTTTACCATCATATAACAATATAATCATCCATATGCCTCTCCACATAGAATTTAAATTTAAATTAGTCCATAAATTCACTTCTAACATGTCAAATCATCAATATAAAAATCATATAAAACTTATATTGCATTTTAAGTCATTAAGGCCAAGTTTAAAAGGATGTACCTGTGATTATGTTCGAATTGCTTTGGCCTCCCCATTAATTATCGCATAGATTCTCATTTGAGTTCTTGGTTGGGGATCTTGAGGAGGAGCAGCCACCGTGTTGCTCCTGATCTCTATCCATGGAGCGGTACTATCCGATGAACTAAGGGCATTTAATTGACCACTTCTTAAACCACTCGGGTGATCTCGAATCAAATGACCTCCATATATACTTGGGCCCAATTCGGGACACGCAATGCAAAATTGCCCAACTTTCCTATATTGGTAACCTTTGGAGGCTAGATATATGGTTTGAGGTAGAACCTCTTGCAATTCTGATAATACTTTTTCCTCGACCCCATTGACTTGCTCCCTAATGCAGCACTAGAAGTGGAAGCATCAAACTTTTATGGTTGTTGACCCTCGATAATTGGGATGCCACCGTAAGAGCCTGTCTCCTATTCTTCTTGGAGTTTTGGCCCAATGTGAACCCAAGGCTTCTCTTTTTACCATGACTATCTTTAACTCTTCCCCAACTCAATTATCATCTTCTTAGCCCTCAAAGCCAATTTCAGAACATGTTGAAATATATGCCCCTTTGTTATTGACATCTTCTCCCTTATGTTTAAATTCAACCACGATTCAAATTTTGCACACAAAAACTCCTTAGAGTTCACAAACTCTGGAATATATATAGCTAACTCTCTTAGCTCTGTTTCATATTCTGTCACAGTCCTATTCCCTTGTGCTTACTTTAAGAATTTCTCCCTCTTTTGATTCTTATAAAACCGAATGTAGTATTTCTCTTCAAAAGTCTTAAGAAATTCTCCCCAAATAGGAGGAGCAGAAGTCATACCCTTCACATTCTCCCACCAAGTCTTTGCACCCTTGTCCAATAGTTTCATAGCCACCCACAATTTCATTTCGTCATCCAACCTCATGTCGATGACGGTCTCTTGATTTCGGTCATTCCAATCGTTTGCTACTGAGGCATCATATGTACTCAAGAATGTTTCACATCCAAATTATCTTGCCTCTTTAATCAATTTTGACAACTCAATGATACGGAAATCAATTGAAGTAACAGCCGAAAGAGGAAGTGGTGTCCTCAGAGCACTCGGTGCGAAGGTAGACGTCGAAGGAGGAGTCAGTACCTGTGATGGAGCTTGCATTTGAACCCCACAGGCCATCATCACTCCATCACTTGTTGGAGTGCAACAAATGGTAGGGCTGGAGTTTCGGTTGGTGGAACCAAGTGAGTAGGAATTGAAGGAGGTGCATGCAAAGACGATGTGGCCTCTGGTCGATGAGGTAGAGTAGGAGGAATCTCATTCAGATTCCTTATTCTTCTTCGAAAAGGCATAGTTCTATAAAGGAGAAATTGTACTTATATGTAAGACTAGCTGAAGAATTAAATACCTAACCCCATAAAAATAAACTCAACTTTCTAGAACGCATAAGAGGCGTTTTTAAAAATCTTTTGAAAATATCTTAAATACCAAAATTTTAAAATAATTAAAAACAATTAAGAACTTTTGAAAATATTTAAAAATATTTGAAAACCTCTTAAACTTTTACAAAACACGAGTCTAAACTTTAATACCAATAAAATTGTCACGTCCTGACTCTCAAATCGAAAACGTGACAACCGCCGCGTTACTTTAGAATACGGATGAGCATAACCCGCACACCAAAGTATCGCAAGACATTCATCGATATCATTCCATTTTTTAAAATAATTCAATATTTTCAAATAAGTCAACATGTATTTATCGCATAACAAAATGACCAATCCAGTCTGTCCCTATTAAAAATATGCATGCATAAGACTAACCCAGCCATTTAAATCCAAACACATGCACAAGGCCAGTCCGGCCATTCCAATCAAATTCACAAAATATAAAATAAATTCATACTCAAGGGATTCACATCAAATGTCACAAAAAATAATTCCCAAATAAAATTCAAGAAAAAAAATGGAGATTTTCAAGATAACTTATACAATTCTAACTAAAAAAAAAAATTCAAAATACAAAAGTTAAATAAGTTTACAAAGGAGTTTTTACAAAATGCCTTAAAGGGTCCATCTAAAATCCTAAAAAAAAGGGACAAAACTAGTATTCGCAATGAATCTTTCGAGATGATCTTGTCTCGAGGTACTAATACTAATAATACCTTGGTCTAAAATTCTTCCGTGGAAAGTTAAAACAAGATGGATGAATATATAACAATACTGAGTGAGTGAGTAACATGTTATAAAAGTAAATGAGGGATGATTATGGACATGTCAAACAATTATCTCAAAATCATATTACCATATCCATTAAAATTCAAGATTCATCATCAACTATAAAATTTTTTAAATAAATTCAATATTCATAATGAACAAATTACATGCATCAAATCATATCCATAGTTTTTTCCAAAATCATGAGGTTGCCAAAATCATATCTCCTAATAATGGTTTGTCGCGACCAAGGGTGGAATCGCTAAGGATTTTCATACTTTTCTAACTCACAAATACCCCAAATCTTGGCGTTGTCTCGGGTCTCCCTTGGGGTGCTACCAAACTATTCCAAAAAATAATAATAACGATCTTGGATATATCTCTCGAGCACGGACTATCTCTTAAGACAAACGTCCCTTAACCATGTTGTCCCGTAGGACCACACTGTGGGGAAAATGACTATAGCCATTAAATTATGCATTCAAACACCGTTTCACAAATCTCATAGCATATATCAAAATGTCAAAATTATGCATTCAAACGAATTTCAAATCATGAATTCACTGTCAAAATAATCAATATGAATTAATAAATATGGCACATTATTTTAATAAAATATTTAAATGCATTTTTCATTCTAAATTCTCTTTTGAAACATTTCATAATCACAAACTAATTTATAAATCAATTCTTAAAATATTTACAAAATCGAGTAAAATATTTTATCATTCAAAATTATTATCATGCATCTACTCATCTCTTGGGAAGGTAATCACTCTCAATTCAAGTCCAAATCAATGATTTTCTCATCCTTAGATTCTAATTTCCTTAAACCTAAGACAATATGCATACATTTATTATTTAATCACAAACTAATATTATGAAAAATCAAGATTTTCCTCACAACCCAAACTCTAAGTTTTGTCTCTTGGTCACGTCACCTTCAAAATCTAGATTTTCTCCCTTTACAAAACCGTAAATCTCAATATAAATCCAAAATTTATGTAAAAATAATTAAAATCTAAGTCTAGGAATGAGTATTATCTTTATTGGAATAACTAATTTTTATCCCTTGTTGAGTTATTCCAAACTTTATGTTTTTCTTTCTCTACAAAACTTGAATCTTTCCCTAACTTCAACCTTCTAGGAGTTTGAGTTTAAATCTGAGTATTTAAAGATATTTGATCAAATTGGAGGGGAAAGAAGAGGGGGGAGGGAAAGCCGAGAGGGTGACAGAATGAGAGAGGGGTGGGGGTGAGGGGTACGTCTTGGGTGAGAGGGGAAAATAGTTGGGGAGGAGAGAGAAAGAATGAGTTTTTCTTTTTGACTTTTCTCTTATCTTTTTTTTTCTTCATTGTTACAGTTCTCTTTCTATCAACTATTCAAACCTAGATGGGGACATTTGATCATCATAGGACCATATTTTATTATCTCACCTTACTCAAATTTATTGACATAATGTCTGTTTACTTGCTCTGAGTAAATGAACTTTGTCTTGGAATTCCAATTATAGATAAATAATGAATATGGTGCAACTTAAGAAAGTTTAACTCGATTCAAATTTTATTTAAAAGGCTAAAAGAATCATAAATTGGATCTCACGATAATCAAATCGAATTAATCGAAATATAATTTCAGATATTAATGGTAAGAGAGAAAATAAGGCTAAAAGAATTTTAGAATAAATATATAACATTATAAATAAAGGGTTTGTTATATCATCAACATCAACTTTATGGTTGATGGAATTTTAAATTATTAGATATTCATACTTGTTACAAGTGTACCACGATATCTCACCACATATCAATATTCACTTTATGGTTGTAAAAGGGGTTGTCAGATCATCAACATCAACTTTATGGTCGATGGAATTTTAAATTGTTGGATATTCATTGTTGTCACAAGTGCATTGAGATATCTCACTACATATCAATATCTACTTTATGGTTGTTAAAGGGGTATCAATATCTACTTTATGGTTGTTAAAGGGATTTTTATATCGTCAACATCAACTTTATGGTTGATGGAATTTTAAATTGTTAGATATTCATATTTGTTACAAGTGCATTACGATATCTCACCACGTATCAATATCCACTTTATGGTTGTTAAAGGGGTTGTTATATCATCAACATCAACTTTTACTACAAAAAAAAAAAACACAATTTAACGAGAGATTTTAATTACGAAAAAAATTTATCACTATTTTATAACGAATTTAGAGATGAAAAATTTTTTCATTGCTATTTTGTAAAGAAATTTCTAATGAAAAAGTATTTGTGGTCAAATTAGCAACGGATATATTATTCGTGGCTACATTTATCGTAATTAGCAACGAAAAAGTTTTCATTACTAAATTTGTCATTAATTGGTAACGAAAAATTTTTCATTATAAAATTCGTAGTTAATTAGCAATGAATAGAAATTTGGTGACTAAATTTTATCACGAAAACTGTTATTTGTCGCTAAATTTAGCGACGAATACTATTTTCATCGTTAAATTTAGTTATGAAAAAATTTCATCATTAAATTTAGCGACGAAAAATTTTACAAATTTCGTCGCTAATTAGCTATAAAAATTTTCCGTCGCTAATTAGTCAAAAAAATATTTGTCACAAAATTTAACAACGAACTCGAAAATTCATGGCTAAATTCATCACTAATTAGCCATAAAAAAAATATTCGTAGTAAAATTAATCACTAATTAGTTAAAAAAAATATTCATAACTAAATTCGTTGCTAATTTATTATCAGTATTTCAAAATTCATAATTAATTTCGCAGCTAAATTTCTTTTATACTCTATTAGAAAATATTTTTAATCGTATCTCTCTTTTTAACTTATTCAGAATAACGAAATCGAATTGAATATATAGTGAATATTACATTTATCATCAAATTGATAATTTTCAATAATAAATAATTCAACTAATCTGTAATAAACAATTTTTAATTAGTCACAGCTATTGAGTTCACCTTTCATGTTTTTCATCTTTTACGTCCGTTCGCTTCTCTCATATAGTTCAATCGCTTTTAAAAGTTCAGTTGTTCATTTTCATTCGTTATCGTTATCAGTGAGGAAAACAGTAAATCATACATCCGCGTCCAGGAATCTATCTCGTTTGACAAGTAGATCAAATAATAATTTTCAGATAATGATGGTAGTGAGAGGGATAGCTGCTAATAGACGGCTATCTAATTATAGACTATTTTATGGTTTCAAAAAAAAAATAAAATTAAAAAAAAGAATAATAAAATAATAAAATAAAGGAATAAAAGAGAATAAAATATAAAATGTTAATTATTTAAAAAAAAAGATTAATTTAGTGACGGATACAGGAAATCCGTGACTAAATTTAGTCACAAATTTCACTTATCCGTGGCTGTCACAACTCAATTTCTCCTTCCAAGTTCAGATTTGATTTCACGTAGTGACATTTTTTGGTTAAAAAAAAAAAGAAACTCATTTTGCCATGAATTCCGGAAATCCGTGACTAAATTTAGTTACAAATTTCACATATCCATGGCTAAATTTATTATTATTAATAAAATGTGAGCGTAAGATAACAAATTATTAAAAAATCATATTAACAAATCAAATTTTAATTTATTTTTTCTATTATTTTATTATTTTATATTAACAAATCGTATTTATTATTAAATTATATTTTAAAATGGCATTTTATTTTATTTTTTAAGAATAATATTGATTTACTTTTTAATTCATTTATTATTTTATTTTAAGTTAGGATTTTATTATTTTATGAAATGTATAAAGAATTGTCATTTCTTTTTTTAATTAATATGTTATATTTTATTTTTTTAAAGAATAATATTATTTTATTTTTTAAAATCTTTTATTATTTTATTTTTAAAATCTTTTATTATTTTATTTTAATTTAATATTTTATTATTTTATAAAGAATTATCATTTCTTTTTTAATTAATATGTATATTTTATTTTTATTTTATTTTTTAAAGAATAACATTATTTTATTTAATAAATCTTTTATTATTTTATTTTTAGTAAAGATTTTATTATTTTATTATTTTATAACAGATTATCATTTTATATTATTTTATTATTATTAAAAAATGTAAGAGTAAGATAGCAAATAAAAAAGAAAAAGATTGAATAATTAATTGTGTTCTAGTGGTTGTAACAAACTAAATACTTCTCGCGTGAGCTGGTTCAAATCAGGATGACGGCATTTTTCATAGAGAAAAGAAGCCAGCAGGGGCTGGAGCTGGGCAGGCTCACGTACGAGCGGGAGCATGTGTGGTAGGCGGCAGAGTGGGCGCGCGTGCACGTGCTGGTGTGGGAGTGCATGCAGGCGCCGGAGCAGGAGCGCATAGGACGGGCACGTGTGCGAGCATGCAGTCACGGCTTTTGCGCGCTGACGCATTAGCGATGGATTCTGTCGCTATGGGAGATCCGTCCGTCACTAAATTTAGCGATGAAAATTAAAAATCCGTCACTAAATTTAGTGACAGATCTCCCAACTCTGTCAATAAAAATTGATCGCTAAATTTAACGACGGATTTCAGATTCCATCGCTAAATTTAACGTTGGGTTTTTACTTTTCGTCGCTAAATTTTAGCAATGCGTCATTAGTGATAAATTTTCTAAATTTTCATCATTAAATCTATCACTAAAATCGTGTTTTTTTGTAACGTTTATGGACAATGGAATTTTAAATTGTTAGATATTCATATTTGTTACAAATGCATTGCGATATCTCACTGCATATCAATATCCATTTCATGGTTGTTAAAGGGTTTGTTATGTTGTTAACGTCAACTTTATGGTTGATGGAATTTTAAATTGTTAGATATTCATACTTGTTACAAGTGCACAGCGAGTATCAATATCCACTTTATGGTTGTTAAAGGGGTTGTTGTATCATCAATATCAATTTATGATCGATGGAATTTTAAAATGTTAGATATTCATACTTGTTATTAGTGCATTGCAATATCTCACCACGTATCAATATCCACTTTATGGTTCTTAAAGAGTTTTAAATCATTCTATTCCAATCGTCATCATCAAAAGGATCCATGCCCTACATTCATGTCACCCACATACTTGACCTGGCTTGTCTTCCAACCCCTTGCTAACTCTTCAATCGTCCCACCTCTCTTCATAAATCTCAGCACAATTTTTAATAAAATCAGAGAGACAAACTAAAAAAATTAAATTTTATATGACCCTTAAATATATTTTAAAATGCTTATTGTTGAACTTAAAATATATTTTAATTAGTATTTAAATTTAAAAAATTTTAAATTTTTAATAATATAAAATATCACCTAAAATTTAATTTATTTTGTTTTTCACTTTTTTGTTTATACAAAATTATTCTCTCTAGGAAGGTGCCAACTTTAGTGTTGTTAAGATGTTTAATCATTTTATGCTACTTAATATTAATAATGTGTGGATTTGGTAACAGAATACTAAAATCTCTTAATCAAAATTTCAGGTTCGAGTTCGAATATTAAAAAAAAAAAAGAATATTAGAAGAGTTAATCCATAAATGGGATCATGGTTTCTCGAATCGGATTAATCAACTTTTTAGATTTGATGGTTAAGTAAAAAAATATATATATATTGTATGCCGGTTAAAATCACCCAAAGATCAAAGGATATATCAAAGGGTGTGAAATTAGGACTCGTGATCCATGCCCGGTCAAGACTCCAACACAAGCACACTTGATCATTCTATCCACAACCTGTTACAGCCCAAGCAAAGTGTCGACTTGTAAGGAAAAAGAGAGTCGACACCTTCAGAACTCTGATTTACTAACAAGAATTTTGCTAAATTTAGGACTGTGAATTGAAGTGTTTATGAGTCTGAATAGAGAGAAAGATAAAGAGAGATAGAGAGAAGTCAGAAGAGTACAAAAGAGAAGATAGAATAGAGTGAAGAAGAGGAAGAGAGAGAGCCAATGAGAGAGTAGAATGAGAGAGAAAAGTTCATTCATTTCTTGAGTTCTGTTACAAGTGTTATTGCCTATATACAGTACTTGTCTAGTTACAGCAACTACCTAACTGAATTCAGTTGCTTGATGAATCAATCAACTAAATTTCTAACAGTTCTAACTTCCCTTACATTGCTTATTCAGCTGCTTGTTCAGAAGAAGATTTTAGCTGGCATTGCAGCTAGAACTAAAGACTTCTCTTCTGCAGACTGTTACAAATTTTCCCCTTTAAAAATCCCTATCTCAAGGATTAAAATTGGGAAATTGGGCTCTAATGAAATCAAAATCTTTCCAAATAGATTCTTTAGAACTGAGGTTAACCTATTTGATTAGAGCCCGCATTACTAGTCTGTGATTCCTTCAAATAACTCTTCTCTTAAGAATTACTTTTAGTTTCACGATAGCTTGCTTGTCGGTACCAATTAAAGGTAGTGTTGGCATTGTATTCTGATTAGGTCTTAGCTTCTTTTTCAGTAATGATACATGGAATATAGGATGAATTCTTGAGATCATGATCATGTAGCCCAAGTAATGTGAATAGAACATAATCTAGTTAGTAAGGTAGTTAACAAAGCTGTTAGGAGTTAGTTAGATAGTTAATAAGTGGAATATATGAACTACACTTGGGATTGGGGAAGGTATGTGTAAAAATTCAGAGTTCTCAAGTCTCTTTCTCTCCCTCTGCTTTTCTTCCTCTCTTTTTCTATCTTCTCTCTCTCTATTCTTCTCTTCTTCGTCCACTCTATCTGTTCTTTCTATATTCCCTCATAACCTGCCTCAGATCAGTCATTAGCAGCTCTGCAAAGTGATTCTAGCAGCTATCTGAGCAAGCTGGTCATTCTGATCTCCCACTGTCAACTCACTCGAGTTCTTTAAGTTGACATCTCCCCAAGACTATGACAAGAGGCACCGGTACTTTGGGACAAAGTTCCTTTCTTTACACTTGTGTGGACCATAATCCCTTATCTTTCATCTCCATGGCCCTATCTCTGCTTTTTCCTTATAACCCCACAAGGTTACCTTCTTTTCGATTTTGTTTTTTTCATTTAATCAAAAATAATTTATTATTCTTCGTCTACATTAGAAAAATTAGTTTATTATATTTAAAAAATAAATAGCTAAGTTAAATTTATGTTCAGACACGACCTTTTTAAATATAATTATTTAAAATTAAACGTTACATCTTATTTTTAAATAAAAAATAAATTATTCTTCATTTTTTGTGTAAATCCCTTGTGTGTTCAATCCCGATATGTAAATTTAATAATAGAATAATAAATTTTTTAAATCAAAATCTTAATTTTAAATCTTACAAAAAAAAAATAGATACGAGATGATAATAGCTTAACAAAATCTCTCGTGTGCTCAAAAGCCATCTTACTTCTCCATTTATGTGCTTTCACGTGTTGCCTTTAGTCCTTTTTCTTTATTCATAGAAAGCAATTATTAATGTTACCTTGTGCCACAACTATAATGTACCTTACGATCCAACAAAAGAAAAAAAAAGGAAAAAAATAATGTACCATAGTAGCTTTAATTATGAGTTTTTATTTTTAATTGGCGCAAACAAATAATATATACTAAAAGTTATAAATTACAAAAAACAATAAATAATATTTAGAGTTGTAGTTATATATATTATATATAATTTTTTTTAAAGTTAAGGCAATTGCTCCTTTGCTCCACCCCATTCTCTCTATATAATTTACAAGTTACTACTCTCACAGCCTATTTCACGTGCAATGCGATTATCGTGTTTAAGAAAATATTTCTCTAATAATATCTTGAAGAGCATTTTCATAAAAAAAAAAAAACATTTTTTCTCTCTTTTTTAAATATTCGAATATGACTAAAATCTAAAACTATGCATTAAGAAATATCTTTTTTATTTAGAACAAAGAAGTTTAAATAAATATAACTCTCTCCTATATAAATTCTTTTTTTTTCCTCCTGAAGTAAAAGATTTTGAAAGAAATTAAACCAAATTAAATAAATATTTTTTGTGTCCAGTAAGAGATTCATATATTTTAAAATTACAAAATAAAGATAACGCTATTTATAAAATCACTAAATAAACTAAAATTATTATTAAAATTTGAAATTACTCCTTTAAAAAATTTTTCTTGAAATAATTTATTGATATCAGTTAATTAAGTTGGTCTAACTAAATCCATTTTGGGTCATATTGGTCCGACAAATCTCTAATGCTTCTATTTTTTTAACCCATGTTAATTATTAAATACAGAAATAATGAAAATCATTAATTATTATTACTTTTTAAGGGATCCAAGGTTGGCTCCCTGATAACATGCAATTTATTGAATTTATTATTGTTATCATGGTTTGAATTTGAATTGTTTAATGTACTAATGGTTGGTTTTATTGAATTTTATTTTTTAGGAAATTGAAATTGAGGACTTGGAGCAAATTGGGCTTAACAAGGAAATTTTGGAGCTAATTGGAAGTAAAGTGTATAATGGAAAAATTCCTAATTGATTTGAAAGATTAAAAGGAAGGAAAATGTTACTAAATCTCTCATGTTACTAATTCTCTCAAAGAGATTGGAAGGAAAGAGTACATTCATATATTTTCTTTCCAAAAAGGGGCCGGCTGCCTTGCCTATTTAAATGAAGGGCTGCACTCAACAAACAACATAATACTCTCTACACAATACTCCAAGGAGGTGGCTGCATCTTAAGGAGAAAAGAGAGGAACCTCATGACTGTTCATTCAATCTCTCATTAGATTTTATTTTTTATTTTTTTCTTTCTTTTTAGGAACATTATTTTTTATTTTCTTGTGTTGATACTTACTACCATGAGTGGCTAGTTTCTTTATTCTGATTCAAGGGGAATTTTAATCGATTGTTCTTCATTGTGAGGTTATGTTCTTAATTTAATTTCTTGTCTTTTATTCAAGTATTCGTCGATTCTTGGTTTATTTTTATGAAAAATTGGTATTGGTTAATCTGACAATTTAATTCAATATCAATTTTTCTACTGCATCCAGAATTTCAGTGATCCGTAATTGTCATGAATGAATGGTACGAGTAGCAAATAGGTTATACATATTTATGGGTCGTTTGCCGATATTCATTTTAACCTAAGGAATCGATGAACCAAAATCGAATAATTGTACGGCTATCCTGGTTATTTGTATTTTAGTTTAACTGTTTTCATAGAACTTAATGCTGTCATTATTTGATATGGAACGCTATCGTGTCCAATCGATTAATGATAAGTTTTGATTGGATGCTGGGTTTGGTCAATTATTTTAGGAAAACACAAAATTTATTATGGCTATCCTAATAGATTTAAGGTTAAATGCTTGAATTGCAAGAATAATATTTTTAACCAATGATCAATAAGACAATCGAATATATGAACCCTTGAATCGGAGTTTGGTAAATTGAATTTCTTCCTTAAATTTTAGTATTTTACATTGTTGATTTGTTTCTTATTTTTAGGTTATTAATTTTTATTCTGTAAATTTTATTTTAACAATTTGTTTGAAAACTCCCAATTTTATTTTTTTACATTAACTAAGAGATTGAATTAATTAGTTCCATTGGGATTCGACCTGATAACCACTATTGCTACAGTTTGTTATATTGGGGAAATCAGTATTAATTTGAGGGTTTCGACAACCCGACCACTCCCCACGTTAATCCCGTTGCCACGTGGTTGCAAACGACTTTAAAGTTCACCGACGACATTGGGATATGAATAAATCCCAAGTCATTAATACTAGAAACGACAAAGTCATGACTCCTTCGGTGATTTCAACTTTAGGGTACGATGTGACTTCAAATTATGGAAATATATCATGTTGTGTCTTCCTTTGGAAAGCCTATAAAGGACCTATTCATGTAGAGCAAAGCAAAATAATAAAAATAATAATAATAATTGAAGCCCATGGCCTTTGATTAGAGATTGCATACTACTTTGATTTGAATGCTCAAATAGTCTTTCGCATCAAATATTATAGTGTTTTTGGGAGTTGTTTTTTTTTTTTTTTTACTATTATTGGTATTCGAGTTTTACTCGATTAATCCAGTTTGAATATTATAGGATCCATTTTTAGAGGGTTGACTCATCTAAATTCTTTTTTTTTATTACTAAGGTTTGAATTTAAGACATCTGATTGAAGGGATAGAATATCCGATTACGTAACCCAAAGAGTTTGGTGAGTTGTTGCTTCTAGGAGGGCAATTATTATTTTTACTTTAATTTTTTTCTTCTTTTATGTGTACCAACAAATGAGAAGAAAAAAATTATCACCGAATTAGTTTATAAAATTATTTAAATTTAAAAAATTTTAAATTTTTAATAATATAAACTATTACATAAAATTTAATTCATTTTGTTTTTCTTTTTTTTTTATACAGAATTACTCGCTGTGGGAAGATGCCAAATTTAGGATAGTTAAGAGGTTTAATCATTGAATGCTACTCGACTTCATCAAAAGATCAGAGGATATATCAAAGGGTCTAAAATTAGGACTCTTGAGGGGGTCCATGCCCTACCCCTGCATAAAATTTAATTTATTTTGTTTTTCATTATTTTGTTTATACAGAATTACAGAGGTTTAATCATTGAGTTCTACTCGACTTCATCAAAAGATGAAAGGATGTGTCAAAGGGTTTGAGATTCGGACTCTTGAGGGGGTCCATTCCCTACCCCTTACATTAAATTTAATTTATTTTGTTTTTCATTCTTTTGTTTATACAAAATTACTCTATCTGGGAAGATGCCAAATTTAGGGTCGTTAAGAGGTTTAATCATTTAATGCTACTCGACTTCATCAAAAGATCAAAGGATATATCAGAAGGTTTGAGATTAGGACCCTTGAGGGGGTCCATGCCCTACCCCTTACATAAAATTTAATTTATTTTGCTTTTCATTTTTTTTTTGTTTATACAGAATTACTCTCTCTGGGAAGATGCCAAATTTAGGGTTGTTAAGAGGTTTAATCATTTAATGCTGCTCGACTTTATCAAAAGATCAAAGGATATATCAAAGGGTTTGAGATTAGGACCCTTGAGGAGTCCATGCCTTACAATTTACATAAAATTTAATTTATTTTGTTTTTCATTTTTTTTTTGTTTTCACAGAATTACTCTCTCTAGGAAGATGCCAAATTTAGGGCCGTTAAGAGGTATAATCATTTAATGCTACTCGACTTCATCAAAAGATCAGAGGACAAATCAAAGGGTTTGAGATTAGGACTCTTGAGGGGGTCCATGCCCTACCCCTTGCATAAAATTTAATTTATTTTGTTTTTCATTTTTTTGTTCATACAAAATTACTCTCTCTTGGAAGATGCCAAATTTAGGGTCATTAAGAGGTTTAATCATTTAATGCTACTTGACTTCATCAAAAGATCAAAGGATATATCAAAGCGTTTGAGATTAGGACTCCCTTTTTATTTAAATACAAAGGGATGCATACAAATGCATCAATCACCATCACGGAATATAAATCCCTGAAAAATTAACGGGACCCTTTTTTACGATAGAAATCACCTATAGAAATATCCGTCGCTGAAACTCTTCAACGACGGAAATATTTGTATCAGCGACGGATATGCTTTCTAGTAGTGAAAGCAAAGCAAAGCAAATCCATTCTATTATGCATACCCAGGGTAGAGACTCGGATCCCAATCTATCTTCACTGCATTGAGCATGGAAGTTGTTCCTAGCAGCACAACAATGCAAAAGGCACAAGAAAGTACTACTAAACCCACAACCCAAATTTTAGAATTTAACCCCATTTCAATAAATATTAAGATATTATTAAACAAAAACAACACCCTTTCCTATAATTAAAAATCAGAAAATAATTGATGTACAAAAGTAAATAAATTAGAATGATACTAATATTGATTATGAATTTTCATGATCTACGTCTCACAAGGCGACATAACAGACGAACATTAGCTTTGATCATGCCACTAGGCATTTGATTAGGACATTGCACAATGATCCGAATACTTTGTCGCATTTATTGTTTTTGCCAGAACTTCCAATACATGGGAGACATTTAGAAATTTTAAACTTGTAAAATAATGTGCATGATTTCACATTTGTCCTCAAATATTGGGTCATCCATTAAATAACGACCATAACAAATTAAATCTTAATTTTAAATTTTAAAATGAATCATTTGAGATACCAATATTGAAAAAAATTAAAAATAAAAATAGAGAAGATAAAATAAAACAAAAATATTAAAAATAAATTATCTATAGAAACTGATGATGATGATGATGATTCAATTAGTTCAAATTTGCCTATGTTATTCATTTTTATCTAAAATCATTTTCTCAATTAAACTCTTGACACTCATGTCTTTTCGTATACCTTGTATCTAAATTCTCAATGACTTATCCTGAGATTTCACTAATCTCTTATATTTAAAATCTCACTCATCCTAACTAATATGTCTTTGGATTTTCGTTATATATATCCAAATCATCTTAAATAATATTCTCTCATTTTATCCACAATTGAACACTTGGGACCAATCATGGGGAGATAAATATTGGGTAATACTTTAAAATTTTAATTGTAGATATTAAGACTCATAATTTAAAAAACAAAAATGACTTATATCTTAAAAATTAACTTTTAAGATAGAATTGTCATAAAATTTGTGTTAGTTGATAATAAAGACATTTATTCGCAATTTTGACGATCCCTCTATAACCATAAAAAAAATAGCCGAGTGTAAAACCCACTCCTCAATCTCTCAATGCGCTCCTAGTCTTCGCCAAGAAGCCGCCACGTGGACGACAGAGGGTCCCTGCTCAATCATTTAGAACTTCAAGTCTCTAAGAGGACAGTCAATTAATCACAAATTTTCTTCTCCAGTCCCATCACCTCGTGGTTCAAATATCTTATAAACAAAAAAAAAAAAAAAAGAAAATCATTTTGAACTTCAAGGACCACCACACCCCGCATTTACAGTCCTCACACCACATTTGGGCCCCAATCTCATCTCTCTAGTCCTGTCTCTATAAATACCCCAACCAAGTATGCGGATTAATATCACAGCAAGGCCAAAACAAAAACCCCTCTATTCTCTTAGCTCATTGCTTATCCCATACTATGTCGCTAGCTACAGGAGCAACATCCTATATGATCGCAGTAACATCTGCTGACAATGCTCTTGCAAAGCCAGTTTTAACTTCCGTGTCTGAGTCCAAGGAAAAGGAACTCGTGGATGAAATTTTGAACACTCGAGCTTCAGATAGTCGCGATATTGAATTCCATCCTGTTCTCCAAGTCATTTCAGACATCATCAATCTTGCCACTCCCATTGCAAAGGTACATTCTTGTGGCTAATCGTATAACACCCTCTTTTCTAGGTTGTAGGACTTCTACCATAGTCTAGGACTAAACTACTACTCTTCCAACGCCAAAGTTAACGAAACAAATTTTTACTTTGTATTAATACAAACAACAAAATCTTGAATTTGAGTTTTGAGAACGAAAAAATCGGTACAGGAGAACCAACCCTAAAATGAAACTCATAGTGTTCGAACTGAATTAGTCGTATAACTCACGTATCAGTGGATCTAACGCCAAAAAAAGACAAGCACCAAGGGTGGTATTCGATTGATGCATTTTATATAAAAGCTTTACAAAATGATGTTTTTATAGCAAAGGAGAGAGTCATTATATGTGTTAGTGACAACCCAACATCATTCGCACCAGCTTATCTAATAAGTTATATTAAGAGATGAAATACAACATGCATTTTAGATTATAATTTTAAGAGGCTGGACAAGTTGCTTCCCGCCCCCCTTCTTTTATATTCCATCGTTCTTAATGCTTTGTGGTTTTATGCAGGGGGGCAAGGTGGAGTTGGACAGTTCCGAGGATAAGATAAATCAAGCCAATCCTGAGGGTGCCCTGAGGACACATGCTCAGATTCTGAACAACATTTCTTGTGAGGTAAATTGTGTATATCTCAACTTTCTCTTCTCATACTCGACCTCTAGCCATGTGTCTTTGTGGCAATCTGTTATATCTTTATGGATGGATTTGGAAAAAAGAGAAGAATATGATCCAGTGTCTCTTTCCCTTCTTCATTTTTTTTTTTTGGCTCTTTGGCCTTTTCTTTTCTTTTCTTGTTTGTTCTCTCTTTATTTTCGCTTCTACTTCCTATGTTTATTATCCTTAAAAAACTAGGTTGGAGGCTGTCAGTGAGCCAAATTATTCACAAAAATAGCAACACAAAACCTTTTAGTTCTCCTAAATATTGGATGATTGAATGATGTCAAAACATAAAAAGACATTTTATAAAGACAAAGGACTTCCAAATTTATATATTATGTTCTGAATATTGAACTAATTGAGGCAATTCATCTGTATTGATAGATGACATGCAAGTCAGGAGGCATATCAAACACACACGCAACAACGGTGTCAATATTCAAGTTGCTATCCGGCTACTCATGGGAATCCATAGGAGTGTTTACCCTGGCAGCTCTAGCTGTGAATTACGGAGAGATATGGCTCATCGCGCAGCTCTCCAAAACCAACCAACTAGCCAAGTCTGTCTCACTTCTACCATCTGGCCTCACGAAGCAATCCAACAAAGAGAAATTTGAGGTACTCAACAACCTCATTACCACAATAAAGGAAGTGATCGAGCTTATCATTCAGTTCGAGGAATTGCACACTCAGTACATCTTTTTGGAGGTTCCACACATGACTGAGGCATTGGCTTATTTCCCTAAGGCAATCTATTGGACTGTGAGGAGTGCAGTGGCTTGTGCCATCATGATCGGCAGCCTCATTGGCTACAATCCTGATCAGTAAGTATATGTGTCATTAAACTATTATTTTCCTTGACCAAAAAAGGGTGAGCCATTAATTGGCAATGTTAGGCAAACTCTCTCAACTGCGGATACCCGAGAAATATCTGTGGCGACTAACAAAATCAAGGACATTCTGAGCTACCTTAGGAGTAGCCACACATTTTGTGTTCACTACATTGGTAATTAAGACAAATGTTCTTTTTCAATTTTGGAAACTTTGTCTTACTCCTACGAAAGGGATAATAGAATTTGAGGTGATGAATATTCTTGGGTGCAGATGACTACTGGGCACAGGCGAAAATTTATACAAAGCTGGTGAAAACCATTGATTTATCCCGTGATCCAGTAAACATTCTCAGTGCCTTGATTAATAACATCAAGGACGATAGTGCTCTACTTTTCGATGGTTCCACGGGGAAAAAGGTAATTTCGCCCCTCTCAATAGTAAGATTTATTTATTTTTTAATTCAAATATGTCTCATTTATTTTTCTATCTAAGCTAGGTGTTATCAACTTAATTTGTCTCTTGCAAAAAATTGGTCCAATACAGGTGCAAATTGAAGTCCTTAAGGGGAAGAACATCTTCTTTTTAATATCGGACCTCGACTTTCAAAAAGAAGAGCTGGAATCTCTGTGTGACATCTACGCCAAAGAGAAGACAAATGACAATCAATACGAGATAATCTGGCTTCCTATAGTGGATGTGTCGATTCAGCTTCCTATGGTGGATGTGTCGACTCACTGGGATGAGGCTAAACGGGAAAAATACGAGCAGCTAAGGTTGAAAATGAAATGGCTTTCGATAGACAATCCATTATTGATTAAGTCATTGGGGATCAAGTACATCAAAGAGAAATGGCACTTTGTGAAGAAGACAATCCTAGTGGCTTTGGACAAACAAGGACACGATGTGAACCAAAATGCAATTCATATAGTCCTAGTTTCGGGAAGTTTTGAATGTGTTTTTAAACTAATAGATATTGATCACTGGCTCAATGCAAGGATCTTGGACTGGCTGTTCCGAGGCATTTATGATGACATTCTTGATTGGGTACATACTCAACTTCACTTTACTATGTCTTTTTCTCTTCAATTTTCCAACTAGTTATACAAACTTCCAATTACATAAATCATATGTAATATGTGGATGTTGAATTTAAAGTCATTCTGCTTTCAGATCTGATACATTGATTATCAATGCAAAAGATCTAACAATGATTTAAATCTTTTTTTGTTCAACCAGGCAAAGGAGAAGTACGTTTGCTTGTATGGAGGGGAGGACAAGTGGATAAGCGAGTTCAAAGAGCAAGCGGAAAAGATAGCAACCACACCCGGCATTAGCTTAGAGTTGAGGTACATGGGCACAAGCAATGCAATTGAGCATGGCAACCAAATAATAGACCAAAATCACACACTACGCGATCATAAATCAACATGGTTCTTTTGGTACCGTCTAGAGAGCTTACTGCGTATAAAGATCAAATCTGGCAAAACTATCAAAGACGATTCACTAATGCGTGAGGTCTTGATGATATTGACCTATGGCAGTAGTGGTCAAGGGTGGGCAGTGATTGGTGGAGGCATTGAGACTAATTTATTGGTCAATGCCAAGGGTGATGCCATATTAGAATGCTTTGCCAAATTTGATCAATGGAAGGAGAAGGGGTCACAAAAGGACACGTTCTTGCAGGCAATCAATGAATGGCTTAGCAAGTTCCATCGTGAGAAGAAACACTGCAACAAATTGACTTTCCCTATGATTGATGGATATGTTTTGGACATTGTGGAATGCCCCGACTGTGGACGTCCTATGAAGAAGTTCGTCACGTATGGGTGTTGCATCCCAGACCAAGGTGATGCTTAGACTATATTGCGTTTGTTTCTGCTTGTTTAGCTGTGTAAGAATAAAGTTAGAAGTCTCCCCTGGTGAGTGTTCGTGTTTGGCCAATAATCACATGTTCTAGTCCCCTTCCATAGTCTAATGTTGGAGTTTGTGAGAGTGATACTGTATTGCGTGTAGTCTAATGTTGGAGTTTGTGAGAGTTATAATGTATTGCGTGTAGTCTAATGTTTTGAGTAAGTGAGAGTGATATTGTATTGGGTGTTTGCTAATGATATTGGCATAATGAATAAAAATCGTGCATAATATTGAATACACAATGTCTTCACCTTTTCAGCCTGCTTTAATTGGTGCTAGAAATTTTAGTGATATTGAGAATAGGTTCTCTTGAGAGGGGAGCATGGTGAACAAAACATTGTCCAAAACTACGTAATAGAGAGAATAACTGAATCAAACTAAATTGAAAAAAAAAAAAAACGCAACAACAACATTGTTCAATCTTATAAAACATTGTCTCATGAAACATCCTGTTACATTCAGGAGACTCACCGGTGGTTACTAACAACTCTCACCACAATAACAATATTGTGAAGAATCCATGCATCAATTTTTGTTTTTATTTGATTTTGACTGATTACTTAACCCAACTCTCCTCTTTTACTGAGAGTTGGACCAAAAAGTTTTACACTATTGATGATGAGAGTGAATGAAAACATTTTAGAGAATTATCTTCTATAGAAAAATTAATCTCTAGAGTCAGAAATTAAGTGAGAGTATCAAGAAAATTTCAAGTAGGAAATTATCTTTATCATTGAGTTCACTAGATTTAGAGTTGAAGTATCGTCATATAATAGTGGTGGTTTGATTTCATGTTCACCACCCCGACCGTACGTTTGTTCGAGAGTTCACAGTCTCGAATTTTTGAAAACTTACACATCGAGATATTTATCCTCAAATTCCAATCTATTTATTTTTTCATGATTTTCTACGCTTCTGCATTGAGAATAAATCTAACATTGGTATCAGAGTATGTATAAATTTATTAAAATTTTTTGAATTTTTTTCGGGTATAAAATGTGTAGGCAAAAATTTAGGATACGGATTACGAATGAATTTCGTGAATTCAAAGATATCAAAAGATTACCCATGACCCAAGGAACATGAATATGTTTTTTCTTTATTTTTAAAGCACATATAAGCCATAAAACTACCAATCAAAGTTCTAACCATGCACAGTGATCCCGAACACAAAATCTTAGATCCGTCAAGTTAGAGGGCGAATTTTTTATAAAAATACTCTAGAAATGTTATTCATGCTCTGATCTATAATTTGATATATTATTTGTGAGATTTGGTTGCCGGAATTTGAATTTCTCTGTTGTTTGCGGAGGGCACGATTGGGATGTTTAAATGGCTAAGTTTAGAGCTTAAATCTTCCAATAAATACTGTTTAAAATAATTTTGGAAGTTTAATTTTAGTTTTCCAACAAAATCCACGCCTGAAATGGCCAAAAAATAAGTTTTCCCACAGCCGGATCAAGATGACCCGGTTGCAGGTCAGTCGGGTAGAGAAGACGTGGTCCAGACATGCAGAAGCATGGCATGCATGCGCAATGAGGTGCGTGATGCCCGCAAGAGCAGGCGTGTAGGCATCACACATGCTGAGACGCATGACGGGTCAAGGAGCAGTCGAGGTCGATCCAACCCGGAACTGTGTTCAATCCGTGTCCCAACCTGGGACGCGACTTGGGGCTCGCATGAGCATGCGTATGTTGAAAACGTAAGGAAGACCATTAGAAATGATAGGCTTAGAGCTAGGTGTGTCGAAGTAAGGAAGCAACCCTTATGGGTCATTGAGCGCACAGTCGAGCCTGGTACGCAACAACCGCGTGCGGATGGCATGGAAAAGGAGTCGATGCTATCCAGCAGCAAGGAGAACATGAACACAGATGTTTCAGAGGCCCCAAGGAGTTCTAGCATAGAGATAGTAAGCAAGCAAGAGTTCAAGTTAGAGGGGTCGAAGCCCAAAATGGAAGAAACGCACCACCCGCGAGCCTTTGGAGCCTAACCACGTAGCTGAGAACCCATGAATAGTAGCCTAACCAATCTAGGCCCTCTTGGGTTCCTAAAGGATGCTAGAGAAGATTTAGAACCTTTTGGAGAAATGACCCAAGGCCTAGCCCATGATCCAAGGCCCAACCCAAGAGGGCCTGGCCCACTTTACAGCCCATGAGTAGTCAGATTAGAGTTTCTCGTTTGATTGGGTTTTGTTTATTTCGTAGGAATTCTTTGGTAGGAAATTAACAAATTTATCACTACAAAAAAACATGCTTTTAGTCACGGATTTTTGCGATGGAAAAAATTCATCGCTATTTTATGACGAATTTAGTGACAAAAACTTTTTCGTCACTAATTTGCCTCAAAACTTTCAACGAAAAAAAAGTCGTAGCTAAATTAGTGACGGATATATCATTCGTGACTAAATTTGTCGCTAATTAGTGACGAAAACGTTTTCGTGACTAAATTCGTCGCTAATTGACGACAAAAAATTTTTCGTTGCAAATTTCGACGCTAATTAGCGACGAATAATATTTCGGAGCTAAATTTTACCACGGATACAGTTATTCGTAGCTAAATTTAGCGAAAAAAAAGTTCGTGACAAATTTCATCGCTAAATTTAACAACGAAAAAATTTCGTGACAAATTCTATCACTAATTAACTACAAAAATTTTTCGTCGTTAAATTTATCGCTAATTAATCACGAAAAAATATTTGTCTCTAAATTTAGCAACGAACTCTAAAATTCGTGGCTAAATTTGTCACTAATTAGCCACAAAAAAATATTTGTGGTTAAATTCGTTACTAATTAACTACAAAAAAAGTATTCATGACTAAATTCGTTACTAATTTATTATCTATATTTCAACCAAATTGAGAATTTTTAATAATAAATAATTCAATCAATCTGTAACAGATAATTTTCAATAAGTCACGGTTGTGAAGTTCACCATTTATGTTTTTCATCTTCTACATCCGTTCGCTTCTTCCATATAGTTTAATCGTATTTGAAAATTTAGTTGTTCATCTTCATTTGTCATTGTCATCAACAAAGAAGATAATAGATGATACATCCATGTCTAACGATCCGTCTTGTTTGGCAAGTAGATCAAACATTAGTTTTCGGAGAATGGAAATAATGATACAGATGGCATGGATGGTTACTGATAGGCGGCTATCTATTTTTAAACTATTCTATGGATTCAAAAAAAATAAAAAATAATAATAAAATAATAAAATAAAAGAAAAAAGAAGAAAACAAAATATATAATGCAAATTTATATAAAAAAGATTAAATTAGCGACAGATTTTACGACAGATTTAGAAATCTGTCGTTAAATTAGCAACAGATCGAGAAATACGTTGCTAAGTTAGCGAAGAATACGGAATCCATCGCAAAATTTAATCTTTTTAATTTAGAATTTTATATTTTTTTACTTTTTCTTTTTATTTTATTAATATGTTATATTTTATTTTAATATGTTATATTTTATTTTTTAGCGACGGATACAAAATCCATCGCTAAATATAGCGACGGAAATCCCAATCCGTCGCTAAATTTTAAATATATAATTAAATAAAATATAATATTAATATAATAATTAAATTAAAAATTAATTTAGTGACGGATTTGAAATCTGTTGCTAAATTAGCGATGAATTTGAAATCTGTCGTTAAATTAGTGACGAATTTTCATATCCGTCGCTAATTTAGAGATGGATTTCAAATCCCTCGCTAAATTTAATCTTTTTTTTATTAGAATTCTATATTTTTTATATTTTTCTTCTATTTTATTAATTTATATTAACAAATCATATTATTATTTTATAATATTTTAATTTAACATTTTATTTTATTTTATTATATTTCATTTTTTTAAAGAGTAATATTATTTAAATCTTAAAAAAAACCCATAAAAATCAATCAATCAATTTATTATATTATAATATTATAATATAGCATTTTATTTTATTTTTTTATATTTTATTTTTTAAGAATAATATTAATATATTTTTTATTTCATTTATTATTTTATTTTAAGTTAGCATTTTATTATTTTTTATTTTATAAAAATTTAAAATATTTATTATTCTTAATTAATATGTTGTATTTTATTTTTTAGCGACGGATACGGAATCCGTCACTAAATTTAGCTATGATTCGCTAAATTTAAAATGTATAATTAAATAAAATATAATATTAATAAAATATTTAAATTAAAAATTAATTTAACGACAGATTTATTTTCCGTCGCTAAATTTAGCGACGGAAATCCCAATCCGTCGCTAAATTTTTTATATATAATTAAATAAAATATAATATTTATATAATATTTATATTAAAAATTTAATTTAGTGACGGATTTAAAATCCGTCGCTAAATTTTATCTTTTTTTAATTAGAATTTTATTTTTTTATTTTTTTATTTTATTAATTTATATTAACAAATCATACTATCATTTTATAATATTTTAATTTAACATTTTATTTTATTATATTATATTTCATTTTTTTAAAAGAATAATATTATTTAAATCTTAAAAAAAACATATATTTTATTTTATTTAAATTATATTATTTTAAACCATATGAACAAATCAATTTATTTTGTTATAATATTTGAAAATAGTATTTTGTTTTATTTTTTATATTTTATTTTTCTAAGAATAATATTAATATATTTTTTAATTCATTTATTATTTTATTTTAAATTAGTATTTTATTATTTTTTATTTAATTAAAAATTATCATATTTATTATTTTTAATTAATATTATTTTAGGCTGGTGGTTATATGCTTTTACAGATAATAAGTAAAAAAAGTTATTATATTTATTATTTTAAATTGTTATTATATATTATTTTAATATTATTACAAAAATGTGAAGGAAAGATAATAAGTAAAAAAAAATTTGTATATCACATATTAACATTTGGCTCGGTGGTTATATGCTTTTCCAGTTTTATGCATGTGCAGGAGTTCGAACCACGGTGGAGGCAAAGTAGAGGCATTTTTCAAGAATTAAGTGACGGGGCGGGCGCTGGAGCGGGAGTGTGGGCGGGCGCGTTTGCAGGCGGGTGCAAGCTCGAGCGTGCGCGCACACTTGCAGGCTGGTGCTGGCTCGGGTGGGCGGGTGGGGGCCCATTCAGGCATGTGCGCTCCCTTGGGCATTTTGAATTTAGTGACGAATTTGGAATCCGTCGCTAATTTAGCGACGGACTTTTTTTTATCGCTAAATTAGCGACGGATAATTTTTCCGTAGCTAATTTAATGACGGATAATTTTTTCGTCGCTAATTTAGCGACGGATAATTTTTCGTCGCTAAATTCGTGACGGATTTTAGTGACAAAAATTATCCGTCGCTAAATTTAGCGACGAACTTTAGATTTTCGTCGCTAAATTTAGCAACGGATTTTTTTCTGTCGCTAATTTAGCGACAGATAATTTTTCATCACTAAATTTTGCGACGAATTTTAGCGACGAAAATTTATTTATTGCTAAATTTAGCGACGGATTTCCAATTTCCGTCGCTAAATTTTTGCAACGCGTTATTCGCGAAGAAAAATTTTTCATCGTTAAATCCGTTACTAATGTTTTTAGCGACGAATTTTTTTAAAATTTTTATCACTAAATTTATGGCTAAAAGTGTGTTTATTTTGTAGTGTATGTTATGGGCTTTGTTGTAGAAAAGTGTCACTCCAAAACCCTAATAGTATAAATACTAAATGAGGTACTTTATAACCCTAATTCTTGCTCTGGCCACTTTTTATATTCTATTAAAGCAAGAGTTTTCTCTCTACCTATCTATAATGAACAACATCTTAGTGAGGTAGTTAGAACTCCAACTGCCGTGTAACTGAGCTAGCTATAGAATTAACTAACTCAAGTAGTTAGTTAGGATGACAAACTACCTATTAATACTTGTAAGAATAACAGACGTGTAAGGAATAGCAAGTATCTTCTCATTCTTTCTTAGTCCTCTATCTCTCTTCTCCTCTACCTGCTCTCTCTTCTCCTCTCTCCTCCTCTTTTCTCCTTCTTTCTTCTTCTCTTTTCTCAACTCTTACTCTATTGCAACATACCACAATCTTAGTAGTTACCTCTCTCATTTCCCAGTTCAGAATCAAACTATTGTTCCACTGTGCTGCATCCATTGTTCAGCAATTTTTACACTCAGGTTGTTACAAATTTGGTATCAGAGCAGGTTCTTGATTCTCAAAAGGTCATCCATGGCAGAAGGAACACGTCAGAAGTTCAACGAAGAGCAATTCGAGAAGCATAAAGCTCATGTGCAAGAATTGACACTTGAATGTAAAGAAAACCACTCTCATCTTGACAAAAAGATAGAAGAATTGAAAGAAATGATGGCTAATCTAGGAGCTAAGATAATCTTAGCAAACCAACCTATCAAGAGAAACATGAAGGAATGAATATGAATAGAGGGTTAAACTCTCCAATACTACCTATTACCAGTAATGGAAGAAAATGAACATAAGGAGAGTCACAAGTGATTAAGAAGGACACCAACATTAAAGGGATGATTCCTAATCCTCCAAAGATTAAACTACCGATCTTTGCAAGAGAAAACCCTCGTGTGTGGCTGTGAAAATGTTTGAAGTTTTTCAGTGTGTATCATATACCCAATCATCAATGGGTTGACACAGATAAAATGTATCTAGAAGGTAAAGTAGAGGTCTGGTACCAAGGCTTGAAGCTGACTAAGAGAGAGGTTAGTTGGGAGGAGTTCTCCAAGATGCTATGTCAAAGGTTTGAGAACAAAGGAATGCAGGACAAGATAGAGGAATCTAACAAGTTACAGCAAAAAGGAACCTTGGCAGAATATCAAGAAATGTTCAAGGAATTGTAGGCCAACATATTGATCAAGAATCCAAGTCTTCATGAGTCTTATTTCATTTCGAGTTTCATCAGTCAGTTAAGGGAAGAAATTAAGCCCATGCTTAGAATGATGAAACCCACAACGCTTGTACAAGCCTTTGAAATTGCTACGTTGCAAGAACAATCATTGGAATTGGTAAAGAAAAGCAGACATTCTGGATCAAACATTCAGAAGGAAGTAAACATCAGCAAGAAGCCGTAGTGGAAGTATAACAACAATGACAAGATGCAAAGATTATTTCCCCAGGAGGTTCATTACAGGAGGAGTAACAACTTATGTTTCAAGTGTGGTGGGAAATTTACACCAGGACACCAATGTAAGTCCAAACACTTGAATTTTATTTTGGCAGTAGATGAGTAGGAAGAAGAAGAAGCTGCCATTGAAAAGGGGGAAACAAGCAACACATGTGAGGAAGCACTGGAGGTATCATTGTGTGCTTTATCCAATTCAATACATAGACAAACCATTGCATTGCAAGGGACATTAAAAGGGAAGATAGTATCCATCTTGGTGGACACAGGCAGTTCAAACAGTTTCTTACATGAGAAATTGGAGGAGGAATTACAATTGATTACAGAACTAGTTGAGCTTCTACAGGCTGAAATAGCAGATGGCAGCAAGATCCTTAGTACTACACAAATCAGAAACATGAAATGGAAAATACAGAGGTATCATTTCTCCTTTAATTTGAGAGTAATAGCCTTGGGAAGGTAGGATATTATATTGCGAATTGATTGGATGTATAATTATAGCCCAATTACATTTGATTTTAAGAAGTTACAAGTGAGAATTTTCAATGATGAAGATGAAGTAATTTTGGAAGGGAAAGCTAAACAACCATTGATGAAGCTGATCAGGGAAAAAGAAACTAAAGAATTTAGAAAACAGCAATTACAAAGTTGTATGTCTCTCACACTAAATTCAGAAGACCAAAACACCAAAATACCATAAGTTATTTCTCTGGTTCTGTCTAAGTTTGCAGAGGTTTTTTCAAAATCTGCAACAATTCCTCCTAAAAGACAGCAGGACCATTCGATTCCTCTAAAACTAGGCTCCCAACCATTCAAACTCAAACCTTATAGATATCCCTATTCTCATAAATCAGAAATAGAGAAACAAGTGTAGGAAATGTTGGACAAGGGCCTGATAAGAGCCAGTACTAGTCCATTTGCCTCACCTGTATTGCTGGTAAGGAAGAAGGACAACTCATGACACTTTTGTGTGGATTATAAACAACTAAATCAGCTTACCATCAAGAACAGGTACCCCATTCCTAACATTGATGAACTATTAGATGAGTTGTATGGTTCCAAAGTCTTCTCCGAGATCGATTTGAGGTCAAATTATCATCAGATCATAGTGAAATCTTCAGATGTTGAGAAAACAGTATTTCAAACTCATCATGGCTATTTTGAATTCCTCGTTATGCTTTTTGGTTTAACAAATGCTCCGACTACATTTCAAACTCATCATTGATTAAGCCATCATTAATCAAGTACATCAAAGAGAAATGGCAATTTGTGAAGAAGACAATCCTAGCAGCTTTGGACAAACAAGGAAAAGTCGTACCACTACAAAAAAATACGGTTTTAGCGACGAAAAAAATTCTTCGCTATTTTGCGACGGATTTAACGAAGAAAAATTTTTTCGTCGCTATTTTGCAACGAAATTTACAATGAAAAAGTATTTGTGGCTAAATTAACAACGGATACATTATTCGTGGCTAAATTCGTCGCTAAATCCATCGCTAATTGGCGACGAAATATTTTTCGTTACAAAATTCGTCACTAATTAGCGACGAAATTAGGAATTCGTCGCTAAATTTGAAATATAATAAAATAAATTATAATTATAATTATAATTATTAAATAATAAATTAATTTATTGGATGCTAAATTTAGCAACGAATTCTGAAATTCGTCCCTAAATTTGAAATATAATTAAATAAAATATATTATTAATAGAATTATTAATAAAAAATAAATTTAGCGATGAATTTGGTTATCTGTCACTAAATTTAGCGACGAATCCCAACTTTCGTCCCTAAATTTGAAATATAAATAAATAAAATAATAATATGAATATAATTATTTAATAAAAAATAAATTTAGCGACGAATCTCGAAATTTGTGACTAAATTTGAAATATAATTAAATAAAATAATATTTTAATATAATTATTAAATAAAAAATAAATTTAGCGATGAATTTGGCAATTCGTCGCTAAATGAATTAAATATTTTCTTTTTTATATTTTATTTTTTTTTAGAATAATATTATTTTATTTTAAATTAGTATTTTATTACTTTCTAACAAATTATTATTTTATATTATTTTATTATTATTAATAAAATGTTAACGTAAATTAACAAATTAAATTAGTTTTTTTTATTATTTTATATTTTTATTTTTTAAAGAATAATATTATTTTATTTTTTTAATATTTTATTATTTAGCGACGAATTATAAATCTATCACTAAATTTAGCAACGAATTCCAGAATCCTTCGCTAACTTACCGACGGATTTAAAAATTCATGGCTAATTTAGTGACGGATTCCACAATTCATCGCTAAACTTAATTTTTTTTAAATCAACATTTTATATTTTATTTTATTTTTTTATATTGTTAAAATTAGCATTTTCTATTTTTTATTTTATTAATTTATATTAACTAATCATATTTATTATTTTATAATATTTTAAATTAGTATTATATTTTATTATTGAATATTTTTTTAAAATTAAAAAATATTATTTTATTTTAAGTTAGCATTTATTATTTTTTTATTTTATAAAAAATTATTTTATTTTTATTTTATCTTTTTAATGAATAATATTATTTTATTTTTTAATTCGTTTATTATTTTATTTTTAAGCTAGCATTTTATTATTTGACAAAATATCAATATTTTTTTATTTAATATGTTATATTTTATTTTTATTATATCTTTTTAAAGAATAAAATTATTTTATTTTTTTAAATCTTTTATTCTTGTATTTTAAATTAACATTTTATTATTTTATAACAAATGTTAGAGTAATCTAACATTATTATTAACATTTTAAACTAACATTTTATTATTTTAAACTAACATTATTATCAACATTTTAAACTAACAAATATTTTTTAAATCATTTTATATTATTTTTATTACTTTTAGAAAAATCTTATAGTAAGATAATAAGTAAAAAAAAAAAGATTAAGACTAGAGGTAACTTTCGGTCTGGGGGTTGGGTGCTTATATATTTTCACCACAGGTTTGATCCATGGGGGAGGCATGCTGGAGGGATTTTTGAGGGATTTTTCCCAAGGGCGTCGGCATGAGGCAGTAGGGGTGGGCGCATGGGCGGGCTGGCGTGCACAGACTCGGGTGAGGCTGCAAGGCGGAGCATGAGGTGGAGCATGGTGGGTCCCGGCGCATGAGCATGGGCCAGTAGTCAGGTCGGGCTAGGGCGCGTTCTTCACCTTTGCTCGCTTTTGATTTGCGATAGATTTCAATCCGTCGCTAAATTTAAATTATAATTAAATAAAATATATATTAATATAATAATTAAATAAAAAATATATAAATTAGCGAGAGATTTCAAATCTGTCGCTAATTAAATATATAATTAAATAAAATATTATATTAATATAATAATTAATAAAATATATTATTAATATAATAATCAAGAAAATTATAAATTATAAATTTAGAGATAAAAATTAAGTATCCGTCGCTAAATTTAGCGACGGATCTGATATTTTCGTCGCTAAGTCCGTCGCTATTTTAGCGACGAATATCTATATTTCGTTGCTAAATTTTTGCAACACGTCATTAGTGACGAAAAATTTTTCGTTGTTAATGTTTTTATCGACAAATTTTTTTAAAATTTTCATTGTTAAAATCGTGTTTTTTTTGTAGTGTACACCAAAATGCCATTCATATGGTCCAAGTTTTGGGAGGTTTTGAATTTGCTTTTAAACCACCAAAAGAAATTGAATCCCACTGGTCCGGAAACACATGGAATCTGGAGTGGTTGGTCCATGGCATTTATGATGACATTCTTGATTGGGTACCTTCTCAACTTTACTTGCCATGTGTTTTTCACTTCAATTTTCCGGCTAGTTATTTTTTCTTTTGGTACCATGATTTTGCCACTACCCAATATCCAGATTTTCGCTCTGACTAATCTGGATCGATCACTGTGGGGCCCACTGAGGTGAGGAGTCGAACTCCCGCATACTTAAGGGGCAACAGGTCCCTTACCACCTGTGCCGATCTTTGTTGGTTCCAGCTAGTTATATGTAATATGTGGAAGTTGAACTTAAAGTCATTCCACCTTCAGCTCTGATACCATGTGAAAATTGTTCATTACTCTTTAAATATACATTGATTATGCATGCAAAAGTTCTAACAACGATTTAATTTTTTTTTTTTTTTTGGGTTCAACCAGGCAAAGGAGAAGAAGTACATTTGCTTGTATGGGGGGGGGAGGACATCAAGTGGGTAGAAGAGTTCATAGAGCAAGCGAAGAAGATAGCAACCTTAGCTGGCATTAGCTTCGAGTTGGCGTTCATGGGCACAAGCAATGCAAGTGGGCATGGTGACCAAATAATCAAAACCCTCCCAAAAGACCAAACTCACACATTACGCGATCAGAAATCAACATGGCTCTTTTGGTCACGTCTAGAGAGCTTACTACGTATAAATATCAAATCAGGCAAAACTGTCAAAGATGATTCACTAATGCGTGAGGTCTTGATGACATTGACCTATGATGGCAGTGGTCAAGGGAGGGCAGTGATTGGCGGAGGACTTGAGACTAATTTGTTGGTCAAGGCGAGGGGTGATGTTATATTAGAAAGCTTTGCCAAATTCGATCAATGGAAGGAGAAGGGGTCGCAAAAGGGCAGGTGTATGCAGGCAATCAACGAATGGCTGAGCAAGGTCCATAGAGAGAAGAAACATTGCCACAAATTGACTTTCCCTATGATTGATGGGCATGTTTTGGATATTGTGGAATGCCCCGATTGTGGACATCCTATGGAGAAGTTCGTCATGTATAAGTGTTGTATCACAGACTAACGTGATGCTTAGACTAAATTGCGTTTGTTTCTGCTTGTTTAATCGTGTGAGAATAAAGTTAGAAGTCTCCCAGGTGAGAGTGTTCGTGTTTGGCCTATAATCACATGTTCTAGTCCCCTTCCATAGTCTAATGTGTGAGAGTGATTATGTATTGCGTCTAGTCTAATGTTTGAGTTTGTGAAAGTGATAATAAATTGCGTGTTTGCATATGATATTGGGATAATGAATTGAAATGGTGCATAACATTGAATACACAATATCTTCATCTTTCCAGCCTGCTTTAGTTGCTAGTAGAAATATTAGTGATATTGAGAATAGGTTCTCCTGAGAGGGGAGCATGGAATTGAAATTGACGTCCCTATTCAATTACCATTCCAGGAGAGGCTGCAAGCACAATTTCCACCAAGGCAAGGAAGGAATACAAAATTCAATAAGCAAGCCACTGCTCATCATCCAATTTTGATGTGCTCTCTATGGCAATCACTGAAGCATACCTGAGTTTTCCAACCATTTTCAACAGACCTCACAAAAGAAAAAAAAATAATATCAACTAATAATCAAGTTAATGTAAAAATTTTAAAGAAATTTGGGGAAAAAATGGAATCTGAGGCATATAAGGTTCATACAGTGGGTACAGCAGCATCACCATAGGCCCGCAGAAAATGAGGAACACAAAGAATATCAGCAAAAAACAAGATTTCCGGCCAGTTTATTCTATGTGACATCTATGAGAAAGAGAATAGAAGTGGTAGCAACTATGAGATAGTGTGGTTTCCAATCATCAAAGTGTCGATTACTTGAGATGAAGCTACCTTGAAAAAGTATGAGCAGCTAAGGTTGAAAATGAAATGGTTTTCAAAAGATCCATCATCAATTAAGGCTCCAGTAATCAGGTACATTAAAGAGAAATGGCATTTTGCAAAGAAGACAATCTTAGCTGTTTTGGACACAAAAGGAAAGTTGTTGAGCAGAATGCACTTCACAAGGTGCAAGTTTTGGGGAGTTTTGAGGGTTTTTTTTTTCTTCTAGAAAGACAAAAGAAATCTGGTCAGATCAGAAGACCTGGAATTTGGAGTGGCTGGTGACAGGCATTTTTTATGAAATAACTGAATGGGTACCTCTCAACTTAATTCATTCTTTTGTTCTATTTTTATTCTATTTTTATTGTTAAAAAACAAGATATCAACGATGAAAATATATATTGTTGATAGTAAAGATTTCATCGCTAAGAAGTATTAGTGACGGAAATTTCCGTCGCTAATTTCGTTGCTGAAAATCTTCTCACTAAAATTAGTAACGGAAGACTATCGGCCACTAAATTTTCAAACGGATTAACGACAGAATATTTCTATCGTTAAAACTTTTCATCGTTAATCCGTCGCTAATTTCAAACAATATATAGAACTATCAGCGATGGAATATTTTTATCGCTAAAAATTTCATCATTGATAGCTTTACATAATCGGCGAGTGCGAGACTCGAACCCGGGCATGCAACAAGACTTTGAGTGGTGTGACAACCACTATGCAACAATGTTATATCTAATCATCTTCTTTTTATTATTTGTTATCTTACTCTCACATTTTTTTAAGAATAATAAAATAATATAAAATACTAATTTGTTATAAAATAATTAAATAATAAAATACTAACTTAAAATAAAATAATAAAAGATTTAAAAAATAAAATAATATTATTCTTTTAAAAAATAAAATAAAATGCTAATTTAAAATATTGTAAAATAATAAATATGATTTGTTAATATAAAATAATAAAATAAAATATAAAATACTAATTAAAAAAATTGAGTTTAACGATGGAAAATTTCTGTCCCTAAAATTTCTGTCACTGATCTGTTGTCGATAGTTTTACATAATTTCTGAAATCAGCGATGGATTAGTGATTGAAATTTTTTGTCACTCAAATTTCATCGTTAATTCGTCGCTGATAATTTTACATAGTTTCTTTTTTCTTTTTTATTTTACTCTAGACCAGTACACCGACGGATTAGAGACAGAAAAAAATCGGTCACTAATTTCTGTGGCTAATCCCTCGTTAAGTAATACTATTTCTTTCGGTTGTGACCGACTAGCGACGGAAATATTTCCATCGCTAATCTCTTGATAATTTTTACCTTTTTTATTTTGTAACGTCTGACGTTAATCCGTCGTAATTCCGACGCTATTTCGATAGAATTTTTCCGTGGCTAACTTTTCGTCGCTAATACCCTGTTTTCTTATATGTTTTCATCTTTTGATATATATATTTGTAACGATGCTTATTATATAAAATACTTAATTTATTGTGATTTATTTAGAATAATTAGTTATTAAGATTTTATATTTTATATTAATTCTTGTGCTCAATATATTGTATTAGAATCATTACTTTTTATGGTCTTTCTGCTACATCTTTAACGAAAGGTTATTCTCGTTCTTTCGCTGTGCTATACCTTTTGTGGAGAAATTTCAACACTCTTAATTTTCATTTCTCTAATATTTTTTTTCGCCGCTTTTGGCTTGCTTATTTATTTATTTATTTGTAATTTGACGCCTTTGAAAAATTAGTTCACTGAACGCAATTAGATTGTACAAAAACGGAAATCAATATGAAACGATAAGGGAAAACAACATTAAAAAAACATTTTGTAGAATGAATAAAATAGAAATGTAAATAAATGCATAAATATAAAAATATATATGAATTTTTATTTATATATTAATTATTTTATAAAAGTAATAGAAAAATCATATTTTATAATAAAAATCTAAAATGATTAAATATATAATTATTAATCATAAGATAAATAATATAAAAATAACAATAATAATTAATTAAATAAATAATTCATTAAATATAGAAAAATATATAAATATAAAAAAATTTAAGAATTTTTGTGTAAATAAAAATTAATTTAGAGTATCGAAATGTCTCGTGAATGTTTTGAAACCGGAAAAAGTTTCAAAAATGAGAAAATACTAGTACTGAAAAATTTTCATGTACTATAAATGCAATTATTTTTGTTGGAGATTCAATAATTCTCCGGATAAAAAGAAGTAAGTGAAATATGAAATGTGAGGACAAGCGATCGAAGGAAAATGTTATAATTTTTAGAAAATAAATAATATTTGGTGAAAAATCCAATATATCTGACAAGAGGAGCATTCTTTTATGAATACAACCAATTTAAATCCAAATTAAGAGCGAAAAAACAAAAGCAAACTTTTGAAAAAAGTGGGAATTCTTGGGAGAGAGGCATTGGTCCAGCGCATGCCAGTGATAATGCCCCTCAAAGTGCACAAATACTCAAGGACAAAGGTCCCTTCTTTACCCTTCTGCTCTGCTCTTTTCTTTTGCCCCCCCACAAAATTATCTTCATTTCGTATTTGTTTTTTCATTTAATAAAAAATAAATTATTATTCTTCGTCAACATTAAAAAATTAGTTAATTATATTTAAAAAAATAAATAAGATAAGTTAAATTTATGTTCAAACTCAACATTTTTTGATATAATTATTTAAAATTAAACATCACATCTTATTTAAAAAAAAAAAAAAAAGGAAATGGTTCTTCATTTCTCTTGGGTCAAAAATTATGAAGGCATCGTGGCTGATTTCTATTTGATGAGAGTATAATACCAAATTAATATATACACTGTGAAAACAGTTATGATTCAATTTAAATATTTAACAATTATCGAGGGTTTTCATTGCTCGAAGGGGGCAAAAATGGTGTTCTAATTCTATCCACTATAGTTCTGACCTCCCTTATTAGCCTTCATTTGTCTATTTGCTCTGCTCCTTGGTCTCTATGTTCACATGCAGATTTTGCATAACCCTTTTTGGTCACCATCACAGGCGTCTTGGAAGCCTAGTGATTGTATGTGTGCATGCCTTTTAAAATAACAATGGAGATGTTATTGAAGAAATGCATCAATCACCAACCAAGTGTGGTAGGTTTGGTGTTAGTCCATGACTGAAAGCATACAAAGCAAAGCAAAGCAAATCCATTCTATTATGCATACCCAGGGTAGAGACTTGGATCCCAATCTATCTTCACTGCATTGAGCATGGAAGTTGTTCCTAGCAACACAACAATGCAGCAGGCACAAGAAAGTACTACTAGACCCACATCCCAAATTTTTGAATTTAACCCCATTTCAATAAATATTGAGATATTATGTCATAGACCCAAGTGATGGATTCAAGCCTAATAGGAGAACTTAATCCAAAAGATCAATTTGTTAGGTAAAAGAGCCTATTAGATTTAAGTACTATTTTATGATTTTTTGGAAATCCAATGTGGGATTCGTAACATTATCCTCCCCTTGAGAAGCCGGACATCTACGGACAGTTCTCACTTTGGCGGATATCCTTTTTCCTCTTTGGACAGCTCTGCATCAGGTAGCTCTCTTCCAGGTAGTTCTTTTTCATATTAGACCGGAGGCTCTGATATCATTTTGTTATGGACCCAAGTGATGAATTCAAACCTAATAGGAGAACTCAACCCAAAAGATAACTTGTTGGTGAGAGTGTATTAGATTTAAATATTATTTTATGATTTTTTGGGATTCAATATGGGATTCATAACATATTATTAAACAAAGGCAACAACCACCAATTTATTTCCATAATTAAAAATCAGAAACAAACTTCATGTAAAAACTAAATAAATTAGAACAATATTAATATTGATTATGAATTTTCATGATCAACGTTTCACACGGCAACATAACCGGCGATCATTGGCTTTGATAATGCCACTAGGCATTTGATTAGGACATTGCACAATGATCCGAAAACTTTGTCGCATTTATTATTTTTGCCCATACTTCCAATACATGCGAGACATTTAGAAATTTTAAACTTGTGAAATAACGTGCATAATTTCATATTTGTCCTCAAGTTTCAGGTAATACTTTAAACAACAACCACGATAAAAAACTGAATTTTAATCCTAAATTTTAAGATTGATCATTTGAAATACTAATATAGGGAAACAAGAAAAAGAAAAAAAGTTTAAAAATAAAAATAGAGAAGATAAAACTAAAAAAATAAAAAGAAAAACAAGAAAAATAAATAAAAATAAATTATCCGTAACAACTTAAAATAATAATTATAATAAAAATGATGATGATAATGATTCAATTGATTCGAATTCTCATACGTCACTCATTTTTATCTAAAATCATTTTTTCAACTAAACTCTTGATACTTATATCTTTTCGTATAATTTGTATCTAGATTCCCAATGACCTATCCAGAGATTTCACTAAATCTCCTATATTTAAACTCTCGCTCATCCTAACTGGTATATCCTTGAGTTTTCGTTGCACATACCCAAATCATCTTAAATGATATTCTCTTTTTTTATCCATAATTGATCACTTGGTACCAACCATGGGGAGTTAAGTATTGGGTAATACTTTAAAATTTTAATTGTAGTTATTAAGACTAATAATTAAAAAAAATGACTTATATCTTAAAAATTAACTTTTTAAGATAGATCTCTCATAAAATTTGTGTTAGGTGATAATAAATACTTTTATTCGTGATTTTGATGACCTGTCTGTAATAAAAAAAAAAACACCTTAAAAAATTTTAATTATTATATCTAGTCATGTATCAATATTAGAATTTCTAATTGTTAAATCTAACCCGTATCCATATCAGAATTTTTAATTGTTATATATAGCAGCGTATCAATATCAACATTATGGTAGATAGAAATTTTAATTTATTCTATAGTGACTCAATTTTCCTCTCTCTTGAGTTGAGTGGCTACACCAATATACTTGACCTGGCTAGTCTTCCAAACCCTAGCTAACTCTTCAATAGCCCCTCCTCTGTTCATAAATCTCAAGACAATTTTTGAATAAAATCAGTGAGATACACTAAAAAAATTAAATTTTATACGACACATAAATATATTTTAAAATTCTTATTGTTAAACTTAAAATATATTTTAGTTCGTTTATAAAATTATTTAAATTTTAAAAATTTTAAATTTTTAATAATATAAAATATTACATAAAATTTAATTTATTTTGTTTTTCATTTTTTTGTTTATACAGAATTGCTTACTCTGGGAAGATGCCAAATTTAGGTTCGTTAAGAGGTTTAATCATTGAATGCTACTCCACTTCATCAAAAGATCAAAGGATAAGGGTTTGAAATAGAGATGTGCCCAATCCGGTTTGGGCCCTAAAATCGGCCCAACCGGCCAGGGAAAGCCCGGCCCTTGAATTGGACTGGAGTTATAGTAACCCGACCCGACCCAAACCAGGAACCGGTCTGGCCGGTTCCAACAGCACCTTGTCTTCCTTTTTTTGAATTTTTTTCAATTTTACCCCTCCCAATAGTTATAAAACGGCTAGTTTTGATATAATTTTTGGTCCATAAGATCAAAAAATTTTCCTATAAATACCTTACACCTCATTTCTAAAATCTCCACAACAAAATATATATATTTCTCTCATATTTACATTCTCTAAATATTACTACATTCTCCCACTTTTCATTACTATTTATATTATCATTTCCTTTTCACCATTTTTATAATTTTCTATACCATTTTCATCAATTTCTACACCATTTCCATTATCATTTCTACCATTATCTACATTTCCACCATTATTTTTATTTTCATCATTTTATTTATTAAACACATTCTCAAATTTATACTCTAAACTTTTATGAAATCCATTGACTCAGTATGCAACGGTATAGCATATCTAGAAAAGTTCTATCTCGGGATAACTAATTGTCGAAGGAAAGAGGTAATTAAGCGAAAACAGACAAGCTCCACCTCTTACCTGGGAGCTTTCCTGGTGCTCTTGCTACAGAACAGTCTGGGTGGAGAATGGAGGATTGCAAATTTTCCACGACCTTCAACATTGATCAAAATTTGACAAGATTTCAAGGTTGGGAGCTCAAATTCAAGATTTTGCGAAAAACAACTGCGATATCCGTCAACTCGGTACATTTAATTTTTTTGCATCTTTGTTTTCTTGTATTTGCATTACATTTGCATTACTTTTTTTTAAAAAACAATTAAATCTTAAAATTTTTTAAAAAAATTTAACCTTAAATTTCTTTTTAAAAATTTAATCGTATATTTTATTTTGAAAATTTATTCTTAATTTTTTAATAAAATGAACGGAACACAATCTTCCCAATTTTCTCAACAATCTCCTCTTCCTTCATTTTTTTTTCAAGATGAAATTCCCGATAATATAGATATTGAAACTTTTTTGAAAGAAACTGAATCTAGTAACACAGAATCTAACATAATACGGACTAAAAAAATGATATTAATATATGGATATTTTTTGAAAAAAAATGATGAACAGAAAGCAATTTGTAAAATTTATCATTAAAAATATAAATTTTTGAAGGGTTGGGGGGTAGGCACAGTTAGGAGACACTTAGTTAATAATCATTCAGATAAATTATCACAAACAAGATAAATACAAATTGTTACAGGGGGAGATAATATAATTGATACATTTAAATATAATTCGGATAAAGAAAAAATTAGACAAATAAAATGGCTAGCAAGAAAAGAATTACCAATTAGTATAGTTGTATGTCCCGTATTTGAAGAATATGTACAAAAATATTTACAACCCGATTATAAAAAAAGTAGTAGAAGATCCGGTAGTAGGAGATTATTAGATAGATATCAAGAACTAAAAAAAAGTATAATTACACAATTTATGACTAGTCAATTGAAATTTTCATTAACTTCGGATACTTGGAAAAATGAGTATAAAAAAGAATATTATATTGTAACAACATGTCATTGGATAAATAATTAATGGTTTTTAGAAAAAAGAATTTTAGATTTTTAACATTGGGAATTTTCACATTCCGGTACATATATAGTTAAAATAATTTCAAATGTTGTTTATGACTATGGAATAAGTGATAGAATTTTTTCTATTTCATTTGATAATGTTTCGGCTAATATTTCTGTGGTTAATAGATTAAAAAATTCTTTAAAAATAATTTTAAATGGAATTTTTTTTCATGTTAGATGTGTATACCATATAATTAATTTATGTGTTAAGGATGGTTTAGTAATGGGAGAACTATTTTTTAAATTTATTCGCGATTTAGTTTATCAAATAATAAATTATTCTGCAAAAACCCAAGAAATGAGACAATTATGTATGTTATATAATAAAAAATATAAAAAATTTAAAATGAAATGTGATATTAGGTGGAATTCAACATATGACATGTTGTAAGGTGTACTTTCTTTTCAAAATATTTTAATTGAATTTGTAAATTCAAATTATCAATATGGTTTTATTGATAATACCGCTTTCGATTTTGTATCTACACTTACTAAATTATTGAAAATTTTTTATTTATGTACAAATTTATTTTCTGGATATTATTATCCAACTACTTATTTAATATTATCAAATTTTTGTAAAACTATTTATGTATTTATTGACTTTAAAAATGAAGAAAATTTGGTGAAATTATTCTTTCTATGAAAACAAAATTTTTAAAATATTATAAAAAATTTCAATTTTATATTTAGTTGCAAGTGCATTATATCCACGTGTTAAGATTGAAGGTGCTAAAATATTAATAGATTGTTTTACATAAACTTTTCTATCAGAAATGTCTATTAATCCACATTTTTTAAAACAACAAATATCTCATACTTTACAAGTAATATTTGAACTATATGAAAAGAAAAATAATAATTTAAATACTAATAATATAGGTAATACTAGTAGTAATAGTAATCAATCATCTTCATCTTCATTTAATTCCTTACACATGTTGGGAAAAAAACAAAGAAATTCATCATATCATTTAATGAATTACTTTTATATAAACAAACACATAAGTTAGAAGTTTTTTATGATACAGATTTATATGATATATTAGGTTGGTGGAAAAATAATGTATCGTATTATCTAATTTTGGATCAAGTGGTTAAGGATGTACTAACCCCTCCGGTATCCACAGTGCCATCGGAAAGTACTTGTGCAGGTGGTTGAGTGTTAACCGAGAAACGTATAAATTTAGCAGACGACACTTTAAAAGTCTTAATTTGCATTAAAGATTGGAATGATACAGAACAAGAATACAAGGAATCATCAAGATCTCGGAAGATGATGAACAAGAAGTAGAAAAATAATAATAATAATAATAATAATAATTTTTTTTGTATAAAAATCATTGTAAATAGAAAAAAATTCAAAGTGATGTAAAAATCAAAATAATGTAACAAAAAACAATTAGTGGACTTTAAAATCCAAGTGATGAGTTTGGTAGTAGACGTACACCGAATTCGGTGGAATCACTCTAAAAATTTTGTATATTTAATTTTTAATTTATTTTTTTATAAAAAGTGAATTAAAAAAAACAAAATGAAGAAATAAATCATTACAAGAGAGTAAAAAAAACAATAAAGTTAAAAAAAATGGAGTTACAAAAATTAAATAGAATTAAAAAATAGAGTTACAAAAAAAAAGAGAGTTAAAAAAAGGCAATAGAGAAAAAAAAAATTCGGGCCGAACCGGCCCGTCGGTTCCGGTTCAGCTGAGCGGGCCGGTTCAACAAAAAAAAATTTTGAAACCAGCGCAGCCCAGACCGGACTGGCCTAGGAACCGCAGCCAGCCCGGCCCGCGGTTCCGGGAACCTCCCTTGAACCGGATCGGATCCAACCCGGTTACAACTCTAGTTTGAAATTAGGACGCTTAAGGCGTCCATGCCCTACCCCAGAGTCCAGACACCAACACAGTTGACCTTGATAATTCTATCAAAGGGTTTGAAATTAGGACTCTTGGGAGAGGGGGTCCATCGAGTCAAGACAACAACAAACTTGACCTTGATAATTCTACCCACAACACCACCTCTCTCCACGGTTAATAATTTTTCTAATTTTTGTTGGCTGCAGAAAAACAAACGTTATCTACCAGATGTTTCATATGCTCTGTTTTTTCATTGGTCCCTATCTCCCTGTTCACAAGCAGATTTTGCATGTAGGTATTCGTGGATAAACCCTTTTTTGTCTCTACCTCCTCGTGTCTCGCATGTTTGGATGTCGTATACGAGAAACAAATCTGTCGCGTGTCAACATTCTCACTTAATTTTTTAAAAAAAGAATATTATGAAAAAAATTCATTACATTGTACAAAAAGAATTTATATAATTTATTTGTGGTTTCAATGAAAGATAATCTATTTTGTTTTATTTTACTATAATATAATAATAAATAAATGTTATTTATAAGAAATAAAACTCCATCTGTGATAAATACACCTTGTTCTATAATAAAATCTTGATTTTTTATACATACCAAAAAAAAACCTGATTTTTTATAAATATAGTCATTATTGAAAAATAAAAATTTATTAAAGATAAACAACCGATTTATTGTAATATCAATTTTATAATAAATATATTGTAAATTTTTTTCTCACTTATAGAATTTTGTTTTCCATGCATAGGTTTTATTTATCATTATTGGAGATGAAAAAATAATCCTAATGATTTATTGTTTCATTTAAATATTATAACAGTTTAGTTTTATATATAAATCTCATTGTTACAAATATAGAAATATAAAAATTAAAAAATTAAATATGTTTAAAATCATATCAATTATTGATATATTTTAATCATAATATTCTTTAATAATTAATTTGATTTTGATACATAATTTTTTTTAAAATCTCCATAAAACTCAATGTGATATAATAAAAATCAATTAAATTTGGAAGACGTGATAAAGAAATACTGACAAAAGAAACAACAAAAAGATTCTGATAAAAACAACAACAGATACTCTAATATATAAGAACGGTAAGAGGAACCGAAAAGAGAAACTATTGTAGGGTTTTGAATAGCTGTTGCTGCGCGACATGATTTTCGAAGATCTAATTTTTGCATGTATGACCATCTCTAATAATAGAACTATTTTTATATAACAATGGTTAATAGACAACTTAATAAATAGCAACGAATCTACGTAGAGAACCTATCCCTTTTTTATAAAGGGGCTCTTATACGATATTGTGGATGAAAAGTTGAACCCTAGTGATTCATTATTTCATTTGAATATTATAATAATTTTGATTTTATATATAAAAAAAACTTATTATTATAAATATAGAAATAAAAAAATAAAAAAAGTCAGATATGGTCAAATTAAATCAATTATTAATATATTCTAATCACAATATTTTTTAATAATTGATTTGATTTTAACACATAATATTTTCTATCATTATATTACCTTACAGTAAAAAATGAATTATAATATGGATGGAATCATCAATAAATTGTTTATGTCACGGCAATTAGGAAATGTGTACAAATCATACATTTCATAGATGTTTAGCCTATATGCTACAATTTTGTATAATATAAGGTTCAGAGTTATAATTTATTCTTTATCATAATTAATTTTAAATAATCACATTTTTGGTATATAAACCAGTTTCAGGCTAATGCAAGAAGCTGTAAATATGAATATTAAAATATATTAATGATGATTTGATTTTAAATATATTTGAGTTTTTTATTTTTCATGTTTTGATATATATATATTTGTAACGATATGCTTATTATATAAAATACTTAATTTATTGTGATTTATTTAGAATAATTAATTATTAAGATTTTATATTTTATATTAATTCTCGTGCTCAATATATTGTATTTGAATCATTACTTTTTTATAGTTTTTCCATTACATCTTTAACGAAAGGTTATTCTCGTTCTTCCACTATACTATACCTTTTATGGAGAATTTTGAAATTTTCAACACTCTTAATATTCATTTCACTAATATCTTCTTCGCAGCTCTTGGCTTGCTTTTTTATTTATTTATTTATTTTTAATTTGACGCCTTTGGAAAAATTAGTTCATTGAACGCTATTAAATTACACAAAAACGGAAATAATAAATAGAAATAAATATGAAATAATAAGAAGAAATAATATTTTGTAAGAATACATAAAGTAGAAACTCACGTAAATATAAAAATGTGTATGAATTTTCATTTAAATATTAATTATTTTATAAAAATAATAAAATAACTATATTTAATAATAAAAATTTAAAATGATTGAATATATAATTATTAATCATAAAACAAATAATATAAAAATTATAATTATAATTAAATAAATAAACAATTTATTAAATATAGAAAAATATATAAATATAAAAAATATATAAGAACTTTTATATAAATAATAATTAATTTAGTATATCAAAATATTTCAAAAACATTTTAAAAACGGATAAAGTTTTAAAAATTAGAAAATATTAGTATTAAGAAATTTTCGTGTATCATAAATGCTATTACTTTCATGTTAGAGATTCAAATTCTCAAGATAAATAGAAGTGAAATATAAAATGTGAGGGTAAGCGATAGTAGGCAAATGTTATAATTTTTAGAAAATAAATATTATTAGGTGAAAAATCCAATATATCTGACAAGAGGAGCATTCTTTCATGAATGCAACCAATTTAAATCCCAAGTGAGAGTGAAAAAAACAAAAGCACTCTTTTTTGAATATATTATCTAATAATAGTATTTACGATACTATTTGACGATATTTTGAATTCGAGCTCATACTTAAAAAATGCAAACTCGATGAAGACGAGCTCTAGCTCGAACTCTAGATTACCTAAACAACACTCGAGCGATTCCGAGCATGAACACTATCTGAGTCATTCTGAATGTCATGATAACCCTATTTTGGGAAGGTGCCAAATTTTGGGTTGTTAAAAGGTATAATCATTGAATGCTAGTCGACTTCGTCAAAAAATCAAAGGGCATATCAAAGGGTTTGAAATTAAGGCTCTTGAGGTGGGGTCCATGCCCTACCCCAGGGTCAAGGCACCAGCACACTTGACCTTGATAATTCTACCCACAATTGGGTGCAGATAGGTACAAGGAAGAGAAGGAAAGTTATGCAAAGCTGGTGCAAACCATTGCGTCATCAAGTGATCCAATAAACATGCTCAGTGCCTTGATTCAGGACAATATTGTTCTACTTTTTGATGGTTCCACGAGGAAAACCATAATTTTGCCTCTCTCTCTCTCTCTCTCTCTCTCGCTCTCAATAGTAAGATTTTTTTTTTTTAATTTAAATATATCACATTTATTTTTCTAGCTAAGCTAGGTCTCATCAACTTAATTTGTCTCTTGCAAAAAATTGGTCCAATACAGGTGCAAATATTCAAGACCTTAAGGGAAAGAACATCTTCTTTTTAATATCGGACCTTGATTTTCAAAATGAAGAGCTTGAAATTCTGTGTAACATCTATGCCGAAGAGAAGAAAAATGACAGCCAATATGAGATAATCTGGCTTCCTATAGTGGATGTGTCCATTCACAGGGATAAGGCTACACGGAAAAAATACGAGCAGCTAAGGTTGAAAATGAAATGGCTTTTGATAGACAATCCATTATCGATTAAGCCATTGGGGAGCAAGAACATCAAAGAGAAATGGCAATTTGTGAAGAAGAAAATCCTAGTGGCTTTGGAGAAACAACCTAACTTTGTGAAACAAAATGCAAATGCAATTCATACAATCCTAGTTTGGGGAAGTTTTGAATGTGTATTTAAACCAACAATAAATATTGATCACTGGCCCATTATAAGGATCTTGGAGTGGTTGTTCCGAGGCATTTATGATGACATTCTTGATTGGGTACATTCTCAACTTCACTTACTATGTCTTTTTCTCTTCAATTTTCCAACTAGTTATACAAACTTCCTTGGGTTTCTCTAGTTATACAAACTTCCAATTACATAAATCATATGTAATACGTGGAAGTTGAATTCAAATTCAATCTGCTTTCAGATCTGATACATTGATTATCAACGCAAAAGATCTAACAATGATTTAAATCTTTTTTTGTTCAACCAGGCAAAGGAGAAGAAGTACATTTGCTTGTATGGAGGGGAGGACATCAAGTGGGTAAACGAGTTCATAGAGCAAGCGACAAAGATAGCAACCATAGCCGGCATTAGCTTAGAGTTGATGTACATGGGCACAAGCAATGCAATTGAGCATGGTAACCAAATAATCAAAACCCTCCCAAAAGACCAAACTCACACACTACGCGATCATACATCAACATGGCTCTTTTGGTGCCGTCTAGAGAACTTACTGCGTATAAAGATCAAATCTAGCAAAACTATCAAAGAGGATTCACTAATGCGTGAGGTCTTGATGATATTGACCTACGGCAATATTGGTCCAGGGTGGGCAGTGATTGGTGGAGGACTTGAGACTAATTTGTTGGTCAATGCCAAGGGTGATGTCATATTAGAATGCTTTGCCAAATTTGATCAATGGAAGGAGAAGGGATCACAAAAGGACACGTTCTTGCAGGCAATCAATGAATGGCTTAGCAAGTTCCATTGTGAGAAGAAACACCGCAACAAATTGACTTTCCCTATGTGTAATACCAAAAAAAAAAAGAAAAAAAAAAGAGAAGGAAGCGCAGCGTTTTGGATCAAAACGCTGCGCTCTCCCCAAGAGTGAAATTAGGGCAAAAAGCCCTAATTTCTCTCTCTCTTCCTCCCGTTCTCTCTCTCTCTCCCGAATCCCTCTCACTCCCGTCGCCTCTCCACCACCACCTCCACCATCTCCACCGTCCTTTACCCCTTCTGTCCACCGCTCACCGTCTCTCTCTCCATCGCTGTCTCTATCATCTCTCTCTCTCTCTCTCTGCTGCTCTCGCACTTTGTCTCTCTGCCTCTCGAACTCTCTCTCTCCTTCGCACACTTTCTCTCCCACAGCCGCACCCGATTCACCGCCGCCAACACCCAGCCGCCGCTGCTCCTTCCTTCCCGTGAGCGTGCCATAGCCGCCTCACCTTCCTCCCGTGAGCGCTGCCCCTCCGCGAGCGCGACTGCAGCTCCGCCGCAGCGCGATCTCTCCTGTGCAAACCCGAGCGCTCCCTTGCGCAATCTCCCACGAGCAGCTTCCGATCTCCCGCGAGCAGCGCGTGATCTTCCCCGAGCAACGCGCGACCCAGCGCGAGCAGCCCGCGACCCAGCGCTAGCCAGCGCGCGAGCCCGGGCGACCCAGCAAGTGCCAGCGCGACCGCAGCGTTAGCCAGCGCAGGAACCCAGCGTGAGCCAGTGCGCGACCCCAGCACGAGCACGTGCGACCCCAGCACGAGCGCGAGCGTGCTCCAGCGCGCGACCCACTGCGGCCTGCGAAGCCCTCTACGGCCTGCGAAGCCCTCTGCGGCCAGCAACCCTGGCTGCGAGCCTGCGAGCCCACCAGCAGACCAGCCCGCCGGCCCGCCGGCCCGCGAGCCCGCGACCGGCTTTCCCCTTCGAGAGCTCACGTGCATCTTCATTGCAGGAGTTCGGATCGAGTTGTAGGCGTACGGACGCTAGGGCTGCAAGCTACGGAAACCATAGGTGAGGGAAATTTAAATCCTTTCGATAAATTGAGTGAATTTAGTGTAAAAGGTCTTGTATATGTTTAGGATGTATGTTAGATTCGATTAGAATGTATTTTCTGACATTTGATATGTGATTTCTAGGGTTTCGTCTAAATTCTACATGAATTTAGGTTGATTAATACGAAAGAAACGTGTTTGATGAAATTAGAAACTTGTTGAGTCGATTAGAATAAATTTCTTTGGAATTTGAATTGAAATTGTGAATTATTGGTCTAGGTTGACCTTTTTGGAGTTTGAAAGGAGATTTCTTGAGTATCGATAGGGCATAGGGAGTGGATACCCTCCCTAGAAGGTGAGTGGATGTTTCATTGTGTTCATGAATGAGAAACCTGTTTTAAATTGCTTTATAAATGATTCTTGAAAGATTTTACGTGATTTATGCGAATTGTTTTGTGACTGTGGGCTGTCTGAACTGAATTATAAAGTATAAATGCATCCGTTGTGTTTAAAAATGATTCCGTGCCATATGTTATTTGATATTGCTCTATGAATTGATTTGGCATGAGATTGTTGATTATTTGATGGAAAATTATGGCACATTGCTTGTGAACTGGATTGGTTTAGAAATGAAGGGTGCAGCAGATGACTATAGTCATATTCCCACCACGGAGCGACCCGACGGGGTGGCGTAGTTTGGGGTTTGGATGTGCAGGGGAGTTAGACGTCCCTCCCTCTGCCGAAGTCGTACTATATCTGGTGCACCCCGGTGAGGTACGAGCCAATGCCAAGGTAGGGGGTTTGTTTTGAGACATTGGATAGAAAAACCCTTGGTGGGATTTCGTCTGGGTTTGGCCGCCCTAAGACGGAAGTGTTTTTCGATGGAATCCCAAGATTTTCTGTAATGATAATTGACATGGATGCATATTTTGTAAATTATGATTTATTGAAATGTTTTATGCATATGAACTGTTATTTATGAGATATGTTTTGACTGCCCCACATTTACCCCTTATTTATGAACACAATCACACCATTGCACTCCACTCACTGAGTATTTCCCAATACTCACCCCTCTCTTTAACATTTTTCAAAGAAAGTTTAGATCTGTTGCTGAAATTGGAGTTTGGGAAGATTTATCTGCTGTTTTGTATAGGTATGATAGTGATGTAAGGTTATTTTAGTTTATTTGAAATCCATGGAAGGGAAGACTTGTTTACTTTCTTTTAAATTCTATTTTTGGTAAAATTTATTGTTTGAATGGGACATTTGGTTCGAAGTGTTAAATTTTGATACTTTCTTTTGATTTTACGAAATTCTGTACATCTCATACTGTTTGGACTTTACTGATGCTAGTTTGTTTTCTTCAGACAAGTGTCAGTAAAATCCTACGACTATGATTTGGGACTTCATCTGTTTTGATTTTGAAATATCCTTGAAGTGGCTGGGATGGTCACATTACATGCGTGCATGTACAGGAACCCCCTCCCCATTTGTGTGTTGATGTGGGCTTGTGTGTACTGGGATGGACCGGATGGGTCCTTTATATGTGTATTGTATTTGGAAGAAATATTGTACAGTTGGTTAGCCTTGCGGAGTCTGAGTATATGGGGAGGTTCTGCCCGTGTACCGAGACAACGCGGCGGTTGTCGCGTGGTCGATCCGAGGATCGGGGCGTGACACTATGATTGATAGGTATGTTTTGGACATTGTGGAATGCCCCGACTGTGGACATCCTGTGAATAAGTTCATCACGTATGAATGTTGCATCCCAGACCAAGGTGATGCTTAGACTATATTGCGTTGGTTTCTGCTTGTTTAGCTGTGTAAGAATAAAGTTAGAAGCCTCCCCCACTGGTGAGAGTGTTCGTGTTTGGTCTATGATCACATGTTCTAGTCCCCTTCCATTGTCTAGTGTTGGAGTTTGTGAGAGCACTACAAAATAAAAGTATTATGCCGATGGTAACGTTTACTGTCGGTAAGTATTATTGACAGTTTTTTGAAACTATACCAACGGTTTTGGTTGAAACTGTCGAAAATATTATAGATTTTCCAATGGTTTTAAAATGGTCGTCGTTAAAACAATTTGAACCGTAGGTATAGGTAGCAAACCATTTATATAAACAATACAATATACTTATAGATATAAGGACGTCTAAATTTATATACCCCTATTCTTATGGCTATAAGTTATAATGATAAAATATAGGTTTTGTAGTCACGATTTTGAAATATGTATGTTTGTATAGGCAATACTATATGTACAGCCGTTGTTGTGATGATTGTGATGATGAGTGAATATAGTAAGGAATGGTGAATGTAAAAGAATATGGTAAATAGCGATAAGTGTAGGAAATGTAAGGTATGGGAAGTGTAGAGATGTAAGGTAGATAATTGTGGGATATGTAGGATATGGTAAGATATGGTAAATATAAGATATTTAAGGTATGGTAAGTGTAGTAAATGTTACTATTTTTTATAGTTACGTAGTAAATGTTACTATTTTTTGTAGTTACGTAGTAAATGTTACTATACTTTTGTGGTTACATAATAAATATTACTATATGTTATTATCTGTTAATTTGACTATTATGGAGTTAGCTTAATAGTAAATAGTTCCTTTTATCAAGAGACAAATAAATTTACTACCTTTTATTATTATAATAGTAAATGTTACTATTTTATTATAAATATACATAATAAATGTTACTATATATTATTATCTTATTATCTGTTAATTCGACTATTATAGTTAATTTAATAGTAAATGTTACTATTCTTTGATGATCATGATAAGAAACAAATAAATTTACTATCTTTCACGTTTGTTATTATAATAGTAAATGTTACTATTTTATAATAATTGTTACTATATTTTATTATGGTTTCATAGTAAATGTTACTATATAATTTAACTATTGTGATTTTTTAATAGTAAATGTTATTATCATTTTCTTTTTATGAGAGACAAATAAATTTATTACGTTTTGCATCTACTTTTATAATAGTAAATGTTACTATATTTTATTATGATTATATAGTAAAAATTACTATATGTTATTATCTATTAATTTGACTATTATAGTTAGTTTAATAGTAAATGTCACTATTCTTTTATCATGAGAAAAAAATAAATTTACAACATTTCACATCTATTATTATAATAGTAAATGTTACTATTTTATAATAAATGTTATTATATTTTATTATGGTTAGATAGTAAATGTTATTATATCTTATTATTTGTTAATTTGATTATTGTAGTTAGTTTAATAACAAATGTTAATATCCTTTTATCATTAGAGACAAATAAATTTATTTTCTTTCACATCCATTATTATAATAATAAATATTACTATATTTTATCGTGATTATATAGTAAATGTTATTATATCTTATTATCCGTTAATATGACTATTGTGGTTAGTTTAATACTAAATGTTACTTTCCTTCTTTCATTAAAGACAAATAAATTTACTGTTTTTCACATCCGTTATTATAATAGTAAATGTTACTATTTTATAGTAAATGTTTTTATATTTCATTAGTTATATAATAAATGTTACTATATCTTATTATCTGTTAACTCGACTATTGTAGTTAGTTTAATAGTAAATGTTATTATCCTTTCTTCACAAATAAATTTATTACATTTCACGTTATTATAACAGTAAACGTTACTAATTTATAGTAAATGTTATTATATTATTTGTGATTTCATAGTAATATTATTATATCTTATTATCAGTTAATATAACTATTGTGGTTAAATTAATAGTAAATTGTAAATATTACCATCCTTTTATCATGAGAGACAAATAATTTTACTACATTCCGTTATTATAATAATATAGGTTACTATTTTATAGTAAATGTTATTATATTTTATTGTGGTTATATAATAAATGTTACTATATCTTATTATCCATTAATTTGACTATTGTGGTTAGCTTAATAGTAAATGTCACTATCTTTTTATCATGAGAGACAAATAATTTTACTAACTTTCATATGTATTATTATAATAATAAATGTTACTATTTTATAGTAAATGTTACTATATTTTATTGTAATTATATAATAAATGTTACTATATTCTATTATCTGTTAATTGAACTATTGTGGTTAGCTTAATATTAATAGTAAATGTTACTATCCTTTTTCTTTTCATGAGAGATAAATAAATTTTCTGTCACACCCCGAACCGGAGTCATGAGCAGCCGCCCGTTACCCTGAATGCCGGTTGTATTTTTATAGAAAATCGGATAGAATCTCCCCATATTTCAAAGGTCTCCCAAGTACAATTTGACCTATATATCAACATTCATCCTGTAAGATAAACAAATGGTCATCTTAGCCTCTCCAAAATCAACCAATACCACAGCCAACATCCAGAACAACGCAAGATTATAAAAATTTCCAGTAGACCTAACCACAGACCTCTACTATCATGCCCAATTAGAGCATGAGCAGCCGCCACACCGAGCGGATCTAAAATTTTACATAATATACAATAATTTTCTCAAATAACATTCAAATACATACAATCGTCTCAATGCAAATAAAATATGAGAGTTTCACAAATAAATATATATAAATTATACAGTCATTCTAAGAATAAATGAGTACATTTATCAAAATAAAATCTCCAGTACTCGTAACGGAAGATATGGTAACATCCATACCTAAGTCCGGTACTATCAAGCCCACATCGCAACACAATAATTCTTCTTTAGTCCAAGACTAATCCTGTGGGGAGAAAGTGAGGGGTGAGTATCTATGGAAGGATACTCAGCAAGTGAGGAGATTCGTGTTATCAATATCGAGGGTGAACTTGGAGTATCAAAGCATGTAACATAATATGAGTGTGCAAAAATAACATGTTTCAATGTAAAACATATCTCAAGACACAAATCAAAAAATAACATATGTATCCATCCATGTATCAAGTCACATACGTAGAGCCGGCCAAACAAACAATCCCGACAATGGTCTACCTCGATCAAGAACAGGCGCATTGGGGGTTTTTACGATGTAAATATCAAATAATGGCTCTCTACCCCAATGTTGGCCACAAACTACTCCAACTAGCCTGTAAATAATAATAATAATATATATATAGTCGGTCGTGTATGGTGTCCCGTCCGGTGCTAGACAGAGGTAAACTCAAGTCCTCCCCGATGAGGGTCAACCTGGGACACCCATACACATGACGATCTGGCAGATACCTCTAGCCGAAGCGTATCCGGGCACAAGTGGTGTCTCTACCAAATGTCCTTCGTAGTTACGGAATGCTATAGGAAGCATATCACCATATCACAAAGTCAGCCGGGCACGTAGCCCCATGCATCATATCATCACATCGGCCGGGCATACAGCCCCATGCATTGTATCATATTGTCGGCCGGGCGTACAGTCCAAAGATTTTATATAAATCCATTCAAAACCATGTGCCAATATAGCGAAAGTATTAAAACATATCAATATGTCAAAAAGGTGGCACAATATCAGTTATCAAACTCATGGATGCATAATCTCTAAAATCAGTAGTTGGGACACTCCAATGATCACAAAATATGTACATATACTTATCAAAATCCAAACATTTAGTTTTCACACGTATAAAAATCATATCGTTTGAAAATCAGTAAAACATGATTTGTCAATCAATAGTAGATGTTAAAATCTCACTCACAGTATGGGAAAGGGTAGCGCACTCTCCAATAATACCACGAAATGAAGAAAAAGTGCTCCCCTCAATCGATCAAGCGCTATATCACTATAATAAGATTTTACACATAACACATTAAAGGTGTTATAGTATTTGGGAATTAAAAATCACATTTTAACTATCTCTTTCAACTATCCAAATAACAACTCCAACCACACATTATCGGAGGTACCCAACGCAATGAATGCGATGCTAACATCAACTATTTATATCATCGTTCACATCTCCAATGTCTTTTCTAAATCATCAAAATGGCAACATAGGGTACACACCATGAAAACACCCAATTCAAGATAAAACCATAATGCTATTAATCATCAAATACATCATTCATCTATCCAATACAATACCATAGCATATATCTACCATATATGCATACTCACACATGTTCTTGTAAAATCTTATCATTTACACATTTTCAAGTCACTTAAATACACCAATATTGATAATACATGAACACACAATCATACTTCCTTATATCCACATATAAGCCTTCATTTTGCTTATTAAACATCATTCCCAATACTCCTAACAATATGCTATACTTGGGTTCCCTCCAATGTACTTGGCCAAGGCATTGCACATATATAGGGTCACAACTTTCACCTCAAAATCAGCATGCATATACCCATAACTTCTCATGCTCATGCCCTAAATTTTATATGCATATGGTCACTAATGCACCACAAAAATCTCTACATATTTGGACTCCTTTAGTGTAGAAAATCCTGCACTCATTCCTACTCTCTTTTATGTATTACTACACACATGTACACACTTTACTTCATGCCAAATTTCTGCACGTGTAATAGCACAAAAATCCTACACTTAACCTAATTAACCACATACAACGTCAGAAAATACATTCTATTCGAATTTAGTTTACATTCTACTATATACAAGACTTCTTATCTTAAATTTACCCTAAATTCGATAACCAAATCGAATGGGTCCGAAATCCCTTACCTAGGGTTTTTCTCAGAGCGCAGACCTTCGTCCGAATATCTCCTAGATCCCTCCAAAATCTGAAACGCTCCATATCAAGACAAGATTTATTTGTTAGGTTATAAACACTTAAATTAAAATCAAAACCTTAAATCAGTTACCGGCGTGGAGGTTCGTGGGCTGTCACGGGCTCACGGGTCGTTGCGGGCTGTCGCGGGCTACAGCGGGCTCGTGGGTTCGCGGGTCAGCGGGCCAATGGGCTTCGGGTCTGCGGGCCAGTGGGCTAGCGGACCGGCAGGCCTGTGAGCTGATGGGCCCATGGGCTAGCGAGCCTGTGGGCTGGCGGGCCTGCGGCTGATGGGCTTGCGGGCCGGCAGTGGCTCACGGGCCGTAGTAGCTTTGCGGGCTCCTGTGCGCTCGCGGCCTAGATCGCGCTCGTGGACTGAGGCACGCTCGCTCACAGACTGGGTCGCTCTCGCGCTTGCACTGTAGCGCGCCAGCGGAAAGACGCGTTGTGGCTCGATCGCCTTCAAGCGCTAGGGTGCGCTCGCGAAGGCTCGCGGGAGGAGACAGTCATCGTGCGCCGTAGCTCAATCACGTGCAATGGCGCACGCTTGCAAGAGACAGCGGTAGTCGCGCGCGGTGGCGTGCGGTGCGCAAGCGAGATCGTGTGGTGGCGCGGTGGTGGTGGAGCTCGCGGCGGTGTGCGATCGGGAAGGGAGAGCAATCGCGAGAAATCGCGAGAGGGAAAGAAACTGTGAGAGAAAAACCGAGAGGCAAAGAAGAAGAAGATGATGATGATAGTGGTGGGCTGTTAGCGGCGGAGCTCGAGGCGAAGGAGGAGCAAAGCCGTGGTGGGGAGAGAAACGAAAAGTCGGAGAGAGAGAGAGAGAGAGAGAGAGAGAGAGGGATTAGGGTTTCCAACCCTAATCCCCAATTCATATTTGGGGACGCAACGTTTTGCCCCAAAACGCTGCGTCTCCATTTATATTTTTTTTTCACATATACATATATTTCGTATTCATTTTTCGCTAGAACCCAGATTTCGTGCAAATAGGGTTTATTTCGATCGCGAACCCGGCAACTTAAGAATATATCAAAAATAAAATTTAAAAACCCCCCAAAATCTAACACAAATTTAAATAAATAAATTTCTCTCTATATGATTAAATTATAGACACGCAGTATCGGTATTACATTTTTTATCTTTTACTATTTTATAATAAATGTTATTATATTTTATTGTAATTACACAGTAAATGTTACTATATATTATTATATATTAATTTGATTATTGTGGTAGCTATTTGACTATTGTGTTAGCTTGATAGTAAATGTTACTATCATTTTATCATGAGAGAAAAATAAATTTACTATATTTTACATCTATTATTATGATAGTAAATATTATTATTTTATAGTAAATGTCACTATATTTTATTGTGGTTATATAGTAAATATTAGTATATGTTATTGTCATGTGATTAATGGACATAATTAGTAGAGCACAGTGTTCATGGTGTGGACTGTGTAGGCATGCGTTTATGTAATAAATGGAGTAATAGTATGGTAATAGGTAGTAAAAATTACATTAAATAAAATAAAATATAAGACGATGGCATTGATTAAAAATATAAAAAAAAATTTGAAAAATTAAGAACGCGATTAATGAAAAAACGGGCAGGAAAAAAAGGCACAAGTAAAAAAAATTGTGAGGAATTAATAAGGTAATGAAAAAAGGCGGGAAAAAGGCATAAAAAAATGGGCGGATATTGAACAATGAGTGGATGAGTGGATGAGTGGAGACTTATTATCATAATATAAAATTATAATTATCAATATTAATTTAAATAATATAATTATCAATAATATCACTACAAAAAAACAAATTTTTAGCCACAAATTTAGCGATAAAAATTTAATAAAAAATTGTCGCTAAATTAGCGATGGATATAAATTCGTCGCAAAATCCGTCGCTAAATTAACAATGAAAAATAATGCGCTTCCGGCCTGAGCCCTAGCCCGCCCGCCCGCCCGAGCAAGCATCCGCCCGCACGCCCACCTGAACCCAAGCCCGCCCGAGCCGGCACCCACACACCCTCCCTCATTTAATTCCTGAAAATTGCCTTTGCTTTGCTCCCACCATGGTTCAAACCCCTGCGCTTCCATAAACCTTTAAGATCCTGTAACCATTAAGCTAAATGTTAGTATCTGTTATAAGTTTTTTTTTTTTACTTATTATCTTTTCTTAACATTTTTCTAATAATTATAAAACAATATAAAATAACAATTTATTATAAAATAATAAAATATTAGTTCAAAATAAAATAATAAAAGATATAAAAAAATAATAATACTATTTTTTAAAAAGATAAAATAAAAATAAAATATAACATATTAATTAAAAATAATAAATGTGATAAATTTTTTTAAATAAAAAATAATAAATATATATTAATATTTTATTTTATTTTATTATATTTCAAATTTAGCGACGAATTCTGAAATTTGTCGCAAAATTAGTGACAAATAAGGAATTTGTCGCAAAATTAGCGACAAATTAGGAATTTGTCGCAAAATTCGCAACAAATTTCAGAATTAGTCGCTGAATTTGTCGCAAAATTAGCGACGAAATCCGAAATTCGTCGCTAAATTAATTTATTAAATAATAAATATATATTAATATTTTATTTTATTTAATTATATTTCAAATTTAGCGACGAATTCCAAAATTTGTTGCAAAATTAGCGACAAATTCAGAATTTGTCGCAAAATCAGCGACAAATTAGGTATTTGTCGCAAAATCAGCGACAAATTCGGAATTTATCGCAAAATCAACGACAAATTCGGAATTTATCGCAAAATAAGCGACAAATTCGGAATTTGTCGCAAAATCAGCGACAAATTCGGAATTTGTCACTGAATTCGTCGCAAAATTAGCGACGAAATCCGAAATTCGTCACTAAATTAATTTATTAAATAATAAATAAATATTAATATTTTATTTTATTTAATTATATTTCAAATTTAGCGACGAATTCCAAAATTTATCACAAAATCAGCGACAAATTCGGAATTTGTCGCTGAATTCGTCGCAAAATTAATTTATTAAATAATAAATATATATTTATATTTTATTTTATTTAATTATATTTCAAATTTAGCGACGAATTACGAAATTTATCTCAAAATTAGCGACAAATTAGAATTTGTCGCTGAATTCGTCATTAATTTTGCGACAAATTTGGATTTGTCGCAAAATTAGCGACAAAAAAAAATTTGTCGCTGAATTCGTCGAAAATTAGCGACGAATATCGCATTAGGATTTGTGGCGGAATTCGTCACAAAATTAGCGACGAATTCCAAAATTCGTCGCTAATTTTGCGAAAATTCGTTGGAAATTAGCGATGACTTTTTTTTTGTTGGAAATTTCATTGGAAATTGCGATGAAAAAAGTTTTTGTCGCTAAATTCGTCGCAAAATTACAATAAAAGAAATTTGTCGCTAAATTTCGTCCCAAAAATGACGTTTTTTGTAGTGTATAATATTAGTATAGACGTTATATAAGTTAATTAATTATCAATTTAAATTATATTAATTAGTCACAATTCATTTATTATAATTCACTTATTATTTGTATTATCACGGAATATATGATTTGTATTATCACGAAATATATCATGAATACAAAACGAAAAAAAAAAAAGAATTGATCCAAAGTGAAGAAAAAAAAAGATGAGAAAAAATGTGAGAGTGAGATGATAATAATAATAATTATAAAAGCAGATATGAAGAAACAAATAAAAAAAAAAAAAAAACTAAATACTTACACAGGGTACTTTTGGCATAGTGGGCATAAGGCTTGGCTTCAGAACTCCTCACAGCGCCCGATTAGATATCATAATTATTGAAAATCAAAATTTTAATAATTTTTTAACTAGAAAAATAAATTAAAGATAAAGTATAGGAAAAGTAAACTCGCAAAATGACTCTATTTATGTTTCAAAGAATGTGCACTAGAAGTAAAAATTGCTCCTTCCCGGCTGCTGCTTTTTCCACTATAATGTGCATCCCCAAGCCAAGAAAATAAGAAATAAATATCTACCCTAGTTGCAGCCTGCAGCCCTCTCGGTTTTTAAGAATGTGCAACACTCCTATATATATATATATGAGTATTAATCCTAAAATTCCTTCATTATTTAAATTAGTTTTTAAGAAAGAATAAAACTCACTAAAAGATAATATTCTAGAAATTTAAAATAAAAGTTCCTAAAAGATAAAATAAGTTGAGATTCATATTTTCAAAAATTCTTTTTTCTAAATATTAGGAATAGAATAAAAATATTTAAAATTTTCAATATTTTCAATTTTATCCCAATTCCCTCTTGAATGTGCAATTGGAAAATGAATTTTACTACAGTAAATCTTCAATATCTTGCATTGTCACTTGAGATCCACATGTCCACATGCTAATAAAAAAACATTATTGTCCAATTTTCCATATTGTACATAATTATTCTAATTTAGCTCATTTTTTTTCACTTTTCTTAATAAATTTTTTCTATCAATTCTATCATATAAAATATTACAAAATATAAATATTAATGTAATATTTATTTAAAAGTAAAACAATATCAATTATAAATATCACTCATTTAAGGCATATTAAGAATCCAAGACAAGACCATGGATTGAGCAATCCAAACCCAATTTGGGCCATACAAGACTACATATATTTCAATCGAGCCAATCAAGGTCTTCCCATCTCAAAAGTCTAAAATTAGAAATTTCTTATTTGGTTACCTTTAACTCCGTCATCATCGATCCCAAACTAAGTAATTAAATGAGGAAGACAAAGCCGAATAAAGGAGGAGAATTGCTAAATCGAATAAAGGAGGATAAAGCCAAATAAAGAAGGAGAATTGCGGTTAACAATCAAATCAGCTTAAAACCCATATAGGAAATTCGTTCATTTGATACCAAACTTAAGCACTCGGTGCAAGAAAAGAACATAGTTTTGATCGGCCTAAAGGGTACAAAGTTACATTAGATTGAAGACATGTACATTTACCCTCACAAAGTCTGAAACATAGGAAAACGAAAAAAGTAAAGAAAAGAAAAGGACAAGACAAATCAAAACACAAGTTACAAGAAGCCAATGCGAAGATATTCTACAATCCCGTTCTCCTTTTCCTTGCTCCTTCCTCTGTCTCTTTCTTCGGTATGCCTCACGCTCTCCCTGCCCACAAAATGTTCCAGGGTCACATCAGTGTCCTCTCACAACCTTGAGAGAGAGAGAGAGAGAGAGAGAGAGAGAGAGAGAGAGAATGGATAAGCTAGCTCACCTTTTTGGGTACAATTAAGTCCACAAACTTGTGCTTGCCCTTTCCATTGGGAGATTGGTGATGTTGTCCTTTAAGTAAACCATGCCTTTTGATATGCTCTCTCCCAAACCTTTCGTATATGTGTTCCGACAAATGAGAACAACAAAATTATCTGGTTTTTTTTTTTTCTTCTATTCTCTTTTATAATAAAAGAAAAGGAGAAAATTATTTGCAATAGTAAGATATTTGGCATAATGAGCAAGGCTGTGAAAATTAATATTTAAGTTTTACGTTATCACGAGAAGTTTGATGTATCAATATATTTTAGAATACTATGAAGGATATTATATGGCACACTTCATATTAGAAAATTTAATGAATTAGATGTATATTGCATTTTTTTTATTGAAGAGACTAAAATTCAAGAACTGTAAGGAAAAGAGAAGAAGAAATGATACCAATTAAATTATAATTTATTGGTATTATATAACATTTTTTTTAAAAAAAACCGAAAAAATAAAACAACAGTAAGACAAGCAAACAAAAAGAGCAAACATAACAACAGGCTCCCCGAGCCGAGCGTAAAAACCGCTCCTCACCCTCTCAACGCCCTCCTTGTCTTCGCCAAGAAGCCACCACTTAGACAACGGAGGGTCCCTTAGCTCAATCATTAAGAACTTTAAGTTCTCAAGAAAACAGTCTAATAATTATAAACTCTATATTCCAATTCCGTTATCCATGGTTTAAATCTCTTGTAAACCAAAAAAAATCATTTTGAACTTTAAGGACCACCACACCCAGCATTTACAGGCCTCACACCGCATTTGGGCCCCAATCTCATCTCTCTTGTCCTGTCTCTATAAATAACCAACCGGGTATGCGGATTAATATCACAGAAAAACCAAAACAAAAACCTATTCTTTTAGCTCATTTGCTCATCCCACACTATGTTGCTAGAGACAGGAGCAACATCCAACAATGCAGTCACATCTGCTGGCAATGCTCTTGCAAAGCCAGTTTTAACTTCCGTGGAAAAGGAACTCATAAATGAAATTTTGACCACTCGAGCTTCAGATAGTCGCGATATTCAATTCCATCCTGTTCTCCAAGTCATTTCAGACATCATCAATCTTGCCACTCCCATTGCAATGGTACATTCTTGTGGCTAATCGTATAACACCCTCTTTTCTAGGTTATAGGACTACTACCATGGTCTAGGACTAAACTACTACTTTTCCAATGCCAAAGTTAACGAAACAAATTTTTACTTTGTACCAATACAAGTACCAAGATATCTATACGAAGATCTCAAGTTTAAAATTTAAAAATAAAAAAATAGGTACAGAAAAACTAATATTAAAATAAATCTCATAATATTTGAAGCGGATTAATCGTATAACTCACGTACCAGGGATCTAACACCTAAAAGAAAGACAAGCACCAAGGATGGTATTCGATTGATGCATTTTATATAAAAGCTTCACAAAATGATGTATTAATGACAAAGGAAAGAGTCATTATATGTGTTAGTGACAACCCAATATCATTCGCACGAGCTCATCTAACATCGTTCTTAATGCCTTGTGTTTTTATGCAGGGGGGGAAGGTGGAGTTGGACAGTTCCAAGGATAAGATATATCAAGCCAATCCTGAGAGTGCCCTGAGGACACATGCTCAGATTCTGAACAAGATTTCTTGTGAGGTAAATTGTGTATATCCCAACTTTCTCTTCTCATACTCGACCTCTAGCCATGTGTCTTTGTGGCAATCTGTTATATCTTTGAGGGCGGATTTGGAGAAAAGAGAAGAAGAATATGATCCTGTGTCTATTTTCCCTTCTTCATCTTTTTGTTTTTTTTTTTTTGTTTTTTGTTTTTTGGCTTTTTCTTTTCTTTTTTTGTTTGTTCTCTCTTTATTTTCGCTTCTAGTTCCTATGTTTCTTATCCCTAGAAAACTAGGTTGGAGGTTGTCAGTGAGCCAAATTATTCACAAAAATTATGCAACACAAAACTTTTTCGTTCTCCTAAATATGGGATGATTGAATGATGTCGAAACATAAAAAGACATTTTATAAAGACAAAGGAATTCCAAATTTATATATTATGTTCTGAATATTGAATTAATGGAGGCAAGATTTCATCTGTGTTGATAGATGTCATGCAAGTCTGGAGGCATATCAAACATACATGCAGCAACAGTGTCAATATTCAAGTTGCTCTCCGTCTACTCATGGGAATCTATAGGAGTGTTTACCCTCGCAGCTCTAGCAGTGAATTATGGAGAGATATGGCTCATCGCGCAGCTCTCCAAAACCAACCAACTAGCCAAGTCTGTCTCACTTCTACCACCTGGCCTCACGGAGCAATCCAACAAAGAGAAATTTGAGGAACTCAACAACCTCATTACCACAATAAAGGAATTGGTCGGGCTTATCATTCAGTTCAAGGAATTGCACACTCAGTACATCTTTTTGAAGGTTCCAGCCATGACCGAGGCATTGGCTAATTTCCCTTATGCAATCTCTTGGACTGTGAGAAGTGCAGTGTCTTGTGCCATCATGATCAGAAGCCTCATTGGCTTCAATCCTGATCAGTAAGTATATGTCATTAAAATTCCCAAAAATTTTCAAATTTCTATGATAACTATTATTTTCCTTGACCAAAGAAAGGGTGACCCATTAATTGGCAATGTTAGGCAAATTCCTTCAATTGCGGATGCCCCAGAAATATCCGTGGTGACTAACAAAATCAAGGACATCCTGAGCTACCTTAAGAGTAGCTACACACTTTGTGTTCACTACATTGGTAATTAAGACAAATGTTCTTTTTCAATTTTGGAAACTGTCTTACTCGTACGAAAGGGATAATAGAATTTGAGGCGTGAATATTCTTGGGTGCAGATAATCACAACGAAGAGGTGAAAAGTTATGCAAAGCTGGTGCAAACCATTGAGTCATCAATTGATCCAACAAACATTCTCAGTGCCTTGATTGAGGACAATATTGCCCTACTTGATGGTTCCACGAGGAAAACCGTAATTCCCCCCCCCCTTTCTCTCTCTCTCTCTCAATAGTAAGATTTTTTTTTAATTTAAATATATCACATTTATTTTTCTAGCTAAGCTAGGTCTCATAAACTTAATTTGTCTCTTGCAAAAAATTGGTCCAATACAGGTGCAAATTCAATACCTTAAGGGGAAGAGCATCTTCTTTTTAATATCGGACCTCGACTTTCAAAATGAAAAGCTTGAAATTCTGAATGACATCTACGCCGAAGAGAAGAAAAATGACAGCCAATATGAGATAATCTGGCTTCCTATAGTGGATGCGTCGGTTCTCTGGGATGAGGCTACTTGGAAAAAATACGAGCGGCTAAGGTTGAACATGAAATGGATTTTGATAGTCAATCCATTATCGATTAAGCCATTGGGGATCAAGTACATCAAAAAGAAATGGCAATTTGTGAAGGAGACAATCCTAGTGGCTTTGGACAAACAAGGAAATGTTGTGAACCAAAATGCAATTCATATAGTCCTAGTTTTGGGAGGTTTTAAAGTTGCTTTTAAACCAACAATAGATATTGATCACTGGCCCAATACAAGGATTTTGGAGTGGTTGGTCCAAGGCATTTATGATGACATTCTTGATTGGGTACATTCTCAACTTCACTTACTATGTCTTTTTCTCTTCAATTTTCGAGCTAGTTATACAAACTTCCAATTACATAAATCATATGTAATATGTGGATGTTGAATTTAAAGTCATTCTGCTTTCAGATCTGATACATTGATTATCAATGCAAAAGATCTAACAATGATTTAAATCTTTTTTTGTTCAACCAGCTAAAGGAGAAGAAGTACATTTGCTTGTGTGGAGGGGAGGACATCAACTGGGTAAATGATTTCATAGAGCGAGCGGAAAAGATAGCAACCGACGCCGACATTGGCTTAGAGTTGTTGTATATCGGCACAAGCAATGCAATTAAGCATGGTAACCAAACTCACACACTACGCGATCATAAACAAACATGGCTCTTTAGGTACCGTCTAGAGAGCTTACTACGTATAAAGATCAAATCTGGCAAAACTATCAAAGACGATTCACTAATGCGTGAGGTCTTGATGATATTGACCTACGGCAGTAGTGGTCAAGGGTGGGCAGTGATTGGTGGAGGACTTGAGACTAATATGTTGGTCAAGGCCAAGGGTGATGTCATATTAGAATGCTTTAACAAATTTGATGACTGGAAGAAGGGGTTACAAAAGGACACGTTCTTGCAGGCAATCAATGAATGGCTTAGCAAGTCACATCGTGAGAAGAAACAATGCAAGACTTTCCCTGTGATTGATGGATATGTTTTGGATATTGCGGAATGCCCCGAGTGTGGACATCCAATGAAGAAGATCGTCACGTACGAGTGTTGCATCCCAGACCAAGGTGATGCTTAGACCATATTGCGTTTGTTCTGCTTGTTTAGCTGTGTAAGAATAAAGTTAGAAGTCTCGCCCACTGGTGAGAGTGTTCGTGTTTGGCCTATAATCACATGTTCTAGTCCCATTCCATAGTCTAATGTTGGAGTTTGTGAGAGTGATAATGTATTGCGTGTTGTCTAATGTTTGAGTTAGTGAGAATGATATTGTATTGGGTGTTTGTTAATGATATTGGCATAATGAATAAAAATCGTGCATAATATTGAATACACAATGTCTTCATCTTTTCAGCCTGCTTTAATTGCTGGTAGAAATGTTAGTGATATTGAGAATAGGTTCTCTTGAAAGGGGAGCATGGTGAACAAAACATTGTTCAAAACTATGTAATAGAAAGAATAACTGAATCAAACTAAATTGAAAAAAAAAAGAAAAAAAAAAGACACACAACAACAACAACATTATTCAATCTTGTAAAACATTTGTCTCATGAAACATCTTGTTACAATCAAAAGACTCATTGATGGTTACCAACGACACCCACCACAACAACAATATTGTGAAGAATCCATACATAAAATTTTGTTTTTATTTTATTTTGACTGATTACTTAACGCAACTCTCCTCCTTCACCTAGAGTTAGACCGAAAAATTTTATGAAACTTAAATTACAAGATTTAATATATAAAATATTGGTTAATATGTCTACGTAGTGATATTTTAAATTCAAATTTTAAATGAGGGGATAATGGGTAGTCCCCACATCCCCAACCTCCCTAAAATCATTATTCATTTTTCCTATGTGATTTACTTTTGTAATTAGAGTTTTGATAGTAATTAAACTCTTTACACAGTGTTGATGATGAGAGTGAATAAAAACATTATAGATGTAATACCTAAAAAAAAAAAAAAACAAAAAGAAAAAAAAAATAGAACAACAGAGGGGGCACTGCGTTTTGACCAAAACGCAGCACCTCCCCTCCCCTCCTTTTTCCCCAAATCGATTAGGGCTAATAGCCCTAATCTTCCTCCCTTCTCTCTCTCTCTCTCTGTCGCTGTCCACCACCTCACGCCACCACCACATGTCTCTCTCTCTTTGTTTCTCTCTCTATTTCCTCACTCTCCTACATGCACAAACAAAGTTTCTCCTCTCTCTTCCTCGTGCGCGACAGTAGCATTTGTCTCTTCCTTGCTCGCACACCCGCGCGCTTTGCCATCTCCCTACCGAGAGCTCTTCTGTAATTGATAGGAAAAAATTTAGTGTAATATTTGTGTTTTGTTTTATATTATTTTTGGATTAATATTGCACTAATTTTAGGTATTTGATATATTAGATTAGTTGGAGGTCATTTATGAATGAAAGTGGAGAAATTGAACAAAATCGGTAATGATGCATGCAAAGAAGGAATTTTGACAGCAATGCACGATTGTTAGCACGTGGGCGCGCTGAATTTGAGGAGAAATACAGGATTTTTGAAAATTTTTTTCCTAATATTAAGGAGTGTGAAATTTTGGGAAATTGCAAATGTCAAAAACACTCTATTTAAGAATTTTCTTTTACTAGAAATTTTTAGAGTTTTATTTTTTAGGGAGTTTCATTCAATTTTACTAAAGTAAAAATAGGAAGATTTTACCTTTTGGTTTTAGAGTTGCACCAAACTCTTGGGATATATATATTACCCTATTCTTGACTTTTGGGTGTGCAGCCCCAAAAGGGCTGCAGCCGATAGCTTCAAGAAGTTTTCTTCCTTGCTTTTGGAATCAAAAAGGAGACACATATTAGGGGAAACAAAGCTACAGCCGGGAAGGGACATGTTTCTTGTAATTTTATTTTTCTTCCACATCAATAAAGCATTTTAGTGAATTTTCTTTTTCATGCTTTGTTTTTAATTTATTTTTCTAGTCAAAAAATTATTGAAATCTTGATGAATGATAATTGTGAGATCTAAATGATTTTATTTGCTTGATATTTGTGGGTATTTATTTAATCTCTATGTTTAATATTTATGATTATTTTGAGATTATTAAATAGAGATCTATATTTAATAACTCTAGAATAGTTTACAACCATTTAAAAACAGTAAGGTTTGTGTGTTTTTAATAGAGTGGTCTTGATATAGTTTTATGGCCTCGCAAGCAGTAGGATTTATGCCAAGAGATTAGATAATCTAATTTAAATAAATCCAGAATGGAATTTACTTATTAGAATTGGGTCTCTCTAGATCGTAATGCTGTCGGAACATTAAATCCAACGAGAGTCTCTTGGGTTGTCTTTCAATTAAGGAAATAATTAACGATGGTATCTTGATTACCGAAAAAATAATGAGAGATTGGTCGTTTCGTGGTACTTAGCGGCTATAACCAATTTATTCGCATAATTTCGAGTAATTTTTGTATCGATAATCAATCAAACACATCAAGGTGGAAATAACTCCTTTGACTAGGTTTTACCTTAGTTGACATCCTTTCCTTTAATTGGTATTATCTAGTTTTTTTATTTTAGTTAATTTTCATTGATTTGTTTGCTTAGTTATTTTAGATTATTTCATCAAAACCCCTCATATTTTTACTTTTATTTTTTATTAAAAGAAATAGACTTATCGTTCTCTGTGGATACGACCATACTCGTGTTATATTCGTATTGTTTGAAGTAGATATTTTATATTTGGTTGTTTGACGACACATCAAATTTTGGCACCGCTGCCGGGGAGCGGTGTTAAGTGATTTATTTTTTTTAAGTTTTGTTTCTTTTTTATTTTTGAGACTAATATTTACAGTGAATTTACTGAAAGTTTGTCAACGATATAGAAGAGAAGGATTTTAAACACTCGGACATGACCAGTCAAAAGACTTTGAGGAAGTTGTTATTTCCTGATTATAATAAACACACCTTTTACAGTGATTTTTCTAATATTGAGATGTCCCGACAATTTGGAATATGGCAAGATGTTCCAAAAACGGTCAATGAGATAAGTGATTTTTCCATTCGTCAAGAATTGAAAGAACTAACTTCTCTCATGCGTAATTTTATTGTAGGAAAAACACAACCGGTACAAATTTGTGGGATTTGTTCAGAGATGGATCATCCAACCGATAAGTATCCCATTCTTTATGATGATCCATATTCGAACTCCTACAAACCAGGATGGAGGGATCACCCAAATTTCAATTATGGAAATTGGCAACAAGGATTCCAACAACAACCACAAGTCCAATCTCAATTTCAGCCTCAACAAATTTCTTTGGATCAATGTACGTCTCTAGAAGAAATTGTTAAAAATTTGGCTAATAGCACTCAATTGTTTCAGCAGGAAACCCAACGGTTACAATAGGAAAATTAACGATTTCAACTAGAGACAAGAACCAGCATCCAAAACTTGCGAGAGATTCTTTTATATGATATAGGGAATCATTAGGTTTACATGTATTTTGATATTTTTTATATATACTATATTGATGTTTTGATTCTTATTGTTATATATAACATACGTGCATTATTTAGTCATGTTTTATTACACTTATTTGTTATCATATATTCTGTGATGTGATATAATAAAAAATATATTAGGTAGACGAGATCAACTCTTTTATACGAGTGACCGCCTCCAGCTCTGAGTGAGTGAAAAAGAGACGGTTTATAAGTATAAGAGGTTTTGAGAGTGATTTTACTAGAACATAAGTCATCCTGATACGTGTTCAGGATAAGGTCATATGTGATATGACCGACATGGACATACCTGTATCTATGTTGTCTGTAAGCAGTCAGATTTCAAATCTCAGATATCACCTACATGTAATAATATTGTTTTTGAGATACTCTCTCTGAGATATCTGAGTAAAGTCTTATGTGTAAACTAAGTTCTATACATGCACAGTGTTAGAGAAATTTGATATATGTCTTTTTGAGAGATAAGGGAATAACATTATAGCATGTGTTTCATACCGCATATGAAAAACCTATCATGGGATAGTGAGAGATATTATTTGAGATGATGATATAATCTAAATTCATGTGCCCACTGTGTGAGATCCAAGACCTATTGGATGGGCCCACCAGTACCCTTATTACTTTTGACTGTTTCTTAAAATCTTGATTTAGTGTACACTAATTTAGTCTGCTTATCAATAGTCTGGAAGATAATGAGATCTGCGGTGTAAGTCTAGGAAAACAACTTGATTTGGATAGATTCTATTAGGGAAAAGGAAGGTCAATCGATATTATATTTTTGTGTTATATTCATTAGTAGGCCTGTTATATTTATGCATATTGGAATTGAAATATAATAGTAAATATACAGTCAAGTAACGATTGGAGATCATTTTTGATAAGTAAAGGGGCTCGATAGATGTAATGCATTGAGTCTGGTGTGCAGCGAGATTTCTTTTGTAGTAACGGTGGTTTCTCGATAACAAATGTATCAAAAAGTCTTTACTTGTAGGTGTACTCGTCGGTCGCATGATACCCAATCCTGTCACATGATACCCAATCCTGTATAAAAATCCAGTAGAGTGATATGAAAGATCGCATAAATTGTGATTTTGTGATGAACGTAAAAGGCTCTCGCGTGCAAGTGGGAGATATTGATTAATATGTCAATGTAAAGACACTTTAAATTCAAATTTTAAATAAGGGGATAATAGGTGGTTAACCCATTATCCCCACATCCCCAACTTCCCTAAAATGACTCTCCATTTTTCCTACATGATTTACTTTTGTAATTAGACTTTTGATACTAATTAAACTCTTTACACATTATTAATGATGTGAGTGAACGGAAACATTTTACAGAATTGTCTTCTATAGAGAAATTAATTTTTAGAATGAGAAATTAATTGAGGGTATCGAGAAAATTTTGAGTAGAAAATTTTCTTCGTTATTGAGTTCATCAGATTTAGAATTAAAGCGTCGTGATACAGCGGTGATGATTTAATTTCGTTATCACCATCCCAATTGCGCGTTTGTTCTAGAGTTCGTAGTTATGGATTTTTGAAAATTTTCACATAGAGATATTTATTCTGAAATTCTAATCTATTTATTTTTTATGATTTTTCACGTTTCCGCATCGAGAATAAATCTGACATAAACTTTCAATGAATTTTAGAATTTTCTTTTTAATTACACTCAAATAAACCCTCCTTAATCAAATTCAAGTTTGATGACTATGATGTAATCCTTTCATCCAAAAAAAGGGTCACAATTAAGAAATGCTTTATGCTAGAACCATCACAATCTTCTGTTCTATTTATTAATATTGTGATTGAGAGAGAAATGTTAACACAAACAAAGAACACGTGAGAGAGAATAAAACATTCTAATCTAACTAACGAGAATAAGTAGAATTATATCTTCCCATGGCAGAGCGAAAATTTGAGATATGCCAACAGCCAAAAAATTTATATTTAATGAATCACTGCATTTTCAAAATCTTTAATTAATTATGCAAAGATATAGTTTCCCCACTGTAGATTCACAAAAGAATTCATGAATCGTTCATCCTGCGTATGACTTGAGATCTAGAAGTTGATTAAATTAACAAGACAATCAGGCCGGACCGAAGCTTCTGCCTTTTTGCTTAGGGAAGACCGTCTTTCTCTCTTTTTTATTTATTGATATTCATATTTTATTCGATTAATTCAATTTAAATATTATAAAATTTAATTAAACGTTAAATTTTTTAAATCTTTTTTTATTATTTTTAAATTTTAAATTCAATATATTTAATTAAAATAATAAAATATCTAATCATTTAAATTAAAAAAATTTGACTAAAGACCATCTCTCTCTTAGTTAACATGGCGAGTAACCGGTGACTCGATTTTGATAAGGACCCAAGACGAGTGCTCTCTCTCTCTCTCTCTCTCTTTCTCTCAGTTGACGTGGGCTGAAAAACCAGGGACTCGATTTTGACAAGGACACGAGACAAGACCACGTTTTGAGCAATCCAGACCCAATTTGAGTCGTACGAGGTTATATGAATTTTTTTTTATATATATATTAAAATTTGAATCCAAATCTATTATATAAAAAATAAAAAAAAATATTACTTGAATGAAAGCTCGTTGATGACTACATGTATTTCAATCGAGCCAATCAAGGTCTTTCCATCTCAAAGGTCTAAAATTGGAAATTTCTTATTTGGTTGCCTTCAACTCCATCATAACAAAGTAAAGGAGGATAAAGCCAAATAAAGGAGGAGAACTGCGGTTAACAATCAGCTTAAAACCCATATAGGAAATTCTTTCATTTGATACCAAACTTAAGAACTCGATGCAAGAAAAGAATAAACTTTTGATCAGCCTAAAGTGTCCAAAGTTACATTAGATTGAAGGCATGTACATACACACTCACAAAGACTAAAACATAGAATAAAAAAAGAAAAGAAAAGAAAAGAAAAGAAAAGAAAAGAAAAGAAAAGAAAAGGACAAGACAAAGCCAATAAGAATATATCCCACCATCCCATCCTCCTTTTCCTTGCTCCTTCCTCTGTCTCTTTCTTCAGTATGCCTCACGCTCTCCCTGCCCACAAAATGTTCGAGGGTCACATCAGTGTCCTCTCACAACCGAGAGAGAGAGAGAGAGAGAGAGAGAATGGATTAGCTAGCTCACCTTTTTGGGTAAATCAAAGTCCACAAACTTGTGCTTGCCCTTTCCATTGGGAGATTGGTGATGTTGTCCTGTAAGTAAACCATGCCTCTTGATATGCTCTCTCACAAACCTTTCATATATGAAAGCTGCTCCTCTGAATTGTGGCAGAACCAACCATGCCACCACCGATAGCTTCATGTCGTACCATATAGGTATCCTACCAAAAGAGGGGGAAAATCAATCATCAAAAGCAACAATAAAAATTCCCCAAAAAAAGAAAAATAAGCTTTCTATTTTTATTCAATTACCATTCTAGGAAAGGCTGCAGCACAATTTCCACCAAGGTGAGGAAGGAATACAAAATCCAATAAGCAAGCCACTGCTCATCATCCAACTTTGATGGGCTCTCTATGGCAATTACCGAAGCATATCTGAGTTTTCCAACCATTTTCAGCAAACCCCACAAAAGAAAAACAAAATAATATCAACAAATAATTAAGTTAATGTAAACAATTTAAAGAAATTCGAAAAAAAAATGGAAGCTCAGGTATATGAGGTTCATACAATGGGTACAGCAACATCACCACAGGCCTGCAGAAAATGAGGAACACAGAGAATATTTGCAATTAGATCATATACATAAAACCTAATTAAGAGTTAAATTAAGTGATTACTGAGAAATTAATTACCCTGCTGCAGAATGAAGAAAGTTCAACAAAGTCCAAAACCTTCCCATTAACTCTCCAACTTGAAGCTCTCCAAGAGAAAGCAAAGTCTCTGGAAGGAAGTATTATGAAGGGATGAATGTGAAGTGGGATTGGGGTATGGCAGGGATTGCTTCATATATGAGCAAGAGGGGGGAGACGTGGCAGAGAGAGAGAGAGAGAGAGAGAGATGCGGGCATTGAGTTCTGCCTTAAACGTGTCGAGTGGGTATAGCACAGGCCGGATTACCAAAGATTCAGATTTGGATCTGTTCATATTAATGATGTTTTAAGAAATTAATTTTTATTATAAGATTAATGTGACAGATTAATATTAAATTAGGGAAGTGTTATGACTCATGGGTGCTTTGCTCTTTTCCCGGTGGAGAAGCTGCGAGGCTCTGTTTTTCATGTGTGAAGTCGGTCGCAGATGTCGGAAAGTTTCTCTATTTCCTCGTAATCTATGTAAATTCTAAAGGGTGGATTCTTGAAAAAATGTTTTTTTATTTTCCTTTTGTCTTTTGAAAATGAAAAGGGAGGAAAGAACCTGAAAGAGATGGACCGGACAATGCTTATGGTATACGGTTGTTGCTATTCTGATTAGCAACGCGCCATTCTTATCATTTGGGTTGCCAAAAAATGAAAAGGAAAAAAATAAAAATGAATATGATACTAAAAAATATTATTTTATAAAAATATAAAATACAAAAAAATAAAAAATAGAATAATCATCTTTTATATAAATATAAAAAATATATAAATATAAGAATTTTTATATAAATATTAATTATTTTATAAAATTAATAGAATAATAATCTTATGATAAAAATTTTAAATAATCAAATATATAATTATTAATTATAAGATAAATAATATTAAAAATAAAAATTATAATTAAATAAATAAATAATTCATTAAATATATAAAAAATAAGAAATTTTATTTAAATATTAATTAATTTCGGTCACAATCACTTTTCCAATACGAATCTCGAAAAAGAAAGTAAACCAACGGTTCGTTTGTTTAGTGAAAAAAACGCTAGCATCCCACACCAAAAATCGGAGTTCGAGTCTTGGTAGTGGCAAAAATGACATTAAAAGAGCTCTCTTCCGATTGGGATCTGACAGTAGCTCGGTCGAGATTAGTAGGAGTAAAGTTCTGGATACTCAACAGTGGACAAACCCCATGGGACAAGAAAAAAAAGAAAAAAAGTAAAATGGATAGAAGCCCATTGGGTAGTAGTGTTCAAGTATTAGAAGGCCTAACTGTATAAATGGACCAAAGTCGGGCCCACCAAATATTATTTACTGGATCAAGCCCAACCTAAACATGTCATGCCCAACCTAAACATGTCAAGCCCAATGGTAACTTTTTTTGGGTACTCAGAAGACAGATATCCGAAAAGCTAATTAATCCGATTCAAATAAATATAAAATCCAATTAAAAAATTGAATCTTGTCAGGTGTGTTTTTAATTTCAATGACATGTTTGGGAATGAGAGTGTTTCCAAGGAGACAGCTTAGTGGTAGAAACCCCCTCTCCTAACATGATGATCTCAGTTTCAAATTTTTATATAACCAAAAAAATAAAAAATGTTTGGGAACGAGAGTTTATCAAGTTAATTAGTCAAACTTAAACTTGACATTGGATTAGGTTGCCTCGCTCGAATTTTGGTTAGGGATAGGCCAACATGCTAGCCTCAATGGGCAACTAATATTCATTTTTTAAATTTTAAATTAATTATTCTTAATAATGTTACATATATCGAATAAATCAAAAACATATGAATCAAATCTTATATGATACTCCGTATTATTAAAAAAAATTAGAAATTTTCAAATCTGGATAATTTTAAATTAGTTAAAATACTTAAATTTAAAACAATTCTATACTTTATTATTACAGATTTAACAAACTCTTTAATTAACTCTCTTATATGACTGATCCCCCTTAAAAAAATTAAATTAAATTAAATTAAGATCACATAATATTTTTGAGAGGGTCAAAACTGAAAATGCATTTGGATATTATATTTGTATTTTGAGTAATCCTTTTTCCCTTTCCTACATCAAAAGATACCAAAGTTGGGAAGCAGATGACCAACAAAACCCTCCACCCCAAGTCAAAGTCTGTCCCTTCTTTTGCGCACCATATAAAAACAACACACAAACTTATCGGTCTTGGTTTTCAAAAACCTCTATGCTTCTCTCTCTCTACCACCCCATAAAAAATTCACCACTAAATGTGTCTACAATTGCGTGTAAGTTAACCGATGGAAGGCTCTCCAAATTTTCTCTCCAACCCCGTTTGAGTGGTTGGCCTGCATATCACATCCTCCTCCTTTCAATATTCTTCCCTAAAAGAACCCACAAACACAAATTTTAGGGAAAACAAACCACAAAACCTCTTTTTTCCTTCTATTCTTTGATTTTTACAAAATGCCTAGACAAAAGCATATTCTCATTCTCATTCTCAAGTTTTCCTGAATAAGTGGTTATACCTACTTGCAAAATTTTCAATTATGTGTCTTCAAGAAACCAACTTTTGTTAATATCTACAACACCCTCCACCTTTTTCTTTTTTTCATTTTTTTCTCACACACAAATTCATGTTTTAGTTTGTTTTCATATTCTGGTACAAACCTATGATAACTAAAAACTAGACATCAATGGCAGCAATATTTGGGAGTGTGAGATTTTTGTTTCAAGATTCTTGTAAGGTCGAGAACAATATTAGCAGTGTCTATGTTTTGAAGAAATCAAATGTGGGTAGACCAAATTTATGGGTGAAAGCCCATAACGGTAGTGGTAGTGGTAGTTTTGGGAATGTGAAGGTGATCAATGGAGCCAAAGTGAATGGAGTTAATGTGAATGTTGGTGGTGAGGCTTCATATTTGGGAATCAAAAGAACAGAGATGCCATTAGAAACAGCTTGTAACATCAACAATAATGTGGTGGATGATCATGCCTACATGCATGGAAGGTTCGTTGAGGATCGATATGTTTATAGACAGACGTTCACAATTAGGTCTTATGAGATTGGTCCCGACAAAACTGCAACTATGGAAACTATCATGAATCTTCTCCAGGTTGGTTCATTCTCCTTCATTCCTCTTACTCTCCCATATTCTTTATGATTTCTCTCTAGGGACCAAGGGATCTGGGTACCTCCACCCTGTAGGGCACCCCTTTATTTTCCTTTCTTTTTATCCACCTTCCAGGTGGTTCCAGAAGACAATATAAAATGTCACTTTCTCTGCATTGCATAGTTTTAACTTTCTAAGGGTCATGAGTCCAAAAATGAATGTCAGTTATTGATCTATAGTCACAAACAAGTAAAGTGATAAAGGCAAGAACCTCCTAATTTGCGGCCTTGAATTTGAATTGACCAATAACTTCAGGAAACTGCACTGAATCATGTAATGAGCTCTGGCCTTGCTGGAGGTGGATTTGGGGCCACACGCGAGATGAGCATCAGGAAACTCATCTGGGTCGTTACTCGCATACATATTCAAGTTGAAAAATACAGCTCATGGTATGTTTCGTTTTTCCCCTTTCTTCGTTTATTTGATTAAAAATTACTCAAAATGATATTTGATCCATTTGGTCAATGATTGGTGCAAGATGGTCGATCTATAAAATTTAGCATCTAACAAGACAAACACTAATTGGCATGGAATGTGAATATGGCAGGGGAGATATTGTGGAGATTGATACTTGGGTTGATGCAGCTGGTAAAAATGGAATGAGAAGAGACTGGATCATCCGAGACTATAGTACTCAACAGATCATAGCAAGAGCCACAAGGTGCATCATCTTGATCCAAGTTAAATACATATGTTATGGACAAACTACTCTGTAATTTATAGGACTTGCATTGTTATATATATGCAGCACATGGGTGATCATGAACAGAGAAACCAGAAAACTTTGCAAGATCCCTGAACAAGTCAAAGCTGAAGTGCAACCCTTTTACCTCAATAGAAATGTGCTTCCCGCTGTGCATTCTGACCTCGAAAAAATTGACAAGCTCACTGATGATACAGCACAAAGAGTTCGATCTGGTCTTGCGGTAAGTATCCACTTAACCTCTTTGACACCTTGTCCTCGCCTTCTTCCTTGTTCAAAGTACACCGTCTAAACATACAGGCAAACGTCTAAGCATAAGGTCAAAGACATCGAAATGAAAATACTTCTCTGTAGGAATGGCTTTACTCCATTTGGGTCTTTGATCCGGTGCGTCACTAACATGGCATCGGCCTAATGATGCCATATTGGCCAAGAAGGGGAACCCCACAAAGCAGATCTGGGTCTCTTATTCAGCTAACACGTCAATGATTGGACAATGACAGGACAAGCCCCAAATCGAGCAAAACCAAACCCTTTCTCTTTTCGAAGTCTCCAAGAGTTACCATCTAGTATTAACAATCACGCTTTTCTCAATACAGCCAAGATGGAGTGACATGGACGCGAATCTGCATGTAAATAATGTGAAATACATTGGATGGCTTTTAGAGGTATTACATCAAATGCTCATCAACCTCAACTTACTTTTGGCTTTCATTTGCCAATGGACTAAGCAAGCAATGCAAAATAGGCTGCTAATACCTTTTGTTATGTTCTCTTGCAGAGTGTTCCTATCAAAGTATTAGAAGATTATCATCTGACAAGCATGACCTTGGAGTATAGAAGAGAATGCCGGCAATCAAACGTGCTAGAGTCCTTGACAACCATGAGAGAGAGCATCCAAGAGGACTCAAATGTTACAAATAACAGCAGAGCAGGATTGGAAAGCACACACTTGCTTCGAATGCAAGACGATAAGGCTGAGATTATCAGAGCAAAATCAGAATGGAAGCGCAAACAAAAACATGCTATATAGTCTCATCAATCAATAACACATATACACATTCATCGAGAGCTATTTGTATGAGCTTCTTTCCCATTTTTTGTTTCTTTTCACTTTTTCTTTGTTGGTATTATTTTTTTTACCCCCTTTTGTATTCCATTGAATGCCAAAAATAACACACATACAATGATCAGATGAAAGTGCACTTATTGTGAAGAATGACCGAAAAACCTTTAGATTTCTTTAATTTCCACAAATTTTAGCATTTCAAATGTACAACGTGACATGTCATTAGAGATTAGCAGAGCGCAAAGGGTAAAAACCGACACAAGCTTTGGCTCAAACAATCACCTGAGAAAATTGCTTCCTCCTGATCTGACATTTTGCAATTTGAGATTACACTAAATTCTAATTATGTATATTCCTTGTCAATCTTCCTTCAGCATCTTCTGCAATTTGTCCTCGTTTGTATTTTTCCATCCTTATGGCACGCACATGTCTAGGGGAGGAGGGGTTAGGGAGCAGTGCCCCCTTAACTAAGAAATATAATCTGTCCCCCTAAAATTATAACTCAAAATCATGTTTTATTTTGCACCAGGAATAGATTTCTACTTTGTTCATTTGATTCTAAAAACAATGGGGAGTAGCATTTTCCCTGCTTTTATCACCAAATTCTTTTTTTTTTTTTTTTTTTTGTGCTTGATCATAAGTATCCGAAACTATATTCAAACTAATTCGGTTCAAGCTACGATTGGGCCCAAATTAAAGGGAAGCTCTCTCAATATAATTTTCTCTATTCCCATGACTCAAACACGAGATCATGATTGAGAAGTCCTAGTGCCCTTCTCACCGGATCCACTATCAGTTAGTTATCGCCAAATTCTTCCTTGTTAACAACTTCACTTGGCCTTGAAGAAAAATTCCTAGCTTGAGCAATTGTACGAGATAGTCCATCAAGCCACAAGACAAGACAGAGAGGACTGTCTTGGATGAGATTCAAATGATTTGTCGGAGTTGTTGAGGCCCGAGAACTAAACGGGCCTAACTGGGTTTCTATTGCGTCTGGATAAAAATGCTACGCACCCCAATGGGCTCAAAACATAGACCGAGTTTGCATTGAGGGATATAGGATAGGAATCAAGAAATGAAAATGAGGCCGATCTGATATGCTAAAGGTTCACTGTTGATGTTCTTGCCAGGCTAGTATATAAGATGCATGTTGTTGTTGGGGCACGGAGCTAAGATGATATTGAGGGACATAGGATAGGAATCAAGAAATGGAAATAAGACCCATCTGATATGCTAAGCCATTGGGGTTCTTGCCAGGCTAGCAGACGAGATACATGTTGATGTTGTTGAAGCACAGAGATAAGATGACATTGAGGACATAGGATAGGAATCAAGAGATGGAAATGAGACCCATCTGATATGCTAAGGGTACACCATTGTTCTTGCCAGGCTAGTAGATGAGATGCATGTTGATGTAGTTGGAACACAGAGCTAAAATGACATGACGTGTGTCCAACTCGAAGGATGCCCCAGATCAACTGTAGGAAACGTGTTGGCGACCGATTGGAGTAACAAGAGTAGGGTTAAGGGATTGGAGGATGTCCTTTCTGTCCCTTGTGGTAGCCCCCATCTCCACCTTGCTGAAAATATGATCCGTATATTCATCTACATGCCATTCATCATGTGACAATCTACATTCTGCAAGTACAACGCTCCTCGAGAGCAGGCAAATAGAATATTATATTTACTTAAAATTATAATTCTACAGACATAAAATTTATAACTTTTAAGAAGTTAACAATATCTGACATAATTTTTAAAATTATGTATATTAAATTTATTTTTAAAATCTCCCCCTCAATAAATATGACATTGTTTATTCATAAAAATTCTAAAACTTTTATAAATGCCTCAAAATACAAAAACAATTAATAACATCTTTTTTTCGTAAATTTAAATTTTTTAGAGCCAATAATAATTACACAAAAATTATTGTTATCTAGTTGATCCAATCATCCAACATTGGAATCCCTTAATCAGAAATTCAACTTGAATCAGATTTAGTCGGATCCAAAATGATTATTAATGTCAGCAAAGAGAGAGATTCTGGATTCAATTTCTCACTTTATTTAAAAATTTTACATGATTGAATATATACACACGAAATATAAATATATATATTAAAATGTAAAACAATTAATAATGTCAAAGAACATTCACATCATATGAGCATTCAATAATCAAAAGATTCAAAACTCTATATAAGACAAACACTTGTAAGATGTTATGGGTACAAACACCATGAGATCAAATTAAGAATTTGAGGCAAAAAGTTAAAACCTCAATTAGCAATTTGGAGCTAAAGCACATGGTAGCCACACATCCCCTCTTGTTTTGGTCGGGTAATGTCGTAACAGCCTTGAACCTCTGCACCATAGATACCTTGATTGGCCCTATGTATTTTTATAATTATATATAAACCAAACTATATGCAACTGTCCCAAAACTGGTGGCAAAGGCCACCAACGTACTATTTTACTAGCTACTTTTTATTTTTTTTCACTATTTTACATAAAATGAGAATGTTATTTGTTAATAAATTTACCTAAATTATATAAATAATTCATAAAAGAGATGAAAAGTATATGGGAAAGTGAATTCATTCCTAAACAGAACCATTTAATCTATAGTATATGTATGTAAGACTTCTCATTAAATCCGATTGGAGTTTGATCGGATTCTTTAAGAAACAGATCTCTCATGACACCTGTTTTCTCAACTTACAATAATGAAATTCAAAACATTATTTAAGATTATTAATGTCTGATCACTAAACCTGCTAATCGTAGTTCTTACATCATAAACCTAATAGTTCATCTAGCATGATCAGACTAGCTCGTTCTTTGGCTAAGTTGAGTAATAATTTTAAAACTATAACTTTAAATTGCTTAATTAGTTTTGGCAGTGTATAGTCTCCAAACCTGAACTTAACTAGTTTTGTGTATTTAATATTTTTTAATTATAAATTTCTCTAAATTTCATCATTTGAAACAAAACCATAATCATCAACACTGGCAAAACAAGGGGCCAAGGGGAAATGTTTTTTAAAAAAAAATATTGTTAAAAATTTTAAAAATACTGTTTGAAATTTTAGAAATATTACAGTTCTTAAAATTATCATAAAAATTCTTTAAAATACTATTTATTAATTAATTATTATAATTTTCACCTTTATTGTATGGATACATGCATTTCGACATGGTTATAGCATGTATTTTTTGGCATTCCTGATCAAACTAGGAAATGATATTGGATGAGATCTGAAAGAACAGCAATCATTTAGCAAACTATTAATATTTTTTTTTCAGAGATAGTACCCAATATTATGCCCCTCGAATTCCCAATCAAACCACAGTCTGAGTAGACATGTGAGTAGATATGATTGAGAATTTCATTATGTCCTTCTTTTACTCACCTAATAATTGTTCGAATCTACAGGATCATTATTCCTCTTTCTCTCGTCTGTTTCAATAAGATCCCCCACCCTGGCTGTACATGTACTGATAAAGCAATGCTCAGAAGCAACTTCCAAGTAACTTTTTAATGTTCCCCCGGCTTGAGTTTTGTTTTTCTTTCTAATCTACGGGATTATTATTTTAACTCTGATCTCTCTCGATTTCAAATAAATAAAGAGAATTATAATAGATCGAAGAAAACTAAAAAAAAAAAATGGTAGAAAATGAGAGGAAAAACAAGAACCCCCACTTGGGGCAGGTCTATCCTAAAAAGAAAAAGACAATGGGGTGCAATTAGTGACCCCATGTGATGTCCACTTGCCCTCTTTTTTTTTTGTTTTGTTTTTTTTTTTTTCTTTTACATATTGAAATTTGAATCCAAGTCTATTATATGAGGGAGAGGGGAAGATGACACTTGAACAAAAACTCTTTGATGTCCACTTGCCCTCTATGGCATTGTACCTAAGGTTTCATTTCCTGGTCTGATGCCAATTAGATGTTGAAACGCAGACAAATTTAAATCATTTATTTATTTCTATTGATTAATTTGATTCGAAGTTTTTGAACTCTGACAAAGCACTTATAATATAATTCTTTTCATTTCTAATATTTAAGTCTAAATTTTAATAAAATAATTTAATATCTTTTTCATTAAACTAGTTTTCTTGGCACGTGAAATCACTGGTCATCAGACTTGAGCATGACAAGGCAACCGTACGGCTTGATTAATTTGGGCTTCGGGCTTCTACCCTTGATCCAAGGCCTAATGTTGCTTCAGTCGAAGATTGCAAGACCATGTTTAGGATGTTGTATTTATCAAATAAGATAAAAGAAATTAAATAAATTATATTTCACAAAATAATTAACATTAATATATTTTTATTAAATATTAATTAAATAGTTTTATTAGTTTATTAAAGCGTAATGATGATTGAATTAATAATTGACCAAAAAATATATATTAGTTTATATTATTATGTAAATTTTAATTTATCTAATTTTTTATATTTATATAATTTTATTAAAATATTGACTTTGTTAATTTATTTAGTTAGGTTGAGACAGAAATATTAAGACCAACCATCGGATTGAGCTTGAGTGTTGTGTCTTCCTCCTTTCTTTTTTTTTTTCTTTGTAAATCATCGATAATCATATTAAATATGACTAAATTCAATTCGATTAACCCTTAGGGAGCCAAATCTCTCATAATACTTATTTTCTCCATACACAAAATTTAAACACGAAATTTTACTTAAGAAATACTAATGTACAGCTGCTAAATCAATTAGGTGTTGGTGTTTTCCTTAACTGGGGCAAAGGAATGATAGAACTCTATCCTTCCTTTGCCCCAGCTATTTATATTTGCATTTGCTCTGATTTTAACCTTTGCCTATATCTCATTGCATTAAGGGTTGAATGGAGCCTTCGAAAGACGCATGATTTTTTTTTACTATTATATCAATCGATATTCAGAGTTATACTTCAATTAATCCGATTCAAAACTTACAATGATCCATTAAGAGGGCTACCATCCTAATACAAGTAAAGAAAATGATAACACACATATCAAACACAGCAAGATTTTTTTCATGTCCAAACTACGAATCAAATTCAAGAAAATACATGTTGCCAAACTTAGTCCAAGCCAGGGTAACTCTATATCAATAAAATGGGTGAAAAATTAAATAAATTAAATATTATATGACAGTTCATATATAAAAAAATTAATTTTAAATAGTTTTTAAATTAAACAAAAAACTTGAAAAGAATGTTACATATTTCTTTTAATCACTCTGATAACATTCATTTAAACAAGATATAATGGCTCAAAATGAACAAATATGGCCATACTATAAAGAAAATAATAAACTAATTTGAAATTTTTGACATAAAAAAGATTTCAAAGTAAATTTTTTTAGGAGATCTCACAAGATTTATGATCGAAACCAATATAGACAAAGACAAACCACGAAAAAGATTGACCAATTCTATAGGTCAAGAATAGCCTTGAGTCCACATTTAGATTCTACTCTATGTTACCTCCACATAAGGACAAAAGTGTAATTTCAACAGTGCAACATGAATGAAGCTGGCAGCAGAATAAATCTAAAAGGACAAATGAAGAAAGACAAAATCCGTAAAGCAGAGAAAAGATAGGATTAAAAACGACTGTGGGCTTCACGTGGGGTGGGACTTGGGATTTAAACTTTCGCATCCTTCCATCACCTCCCCCCCACCCCCACCCCGCCGCAGCCCCAATCATTCTCTTCTCAATCTAACCGCGACATCTTTCGTAGGCATCCTCCCTTTATAATTATATTTTAATTAATTTAATTTAAATATCTATAAAAATTTTAAATTAAAACAACTTTTTCCATATAATATTTGAATTTCTCTTTATTCCTATGCTAGAAATGTGAGCAGTAGAAGGAAAAGATTTTGTGGGCATGCAGACTTATCTTATGCTAGAAATGTCGACAAAATATGCATTTTGGCTTCTTTCCCACGAAGAAGCAGAGTAGTGCATGCAAGTTTGGCCAATATACGGCTATTGCTTGCCAAGGCCAATTCAGCCAGCTTTCGTCCTCATGGAATGATTGGCTTTGCGCCCACCTTGTAGCTATGCTATCATTACTTTTGTCCATCTTTGCCCCTTAGTCCTCCATGTAAAGATTATACGAATATGAAAATTATAATTTGACCCCTTTTTGGTCATATAAAAAATATGGATGTAAATGAGAAAAATTGAGATTAGTAACAAAAACCAACTAACCGAACTCTCTATTAGTTGGTTATGTACGTACCTGTACTATTTTAATTATATTTCTCTTGATTTTTGTTTGATAAGTGTAACCTAACATTTTTCCTAATACAGTTAATTTCTATCTTGTATATTCATGTGTATTCATATATTTCTTTAATATTTTCTTCTCAGTAACTCTAATTTTTTATTCGTACCTTTAATATATTGTCTAATATTCAGATCTATACAATAAAACATATATAAACGAACTCATTGTATTGTATTGTTGTGAATATTTTGTTAAATGAACAACTCAAGTAGAGTTTTTTAACATTGAACCACAGATTATTGAGAAACAATTTGATTTATTTGCATTGCTGGTATATATTAAAAAAAATCTTGAAATTTGCCATAAATATTTATATAGTTAAAGATGGCAGTTTTTGACAGGTAATCCGTATAAATTTAGTGATTTATAACTTTACTATTGAAAAAATTTGATTTCGATATTCACTCCAATAATAAAATAATTTTCCAATAATTACTTAACTAAGTAAAACTTCATAAAAGATTTAAGTGAAATTGAAATCACGAACTTGGCGGCCTATAGAAAGCTTAAAGCTGCAGCCAAAGTAGTATCTCCACGGTCGAACATGGCGTGAGAGATCCAAAAATGACTGCCATCTTCGAATTTGAAGTTAGTGGCCATGCTTAATCACTTCACGTTGAGTGCTTAAAAGGTCTATAGGAAACCCACTAGCCTCTCACACAAACCCATTATTACCCAAAAGTTGGGTGATAAATTTTGATTTTTATAATTATAAATAATTTAAGGATGCCCTCCAATGTATAATCATCTTCCGAATTTTAAAAGGTTTCTTTTTTCTTTGAGCCCACACCCATTTGTTTTGCTTTGTTTTCTAGGGCTGTGCCCTCCAAAGAACCCAAAAAAAAAAAAAAAAAAAAAAACATACACACACACACAACACCTACAAATCCCTTTCCTATTTATAAATACAAGCATAATGGCTCTTTTTTAATTAAGACTAATTTCACAATCCATGCAATTTTCTTCATATTTCCCACCATTGCTTGTATTTTGGGCTAATAGTAATAGTAACTTAATAAGAAGAAATCCTTCTTATAAGTATTTGTTTTTAATTAATTATCGATATTCGATAATTATATTGAATTCAACTAAATTTAATTTGAGATGAAACGTACTTTTAAGAGATAAAACTTTATTACGTATTTTTTTTATACATAACACTCGAACCCAATATATTGTTTAAAAGTATCAGTGTTTAGTCACTAAATCAATTAAACATTAATTATTTTCGGTAAATATAAAGTTACACGGATTTTCATTATTTAAGGTACAGATTAAAGAATGACTTGTACAAGAAAAACGCCCGAGGATTAGCAAGTGAGAAAACATGCGGCTGCGTTGAAGGGATTACACTTAAGGTAGTTTTAAGGATTAATTATAGAACTAATCAATAATTTATGGGAACAAGTTCCAACGTTTTCGAGACACCTCGTAACATATTAATTTTTATATATACTGGTCGAGTGAGATTGTACTAAGAGAGAACTAAATAAACACATGTGGCAAAAACTAAAAATGGAAAATGGAGGGTGGTGGTGGGGGTGGGGGTGGGGGTGCGATTGCTTACGAAGGTGGTTCTTTGGAACTCGAGATTTCATAGTTCAAGACATGAGTTAAAAGTCCAATACTTTCTACAGGTCCTACTCACTCACTCACTCACCCGATTTGCTTTTAGAAAATTTCATTTTCCATTGGAAGTCAAGAGGAAATCAGTAGAAATCCTTGGACCAAAGCTTCTTGGTTTTCTTCATCAACGACCATTATTTAGTATCGAGGTTGACCATTAATTTTGAAAGACATGTTATTCTCGCCTTTAAAATTGTATACATAATAAAATAAGGAATACAAAAATAAAAAAAATATCATATTAATATATCGAGACTGAAAAAAAAATTATTTCTGTCTTGGAGATAAAAATAAACTAAATTTTGGTAGCTTATTTTTTAGGGTTTTTAGGAACATGGAATAAAAAATTTTGACCTTTTTTTTTTTTTCTATTTTGCCCTCATCCAATTTTAAAAATTTTACTTTTTCATCCTGTATTGTCTCTCCTGCCTAGTTATTTAAATGAATCACCCCCTATGATTTACTAATGAAAAATAAACACCTGCATTTTATTCATAGGAATGGCCCGAACTTGAGATCTCTAAGAAAAAAAAAGAAATTATGTGAGTTGAGACCTAAATCATTATCAAATAAAACCATGTCTCAATGATAAAATATTTGAGATTTTCAAAAAAAGTATGAACAGAACTACACCTTCACTAATGAAAGAAAGAGAGAAACAAAATATGGTGGGGGAAAGCATGAAATGAAGAAGCACAAAAGAGAAATCTCTTGCTTTTATTTCACATCCCAAGATTAACAAACAACACTCGTAATCACCTCCAAGGCACAATATACAATTTTAGCCGATATGAATAATGCCATTAACTCCAAACCCAAAAGGACATTTTTACTTTGCGGGTTCCCTAAAGTAAGCAATATCTCCCGGAATCACTTCTTGCCTTTTTTTTTTTGGGGGGGGGGGGGGGGTGTTGTTGGGTATTTCCCTGTTTTGCACTGCCAGGACTCCACTTTAATTCGTAAAAATACTTGTAGTTGGCAACAGAAATATATGGAGCTCTTTGGAGGGTTGGCTTAGTAGGGGTTATTGTCTTGCTCTGTCTGGTTTCAAGTGAGTTTTATCTTTTACAGGGAATAACATAAAACAAGTGGAACACACAAACATGCGCCCCTGATAGAATGCGGCAAAAAGAAACTAGTTCAACCTTCAAGTTAAGGGTTATGATTTTATGATTTTGAATTGGTAGGCCGCATTCCGGCTTAGGGATGGTTCGGTCCCATGGCCGGGATGGATATTTTAGTTTAAATCTCATGAAAAATAAATAGAACATCTGGGATTAGGCAAGTGGAGAACCTATATATAATACTCTAAAACCCAAGTTTCCAATCAAGGGTAGGATTAGGGTGGACCTGAATCTATGCCCCATTTTGGGGTTCTTGGAAGGTGATGGAACAAAATTTCGTGGGGACTCAAATCAGTAAGTAATTGGGGCCCAGATGAAAACAACTCCACAATCATTCTATCTGGAGTGAAGGCTACAGGCATGTGACTATGAGTTCCCTATCATTTTAGAATCAAACTACCAATCATGTCCTTACACCCACACCAGACCTAAGGATTATAATGCCTTTCAAAATGGATGATTTCCATAGCCTCGAGTCTATGAAGATGCATATACAAAATGCACTATACACTTTCATAATAATAATTATTGTTATTTTTTCTTTTTCCAAGTGGCATAACTACTGTATCACATAATTATAATTTAACTGATTAATCACTTACTTTTATAGATCTCGAAGTTAATCATTTTCTGTGTAGTAATAAAATAATAATAATAATTCAACTACCATTGCCGCATAAATGCCACACCGTGGTTCAAGTAATCTCCCCCTTTTACCAAATGCTTCTCCTTGTGATTTTAAGTCTAGTAATCTCTCCTTTTATCAAAATCTTCACTTTCATTGTAAGACTAGATAAACCCCAATTCAGAGTTGCAATCAAGGACAACATTTCCATAGTCCTTTCATTATAGAGGGTGAAAGATGAGACTCATGAAAATAACAAGACTCGAAAAAAAGAGAGAAGAGAAAAAAGGGATGAGATCAATCCCCATCCTCCCAGACAAAGTAAGGTGGATTAGCTTTCAGTGGAGAGACTAAGAGCCGTGAGGGAAATATACCGACTAGTTGATTGCAAACGTAAAAATGACCCATCGAGAAAGACATGTCAATTGTTTTTCCTTTTAACCCTGATCATGTCATCTTGGTACGAGGAAAGTGGACCTAAAAGATAAACCCTCCCCACTTGCCATACCCCCCCCCCCCAAAAAAAAAAAGAACTAAATTTAGACAATTTCATACAGTCCACATGAAAATATGAAAACATGAAAACTTTACCCACCTTGCATTCACCATAATACACTCAAAATAACCCTAAATTTAATAAAATTAAAGTACACATAGGCACGAGAGAAGAAAGTTCAGCCAACTAGAACTACAAGTCTTCCCTTCATTTCCCACCGGCCATCAATCAGATATGCCTTTTTAAGAGCCAAAACCAACTACCACACAGACCCCACTAATCAGAAGCCTCACATAAGCTTTGAATGTGTACTTTTTGAAGCCCTGTAATGACCATAGTTTTTATACCCATCACTTTGAGACATTCCCATATTTTGTCTCAACCAACTCAAAACTTCACTTTCAGAAAATTTTTAATAAGTTACCACAGCACCCAAACTATAGCCCTTAATTCCCCTACCTGGCAACCTTGCAAGACTGTCAAATTCACCACAAGATTCCAAGATTCGAAGCCACCCACCAAGTCAAAACACTGACTTTATTAAACTAATTAGCGTACTAATCAACCCCATATGTAGTTGGCGTAGACTTGTCTTTGTATGGGACCATTTGAGGACTGTTATAACCTACGGGATTAATCTAGGTACTAAAACAAAAGATAAATAATAAACATGGGCAAGTACAATATTTCAAAGATCATATGCTATTGTATGAAAGTTGATATCTTATACATATATCTGGGAGAGAGAGAGAGAGAGAGAGAGAGAGAGAGAGAGAGAGAGAGAGAGAGAGATTATGCTCATATAACAACTATTAAAAAGAAGAGGTACAGACTCACAAAACTCTACAGTTTCTTTGTCTGTAGACTAGAAAGAGCCCAAAGCTAAACAGGAGAACTAAATGAGTGTTCTCACTCTTGCATTTACCCAAATTTACCCCTAACTTTATCACAATTTACATGACAGAACAGGCATTAGGATTCTCATCACTGAAGATCATATCAGGAGCATACGAATTAGCATACATGTCCATGACATATTTCTGCGAGTATTGAGGGTAGTGATGGTAAAATTCATTCTTCTTCAATCCAACAACCTTCACCCCTTCTTCAACCTCAGTTGCTTTAGCTGCTTCCTCTCTTTTTCTCTCTTCTTTAGCCGCCTCATCACCTCCCTCTTTCTTCTCCTTCTCTCCTCCGCCCTCGTCGCCTTTTTTCTCCTCCTCTTTGCTGTCCTCTTTCGGCTTCTCTTCCTTCTTCTTCTCTGGATCTTGCTTCACTATCGTCGAGTGCTTGCCGGTTCTCTTGTGCACGTAATTCACAAGCGCTTGCGGCTCAAACACTCCTTTCACTGTCACTTGTGAGCTCTTTAAATCCGCATCCACGGATTCAACCCCTAAATTTTAAAAGGATTGTCATCCAATAATCTATGTTAAGATTATACTATATAGTTTCCATATTCATCATTATACATTGGATCAAGAAATTGACTTCAACATTAAGGAATTTTCCATGGATCCAATGAAATGAATAAACTAATCACCAAACAATATAATTGAGTTTGATAAATGTTTAAGCAAAAGAATCATAACTTTTCTTTTCGTTTGCCAACTTTAATATATTGAGAAAACAAAAGGTGAATTCTAAAAAAGAATCTCTATGCCACATATTCCACACATTATAATTTTCCTTTTTTTTTTCCTGGCAATAAAAGGGTAAACCTCGGAAACCCAGAACCTTCTATCACAAGACAAGAGTTTCGAGCCATTCAAATGACCATATAAACCAAGTTTAAGGTAACAAAAAACCCATGAAACGGCATATGTACCTTTCATTTTCTGAATCCGTTTTTTGATTTCCTGAGAACAAGCTTCACAATGCATGTGAACCCTAAGCACAACCGTTATCACCTGAGGTGGCTGCACAAACACAAATAAATTCCGACCTAAGATAGATTCAGGAAATGGAGATTCTGATGTCACCATTCCCGACGAGAATGGTAGAATGATGGGTGGCCGTTGGATAGCCCATAAGTATTTAGAAATTAAAATAGAAATTTATGAACAGATTTGGAGAAAACGGAACCTCTTCTTTCTTTTCCTCGACTTTGACGACCTCCTTTTCTTCCTTCTTCTCTTCCGCCGGCGGCTTGGGAATCGGAGAGAGAAGCTCGACTTGTCGGTGAGATTTCTTCTGAACTCTCTCGAGAACCTTCCGTGGATCCGCTTTTTCTCCTTTCACGATCACCTTGTGGCTCTTGCAATCTGTCTGCACATCTTCGACTCCTGAAATGGAAAATTAATCAGAATAAAAAAGAAAAAAAAAAGGTTCAAACAGATCAAGAGATTGATAAAAGCTAAACCTTCGAAGCCCTTCAAGCATTTGCGGACTTTTTTGGCGCATCCTTCGCAATGCATGTAGACTTTTAGTACGATTTCTTGCGGCGGAGGAGGCAGCGGCGGAGCTTCTTTCCCCTCCTCCTTTGCTTCCTCTGTTTTCTTCTCTTCCTTCTTCTCTTCGCCCGCCGGCTTCTCCACCGGCTTCGCTACCTCTGCCTTCTTTGCTTCCTCTGCCGGCTTCTTTGCTTCCTCCGCCGCCGGCTTCTTCTCCTCTGGTTTTTTCTGTTCTAGTTTCTTCTCCTCCTATAAAAAAAATCAAAAATCAAACTTTTTCTTAGAAACTGAATGCAGAGGACCATGGAGGGGGATTACCTCGCCCATTTTTCTAAGAGAGAGATTTCCAGTGGGGGAAAGATAAGCTAAGAAGAAGAGAACTAGAAACGCCTCCTTGTTTTCTCTCTCTCTTTAATTTCTCTCACTAAAAATGACTGCAGTCTCTCTCTCTCTCTCTACCCCTCACCAACTACACGACTCACACTCTTCTATATTCTAATCTCGCGCTCTAGAGTTTTGTGGGCTCTTGTTTCTCTCATCAGCAGAGTCCGGCCATGACATGGTTTTTATAAGCGGCACGTGCAGGAGGGGGTAACTCCGGGTTGGGACAACTGGTCATTGGTGGTTACGTCCTCTTTTGGGGGCTATACTCTTCTACTGCAGATTCATCGTAGACTAAACATAATTCTGATTAACCTTATTTTACCTTTTCGTGACTAACGATGTCTAATAAAGCGGCGACCGTTAAATAAATCGAAAAATTTTGTATTTATCAAAATTTTTTAAATCTTAATTTTGCAAAATTCAAATTTTATTTTATTTAATAAAATTTATTTTAAATAAAATATTTTTAATAAGAGAGGAATTATAATTGAGCAGACAATAACTATCATACATAAAACATTTATATAAAATAATTATATTAAACGAGATTAAATTCGATTTAGGTTAGATTTGATTTTTAAAGAATAAAAATTTTTTAATACTTATTTTTATTATACATAAAATTTAAATTTAAATTTTTATTTAAAAATCTTAATTTTTCGTAAGTAGATGAGTATTTAAAATTTTACGTGTCTAAAAAAATATTCTGATTAAATGGATCAGGCGTAATCCACAGTAAAATCATAACGCATATGGTAGACCATTCATATCAGACCGTGATTTAATACCCTTTACTTGATTAATTTAAGAAGTAAAAAATGGGAATTGCATAGGATTGGATCATCGTGATGCGATGTCGGCATCATGAGTGATATTGAGGCCGCCAAACCTAAGCTTTCCTTGTTTGTGAAATCTGCAGTTTGTTTGTCAACCCCCATGGATGAATGAGTTAAAACCATTAAATCTAGCACAAATTTTTCTCTTTTGTTTTAGGGCTCTTTGGTGGTGCTCAAACGGCACACTTTTGGGAAACAACGAGTGGTAGCGGAGGATGCCAAAAATCATGTGTATGCCGTCAAAAATATGAGTGCAAATGCTGAGTAGTCATGCACACGTGGCAAATTGGGCATGCATCCTTCTTTTTTTTTTTTTTCCTTTTCTTTTCTTTTTTTTCCTTTTTGAATAATGCTCCTCATCTATCATAGATTTTCGGGTTATTTTATAATTTATAAGAAATCATAAATTATATTATCTTTATTAAATAAAAATAAAGAAGGGTGTATTTAAATCGAAACCGTCTGGTGATTTCTTATGAAAGCAGATTGTTCTAGAAAACTAAAATACAAAATTTATTGAAAAAAGAGGATTTAGTGAGATTTAGTGACATTTAATGAGTTCATCAAGAGGGTTGGTGCTAATTAATGAGAGTTAGTGAACATCAATTTCCATCCCTCAAATAGATTGAAGGAAATCCTTGTGAGCTTCAACTACAAGTTCAAAATTATCACTTTTGGATATTTAAAACTTTAATTAATTTAATTTAAATAGTTTAAAGAATTCAATTGTGAGTTAATTTCTTCAATATCTTTTTTTTTTCTAAGACTTCAAAGATAAACTTTTCTAATATTTATTTTTATTTTTTAAATTTTAATTAAAAAATTTTAATATTTTATTATTAGAGTTACGAAAAATTAGTGTTGAAAAGTAATAGTTAATAACAAAGAAACCAAGCAAAGGAATCAAGTGACGTGCGTGCATAGCTAAAATTTCCAAGGGAGATTAGCAACAAATCGGCCAAGCAAAACACGTTTTTGCAACATCAAGTGAGCATTTTTGGCAAGAAAGTTAAGGTGGGGTGACCCATCTAGTGGGCAAAATTAGGAGACGTTTAATGTTGCTGTACTTTCCCTAGTGCATTTTTTGGGGATAAAGCTATTTTTAGAAAATCTTGCCGTATGCTTATTTACAATGGGATGGAGGATTTGGAAGGGGGAGTTTCCTCCCATCTTGTCTTCCCTCTTTCGATTTTTATTTTGCAATCTCATAAGCTTTCACTGGGAAAATTCTTCCTTCTCGTGGGTTTCTCATGACCTCTCAATGGAGGTTTTCACAAGGAGACGCCGCCTATTTTATCTGGTCAAAGATATTCAAGGCACATTAAATTTCATGATTTTTAGATGAAATATGGGCCGTACGATTAGGGCATATCATTAATAAGTATGGGACCCACATGACAGTCAAGAAGCTAAAAACTTTCGTTCTCATGCTCGTCATCTCATTAAAAGTGGAAATGAGAGAACCAATGCAACGGGGGTTCTGCACATTCAGCTTTCAGAAAAAATCATGTACTGCATGTGGCAGGCTTTTATGGCGAGGCTTCAGAAAACCCTTTTTCCTTTCCCTTACAAACAGCCCTAATCATTGCACAAAATCAGTGGGTTTCTATCAGTTCATCAAGAGCATCGCGTAAGGAAATTTCACTTCTTTATAATTCACGTGACACACAGTGCAAGATCCAAATTATAACCCTAGATTTCATAATTACACGTACAAGATGGACTAAATTTTGCATTTTACATAGAATCCAACCATATGTACATTGTCATGGTCAACACACTATGGTAGCATACACTAGTATCCCATGAATCCAATCATATGTACATTGTCATGGCCAACACACTATGGCAGCATACACTAGTATCCCATGAATCCAATCATATGTACATTGTCATGGCCAACACACTATGGCAGCATACACTAGTATCCCATGAATCCAATCATATGTACATTGCCATGGCCAACACACTATGGTAGCATACACTAGTATCCCATGAGTGTATGTACCCCTTGACAAAAAAATAAAAAATAAAAGAAATTTTTTTAAAAAATATTTTATTCATTTTATTAAGAGAATTACAATATATAGATATAAAAAATATCAAATTTCTTAATTATGAAGTCTAATATAATAAGTATAATCAAATCATTTAGTCCTATACCTATTATAAGAAAAAATATAACAGTAATTACAGTAAAAATATGTACAATAATAATAAAAATCTTTAAAGAGGTAATCAAAAGATATACAAATATAATAAAACTAAATAAGAAAAAAAATATATCGACATCCCCTCAAATTGATGTGGGTAAGTCAATCAATATCAATTTGTTACTGAGAAACTTATGTCGTTGGCGTGACAAAACTTTTGTAAAAATATCAACTATTTAAAAATCAATAGTAAAATGAGCAAGAGTGATAACACCCAAGTGAAGGCCTCCCTAATGTAATGACAATCCACCTCTATGTCAATATATTATTCTTTCTGTATTTAGTTTTATTATATCTGTATTTTTCTTGATTATCTCTATAAAGATTTTCATTATTTAAAGGTAAGACAGTATTGGTTATGTGATTGGAAGCACCAAAATCTAAATACCAAAGTTTAGGATTATAATTTTTGTTATCTGAAAGGTCTAAAGAAGAAATGGCAGAAACTATCATTTGTTGGACCATTTTAAGAGTAATAGAAGACTGACCAGGACCAGGGGCATTTGAGGAACCAATCGAGACATTGTAGATAGTTTCAGATTTCTTTGAAGGCCGAATGGAATAATTTTTGATGATATACCATGTTTTCTTACAATAATTACAGAATTTTTTAATACAATTAGTGGCAATGTGCCCAAATCCTTTGCAACTATAGCATTGAAAATTAGTCATATCTCTACCTCTTTTAAATCTCCCTTGAGCAGCGTAGACAATAAGAATTAAAACAGAATTTTGAGTTTTCTACTCCAAGATAACTTGTGTAATTAGCCGTTATTCTTCCCTGAGAAACTATCTTACACAAATATCCAATAAAGCAACTAATTCTCTATTTATCAGGTTATATGCTTCAAACTCCCCCTTAACTTCATTAAAAATTGGTCACGCTTACTAGTCTTATGCATACGTTGGATAGCAATGAGTCCCTCAGGAGATATACTTGCATACACAATATCAATGTACTCAGTTCAAAGGTTTCTAAAAGAAGAATAAAACTCTTGGATTGACATACTCTCTTAAATGAGTTGACCAAACTCAAGTTCCAATTGAACACAATATCAATGTACTCAGTTCAAAGGTTTCTAAAAGAAGAATAAAACTCTTGGATTGACATACTCTCTTAAATGAGTTGACCAAACTCAAGTTCCAATTGAAACCTTTGTACTGTATTGTTTTGGTTGTAAATTTTCTTCAAATAATTTTACATTTCTCTTGAGATCTTATAAAGCTTGAAATTGAGAAGTATGGAGTTTTCCATATTTCCAAGAATCCAAAACATAATCTGAGTACCTTTCACCTCTCATTTCACATATTTCTCTTTCTCTTTCTCGCTGTAAGATATAGAATCTGTCTCATCAATATGATCCCGTAATTCATTTCCCTTGACAAAGATCTAAAATTGGAATATCCGGACAGAATAGTTATTGCCACTAAATCGAACAAAAAAGTATTCAAATCATTCCAAAGACATGATTTAACTAGAAACAAGAACTAAAAGACTAGATCCAAGAAAGAATAGAAGAACATGAAAAAAAAAAAAGGAATAAATCACTAAGATCTTAGAGATAGACAAGAAACCAGACACAAAATGAAATGATCTCAAACTTTCGGCTCTTATACCATGACAAAAAAATAAAAGAGAATTTCTAAAAAATCATTCTACTTATTTCACTAAAAAAATATGGCAAATATAATCAGATCCCTTAATTATAGACCTATAATAAGAAAAAATACAACAGTAATTATAACAAAAATATGTACAACAGTAATGAAAATTTTTAAAAAGATAATCAATGGATATACAATTATAACAAAACTAAATAAGAAAAAAAAAATATATTGACACCCCTTACTCCAAACATATATATATATATGTTTGGAGTAAGGGGTGTCAATATATATATATATATATATATATATATTTTCACATGGTATTCGAGTTTTGCCGACTAATCCGGTTCGACTATTGTGGGGTCTTTTTTGGGGTTGGCTCTCTCAAATCCTATTTTATCATTCTCAAAACTCGAATTCGAGATCTCTAATTAAGAAGATAAAAAATCCGATCACTCAACTCAAAAGAGTTTAGTTCAAACTGGAACACCGAAATATTCGATATTAGAAAATTTTTATTAAATTTTCAATATTATTTGTAAAATACAATAAAAAATCGGTTGTAATTGATTCTAATTTATCAATGAAGGTTTTATTAAATTTTGTTTGGAGAAAAAATAGATTTTGGAGATAATTTGGGACAATTAAAAATTTATTTTCAGAGTCAATTTGATGAAGATAAGCCACCTTAGCTCATGACAAGACGACCTAAGGTTCAAAAATTGAATTTTAGTTAAGTATGAAAGACACCAAGGTGATCTGAGTAAGTGTCAAGACGACTTGTGGAGATTAGCTCTAAGAATGACAGATCGACTTGTACTTTCTGACTTTGTATCTAATAAGGCCACTTGTGGCCGGCACAAATCAACTTGTTAAATTTAAGTCACAGAAATATATTTCTGCACAATAAGTAAGGTAACTCATAAGAAGTATGGCGACTTGAGTGTTCAATGAAACAAAAGCAAGGCAAGTTGTTGAACAATAAGGCGACTTGACATCTGAAAACTTTAGACACATAAGATGACTTGTGCCCTATTGCAAGTCGACTTATAAGTGTAAAAGACTATAAAATGATAGAAATGGGTATCCAAACTCAACAAACTTAAAAATAACAAAGGGCAAAGTAGAGATTTCACACCTTCACTGTTAAAAAGGCTTAAAGATACATTCATTGTCATTTCTTCTCTCCCGAACTCTCTGCCTTCTCTCTCACTCGACTCTCTCTCTCAACTCTCATCTCTCTCGACTCACCCCTCACTCTCCCCCTGTTTCTTCCATGAAATCGATCAATACTCTTTCCCAAACCCATAGATTTGAGCTTCCGAACCCTCAAGCAAACTTGTGAAAAAAGGGGGTATTGAAAGAAATCTAAGGTTTTTTTGAAAACCTACTATTCAAAACTCAATCCAATCCCAAAGTTGAGATAATTTCTTTATTCTAAACTTGGATTTAGCTTTCTCATAAGTGAATTTAAAGTTATTATTGAGATTTAAGTGATTGGTTAGGGAATACGAAACTAAAATTTGTGAATAAGAAAGAATTGAGAAAATTTGTGGATAGAGATTATATGTAAATGCAAATGACATGTAAATGATGGATTGAAAACATAGAATCATGGATTTGAGAAATTAGGCTTATGCTAAATTTGGAGAAAAACTCATAAGCTTTAATCATTATCATGATTTAATATTTAGTTCATATTTATTGATTTAGAATAAATCAATTGGAATTTAAGAAAAGATTTTCTTGGAATTGATTGAGAATTGAGAATGTTCACCCTCCCAAAAGGTGAATGAATGGTTATATTTAGCATAGATAATAAAATATTTCAATCATTATTTGTAAATTGAATTTTGAAAAAAATTTGAATTGAATTATAAATATTTTGTTATTGTGGTGTACCCAAATGTAATTGTTGATAAATTCATGATTCTTTTATATTTGATATTTGAATTGTTTGCACCGTATCACGATAGAACATTGATTGTGAATTGTAAAATTTGCTCTCCTTTGTATATGAGCACAAATGTTGAATGATAAAATAAAATTTTCATAACATGGTACTAAAAAAAAGAAAATGACTATAGTCTAAGTCTTCTATAGACAGGGCTATCGGAGTGGTGTGGTTAAGGCCGGTTTATATTTGGTTTGGAGGTAGGTGGAGATGAAGAGCCTTCTCAAATTGTTTACATGATAAGGTAGCGGCATCCCACTGAATTCTGGGTCAACGCCAAGGAGGGGATATTTTATAAAAATCGTGAAAAATTTTTTGACGGATTCTACCAACAGCCATTGGTAAAAAAACAATTTTGGTAACCCAAAAAAAATTTGGAAAGGAAATGAAAAATTGATTGTTGATGAACAATTTATAAATCATGGATAATTTGTTCCGAAATTTATTTTGTACAATTGATTTTCATTATTGCATTGGAAATATAATATGACATATATGATTGGCATCAACCACTCTCACTCCTTATTCATGTTCAGCATGTCATTGCACTTTATTCATTAAATATTTTTATACTCACTCCTCATTTTCAAAATTTTCAGAGGAACCTTAGAGTGAAGACGTGGATATTACCTAGTACCGTTGAAAAAAGTATATTTTGTTGACTCTCAATAGATAATAGTCATGAAAATATTTCTTTTGGGAACTATACTATGTGATCCATAGAAGAAAATTTATGTACATTTTGTTATGTTTGGATTTGACAAATAATTGCTTGATTTTTCTTAAGCAAGTATTATAAAACCATCACCTTTATGACGTGGAATCTTGTTTTAAATTGTTTTAAAATTTTCTTTTGCAAAAAGTATTGTTTTCATTGGGATATTTAGATTATGTGGTGAATTTTGAGGATATTTTGAACAGATGAATTTATTTAAATACTTGAAAATTGTTTGAATGGCTGGGTTGGCTTAAAGATGGTTTAAATCATTTTAATATGTTTTGAATATTGAAATGTCTTGCGATATCTCAAAACACGGAATAAGGTTCACACGTGTTTGGAGTAACACGGTGGTTATCGCGTACTTGACGAGCGGGTGAGGGCGTGACACAAACATATTTACTAATCTCATAGTCCTGTACAATGGATCAACGTCCGGTGGATATAGTGATTAGGTACTAAATTTTTTTAACTAAAATTTTAAATTCAAGTTTAAAAAAAAAAAAAAAAAAAGTATCGAAAGAGTCAACCTTTAAAATGAGATTATAGTGATTAAATCGAATTAGTTAGATAACCCAATTGCTAGTTAATTTAACACAAACAGGAAAAATAATCCTGTACAGTGGAGTTTGATGAGTCTTGTGCAATGGAGTATGATGCAGTACTAATCTTTGCATTGTTTCTATTATAACATTTGGTCATTCTTAAATTTCAAATTCTAGATTTCTGGTTAAAAAGTACAACATCCGATCACTCAACACAAACAAGTTTTTATCTAAATATATTTACTAATCTCATAGTCCTATACAATGGATCAATGTCCGGTGGATATAGTGATTGGGTATTAAATTTTTTTAACCAAAATTTTAAATTCGAATATTGAGAATAGAAAAAATGAATGTCGAAAGAGTCAACCCCTAAAATGAGTTTACAGAGATTAGATCGAATTAGTTAGATAATCCAGATACAAGTTAGAACAGAAAAAATAATCCTGAACAGTGGAGTATGATGCGGTACTAATCTTTGCATCGTTTCTATTATCACCCCTGACCAAAGAAAAATACAAGACATTGAGCAAAGAGTGAGAAGAGGGTGTGTGAGGAGCAGTACTCCGGTGATAAGCTATATGTGAGTGTTTTGCTGCGAGCTGATTTCTGAATCTAATCTTTCCATTGTTTCTAAAATCAATGCCCACTCCCTCCTTAAAACTATATCGTATATAAGATATTTTGAAAAGAGTGAGGAAAGGGTACGAACAAATATTTGTAAGTGTTTTTATAGCTGAACTGTACTCTGCTGCTCTGCCAAAAATGACATGTCAAGAATAATTTGAAATGCAAAAGATGGCAACAGTACAAGTGATGCAGACAAATGACATATAATAACTCTCTGTATCCATTATAAATATAAATTTACAGAGCATTTCATCAAAGTTACTGATAAAGTAGGAAAAGATGAGGTAAGAATAAAGCTACCAGACTTTCTTAAAGGGTAATTATGGAGGAAGATTAAGTTAGTGGAGGATATAAGCACTATTAGAGGAACATATTTACCAATAAAGATACAGATTGCCATGATAGGAAGAGAACTCATAATTCTGAGGATTTTTTTTTTTGCAAAGATTATTTGACTCCATAGCCAAAGAGATCATGCAAGTGGGACCATGAAACTTTTATGGAGGAGACAGTGTTGGCTCTGATTCATAAGATAAAGCTATGGTTGGTGTTTGATCTGACATGGGTATAGGGAGAGCTGACATTCACATAGTAGCATAGTTTCCATTGGATTATGTTTCAATAAAATTTCAATTTCAATTAGTCATGTATGATTGGACAACATAGAATGCCCATTACAGTAAACATCAATGCCGAATTTAGAGCTACCAATCAATTTGGTGATGAGGTTCATCCACCATTCTTCTTTAATGTATCATAATGAAAGTTCAAAAGGGCAATCATTTAGACAAGCAATTCATACATGGTTGATGTGTTAGGACACACTATTGCATCACAGGTGGGGATTCTTTTTAGATATAGCATTTTGGTGAGTAGAGTTAATATTCAGTTGATGTGTAACTAGGAAAGTGGGAAGGAACCATGCTTGACATTAAACCAGCAGAGGCAAACCTATATTCTGAAAGGGAAATAAATTCAATACCCTCAACATGAATGATATGAGACACAAGTTAATCAAATGAGATTAATCTGAGGACCCCACGGATGGTGTATTTCCAAAAGCTACATGCATATACTTGTGAATTTGATAAAGCAGATCTTCTTATAATCATTATTTTGTGCCAGTGTATTTGGTTCACTAGGACAATCTGAATGACATAGATCACATAAACAAACAATCTGCAAGCGAAGCTAATGTTTTCCCTCATCTTGATAATACTCGACAAGAATCAGTAGCTTGTGCATCTTCCTTTCTTTCCTTTCATTATTTGATCTTTCTGTGTCCCTCCCAAAGATTTTAAAAAAAAAAAAGGAAAAGAAAAGAAATCCTTAACTTCAAATTAAGAATATATTAACCTGAACAACTGTAGTTTAAACTCAATAAAACTTTCAATGCTGCTAAAAGTGCTCAAATGAGACCAAATACATTAAACTTCTAAAAACATAGAAAGCATCGAAAGTCTTGGGTCTTTAAACTTTTTCTTTTCTCATTGTACTTTTATAATCACTGGGTCCCCATTTACTCTACAGATTCAAGTCAATACTACAGTTTCATGGGGGTAAAGCGATTCAAATTGTAGACTTAAGTCCAACTTTTCATTGAGCCAGCATTCACTTGTACTCTCAAGGATTTATCACTTCAAAGATAAAGGTTTCTTTTAGAAGAAATTTTCTTTTCCTTGAGGGGGTACAACACAAAACGACGAGTTGTTGGGCTAGTGATTGAGCACTGTACTTTAAGATCTTAAAATTTTGTACATGGAGAAAAAAAAATACCAATAGAGTTTTGTATTAAGAATCTAATCCATTTCAAATACAATTTAGTCAGAATTAATCGATACCTGTGATTTATTTAAAAAAAAAAATGAGAGAGGAAGATTTATAACACAAGAACTCTCGAAGACTATCGACCTACTTTTTTTGTCCAAGCATAGTTAACTACGGACTTAGGATGGAATCATCGGAAAGAAAAAAAAGAACAAATACTTCAAAAAAAGGTACAACTCTTCTGTCCAAGAAAAATAAAAAATTTATTCTCATGCCCCACCAAAGGGTATTTCCAAAATCAACCATTTGATTCCACACAGAGAGTGAGACAGTCCTAAGAATACAATAAAGAGGAACATGTTGAAGCAAAGTGGAAGGTGGAAATAAAAATCAAAGTAAAACATGAGTAGAATTAATGAGAGTCACAAGGGCAATCAAGGAAACCAAAAGCAAGCACAGGATTACTGCTATTGTACTCAATATGCATGGAAAAATGCTCTATTATTGCCTTCCAAGTACTCATTCATTAACAGCTTTACTTTATAATATGGAAACACATTCATCATGTTCCCATGCACGAAAAAGATGAAGAATCTCCCTCAGTAGGGCCAAAGAAAACAGACTACTTATAATTTTGGTCCGAGTAAAAGCGGGTTGCAATCTCCATGTGATAATGTCTAACCAAAAACCATCACACAGCTTCAAAAAAGGAGGATTTGACCATAGCTTTTTCTCCTTGATTTGAATTCTCTGGAGCTCGTTTGCTCGTGTTGTTCGGACAGATAACATGGTGTAGACTCTTGGTATGCCATATTGTCATCTACGCGTCCTGCTCCTCCTGCGAGCTCATGAAAAGTGAAAGAGGTTCTTCTGACCCATGTTACGTCAAGTGCCTTGACACATATATAAACTTTAGGCAAAAGTTCAGGACATTACCATGCATTTTATGCACGGTGATTGACGAGATAATACATTACACCTTTTTTAGGGAGAAAATAGTTTGTCTGGTCCCATACCGATTAACCAAAACATATATTTCTTTTAGAATAAATCGTCGGTACAAAAATCACATTGAATCCGACTAAATCATCCGTCAGTATTAAATATAAAAAACAAATTATCACTTAATATAGAATCAGATCCCACTCAATTGAACTTAACCAATATTCGGAGTCATATCCGATTAATTTAACTCAAGTTACTATCAAACTATCTATAGAGTAAGTTCTCCTAACGTAACTTTTTTCATTCCCAAAATTCAAATTTAAGTCTTGATTAAAAATCTGGTGTCTTTCTCACTAGACCAACTTTTTGTTGGTATATAACAGTGTTATTCCATATGCTCTCTTGGACGGTCTCTCCATCTTAGCATATACATAGAATAATAGTGTTATTTCGCATGTTTTGAGATGGTTATCTGTGGAACCGACTAGTTAAATTCTATATTAACCAACTCAAATTTTCGCCACACGTGGCTCAGATTTGTAGGGTTCACTTCACAAACACGCCCCTCGGTCCACCATGATTAAAAGAAGTCCTGGCCCCATATGGTGCTAATAAAAAAGGAACCGAAAGCGTCTTACTAGAGAATGCTTAGCCTCACATCCGCCTGCATAATCTCCGGAGAACATTCTAACATGATCTGCCTAAATGAAGACGACAAGAGGTAGGATGACTGAATATTTGAATTGGCCATATCAACCAACAGTTAGTATAGTAAAAATGACATTAAATCTCTCAATCAATGACTCGCATTTTAGACTTAGAAATAGAGAAAACTATATTGGAAGACATTCTCCCAAAAAGGGATGAACCACGCCTCAAACTGAATTAATTAGAGTATGATTCCAAATGCATATCGATGGCAAGGATTTCCTCACACACAAAAAAAAAAAAAGAAAGAAAAAAGAAAGATCTAAACTGACCATATTGGGCCCTCATAACAGACCAAGAGACCCACAGGTGGTCAATATATTGAGTGCCAAGTCCACACTCATTCCCAGAGCTCATACGCCCATATGTCAACACTAGGATAACTTACTCTCTACTCATCGGCAAAATTTTGATTATGGAGTTAAAAACCTAAATAATCTGCATTTTACAGTCTTATGCATATTGTTATCAGTCAAAAATGGGTTTGACCGATTACGACGACAGTGAATGATCAAATCCTATATGCTAACACTAGAAACTCCCCTTCTACCCGAAAATTATTAGTAAAATCTTAATTATAGAATTAGAAATCTAAATAACTCCTATTTTGCAGTCACTTTCAAACTATTTCTAATTAAGAAAATTGAACAGCCACGTGAACGTTAAGATAAGAGGATTATCCCTTAGACAGAATGATATAAAAAGTAGGGTTGACGTGACAAATTGAATCACCTTAATTAGAAATAGTTGAAAAGTTTTATTAAAATAATGACTAATTAAGTTTTAACTTTAAAATTAAGATTTTGCTGAAAATTATCACAATCGGGCATTTATCATGACTACTGTCCCTTACAAATGCTACCAGCCTGAATGAGATTTTGCTGAAAATTATCACAACCGTGTACTCATCATGACTAATATTCCTTACAAGTATTTCCAGCCTGAATGAGAGTACATGTTAGTCGGGGGTCATGTTCAAGGAAAGCTAATAAGCATATGAGGGTTAAAATTTTTACCATTGGACATCCATGTGATCGTGTCTCATGGAGGACCTCATTCAACACCTGATTGGACTACGGTGCACCCTCCATCATGAGGTCCCTAGTGACTCAATGAGGCTGATGCAACTTCCCAACTCTCAGAGTTGAGCCAACCACCTATATTGGACACGTGAACCTCCAAGGTATTCCTTGCCACTCCAAAATTCCAGGTGCAACTTTCAGATGCATTTTTGAAGAACTATATGTTCAGTAACTGAGGCATGAAAATGACATCAAAAGAGATATAATTCTATCACTAAACTCTAAACCCTAAATCGAAACCTTATTCAAAGAGTATCAATATTCAACCACTAGACTAACTAAACATTGGTTCACAACATCCATATAAAACCATTACAAATGATTACATTGAAGGACACACCTGAGTTGCAAAGATACAAAATCCTTTTATTTTAAAAGTTTGGATCTTATACCAACACTTATTACCGTAAGTAGGATGAGCATTTTCATTCCTTAATCAGGTCGGGAGTTTGACTCCCCTTGGACACGGAAAAACAATGTTGGGAGACCCTTTCTCACAAAGTGTGCTCTGCAGTAGTTGATCCAGATTAGTCAAGACGAAACTTTGAATATCGGGTGGTTACCAAATCAAGATACCAAAAAAAAAAGTTTGGATCTTATTGGGCTTGGGACTGGGCTGATTGGGCTTGGAAGGTAACCTAACGTGGCCCATCTAATCCCAACAGAAAAGGAAAAGCAAATCAGTTTAATAGGGTGACCGGGCATGAGGTGGGCCTGGCCTTAAGATGACCCCCAGCACAAAAAAGGAGCGGGGTTAGTCGAGCGGAAGTTGAACAGCCCGGCCCGATTCACTCTACCAAAAACCCTTCCTCTCACGGTCTTACCTTTCTTTTGTTTTTTTTTTTTCCTGCAGCAACAAAAACTTCTAATAAAGGCCGCACTCGAGACAGACACAAAAAGGGAAAAGCAGTCATCCCAATACCCCCCCCCCCAAAAAAGGAAAATATTAAGAACCATGGCCCCATTAACCTTTTAACCATGAAAATCAAACCAAAAAAATCACGAGAATGGAGGAGAGGTTATGACCATACTATCCTCTTGAGGACCCCCCTCTTCTCCACCTTTAAACAAGCTCTTTCTCTCTCCTCTATCTTTTCCTTAATCTCAACTCTCTCATTGGAAGACCCCAAGTCCTCTCTTACATGCTCACAATCTCCACCACCCACATCCCAAAATATGCAACAAACCTCACAAGTTTCCTCACTCCAAATGCTCCTGCTTTGCAGAAATGTGAACAAGTGTAATACATGATACCCAAGTTGCGTCACTGATAAAAATATCACATATGCAATCACAGTGATGGAAAACTATCTAGTTTTCGCAGCACAAGAACACTTTTCTAACCTCTCTTTTTCTCTTTCCGGGGAATTTGTGATGATTCCAAAATGTGTGTTTTCACACTACATTCGTGTGACGGCGTGTGGGATTTGGAGTCACAAAAGTTTAGGAGATGAAAAGTTTTAACCCTTCGTTTCCATCTCAAAGTGATGGTTTATTCAGCTACATGCTTTAAAATCAACTCTGAAGCGAGTCGGCCTGACTCATTATGGATTCCCGTTTGAGTCCAAGACCCAAAGACTCACCTGATGGGTTCCGAACTTATTGATAAAGATACAATAACTTTTTCCAGATAGTTTTCCCTACTTAAATAGTGGCTTGATCACCCTTTTGTGCATGCACCAAATAAATCCGCAAACATTATTTTGTTCTTACTAAACTTAACCCATTTATGATACAGGAATTCCAACAATTTTATCTCTTACAATTCTTGTTCTTTATACTATGATAATATGCTGGTGACTACAAAATTAGAATAAATTTGAAGCCAGAAAATCAATAATAAATATAACATCTCTTGTAATTGAGTATTAAATAAAGAAGCATATGAAAGGGTGTCAATGAGTGATTGAGTATTATGGAACCTCATGGTGTAAATGGTATATAGGGATACAATCAAAAGACTTCAATGGCGATTGATACATTCCATGACATTGTCCAGTAATTTTTGAACTTTGATTGATGTGTTTATTTTCTTATTTTCCTTTTGGGCACAATATTTCCTTTTTTTCTTTTTGGACACAATAGAAAAGTTAGGCCCAATGTCTCTTACTAAGATTAAGGTATTGAATTCGAATTTTGAATATGACAAATATAAATATTATGAGACTTTTATCTCTTAAAAGTTTAATCCGACTTGAGTTGGATTTAATCATATTTAATATGATTATCAAAAATTGATAATTAAAAAAAAAAAAAAAAAAAAGCCTAAACTATATGCCAATAAGACGTTACCCACGGCAACGGTTGGAGTCTCCTACAAAACTACAAATTATAGTTGTTGAGCTCCAAGTTTCTCCATAAAATATGCACATTGATTCCCTTCTCACAGAATATGAATTAATTTCACTCTCCAATGGCGATCCATTAGGCTCCTAATATCAACTACCAGCCGCTGTAAGGATTCCATTCCAAATCCAAACCACGAAGGAGCATGAAGTCCTCGGAAGTCACCACATTCCTTCGTTGTACGAGGTTCAAGGAGGCTCCACAACCTTGGCACGGTGATCCATCGTAATATGATCATCATAAATCCCCGGGACAGAAAATAGCTAACGCCTAGTTCAAGCCAAATCAAACTGATGTCTTAGCCTAATGTGTATCGATGTTAATTGGTTTAGTTGGTAAAAAGTTTTGAAGTAAAATAACTTCGGGTAATGAGAGCAAGACACAAACACCTAACATACATGAAAAATCAAAATCACATAATATACATTGTTGCATATTGTACCCCATTCAGCCATCTCTCATAATAAGGTGTCGTCAACATTAATACAGCAAGTCACTTCAAATTGAGATCTAAGACTATCTCCCGTTGGAAGTATAAAAAATGAAAAATAAATCCATGTCTTAACTTCTAAGAAAAAGTATGTCATGATTTTTCTTTTTTCTTGACACCAATATCCAGAAACTCGACTAATCTAATTCGAACAGATATGAAACTCAATTAAGAAGCTAACTCTACTGTATTGATGTCTGTTTTCTCATATATTAATTAAAAAACATTCAGTATTTTATCGTTAGATATACAGATCGTTGATAAAATAGGTCTTGATTGAACAATACATAATCAAGAATAGCAAAAGAATAAATCAAAATAAATACTAACTAGTATATGTTATATGTTCATGTTAAAATATTTTACCTTGCACCTCTAGTGAGTAATGCCTAAGTCGGAGCATCGGGGTCTAAATCGAATTGAGCAAAGGCAGCCACTCTGCGGTCTTGGATATTGTACTAATTCCAGTTTTGAATTTAAGCAGACCTTTCTCATAGTTTTTACCTGAGCAGCAGACCCACCCTTTTCTTCTTGTTAAGGAAGATAATGAGGAGATCGTGTGTACCCCAAAAGTTAGAGGAGTCTGAGAGAATAGATCATACTGTCCCTACATGTTTTGCTCCTATCGTTGTTGGTTACGCAACCACAGGGGCCTTTGCTTGGCTTTGGTGTCACATGTGCCAAGCTCAAGGACTCACGTTTCTTCTTCTCCCAACTCACCATAAAAGGTTCTTGGGTCACGAGAAGGGTTGAAATTGAAAACGTTTGCAGCAACTTTGTGTTAACCTACATGCACGCATCCAAGGACCTAGTTTTATGACTCTCTCCTTATCGTCTTTAGCTTTTCTTGGCATTGAATACCATAGTTTGGGTGGGTTCCACAATTCACATAAACTACTAATATTAAATAGACCAATAAATTTTTTTATTTTTTTATAATTTTTTATTTTTTATTTTTAAATTTTTTTCCTCTCTATTATATTAGTTTCTTAATCGATCGATGTCAAATTTTGAAATTAAAACTCAATTTATTGTTATTGTAAACCAAATAAATTAAATTAAATCTACGGGATAGTTTATATAAGTAGTATATTAAAACTTTTCAAATGGAACAATTTTGAATCTAGTATAATCTTAATTTTGGATTAAAATTTTAGTTAATCCCTATTTTGACATAACAAGATTTGATTTAGCGATACTTCCAAATTAGTCACCGTCGCACGTAGGGTAGATACAATCGATCAAACTATCTGACTAAAAATGATTTAAAAAATAATCGTAATAAAAATCATTTATGTATTAAACTCGATAATTAAGATTTTATCATTAAATTAGTCAAAATCTTCTCGAATTAACCAGATCAATTCATTTAATCTTCAACTCATTTAATCTCTTTTGATGATATTCCACCTCAAGTAGTCTTGGATGGACTGGATCTTATTCGTTCAGACTAAATTAAATGTATGCAATTAAGACTACGAATCTAAAAATACTGCACCATAGGTCACTGACATTATATAAATGAATGGCATATACAGAAACATTCAATATGTGTAAGGCAATAAATAATTAAACTCATCATCTTTTCATTGCTCAGAAAAAATTAATATTTCCCATTTTTTATTTTTTTTCCCAATTTTGATACTTTACAAATTTAATCGATCGTTAATTTTCTTATCATTTAAGTCCTCCTTTATATCCCCAACAAGGAAATCTGTATCACAAGCTACATTAGGAGAAATAATTATTTTTTTTAATAATAAAACATTAGTTTTACAAGGTAAAGTTGTTAAAATCTCATGAAAATTTCCGTTTATATGACCTTAAATCTGTACATTTGTAAGATGAAATACAATGTTTTTCCCTAATTATAATCCCAAGATTTTAAATCTACGTTTTTAAACCATTTTAACACCTTAAATTTCTCTAAAACCCATTTGGAATTAAGAAATTTAACATTTGACTCCAATATATATCGAAAATCCTCAATATCTTTAAAAGTCACAGTATCTTTCCGAACATTATGATTTAATAACAAACACACCCTTGAAATATCTTCTGAATACGTTTATGCTATTGCATTCATATGTATAAGAGAGATCTGGTGTGATAAAAATAGAAATATTTAAATTTGTAATGTAGCATAAATATATGATAATTCAAATTTTTTATATAAATTTCTATTAAATGATTAAATTGTTATTTTAAAAAAAATATATACATATAACATATACTTGTCAAACATGAAAAGAGAATATAATTTAGTATCACAATTATTTAGAATTGATATTTTATCCCTCTAAAAATAGAATTTCTTACTAAATTATAATATTTAGAATGATTTTGTTACACTTAGAATGACAAAGAATGTTTGTGAAATCGGACCAAACATTAAGGACCTGTAGTGTAATTTTTCACAAATGTTTCTTCAATGTCCTGATTCTATCATCTGCAACGCAGTACAACATAAATATGCTGCAACTCATTGAATATTGCAGATTCAATCGGACAACATAATGATCCACTTAGATCACGTCTGCAGCCACGTGTCCGTTGTAAGTTTCCAAAACATACTGCTCACACGGAATCAAAATCCCAATACGTCTTCATCTCTTCCTCGTTACGCAAACGTAAATCACACCCCACCAGACCTCTATAAATTTGTCCAACAGGTTTTCTTCATATCACCTCACATTCTCTCTCTCTCTCTCTCTCTCTCTCTCTCTCTCTCAAAAATCATCAAATCTAACGGTTGAGAATGGCCAAACCGGCGAGCACCGTATCACCACCGTTGAAAGATGAGCTAGACATTGTGATACCAACAATAAGGAACCTTGATTTTTTGGAGATGTGGAGGCCATATTTCCAGCCCTACCATCTGATCATAATCCAAGATGGTGACCCGAGTAAGACGATTCGGGTGCCGGATGGGTTCGACTATGAGTTGTATAACCGAGATGATGTGAATCGGGTCATGGGTCCGAAAGCAAACATCATTTCTTTCAAGGACTCTGCCTGTCGTTGCTTTGGATTTCTCGTGTCCAAGAAGAAGTACATCCTTACCATTGATGATGATTGCTTTGTGAGTTTTCTCTCATTAATTGCAATTTTACTCCTAACATAACTTCATGCATTAAAAATTGTTTTCTTTTATGGTGATATGATTGAAAATAGGTGGCCAAGGACCCGAGTGGGAAAGAGATCAATGCAATGGCGCAGCACATCACCAACATGTTGACACCATCAACACCCTTCTTTTTCAACACATTGTATGATCCCTACCGACAAGGTGCAGATTTTGTGAGAGGATATCCATTTAGCCTCAGAGAAGGAGTCCCCACTGCCATCTCCCATGGACTGTGGCTCAACATTCCTGACTATGATGCTCCCACCCAGCTTGTCAAGCCTCTTGAGCGCAACACCAGGTCCTCTATATGCTTAGTTTTTTTCCTTTTTTACTCTCACAATTAGTGACAATAAAAATCTCCATTTCTCTGTTTATTATTATAATTATGCTTATGCACTGTTCCTGAAATAGATGGCTCACATTGGTCCGCAATTGGCCGGCCTTGGGCTCTTAGATTTCAACGCTTTGTGTTGCCATTCACCGGGATCTGTTTGGACCTCATTTTAAGTGAATGGTTTCGATTCTCATTCTGAAACAAGAAGCTATGGGCCTACTCGCGTTTGGGCCCGCTTGGGTCCAAATCGAACTGGCCCGTTGGCCCGGTCAAGTCCAAATTATGATAAGCTTTGAAGTCCAAATGAGGCTAAAAATGATAGAATATATGGAAATGAAAACTAATGTCTCTTAGCTTAAATGATTTGCGTCAATCTAAATTAATGTTTTTTGTTTGTTCAAACAGGCATGTGGATGCAGTGATGACAATCCCCAAGGGGACCTTGTTTCCAATGTGTGGGATGAATTTGTGTTTCGACAGGGAACTCATTGGGCCAGCCATGTATTTTGGGCTCATGGGTGATGGTCAGCCCATTGGCAGATACGATGACATGTGGTGTGGTTGGTGTGCCAAGGTATACAAACTCTTCCGTTTTCTTCAATTCTTTTACACTCCTGCATTTCCCCACTCAAAATCATTTCCCAAGTCGCTTGATGTAAGCATCTTGGTGTCGCTTAAGAGGCTATGGAGCATGACATGAGGCTCTAGTTTCAATGACTTGGCTTCCGAAGGAAATCTTATGTTACAGTCCCCTCCCCCTCCAGGCATTTGTGCCAATTCCCACCTCTCTTGCCACAGCATTGGTTAAAATATTAATTTTTCCCTAGTTGATGAATACGTAGTTTAAAGCATAAATGATGATACTTGGGGCATTGTCTTCTTGTACTTTTGAATATAGTTCTCATGGCAAATCTATGAAAGTTATGAAGCACGAATATCAATATGAACATAAAATACTGACATGATATAGTTATAGTAACCAATAGAAAGTTTTACACTATTATAAATTTTAAAATAATGTATTGTGTCATGTCTGAAAATTGCGTATAATATGAATTTTGAGTTATGGAAAGCTGCAGAGAAGACCTGTTGTATCCACGAGGCAGGTCTGATCATTCAGGAAGTACTGAATTTTCTTTGCTTCGTGTTGTTCTACAGCTGATTCTAATTAATGCCCCCACTGAGTTGATTTGGCTTGCAGGTAGTCTGTGACCATTTGGGCCTTGGGGTGAAGACAGGTCTGCCATACATATGGCACAGCAAGGCAAGCAACCCATTTGTGAACTTGAAGAAAGAATACAAGGGTGTTTTCTGGCAAGAAGAGACCATTCCATTCTTCCAATCTGTTGTTCTTCCAAAGACCTGCACCACACCGCAGAAATGCTACATAGAGCTTGCCAAGCAAGTGAAGGAGAAGCTTGGTCATATTGATCCTTACTTTCAGAAGCTTGCTGATGCCATGGTCACTTGGATTGAGGTCTGGGAGGAGCTAAATCCCCCTCCTGGCACAGCTCTGCCGAATGGGATGTCTGCTAAGAAGGTTGAACCTTCTCCCAAATTGAAATAAGCGGCCATTAGTCTAGCCAAAAATGAAATGAAAGCAGCCATTTATTGTGCTTGGCTGTTGTAGTTGGAACCTCCCCTTTTTTACATTAAGATTTTCATGTCTCTCTGGTTATGTCATATGTAATAGGTTAATTACTAAATTTCTCATATTTCTCCTTGTTATCATTAGATTTGATAGACATTTCTTAAATTTAAAAGTAATGATATATCAATCAACCGAATAAAAATCAAGAACTAAAATAATGATCACAGAATTCATCACGAGACCGCCTAATCGACAGGACACATTTTTCCTGCGCAACTTTGATTGCATGCCATCATTCAACGTCTGTGAGACCCTAAAGCAAATAAGTTTTGCCAGGAGGAGGATTTATGTCATTCAGCTCATTGATTAGTGAAAGAAATAATAGAGATTTGGCCAAAATTTTTCGACTTCTCTGAAATAATCCATTATCAAGAGAGAATGAATCAAGAGCACCAGCAATTTTCTTTTTTTGTTAAATTATATTTTTATACTTTTCCTTTCTTTGACAAATACAGCTCGAGTTCATGCACATGAGAAAGATCCATGCCATTTGAAAATTCTCAAGAGTTGCACCACAGATTTGATATTTCCTTTCCCTCGTACTTTTCAAAAGCAAAAGAACGTACATTAAGATTGACTAGCAAAGATCTTAGTAAAACAAGTGATGCAATCTATGATGAAACCTAACATCAACAACCAACAAGTAATGCATGTTATTTACAAGTAATCATATTAACTTTTTCGTATTATTTTAATTTTATCGGTACCTGATAGCATAATAAATATTACCTTAAATACAATAGTGATAATTTAAATAAAACATTTTATCTAAAAATATAGACAAACATTATTACATACGAAAGGAAAATATAATACTAAACATTCTCTGCGGCCCCTTAAGCCCACCTTCCAAACCCCTCCCAGGTCTGCTCTCCCCTCCTTCTCGCGCTCTCTCTTTCTCCTGTCCCCTCTATCTCGCTGTCACCGGCACCTCTATCCCGCTATCTCGCTGTCCCTCTCTCTCTCTCTCTCTCTCTCTGTGTCAGCTGATTCCGGTCCGTCTCCCCCTGTGCCGATCGACCCCCGACTCTTCGGTCTCCCCTCATCTCAGGGACTATTATTATTATTATTATTATTATTATTATTATTATTATAAAATATGTTATTATGAATTTAAAATTATTAAAATTTAAGGAATTCTAATTATTATTATCATATTTTATTACTAAAATATATTATGTTTTTTTTATTATTATTTTGTTTTTATATTATTATTTGAACAATTCCAATCCCAAATCTTGAATAAAAGAGTAGGGTTACGATAGATTAACAAACAGCGTAAAATTCCTTATCAAAAAAAAGTTTCTATAGATTTTTATTTTTATTTTTATTTTTTTGACTATATATATTTTCATTTTTGGAGGGCGATGAGGCATCGAAATAGTCTCTTTACAAAAATATAAGGAAAAAACTACGTATATATACATTCTATACTCCCTCTACCCCCACACTAAAGTCGACCGATTGAATCTTTTTTATATATATTTTGTATTTCTTTTGTATTCATCTATACAATTATCGATACTAAAATTTAGATTATTGTTGTCTGTCGTCTTTTCTTCCTATGGTTTGATGACTGTCTTTTGCTATATATTGCTAGTAGTCATTGGATTCTAGAGGCACATCATGGAGGAGTACTTTCGATAACAAAACTAGAAATCCATTTCTTTTTGCAACCAAAGCTAAGCAATGCCTAAATGTCTGAATCTCTCCCACCAGGCCCCGAATTTGACAGTTTTTCAGATGAGGAGTCAGGTCGACGTACTTGATGATAGCTATAGATGATGGAAATACCGGCAAAAAACTGTTAAGAACAAGAAGTTTCCTAGGTTGGTATTACGTATGTTTCATCTAATTTCATGTTTATGACAAGGTTTCAGTGAAATGACCTTAAAATTTAGCCTATGCAGAAGCTATTATCGATGCACCCGTCAAGGCTGCAATGTGAAAAAGCAAGTGCAACGTCTGACAAAGGACGAAGAAATTGTCGTGACTACCCATGAAGGAATTCATTTGCACCCCATCGAAAAACCTCCTGACAGCTTTGAAACTATACTGAAGCGAATGCATTTTCAAACTCCCTTTTGATTATTTTGGGGTTAGTCCTCCGGTTAGTAGGTATTTTACTATGTAGTTTGCAAATGCAAAAAGCTGCTGGAGTATCACCTTAGCAAAAACTGAAACAGCCCTTAGGGAGGACTACCCCTCGCTCTATTGAATCACAATCGTTCTAGCACAACTGTGGCTTTGAGATAGTTAATGTTATTAGTAGTACTTCGTTGAAATCTATACACCCTCCCCCCCACCCAAAAAAAAAGGAAAAGAAAAGTTAATATCTCCATTAGCATATAACTAGGTCCAAATATAAAAGGCCAGGTAGGAATTTATCGAACGAACCGTACTCCGCGCGGAAGCTGCGGGTTTGAGCCCCGTCAGTCCCATCAGATCCAATAAATATATCAAATTATCATTCTATTTTCCATGAAACGAAGGTTAACATCTCCATTAGCATATAACTAAATCCAAATATAAGAGGCTAAAACTGAAGAAATAACAACTTAGCTCTCAAGTAGGTAATGGACCACCCTCATGTTGAAGACTATTACCATCAAACATCCACATCATAGCCAAAACCAACCGTGCAAAAAGAAAACCAGTCATGAATGTCATCCATGGTCTTTCTCTTCTTTCTCCTACACTAGTTTCCACACCCCTCCTTGTCTCTTCTTCCACCATGCTCTCGGTCTCGGTCTCAGACTCCGCCACCGCAGCCGGCTTCACTTTTCTCTCTCATCCTCAAAAGACAAATCAGCCAAATAAGACTCACAGTAAGAACACTCATTAGAAAATTCCCTCACATTGTTCTCCCCATCAATGCTACAACAATTAGATCCATAAGAAGAAGACGGACAACACCGTTCTGACGTCATTATCATGAATCATCCAATGATCATCATCACTGCATATATCCTCAATATTAACAGTTTCCTCAGAAGACATCTGACCAGAGAGTTTTCTTCCCTTAAACTCTCCTCTCTCTCTAAAGCAGCCTTTCTCTCTCTCCTTATCTCCTCCTCCAAGGCCAACTCATTTGTTCTCACATTCCAACCAGCCCCATGTTGTTGTCGGAAGGAGAGCGAACTCTCATGTTGAAGAGAAGACATGAGAGACTTTGGAGAAGAGTTTAGTATCTGAATTGACTTGAATGTTTGTGGGTTGCTTTGCTGCTTCATCATGTCCCAATCTTGTTCTAGACTCTTGAACTGGTCGTGCAAGTAATTATCTTCTTTTTCCTCTTTGGTTAGTACTAGGTTTGATGTTTCCATGATGGGTTTTGTTTGTTTAACAAATTCCTCCATTTTTAGTTTGCTTTTGTGACAATTGTTGAGAGTCAGAGAGAATTTGAGGAAAGGTCATCCTGTGTTGGATGAGAATTTTGCGGGATAAGAACCACCCACGTTTGATTTCCAAATTTTTACTAGTTTTTGAATTCTAGTTTATCTCGACGGTTCCATTCTTGCAGAAGTTTTTATAAGTCTGGAACTCTTGTAACTTCCAAAAAATTAGACAAAATATATTAAATAAGATTTTCAAAACGATCTCAAATGAATAATTTTTTTATTAATAAATTAATGCAAAGAACAAAAAAAAAGAAAAGAAACTATATAAAATTTTAAATTCGTCAACCAAAAATAGTCAGGAATTCTATATCAATGAAAGATCACTTTTGAATTGATCAGAATAATATCTAAATCAAGCAAAATTATCTTTAAATAAGGTGAGAAACTATTATATAGAATTTGATAAACTTAATCCGAGTCATTTGGTTCTTTGATATTATTTTATTGTAAAATTTATTACAACCTTGTGAGAAAACGATGGGATACCAATGGTCAGTCAGTCCAACAAATGTGAGTACTACATTATTTAATCAAATCTCATATTCAAAACTTGAAAATAGAAAAAATTAAGAAAGATTTCTCTAAATTTGACTCAACAATATTCGAGTCGAATTAATTGGAATTTGATTTGAGATACTGATCAATTATTAAAAAAAATGCCATAGTAAAATTTTCCATGATCTCAATTATGCAAACAATAATTAGGAGTTAGGGCAAAATCATTGCCCCCCCCCCAAAAAAAAACTACCTTTTTTATAAACCCGTTTCTTATTTTCCGAGTAATGGATTTTGTGAAGAAAGTAGCCATCTCACCAAGTCATCAAACCAAATACTAGCACGAACCCACATTTTTGTGCACCAAGCATGGTTCATTCAAAACCTAATAACTGTCATAAACTAGAGTAGGATAGCACTAAAAATCAGTCAAGTTGATTAACCTAACTAGCAATGGTAGTCTCTCTCATGACCAACAATAATTAACTAAGTAGGTCAATTCCTACCCACAATCAGAAAAAATTGTAGTACATTGAGTGAAGTTAACATCTTCGTACCCTGCGCACTGCTCAAATCTGGTCTTTCAGTTAGAGATGTCTTCTATAACGCCCTTCCCATCGACGGCATCGAAGAGAAAGAAATTCTTGATAGGATCACCTTTACCAGATATTGCCTTGATAACTTCCTAAAGAAATGTGCATGAATGTAAATCAGTATGCTGCTAAGCTATTCAGATACATTTGCACCCAGACACACAAACCAGAGATATAGATGGGCCTCATAAAATTACCTGCCCAAGAATTCCTCCAACAATGGCACAAACAGGAGGGAACTCTCTCGTGCCTGCTAGCAATCTTCCTAAGAGAGCCTCAGGGATAAAGGATTCATTAAGTGACTGCAATGATGGAAGTTATGGAAGGAGAAGCAAGAGAAGAAGACTAGTTTAGATATTGCTGGTATCTGTCGATGCACAAATGCAAGGAGTGCTCTTCGGGTAAAAAGATGAAAGTGACACTGCATTGTGCAATGAAATCACAAGAAACATACTTGTGCCTCACAAATTTCCTTCCTCAGCTTCAAAACACTAGGAAGATCAGCCAGCGACGTTTCCCCAGGATTACGATCTTCAATCTTCTCAAAACTTTCAACAACTGCAAAAAAGGAACGCAATATTCAGAGCCCATCCAATTTATGGCAACATAACTGCTACTGCAGCTATGGCCAAAAATCCATTTACAACATTTTGAAAGAAAATTAATGACATTATAGTGCTAACTGAATCTCAAAATTCACTGAAAAGCCCAAAAATTTTCCTTGGAGCCAAGTACATAGAGCAGAGTTCATTCCAAAACAGGCACTTTAGTTTGCTACAATTATTTTGACACACATCAGAAAGTAAGACAGCCCATCTAGGCATCCCTCGTTTAGAATTTCCATGTCTAGCTTCAGAGAAAAGCATCTTTGAATGATTTTAACAAAATTGACGGCCAGACGAGAAAGTATTAAGTTTTGCCACGGGTAGGATCTCTGGACCAAATTTTTCAATCAAATGCTCCCAAGAACAGCATTTTTCATGCCCCCACAATCCTAATATCAGCCCCAAGTACAATCAGTACTTGGAAACAACAACAACAACAACAACAACATGGACCTTAACCCCAAATTTTGGGATCGATCATTACAGAGACGAATACAAGAGATGTGAAAATATATATTGTCAAAAAAACAAAAATAAAAATAAAAATCTATAGAAACTTTTGGTTTTTTTTTTTTTTCTGGACAAGGGATTTTACATTGGTTGTCAACCTACCGTAAGTCTACTCATTTACCCGGGCTTGGGACCGACCATGACAGAGTTCTTCAAATAATAATATAAAAATGAAATAAAAATTAAAAAAAAAACAATATACTTTAGTAATAAAATATGATAATAATAATTAGAATTTCTTAAATTTTAATAAGTTTAAACTCATAATAACATATTTTATATTAATAAACAGTAGTAGTAGTAGCAGTAGTAGCAATGGTAGCAGTAGTAGCAGTAACAGTAGTAAAAACAGTAGCAGCAGCAGCAGCAGCAGCAGCAGCAGCAGCAGAAGCAACAGCAGCATCAGCAGCAGCAGAAGCAACAGCAGCAACAACAACAACAACAACAATAATAATAATAGTCCCATGAGATGAGGGGAGACTGAGAGTTGGGGGTCGATCGGCACAGGGGGAGACCGACCAGAATCAGCACAGAGAGAGAGAGAGAGAGAGGGACAGCAAGATAGCGGGATATAGGTGCCGGAGACAACGAGATAGAGGGGACAGGAGAAAGAGAGAGAATGAGGGCAGAGCAGAACTGGGAGGGACAGATCAGCAAGGAGAGAGGAGAGAAAGGAGCCGGAGAGAAGTGTAGTCAGACCTGGGCTTCTATGGCGTGACTGAGGGACAGATCAGCGGGATTGAGGCTAGCGAGGTACGGTTCTGGGACAGCAAGGGACAGTTCTACGATTCCGGTGGGAAGGTATGGACAGAGAGAGAGAGAGTAGCAGCAAGGCGAGAGACGAAGGGAGAGAGATGCAGCCGTCAGGGAGGGAGAGAGAGAGAGAGAGAGAACAGCAAGGCAAGAGACGAAGGGAGAGAGATGTAGCGGCTGTTGGGGAGAGAGAGAAAGAGAGAAAGAAGCTACTTACCCGATCAAGCAATCGAGCTGGTTGAGAGCTGATCGAGCTATCTATCTGTAGATTTGGAAGTGGGTGGGTGGGTGGGTGGTGGAGCAAGAAAGAGCAAGATGGTATAAGTTGACAGTTGACTGGATACATTATATAAATACTTCCACTAATTTAGACACCCAAACAAACATGCATTATGTTCCTCCCCGCAGCTTGTGAAGGTATAAGTTGACAGTTGACTGGATACATTATATAAACACTTCCATTGGTTTATTTTACATTTTTTTTTTTTTATCCAGTGGATAAAAATAGATTTCAAGCTTGTCAAGTTGACAAGGTGAATGCAGAAGCAGATGTTCATTCCCCAAGCACAATGAGGAGCATTTTAGAATAACTTAGAACAAACACGTTTCACAGCTCACAACTGAGAAAAAAGAGGAGAAAGATGAAGAGGGACAGAGACAAAGTACCTCTCATAGCAAAGTAAAGCTTTGACACTTTCCTGGGAAGAGCTTCCCAAGGTATCGTAGTTGCTTCCTGAAATGATGGTGTCACACACAAGGTCTTTAGAAAATAAAGTACATGCAGATGCTCATAAGTACAATCACCACATACAAGATATACCATTAAACCAAATGATAATTGCTTTATAGACGAAGAAATAGGAAAGGCACCGTGTATATATTCTGTGCATCAAATTTAAACCACAACAAAGAATTGTGCCAAAATAACCCTCCCACAACTTGATTTAGATTAAGCTAAAACTCAAAATTTAATACTGACCAAATGGTTATATTGAGGTTTAAATTGCAGCCTGTCATCTACAAAGAGAGGCAGAGACAAGAAAGCACGAGATTTTATATGCAGAGCAACCTGGCAACTAAAAAATCATTTTCACATGAAACTCGGTGAACTATATCATACCTCAAAACTTGGATACTGCATTTGGCACTCCACCGTTTCATCAAGTTTTTTCTGCAAGTAGAAAGTTAGTCTAGCCAGTAGCCTGCCATTAATGATTATAACACATTCAGAACCAAAAGAAAAAAAAAGGGAGACCACCACACAGACGCACATGAATGCAGCTCCGATCATGTGTAAAGATTTAACTCAACCACAAACATATGTAACCACCTACTGAACTAACAGCACTCAAATAATGCAAGAGATGCCAAGTAAAATCAAAACCTTCAATGGAACTCTCAGGGCCACATCCATTATCAATACCCAAGAACGGACAAAAAGATAGAAAGAAACTCAATGCAGAGATCATCATGTGGCAAGACATCTACAAGTTGAAGGAAATAATTTTAAAGGTAGGTCAGCTATAATGTAGACAACAGCATTCCAAAGCTACTTCCTCCATCCCATTTTATCTTTTTTTCCCCCACTTTTTGTCCCAAAATGGATGTCAATAGTTTATCTAATCAAGATTTTACCGAATAACTTAGGTCGTGGTCGGGGTTTCTTTTGAAAGAAAATGGCTTTATTAAATAAAGTCAAAACAATTAATGCTAATTTCCATAATATGGGTAGTTTGGTAAATTTGTCAATTAAAATGGGATGGAGAGAGTAAAAACCCAGAATCACCAAAACAAATTACAAAAAGAAAACAAAATAATGAAATCGTGACAGGGAGGAAAAAAGGTAGATGCCATAGAGTTCCAAAGAGAATAAATGCATTCAGCAGTCACCTTTGAATAGGTATAACTTTGCAAGTCAACAAAGATTTCACCACAGGAATCTCTACAATCTACAGAATAGAAAGCCACACGCTTCGACAATTTCCGTAGTTTCTCATTAACTGATTTCTTGGGGGGAAAAAAGAAAAGAAAAAAGCAAAGTCAGAACATACAACCAAAAATCAGAGAAATTAAATTGAAAAAAGTGCTTTACGCAATGTTGCTGCAAGATTTTTTTTCGTACTTTAGTTGTAAGCGAGCAACAACTGACAACAACAGCATCAAATTTTTCATAAAACTCTGCCCCGAAGCTGGACAATTCACCTGAAAGCAAATGCCAGTTAGATAAAGTTATCACACCCAATCATTTCTCAACTACAGAAAATAATAAAATCCCCCAAAAAAAAGGTATAAAAATCCCTCAAAAGAGAATGGTTCTAAGAAGGTATAAAAAGAATGATTTGATATACGATTCAGTTCACAATCTGTGCCTCTATGATGACTCATGACTAAACAGCTAAAATTTGAGCAAGGAAACGTCAAGTTGCAAATTAAATGGTACAATAGTCAATCAAACAGCAAGGATGTCTTTCACCTGGCATCAGCATTTTGATGTCTAAGGCAGCACTAACTCAATAGGCCCTTACTTCAATAATCACAGGTTTAACTTCAAAAGTCAGAACACTGGTTGAACGTCATCAATTGCTTTATCAAGATTTGCAAGATGTGTTGCACTAAGGATGTATTCTAATATTCTAATATAACTTTTGAAACGTAGGTAATGCAGTTTCCTCCACAAACTGTGCATGAAGTGAACCCATATTTACAACTAGGCATACCTTAATAAGGTATACCTTAATAAGATTTCAGTTTCCCAATGCCTGAATACATTAGAGTCTAAGAATAACTAAATGTATATTACCAAAACAACCGTATGAAAAATATTAGATAGAAGCCAACCTTTTTCCACAGAAACCCGAACCATAGGATTAAAATCTTTTAGAGAATCGCCACAAAGCTCCGCAAGTGATTTCCCCTCATACACACTCTCATCAGGAGGAATCAAGAAATTAGCAGAAATTAGTTCTTCAGTCGCCAGCCGATCATCTATCAATGTCAAGCTACCAATTCCCGCTAAGACAATGTTCTTACAAAACTGCAAGAAAATGACTCATTAAAGCCCAAATATTTCAACAACTAACCACCAAAATGACTCATAGAAATGGAGCAAGGAGAATTTTACCCAAAAATAACAAATAAAAAAAATACCTCAATAACAGTGCCTTTCAATCCACTGACCAGCACATTAGCTTTGCTCAACCTAAACCAAACAGAGCAATCAAAAGACCCAGAATCAGAAAAGCGAACCACACCCTAACTCATGCATTCATGTCTATACCCGATAATTTACCACAACCCAAAATCAAAAACGAGAGAAATTAACCCTAATTAATCCATGCAATCATCCATATACAAATGTAGAATCTTAGATAACACAAAATTAAAAATAACCAAAACCCAAAATTTTACCTTCTTTGAGCGTCAACACCCCAAACCCTAATTTGGCGATCATACAAAGCAGTCTCTTGCTCTGTCAATTCCTCAGTGTCCATCTTCAGCGTCAATCAATACCAGAAGAAGTGAGAATTTGATTACAATTGGGACTTATATTAGTTGGGTCAAGGGTTTTAAGAAGAACCAAAAAAAAATGCCCTACCGACCTTGAAAGGGAAACCCCGAATCGGACTATGATGAGAAAGGAACAAAACTTACACCGCCAAAATGAAAAAGTCAGAAGAGTAGCGGCTAGACCGGAATTGGGTTTGGTAAGGTTAACCGGCTAGACCAGTGTCGGGTTAGGTCAACCTGCTAGACCAGTATTGGGTTAGGTCAACTTGAAGGGGCCTCCGGCCCAAAAGCCCACCCAATATAAACATTTACCTATAAACTTAAATCAATATTTTTTTTTATTTCAAATTCAAAAAGTTATTATTTAAATTTCTATATATTGTGCTTAAAAATTCGACAAAGATAAATCTATAGACTCAAAATCCAATTTATGAATTTTAAATTCAACAAAATTAAATTTACTAATTTAGATTAAATTTATAAATTTGAATTTTAAATTCTGCTAAATAAAATTCACATATTCGGAAACAAATTTATGTATTTCAAATTCGGATAAATAAAATTCTTAGATTTAAAATCAAATTTAAACATAAGTCCGTGTTCAAAGTTTAAATTTAACCACATTAAAATCACTAATTTAGATCATGAATTTCAAAATCAAATCAGTAAATTAAATATTAAAATCCGCAAATTTAATTAATAATTCGTAAAAAAAAAAAGAACAACACAACAACATCAACAAACAACAATCTACATTAAAAACTGACCCAATGAGCTTACACATTAAAAGCAATCTACATTGCAAAGGGTTATTTTATATCCTTTTGAGTATACCTACTTGATCATAACCACTAAATTATAATTATAATAAATTTTGACCATTTAATTTTTTTTTTTTAATTTCCAAGTAATAGTAAAATTTTGTAGGGTCAGAATTTATCTGACCAAAATCTAACGGCTACAAATTATCACCTTTATATGCAGGAGCATCATTATATATGGGTTGGTAGGCCTGTAAATCCCAATAACCAGGGGATGGTAAAGAAAAATCACGGAGTTGATACACCTCTAAATTCCCTCTGATTTAAGTATGGAATGTTTCACCAAAGTATTCTAACCATTTTAAAGAAATGTGAGAGAGAGAGAAAGGAGAGATGGTCCAGGGACCTCCACCATAGGGTCAAATTATACAGCTAAATCAAGTTGAGTTACTCCGACAACCAAAACAATGCCATGCAGATGCAATAGAAATAGTTAATAGGATCAAACAGTGTGACAGCCTTGCAGTGAAATCAAGAGAGCATGTTAAAGAGGTTGCCAAATTGAGGAAGAAGTGTTGCCATACATGATCCACATATATCCTTGCATATTTGGACAAGATCAAGAACATTATAAAGAAGGCTAAGAAGGCTGGGATTCCTATTAAAGGGTAATGGATTTCTGTGCTGTAATTTGATGGGTTATCTTTCACTCAGGTACACTAGGTTGATATGCTCCCAAATCCTAATGTGGTGATCTCAGTATCTCAACATCAATCTATCCTTCCTTCCTGTAATTCTTTACTTTATCAGAAGCAAAACAAAATCGGTACAGAAAAGTTGAATTAAATGCTTCATGGGTTATTTATAAATCTACATAAAAGTATCAATCGAGTGAAAGCAATTTCCATGTCCCGGAAACTATATGCCTAATTCGCTGAAGTATGTCTTGAGCTGTCTACTCAACAAGACTATCTCGTCGTTGTAGCATGCTTGGCTATAATTTCAAATACGTGATCTTTGTTGGACTCGGGCTTGCTTAGTCACGAATTGTCACAGGCTCGTGCTTGGGATCCTTATGTTGAAAGGCACGAACCACATATTATTTGGCATGTAACAGGCCCATCAGCCTAGTTTCCAGCCATCACACAGTAAGACGAGAGGGCAAGCATGGGCAGCAAACATTCTTGTCTGGTCCTAGCTATGCACAACCCAGACCTGATATGTTTCAGATGATCCTATTGCATACATATACAGAACTATGATTAAACCTAAAATTCTCGTGTCCATCGTAAACCTGCTGAGAAGGATTTTAGAATGACAGAACAGAAGTGCAGAAACATGAAGCAAATAACTCAAGCACCACGGGTTGGAATCTCAGCTTGTCAGCCCGTGCCATAGCTTCTGTTTGAGCTATTCTCTGCCTAAATGTCTGGGACATTTCTTCCGCCAGAGAGACAAGGGTCATATGTTCAACTTCGCTGTTAAATTCAATTGATTTGTCGGCAAAAGGTAAAGGAAAAAAAAAATCACTATTCAAATGTAGAGTGCATTGGTAATTACCGCATTTTTTTTAATAAACCACCGATAATTATATTAGTTTGACTAAATCCAATTTGAATTGAATTACATCAATAAGAGTAAAACTCTTCTTACACCTATTTTTTCATACACAAAAGTCAAATCTGAAATTTTGTTTAAAAAATATCAGTGTCGAATCATTGAACTAACTAAGTTGTTTTTTTTTTAGTATAAGCGAATTCTTACTATCCCGATATCCGGATTTCACCCGACTAATCTGATCCGAGCACTATAGAACTTATAAGTGATTGGCTCTTTTAAATTTTATTTCTCCATTCTCTTTCGAGATTTATGATTAACAGAATATAGTGCCTTATCGCTACATTCATTGGAGTTTAGTTGGACTAACTAAGTATTGATAATTGCTAACAGCTGAACCCCTATGATTTCAGAGTCAAAACTGAACACTAATTGTCAGTTGGTTTAATGAAATATGGCGTTAAATTCCTAAACTAAAATATCAAGTTCAATTTGCGAATTGAGTATGGAGCAGATTACGATAGGAGGATTACTCTCTAAATTGGTCAAGTTTTGGATTGAATTAGTCGAAATATGAATTCGGCTGATTGGTATAATACTAAAAAAAAAAAAAGTCAAAACAGAACATATGGAAGCCCAATCTCTCTTGGGTCAGCTTAATTGGGCTCGTCAGGTCGACATCGTGCACCCGTGAGCTCTTCTTTGGTCAACATATTATTTGAGACTATCAAAATGGAAATAGATTAAAGCACCTCCGTTTTCACATACTGAAAGAAACAACGCATCATGTAAATAGTTGATTTGTTGCGTTTGGATCAAGGGCATTTGTTTCTGATGCAGACGGGTCCTTTTGTCACCAACTTATTCATCCAAATACTATTCTTCTTCACACTCTTAATAAAATTTTAATGAGATTCCTTACAATAGTATTGGTATCATTGCCATGTTACCATCAATATCAATATCCCTTGTCAATATCAATATCCCTTTCGGGCCCCCAAATGAGTTTTCAAATAATACTAATCGAGACCAATGTCCTATAAATTTAGTATAGAATATTAAATTCTTTTAATCAACATCGAGTTCAAATTTTAAAAATAAAAAAAAAAATCTACATTTAAATTAACTCCTATAATGCTCAAACTGAATTAATTAAATAATTCATATATCTGTAATCAAATATAAAAAAAAAAGAAACAAAAATTACCGACGGAGCCTATCCATATCCACATTCGCGTTCTTTACATACCCATGAAATAGGTGGGAGCTTAGAGACCAATGTCCTATAAATTTAGTATAGAATATTAAATTCTTTTAATCAATATCGATTTTAAATTTTGAAAATAATAAAAAGTTTACCTTTAAATTAAGTTGTATAATGGTCAAATTGAATTAATTGAATAATTCATATATTGGTGATCAAATATAAAAAAAAATAAAAATAAAAATTACCGACGGAGCCTATCCATATCGGATTCGTGTTCTTTACATACCCATGAAATAGGTGGGAGCTTAGATGGATGTGCCTTCTAGTTATGTCAAATTCTATCAACATTAAATCAAAAATTTTCAATAAAAATAACTACTGAGAAAGAATTTTAAGATTTAACCCCAAAAAGCAGTCTATGTTGCTTCCTATTGTATACCTTCTAAAAAAAAAAACCCCTCTCTCTTGCAACAGTAAATCGGATAATCCACAAACAACAAACTATGGTCATCAGAGGTTGGTAGAATATGCATAGAGGTTAGTTCTAATTAACTTTAAAGCGCTTTAGGATTTAATTGTATGCTCCCCCTCCTTCGAAAAAGCAAGTGCATCTCCCAATACCAGGCTCCTTCCATGTTGAAGTGAAACCAACAATCAAATTCTAATGTAATATTGTTAATAAAATCTTAAATTTAAAACTTAAAAATAAAAAATATTTCGTTAAAAAATCTCTCAAATACTTAAATTAGATTAATTAGAATATAATTATGAATACCGAGTGATTATATCAAAAATTAAATTATGATCTTCAATCAGCCACTACAGTGTTAGAAAATTTTCTGAAACAATTTTTAAAATTTATCTTTAAAATATAATATAATATAATATTTAAAAATTTAAGTAAACCAAATACTTTATTTACATTTATTTGACCTTTCAAAATCTCATGCTATCCTTACATTTTAAAAATAAAATGCTAAATGCATTAATTAAGGCCCGAATTTAGATTTTAAAAGTTAAAAAAAATTATATTAAAAAAGCTTCCCTTAAGAAAGATTTGATAATATATCAAATCGAATTAATCGAAATATTACTTAAATATCTATCATCCAAATAACAAAAAAAAAAAAAAAAAAAAAAAGAGGCAGCACGCTCCGAGGGGAACAGCGATTGCTAATGGACACCCCGCCGCAGGTGGTTCTAGATTCCCTAAATGACCCATCTGTGTTTAAAGTGCATCAACATATTGGTGGAAGTACCCACTTGAAGAAAAGGTTTTTTTTTTTTTTGGGGTGGGGGGGGCGGGGGGGGGGATGTCTTACATGTGCTTATGCATGCAATAGTGATAGATGGCATGTAAGTTCCTAAAGGCACAAATATGATATTTTATTTGGCTATGACAATTTGAAGTTTAGACGTCTCTTCAGACATATATAGAAAATGGGAAGCATTGATCAAGGAGACCAAGCACAAAAGCTGTTTCCCCCAACCTTTTTCTTCTTTTGGTACTAGCTTTTATGCCACCCCCATTCTATAACTAGCAAATTTGGGATTTGTGGGATTTGTGTTCGAAGGGTGGGCTACATCTCATCTCTAGTTATAAATATAATACAGCAGACAGATAGGAGTAGGAGAGTTTATATAGAGCCACGGCTAATGGAATCAAGAATATACCCCTCGACAAGTGATTCCTTTTACAACTCAAGATTATGGAGCCACAGACCGGAATAGACTAGAATAGGAATGTGGGATTGACCCCATTTTCGCCATTTTTGTGGTACCTGGTTCATGTGGGTGTTTGAAATGTCTTCGAAAAGGTTTTGTTACCTTTCCTTTTGTAAAACTCTTTTTTCTTTAAAATATATTTATGTCAAAAATGAAATATAATACATATTTAAAATTGTAATCTTAAAAATAAGATTATAATTTTTAATGGGACAAATAACATTTAAAATTATAATATTTTCACTTAAAATTTCTTGAAACGGCTACCTTCTCTCTTCGGACTTAATAATCTTTGTGATAATCAATCGGTATTTGAAATTATATTTTGACTAATTCGGTTCGGAGTATTGTCGAGTCCAATTCAAAGAAGTTCTCCGATATAATTTTTTTTATTTCTAAATTTTGAATTCGAGATTTGATTAAATAATTTAATACTCTTACTAACTAACTCAACTACCCTTAGGCCTTTAGTGTTTTTATAATTTAGCAAGTGGGAGCTCAAGATCCTGTTCATGTCCATGGGACACTCAAATTCACACTTCTTTTATTTTTTAATAGGGTTCAACAACCCTCAAACAACTAAAGTTGAGGAAGGTTGCACGCACTTAACTAAGACAAACAGGCACACCTACCAGATAAGAGGGAAATGAAAGGAAAAGTTGGTTTTGCATACGGAAAAAGCCTCCAATCAACTCCAATTGATTTGCATGGCACATGGACATGAGTTCAGCAATGAAACACCCAACCTCATACTTGTCCCCTCTTTTAATGGTTTTGTCACTGTTGATCACATTCTTATCACTCATCGATGGTAACCCTGTTTTTGAACTGTTTTGTCTCCCCATGGAAGAAAATCCCACCTGGAAAGTTCAAATTAGGTGACCAAAACACAACCCCATCATTTCTAAGCACTTAGGTTTCCTCATTCAACCAAACTTATCAATTGAATAATGCTAAATTACTAGTTAAAGAGTCCGTGACCAAAGACCAGAAGGATAAAGAATTGAATGATATTCTTTTAGTACAATTGAAAGGTTTTTATATACCAACTGGATTGACTTAACTGAATATGAGTTTGAATATCTTTAATTATAATCGAGATTCGATTTCAATTGAAAGTATTGGGCTCTCGTGTCTATTGAGCGTTTCCCGTTGAGAGACTCACCCTCCGAAAGGAGCCACTACAGCATCGGTCCGGATTAATTAGGGTGAAACTCTGGATACCGGACGATATACAATACATAATACCAATAAAAAAGGTTTTTATATATTTTAACAGAATTAATAATGAAAAAATTGTTGATAAATTTTAAAATAATGTTTTATTTCCTTAAATCAGTTACTTTTATTATACTCGAGAAACTATTTATTATTTTAAATTTTAAATAAAGAAAAATAATTTTTTTTATTCTCTCTCTCTTCTATTGGCTCTCTCTTTTCTCTCGGTCAATTCTCTCTCTCTCTCACCCACCTTTGTCGTGAGTCATTGCCTCTGCTCTCTCTTCTCCTCTCCTCTGTCTTCTCTCCCTCGATCAATTCTCTCTCTTCACTCTCTGTTACCTCTACGACAATCATGGTAGTTTTCATCCTCTATTCTCTCTCTCTCTCAATTATCTTTTATTTTCTCATCTTTGATGATAATTAAAGAGAGAAAGACCAAGCGAAAAAGAAACAAACAAATAAGGTTATCTCTAAAACAAAAAGAAAATTATTTTAATCTAACAATGACGATCATATAAAAATACAGTCTGTTTCTAAATAAAAATAGAAGAAGTAAACTGTGTATATATACGTTAATCCTCTTTTTATCTCATATTAAGTCAAGAAATATTTCTTGTATCTGATAAATTCTTTTTTAATGGCAATCATAAGAAAGGAAAGATAAAAAGATAAAGTGATCTTTCGTATTGATCAAATAATATAAAATTTTTAACTAAAAATTAAATCCCTAGGGCATTAAAAATAAGGGGGAAAGGTTTTACATTCGTGAACGAAAAACTAATCTTGATCATCAAAATTTTGCTTTCAACTTTTCCTCTTCCTGGACACCTGGCAATTTGTCAACTTCTTGGGGGTATTTTTGTCTCTATGTTCTACTTGGGAAAGGGGGAATCTTGCTCATTTCAATTCAATTTTGTTTGTCAGTAGGACAGGAAGATTTTTTTTCATATATATCTTTTATATTTTTTCTTCTTCCTCTATTCGAAAAAATATATATTTTTATCAATGCAGACGTTGAAGGAGAGCTGTGACACGTGGCAAGATAGTGAAAGATTTGGAATATCCCGACAAAAAATAAGCTGGGTTATGGGGCCCGCGGGCCTGGGAAGTGAGCTGCCAGGAAAGCACTGAACTTTCTTAACAGAGTTGCACAGGTTTTGCAGATAACACGTGGCGCAGCCATTAAGAGGAAGAGAAAGAAGTAAGTCGATGAGGGTCTACTCTCCACAGTCTACTTGGACTATTCCAGCTGACACCCTGTCTACCGGTGGTTGCCGAATTGAATGCACTGCGCTCTTCTTGCTGTAGCTTGATGAGACCCATTTCTGAACCCCAGCTATGTTCATTTTCAAACCGAAAATAGTTAAAATATTTTTTTTATATTAATTAGTCAATATTATCGAAAAGAAGTTTTTCTTTTTATTTTTAAATTTTAAATATGATATTTAATTAAAATATTTAATATTCTTATTTATTAAATTGATTATTTATTAATAAAAATAATTATAATATATATGGATTTCTTACTTCAGAAAAATAATATCAAAAAAAGAAAAAGAACTAAAGAAAAAACCTATCCTGATTTTAGTTATCATTAAAAAATTATTTATCATTGTAATTTGAGCACGCTTTCTGGACGAAATTTTAATTAAGATTTAGTTCAATTTAAATTGATTTTAATTAAATTAATATAATTATCAGATATAATAATAATCTTAATTTTAATTCTAAATTTTAAAATTAGTTATTTATCTTTCATTTTTATTTTGATAAGAAATTTTACCTGAACTCGAAATTGGTCATGACAGAGTGGTTATTAGATATCATTATTTTATAAAAAAAAAAATTTGAAAACAAAATTATCATCGGCAAGTGAGAACGACGTCATAAAAAATATCTGGGCATGTGTCGATTGAATTCGGAAAGTACATGCACCCCATTCATTTGATTAGGGGTATGAAGAAGAAATTTCACATCTTCCAGCACAAAGGTGGCGTATTTGATGGGGAAAAAACTTATGGTTGGTCTCAAAGCAAACAAAATATGCAACTTCTTACTAAATGCATCCAAAATTATGAACTATTCCTCCACCATGCTGGTGGTGGGGTGGGGTCTTTTTCAATTCAATACAAACATAGGTGAGAGAAGTGCTTGTGGTGGAATGCAACTTCCTTCTTGGACAAAAAAAAAAAAAAAAAAAAAAGGAAAACTTCCCAAATAATGATAAAATGGTCCAGGAGTTCCCTATTATTAGTCTTTGCAACACATAGTACATTTATTTACTCCATCCTTCTCATGGCTCGAAAAGACTATATTAGAAAAGTTGTTTTTTAAAATAGATTTGATATGCAACATAAGAATTCAATACACAAGAATTAACATACTATAACTTTATTTAATATCTCTAATATGTATTTTATTATAATTATTTAATAAATTTATAAAATGGGGTAAATATAATTTTTGGTAAATTATAGCAATGGAAACCAAAATGTTAAATAGGCACATCTTTTTATGCCTAACAACTCGTACTACTTTTTTGGTGGCAATTATGAAGCTGCTCCAAGATTAATATGGATTATGGTATTTTTCAGGATTAACGTTTCAAAATTTCAAATAGAAAATGATTGGAGAAAAGAAAAGGCAAAAAGGAAAACATGCCATGAAATGTGAAACACACTTCCACATGCAATGTCCTGGGGGAATCCCATCTCCGTGTACTTTCGTTGGCTTGTCATGTTGAAAGGAGCAAACAAACACCCCTACCTTCTCTTTCTCTCTCTCTCTCGATCTTTACTCCTTTAAAGAAACAAAGTAGAAACAGAGTTCAGTGTATTCTCTTCACAACCCCCCATTCCCATTTGGGTTTCTTTTCACTTTCTTCTCTCTAACTTTATTTAGATTATTCTAGTGATTGATTCTTCACTAACCACAAAAATTATTAACTTGACCAGCTCTGCTTTATTTTTTTGATTCATATATGGAATCCTTGTCAGTGAAATGAGTGGCTGCAAAGCTCAAAAAACACTCTTCTTCTGCTGCAAGTTGTCTGTAAGTACTCTACTCTTTTTCACCCACCTCTCCTTGGGGTGGGGGGGTTTCCCTTTAATTTATTTTATACATACTTATTTCTTGTTGGATGGTTGGGACTCTTCTAATTCCATATTCCTATTTCCTTGGAGTAAAAATTTGTATAATTATTTTAAGCTAGTAGTTGACTGTTTCCTTTGTACTTTCTACCACCATTTTTCCTTTATACAGCAAAAAGAAAAGGGGTTTTATTTTTGATTTTTGATTTTTGATTTTTAATTTTTAATTTAATTAAAGATGCCCTTTGTCATGATACATTTATTTCTCTTTGCTTTTTGGATTTTTCTCATATGGATTTATTGCCATCTGACAAAACCATGGTTTAGACAACTGATTTCTAGCTTCTGAATTGCTAACTCGTTGCCTTGAATTTATTGTTCCGGTGGGTTTCCTCAATATTAGGAGCCAATGTCTTCAAAAACTTTTGACGTCCTAATTTATGTAATCTTGTCTTTTCTTTCCGATTTTCCCATGTTTAGATGGTGAAGAAAAGATTTGCTAAATTGGGCTGAATTAAGGAGGATTAAGAAGAACAGTTTTATTGCAGTGAAGGAGAGATTTTTTTATGGACTGGAATTTGAAACAACCTTCTTGGGATTTATCAGAATTGGATTCTGTTGATGGGTCTAGTAGCTTTGGAGGTGAAAGAGCAAGTGGTGAATTTTCAGTGGATTTGAAGCTTGGGAGAGTTGGAAATTTAGGTGAGGGCTCAAAGACTCCAAAAATGGTGTCATCGCCTCCGGGGTCATCAAAGAGGGCAAGAGGAGGCAACAATGGAGGTGCTCAGATAGTGTCTTGTCTTGTTGATGGATGCATTGCTGACCTTAGTAACTGTAGGGAGTATCATCGGCGGCATAAGGTCTGCGAGGTCCATTCTAAGACTCCTCAGGTTACGATTGCCGGTCAGAAGCAAAGGTTCTGCCAGCAGTGCAGCAGGTATAATGCACTTTTGTCTTCTAAGTGTTAACTTGGCATTGAAGTTGTTTTACTACGTTACTAAGTTTGTATGTACAAACTTAGTATCTCATCTAATCTTATTAACTTGGAGCTTCGTTTATGACTTATAGGTAATCTGATCCAACCCCCTTTAGCTTCTTCAGGAATTATCTGCAGTGAGATTAATAATTCGATGCAATTAGCGTGCAGTGGCTTGATGATGATGCTTAATTTTTGTTAATAGTATTACCTAGACATGATGTATGAATGTTCAGCATGACATCTTACCAAACTTGAAAAATGAGAGGTGTGCTTATGTGCTTGTGCTTTCACATTATGTGAATGTTTTGCTAATTCTTGCAGCTTCCTAAATTAAATGGCATGATAAGTCCTGCTACTAGCTTCGAATATGATATGTTTGAGTTTGGGACTTGGTGCTTTTCTTCAAAGTTTGTCTGGTCTTATGCTTATGATTTAAGGCAATGAGCAAGGGAATTCCCAGGATGCTCAATCTTCAGCCTATGGTGGAGTCTGCAGATTATTTCGTGTCATAGTCTTAGAAAAAGCTAGAAGAGGTTGTTTTAGGTGCCAAACGAAATGTACCATCTTGAAAATCATACTTCCCTTTGCACTCTTTAGTTATAAGTCGTCAAAATTTTCTGTGGACCGCTCTTTGTGCCTTTCTCATTCTGCAATAAAGCTCAGATTGACTAATCTCCCCAGTTAATATCTATCAATATCTCGTCTATGTTTCTTTCTTGGGGCACTTGAGGTCATTTTTTACTTTCCCTTGTCGAAGCAGTCCTTTGTAAATCTTGAGGTTCCAGTGTTAAGGTTAATTGGTTGGCTAGGCAAGTCCCTCTCATTAAATATGGGTAAAAGTCAATTTGAAAGTGACTGTAGGAAACTCTACTTGGGTAGAGCTTTTTCTGCACATCTTGTCTTCTTAATGTGGCATAACTAATGATTCTACAAATCTTCAAATGCTTGTGCAGGTTCCATTCATTGGAGGAATTTGACGAAGTAAAAAGAAGCTGCAGAAAAAGACTTGATGGACACAACAGGAGGCGGAGGAAACCTCAGACAGAATCATTGTCTCGTTCTGGCAACCTTTTTTCCAATTACCAAGGTTTGTGTCCTCTATTTGTCAAATATTATGCAGAACATATTGCTCAGCCCTTTTTCAAGAAAAGTATTTGGGTCATGGTGGGGTCGCCTCCAAGAGCTATTGGCAGGAATTCTTTTTCATTTTTCGAGCAATATGATTAAGGTTTTTCTTTTTGGTATGATTCATCAAATCAAATGTTTACTCTTCACTGTTTTGCGAACTTGTACTCCACTCTCTTCCCCAACACTCCTCCCCACCCAAGAGAAAAAAAGGCAGAGGAAAAAGAAATAGGACCAACGAATCAAACATGAAAATTATACATAGATGGGAAAATAAGTTATGCAGCAATATTGTGCTTGTAGAACAATATGCTTATGTCGGTGGACTCTGATTATAGAAACATAGCTCAAGGTACTCTCTTTTTTTCTAGCTAGATAGGAATTAACACGTTTAATTACCTATGGTTGCCAAGGATAGGACACAAACATAAACAAGTACCTAGGTTTCTCACTGATTATCTAATTCATACGTAAAGTGTTTTTCCTTTTTTTCCACTTTTTCTAGGTACAAGGGTGTTGCCATTCTCTACCACACAGATTTATTCCCCCACCGCTATGGTGAGCTCCACATGGTCTGGAGTTGTCAAAATGGAGGAAGATGTCAGTGCCTATAACCAGCCCACTGCGTTACATTTGCTTGACAAACAGGACTCCTTCCTTGGATCCTCCTCTAGTAGCTATAGAGGAGGAAAGCAGCTTGGTTTCTTCCAAGGCGTTAACCCTGCTAGCCTTCACAACCAGAGAGATTCTCAAGTTTCTATGAGCCCGCCACTTCTCAAGTCAATTTCTTCAACAGAAAGAGGTGAAGGTAGCCGCAAAATGTTCTGTGACGGGTTAGCAAATCAAGTCCTTGACTCGGATTGTGCTCTCTCTCTTCTGTCATCACCACCAACTCAGACAACTGGTATCAGTTTGAACCATTTGGTGCACACTAGTTCAGCCAATCTCAATCAGCAGACCTTAAGTCCAGGCGTACATTTTTTTAGCACTCTAGAGACAATGGGTTCAGTTCTTGCTCCTAATATGGGGGAGAGCGATGCCCATTGTCATGGAATGTTTTCCATGGGGCCTGATGTTTCCTCCGGAAATGAGGCCCCACAAACTCTTCCATTTTACTGGGACTAGGATGAGTTAGTCCCACCTTAGTTTCCTTGTTGCCAGAATGATTCTGACATTTATCATTGAAAGATCTTTCGAATGAATCTTTTTTCCATTTAAAGTGCAAACAGCTGGTGGAATAATATGCTCTTTCTTTTGTCAGTGGTGATATCCTTTGCTTCTTTGCTTGCCAACAATTTGAATATCTGTTGTCACATGGGAACTAATGTTGCTAATTATCTAGTCATATATTTGAAAAGCTAGCTTGATTCTTCATTCAATCCTCTTGAACAAGTGCCACATTTGCCAACTCTGTGCCAGGAAGAACCTAAACAAAGCAACTTTTGTCCAGAGGAGATGAGACGAAATAGAAGGTTAATGGCATGTCTGTGGCATATGCTGAATAATGTTACATAGCCGACACAGCATGCAAACTAAAGTCCATTTGATTTTATGGATAACAGAGGGAGAGAGAGAGAAGACGCGCAGTTGCATATATATCCTGTGCAATGTCTCGGACTGCATATTACTCAACTTTATCTCAAACTGAAGGCCGAAAATTTTATGTTGCGTTGGAAAATAGAGTCCGGGTCCGTCCCTGAAGTTGGACCCAACCAAAAATCCATCGTTTGAATTTAAATTTAAACTAGAATTTGAAAAGTTGTAAACGAGTGGTTATTTAGGAAACTACCCCCTTAATCTCCCAACTCGCTCTCTCTATCCAAGGAACTTTCCCTTTTTTTGGACATGAAAAAAAAAAGTAAAAACAAGGGAAGGAAGTGATGAATGAATATAGAGAATTTTTAAGAGAGAATAAAAAAATCGAAAAGAGTTTGATGAAAGTTGATCATTCTGCATCGTAAGCATTTAAATTGTAAACAACAGAAAATGATCCGATTTTGTAATATCTTTTAGATCTAAAATACTCAACCATCAAAAGAGTTAAATGAATCTAACTCTACTAGATCCTAAAATCTTTTATTTGAAAAATATATTTGCTTGTATGTTTTAAAAACCAACATTCGTATAAAGGCCATGCATGGGTGTTTTCCGGCTCCCTTGGGTATTTAAAAAAGTAAAATGCCATGAATAATCTTGAAAGTTCATTAATGACAATTTGAAATATATTTAAGTAAATGTTCACATATATTTAAGTAAATGTTCTCAATTTAATACAGTAGTATGCTTATTCCATGAGAATTAAATATGCAAAATTTGGTATGCATATGTTAAATACATTACGAGATATTTCAAATACTATATTTCGTGATTTGGAATTTATTCAGTTAGATTTCTTTCGAAAAATATTTTTCAACCATATAAAAAACACGAAAGATAATTAAAAATTGAGAAAGATAATTAAAAATTGAGAGAGATATAATTATTTAACAATTGGGTCAAATTGTAAAAAAAAAAAAGAGAAAAAAAGGAAGAAGATGAATAGTATACATTTGTCCTTCCCTACTCTCGACAGGAGCGTGTGACTCTCCAATACCATGCTAGAGATATCCGATTTGACATCTGAGATCACCATTGAGCTCAGAGATATCGAAAATGAAGGGTACCAAAATTTGGTGGTTGAAAACCGCCATGAAGGCAGTGCGTTGCATATACGCGCCGCCAAGGGAGAGCGGGAGTGTGTCCATTTTGAACAGCCCCTCTTGGCAGCACGTGGGGGAACGTGCAGTGCCAATTTCTGTCGAAATTTTCACGAAAATAATTTTCTATTCTTTTTGGATTTTTTGTAATTTTTAATTTATTTTTTGAAATCAAAAGGTAATTTTTAATGATTTTTAAATTTAAAAATTGTTTAAAATTATAGAAAAATTATTTTTGATACTAAAAAAATTATAAAAATTTTTGTATGGATCTAAAAAATTATTTTCTTAATTTTTGGCTTTCTGGGTAGAAACTTATTTTTCGCACCATTATTTGTTTGTATTTTTTTCTCATTTATTTATATTTAAAAATTAGTTTTTCTAATATAAAATGGTTTTAAATTTGAGTAAATATTTTTTAAATAAATACTTTGAACTTTATTATAATATTATGATCAGTTATGTGTCCGACCTAATATAGTTCCTATTTTCTAGGGAATTGTGATATTCGGACGCAATGTTGAAGCTCTCTAGGGAAGAGATAGAGTATTAAGAAATCCGGAGTATTTGGTAAAGTTAGATCAAATATTAATCTATAAGATACACTCATCTCACACTTTACAAGATCATTTGGAAATCATGAATAAAAATATTGAGAACTTTTTAAACTAAGCCATTGTTTTAGGGGGTGATGTATACATACTAAGAAATTCCCTACCTTCTTACTGAGTTAGCATAGTTGATAAGATGATTGTTGAGAAAAGGAGTATGATTCTTGAAAATATGGGACTCATATTAATAGAAAAAATAAATGTCTCTAAAGATCTAAATTAAGAAAAATTTATCCCAAAATATAAATAATTCCAACCCATATGAAAGAGATTTTCTCTAAAGGATAGACTATCCCTAGGGAATGGTAAATACGATTACTCGAAAGGACATGTCTTGAATTGAAATAATAAATTTGTATATATTTTTTTTTTTGCACACCATGATTATTTATTTGAATCATGATCATATATTAGAAAACCTTTTAAATTTTAATATAAAGTTTCTATTGAAAATATGATTGAAAATATTTATTGTCTTTCATATGATCATATATGCAAAATAAAATTAAGATCTCTTGAAAAAAAATTTTGAATCGATAGAATTTAAGTAATTCTCATACAAAATTGAAATATTATCTAAATAATTTATATATTTAAATAAAAATTTTGGATCGGTAAAATTTAAGTAATTATCATCCAAAATATCAATATTATTTAAATACTTTATATATTTAAGTGGGAGGTTTTGGTTGAAAAAATTTAAATAATTTTCATCTAAAATTTATTGAATTTTATATTTTAAAATTACATTTGTGATGATGATACATTAGGACCATAAATGATAATAAAAAATTTAGTGAACTTTTGATCTATATTTAATGTGACATGCCATAAATATTAATTTTGAAATATAAATTTGTGTGTATGATATGAGTATTAGTATTTATGTCTATCCTCTTAAGTTTTGTGGTTGATGACATGATCCTTGAGTGTGTGTGTGATATCTGACTTTTCATGACATCTGGGTATACCTCAAACAACGTTTGATGGCATGTTTAACATGATAATAGTGTTGAAGTCAGCTGGTCATATTCTCTCTGAAAAACAGCAAATTCAAGTCTTGATCTGATTTCTTTCTAACAAGTGGGAGCACCTGAAAGTCAATATAACTTATAATAATTATGTGAAAACTTTCTCGGATACCGCTTGCTACATTGAGTCTGAGGATGGACGGTTTTGTGCTATAAAATCCACAGCTAATATTTTTATTGTAAATTCTAGTTCCAAGAGAGTCTCAAGCTCTAAGCGTGAGAGGAACCGAAATAAAAGCAAGAAAGGAAAGAGACTGGAAATGGATTACAAAGGAATAATCTCGAGCATAAGAGTGGACGTAGATACTTCAATATGGCATACGTCTCCATTACTATTTTACTAACTAATTCTTATATTGTGTGGAAAATAGTCTCAAGAGCCATTGACCATGTGATTAGAGACCATGAGGCCTTTGTGAATTTTCATCGAGAGCTTTCTAGTATAAGATGGATCCATATGCGGAACGATGCAAGAGTGAAGATTAGAGGAGTTACACCTGTAAATTGAAATTATAAAGCAGTCAAACTCTCATTTTGCATAATATTTTCTACATGCCAGCGATGAAATTCAATATCCGTTGTTGTTCTCTTGAAATTTGGCTATATTATGAACTTTTAAATAGACGAGATTAATTTGTATTTAAATGACATGTATATTAGTTTTGGACAACTAGTAAATACTTTCATGATATTGCAATATAATTGATGAATATTTAATTATTAAGTTGAATATTATCATACTTACAAAATGATGAGAAAATTATTTGGAAAGGCCATGTAGGCTGAATTTTCATTGACATTTGTTCATTCGGATATTTGTGGTCCAATAAATGTTAAGACAAGATATTGAGTTTTGTGTTTCATTACGTTCATAGATCACCCGATTTGATCATGTTTATTTGTTTTTTCATAAGTCTAAATAGACATGTAACCGGGCCGGGCCGAGCCGGGCCCGGTCCGGTTCAAGGGAGGTTCCAAGAACCGCGGGCCGGGCTGGCTGCGGTTCCTAGATCAGTCCGGGCCTGGCCGGGCCTGTTCCAAAATTTTTTTGCTTGAACCGGCCCGGCCCGCTGAACCGGAACTGGCGGGCCGGTTCACACCGGGCCGGGCCGGTTTGGCCAAACAAGGAGGGGGAAAATTTTTTTAAAAATTCAAAAAAAAAGGGTCAAAGAGCCGTTGGAACCGGCAGGGCTGGGTTGGTTCCAGGCCGGTTCACGGTTCCAAAAACCCTTGAACCGGCCCGGCCCGCTACAGTACCCGGTTCGGTCCGGTTCGGGTTACTGTAGCACCGGGCCGGTTCACGGGCTGGGCTTTTTCTGGGCCGGCCGGGCTGGTTTCGGGCCCAAACCGGCCCGGGCTCTTCTCTAAGTCTAAAGCACTTGAGGGTTTTAAATCTTATATAAACAAAGTAGAAAATCAAACGGATGAAAGCATAAATATCTATCAAATCAATTTACAAATCTGAGTAATGAAAGAAAAATAACTCGATATTTGACAATTTCTTATATATTTTCGTAGAATGGTGTTGTAGTGAAAAGGAATATGACATTATTGGATATGACAAAATCCATGATAGTATATGCTAACTTATTGATTTCCTTGTGAGAGATGTCTTAATGATTGTGGCATAAATTTTGAAAAGAGTGCTTCAAAATTAGTACTAGCCTCACCATATGACTTTGGATTGATAGAAAGCCGTGTCTGAATAATTTTAGACCTTAGGAATTCGTCGCTTTATTTAAAATTCTTCCAATAAGTTTGAAAAATTAGGCACATCGAAGTAAGAGTATTTTGATAAGATACTCCGATCAGTCTATTGGTTAAATTTTCCTTGGTGAACAAAATGATCGTACTATAGCAGAAATTAAATCACGAAATGTCACATTTCTAAAAAATAATTTTCCTAATAGAGTTGATACGAAGATATAAGTTTTTTTGTTTTAATTAGTTAATTCAGAAGATGACTTTGTCTATGGTGGATCACTGAGATCGCAAGAAACTGAGTTAGGTGTTAATCCTAGCTAGGGGTGTTAATGACACCGGGTAGTGTCACGGGTGCCCGTGACACTACCCGGTCAAAGCTCGAGCCCGGGCTCGGTCAAACCGAGCTCGGGCTCGGGTAGCTGGGTATCGAGCTCGAGCTCGAGCCCAGCTGTGTCGAGCTCGAAGGCTCGACGAGCTACCCGAAATATTTTAATTTTTTAAAAAATAAATTTTTTAAATAATTATATATATATATTTTTAAAAAAATTATATATAAAATTATATTTTTAAGTATATTTTTTAAATATATTATTTATACCACCCAATGATACTACCCGACGACACTACCCGATAACACCTGATAACATTTCGAGCTCGAGCTCGAGTTCGAAAAATACAAACTTGGCAAGCTCGAGCTCACCTAAAGTACTTCGAGCTCGAGCTCGGGTATTATGATACCCGAGCTCGACCCGGGTGTCATAACACCCCTAATCCTAGCAGAAAGGATTTAAATTCTAGTGATCCAACTGAATTATAAACTAAAAAAGTGTTAAAAAAAGTATTTCCAAACGTTATTTTGAAATTGAAGGGTACATATCTATTATTTTTCTAGAGAAGTTAAAGAAAAGTTTAAAAATATAGATGAAACTTTGTTTTGTCCTGTCAATGATAAATAGAAAAGACAATAAAAGAAAAATTAGAATCAATGAAATTCAACCATACTTTAGAAATTGATTGAAGTTTTGCTAGAATACACATTATTGAAAACAAGTAGATTCTCAAAATGAACTGTAGGATAGATGAAACTATTGAGATGTATAATATTCGACTGATAGCAAAAAATTACACTCAATAAAAAAGCGTTAATTATGAGAAAATATTTTCTCATTAGTGAGATTTACCACTATTCGTCTATTATTAATAATAATGACCAATTTGAATTTAAAATTATGTTAGATAGACGTGAAAAGTATTTTCCTCAATGATAAACTTGAGGAATAAGTTTATATAGTACAATCAAAGAGTTTTATCATTAAAAGCCAAGAAGATGATTTATGCTCTAAAACTTCTGATAAATAAATGAAATGTTTAGAGTATCATATCCTAACACAGTTGAGAGCTTGAAGTACGTTATGATGTGTATTTGTCATGACATTTGTTATATTGTGGGTTTGATTAGTAGGTATCAATCCAATTCAGGGAAGAATGATTGGATTAATGTGAAAAGGAATTGGGATACCTGAAAAAAAATTACAAATTATTTTCTTTGTTATTAAGGAAATAATCTAGTATTGAGAAAATACACGGATACTGATTGGGGTGTGATTTATGTGAGAGAAAATCTACCTTTGGCTTTGTTTCGTTTTTTTTTTTTTTGGTTCAATGATAGTGTTATCTCATAAAATAGTAAAAAATAAATCTATGTATCTCTTTTTGCAATGAAAACAGAATTTGTGATCTGTATTTCCGCAGTTCAAGAAGAAATTTTGTTAAATAGATTTTTGCAATATTTATGAGTAGTAAACAACTTAATAAGAGTTGTGACTATTTATTGTAATAATCAGTTAGCTATTATTTATATTAAAGATTCTAAAGACTATAGCAAAACCAAACATATAGATACAGAATTTAATTTTGTGAAAGACATTATTGAAAAGATGGAAATGATACTGAAATATATACATATGCATTTAATAGTGGCTAATCTTTTTATGTATCCAATAACTAGAGATATGTTAGATCTCTTGGTTTCCGTAGATTGTGACAATATTTATAATTGTGATTGTGATTGTGATTGTGATTGTAATTATATACAAAGAATATAATCTGTAATGTTTATATTTATTGATATTTGAATTTTGTTTTTGTATTCAAAATTCTTGTATTTATATTTAAAAGTATGTTAAACAAATTTTTTTGATTGGTTCTCTTACACAAGTAATCGTTTCTAATGTTTGTGTAATATGTAGAGATGAAATAATATTAATTTGTGGTGGATTAGCATACATGCCACCTTAGTGGAATATTAAGATAAGATTATCGGTTGTGTATATTACATACATGGTAATCGAAATAGATTTTTCACAATCCATTGAATTTATCTAATAGTTAGGTGTGAATTTTGCTTAATATTGTGAAATTTTTGAAAATTTGTAAAAATGAAAATTCAATTCAAGTGTTGTATACATTTAAACTAAAACCTAGATAATGCATTAATTTTAGAAAAAAAAAAAGCATACACTTCTAGATGGGAAGCAAATATATCGTAACATGTGTATCATACCACGTGTGTTTATATGTCCATATGGGTAATGAAAATGTGCATCCATTTTCATCTCATTATATGAGACCCGGATATTCATATTCAACCTCAAGTTTTTACCATTAAACTTTTGTCTGTTTTTTGAAATTTTATTTTAGTATTATTATTTTAGCGTGTCACTAAAAAACCATAATTGATTCGATTTGGTGGTGCATGTCTAGGAAATCAGTTAAAATAGAGTTGAAAATTAGTAATATGAAAGGAAAACTATTTTTAACCAATACATTATTTTGTATTCACAGATCGGTCAATTATGTTTGTGACTAAGTATTTGAAGAGATAATTGTGGATACATGAATGAATTTAAGTTAAATATACTTTTACATCGTTTTGAAAAATAAAAGATACGTTCACTATATCTAGTAAAAGAGATTTGGGGTATAGCGAGATATAACATTATCATCACCATATTGAAAGTGAGTTGCTATATATTCTTAATCGGTGTACAACACTAGGACTTTTGGTATTCTCGCGGATCACACGATCTACTTGTCTGTATAAAATTGGTAATATTCAATTATAATGTCACATTGTGTGTGAGTCTACCCCTCATGTACGAGTGAGAAATATTGAAAAATAGGGTCCGAGTCTACCCATGAGGGTGTACTCAATCCACCCATTGTTTGAATTTAAATTTAGACTTGAATTTGAAAAGTTGTAAGAGTGGTTCTTTAGGAAACAATCCAAGACCTATTCTCACGAATCACACGATGCACTTGTCTGTATAAAATTGGTGATATTCAATTATAATAATCTTATTATGTGCGGGTCTACCCTTCACATACGAGTAGACAATGTTAAAAAATAGGATCGAGTCTACCCACGAGGGTATACCAAATTCTAGGCCCATTGTTTGAATTTAAATTTAAACTTGAATTTGAAAAATTGTAAGAGAGTGGTTATTTAGAAAACTATCCCCTCAACCTCCTAACACACTCTCTCTCTCTCACGAAGGAACTTTCCTTTTTTTTATGGAATGTGGAAAAAAAGAAAAAACAAGGAAATGAAGTGATGAATGAATATAAAGTATTTTTAAAAGAGAAAATAAAAAATTCAAAAATTGTGAGAGGGTTTAACGAAGGTCGATCATTATTCACCGAAAGCATTTCGATCGTAAACAATAAAAGAATTATCTGAATTTATGATATTTTTAAAATTTTGAATTTCCAAATGTCGATAAAGATACGTTATTCTAAACTTATTTAGATTCTAGAATTTATCTTAAAAACTATATCTGTAAATATATTTTAAAAGCCAACAATGTTGTCATGTCATGAAAAGTCGAAAAAAATCTATTAATCATCAAATTATTGCAGAAGTCATTAAAACTTGTCATAACAATTTGATTCATTCCACAACGGATGAGAAAAGAACGACACTTTTTAGATCAAAAGCTAAGAGGAGAGAGGAGGAGAGACTTGTAGCTGGATGAAGAAGAGATTGGCACTGCTCAATCAGATTAAAGGACCCAAGTCCCTTTGGGAGATTTGATTTGATTGAGCCATTCCAACATCAATTCTAACTTCTCTACTTTCTCCCCTACTTTCACAATACCCAAATAAATAAATAAATAAAAATAAAATAGACTTAACTAAAATTGAATTTTGAAAAAATATTTATCCATTAAATACGTATATTAAATGAATATTATTATCTTAGTATTCTCTCGAAGAAGTTGGTGATGGAGGTTTGTGGATGCCATTAAAACCCCCCCACAAGAGAAATGGAAAAATAGAAGAGAAGAAACAGGGCAAAGGAAAAGAAAATTGGTCAAGACGTCCTAGTCTTTTATTTATAAATACATGTGTTTTGGTAATGTTTCTAAGACCAGGGCAATGGTTGATGACTATACCATCTGTGTTTATTTATTTATTTATTTACAATCTCAAGAAACTATGAAATCTACCTAAACATAAAAATTGAAATGCACAAAGTTGTAATGATAGCCATCTCCGTACTAATAGATAGTTGACTTAATAGAATATAATATTAGATTCATTAATCAAGTTTATGAGTTTGATTCATAGATTGAATATGAAAAAAATTATATTAAGAAAGTAATTCTTTTAAATGGGTTATTATAAATTTCGAATTGAATTAATCAGATCATGACTTTAAACACCAATCGGTATAATAAAAAAAAAATGATAGCCATCCCCCTTCATGCTTTAATCATACAAAAAAATGTGTTTGTATGTGCGTCGGGACGTCAACGCGAGCTTGGGCATATCCATAAATCTATTTGACACACTTAATAAATTACTCGAATTCGGATGTATTAATAAACTTATTTGATACATGTAATAAATAATAAATCACTTATACTAAATAAATACGCGTGAAAGTTATATGTGAATTTTGCTCGGTAGAAAAGTAAAAAACATTAAACATCTTAAGAGATTTCATTGTGGTATCAAAACGTCTGATAGCTCAGTTGGTTCGGTGATAATTTAGTTAGTTTGGGGATTGACACCCCTTAATCATGGTTGAGAGTTCGATCCAAATCAACATTGGGAGACCTGTCCCCTCAATTGAGTCTTACAAGTGGTCGAGCCAGATTAATAAGGACGAATCCCTGGATACTGGTATGATTAGTGAATAATAGTATAGAGAGGGGATTTATAGATTTTTTTTATTACATTTATGTCCTTTAAAAGTGTTTGATAAGCAACTAAACATGGTTTATTGGGTATTTTTAATGGTATGTTTATCCTGCTCTAAAGACGCAGAAACAAGAGATTCCTCCACCCATTTGCTTAAGAGAGAAAACCTAATATCTTGTCCCATTCCCTTCATGGTTTAGTGTATATAATTGTTCACAGGACAAATACTATATAGAATATTTGATTGGGGGACCCAAAACGAGCAGAAGCAGCTAAGTTTGTTCGTCCCCCATATTCACAAGTTAGTAATTTACTGATCATCAATCGACAGGAACTTGCTTTCCAACCCTCCACACTCACCCAGTAAAAATCTTGAGAAATATTACATATCAGAAGAAGAGATCTTCATCACCCAATTGAATTTATCACATTACAATTTAAAAGGTGTGAATTTAGTAAACTCATCGATCAATAAGAGCCCACAAATAATGTGTACTCACTAAATATGCAAGCTAAACGTATGTGAGATTGCCTCCCATACCGGTGAAAATCAAATATCTAGTGGTTGCCCTTGGAGGGGAGAGAGATTGATCACCACCATTGATGCAGATACTCAATAAGAATGGAATAAAATGGAAAGCAAATGTAAATCAAGACCATTAACAGACAAAATCAATTGAAATTTTCATTATGTCATGACCATGACAAATTCAACAAAAGTTGTAGCCTGGTTTTTCGCCTGCAATGGAAATCAGATACAAAAAAGCAAGGAAGTCAAGAGCTTGTTTCAAAGTCTTCGAGTTGCCCATCTCTTTTCATGGAAAGCCTGAAACTAAACTATTACATCACAAGGATAAATGAAAATGCTCAAATATTAATCCCCAAGGACTTTTTCATCTTCTCAACTTCCAAGTATACCGTGGAGTAAGGGAGGAATTCTGAAAAATGACTGCTGCTTAGATCGTTGATCGCCACGGCAAGTTTGGGAATTTCAAGAGTCTCTTCATGTGTCAATGCCCTAACAAACCTTGCTGGATTTCCAGCCCAGAGTTCGCCACTTGGAATTCTCCTCCCCGGGGGAACCACAGAGCCAGCTTCAAGAATAGAATGGGTCTCGACTAGAGAACCCTCCATGAGGATGGAGTGCTGTCCAATTATGCACTCTGGCTCGATCGTGCATGACCGCAGAAGACTGTATGCACCAATGGTCACAAACCTCTCAATGGATGTCTCTGCAGGCAATCCTGGCATACCAAAAGGTGGATATAGAGTTAGTTAAAAGGTCTAAGTTGCCAAGCACCACACTAGATTGCAACTTAAAACCAGGCAAAACTACCAAGATACAAACACGAACACAAATATACATAAAAGCACCATTATGAAAGAATTCGAGTATACAACCAAATACATGATGGCCAGCTGCTACCAGGGAGATGAACAATGCCAGGGGATTGCAGTGGACATGAATGTAAAAGGAGATTCATATGCACTGACTTCATGTGAAGTATGTGAAATAAGTATGAGTCAAACACCATCCACTTGCAGAAAGTATTCATTTCATACATAGAGGATATCAAGCCCCAAGTGGTGGTAATGCATTTCTCAAAGCAGTATCATAATTAAACAAGTTTTGCTTTGAAACAAGCAAGTTCAAAAAAGTGTATCCATCCACCCCAATCCTAACCTCCCAACCTGCACTAACCTGAATTTTGTGTTAATCAACTCCAAGTAAGAAACCTAACATCAGATGCCAAGATAACCAGTGCAACCAAAAACCTGCAGCCTCTCCCTTGCCTAAAATATATACACATATACATATTTATATTATGCAGCACGAGAAAGAAACAAGGAGATATGGCCAAAATTTTTTCCAATCCAATATGAGATGGGCAAAAAACTCCTGCAGGTGCAATTTCGTAAACAAAAAGTGGTTAACAACAATAAGCCACAGAACTAGTTTCTGTAGTAAGATTTTTGTGAACCGCAGAGAAATTCATACTGATTTAAGTAGTTTCTGTAGTAAGCTTTTTGTGAACCACAGAGAAATTCATACTGATTTAATGGTATCTTGTCCGGAATGGGACCATGTGAATGGACCATAACGAAAGGAATACTAGCAGTTATCTGTTCTGAGCTCAAGATCTCATGGATCATGACCAGAAAAGGACTGTCAGAACCAATCTGGTTTTTCTTCTCTCTCTCTCTCTCTCTCTCTCTCTCTCTCTCACATTTTTTTCCCTCTCTTTTCCTTGAGGAGACATAAGAATGGAGTATGGACAGAGAAGGAATGAAAATCAATTATGTATGAACACAAAGGATGTATTGATCCAACTCCACTATTAAGTAACCATGCTACACCAACTAATTAGAAGCATAAGTAAGCAGCCTAAAATAGTTGAAAGAAGGTTAGATACACCATTACCTATCTCTTAGTTGTTAAACTAAACACCATTGTAATGGCTTCAATCATGTCAAATTCCAATTAAAACTCTCTCTCTCTTTCAGGCATGTGCATGGGCAGGGGAGGGGAATTAAAACTGACAAATATTTTGAGCAAAAAGAAGTCAAAATTAAGGGCAATCCTAAATGTCTGTCAATCTGGAGAAAACATACAAAGAGAACATTGCAGAGATACCCAATGCAAATTGCAAGAAAGAAAATACGCATAAGAATATTAGTAGCAAAGAACCAGTGTTCCCAGACAAATGGGCCATGCATAGGCAACATTAGTGCAATCCTTCTTACCAATTTACCCCAAACAAGCCAAAGGAGTTCCATTAACACAAGATCTCATGAAGTGTTCCGCATCATTCAGCATTCTATATTAGGGTCCTTAACCTAAGGAGCCAGTGGTTTCTTTCTGGTGTACCTCAGAAAACTTCATGGGCCAGCTAGGTGTGATCAACATGCTTTAGAAGAAGAAAGACAAATCATGTTTGACAACAATTAACGCTAATTGATGACACGTGCCATTTTCATGTCCACAATGACAAAGTATCCTGTTGTTTACTTTCAACCATTTCCTCCAATGACTTCTATCCTAACAGAGATAATTCACAGATTTTTTCTTTCAATTATCATCAGGTATCATTATGATGCTTTTGAAAAAGCAAAGTTTGAGGTATATAGACAGATTTGCAAGAGAAGCCGAGCTGTTTCATGCAAGTAGAATGGACCACTAGGTGGCATTCAAACCCATATTGAAGAAGACAGGCTTGAGCTCAAATACAAAGATAGGCACTAAAACATACTTGCTTTAGGATCACTTCTAAGATGATGATCTATTGCTGTTTATGACCTTTTTGTTTGAATAGATTGAGAGGCTTTTTCGCTCACAAATAAAATGCCATAACCTCCCATGGAATCCCTAGACTCTAATTACTTTAGGTTAAGTGGAGATTGATATCCAACAATGGAATCTCCCAACACTCTGCAATAGGTAGGAAGCCCAACCATTTAAGGTAGGGAAATGATGGGGGACTATGCTGCACAACAACTCTCCACGTGACTTTAGTTATTCCTACAATCAGCTGAACATGGTCAAGACGACAAGTTGAGCACAAACCATAGGACAGAGATAGAACCAAAGGTCACTAGGCTCAGCCAACTCATGCACAAAGAACAATGTCAAAGCATATATTTCACTTTTTCAGATCAATTATAGTTAGGATCTATCCCCAAGATTAATAAATATGTAGTCCTTTTTACAAACAGAAAGGCCAAAACTCCATACTCTCAAAAAAAAAGGAAAAGGGCACTGGTAGAGTTGCAAAACATCCAACGGTCATGATTAGCGACACCTATACCAGCTGAATGTGTACCAATCGGCTGAACAAAAGTTGCAGTGCATATATAGGTTGTTACAGCAGAGGAAGGGGTAATTTTGTTTAAGAGAACCTCTTGTGAGGGAGACCTGGTCTTATAGTATCCTTCTCCTCAAACTTGTCCCTTCACCTTGTTGATAAATGTCCAAATTTTGGCATGAGATAGCTGGGCACTACAGGACAAGAAATCAACTAAATAGGTAGGAAAACTCACACTCCCCTCTTTTGTGAGACACGTTCCACAGGAAGGTTTAAGGTGGTTGAGTTTTATTTATTTATTTATTTTAACTTTCAGGTAATGAACTTCTATGGGGGACCAGAAGGTTTGAATGCCACAGATCAAATCAGAATTAATCTCCTTTTCTGAGATCACTCAGCAAAAGTATCAGGTCCTAAACATAAGGTTCTTATATTTCCTTCCTCCTGAGTAAAATCTAATATATATATTATCAATTTTCAAGTTTGATCCCAGATGCACAATTGATCAATACCATGTACAACCATCTTTCACTATAATTCTGCCATCAGGTTGAACTCCCATGAAATTTAACACAACCAGAAGCAATGGTGGGGGCAGCTCCACCCCCTCCCCCAAATTTTAAGGAAAAAAAAAATTATACATATTAAATAAAATTTTAAAAAAATTATACACCCAAATGATGTCCCCCACTAAAATTATAACTCCAAATGCATGTTATATTTCGTCTGGATATAAAATTCTGGCTTCGCCTATAAGCACAACCACATTTTTTATAATACAAAACTAGCCGACTTCCTCATATTTCCTCCATTTCTTTTAATATACTAGTCAATTTATTTGAATTTTGATTTCCGCATCCAAATTTAGCCATCACTTTACTTCCATTACTCCACCAACACAGAGTCACAGACATCAGACACACTAAACACAACCAATCACAACAAAGCTCGGTTTCCCAACTAATTCTAACTAGTCGATTTCCAAATTCAGCATTCACCATCCAAAAATCAAATTAACAAACAAAAGATTCAATTTGCAGTCTAAAAACCACGTGCACAATAATCACATTCAAAACCAATAATCACATTCAAAACTATTCATGTTTGTAAAAAGCCAACTCCCAAAAGTTCAGTATTCATATTCAATAACCCTAATTCAAATCAAGCGCGATTCAATCACAGAGACAATTGATTCCAGAAATGAAATAGCCAAAAACCCTAACCTGTAGGAGAAGACCAAGCGGCGTGAATAACACAACGCTCCTGAACATTAGAGCAGAATCCGACACTAATTTTGTTAAGATCGCCACGAAGAACCGCTCCAGGCCAAACGGAGGCTCCATCATAGACGGTGACTTGACCGGCGAGAACCACATTGGGAGCGACGTAGGCGTCGACGGCTACCTTGGGAACCCATTGACCTAATGGAATGATTTTTCTCTGTCCTCTGTAGTCCCATTTCACTCGATCTGGTGATTCTGTTATGGTTTTTGCAGCTTCGACGGAGAGAGCGCGGCGGAGAAGAAGGTTTTGAGGTGAGAGTGGGGACGAATTTAGGGCTTTTCTGGTCAGTCGAGCTAGTGTCGCCGCCATTGGAGAGAGAGGGGGGGTGGGATCGGGGGTTTGGGAAATCCAATTGGTTTTGTTTAGCTTGTGCCTTGCGCACTTGATCGATGCAGCTGAGTCAACAAATCGGCACCTGTTGGTAGAAGTGACTAGCCATGGGCTTGGTTGGGCCACGGGCCAAACATGTTAAAACTGGGTAGATGGACCCAAGGAATTTTTTTTTTTTTTTATTTGAATATGGGATTACCAGATTAGGGGAGTAGGGTTTGTACCATTAGTCTGTCCCTTTGGGGACCCGGAAAATCAATTTTATATAATAATTTATATAATTATATATTAATCAATTTTTATTAAAATTATTAATAATATTTTAACTAATTTAAATAAATATTTAATTTAAAAATAGTTAAAACATGGTTTGCTTCATTAGTTGTTTTATGAAAATTAAATGACTTTATTTGCAATTATGTGTAAGGTACTTGATAGAAACTCTTAAGAGTGATATTAAGAGAAAAACGACAAATTTTGAAAACAAATTTTGTTCGCTTGAAATTAAGGAAGATAATAAGTAGAAAATAGATAATAACAACAATGTTTAGTTAATTTAATAGTAAAACATTAATATATTTTAAATAAAATCTCAAATTTAAATCTTATATATAATAAAAATAGATATCGAAAAACTTTTATAATTTAAAAATTCAACCCAACATGAACTAAATTAGTTGAGTTCTATTATCAGATACAAGTGACTTATAAAAAAAAAAAGAAAAAAGCTACCACCGAAGATAAAATTAGACTTTTATATCACGGAAGATTTTTAAATTATAATTTAAAAATTAAAAATAGTTGAAATCAAGGTACAGATCCCTTGTATCCTGTGTCTTTACTAATAGCTCTATTTTTATATAATTTAACTATTTTAAAACAAAATAAGTTAATATATTCTCATAAGAAATGAGTTCAAATTATTATCACACGTGTTTGGACCAATGACTTATAGCTCTAATGGTAGAATACACTTTATTAACTGAATTTTTGAATTTGAGTATTGGAAATGAAAAAATAGGTATTGAGAAAGCCAATCCTCAAATTGGTTCTCATAGTTGTTCGAATCGAATTATTTAAGTTTTGAAATACTAAGGGTCAAGTAAAAAAAATAATGCAAAGGAATGAAATACTTGACTTTTTTTTTTTGTACCATATCAATTGATATCCAGAATTATATTTTAACTAATTTAATTTAAAATTTATAATAGTTTATTTAAGAAAATTATCATTTTAATATAGTTTTTTATACTTAAATCGCAAGTTGTTACCGATTAAGTATGAAAATTAGATGAGATTAAGAGAATCGATGGAGGCCCAAATATCTAGTATAACTTCGCCCTTAGGGCAGTGCAAGATTGGCCCAGAGGAGAGAAGTATTGACTGAGGCCACGTAGTTGGGGCAGCCCAGGCCCAGGTTTTGGGGCTTATTTTTTTTTTATTATTTTTGGTCCTTTGGACTTGATTCACTATCGAATATCCAAAGTTTTGTTTTGATTAATTTCGACAGAGATGTTGTCGAGTTCTAATCGAGAAGAAACTCTTATAACGTCGTTTTTATTATTATCAAAATTCAAATTCTGATTTTTTTTTGTAACTTGATCATTTGATATCCGGAATTTCGTCTCAATTAATTCAGATCTAGGAGTATGATAGATCTCAATTGATGAGGTTCTCTCCCAATAATATTTTTTTCGTATTCGGTGAGAGTCGAACTCCTGATTTGATTAAAGAATAAATATATCTTTTTTACCTATGTTAATATATATTGGTTTAAATCTTGTTTATTAACATGAGATGTTAGCGTTCTTTCCGATAAAGCAACGATGCGTCGGCAGGTTTCGGGGCATGGAAAGTTAAAAACTTCATATTTACTTGTAAAATGAGATTCGTTAAAAAGAGGTAATAAAAAATGGCGGTAAAAATTACCCATATAACCAGACGTGGCATCTCCTGATTGGCCTTCTATGCATGTATGTATGTTTAAAATGATTACCATGGGCATGACATAGGAAACACATACATGTTTTCCCGCGCTACCAGAGCAGAGCTTACCTAAAAGAGGAGAGAGAAAAAGCGCCAAGCGTGCCCATTGGGGGGAAAAGAGAGAGGGAGAGGGAGAGGGAGAGAGAGAGCTGGCGAGGAGAGGGTTTTAGTCCTAACCCTAGTTCTGATTTTTGTTCGTGAGAATCAAATCTGCTTCTCTTGACGACTAATTGCAAGTTAGGGTTTTAATTTTCGTTCTTGGATCTGTAGATTCAGTCGGATTCGCGAAGATAAGAGGTCAGTAAACCCCAATCTTGAGCTATCAACGTTTCCTTTTTTCCCGTTTCTGGTGTTTGATTATTTGTTTTAATTTAGTAATGACCGTAAATTCGCTAGGGTTTCGAAGTCAATCGCCATTTCTCTTTCTCTCTCTCTGTGCAATTGCTCCTACTTCTTGATCAAATCTTCATAATTGACTGACAAAGTTCTCGAATCGGTTCGGTGTGTGGTGGATTTCTAGGGTTTCACCATGTGTCCTGCGGCTACAAACATGGAAGACCCAAAAGCTGCAGCTCTTCCGGCTAGATCGGATTCTAACAGCGATGATCAACTGCAGACTCGATTCACTAATTTCTGCAAGGTTTTTTGTGTTTTCTTTTCTAAATTTTCGTTGATGATATTATTGTCAATTATATATGTTTTGGGTATCGTGAGAGCCTGTACAAATTAGGGTTTAATGCACAGGATGGATTGTCCTTGGATGAGAACACATTTGAGGAGGCCTTGAAGCTGTTCCGAGACAGCAAACACCTTCTCTTGGCTAATGTGTCATCGATTGGAAGTGGCACGGTATATTCTTCTTGGGTTTGTTGTAAAGATAGTAATTTTGAAATTAATAAATGTTTGACTATTTTAGAGGCGATTGATTATATTGTCATTAATGTCCCTGTCTATTTTAGCCGGAAGAAGTTGAGCGCTTTTGGTTTGCGTTCGTGTTGTACTCCGTAAAGAGATTGAGTGAGAAACCAGCTAACCCAAATGATGGAAATGCAACTAATAGCTATTCGATATGCCAGATACTGAGAGTTGCTAAGCTCAAGTATGTTGCTTCCTTGTATTGTAACTAGTAATAATTAATGATGTTTTGTGTTTATATTAACACTTTGTGCTTTATTTTACAGCATTGTAGATTTTTTTAAAGAGCTCCCTCAGTTTGTTGTGAAGGTTGCTTCAATTCTGAGTAACTTGTATGGTGAGGATTGGGAGAAGAGATTGGAGGTATTTAAAATGGGTGACTATTATGTTAAAAATTGCTTAATATTTTTGCTAGTGAATGACTTGTTTTGCTTCCATTCTTATGGTTTACTTGTTCTCTTCTTAATCAGGCAAAGGAGTTGCAAGCGAACTTTGTGCACTTGAGCCTTCTCAGCAAGTGTGTATTTATTCTCCATCCTTCCTAACAGTGATGTTTAAGTTCTTTTTGCATGTTTTGGACCATTTGTGGATTAAGCACTTGCTATTTCTTAAATTTTTATGTTAGGTGCATCTTCCAAATTTCATTTTTAGATATCAACTAAAGAATACCATATCTTTAGTGAAAGCGGATAACCTGTGATGTTGGCTCTTACAGAATCTGTTGACTGTTCAATTAATTACAAGATTGAAAGAATAACTATTCTCGCATAATTTTCTTTTTTTAACTGGTTCAGCAACTGTTGACAATGATTTTTATTCTTACAAGTTCTTTATCCTGATTATTTTAAAATTCCATTCTGATGCTACTTGTTTTTAAGATAATGCCATGATAAAATCTTTATCCGGAAACTTGCAAAAAATGTTGATATCTGCTATCCAACCTATCTTATTTTAGTAGTTGTTGCTCTATGATTCTTATATGCTTGATTGCAAATATTGTGGTACCTTGTTTATCTTGCAACGTACTTACATATAAATTCCCTTTACTGTGTATCAGCCTGAGTCTAGATTATCTAATGCATTCTGTATTAGAATTTCTCTTTCTAGTTATTTATTTCTTTACTTTTTTCCATGAATAACTTAGTTAATTGATGCTATCATTAATACAAGGTACTATAAGCGTGCATATCGGGAATTCTTTATTACAAGTGATGCAAATAAGGATAAGCAGTCTGTTACCAGTTCAGCGGACAATGTGTCAGACTACCATCGATTTGGGTGGTTGCTATTTCTAGCACTTCGTATCCATGCATTCAGCCGATTTAAGGACCTAGTGACTTGCACTAATGGTCTGGTTTCTATACTGGTCAGTTACTGTCCTTTTTCATAAGCTTACAGTTATTATTTCAGTTAATATATGTCTTTCATACAGTCATGCATCAATGGGGTATTCTTATTTGTGAAATAGTACAGACTTCTTCATGGCTAGCAGTCTACTACATGCTAGATGTTAATTGCTTTGGCAAGTGGCAATCTAGATCCTTTAAAGATTTTACTTTTATAAGCTTTCTAGTTATCCAACATATGTTATTTTCATATCTATAATTTAATAATGAAATAGAAGAATAATCAGAACATGTTTCTCATGTTTCTAAAATTTGTTGCAGGCCATCTTAATCATCCATGTTCCCCTTCGCCACAGAAACTTCAGTGTCAATGACTATCCGGGATTTGGTAATTGTACTGAGACTTATTTTTTGGTGGGGTGGAATAAATTGTTGTTATCAGCATGGGACTTATGGACAATTTTCTGATATTAAATATTTTCCTTATGTGCTTTTACTTCTCTGGTTCCGGAATCAGAATGCTAATATCTCAATTGTTTGATTCAGTTAAGAAGGATGGAAAAGGAGTGGACCTTTTCCTATCACTTTGCAACATATATGAGACCTCAGAGGATGAGTTAAGGAAGACAATGGAAAAGGCCAACAATTTAATCACAGATATCCTCAAGAAGAAACCTTGCTTGGCATCAGAGTGTAGAAGTGAAAATCTAGATGGTATTAATGCGGGTCAGTGTTTTTTATTCTAACCTTGTTTATGCTAAAGTTCCAATCGTGTATATGTATATTTTTCCATCTATGTTGGTTTTTGAAACTAATTTCCTTAATTGCAGATGGTCTAGTCTATTTTGAAGACCTCATGGATGAATCTTCTTTGTCATCAAGTATACATATGTTGGAGAAAGACTATGAGGATGCTATTAGTAGCAAAGCTGAACTCGATGAGAGAGTGTTTATTGATGAGGATGATAGTTTACTCGGCTCGGGGAGCTTGTCTGGTGGTGCTGTGAATATTGCTGGTGCTAAGGTGCGTATTGGATGAATGATGTGCTTTTTTTGTAGCCCCTAAGAAACTCAGAATTTATTCAGTTATTTATTTCTTGGTTTGTAGAGGAAATTTGATTCAATAGCCTCTCCGGCAAAGACAATTACAAGTCCTCTCTCCCCTCATCGCTCTCCTTCCATGTCTTGTGTAAATGGTAGTACTGGTGTTGCTAACTCAAAAATGGCTGCTACACCTGTGAGCACAGCAATGACCACAGCAAAGTGGCTTCGAACTGTAATTTCTCCGCTTCCATCTAAACCTTCAGCTGTGCTGGAGCAGTTCCTTTTATCATGTGATAGGAGTATAACCAATGATGTGACACGAAGGGCTAACATTATATTGGAGGCTATTTTTCCAAGTAGTGCTCTTGGAGACCGTTGCATCAGTGGAAGCCTTCAAAGTGCAAATCTGATGGATAATATATGGGCAGAACAAAGACGAATGGAAGCAATCAAGTTATATTATAGGGTTTTGGAGGCAATGTGCACTGCAGAAGCTCAAGTTCTTCATGCCAACAACTTGACCTCCTTATTAACCAATGAGAGGTTCCATAGGTGCATGCTTGCCTGTTCTGCGGAACTAGTTCTTGCAACACACAAGACAGTGACAATGCTGTTTCCAGCGGTTTTGGAGAGAACTGGTATCACTGCTTTTGATCTCAGCAAGGTAATAGAGAGTTTCATTAGACATGAGGAATCCCTGCCAAGGGAATTGAGGCGTCATCTCAACTCACTAGAGGAGCGACTTTTGGAATCAATGGTGTGGGAAAAAGGTTCTTCAATGTACAATTCCCTGGTAGTAGCCAGACCAGCTCTTTCTGGAGAAATAAATCGGCTTAGCTTGTTAGCAGAACCTATGCCATCTTTGGATGCAATAGCTATGCACAACAGCATTTCCTCTGGAGGCTTGCCTCCCATGCCTTATGTGCAAAAGCATGAGAGTACACCAGGTAGTGATTTCTTTGGTTCTTGGTACTTTGATGTTGGCAATTTCCTACCTGTTTCCATTTTTAGATAGTGCACAGTTAGTTGAAATATCTAGATGTTATTTATTTATGTAGAGTTCGGTATCTAACATCTCTCACTATATTTGTCTATTGCACTTATTATGCATCAGGCCAGAATGGAGATATCCGCTCTCCAAAGAGGTTATGCACTGAACTTCGAAGTGTGCTGGTTGAGCGAAATACTTTTACATCACCGGTGAAGGATCGTCTTCTGGGCTTAAGCACTCCTAAGTCGAAGTCACTGCCACCTCCCCTGCAGTCTGTCTTTGCAAGGTACTGTCCTAGTCAATCCAGAGAGGAATGAGACGGAAATTCATGTTATTTTGTTTTTTCTGTTCATTTATGCATGCACATGGGCGCTTCATATTTTTTGGGTTGCCAATTTGCAGTCCCATGCGGCCTAATCCAGGAGGTGGAGGGGAAACTTGTGCAGAAACCGGGATCAACATTTTCTTTAGCAAGGTAACTACCTGCTAATATGAAATTAAAGATTTTGTATTGCTAATATCTAATTTCTCAATTAATGTGGTAAGCATGAATAAGATTTCTTAGTCTTTTATTTTTGTACATAGAGAGGAGTTCGCAAGGCATTTCTTTTTCATGTTTTAAGAATATATTTAATAGCAAATTCTTTACATGCTCTGTCCTGGATCTGCCTATTATGCTTGGTTCGATCATATGACCTTTATCTTTAACTTCTATATATCCAATTTTCTTTACAGATTGTAAAATTAGCTGCTGTTAGAATAAATGGCATGGTTGAAAGGCTTCAACTATCCCAGCAGATAAGAGAGAAGGTTTACTGCCTTTTTCAACAAATTCTTAGTCAGCGAACTACTCTCTTCTTTAGTCGCCACATTGACCAGATAATCTTATGTTGCTTCTACGGAGTTGCAAAGGTTTGTGAGCCTGAAATATTTGGGATAGTGATTGGTGCCCAAAGTGACTCTTGTGCATTAATGAAGCTTCATATTGTGATGTGCAGATTTCTCAGCTTAATTTAACGTTTAAAGAAATCATTTACAATTATAGGAAGCAACCACAATGTAAACCTCAAGTATTCCGCAATGTATTTATTGACCGACCATCAGCACGCAGCAGTGGGGTAGGTTTTACTCTCATGACTGTCAATATTATTTTTCAGTTAGTTTTGACCCTTTAAGTGGTTTGACCACAGAGATCAAATCAGGATCATGTGGATATCATTACATTTTACAATGAAGTATTTATTCCCGCTGTAAAACCTCTTCTTGTGGAGCTTGGTCCAGCTGGAGCAACACCCAAAACTAACCGGGGTCCAGAGGCGAATGGTACCAATGAAAGTATGCTGTCCCTGTGCTCTCACTTCTGAGTCCTTGTTGCACACATGCTCTTTGTTAGTATTTTTGCTGCATTTGTTTAATTCACTCTTTTTGTGGTCAAATCAGGTCAATGTCCAGGATCACCTAAGATAGCTTCATTTCCAAGTCTTCCTGATATGTCGCCAAAGAAAGTATCTGCATCCCATAATGTCTATGTCTCGCCTTTACGGTCATCAAAGGTATGATTGTAACCCCATTGATTTGTCTTCTACATTTCCTTCTAGATCACAATAATTTGTAACCTCATCTCAGTGTTTTATTCTATCTAGAATTAGAAGTTTCCATATCTTCCTATCATTTCTGCTATATTTATCTGCTAGAACTCAATGAGCTGGACCAAGCCCCCGTAGATTATGACTTTTACTTCCCTAGATAAAGGGTAGCTATATAAAGAATTATGAGTTGCTGCGCAGCAAGTGATGAACAAGTATACTTGATTTGATAATGGAGTTCTTTATACAAGATATGCCGCCGTATTTCCGCAAGTCTTATTTGGCAGAAGAACTTCTACTCGGGAAAAAAAAATTGGGTTGAACTGTAGAGTTGGTGAGTAGAATAGCCTCTTGACTCACATAACCAACTCATGCAATTTTGACTCTCATCTGCTTCTTATCATCACCGTCCACCCCAAGCAATCTTTAATTCCGAGCATTGGTCTTTGAATGAAGCCTTGAATGAAGCCTTCTGTGATTGCATTTGGGCAAACAAAATCAAATGCAAGGCTTCACATAGCATTTAAGACAAATTATTGTGGCAATTTGCAGTAAAGTGAAAGAAAGCCCTAGAAAATGAATTCTGGGTTGACATTTAGAAAGGTTTGTGGCAGCTAGATAGCACGGATACTGCAAAATAGAAACTGCCAATACATATTGGATATAATGCTCCATGGATAGTCGTTGAAGACGTGTTGGATACTCAATATGGTGCATCCATTTTTTCATTATATTCTTATATACCAGATTCTTATCAGATACTTCACATAGAGTCTTCACATCAACTTTTTTTTTTTTTTACTCGACCACCGGTATTTGGAAATCCAATTAATCCGGTTCGACCAACTCTGGGGCTCAATCTAGGGGCTGGCTTTCATGGCAATTGCTTTTCCATTCCTAAGACTCTAACTCGAGACCTTAATTAAGGGAATCTAGTTCCTACTATTAGATCTACGGGATGTTGGTTCACATCAATTTCACATACAACATATATAATCCTTTTTTTTATGAATTCATTGATTATACGATATGTGAATGAAGAAATCACAATTGTGATCTTCTTTCCGTATTTCATTAGAACAAATTTTTGAATATTTAACTTACTGATTACTTGACTTATTTATAAATAAAAGTTACATAAATGTAAGTATATATATATTTGTTATTTTTATTCTGTATTCTTGTATCCAAGTTTTTGGAAATTTTCCAGATCCCTGTATTTGTGTTGTGTCCAATATGATTCCAGTATCTGCATCTGAGCTTCTTAGGTTGCAGTTTTTGTTTGCAGTCTTTGCTTGCGTTGGTGTCTGGAAATTATTAATTTAGTGGGCCATGTGAGTTTTGTTAATTGACTTGTTCCTTTCACAAGTGAGTCACAACCATTTGGAAAGGTCTATAAAATTAGGACTGATCAATTTATAGAGTTAATTAGTGCACTTTCCAAGTTTCCTTCTACTCCAATCTTGAACGCTGGTATGCTGGTGTACGAAATCCTTAAGAACACCACTTTCATTGAAGCAGACTGTGCGTCAACAGGTTGACTGATGCCACTTCCGATCCAATTGACTTGTTCCTTTCAGAAGTGAGTCACAACCATTTGGAAAGGTCTATGAAATTAGGACCGATCAATTTATAAAGTTAATTAGTGCACTTCCCAAGTATCCTTTTACTCCAATCTTGAACTCTGGTATGCTGGTGTACGAAATCCTTAAGAACACCACTTTCATTGAAGCAGACTGTGCTTCAACAGGTTGACTGATGCCACTTCTGATCCAAAAAGTCTGTCTCTTGCAAAAGAACTCTTTTTAACATTTGAATTATATTATCCTTGCTTGGCATGTTTCATCCAAATATTTGTCCACATTCATTCAATTTTCTGACTTCAATGCCGCAATGAGAGATGGTCAATGGATGTGCAGATAATTTGCATATGCAACATCTATTTCCAAGCTGAAAAGTTGCCCAAAAAACTGCCCTTATTTTGATGTATTGTTCCATAGGTCCAAAGAAAACAGTGTTGTCACTTTGAGGAACACGTAATTCTAACAATCTTCTCACCAAGGCAGTTTCCTAAACGTGTGTATCCCTCTAGGCATAGGGAAGGATAGTCTGAAATAGGAATGGGAAATTTATGGTGGAATCTTTAAGTTTGCTACATATAAAGCTGCAAAAACCTTGTCCATGGGAGTCTCAGTGCATCTAAGAAGGTTGGCTTGACATGGCTAATGGCAGCATCACAACCACTGGCTGCTAGATGAAATGAAATTTCAACCTGCAAAATTTGTACGTGGGAACATTGACCTCCTATGCATTAATTGACTTAAATTTGGTTAAGGTTACAAAGGAGTTAGGTTTGTCTTAATTCTCTATGTTTGCCTTTCTGCCTCTTTTCTGGGACTAACACCAAATTTTGCTTCTGATAAGTTGTAGCTGTTTATGAAAAAAGTGCTGGCTCCTCAGGATGTTTTTATATTGAAAAATATATTGGCTTGAAATTTGGCGAGTTTCTTTTTGTTGATTGCTTGTATCATGTGGTCCTTATTTTCTTAACAGATGGATGCTTTAATCTCAAGTGGCAGTAAAAGCTATTATGCCTGTGTTGGAGAGAGCACTCATGCTTACCAGAGCCCTTCAAAGGATCTCACAGCTATTAATAATCGCTTGAATAGGTACATACTTGATGAAATCAATCTGACTTTGTACTGTACCCACATAATATTGACATAGGTATTTTCTCTTCCAATAATAGTGCGTGGAAATGCAGAGGCACACTCAACTTCGATGAGGTTGATGTCGGTCTTGTCAGTGATTCATTGGTGGCAAATAGCCTATATCTTCAAAATGGAAGTTGTGCATCCTCATCAGGTGCAACGGTGAAAATTGAGCGGCCTGAGTCCTAATGTCATAGTGGCCTCCTGTTTTGTACATCCTTGCTCTCTTTCTTTTCCCGGCTTTCTTCTTGTTCTGCTATTTTATCATGTAAGGTTATGACATCGGGGTGCTGTACGAGCGCCAAGTCATTGTAGAGTGGCCGCCGCCACCCCAAAACTAAAACTGTTTTATGTATTTTCGATCCTATACTTGGAAAATATTAGCCTGTCCTATTCTATAACCCATGCTTCATGGGTTGGTTAATTCTCTTTGTACCTAATGCTATGCCAAGCAATGCGGCCAAAGGAGCGCCTGTTCTAAAAGCCAACCTTTGATGGAGTCATATCAGACTTTCTGCATTTGCTGCAATAATCTGATGCTAATCATCGCCCAGAACATTTTTGTGAGTCGTCCAACTTGGGCTAATCGGGTGGGTAGGACTCGAAATGACTTTGCTTAAACTTGCTTTGGTAGATAGGACTGCCACATCAACAAAGAGTAATGCTGATCAAATATGCTAAACGTAGAATTTTGTTCGTGACTCATTTGATTTATGCACCATTGGTCGTCAACAACTGTGAATGTATGCGCACATGGATGTTTCGAACCCATTTGACCCGTAACTTGATTGATCGGTTGGACCTAGACTGAAGTCAGGTATCTCGAGTGCAAAGCTTTATATTTGCAGCGAGTGAAGGGAAGAAAAGTGGCCAAAATGCTGAAGGTGAGTCCTGGAGTCAAATGAAATCAACCAGGGCTGCAGGTGAGTTTAGAGCCGAGTGCTTTTCTAGCTCTCTAATCCCATCAATTCCCTTCTAAACAATGCCTAATTGAACTGACCAACGACCCAATTCTAGCGGTGAGTTGCCTGCCTAGCCAAGTCAACAAATATATATATATATATATATATATATATATTGTTACTTTCAGATTTGAATCCGGGATCACCGGGTTAAGAGAGGGAGATTATGACTATATTAAACTGTTCTCTTGGAACCAAGTCAACAAATATTGGGAAAACAGCAAAAGAGAATGGAGAACCATAAATGAAACTAGAGAGCTGTAAAATCCAAAAACATCACTCAAGAACATGCTAAGATGATGTGGATGTCTGTCTATATGGTCTCAAGGAAGTTGGTTATCATTTCCCAACCGCCTGTTGTTTGGATGATGCCAAAACATTGACCATGAAAGTATGTAGACACAAGAAGTATGGAGAGCATCAAAGAAATCTTTGTAATAGAATAATGGCCGCAAGGGTCTCGACTCAAACCGATCAAATTCGTACTTAAAGTAAAAAGTTAAAAGAGAATAATACCTGGTAGCAATAATTTCGAAGATCTTCTAAAAATGTTGCAGAACATTCTTTTACCTCACTTTTAAAGCCTGTGCATCCACGCACAGCTACTCATTAGTATCTACCAATCAACAGCGAGTAACATAATTTCTGTAGCCTTGTACAAGCCATCATCAACGTAGAATAATCAAGGAAGCAAAACATTATGATCTAGCTCAAGTACCTGAGACCAGTCAAGCTAGGTAATGTTTTAAAAATCCAGCACAACAGAAGAAAATAAAACATAAGATTTGCCCTTGCATGATTTTCATTTTGTTGGATGATCTTAATTGAAGATTTTGGCTCTCCAGCATGCATTGGTTTCACATTTCAGTTTGTGACAGGCGCATAGAACTGCAAGCGAACCGAGCTCATCAACCGTAGGCAGGCGACTCAACTTCTTATGAATTTGTCCTGATTTGTTAATTTAGCTAAACGAGCTAAGCACGACCCCAGTTTTAGGACTTATTTATTAAACGCGGACAGAATGAACATAAATTTGAGCTTGTTGATGTGGGTAAATACAGTCAGTCAAATGAGCAAAATTTGAATGCTTTTTAGACTCTTCTGTAAAAGAGTCTTGGCTTAGCTCGTTTACAAAATGAACTTGGTAAAAGAATTTGTGATTTTGATCCGTTCAAAATTTTCTGATGTGGTGCTGAGTATACGAGAGTTGACACACATCAATTGCTTTATCCGTCACATGTGGATCAAAGAAAACAATACAAACATGTTTAATAAGCCAAAGTTGTGGGAGCACAACCATCATGGACACAGGCCAAGACATCTCTGTAGTCTCTTGAGATGGTGAATGAGTCATATACCTTCCCGTTGCTGCTCTTCTTGTACTCAAAGAGTAGAGAGGAGTGGTTAAATGCAGTCAGTTTGACAAATCCATAATCATAATCTTTGTAGAGACTCCAAGATGTTTTTAAGGTTGAGAATTCCGAAAGGCTGCAACCTCCTCCTCCAGCCACCACATGGATCGTCCCATTCACCACGCCAGAGTAATGAGATACCTCATTGTTCACGCACTGATTCTGCAACAACAAAGTAAACATTTAATGTTGATAAGGCTTCTATTGTTGGGGCTAAAAATTAAAAGGTATATTGCAATAGGTGATGCTCATTCACAACCCTGTAAACCTCAAAGTTTTCCATACCTGATATATAGGGCATGTCCTTTCATAGTTGTGAACATGACCGAAAAAGGCCATATCCACTTTATATTTCTGCCAAAGTTTCTGCAAGCTTTCCCGGCCCATTGGTTCTTCAAATGAGCCTTCAAGTGCATAATATTTATCGGAAGAATAGCCAAGTACACGATGAGCAGCAAAAATGAGCCACGGCTGTTTTTGCCTGTCAGCTGATGCAAGGCACTTCTCAATGAAATTGTACTGTTCAGTACCTTCCCTCCAATCATGTTCAGTATCTGCTATACAGAAATGGAACATACCATAATCTGTTGAGTACCTGAAAAAATTTTTTTCGATAAAAAGTGCCTAGTCAGAACCTAGAAAGCAATGTCTTCAATGCTTGGTGGGCTTTTGGTTTAGTAACTTGTCAGACCATAAAAACTAAACTAGGAGGTGAGAATTTACCAAAACTTAGCACGATTCTCAGCTGGAACATAAAACATGGTCTCAGCAACCACACCACATTCCCCGCCTGAAGACATAGCATTGTAAAAGGATCCTGTGCCTGGCCAATCTCTTTCGTGATTACCGCTGCAGTATAAATCGGATTAAAGATGATTCAGTACTTCTCATAACTAACCACTTGATAGAGGGTAATTAATGGGTGTTTTTACCTTGCAATCATATATGGAACTCTAGATGCCATTGGCTCAATTTGTGATGTAAACTGATCCCATTGCGATATATACCCATTTGCATAACTGATATCACCAATATGGAAAACTATGTCAATATTTTTCAAATCCTTGATGAGCTGGTCTGTAGTGTTCAGCGAACCTGGTTGATACATATTGTACTCATTTGATCCATCTCGCTCTGCCTGCAAAATACAGGTGAAGAATATTATCCCTTTGTCTCCGTGCTTTATTGTCAAGAATCACAATTTACATTTGGTAAAATTTTACTGTCTGTAAAGTTTGGGAGGATTTACAGCTGAGTCTCAAGTCCATAATGCAGCAGGTTGTAATTAGCTTTCTCCAACAAGGGACTAACCAATCTAAGACACTAACAAAGCCTGAGGTTTTGACTCGTGAATAAAAAAATGCAGTAGAGAAGCCAATCTTGATGTTCTTTGTCAACAGCCTTGGTTTAACAGGAAAGGCAGTGATAAAAAAACATTTTTTTATCAGTGAATCACTATGCTAATCATCTTCCATTCATGATCACTGGCATCTCACTTCTCTATTGCTCCACTTAATGAGAAGAAGCTTTGACAGACGCTTAAGGCAATGTGCTAGTGCTGTACTTTAGTGTTTCAGTAGAATATAAAAATTCTCGTGGACAATAAGATAAGGGCTTGTTTTGCTATGAATTTCATACTATGATTTATACCTTTCCCATGTCGCCAAATATGATCACACGCTGTAATGAATTCTGTCCTGGATATGGGGTAGACTTGAATGAGTAGGTCTTGCTCCAGATATATTTACCATTGGACAGCAAGTGACCCATCTTGTAAGTATACCTGGAAAATACCAATCACAGCTTAAGGAAAAACGACAGTTGCACACAATGGTAACCATGTCATATGGATTTTAAGAAATACTTACAAGGTATTTGGCCATAATTCTTTCAAGAAACTCGTGTGTATGAAACCAGGATCTCGCCACCCAACCGTTCGTGCAGGTGAACCTGCAAAGCAAAATGAGAACCTGATTAAGCCTCCGAGAAGTCTAATTGACTCAGATGTAGCAACAACATCAAGTGGTGAACTATGTTTTAACAAGTGTCACAGGATAATGCAAAGAAGCTCATTATCTAAACAAGAAGCTTGGAATTTTCAGACATAATATCAGAAATCTTGGTGTTGTAGTACCCGTCTTGACTATAGCTCATTTTTAAGAAAACTCAGAAAACTTGACTCGCCATTGAAAGTGATAGGAGATACTAAAGCAATCAAAACAGTTGCAGAGCAAAAGCAAGCAGTCAGTACAGCGAGGTAACAGTCCAGAATGAGGCAGAACAATGTTGGGGCCGATAGAGGTCTAGAACAGAATGATTTTTCAGATAAAATAGGTGCCATCAGCATATCGGCCTGTGTCCAATCTTCCGCACAGTGCAGTTTCTAAGAATTAACCGTGAAAGGAAATAAGGAAGCAAGGTAAAAAGGAGTTTACCATCTTCAGATTTGCCAGTGTATGCTAAATTAAGCAAATAAAAATGCGTGAAATAAGAGAGAATCTAACATGGTAAATCATCACATAATTATCTAATGGATAAGATGAACCATACCACACATGCTGTTTCTACTGAATGTCAGTGTTCCAGCTGGTGAACGCACTTGAGATCCCCCTTTCATTCCCCACTCTACAAAAGGAACCGCCTCGTTTATGTCATATCCACTTGTCCAAGTAACTGTCATCTGCAAATCAATTATGTCATGGATGTCAAGGCTCGAAGCACACTTACCAAAGGGAAAATATACAAAAAGGAAAAATGAAAATGAAAAAAATATGTAATGCCAATTCAGGAAGGAACAAAGTCATGACCCCTTATTTTTCACTTGGTGAAAAGAACTAATATGCCATATGTATGCTGTACACATCCAATGTGTAAGAAAGGAATAGTATAATACATTTACTTCGATGGCATACTAAGTCATAATAATTAAAGAGCACAAACTTACTTCATCCCAGGACTTCCCAAGAGCAAGGCGAGGATAAAGAGGTGCTTTAGGATTTGCAAATGATATATAATTTGAAACTGCCACCAAATTTGGCTGCAAAACCAAAAAACAAAAAAGGTGTTGACCTACTTCTTCTATGTAGCGTTCAAATAACAATAGCAAACAATAGTAAGTGATCAAGTAAATGAATAAAGATCAAGGACAGGAAGGAGTAGAAAAGTATAAGATGACTTTTGAGAAACTAGAAAAGTATAAGATGACTTTTGAGAAACTATCTAATTGTTCAAGTTTTAACTAAGACTTTAAGAGAGAGAGGGCAAAACAGGAACTTGGGGGGAGCAGACAAACAATAGAATGACAAGAACATACGTCTGATAACCCGCCTGAAAACAAAGCAAAGGAGAAATCAGCACGCTGGTTGATCAATCGGAATTTGAGAGAGGCTTTTCCAGTCTTCGTGTAATTTGAGGTGGAGTAGTTGACAAAATTGTACTGCAACATCCGTATTGGAGAACCTCAATATCATGTCAGATCAATAAGCTTAATTATCAGTATCATAGACTACACAGACCTTGATTGGGGCAGAACATATATATGGTTTCTGATCTTGTCCACTTTCAGGAGGACAAATTGATGAGCTGCAACATAAAATCACTTCTGTTACTTTCTCAAAAAAAAAAAAAAAAAAAAAAAAAAAAAAAAAAGATCTCTATTGCATGGATACAGATGGACTTAGAAGTGGAGTACCCACATGCTGAAGCATAATCAAGATGTATTAAAATGGGATAATATATGAGCACAGAAAATAATAGGAAGTTCTGAGTAGTAAACAATGGACATTACTTGAAGTTTGCAGGAGAAAACACTCCAATCCAGTCATCTTCGGATGGATTATGTTGCATAAGATCCACAGTTACCCATTCCGTGTCCTCTCCCTATGATAAAATAATGTAACAAATACCATTAACTGATAATTCTCAAAGTAAACCAAGCACAGATTAGTGGGATGTGTATGGGCAAAAATGAAGTTAAGGATATGATTTCATTACCATTTTCAATTAAAGTTGCATGCAATTCAGTTAAACAGAGACCAAAAAAAAAAAAAAAAAAAAAACCATTTTGACTCATATATGATCACCTAATCATAGATTGATACCTTCAAGCCAAGACGAGAAGGGCTTGCTCTAATCCGAGCAGAGGAATGAATGGCATATGTGGCCTTGAGAATTCCAATCTTAGACAGTGGTTGCTCTCCTGGAACTCCATGCTTGTGACTGCAAATGGGTTTCATCAAATTCCCCAAAATCAACACCAAAAGCAGTTGAATCAACTTCATCTTCTCCATTGCAAAACCAGAGTTTTTGTTCTTTTCAGGTAGTCCAAGACTACAAAATGTGAATATAAATAGGTAATCAGAAGCTCAACGAAACCCAGTTTATTCTCCCCAAGATGCCGCAAGACATCCTCGTTAACATGTTTTTGGAGCCTTGGTTTTAATACAATGGGCTTTAAACTAAGATTACAGGAAGAATCATTAGTCAGTAACTTTCCAGGAAAGTCAGCTATTTGATGTTATTGCCGCGCTTGTTGGGGCAACTTTCTTAGCTCCGATAATATTTATTTATTTTTTCTTTTTTTCAAAGAAAAAAAACCCGGCAGAAGAGGGTGATGGAGAAGGAGAGTCAATTAATTAATTTATTTTTTAACCCTCAATTTCCTAAAATGAAAAAGAGTTAAAATTTTAATATTTTCTATTGCTTGAACTATTAATTTTGTACATTTTCGTAGGTATTAAACTTTTATTCTGTGACCATTATTTCAAAGATATTAAAACCATATGTATTATAATCAAATCAATTATTAAAAAAATATTATTTATTAAAGTAAATCAATAATTGATTTGTTTTTAAAAATATTTGATTTCCTTTTATTTTTATATTTTCATATTTGTAAAAATAGATTTTTTATATAAATTCAAACTTAGTAATATTTTATTTAAAATAATAGATTATTAGGATTTCCTTTTATTTTATTTGGTCTGATCTGTACCATGATCATGTGTTAGGTAACAAACTCTTATTCTATGATCGCTATATATGAGAAAATATCATATATTAAAATCAAATCAATTATTAAAGTTATTATATATTACAATAAATCAATATAATAGATTTCATTTTGAAAATATTTGAATTTTTTTTTATTTTTATATGTTCAAATTTGTAATAATGAGTTTTCTATATAAACTCAACCTATCGTAATATTTTATTTGAAATAATGGATAATTAAGATTTCATATTTTTTATATTGTTTCACATCTTTAAAAAAAGGATATGGGTAATCCTTCTCCTCTAAAAAGATTATGCTATTCTAGAAAAATAATTAAAAAAAATTAAGTAAGTGTTTTTCTTTCAAACCATGTCAAGATAAAATGAGTTATAAATAAATCAAATTTATAAATATGGTTCCAATTTTGGAATAATAGATTGGTTAACAATTTTTTGAACCATTGATCATGTTTGGCTCGATGCGAACCATTGATCATGTTTGGTTCGATGCGAACCATGATCATATCTTAGGTACAAAACTCCTATTCTGATACTGTAATTTCAAGAATATTAGAAAATATCATATATTGAAATCAAATCAATTATTAAAAAATATTGTATGTTAGAATAAATCAATAATTGATTTAATTTTGAGAATATTTTACTTCCGTTTATTTTTGTATATAAATTTTCTATATAAACTCAATTTATCATAACATTTTAATTGAAATAATGAATGATTAAAATTTCATATTCTTATATTGTTTTTCATCCTTAACCAAAGGTTTGTGAAATCCTCCTAATTATTCTCTTCTTGTAAAATAATAATATAAAAATAAGTAAGGGTTTTTCTTTCAAGCCATGTAAGATTAAATGAGTTCTAAATAAATCAAATAGATCTTGTCCCGCCCACAACAACTCACCTTATTATATTTTAAATTTGTTTTCCTTCATAGATAATGACTAATTTGCCTTTGTTTATTTAGGTTTTAATTTATTTACTTATTTTTTGTTATATTATTATTTTTTATAAATAATTAATAATCACGTTAAATCTGATTAAATCCAATTCGAGTGAAATTAGACCTTTAAAAGACAAAACGTTTTTAATATCTATTTTTTCTGTATACAAAAATCGAACTCGAAATTTTTGTTACATTATTGTTTACTACTTCTATGTCTTATTTAATGCTTTATAATTGTAGGGTTTTTTTTTCCCTTTTTTTGAGAGCATATTATTGAAGTACACTATACACCGGATACTTTATGCAGTATAACAATTTGTGATGGGGTCTATATATATTACATAATATTTAATTTGGATGATAGTCATATTAATTAGAGTATTATAATGTCAATAATGGAGGGGAGGGGGAGAGTGACAGTCGAGATTGCACTAAAGTAGTCCTTGTGAGATATTTAAGTGATGAAAAACTCTTGATCAAGTGTATTTTTTTAGATTTAGTGTTTAAATATTTATAAACTTGCATATTTAAGTGATTTTTACGATCTATATATATATATAAAAGATTTCACTAAAAATAAAAAACATCAAATCTCCCTTGACCTTTAATAATATGCTCCCTATAAATATATATATATATATATATATATAAGATTTTTTTAGATTAATTGTCCGTCGATAAGTTTGGAGGCTATGATTGAAGCATTCGGTGAGTGTGACCAATCCCACAGCCTGAGATGTTTGTCCAGATGAACCTGCTAGCATTTACTGCTGCTTCTCTTCAGCTTTTCTTGGCTGCAAGCAGGGGAGGAAAAAGCAGCCCTGATGAAGAATCATGAGCTGCAACAAGATCAAACATCCATCCTCTCAATTCATTCAGCACTCAAATCTCTCACTACACCTTTGAACCGTTTTATCACTCATATTATGCTTGGCCGGCCAAGTTTGTCTCTCTCACTTGTCAGAAAGCCTTCGCCAGCTGTTTCACTCTCTAGTCTGGTGCTTACGATACAACGTTGTTATGGTTTGTCTTAACGTTTTGACCAAGTTCCTCTGTAGCAAAGAAAATGATTTTATCCTCGTATATTCAATGAGCCTATAATTTGAGTAGTACCACTAGAAGTTGTGTTTGGATATAATTGTTGCATTCGTTTAAGGATACATTTTTGTATAGGAAGCATAGAAAGACTGCAGTGTTGTTCCTCAGACAAGCACCAACTTTGTCTAAGAAGCCATCTTTTAAGGTCCCGGCAGAAAGGACAGAGAGAGGTGTCAAGATCACTCTCAAAAACTTAATCAACAAATCCCTTGAAGAAATTGTGCTTCTCATAACTGGGGTGTTGGAAACCAGCACCAATTTTGATATTTGAAGATCAGATCAGTAACATGAGAGGGAGGGAGGGAGGGAGGGAGTTTATTTACAAAGAATGCATATCAAATAGCAATCAGCAACTCCCTCATAAAGTGTACATTTAACTGCTGAAATTTGCCATATGAAGGGCTTCAAACTCCTTTCAACTGCTCAGAAGTCCCTGCTTGGGCAAGTAGCTAGAAAGATAGTTCTCAAACTCCACTAACCTGGATAAGACAAGATATCAAAGAATTACTGAGCTAGGTATAGCAATTGATTCGATTTTTGAAGATAATGACAGTGAAAGGATGACATTTTACAACAGCTTACATCTCAAATTTCTGAAGAGCTTCATTTCTTTTTGCCAAGTATGCATCACTGTCCTTTGGTAGATCTTTTGCAGGATTGCCTGCAATGAGAGACAGAGAAGATCTAAGTGAGAGGTCACAACATTGGCCTCCTAAACTTCATGGGAAAAAAACACATGCAATATGAAGGATCCATCATTTCGGGGTATTGGAGGAATTGATGTTGGTTCTAATCAAAACCTAAAAATTTGTTTGAGGAAATATGTATCCTGAGCATCTCTTCTATAGATGCAGTTTGGTCTAATTAGGAGCAAACCAGTCAGCACCTGGTTGTGACATGGCGCAACCCATTTGGTCCTAGCTAGAGCAAAGCCAAACCCATCAAATATCATCTGTACCATATCTTACAATTCATTCGATAATGAGTTCAGTAGATGATCCACTAAAACAAACACTATAAAACACCCAAGAGGAAAATTTGAGTGTCTGCATAGAGAAACTATATTCCTGTTTAAGCAGTGATCTAACATTTAATTATATTAACATTTTCTCCAAACACGTACTTCATTATTCAAGAGAAATTGAAATTCTTATCCATCTGATTGTTTTCTTATCTTCTGATTATGTTAGTACCAACAACTTCTGGAAATGAATGTGAAATTGCATTTGAAAAGCTCATACTTGGAATTGGAGCCGGTGGCTTTGGTGTTGAATTAGGCTGGACCTTTACAGGGGTTACTTGGTTGGGTTGCTCCAAAGCCTGTACATGCAGAACATGACTGAGAAGACGAAAATAGCAAACAAATCAAGACATAAATCAAAGAATGTGCCCAGTACCACGTTGCATTAAAGATGGCAATGGCAGGCCTTGGATAACCATACATAATAAAGAATGCACATATGGTTGTCGAGGAAAAATATTCTGCAATAATCATGTCATTTTGACAATCGTCATTGTTAAGATTGGCAAAGACAGGGCATTCCATGACCAAATTGGCATGCCCTCAGATCAACTTTCAGGGGTTTGAGAAAGGATCATCTCCAATTACTTCAACCACGTGATTATAGACCAAGGGCTTTGGCCCAATTGGTAATGAAAAGGGTTTAAGAACTAACCCCCATAGGTCAAGAGTCAAAAACTGTCTAAACCCCTCCCCTTTAACTAGCAACAAAGAAAAGCAAAATAAGAACATCAATTTTTCATAATTTAACTAGGTGCATATTATGACCCAACATTGGAAGTCACGTGAGAGACAAGATGAGTAAATTAAGAGAGACCCATAAATTTTGTCCCACGGTTCTTCTGTAAAAAGATTCCAACATTATCTCGAAAGAACCATTGCAGCTTTGAGTGGAGGTCCTTCAATTTAAGTATTTTGTTGCTGGTGAATTTCTTAATCATAGTCCTACTGCATCTCAAATTTTTAGTGACTCTTATGCATGAGTTAGCACCTTTATTTATTAGAGATAACAAACTGCACATCCAATGTAATACCAGAATGGAAGCATGCTGTATGATATGACACTGACTATGATAACTGAAAGCTTCAAAAGGGAAGTAGCTAATACCTTCTTCTTCTCCCTTCGCTTCAAGATCTTTACATGGCACTTTTTGATGTAGTGCATCAAATGATAATGAGAGTGTCTTGAGCATAACTGCTCACTGACCTCTGCATTTGCAGCTAGCCAGTCTTTAATCTCATTAGACTTGACTACCTCATCTCTGTCCAATGACTCCAACCACGAATAAACTGGCAACCATTGATCAGTCCGCTGAAATCTTGCTGGGTTATTGTCCATCAGATTACTTTTCTTTTCCTGCCATAGGAAAGATAGACAGCAATGAATAATTTTTCACATCCCAGCTTTCAAGTAGATGCCATAACATATTAGAAAGAAAAAAAGTGCAACTAGCAGAATATAGTGCATTAGGAGTTCATATGCTAGAGGCAATGAATTATTAACAAAAAGACGGCCTTTCTCTTCTTGATAAGCAAATAATTGTGCATTAGGAGTTCATATGCTGTTCAATATTTCATGCAACCGAGATTGAGTGTCTCCCCTTGTGAGCCTCCCATCCAAGAAACAAAATCTTGGATTGAGTAATATATAGTTCATATCCAAAGAAATTTGGTGCCATCCCATGAATATCCTGCTAAATGTACATTATCTTTGATCATTCATGTCTAGAAATCTCTTTAGCTGATCCTAGGCGCTCAGGTCAACCTAAATGAGACTAACTGACTTCCCAACTACCACTTGTGAGCCAGTGGCAGATCTATACAATTTCAAGAGGTCTTACTCAATGAATTTGGAGAACAACTTCAGGGAAAAATCATGTTGCCAAAATTCTACATTGGACATTCTCAAACTTCACATAAGAATAGTTAAAATCCATATATGTGCGCCAGCGCAGGTTTTTCATAATTCTGATGAGTGCCACTGTGTTTTAAGTTAAATCTCTCTCTTTTGTTCACCCGAGTTAAGTGTCTTACCAAACTTTATTGTTTTTTTCTTTAAATTATCCTTAACAAAAGTGTCACATTGTAATCTCATCAGACGAGTGTGCTCCCACCCAGGACAAACCTAATCGACAATGCAAATGGAAATTCTTCAACAACTTTTGAATGGGTATTTGTTTGCCTTACGTTTGATTTACCTAGGAGCAACTAGGTTATGGAATTGAATTCTGGTTGAAATTTTATCATACAACTCGTAGGCATCACTTACTAAATGAATTAAACGAGAATCCAGCGTACAAATCAAATCAACGAAGCAAATTACATGGGCAAATCAAAGATTTGTCTAAAATTTAGAAAACGATAGATAGAGAGAGAGAGAGAGAGAGAGGAATAATTTAGTACCTGAAGGAGTTGAAGTTGGTCGGAGGAGGATATCTCAGGTGGTGCCGCGGTCGGATCCAAGAGTTGCTTTGGGTCCATCAATTCACTCTTCCTATTTAAAAATAAAAAAAGGAAAAAAGAAAAGGCCACCGGGATGAGTTTTAGGGTTATACTTTGCGTGCGTACTCTTTTCGTGGGTTGGCGAAAAACGGGGCATTTCGCTGCGTCTCTCATTTAATATTGTTTGAGCATAATTTTAAAAAGTTATTATTTAATTTGAAAATTAAATTTATATATTTAAATTTATTTAAATTTGAAAAATATTTTATTTTTTTAATATAAAATAAGGTATAAGATTTGTTTAATTTAAATCTTGGATAATTGTATGCATGTACAACTCCATCAAATATTTTTATCATAATTTTTATATCTCTAATCTATCTTTATCAAATTTTGTCAATTTGTATTCAAGCATCTCTAAAATTATTTTAATATTTTTATTATTATCAATATTCATAAAAGGCAAAGTACGTTCCACGGTTACCATTCTTTATTAAATAATAATTTTTTTAATAAACTATTAATATCCGTTAATTATTATGGATATGATTAAATTCGATTTGAGTCGCGTTGACCCTTTAAGGAGCAAAACTCTATCGATACATTTTTTTCATATATAAAATTTAAATTTAAAATTTGTTTAAGTAATACCAGCCTCGACCACTAGATTAACTAGTCATTGGGTATTAAATAATAGTAATATAAAAGTTGGTGACCATTAAGTCGTGGTTTGTGGTTACTTGAAGGTTTCATATGCCGGCGACCATAGAGATGGCTTCAGGATGACAAATTTTTTGATGGTACTGAATGCATTCGATGATGTAAGGATGTTGACTATATGTTGTTTAGAGGAAAAAAAAAAAAAAAACCCAAGAACCGAAGTCGAATTGAGAGAGAACAGAGTAAGAGAAAGAGTGGGTAGGTTCTTGCTGGAGATGGAGATGGACATGGTCTTCGCTTGCAAGTAAGAGAACACTGCACATGCTTAAAACCAAAGTACGTGATTTGCACACTGTCAAAATTGATAAGAAAACAAAAGCAATACAATCACAGGGGGACAGTGATCATAGAAGGACAAAGTGACAAAAGTTAACCGACGTGGGTTGGCTCAACTGGATGTGGAGTTGAGTTCCCTTAAGCATGACCCAGATTCGACTCCCGCCGGGAGCATCAGGCCCTCATGTATATGGAGCGTTCCCCGTTGGGAGACCCGCTCTCCGAAAAGGAGCCACTGCAGCGGTCGGTCCGGATTAGTCGGGGCGAAACCCCGGATACCGGGCGGTGTCCAAGACATGGTACAAAAAAAAAAAAAAAAAGTGACAAAAGTTAACTGGGATAGGGAGGCAAAGTGCCCCCTAATGGTTGATTCTAAAAGGCCCAATAAAGGCCAGAACCATACAATAATGCAAGTGAATTGAAAATAAGAAAAATAAACATCGAGAATGTTTCATAATAATACAGTTCACAGGACTACAACGCAATATATCCTTGGACTGCTGTAAAGTTTGCTGCAAAACTGATGTCCAACGCATCAAGAATGTTTCTTGACCGCATTCGGACAAGTAAAATACAGTAGTAATAAGCTTACCTAGTCTTCTTTGCTTTGGCCAACTTCTTTTTCCTTTTCTTGACAGCCTTCGGCACTTTAGTTTTTCGAGCCTCCCTCTTCTCTTCTTTGACTTTCTTTTTGTTCTCTTTCCTTGCAGCTTTCCTATCTACAGGAACCGACGACTCGTTTTCTGATTCAGACGCTTCACTTAAGTCATCATCCTCGTCTTCATCAGTCCCACTCTCTTCACTTTCTTGTGATTTGGAAGGCTCGTACTGATTAACAATGGAACTTTCCTTAAGGTTTGAATTCTGATCCAGCTGTTCTCGGTCTTGAGAAGGATGAGATTTGGAAAGAGCATGCTTGAGCCCAGTTATGGTCTGGTAGTATAGGTCTCCGGTGTTCTTCCCACTCGTAATCCGTTGCACGTCTTCCTCAACATTCTTCACACTGTCTAGAGTTTTTGGAATGTACGACTGCAAGCATTTTCAATAATCAAAGCCACACAAAGATTTGTTCAAGCGTTATGAATACAAAATTGATGTCAGAAAATTACCTGGATGAATACAGAGTCTGCAATCTCATCCTCTGCAGATACCGTGTCCCGTCTTGCCAAAATTTTTTGTTGAACCTGAAACATGTGAAGCATGCTTTGATATCTCCCTATAAAAGCATAACATTTCAGGAACACTACAGAAGAAACAGCATGACCACCTCTTCTAAGTATCTGTCCACAGAGTCATCAGTGATTGTTGGGTCAACTATAAAATCAAATAGCTCCCTGATTGTCATCACAGCCACACCATGCTTCTTAAAGAAATCCTGAATGAAATCATTGATTATTTTATATTGATAGTGACATATAATATTTCCAAATTTTCCGCCACTTCCTCCCTAGGACTACCAGGAAAACAACTTACAGAAACATGAAGACAATCTTCTCTAAGGAAGTCGAGAGCATGAGGATGGTCCAGATCAACCGCTTGTGAAACGTCAATAATATATAGATGGCCCTGTCAAAGAAATAAATAATGATCAGTAGAATAATGCAAACAATTCATGTAAACTAGTCATTTATACAGAAGCAGAGAACATTTACCTCAAAATAAAGAATGTTATATTCACTAAGGTCTCCATGTACTAGTTTGCATTTCTGATACAGTGTGCGCATAGCCATGATCACCTAAAATAAGTGCTATAACGTTAGAACAATCAACATTGAAGTCTCAACAGGCTATACTAGGCTATCTGATTAGATGTGGATGTACCTCCACATAGACTTCCCGCAGCTTGTCTAAAGACAATGCTGCATCCTTGAGTCTAGGTGCAGCCCATCCTGCCTTCCCTGTAAACACAAAAGATGATAAATTTAACGGAAGATGAAACGAATAAACACTGTAATACTTATCTCAAAAGGCAAAAACCAGGTATGGGAGAAAAGAAGTCTCCTGATGGCTAAGAGTCCCGAATAACAGCATAGATACAACAAATAATGCTTCTGCGATAATTCGGGCCTGCAATGCATGCTAAGAAACCCAGTCTGATAGGCTTATTTACCTTTCCACAAGAGAATAAGATGACGACGAACAGGATGCCTAATTTCTGGTCAGTCTCTCAAAAGTGATCAAGACATTGAACAACAAAACGCAACAAGTTGATGTTGCCATCTCAACTTGGTAAATAAAAATGAAAGAGACAAGAAAAATACCTATGAACTCCATGACCAAAACATGAAGTCTCAATAAATAAGTCGTGGGACACCTAATTCCAGCTGCCTTCAGCCTGTTTCACAACAATTAAATGAAAACCAGCACAGAAAACAAAGGACAAAATAAGGTAAAGCATCCACAATTTGGTTAGAATGAGCAAGACAAGAAGCCCATCAGACATCAATTGCTTGAACCAAGGAGGCCCATACCCATGATACAACATACTGACTAATTATTCTGAAGCAGATTGGAGTTGCTGGACATGACCAACTTATTTCCAGAATTTCACCGAATAAGAAAGAGGACTTTCTTTAGAAGTTCAGCATGTAGGTGTGAGAACAGAGACATGTAAAGACTTCTCAAACAACCACAGACTCTCAAAAAGCCCAAAATTACAAATTACAACACACATAGATAGAAAATCAGCAGCACAGATCTCTATCTTTCTCTTATGCAAATGTACTCCCACAATGGCACGTATTGACATGCAAATGTATGTCAGGATACTCTCTTATGCCAATGGGAGAAATGCCAGAAAGAATGTCAAAATTACATTTGCATGGAAACAACATTCAACATTTCAACTTCGAGGTAACAAGAACTCAATTTATATTGAGGATAAATTATGAAACCTACGTCACATAATCTTCAATACAGTGTTAAAGTGTGGTGTAAGCCTTTAAACTGGATTTTGCCCATGCCTAAGGTTGCAACTACTTCCCTGTGTCCAAATTAGTGGCTATAAATAGGGAATACACAAAGAAACACCATAAAACAATAAAGGACATCCCAAAGCATAGTGCTACAGGAAAACAAAATAAACAAATTACAAAGACGATCAGTGGCTAACCTCATAAGATTCCTCATTTCTTTCTCAGCCCATGTTTTGACCATTTTCCTGGGATTGTGCTTGCAATAGCCATGTCTAAATCGATAATCTCCTTGAACATATCGATCTCGATCCCTAAAGTTGAAAAGACCAAGATAAACATGTCACGATGCAAGATCTAAGTGGTGTCGTGAAAAAGGATCCTACTATGTCAATTGATAAACGAAATTTTCTTTCCTTATTTATATATATTTTTTGCCCATTTACAAGGAAAAAATTTGCATGATATTAAGAACAATAGAAGGCATAACCAGTGCAGTTGAGTTCATAGTTAATGTCAGTACTTGTAGTTCTAACCAATTTTCTCAGAGCCAAGGAAACAAGAACATTGCTAATATCTATAAGATCCACAAGATAACTATTTTTGGCTCCATAAAACTGTTCACCAGAGTAACAAACTCAAAGATCTATTGGGACAGCACTTACTTAAATACCAAAACGGATGTTTTATATACTTTGATAGCCAATTCTTGACCATCCGATCTTGTAGCATGATAAACATTTGCCTGTACAAACAAGAACACCAACACCTTATATCTGAATAACTCTAGTAAACCAATCTGTATACAAAAGACTTCACTGATTTGTTAAGGAAAAAAATATTCAAGGTGTACAAGTTCCTACAATCAAACAAAGAATATGGACAAAACAGCAGGATAAGCACAATATCTCATTGCATACTTCTTTTCCGGTGGAGATGCAGCCATTGATATCATGAAATACGCCCCGGTTTAACATTTTAAAAAGAACCATACGCGTCCGAGGATCAATAGCCTGAGAAAAGATAAAATGTGTCATATCTAGATTGCAAAGCAAGATGGCCGTGAAAACAGCCTCTTTGCAAAAAAAAATGCGAGGGGAAGGCTGTGTACATAAACGTCCACTCTCCCCTTACCCGCACTAAGCCGGGGAGCACTTTGTGCACCAGGTGAGCCATTTTTTCAAAGCAAGATGGCATGTATACATTTGGAAATTCAGTTAGCAGTACCTGCTCGACAGTTGCACGGTCAGCCTTCTCTGTGTGTTTGATTTTTCCAATGGACATCTCTCGAACACTTTCACGAATTGCAGTAGTCACAGAGTTTGACATTCCAACATTCATCCTCCCCTCCCACTCCTACAATGTTAATAATTAGACAATAGAGAGACTGACCAACAGTTCATGTTCGAAACACAAATTAGGACTTTACAGACCGTTACAATCAGAACTCTACCTTAAATTTTACAAGGGTAGAATCATATGATCAAGCTGGCGTAACCAAAAAATTAACAATAGAATTGGTTATTAGTATTGTAAAACTAGACTGGCACAATAGAAGTTTTAACAATTATTACATTCCAACCATGGTGCTAAACAAGATTAATCCCAATGACCTACTTCAAAAGAGGAGATGCTAAAGAGCCCAAAACCTTTCATCAAACATAGCACCCCAAAAAAAAAAATGAAAGTAAATAATAAGGTAATAATATGAAGGGTAAAATTTAAAGAACCCAAAATCTCAATTATACCTCCAGTGGAGAAGCTCGAATGTGATGAGTGAATTTCTGGTTCCGATTCGAGAGCGGTTGAAGAGAAGACGATTGAGGCCTAGAATGAACTCCTCCGTGAGCATTTGGACGCCTAGAATGGAGATTTATGACACCATCAACGTTATCTTCGTCATCTTTAGCGTCCAACCAATCTAATGCATCTCCAATTTCGGAGTCCGAAGACCATGAAAGCTCTTCTTCATCTTCATCCTCTGATTGTTCTTCTTCTTCTTCCTCCTCGTTCGTAGGTTTGGCCTCCGTAGGTTTTTCTTCAAGCAACGACATATTCTCAATTGTTCCCACAATCAAGGTTCAATTTTCTTGAATCCCGTAGAATTTGAAGGTTTTCAAGAGTAGGGTTTTCAAGTTTGAGAACGGAATGTGGAAAGCCCTGAACTTGATGGAAAACATTTAGGATTCCTCGTTAACCGGGGCGGGTTAATGGAAATTTATCGAACCGAACTTTGGTCTTTTGAAATTTGGAAAACCCAAACCCGAAAAAAATCCAAAACGGGGCGGGGCGGGTTATGTGGTCCGAAATAAAAATTGTATCTGGTTTTGAGTTAGGTCGGACTGAGCCGTTCGATTCAAAAAAGAAAATAGGGTTAGTTAATTAGGATGGGCTGGCCTGCTCGATCTATGCTCAAACTACTTATAAAATGAACTATTTTTTGTTTTGGTATAAACCTAAAATGATTTTTTTTATAAATCATTGGTATCCTGACATTAGATTCGATTAAATTCGATTAGAGTCGGATTAAACTTTTAAAAAATAAAACTTTTACATCAACTAAATGTTAGTCTTATAAAATGAATTCTAATGCTACACATCTCTCTCAGGATTCTGACATATCTTACATTCTACCGTAAATAAGAATTAAAAAAAGTATTAAAAAGTTGGTTAGAATTTAGAGGTCAAATTTTATAAGATAAATTTCGATTTTGGAGGGTCTTTTGGAATTCTAATGAAATTTAAATCAATTGAATTATAATCTTTTTAAATTTATTTGACTTATCATAAATCTTAATTTTATTTATTGAATTAACAAAATAATTTGAAGTGAATTGAACATGTACAAGATATTAGATAAATAGACATTTTTAATATGAAAAATGATAATATAACAAAAATTGTTACAATAGTTTCAATCTTACTGACTGGACCCAATTTTGCTCATGAGCTACCAATTCTCCCATGGGTCTAGTCTACCCATAAATCAGTTTCTCTTTTTTTGTTTTTTATTTTAATGAGATAGGGGTCGTAAAAATTATAAAAATATATGTATTCACGAATATTTGAATAGAAGATCTTGTGATAAACAATTGAGTAAAGAGCTGTTTACTATTCGAATGTTTCTATAAGGAGAGTTTCCTTTTCTTTTGGCATGCTGCAGTGCGAATAAGTTATGCATGGCACAACTTTAGTATCAATGATGCAGTTGTTCAATGCCATGGCTAAGTTGGCCAAGTATCAGCGGCTTAGAGTGAAGTTGGCGTGAAAACTTTTGAGGCTTCTAGAGATCAGAATGGGACAGACATGGATGACTTGAGACCTTATTATATTATAAGCATTATTGATACATTAGTTGGACTTGTCAAGACATCATTATAACAGACTAAGACCAAAACTATTCACACTGGGCCATTGGGGTTTGTCCTGAAGATCTCCATCGAGTAATGAAATATGCCCCTCTTACCAACTTCCTCTTGTTGTGTCTAATGCGTGAGTAAATGTATAAGGCCATTCTATTAATGAAATGGAAACATATTTCAGAATTCATTTCAAAGTGTTTCATACATCAGCACTCACCATGTGTATTTGGTGACCTCATATCTCAACGAAGGTATTAACACCATCTTCATCTTGTTGAGCTTTTGACTCTTCACCATTATGTCAAACCTCTAATACAAATTAATTATATCTCAACGAAGGTATCAACACCATCTTCATCTTGCATACTTTCAACATCATCATTTCCTTCATCAACTGCATGAAACCATTGCTGTGCTTGGCCATCCTCAACATGAACCACACCATTCTCCATCAAGAACAACTCCCAACTAGGAATACATTCCCCTTTATGTTTCATCTTCCAATCCAAAGCTTGACACCCTCTAGAACAATAAAATCTTATTCCACAAACTGAACATCTCCGAAATTCATGCCTTCTAGTCTCCGGTCGACCACACCTTGCATTTGAGCACATTCTCAATCCCTCTGGCCCCAAGGCATCATCTCTCAAACCATACCATTCAGCCAAAAACTTGTTAGCAACATCATTTTCTAGTGAAGTACTAAAACTTGCCGGAAGTTGATGAAGTAACACTCTTGGCAATGCCTTGGAGCCTAATTGTGACATGGCCTCGAGCATGTTGGCTTGCACCAGTAGTCGACGTCCCTCTGCGATGTTTTGGGATGCACCATACCCATCTTGGAGGCAATGGGCTAGCTCACGGAGCGCAGTGAAATGACCAAGACCAGCAGCTTGGGCACAGAGGATTACTCCTGCTCTGAGGTTTTTGTCATTCTTGGTGCCTCCACTCCCATTGAATTGTATAACTGCCAGTGAGTATAGTGCTTGTGCATGTGACTTGATTGCTGCCTTTGCTAGTAGTGAAATCCCACTTCTTCGGTTTCGCAAACAGTAAAATTCAATCTGCATATAATGTGGCACAGAGCTATTACTAATGAAAACTATGAAATTCTTCCTATTGTTTGATAAATGGGTGAAATGAAAACTTTAAGATTTCATTTGAACCAAAAGCTTATTTGTGAGAAAGAGAGAAATTAAAAGCTGCCCTACTACTCTAGCTAAGTCAGGTCTACCGAGAACTCTGTTGACATGTAAGAAGGCCCTCTGCAGGAGAGAGAATTTTACTTATGATTGTATGGGTATAGCTTATCTGCAGATTTTATCTTCTTCTTACCATTCCAAGAGTATAGCATGCTTCAGAATTTCCCGATTTGGCGCACTCTTTGAGAAACCTATGAGCAGATTCCGACCAATTTCGCGCCCCAACTGCGAATGATTTAGGATTTGCTTTACGCAAAACAAGAGGATGAAGTCCTAAACTATTCAATCTCTTGCATCTGGAAAAGCAAAAATTGCAGAACCAATAAAGGTAAAATGAGTACAAAAAATTATAATAAACTAATTACGAAACCAACAGGCGACACATGCCTACAAGATTACTATAATCAATCAAACATAATACAAACTTACGTTAGAAGAACACTGATGAAATGTGAAGGACATGAAGCTGTAGAACATAGCTTTCGTAGGATGCAAATTATAATATCATCTGGCAATCCATCAAAAAAGTCTGATTTTGCATTACTTCTGCACGAAGTTCTTTGCCTTTTTGATGCAACCATCTCTTCTCTCGCCTATTCTCAAGGTTTTAGAGATGCCAATCTGGTCCGTGTTTCAAATCAAGAATGAATGAGCAAACAAGGTCTTATTTATAGTAAAACCATAGAAGACTATTTTAAGGACCCCACAAAGATTAAAACAAAAAGGAAGGGAATTGCTAATTCTTAACAACTTAAAAGACTTTAAAAATCTAAGACTATTATAAAATTTGTTTTATGCCTTGAAAGTTAGTATAGCATCCAAGTTGGATCCAAGTACGTTTCATTGGGTTCTGATTCTGATTAGCGATATATAAAGTTAGTCATCTGCAACGGAAATGTTATTTTCTCGTATCGAGATTAAGTCTATTTTTAAAGCATGATATTCTTAAAATTAGTCGATACGAGACTTAATCGATGGTGATGAAATCTTTGAATCCAGTTAAAAATATGAGTTCGATATTAAAGATTACACGTGGGTTTGGGAAGAAAACATGCAAGAATAATCGTATATACGCACACAATTTGGTATGTCTTTTGCTCTATGTTAGTTTGGTTTGTTGCACACAAAAAGGGGGGATTGCTTGGCTCTTGTAAATCCAAGCAAAGTAAAACACAAGCTAGTTATGCATCCTTATTATTTATTTCCAATTTCATAAAATCTTGAATTTTATTTTATTATTATTATTATTATACCAAAAATAAGAAACAAGAATGATAAGAAAAAGTCAATTTTTACATTGGAGAACTTCTACCACTAAACTATACAGATTACACTTTAAAATATTAGGAGATTGGAAAAAATGAGATTATTTCTTTAATTAGGCAATTAAACGGAGATATATTATAATTAAACTTTTGTGGCCAAATAAATAAATAAATAATAAACCAAACTCATGAAAAATGAGCAATCACTATTGATTAGCTGCCCCACCTTGCCAATGGGAACCCATAATTTTTTCCTCTAAAAGCTTTGTATTAATATATTTTTTTTATAAATCATCGGTATCAGGTAATCATGTTGCATCTACTTAAATTTAATACGAGTCGGATTAAACTCTTGCGACGTATGTTTTTTCTATATCAAAAATCAAACTTGAAACATTTATTTAAGAGATGCTGATATCTAACTACTGAATCAACTAAGTATTCGTCGCTTGCATTAAAGCCTTAAAAAAGTACTTAAGAATCTTAAGAATTAAACCGTGTATCAAATGTGAACTAATCAGGGGGTCTAAGGCTGTTTTTTTTTGGGGGGGGGGTGATGGTTAATAATGGCGTCCAAGCAACAACGATGGCGTGAAGAACATGGTAATTGACTAGCATTAACACAATAGTCAATTTCGACTAATCCAAATCCAAAGTCATTGATTAGTATAAACACCAATATTTGAGTGATAAACATTGTAAGCAAGCAAAACATGATCATGGAAGATGCATGAATATGTACAAAGATTAATGTCAAATCTAAGGAAATCCAGACCTTACAATATTGAGAAATTATAATTCAACTGATATCTTTCTTTTTTTTCAGAAATTTAGAGTTTGAGTTTTACCCGTATATAAAAAAAGTTAACAAATATTAATATGTATTAATATTTATGGCTAGAGGTACAAGTCCTGAGAGGTATAGTTTAAACTTTTTAGGCCATGTAGTTTCACAAAAGGGTCATTGATGTTTGTGAAATATAAAATTATTAATTAAGGTAGGTAAGCCTAATGTTTTGGGACATCATATTCATTTGGTTTTGTTGTTTATCTCTTTCTATGGATTAGGGCAAGTTGTAGGAACTAGTTGAGAAGGATAGAGTGAGAGTTTTGCAGATCAAGCAAGATATTCTCCTTTTTGTGGGGACATGAAAATATCAAAATCCCAAAACTATTCTAACTGGATGGCATCTTGATCTAGATAAGGTTTAAAAGATGAGGAGTTGGTGGAATGCAAATCCCTTGCTTGTGTTACCCACAAAGGCTGAATTTCCTTTTTGCTTGTGGTAGAACTAGGGAGGACTATTCTTTTTTGCTTTCCCTTTTGAAGAATATATAAAAGTTGGAGCTTATAATGGTCCAAATTCTTAGTTGTTCCGTAGAGTATCATATTGAATTGAATTTGGATATATTTTTTACTATGACAAAATGATATTCATTAATTTATAATAATAATCTTTTTAACACCAAGGGTTCTTGGATCTAATATTATCATATACTCCTTTTCTATTTTTATATCTTGAATTCGAGTCCACATTCTCCTTTTTTAATAATCAATTTTTTGATGTTATGTTATTTATATATATATATATATTACTGAATGTGATACGTGCAGTAAAATATGTTTCAAGATTGAGAGAGCAGCCAAAGATGAAAATTTCTTCTTTAATTTTTTGGGTGTCGGACTAATCGATATTCGGAATCATATTTTGACCGATCTGATTTAAGCGTTGTCAAATCCAATTTAAAAGAGAACTTTTCTAATATATTATTTTCTATTCTCAAATTTCAAATTTTAGTTAAGAAAGTTAATTCCTTCGTCTACTATACTGACTGTCCTTCAATCAAATTTCTCTTTATATGAACAAAGCAATGACGTTCAAGTGTTGAGTGACTAATTGAAGAAACTATGTGGCATTTACCTGCGATCTTCCCGGTCATTTTCTTGCGTCAACCATAAAGCATTTAGAGAGTAAAAATCAATACGATGGCCATCGTTCAGAGTCATCCATGAGTCTTTATTGGACAATCCAATATAGAAAAAAGAAAAAGAAAGGTGTGGGGATTGAAAACTCAGTTCCAAAGCTTAGTTGGGAAGTCATTTTTAAATCGAATGTGCCATGGAGAGGCACCCATAGAATCTTACGTTTGGCCATTTTGCTTCATGAATGGCAGTGAAAATAACTCAGTGAGCGAGTTTGCATGCTAAAGTCGAATAATTCTACATCATTGTTGCTTGCACCTTTTAATTTTGAAACTTACCCTTTTCTTTTGACATGATCCTCCAAGTTTATCCATCTATACCCACATACATATTCAAGTTTTAAACAGTAGATGTAAAAAAAATAAAAAAAAAATTATTTATTTATCTTTTGAATAACGTTAGAAAGATCAAATAAACTGAATTCTAGTTCACCTCAATATATTTTTAGATTTTTGTGCTTGATTTTAAAAATATTTTTATCCATTAAAATTATTTAAATTTGAGACCTTTTGATTTTTTTTTTATGTGTGTGGAGTGTAATATATGATTTGGTTTATTGAATTTTTAATTTATTTGGTCTATATAGCATTCATCTTATTTTCCTTCACGTTCGGTCTAGATTTGTGTGTATGGGCAAAGATACTACGATTTATCTTATTTATAGAACAAATCACTTCTTATGACGAGAAAATCAAACGTGTTAAGGTATCATCAACTATTGCTAAAGCAAGTTTGGAAAAAGAAGCCCTAAGCTATTTTGATAGTTTGGTCACCTCTAGAATTTTAAGGGTTCTTTCTCTCTCTCCTCTCTCTCTCTCTCTCTCTCTCTCTCTCTTTCTCTCTGCCCAACTCAAAAGCTACTCCTAACTACTAGAATGATACCCAAGAACAGCCACAACTTTTTATATTGAATTAAGCCCTCAGGTGGGGCTTTACTTTTGCAAGGGGGAAAAAGGGAAAGCCATCATGCATCACATTTTCCTTTAGTAATGATTTTTGCTTGTTTAAAGACACAAACTACATCCTTTACAATTCTCTATAGCTCAATTTCATTTCAATATTTTCATCATTTCCTTGTTTGATCATCCAAAAAAGAAAAAAAAAATCAAAAATAGAGAATATGAAAGAGGACAAAGTGAGATGTATGATCAATATGCGCACATATGCCATGACACTAGAGTAGACTTGAGGGAGGACACTGCATGGATAATATGATACCATGCAAGCATATAATATTAGAAACATAATTAGATCATTGCCTTTGAGAGGCCAAAGAGTTTTAACTCAACTGATACAATTCTTTTTTCTTTTGATATCTCATGTTCGAGCTTCCTTAATATATCAAAAAATATATATATTGGTTATGAGAGACAAGATAAACCCTAAATCACAAACACGACAATTCTTGTCATTCAAAATTATATTATTACAAAAGTTTTTAAAAATTTTTAAAATAACTAGTTTTTCATGACAAATCATCAAACAACTACCATTTTGGTGATTATCGATTCTAATTCTATGGGCATGATTCTCGATATGATGCTATGTCCTCAAAGGCTAGATTTTCTTTTGTTTTCCAACTTCTCCTCACTAATTGAAATGTAAGGATGGATTATAGCCCATACTTTGCTTATTTTAACCCAAGTGTATGACAAATGACAAGAATAATTAAACATAGTAGGGAGTGTTTGGTTTGTATTCGAAAATCGAAATCAGAATCCCAATCAAAATCCAATATTCTTTATTTGGTTCAAATTTTGATATGAAAGTGGGAAATAATTTTTCTTGGATTTCATTCATGGGTTTCAACCAAAATCCATCTTTTTATTTGAATTTCACAAAATCTACTAATCGAAAATTTCATACCCATATCTTTATTTCCATTCCTTTAACCCAAACAATTTATATGATTTTTAAACTCATTCTTGATTCCCATATCCATTAACCAAACACTTCCCTAACGAAAACCCTAAGTTTTCCCTATCAAACTAATTACATGCATTTTCCATAATTTTATGAAGTGAGAGTGACATATATCGTTCATGGAGTTCAACCAACCTTTAGAAAAAAACCGTCCCGAATAATTAGGGATATTCTGATGCATAGTTACATGTGTTAATAGAGGTAATAATAAAGATTAAGCTAATTAATAAAGGATTAACAGAATCTGTCTTAAAACTAAGTAAGTTTCAATTCAGAGTTTAAGAACTCAAAATCTAATATTAATTGAATTAATAAAAACCGAAATATTCTACAACAAAGAAACACCTTTCACCGTGTAATAGACATATTTTCCTATCAAAATTAAATAACTAATTTCAAAAAACAAAATAAAATTCTAATAAAATAGAAGGACTGTTTTTGGAATGTCCACATGGACCAAGTACTTTCCATTTTAGATAATCGAATTGTTTTTAAAATATTATATTTTGATTATTCTAATTCGAGCGTCTACGGGTCTTGTTTAGCGCGAACAACTCCTTCGATATAGTTTTTTTCATTTCCAATGATTAAAAATCTAATATCACATCTCATTAAATCGATTGTCTATCGATCAATCTCATTACTAATATTGGCTTAGCTTGACATCTTGCATAAGTGACAATTAGGTTATGTTTTCTATCTTATATTATTTGAGCAAAACACATAAATTGAATTAAATATCTCATCGATTCACTAGGATACAGAGCAGATTATGTTGGGAGAGTATTTCCTTAAATATGTCATTATAAGTCACGAATCGGATTAATCAGAGCCGTGACTTATGAGACCGATCGGTATAATATCAAAAAAAAAAAAAACACTAAGGAGAAAAAGTTGAGTAATACAGAGGTTTAATATAGACAATGTGCTGAATTTTGGAAAGAGGTGATCAAGCAAAGAACTTTAAGGGAAAGACAACATTTATTTCTATTTGTTTTTTACTTTTCTCGCATTAAATCCATATAATCCGAGAATGGAAGAAGATGAAGAGGTGTTTATAAGAAGAGTACATAATGTTTAAATAATAATAATAAATGAACTAAAATTTTTTGGAGAAGATTTTGGTCTTAAATTAAATGTTAAAGGCATCGACCGCACTAAAATTGCAGCTCGATCTCGGTTCTTTAAACCCTACACAGAGAGAGAGAGAGAAAGAGAGAGAGAGAGAGAGAGAGAGAGAGAGAGAGAGAATGGAGTTGGAATTGAAAGAAATGCTTAACGATCTCGAAACTCTCAGAAAAGCATTACCAGATCATTCCTCTAATCAGACTCTGATTAACAAGGTTTGCTTCTCTCTCTCTCTCTCTCTCTCAATCTCCTGAGTCTTTAATTGTTTGATTTATTGAATATTTATTTACTATCTGAAGTTTTTGAGTTTCGATCTTGGGATCCGACTGTGATTTAGAGATTGCAGTAAAAATCCTGCAGAAGATTATCGTAAAGATTGCTCCTTTATGCGTTCCAATAATTTTTCTGTAAGTTGAAAGTTTAGGCTTTACAAAGGTCATGGCAATTTTGAGATTTCTAGAATGCAGAAGAAAATGGAGTGATTAGGTGTTCTTTAAGAAAATTACGTAAATAATGGTCCTTACTGCCAGTAGTGTTGTCTGCAATTCGAGATTGATAAAAATACACAAGAAAATTGAATGGCTATAATGTTTGTCGCATCTATTAAAAACTGGACTCGAGATTAAAAAATATAAATATATATATCTGAAGAAAATTGTATAAATTACGCTCTTTTGTTCCATTACTGTTGTCTGCAATTTGAGATTTATAAAATGCACAAGAAAATGGGCTGGCTACTATTTTTGTTGCATATGTTACAAGTTGGAATCAAGATCGGAAAAACTTCTGGAATAAATTATGTAAATAATGCTCTTTTGTGCCATTAAAGTTGTTTGCAATTCATTAGGACCAAATTTTGTATTTTATCTCAATTTTGTGGTATATGTTACAAATCGGAATGGAGATCAAAATAAAAAATCTGAAGAAAATTATGTCATTAATGCTCTATTGCACCATTAATGTTGTCTGCAATTTGAGTTTTATAGAATGCACAAGAAAATGGAGTGGCTTTTGGTTGTTTGGGATAAAATGGTGTTTATTTTTTAGAGCATTTTTTAGTAAATTTTTGTGAGAATGCTATTTCATGTGTATTGGGAATTGAATTCGTGTTTTACAAAGATCAATGAGGACAAGTTTGATAATGACATTAATGAGTTATTATTTTCATGTTTGTAGTTGCGATCGCATGTAGAACATGTTTGTAGTCTTGCAAAATCTGTGCCTGTCCGACGCTCAAAAGTCAAGGTTTTTCCCCCTCAAATTTTTTCCCACCTTTAATTTTTCATTTTCTTTTCATATGTAAAATATGTTGTATAGATAACCACTATGTTGATGACAGGATATGAGTGCTGAGGTGGTAGATAGCAATCCTTATAGCAGGCTTATGGCACTTCAGAGGATGGGTATTGTGGAGAATTATGAAAGGATACGGGAATTTTCAGTTGCCATAGTTGTCTGTATTTGTCTCCTCCTTATGTTCTTTGTTTTTGGCTTCAATTTGAATTTCAAATTTAAAAATTAAGCGTATGCATATTGTTTAGTCCGTGTAGGACTGCAGCTCAGGGACACTTGTTTCATGCTCTCTTATTCTATCTGTCATTAATAAAGATAGCTTGGGCATCTGCGGGGCCTTTGAGAATAAGGGCAAATGTTGCCTGTTGCAAAACTATTATTTATTATTGTTGTTATTATTTTTTTCATGCATATTTCTCTATTCTGTATCTTTCCAACTACTTTGCATATTGGAATTGCTTAAAATCGCTAGTTCCATGCCTAGGGCTGTTGAGAATTATGGAATGCCAGATTATGTTGTTATTGACGTCACAAAACTCATTACTGCATGAATCATGGACATAAAGAAGTGATATAAAACTCGGATGTGTTTCTTTGGGACTTGGTGGGATTCCTGGTTCCATATTCATTAGGTGCCTATTGAAGGTGTGCATCATGATTTATGGGCAATGGAGGGTATGGTGCATCATATAGAAAAAAGAAAGATAATTAAATGGTTCCTGTTGTTATGGTTTGGTTTAGGGTAGAGGAAATGAAATTGAAAAGTTTTTTAGTATGTAAAAAATTCATCTTTTTTTTTCCCTTTCACAAGTCTCCTTTCTTTTTGGTTTATGTGCGAAGCTTAATGAGTACTAATAACCTGATTTTCCTAGCTTATTTTTCTTACAGTCAATTTGTAATGTTTACATGCAGGGAATAGGTGGTGTAGGCAGCGTTGCAGCTGAAATGCTGACCAGGTGTGGTATAGGTCGCCTTTTGTTGTATGATTATGACAAAGTGGAGTTGGCAAACATGAATAGGCTTTTCTTTCGTCCAGAGCAGGTGTTCCTCCACCTTCACTTTTGTATTTGTTAGAACTTGGTTGGCTGTTTTATATAATACATCAGTCACCAGATTTTCTTATCAGGATAACATGCCGTCAGAGATCTGAATACTATCTTTTTTCCAGATTGACTTCCTTATCGTTCACTGGATTCAATTTGCCTTTTGCAGTGTGGAATGACAAAGACTGACGCTGCTGTTCAAACGCTTGCCGACATAAATCCTGATGTGATTCTGGAGGTAAATGTTTCATAAGATTGCAGCTGTCCTATTTACTGTACTGTGCATGTTAAGCAATTGAAACCACCAAGTGATCACAGCAGATTCCTTTAACTTCCTATTAAAGATTACTTGCCAAACAGCAGTTTTGTCCTATAATTACATCGCTTTTTTCTTTATCCTTGCTTTGTTTGCAGTGAGTCATTTATTACACATAGAATTTTTCGCTTTGTTTCATTCAGCTTAAAGTTGGTTGATGTAACACACTAAAGTTTCCCTTTGTAATGTTGATACACTGATCAAGGATAATAAGGGAATCACAGGTGATCTGAAGATATATCCAAAATGTTCATTTTCTTGTTTAGTACAAACTTTGAACACTAGGGTCTATTTTGTTTCCCAATGCAACTGAATTGAGTTCGTGCTATCTTATACACCCATGTCCTCAGTCAAATTTGATGAATCATAGAATTTATTATTGCAGAACATGGACCTTGTTGAACTCCTGACTCAGAAGTTGCTATTGTTATAGTATAGGCTTTGAAGGCATCTTATTCATTAGCATTACTGGACAAATTTTTTCGCTATGTTGAAGTTTTTAGTAATGATGAGCCAACAAGATGTAGTTTATCTGATAATTGATTGTTACCTTGTAACTTATATGCATCATAGAAACATTTTGGTGGCTTTTTTAATTGATGAGGCATTTTTAATAGCAAGGAAATGAGGGTTGTTTATTTGCATGAGACTTCATATCTAAAAGACCTTGTTATCTCTAAAATGGTAGTTAATTTCAAGAATCCTGTCAGTTCACATAAAAATATCATGTCTAGTTTTTCATTCTCTCCTTTTGTGATGTAAATTAAATCATACATATGGGAATCAAATCTTTGCTGTAGTTGGCTTGCATAATACTGTAGTCTCTTGACTATTTGTCAAGAAACTTGTGCATGTATTTTTATTCAATTCACTACCATTGGCAAAGCTAATTACCTGGGATCTGAGAACTTGGAACGTGGAAATAGTTGGTCTTCAGTATTGGTTTCAGTGCAAAGACATATTTGTTTGCCTGAAGGACCAATACATCTTGCAATCATCACTATATGCTTTTGATTTCTAATATCAAGCTCTAGTTCATTGTGTTTCTTCATGATATTTTGCCATCATAAACATGTTCGATTCAGTTTGTTTCGTGTGAACCACTATGTTGGAACTTATCTCATCCCAACCCACTAAACTTGTTGTAGAGCTACACACTGAACATTACAACAGTTCAAGGTTTCAACACTTTTATGTCAAGTCTCAAAAAGAAAGCATTTCGGTCAAACAAAGATGGTAGCGGGGTGGATCTTGTGTTGAGCTGTGTAGATAATTATGAAGCAAGGATGGTTGTAAATCAGGTACGAGAATGAATTGTGGCAATGGAGCTTTTCAATTTCCTTCCTAAAGTTCTAATAGATAAAGTATTACTTCCAATAATCTATCATTAATTTATTGTATCTGATGGTGATCTCTAATTATGATTTTTTGCCTGACAAATGAAAGCAACTGAGTTAAAAGGACATGGTGGTGCAATAGCATTTTGAGGACTTTTAACATTTTGTCAATTTTTTATGGCTAATTTGGTTTTGATCATGCAGGCCTGCAATGAACTTGGCCAGCCATGGATGGAGTCAGGTAAGTGGCATAATTGTCTTCTCAAGTTTTCCTATTTGTGAAATATAACATCACAAAGGAGTGTTGGAGAGATCTTCATATATCTACAAGTGGAACTTTCACGGCATATTTGTATCAACATTTCTTCAACTTGAAACTCATCAAGAATATCTTCTTTGAACAGGTGTTTCTGAGAATGCTGTATCAGGTCATATACAGTTGCTGATTCCTGGGGAAACTGCCTGTTTTGCATGTGCACCACCTCTGGTAGGTTCCTAGTGTATTTTGTTTCTGTTAAAACAAAATCAATTCCTTTAGGAAAGGGAAACGTAGTACACAGAAAGTATGCAAAGCTAAAGAAGACAAATGAGAGGAAAAATGAAAGGTAAAAGGAATTGAAGATGACATTTTAGGGCATCCAGAAAGTAATAAAATGAAGGAAAATCACTCATGCAATTAAAAATGGAGAAAAGTTTGGTTGTAGAACTTAGATAAAATTGGAGGAGTTCCTGGTTTTTGTTGAATAAATTTATAAATATAATCCTTTTAACTAATATGATTATGTAATGGCAAGATAACAGACTGAGGATTTTAGCTTTAAGAGCACAAAGTATGTGGTGAAAATGGAAATGAAATTAATGTTGCTCTTTTCATTTGTTTTAATAGGTAGTTGCATCTGGAGTTGATGAAAGAACCCTAAAGCGTGAAGGGGTCTGTGCTGCATCTTTGCCTACTACCATGGTAAAGCCTCTTTTTCTCCATACCTTCTTCCTTGTGGTTATGTTCCTTTTATGCATCTAACTTATGCATTTGCTCTTTATGCATTACTTGGGTACTTCTTTAAATTGTTGTCAAATGAAAACATCATTGCGTTCCTGTTAATAACTGGGCTGCAATAATTTGATTTTATGCATTTTGTTCCTTTTACTTCTGAAGTTTAATGGTTTTCTTGTAAATATGACAAGCAGCAAAATTGTCAGTTATGCTACTTCACTTCTATCAAACTATCTGCATTGTTTTCCTTTTTTTTCCTCCTGAATTTCCTCTTACAGTTTGCTCATTTTTTGTAGGGTGTTGTTGCTGGACTCCTAGTTCAAAATACGCTAAAATTCTTGCTAAAGTTTGGACACGTTTCCCCATATTTGGTATCTTATCTCTCTCCTGCCCCAACCCAAATAGTGAAGTGTAAAAATTGCATCTATACCTGATATTGGAATGGTTGTTCAGTGCCATGATATGGGTATCATGCTTTTCTGTCAGGGGGAAGTCATTTTAAACTGACTTCAACCTGCCCTTTTACTTGGAAGCCAATGATCACATGCATGCTATTCTTTTTTGGCTTTGATAAATTTGATCTAATGTTTTTGTGAAACAGGGATATAATGCTCTAAAAGACTTCTTCCCAACCATGGAAATGAAGCCAAACCCGCAGTGTTCAAATGCTGCTTGTTTAGAGCGACAGGTAACACAACTACGCAAATCATAACCCCACTGACTATTGACCTAATAAAACTTTACATGTTCAGGCAGAGCTATTTCTTTTCTCATGATAGAATTGATTATCACTATGCAGAAGGAATACATTCTTGCAAAGCCTGTGAGGGATGCTGCAGCCAAAGCCAAGATGGAAGCCGAATCATCAGCAGCAGCAGAGTTCCCTCTTCATGCTGATAATGAATGGAATATTAGGTATGTTTCTCATAAATCTATTACCATCAATTTGGCCTTTTGGTCTTGTGATTGTTTACACCTATAATGTTGGCAAGTCCAGATGAACTGCTAGATTTTAACAAAATTTATGAATGGAAAAGGGAGGGGGTAATTTGAGGATTATGAAGTGGTTGGTATTTAGGTTACAGGACCTATAGGGAGTTACTTTGGGTGACCAAGTGGACTCCGAGAATGCTGAAGCTGGCATAAGTGAGTCTTTCTGGAGTTAGCCATAGGTTTTTTTTTAAAGGGGGGGGGGGTCTGAGCACCTAGGCCTGGGCAAGGGGCCTAAAAGGCTTTGAGCTCAACCTGGGGCCCTGTGTCTTCTCCGACCCCTTAGGCCTTATGAGAAAGGCTGGAGGGATCCTGTTACATGATCAATGTCTCCCAAGTGTAAGACTCAATTGGGGAGCTGCTCAGAGAGGACATCTCTAACCCTTCATTAATCAACGTAGTTTTTTGAATTAAAGATGGTTTTGGGTGAGGATACTGTGGAGGAACCATGGTTTTAGATGGCATTGTGGAGGCAAAAGAACCATTAAAGGTCGCAATAGGTACAAGGCAGTCAATGATGATGATGTCCCACTGCTGGTGGCTGTGAATAAGAGAAGAAGCTCTGCAAGAGCTTGGGAGGAAAAAATGGCAGTAGACAGTGGGTGCCTCTGTGCTCCAACTCTCAAGCAGTGAGTGATCCCCATGGCAACAGTGAACTGACTGGGGGTTCCCCATGTTCATATATGGCTTGAAAAGGGTAGATGATTTCATGGTCGAATTCTTTGGGTCTCGTAGGAGAGGGAAATGGTTCATGGTTGGGAATTCTAGAGTAAATTAAATGTGTTTATATGGATTTGGAGGCACTCGTACACCCGTGGAGGAGAAGCTGTTTGGTCACTTAGAAGGAACTGAATCACAGGAAAGGAAGAACGGTAACTTGCTGCCAAAAAGTGCAAGCCAGCATTCATCTTTGGTAGCAGGGAATTGAAAGAATGAAATGGCCAACAACGAAACAAAAGTGGATGTTGTGATGTTATATAAACAAAATAATGGCAGAATGGAAAGTGATCATAATTAACAAATGATGATGCTTCATATTATTTTGTGAAATTTGAGGTAGATTAACAATTTGAAAACAAGGTTCTGTTAAAAATAACGATAATTTGAAAACAACTTTTGCTGATTAAAGAATAGACATGGCATGGAAAAGGATAGTAATTAACTTATCCAGATGCTCCTCCATTCCTCCGAAATTGAAGGTGCTTTCATGATGTGAAAAGTGCTCCTTTTTTTGTCCTTGGTGAATAACCAGGGTTGTTTTTAATAAACATTAAATGAAGTGCAGAGTGCGACAAAGGCTGCCTCTAGGAAACCAATGTTAAAAGATTGGATGATTTAGGCTATTTGCCAGACAAACTGCAGGCTTAGACATGTACCGTGTAAGAAGAATTTAACATATTAATGACTGTATTTTCATGCATATGTGTGTCTAGATGTGTAAGCGGTTTTTTTTTTCTTTTTTTGGTTTTGGGGGGGGGGGGATTATATGCCAGCCAGTTGAAGGGGTATCCTTTGATAGGACGGCTTATGTTTTGGGGCCCTTAGGTTTCTGCTTGAAATTATGGAACATTTAGAGTGGGAGGAAAATTTTCATGTAATGGGTTTTGTGGACAATGTTGAAAATCCAAGTCGATGCCAGTTAAGAGACGGTTAAAAGAAAGGGGGAAATCTTAAGCTGCATGTATCTCAATAAAAGTTTTCTTCTTCTTTTTTGTTTGTGTGCACATAAGGAAGGGTTTTATTTTGCCTGAAACTAGCAAGGCTAATAAAAAGGATGCTGGAGATTCTTTGATAAAGACTCGGAGATGATCAGCCGGCAGCCTTGAAATGTAGAGAGCAGAGATTATATCAGGCAAAAATGTTAGATTTCTTTCACGAGACAGAAGGCATATTTGTTGTACAGCCAATTTGATTGGGAAGCTTGGAACTTACAATAGCTCATATGTGTTCCATAAAGGAAAAATGTCAGTGACTTCTACAATAATTTACTTGTTAAACTGAAAAAAAAAAAAAAGAAAAAGAAATTATGGTATTTTTTTGGATCAGTTGTGAGATGCAAATTCAAATTGTGCCTTCTTTAGCAGGAGTTCAGCTTAGTTTCCACTACTTTGTTTTTGTTGTGATTGTTGTCATACTCGAGCTTAATTTCGAAGTCTTAACTTTGATATTTTGTTTCCAGTGTTGTGGATGATAGTGAGGCAGACAAATCAGATGCCAAAAGCTCAGGTGAATCTCCTTTCAAAATTCTGCTCTGGTGCACTAGCGCATTCAGTTAACTTAGTTAACAATTTTGATGGATAGATCTTCTAATTCTAACCAAAATAAACTACATATTCTCATGATCTGAGGTGGATGATCCTTTTGAGGATATCACAACTTTGCCCTGTGAGGCAAACAATTGCAGGTACCTTATCAAGACCATAGTAACCTTTCAAATGTTTCATATCACGAGGTAGAGGTAGCCAATCATTGTCGTAAAGAATGTCGTAGCAATGAGGGTAGCTTCTAATTATGGATTACCCTCAAGTTTGGCTACAACTAGCAACTTCGTACTTGGCCGGCCAATTTCATTAGAACCTTTACAACTAAAAGGAAGTCAACCATCCTTGTGTTACTAGCTGGGATGGTTAAGAAAATCATTTTCTCATCAGGCTATAGGATATTAGATGAGAGAACTTATATTGATGTCACACATTCAAGAATTCAATACTTGTTCCATATAGTCAGCAACTAAACCGATATTTCTTTTACCTGTCAGGTCTCTAACATGTTTTTACTCTCAGATTTCCTACCAGAAGGGCTTATGCGTGAACTTCCACCCGCAGACGATATTCAGAAACCACTAGTCTCAGAACCCACCACTAGCGCTAACGATGACCTTGATGAACTTCGAAAGCAACTCGAGGCCCTTAATGCTGCATAGTACCTTTCTCCTAAGGCTACTGAAAAGTCAACATTCGTGGCCTTTACCTTTTCGAAAACCAGGCTCTCTTTAAATCATCTCTTCTTCATAGAGCATTCAACACATTGACTTGTACCAATATTGCAATTTTGCTAGGCTGATTATTGTCCAAAGAGGAAAAAATAAATATTGTAGACTTAGTTATTTGGCAGTTCCTTTTTCTTTTTTTTTTTTAAGATGACAAGTAGACAGCTAAGGACTTCAAACCCAGTTGTGCTTTCTTGAATGGGCTATCAAATGGGAGGTTTATGCCTCCTTGCCGTAAAATTCTGTCTTATGTTTCATTAGTGCGTTGGCTTTTGTCTTAAGTTTTGTGTCCGTGTGTTCATGGTCTAAGACTGGCCATTCGGACCAAAAAAAAAAAAAATCCCAAAAATCTATGTGTATTTATTTTTGGTACTATACAAATCGATATTCAAAATTATACTCTGATTAATTCGATTTGAGACTTGTAGTTATCCATTTAAGGGGTTACCCTCTCAATTGTTGCTTCATGTACAATGTACTCAAAATTTTGAGGGACTAATGACAGAAACATCAACAAAGCAAAACATCATAACCATGATCTATGATAATCTTGAACCAAGATTTTAGGTCCCAAGAAATATGAAACTTAAACCACCATACGGACCTTTGCCAACAAGGGTCATCCATGGAGCAAAGTCTTATTTGTTCATGATACCAGTGGAGATACATGTGGCACAAATGATTCTAAAGAATGACTCTGGTTAGCTTTACGGCTCCTCAAACTTGATCAAGATCTGGTTCATATGCGGTCGAAGTCTCCTGACCTGCAATGAGTAAATTGAACCATGTAAACAAACCTGCATAGGCGAATCTAACCATTTGATTCACATTCCAGGCAAGGAGTTTTCAAAATGATGTACGGATGAATTGGGACTTACTTTAATACCAGCCATGGACAGCAGTTTATGAGAAGCAACATATGCAGTGTCTGATTTGTTCAACCTCTTCTCCACAAAGTAGATTACTTCAGACACTCCTGACTGCAAAAATAGATGATTGCCCAACAAAGAAAGAAAAAGTTCTTGTATGTCAAGATGCTAGAACCAATGGTATTGTTGATTTGTACATGTATTTAATCATAAGGGAGATTTTTTTGGAAAATTACCATATATCAGGGTTCGAAGGCAACTTTGTTTCAGTATTATTGTTGCAGAGTACACAAGGTATTCTTCTAGTCATTATGGCTTCTAGCATTTTCAATTGCTTGTTCTCTCATAACTGGGTTTAACCTAGTCTCATCTTTTAGTTACCCATAAACCATAAAACTAAAAATGCTGTTCAAATTTTCATTTTGGAAGAAACAGGAACCTAGTGAAGAGTAGCTGATTCTTTGTTGCCGGATGGTTTAAGATGAACCAGTTCCACAAATTTCCTACTCAAAAAACCAACTCAGAATATACTACAATGAAAAGTATCAAGGAGCATGAAGTCTTTCATTTTAATAGTAAAGGCATTTGATAGATAATTGGTTGGAGAATGAATCCCCACTGAACAATGTTATGAAGCATAGAGACTTTACCTGAATAATTATCTTAGCGCATTCATTGCATGGGAACATGGTCACATAAAGTCGCTGCATATATGGTGATAACTCTCAGAAGGCAGAACTTTTTCAACCAAAAAAAAAAAAAAAATCAATTTGTAATATGTTCAGCATAGATTTTGGCATATGCACAGCACACATTTTGGCATACTCATCAACTTTGGAAACAAAATAAAAGCACAGGAAACTACACATTAACTCAATATTTTCTTTTCTTAGGAAGGGATCACGGCTAACCTCTCCTGCAGCAGATGCATGGTTTGTGTTCAGGATAGCATTAACTTCAGCATGGCAAACATAACTGCGATGAACAATCAAATAAGCATTAATCTTTTTTGGGGATCATTTTTTTTTTTGGGGGGGGGGGGAGTTTGTCAACCTTGAGGTGTTGAAGATGTCCGGTTGGAAGAGGAACAATTGGTCAAGTACTAGCGGGGCAAACAAAGAACAACACAAACAATATCAGATGCAATATAAGGGCATGCTTAAAAAAGAACAATACTTACGGATATTTAGTGTCCAGAGGATCTCCATTCTGGGATTTCTGAAAGAGGAAGTCAGAATCCATCATATTAGTATAAATGCTAAATTAGATATTTAGTTTTATTCAAATTTTCAAACAACAACCTTTGCCCAAGGAAGCTTATCATCAGAGCAGCCTCTAGGAAATCCATTATAACCGATGCCTGACCAAAAGCAAAACTGCCATTAGACTTAAACAAATGGCATAATAGACAATCTTAATGACCGACAAATTCCTATGTTGCAGGAGTGAAATAAATACTGAATAAATTTGGAAAACGATATAGATTAAAAACTATGTTTAGGAATTCTCCCAGAAAGCACGTGTGCTATCTTAAGTGTCAAATCTCCTCTGATTAGAAATGAAGGACAATCATCAAGTATAACTGTAGAATCCCAATTCGACTTGCAAAATGGATGGACAGGAGCCAAGATAATCCATCTCTGCACTACCTTAATCTGCCTATGTTGTAGATACATTGACTTCTTCCATATTATTTGCAAATATTACAATTATATGTTTATCTTTCACTGTGTTGAAAAATCCATGATCCTTGGAACAGGGTGTTGTGCCTGCTGGTATTGCTTCCAATTTTGGGGCCAGTCAACTGTAGTGCATAACTACACTCAACCTGGAAAATAGATATTTGCCTCAAAGAAAATCAGAAAACTGATAAATCATATCATTTGCCCAAGTTCTAAATTCCCATGTCAAGATAACGGTATATCATATCTCCATGTTAAAAAAAAAAATATATATATATATATATATATATATATATATATATATATCTTACCTAGGATTATATCATTTTGACTCACCAAGCATGCGCCAACCTGGAAAATACCAAAAAAGAGTAAGCCCCTTATGCAAAACAACTTGCGGACACATGGCTCACATGTAGAGAAAAGCATTTTCAAATAAAAAGGTCAGATTTAATGAATTCAGGCCTAGCAAAGCATTATTTGCATAATTTAGAGAAAATATCCATCACAGGGTAAAAACACATTGCATACAATCATTAAAAAGTAACAGCTCACCTCCAGCCAACCAAGTCCCATCAACATGCATGCAGAAGAAAACCTGGGTGCTTGAAGGGATACAATCATTAACAAGTAACAGCTCACCTCCAGCCAACCAAGTCCCATCAACATGCATGCAGAAGAAAATCTGGGTGCTTGAAGGGTCTGAGCAGTCAAAAAGGGAAGTGCTTTGGATTTTAAACAGCTAATAACTTGTTAAAACGACAGGCAAGCAACTCTATTTGAAGAAATTCATCTGAGTGGGCAATTTTACATACCACAGGGAAAAAAATCAATGCCTATTGTGGTGGACATACAACCAACAGAAGGTCCATTAGTACAGTGGAAGAGAAAACTACATGCCTATAGGTTTTGAAAAGTAGGATATAGTTGACTATTCCCAATTTCCACCATTGACACATTGATAAAAAATCATTCAGAACAAGTTTATCCGCCAATTAAATTATTCACTAAAGATGTGGGTTTCAAGATGGGCAACATGTGGACAGCCACAAAGGGTTAGGTCCACTTTTTACACGTCAGTAGATCTTTATGCTCAAAACCCCAATTCAAGTGATATTTTATTCGGTACTTCTCAAGGAGTGTGAACTCTCGCCAGTTCAACCTATTATTAAGGAAGAGTCCTAAGGATTAGCTTGCATTCCAAAGTCCCCAAAGCATGTTCTAGGGTTAAGACATTACCTTCTTTTATAATATTAAACCTAAAATAGAGACAACTTTACCTTAAAAACTAAAGGTTTGCTCATTGATAGCAATTTATGATGAGATAAAATAATTAATTATATTCAACCAAGAGTTTTAATTTATTCTTTCTTTTAACAAAAAAGGCAAAAGCAAGACAGCATCTTTACAAAAGAAAAGGAGGGTAAAGAAGCATCAGGGCTACAAATAAACATTAACCCAAGAAAGAAAAATCTGCCAAAAGACTACGACCAAGCTGCAAATCATAATGCCATCCACCAATTCACTTTGCAAAAAGAAGCTTTACTTTCTACAACTACAATTTACCCTATTCAAATCAACTCGTTCTTGCCTTTGCCACATGTCAGTTTCTAGTGTAACGGCACATATTAGCATGAAATGTATTAAAACCCCACATTTAAAATGCACTAAAATTGAAAGATATGTATGTTTTTCCATTGTAGAAGTACAATATAATTAATAGAAATTTCAACATAACCTTGGCTAACACCTATATCAATAATATCAAATTCTTACCATAACATCAGAATAGCCATAAACAACATAAAAAAATAATTAAAATCCAAGAAAGAAAAAACTGCCAAAGGACTAGAAAAAGCTGCAAACCATAATGCCACCCACTCATTCTTTACTTCGCACACATATCAGTTTCTCGCACAATGACACATATTTGCATAAAATGTATTAAAACCCCACATTGAAATGTACTAAAATTGAAACATTTGTATCAAACGCACAACAAATTTCGACAGGATAACCTTAACTAAGACCTACATGAATATCATCAAATTCTTAACGTCAAACTAACCTTAGACAACACAGATGACGACGTTATTACCTGTCTGTTAGGATCCTTAGATCGCTCAGCTGATAGAAAAGCAATTGCCATAAAGTAATCGTCCCAGGATAGATATCTACACTTGAAATCAAGGACAAATTTAACATAAATATATATAAATATATATAAATAAATATATATATATATATATATATATATGAAACTCAAAAAAAGTAAAAATTGGGACAAACCCTTTTCGTTTAGAAGGATCGAAAGGGCTTTGAGAAGAGGGTTTCTGGGAAATGACGACGTTTTGTGCAGAACTGGATTTGGAAGAAAGGGTTTTAGGGCTGAAGAAGAACTTAATCGCTAGGGCAGATGCTAATGCTCCGAAGACTGTTGCGGCAGAGACCATCATCACCTCTTTCGAGTTCATCTTGGAGAGAGAGAGAGAGAGGGACTGCCAGGTGGTTGAGTGACCCAAGAGAAAAAGAAGAGTGGCGGGAAAAAGTGGAATACATATACTGCTGCGGTTGGTGAATAAGGTCATTTTGATTAAGAGGACGAGTTTGGGCCGGGCCGGGTCCGCTTGGGCACAAATTAGGTATCGTGCCCAACCCTGATCCGAGTTGAAGTTCACGCACCTTCGTTGCTTCATTTCCGGTGATTGAACACTGATATTTTTTAAATAAAATTTTAAATTTAAATTTTATATATAAAAAAAATCATGGACGAATTTTACTATTTCAATCCAATTCAAATCAGATTTAATATGACCCGATAAAATTATCGGATATCAACGATTTAAGGGAAAAAGAAATCAAAATTTAATTAACAATTACGTTGGTTGCGCTATTTATTTTTTTGTTTGTTCTCTTAGTTTATATGGAGGCCGGCCTGAACAAAAACAAACATAGATTATTTGGGGGTTTCTCAAATAAATTTTCAATAACCTTAAACTTAGGGATGAGAAGTTTAGTAGTATCAATAGATCTCTTTGTGTGTGACTAGTTTAGGGCAAGCTCATTTAGGTCTAATGCCCTAATCTCATTTGAGCTGATGTCTGGGTCTACATTTAGTGTCCAAAGCCAAAAATTAATGAATGTGCTGATTCCAATTTAGCATAAAATTTGCACATGAAAATTTATGTAAATTGTTATTTATATTATAAGAAAAAGAAAAATGAAGCCAAAGCCGAATACTGGTTTGTTCAAAATTGTGATAGTGGATAAGTTAAGTTATTTTTTTTTTAGTAAATTATCGGTATTCGGTAATCATAAGTCTAATTAAATTTGATTCGAACTGAATTGAATTTTTAAGAACAAAACTCTTTCAAATGTATTTTATTATTCTCAGCCGAAGTTTGATGGGTTTTTTTTTTTTGAAATTAAAATAAGTTGAAGTTAGTAGTTGTGATTTTTCTTTTACTTTTGTTTAACCAACTGTTCCACACATTTCTTATATGGGGTGAAATTCCCTTGGCCTTTATTGATTATGCATTAAGTTTTTAGTTTCCGTATGTAGGTGTTTTAGGAGGAAAAGTGTATTGAGGAAAATATGAAAACTTGAGGATATTTTAAGTAGGGGACTTCTTGTTGGGCTATCTTCATGCAGGAAGCCACAAGGGTTTAAATGCTAAATAGTGACCATAGCTCTGCAAACGATCCACCGGGAGTTAGCTTGTCATGCTCATGATCCCAGCTTTTTTTTTTTTTTTTTTTGGAAGAATAGTTTTTTTTTTCCTCGCTTTCGGTATTAAAAATTATATTTCAATTAATTTGATTCGAACGTCTACGAAACCCATTTATAGAATGACTCTTCCCATATAATATTTTTCATTCTAAAGTTTCGAATCCATAAATTGATTAAAGGAATTAGTATCTCTTCCTAATAAATCAACCGTTAATATTTTCTTTTCGAAGGATAGTTCTTTTGGAAGGATAGTTTGTTGAATGTACTGGTTAATGAACAGAGGACATCCATAAAATTTTAAAATAAGATCAGCTTTACAAGTATTCTGACTTTCTGAAAAACATGATTCTCATGATCTAGAAATGATTGCCATCTGTATATGCCTAGATGCTTTCACCCTGCAGAGTCATGATTCCTGAGGCAATCTAGGTGACCATTCAAGACTTTCATGATTTTGGCATATTTCAGTTCCATATGAGTTTGGTCCCTCAATAGTTGTCCAAACTTCATCATCCCACATCACACCTTGTACTACAAACTACAAGGGTTATTGTTCATAGGTACATGTAGCATCTACAAAAGCTAGGACTATAGTTGAAGCCCTTGTCACATTCCATAGTGATGGCATTTCACATTTCCATTACTTTTGAGGGGAGTGGGGAGACCTTATGGCCACTCCGTCACTTTGGCTTAGATCTTTGCCTAAAATCACTTGGAAAGAAGGTAACCAGTGACCATAATTGGCATGGCATCGGCTTTCAATTCTAAAGGACATTCTTTGGAGGTGTGGGATATAAGGGGGCCCCAAAAAAATGAAATAAAAGTTGGATATGGCTTAGTTGTGGACCATCATAGATAAATGATTTTCAAGAGCCAGTTTTCAACTCTTCTTCCTAGAATTCGTCCTTGAGGAGGCCAGTGAGGCTGGATCTTGTATGACCCATCATCTTCTCATCTTCCCAAATAATGTTATATACAGCAAAAAAAGAAGTGAATGATCAAAATAATTGAATTTAATGAGATATTTATTTTCATGATAATGCTAAATGAAATCTATTATGTACGTTTCAGTAATTAGTGAAAGTATGGCACATTCTATTCAGTTATTCTGATCATTAATTTTGTTACTCCATGCCTTGAAATAATTATTAAATTCGTTGGATCATTTTGCCAACCAGTGGAGATGGCCGACTTGGTCTAAAGCGTCAGATTAAGGTTCTGTTCCGGCGTGGGTTCAAATCCCACTCACCACAACTTTTATCTTCATAATTTTTTTATATAAATTATCGATATCTAATAATTATATTTTTTTAAAGATTAACTTATTCCTGTGAAGAGAGAGAATGTCTATATTTTTTATATATAAACTATCAATATCTGATAATTATATTAAATTTGATTTGAGTCGAATTAGATTTTTAAATAACTAAATTCTTTTAATATTTATTTTTTTCATTTATAATATTTGAATCACTAATCTTTAAAAATCAAACTCTATGGGTTGACTTGGTTTAAACACTTGGGCTTTTAGGACTACACCCTAATCCATACCTAGTTATTAGCCTCTTAAGTATCTTGCCCAACATCATGACACAGGCCCACCTGGTTAAGTAGTTGTGAAACACATGCATGCACAAGCAACAAGTATTGAACACTCTAGACAGGCGACATCTAACATCTCCAATTTTCATTTTAGATTTTTGCTTATACCATCTTCAAAATTTTGTCCTAAAAGCAAATTTGAATTTGAAGGCAATTTTGGTTCAAAGTACAAATGAGCAATATTTGATCCTAAGGCTAAAACGATTTAAGAGAAAATCGGGCATCCAAAAAAAGAAGGGACCCATGTCTGAAAGACCCAAGTGGTAAAGAGTTGGTAAATTCAATCATGGTTTGCTTCACTAATGCATTTATCCCACGTGCCAAGCTGCCCACGGTGTGGTGGGCTGAGAAAGAAAGTGGCTTGCTTTTTTTAAGGGTACCGGTGAAGGGCCGACAATCCTTCGCCTTACCATAAAGTTTTAATATCTATTATTTTTTTATTACACAGACATTTAAATTTAAAATCATCAGATTAAGAGAAGAATTGTGACCATTAAACTATTTTATTAGAGACATATACACAAATCATGAAAAATATTTTACCAAAATTTTTAATTTATGTATTTTTATAAACATTGAAAAACATGTTTAAATCATCTTGTTTTGTAATCAACTCGAACTGTGTAAGGTATTCGATAAGCTTAAAATCTATTTATCAAAAATAAAATCATATGTAAATCAAAATTGTTAATAAATAAAATAATTTAAGAATTATATTTTTATCTAAATTATATAATTAATTTTTTTATAAATTATATATATATCCAATAATCATATTAAATTTGATTAAATTCGATTCAAAAGTGGTTGAATTTTTAAGAGTAAAACTTTTTTTATATCTGTTTTCTCTATACATAACACTCAAATTTAAAATTTTATTTAAATATATCAGTATTCAGTCACTCGATCAATTAAACATCAATAATGATATCATTAAACGAAGGATCGAATTTATGGTTAGTTTATCAATTATTTCCTTTCCTTTTTTTTTCAAATAAAATAGAAGAGTCGACACTATATGGATATGATCATATACATCTTTTATTATTATGAAATTTTATGTTTGAACCATAATTATCGATATTTTTAAGATAAACCCGTCATCATAATTATATTAAAATATCAAAAATTAAATTGTACTCATCATCATGGTTTGGAAATCATTTAATTTGTTCTCAATTCCAAAGAAAATTGTTGCAAAAATTAATGAAACAAATATTAAAATTTTAATAAAGAGAAATGGACCTCTCTTGGCACGTGCGAATGGAATCATTACCCTCCCACACCTCCTCCATTCTCATCCTCAAAAAGAGATGGCTCATATGCATAAAGTCAAGTGAATAACTATAAATAAACAAATATAAAGTTGCATATGCAGACACTTCACAAACAACCAAACATAGAAAAAGCAAAACTCATTCCCTAATAACGCCATCCGTTTAGTTTCCCACACATTTGGCCCTTCTATAACGGATTTCACTTCATATTGACCAAAGCAACTTGTCTAAAATACCCCTCCCCCCTCCCCGAACGTAATCGTTATAATTTCTCTTTATATATATAAAAGAATTTGAATTCGAGATTTTTAAAACAGAAAGAGACTGTATTAATTGAGATATAATTTATTAATTAATTATTATAATCTGTTCATACTATAAAATGTATGTATTAATAATTACATCAGGTATTAACAACCCTACTAACATTTAATAAGGGTCTTTCATAAATCAAACATATGCCGTCTTCTAAAAGATATAATGAAACTATATTTAAAAGTGTTTCGAGTCCTAATGAGTATAGGCTGATCTTGTTATTCACAAAATTTATTTATAGATTCAAGGGGGAAATAAAAAATTTAGAATAAAAAATACGGAACCACGTTACTTTTGATATTAAAAGCTATATTTTTAATGAAAAAAAAATAATATTGAAACTTGTAATTTTGAAATTATATATATAAATTTTTTGTTAAGGTTGATGGTTACTTTTTACTCACGACTCGAATTTAAAAACTTTATAAAAAAAAAAAGAAAACAATACCGGTTAAGATATAGTTCATTGATTTACTTACCTCCTTCTTCGCCCATGCTAAGATTTGTTAATGCAATTGCAAAATTGTATATCGGGTAATTAATTTGTTTTTTATGAGTGTTATGGTAATTTCACCTCTTTCGAAGTGGTTAAGTCATTTAGAGTGAAAATCATGGGCAATTTGGTAAATGGAAGAAGTCGTACTGGTTTATTTATGGACACTAGTTCTGCCAACCCACAAGGTTCTCTCTTGTTCTAACTTATAATTCCGTTTCCTCTTTCCTTTCCATGGAAGAAGAAGATGATCAAAAAGAACTAGAACTTCTTCCAACCCCACAATCAATGATGCCATCTTCATCGCGAATAGCACCATGGCCATCATCTGATCTTTCAAAGAGGCATCGAGCCAACATGGGTGGTGATCCATTTGAAGGGCCATCACTTGACTTGCAACTATCCATTAGTCTAAGGCCAATCCGATCATCACAAGGCAGTATTTGCAATCACGACGATTTGAAGCCAGAGACAAGCAGTGTAGAGGCCTTGAAATGGGAGGCTGCGGAGCAAATTCGATTGGCTGCAATGGAGAAGGCATATGCTGAGAGAGTTAGAGAGCTTACAAGGAGAGAAATGGAGTTGGCTCAATCGGAGTTTGCAAGAGCAAGGCTGCTGTGGGAGAGAGCCCGTGAAGAAGTTGAGAAAGCTGAGAGAATGAAGGAGAGAGCCACTCGGCGAATAGATTCATCATGCATGGAGATCACTTGCCAAGCCTGCAGGCAAAGGTTTCGACCTTAACGTGTTTATCAACCAAAAAAAAAAAAAACAGGAAGAAGAAACTTCATATCCAATTTGATTTTAAATCCCTTATAAACAAAACACTATATATGTTAATTTTGCAAAGTTGAGTACTGGAATGCCTCGAGGAAAAAGGACAATAAGCGAAAATAAAGTGACTGGAAAACTAGCATGTTTTCTCTTCTACTGCAGTCGAATTTAATCAAATAGTGCCCCTATTTATTATGACTGCTTCACTGACGATTTGTTTCATGACCAAATATAGCACCATGAAGTTTCATTTTGGGAGAAATCATCGATAACAAAAAATCTAACTAAATTTGGTTCGAATCGAATTGATTTGTTAAGAGATAAATCTCTTTTATGTCTATTTTTTCTATAGTCCAAAACCTTACTTAATAAGAATCAATACCCAATCATTAAACCAACTAGATGTTATTTATTTATATCACTTCTGCAAGAGATGTAAAATACAAGACTTGCAATAATAGCAAGCCACAACAATTTATATACTCGACTTGAGCTTTGATGGAGTGGTTTTGATTGCATTTAGTGCAAAGAAATGTACATTTTTAAGTCTATCCATGCTAAAATTATGTTAAAAACTTTTTAAGGGTATTATTGATATAAAAAAGCCAAAGGGTTTTACCCTTGTGCACCAAAGCTGCAATGTATTGGGAAGTCTGTTGCAGGATTTGCCGAGAACTTGATCAATGGGAGCAGTAAGCAGACTAATGGAGGACAGATTTAAAAAGAAAAACAAAAAGAAAAGGGGAGTGATCAGAACAGCAAGTAGCATCGGCGGAAAAGCAAGTATATAACTCTGTTTTGCCCAATCTTAAATTCAGCAAAATTTGGTCCCCGTGTACAACTCAGATGATGTTACTTTATCAGGGAATACCCACAAGTCAAGGGTATCATTCATGTAATGCAAGACACTTATCTTTTAAGACACTTTTCTTTTACCAACAGTGACATACTCATAATTTCCTCTTCTTTTTCTCCACATGCCTTTTCTCATTGAACAAGAGAAGATCCATTTGCTGCATTTAGCAAAATGGGGATTTGGACACAGTGCTATAATTGACCCATTTAGAGTCCGAACCCACTTGTGGCGGTAGTTTGTGAGCCAAATAACTTTCAGAATGACTTCAATAAACTATGCACCAGCACCTCTCTGGTAGTTCACTTTGATTCAAATAGTTAATGGAAATATTTTATCGCAGAAGGAAATCCTATACGTCATGCCTAAACGACAACAAAGATTGCTATGCTTGTACCGGCGTTCGAGTATACATGTAAGTATTGGACTACATATTCGTCATGCAATGATATACATAAAAAAGTAGAGGTGCCCAAGTTGATCTGGGAAGCCTTTTGGGCATAATTGAAGAAACAGCAAAATTGTCCAAGTTGATAGTGTTTGTCACCTATGGTTATGGCGCCAAATATTCTTGCTTCTTAGTGCTCTCATCTTTGCAATAAGAGAGAGAGAGAGAGAGAGAGAGAGAGAGAGAGAGAGAGAGAGAACATCTCTCACATTTTATTCATGAAGTGGGTTGGATTAGTTATAGTCTTGATAGAGCAAAATCATTCTCTTAGATCTAATGTACTTATTTGATTTAACAACTTGAATTGAGAAATTCAATTCCTTCGAATCTAACCAAAATTTTACTGAATTTGCATTTTTATTTTTTTTTTTACCTTCTGATCATCAATGACCAAAGGCTCATGTTTGACGTTTTGCAACCCAAATTATGCTGCACTCTTGTTGAGGACACAGACTGAACGAGGACTCTTACCGGAGGGAAAGCCCACAACAACCAGAACCCTGAGGTGGGAAAGAAAAAAGGCAAATGAATCAGAACAAAAAGCAACCACTTGGTAAGGCAATAAGAGTGAGATAAGCTCAACGGGCTGTCTCCACTTGTCCTCTACCTCATAACTTTTTGCTCATGAGAAACCAAACGCCCACTATCCTTGTCGAGGATCTAACACAGAAGAGAATATAGAGGAATGGCTACTACACGAAAAGCAGCACTAGTCGGAGCAGATATATGTTGTGATCGATCACTGAGAAATTGACCTAGCTTGATTTGTCAGCAACCCCTAAACAGATTACTAAAATACAGATAATCTGTCAAGGGGGATGATGGCTTCAATAATACACTGATTGATTCTTTAATGGGGTCGAGAGACATTGGATAGTGGAAGGCTCAGTGGATGGCACTGGTACCCATAAATAAGATCACAGTTTCAGTATTATGTACCGTAAAAACAGTCACGGAAAGAGTTTTATCCGTAAGAACTTAACTTGACTCGAATTAAATTTACTCAAATCTAACGTAGTTATCAAATACCAATAATTTAGAAATAAATAAAAAAAAATAGTAAAGACAATAAAAATGGTGTCGAGAGATTTTAGAGGGATTATGGGTTAAAAAGAGAGTCGCATCCTATTATGTGATCCAGACACATTTTTAACTAAAAAAAGAAAATATTTATATTTTATATAGAAATTGCAAATAATTAAGATTGTATCAGAGTGAATATCAAATGAGATGTAATTTCTAACCAAAAATAAAAGTGGTACATACCATCCAATGGTTTAAACCAAGAAAACGTGAGACTCAACAAAAGCACTCAATAACAAAGAGAAAATCATCGGTCAATGCATGGATATTCTAAGTATCATGTCAATAATCGCAATTGCGCCAGACACCGCCCAGCAATTCTAGTGATATGCAAAAGCCCACACTATTTTAGGGTATCGATGGATTTAGCCGGTAAGCAGTATTAAGGTAATATTAAGAAATTCTAAAATTAAATCGATCTACTCCTTTACTAGGATTATGGAGAGGGGTTTATGGGTCGAGATAAAGTCCTTTAGTAGTCTTAGTGACTTTTGATCAGTAGTCCCGGTGAATTTTGATTATACCAATAGATAGTGGGTTTAGTGGGTAATGATAATCCAAATGTTAGATTCAAAACTCGAGAATGAAAAAAATTTTATTAAAAGAGTTTTTCTTAAATTGGGTTTGACTATGCTTGAATCGGACAGGATGCCAGTCAGTTATGCAAGAAAAAAAAAACCAATGACTTTTGATTATTGGGATAAATAACTCAAGATCACAGTGATATCAAAAGGGCTGTCGTTTCCAGCCAACAAATGACAAAATTAGTACATGCAGTCCAATGGTTTATGCCAAGAAAATGTGGGTCTCAAAGATAAAGGCACACAATTATTTGGCTGATGGATTAATGCTTCAAAGGAAACCACTGAGCAAGTTGCATTGGGGATGACCAAATAGGATACTGAAAATCAACCATACCTTCCTCAAATCACCACTTGCTTCCAAGATTCCTTGTCTATATAAACTTATTCACTCTGTGTTAAGATGTACACAGAAATCAATCAATCCATGTTCAGAAATTCGACGAGCAGGATAAACACGTGGGACATGCCCCCATTGCCCGACAATCGTCAGATCAGTCATCACGACAAAGCCTTAATATTCGTCTTTTCCGGGTTGTCAGCATGTACAATAGTCTTTGTAATGCAGTGCTTCTTTTGGTTCTACCAAGTGATGATGTTAATAGCAATTATCTGTATTCACAAGCACACATCATCTGGGTTTTTGCAGTAGTTACTTGATCTTGATCTTGATCTTGATCTTGAGGACAACACCAAGATGTCCTGTTCATGATGTTGAATACCAAACCCACATCTATTTCAATCTATTTTGCTTGACTAGAACCATGGCGACTCTATGTGCTGGCACTTATGTTGCCTTGACATTTCTACAAATTGTCGTTATCAAGGTAAAATGGTGGTAACCTATCTCTTCATGGGGCCAAAGGAAATGAGGAAAGAGGGTACGTGCCTTTATTCTACAAAATTTGTACTTGGTCTTCTCATATAAAATTCTGACATTTTCCATATCTCTACCTGCATTTGCCCGCAAAAGAACAAAAAGTGAACAATGGGAGCTTGAGATTCACACAACTCATGGTCCAACACAAGTTGTGATTGACATTGATGCCTGACCGTTACGTGGTCTTGGCAATCTCTTGAACAGGAAAAATAACATTGCGATGGGATTGTTGGAGTGTGGAAGCAAATGAGGATATGTGCTTGTGTCTTTAACAGATTCCAAGGATCTTATTTACACGAAGCGGGAGCGAAGCCTTAGCATTCATGTCATAGGATATATAACAATTGAACCGTGTGAGTTCTGTTCTGCCTGGGCTTGGCATTCAACATTCTCCGCCGAAGAACACACCCCACCACTTCAAGATGCATATGGCATTGCTTTGTGGGACATTATCCTCAGCTGGGCTTGGTCATGTTCTAGAGATTAGCCATACTACACTAAGCCAATTTCTGGCCCTCGCCCTACCCAAAACTTAGAGCCACTACCCCATTTCCTAAATAGTTGAAATAAAAATTTATATCAGGACAAAAAAAACATTCATACACAAATTCTAGATATTGATTAAGAGAATTTAATTTTATTTATGTATAAATTTAAATATAATTAGATTATTATCAATGGACAGTCGGTTTAGTGGGATGAAATATTAAATCGTTCAAACAAATCTCAAATTTAAAATTTGGGAATGAAAAAGACTACATTGGGAGAGCTAGACTCTTAAATAGAACCCTTACAGATTCTCGAAACGAATTAGTCAAAATATGATTTTAAATAGGTGATAGAAAAAAATTATATAATTAGATTACTGACCTTAGTAATTTAGTGACAAAGTATTTAAACATAATTTGTTTTAAACAAACAATTAAATTTGAATTAATCTACATGAATTTAAAGGATTTTATTCCTTAAAATAAGGTTGAATTTATATTCAATCTAATTTTATCTCAAAGCAAAATCAAGCCATCAATAAACTATAACTCAATTGTAAGCGTAACGATTTCAAATTCGGCTCTCTTATGTACTCAAAAAAAAAAAAGGTAAATGCGGCCCAATTAGGCCTGTGGGTGTGGGCTTTACGGCCCGTATATGTTGCTTCCTGGGGCCAAAGAAAAATGGCGCAAACTAAACCGGACTCCCAGAGTCCAAACTCCAGCGATTTTGCTTAAACGGCAATGGAGAGAGAGAAACAGTTACAGACGAAGAACCCTAACCCTAACCCTAACCCTAACCCTAATACTAAACGAAGCAAGAAACAAGAAGAGAAGGAATTCGAGTTCTGCAAAGTTTGTAGACTGAACCACAATCAAGGTAGGAAGCACAATTTCTTCACTAACCACAAGAAATCCCTCTCTTCTTTCCTCTCAAAATTCCTTCTCAAAGTCTCCGATGTTCGCTTCTTTCTCAAAAACCCTACACGTCTTCGTCCCGAATTCGCTTCTCGCAATCGATTTTGGTGCGTTTTCTGCGATTCCGATATCGACGAGCTCGGTAGTGAATTTGCTTGGTAATGTACGAATTCATTTTTCGTTTTGAATTTTGTGTTTGTTTTTTGTAAATTTAGGGTGTAGGTGTTGTTTTCGATTTTTCAGTTGTAATTCGATTAATCATCTGGCGGGTGAGGATCATTTGAAGAGTTTGAAGCATTTTCTATGGAAATATGGAGGTGGAATGGATCGAGTTGATTCTTTTCGGGTTTCTCAAGCTGATGTAGTTAAGGTAATCAAGAGCCATTTTTAATGAACTTTTGGTGCTTTTTTATGTTTATGTGCTGTGGATTTATGATCTATTCATACATTGAAGTTTTTCAAAGAGTGTATATTTATATACATACATACATATATATATATATACATGCATACATATATATACATACATGCATACATATATATACATACATGCATACATATATATATATACATACATACATACATATATATATATATATATATATATATATATATATATATGTGAAGAAAATAATACCACTATCAATTCACAAAACCATTTGTAGAAGCTCCAAAAACAAATTTCAGATAGTGACTGTAAATGAATAATCACATAACCCCTCGAATTCAGATGGGTTGAGTGTAATTATTGGTCTACCAACAGTATTGTGCTTGAGTACTGCCCTTTTCCATTAGCAATGAGCATCAATTTACAGTACTTTTGGACTAATCAGGTGAGTATATTGCCCATGGATACAGCAAACAATATCTATCCCAAGACCATGACCCTCCATTTTCTGCTTCAGAAGGTTCAATTTCACATTCTTGACATCAACTTCAAAACCAATAAAAATTGTTAATCATTACGCATCCAGCTACCCAGAATGTCTATACATGAATGGCACAATTTTGAAATTCACAAACCCCAATTTATGATCTATTCTATTCATTCCAATATCAGCTGCCCAATACAATATCCGGCAGGATCTTAATATCAGTTAGGTGTTCTTTTTTTTCCCCCTTTTTTTTTGGGGGGGGGGGAGGGAGGTGTTTACTTTATTTCCATACTTAGTCCTATGTGGAATTTAAGATTTTTTCTAATCATTTGCAAACTGGTTTCTTTGGATTTTTATTAATTTCTCAATGGTCATTTTATTTGTTTGCAGTGGGAAAAGAGGTGCACACTACTGAAGAATCAGGACATTGAAGGATCTCATGGACCTGTGAATGATATCCAAAATAAACTCATCAATGATGACATACATGATTTTGTGAAAACAAATGTTGACCGTGTAGAACATATTTTTTCCCATGATGTTTTGCCTTTACAATACTATACAAATGAGAGATCTCAGGTATCAGAACCAGATTTTTCTGATGTTGGATGTCATTCTCATCAACATCATGTGGATTCTACTGTGCATGCAATTCCATATTCCAACATGGGTTCATGGGGATTGCAGAATCTGACTGGTATGATTATTTTACACTTTTTCGTAAGACATTTGTTACTATTTTACTTTCCCTTGTTATCTTGTTGATTGCGTGGTGCCTATTATATGGACTAGATTATGGAGTGGGTGGACATTCTTTCATTGGTAATGGTGCAAAAAGCTGGGTCAATCGAGGTGCCAGTAATGAATGGGTAACTTTGCACATCTTTGATCTGTTTCTTCCTCTGTCTCAATTTTCCTTTTATCATGTCGGCTCATCTTCCTTTTACCTAGCTAGTATTTGTTCTTTGTCAAATACTTGTGTGTACCTATGATTTTTATACATTTAGATTCTTCTTGATTATGAAGGATGGCTATGCGTAACAACAGATTTGTGGAAGGGCCAAGAGGACTCCTGGCAGTCCCCCGCTCAAAGTTCTTTAAATTGTCCTAATTGATTTTGCTATTCTATATCTCATTAGTGTCATTGCTGTTCCAATATGCATTAGGTTTAAGTACCATAGGGCAGCTGTTCTGCAAGGACTCAAACCTTTGTGATTGTTGAAGTTTATGCAATCTAGTTTGCAAAGCAAAACTTACCATGTGGCTTCTGTTGCCTTGTGTTAATCCATTGACAATTAGATGTATGCTTGCCTTTGTATCTTTACTCTGTGGTGATTAATGTCCTCATCCAGGTTGTTGGTCTTTAGATTGTTGGCAAAAAATTATGTACAAATGTGATGTGATGTTTGATTTCATGCTAGTGAATGTCATTGTAATTCTATTTCTGTTGATGCTGGTATTTTTTTTTGTTTTTTTTTTCTGTTTTTGAACCTTAGAACTTTCTGGTGTATTCTCTCTCAAGTATTAAAAAAATGTCAGACCTGAATGTCTGGACAGGCCATTGACTGTTATTTAATCTGGTTGATTTAAGGCTACTGATGTGTAACCATTCTAGCATCCTTGCTCCTTCAGCATAGATTGTATGTGTTTGACATCAGGTTCAAAAGAAACATGAATTTAGAATAAAGGACTGTGGCCTATAAAAAATTGCTTCTTCTAGTGTCATTTCTTCCTTGGCTTGTGCTGGATGTGTTTGACATCAAGCTTTAAAAGAAGGTATGAATTTATTTCAATGAAACAAAATTCATCTCTGAGAAGCTCTCTGGACTGTGTTCTATGCCTTGCTATGATCTCATCTGTGCTTAAGAAGATACAAAAGTTGCTATTGGTGATTTGGGAGGACTAAAACTATATATTTGTTTCTTTGTGGAGAGGTGTGCTGAATTATCATCCTTTCAAGTAATTATAATCTCGATCTGCTGGTTGTCATTGCAGCAAACAATGACATTCTTATTTTGGTGTCATGTCTAAAGAACCAAACGAAGGTGAATCTGCAATATTAATCTTTTTTGAGAAATTCTCTACCTAATAGAGTAACTTAGAGCTTCAATTGGTGCATCTGTTTAACTCATCAGATTTTGCTACCATCTCAAGAAATCTGTGATTAGTGCTTCAGATGGATTCCTGTTCCCTGCCACAACAACCTCAATTGTTCTAATAGGGAGCAAGAACATCCGGCATATCTGGCACTTTTTGCTGGACAATGAGGTTCATTTTATACAGACTGTTCCAATATTTGTGGTTTTTGTGTGTTTTGGATAATAACCAGTTAAGTTGTGTGCTTTCTCCTTGCTGCTAATCGTCTTCTGGCTTCTGGGTGGCATTAGATTTTTTTCCCCAGTGTTTGCCTCATGTCTTGTTAAATTGTGGGATTTAAACTTGTTTTGACATGTCTTCATAAAGCTTAAAAAAAGGGGGGGCAAGCCCTAACGATGACAACAACAACAACCATGTGATGCTTCTGTTTTATTTGTGCCAGGTACATGAACATGAAAGGATGGACATTGCACAGGCCACCTCTCAGGGTAGTCAACATTGACCACTTCAATCTGATTCCATTTGTCAGACATGTTTGCCAAGGGCTAGCATGATGCCATCAGTGCGGTTCTGTGGGATCACTCCTGCTTATTGAAGTTTTGGGCTTTGATGCTCTAAAACTTAGATAAACTTGGTGATTTATATGCAGAACATGATAGCTGAATTGATATTATTAATCAAGATATCTCATTTCACTATTCTTGGCCTTCAGGTTTGCAGAACCTCACTCATATTTCTCTCCCAAGTCGAGAGGCTAATGGAAACGTGCATACAGGAGCACCTCCTCCTTGGTTAGAAGCAATTGAAGTGAATCAACTAAATACTCTTGTGAACCCTGGATCAGGAATAAAAAGGCTCGACACTTATCTTAGCAAGTCACAGAAATCGCAGAAATTGAATTCAAAGCGGGTTGGAGCTGCTTGGGCTGAGAGACGAAAACTTGAATTGGAAATGGAGAAGAGGGGAGAGATTGTCTCTACATGTGGCGATGATTGGCTTCCTAATTTTGGGAGAGTTTGGCAATCTGGCACTCGAAAGGAATCCCGAAAAGAGTTCGAGAAGGAGAAGCAAAAAGATATCCACGTTGCTGACCAATCTGAGGTTTCAATTGAAATTCAGCCGTACATCAGCAAAAGAATGGTAAGATCTTTGTTCCCTATTTATCATATGTAGCTGTTAGATGGAAATTATTTCACTAGGTTCATTATTCAACAAGGTTATTCTTTTACCATTGTTGACACCTGAGTTGCCGACCCCAAATATTGGGATTAAGGCTCAGTTTTTTGCTGCTGCTGTTGTTGTTGTTGTTGACACCTGAGTTAGTGGTTCTTCTTGTGAGTAAATCAGTAATGATGCACTTATTGATATTGGGATCTTATGATCACTGAACTAGTATATTTTTCTTGGGCCTTTTTGATGTCAACAAGAGGAATGCAGTTTGTGTGTAAAATTATTACTTGCTTGCCTGTGGAAGTGTCTGCCTGTTCTTTTTGTGCACCTGTTCCTTCACAAAGTTGATTTAGGGAATTGGTGTGGTGTTTAACATTTAAGTAATTATTCCTGGGCTGCAATGGGTTAACTGGGATGCTTTGGTGTCTGCATTTTGTTTCTAAATTAGCTGTCTTTTATCAGAAATAGACCTGCTTTAATGGGATGCATGCTTATAGTTTTGATGTGTTAATATAACTTTTGACATGGGAATTGTTGCAGAGTGAAATGTTATGGTAGATCATTTCTTTCCTCCTATCTGGAGTTACATGAACGTAGTGTTATGCATTTGCGCTTCCTCTTTATCCTTGCAGCGCAGAGACACAGGTGGATAAAGGTTTTGACACTTTCTCATCTCTTGAATGCACTATGCGGCGCCGTCTACCTCACTTTGGAGATTTATCCAGGCCAATTCAATGGAAAGAAGAGCAGAGAGTAAATTGTAATCAATGTGCCTTGTGGTTGCACCAAGCACCAGTTGCCAAGTCATGTTAGAAATTTATGCTGTCAAGTGCTTGCTCATACTGGTATGTGATAAATGTAAGGAACCTACAAGCTTTTGGTGCTTTTGTTAATGCCAACAGAATATGAAGATGTTAACCTAATAAAATCTTTTCAGTTTCTTCTGGCATAGTGTTAAATTGTTTTGAGATTATCTAACTTTTGTGAACTTATCTTTGAATTGCAAACTCTTAAACGGTTTTTGTTATATAAAATATATGACATCTATTTTCTTGGTTCATGCCTTTCTGGTGAGCTGCATGGAGTTTGATGAATTCTATATTGTATTTTGGGGTGGCAATTCTTGTTCATGTGTCATGCTTATCTTGCATTAAAGACTTAAAAAGTATAACAAATTATGGGTCTACATGGTGAGTTTTTCATCTGAAAAAACACGAGATGTTTCTTATTCTTATAACCTGACACTATAACACTTTTAATAAATGTGTGATGTTAAACAACTACATTGTAAAAAGATTAAATTGTTTTAAAAATATGATAGGATAATATACAGAAAAACACCATGTATTTGGTGGATAGAAGATAAGTGAGTTTACTTAATGGTTTGAAATAAATAGGTTATGTCTAGTGAGTCTAGTAGCAGATCACTAAACTGTCTTAACCATGATCTTAAGTTTGAGTCTTGGCAATGGAAAAACAGGCATCGGGAGAGTCAACCCCTAAATTGGACCCCACAATTGTTAAAACCAGATTAGTCGGGTTTATGGATACTAGTGGTCAAGTACCCAAAAAAAGAAAAAAAAAAAAAAAGTTGTGTCCTGAAAATTTGTTTGGTTCCTGAATGTGTCAACAACATGACATCATTAGGTAAACGTTTTATTTTGTACTGAAACAACATGATTTTACTGTACTCTTAATTATGTTGACACGATTTTGACACATACACTACTAGGATTCAGTAGTTGTGTATCCAGTTCAGATTGAGTTCTCTCGCCATGCCCCATTTAGCTAGCCTAGCTATATCTCTGAGGAAAGAATGTTGCTGTTACTCCATTTGTATTGCTTTGTTGGGCAGAACTTTGTGGAATTTTGTTTGCCCACAATCTTAAGATCCCATCCCACAATTTCCCTCTAGAAGAAACTAGGTTCTCATACCAAAAAGAACGCCCAAGAATACCACTTTTCAATGGTTTGATGTACATTGTGTACCACTACATCTGTGATATTTCCAGCTCTGCAATTATACTGGCATTGTATATTGTAGCTATTCTACCGGGTGCCTCTGGATTGTCACTGCAAGGTCCATCTACCACCACCACATCCAATTTGTGCTCATAAACTTCTTTTGGTAGCTTCATCAATGCCAGCTTGCAAGTGGAGAACTCAAGCTTCATAGTGGGCGTGCAAGCAGCATCTCGCCGTGCTTGCTTCAGCTGCTTGTATGCTTCTCTGGCAGGTATTTGATGTTCAACCTTGTATATTCTGGTGTTATTTGAATTTGAACTGATTGTACTCATCTTGTTAGGGTCATCCTTAAAAAATATTGTGATGCCCACCTGCATTAACTTCTGAGAGCTGAAGATATTGAGGTTCTAAACCAAAAAACAAGAATATTGCAGGGAGACCGTGGAGGGATGAGATCTAAAAGTAGTTTAATTTTCTTTGCGGTGAGGATGGAGCTATTGATAGAGGAGACTGATCGACTTGAAGAGCTATTGGCAGAGGCAGCTAAATGGACCTTCCTGCAAGTTGGAGATGAGGAGTTGCATGTCTTCAGTTGAGTTGCAGGAAAAATGGAGAAATGAGTCGATGAAAATGGAATGCTGGTGGTGGTTTTGGAGAAATCTGAAGATTGAGAGACTTGCAAAAATGAAAGCAACAATCGGTATGAGTTTCTTTTTGTTAATCTTCATCTTCTTTTTCCTGCGTCAATATTTGTGGTTCAGAGATACGGTAAGCTGTGATTTTTGTGGAGACTCGAGGAAGGAATCTCGTCACCCTTGTCTCTAAAGGTTGGCAAAATGTTAATTCTGGTGGCATTTTCTTTTGTCAGACTTAACGGAACTCCCACAGCAACCTTAATATTTTTCATAACTCTCACAGCTCAGTGGTGGCGGCGTTCTTGATCCTTTTTGGTTGTCCAATAGAAATTGTTTAGTGAGTAAGAAGGCATGATTTTGCTTCAGTACTCTCTTCAACTGCTATTGTGATCAAAATGCAGACCGGTATGCCTGGCAGGACTCTTTATGAATAATTCGTTATGCTTAATTATCTGTTAGATTATGTTTGGTGAATCGGAATGGAGTTGAACGATTGGTATCTAATGTCAGTAATTTCCAATTTTAATGGGGAAGAAACTGAATTTAACTGTTTGGTGCGTGTTGCTTTGTATTGTATCTTAGTTTTGTTTGTGATTCTTTTGGTTTCTTAGCGTAGGATGGTGTTTATATGGTTCGAGTACATTCGCATGGTGGGCTTTGGGTTGCATTCTGCTGGGCCTGGCCTGGGCCCAACATATGAAATCACATCTAGGCCCATTTGAAATCACTTTTTTTTTTATTGGTTGTATAAGGATTTGAACCTGAAATCACCATGTTAAGGAGGGGGGTTTATTCCAGTAGGCTGTCCCCTTGAGGACATTTGAGATCACATTACAAACATCTAATGTAGATTAACATAAGCTTTGTGGTTAGCTTAAAAAGTTGCAGGGTCATCCAACATATGAAGAGCTTGAAGGTATCAAAAACCTAATCGGATTTACCTCAAAATTTGCTGAGAAACTTTGAAATTGCTTTAAGGTCTACTTCATATTACTAACAACTTTCGTGTCTGAAGAAGTAAGAGCAGCAGTGACCTCCTGAGGAGAGTGATCAATTCCCTTCTGCTCAACCTGAACAAGATTCATAAAGAACATGAATTGTTTGTTAAATATGTTAACCTATAAAATATTTTAAAAACTGAAAAAAATTACCTTCAACTTTCATCATGATCTACTGCTATCTCAGAGATCAAGCTGCCATCATCAACGTAAACACGAAGCTCAAAATTAGCTTCTTGTTTAAAATGGAACCCCTCGACGCCAGTGAGAAAGCACTGCAAAAAATGACCAATTCCTTTCTGTTTCAAATAATGGGATGGTAGAGGAACCATTTGTATTTGAATTGCTGAACTACAAGGAAAAAGGGAATACCTTGATCTTTCCTTGAACTGAAGTCCTTTCCTTCTTCTCTGCAGCCCATCTGCTGGTGATGAATTCACAAATTTATTAATGTTGGTATTTACATATTGCCTAACTATGACATGTGATATTCCTTCCGTTAGGCTGTTTCGGGTATCGTCATGGACATTGGGTTGGATAAAATGTGGCTCTAAAAACTAAGTTTATGAAATCTCACCATTTTTGGAAACAGAGACTTGGAGGCAAGTGAAAATGCCTGACATGGCAAAGACTTCAAAAGGTGAAATAGTATATGTGAAGTAGAAGGTACTTTATTGTTTGGCTTAGTAAGGGGAAGGCTAAAATCTACCCCCTTCTAAATATAATATTAGTATATTATAAAATATTTAATTTGAAATATAAAATAAAATATATACCATAAGATATTAAGAAACTAATGTTGAATGGGTAGAGGGAACCAACGTAGCTACCCCCTTCAGCCATAGACATTTGTTTTTGACTCACCAGGATTTAGAAAGCATTAGATGTTTCTTAAATAGAAACAAATTCTATTAGTGAATCCACTATTATTTTCTTTCTATTTATTCTTTTTTTTTTTCCTTTTCAGTTTTGATTTGGAATTAGAAACTTCATGTTTGATTTAAATTAGAATTCGTAGATAAGTATTGCCACGATGAAGATCCAACTTTAGTCAAATAGAAGTTACCAAATAAACCCAATTTTTGTCGAAATAGAAGTTACTAAATAACCATAATCTATGCATACATATAGACATACCGGGACAAACTTTTGTTCATGTCAAGAGAGAGAGAGAGAAAGAGAGGAGAGAGAGAACATGTCTACTATCTTTGGTGGAGAAGACTTAAATGTTCCACTGGGGTTTAGATTCTATCCAACCAATAAAGAGCTTATTTTTTTCTTACAGAGGAAGGTCAATGGTGAGCCTTTGCCACCCAACAAGATCATTGAAGCCAATGTCTATGAGTTCAACCCACAAATCCTAATAGGTTTCTCATCTTATTCTCAAATCATGATTTTTCTTTGTTTTTTTTTTTTTCCCAATTCTTGTTTCTTCTTTTTTTTTTTTAATTCCATACTATTATAGTGATTTTTTTTTTTTTTAATTAGGAAAATCATTGTTGTCAACATCTAGTAGTATTTGCTTCTGCAATTCAATGAAGATGAACTAACCTTGATTAAATTTTTGACATCACAGAAAAATACAAACATGTATGGGAAAAAGAATGGTACTTTTTCTCACCAAGAATGAAAAAATATATGAACGGAATGCGACCAAACCGTGCAGCAGGAGATGGATATTGGAAGGCAACAGGAAGTGAGAGTTCCATTATGGAAAGAGGAAGAGAGATTGGATTAAAACAATCCTTGGTATTTTATGTCGGGAAATCTCCATCAGGAATAAAGACCAATTGGATTATGCATGAATTTAGACTTTCACAAACCCCTTCCAGACCTTCAACTACTTCCGATCCAATGATGGTACATTTATTTTACCCTATTTATTTTTCTGATTTGTCATACTGCATGGGTTTTCTCAGGATGAATACCCAATTCATGCTCGATTTAAGCTAAGTTCATCGTAATTCTTGTTTGATTAACCAGTTGATTGTTTTGATTGCAGTTGGATGAGCACGTTTTGTATAAAATCTATAACAAAACTGGACAAAATAAGAATGAGGAAGACGAAGGAGGAGTTGAGGATGATGTTCATAATGAGCTGCTTGAGGTCATGAATGGAAACGAACCTACGGCACTTGAAGGCGGTGATGTCATCGGCGACGACAACTCAATTGCTGTCAATCTCGCAAATCAAAGTAGTAATGGGCAATTTTGGAGTTACAATAGTCACCAACCTAGCACCTATGGACAGAATTTTTATGATCAGTTTAATACCTCTTACGACATTGGTGATGCTGCCACACGAATATACAATGACGAATCCATTATCAACTCTACAAATCAAACTACTAATGGCCAATTTCAAAGTCACACTCATGACCCGGTTAGCACATTTTACAATTTTGGTGATTTTTCCAGGCAAGGGGTGCAAGAATACAATGACAGCATGACGATGGACTCGGCAAATCAAATTGTTGATGGACTACTTCAAGGATACTACGGTGATCACCAATCTCATTTTCATGACCAGTCTGGACACTCTATTGATGAGCTATTTCAGAGCAACTATATCGATTACCAAATTCATATTCATGATCAGACTAGCCATATCAGCGAGATGTAGGAGGGTGGAGGTTAAAGTATTAGGAAAAGGGATTTTATTGTTTCTTTCTTTTTCTAGTACATTGTGGGTTAGGTAACTTATTGTGTTCATATGTTTATTGTTAGATTTTATTTATGATTTTTATTTTAACTAATTTGAATTTGATATATGATGTTTTTTCTTGTAATTAATGACTGTAGAAAATTGATTTCTCATTTGTAATATTTAATTAAAATTTGTTATTTCTTTATTTTCATAATTCAAGAAATTTTTTTTCAGAAAACTTAGGAGCAAATTCTTCTTTGCAAAGCATAAAAGTCTCCAAAAGTCATAAGGGCCTGAAATATTCATTATTTATTAATATTATTTACTCAAAAGGGTGTGTTTGAAAAAAGGAGTGTAAATTCAATTGAAATTGGATAGATAAATTATCGATATAATAATACTTTTAATTTCTTTGTTAGAGAAAAATAACTTCAATTGCAATATTTTATATTTTTTTCTTTAATTATAAAGTATTATTAATAAAATGAGATAAAATGGTTGTGGTGTAAGTCAAGGACAAATCCAGAAGTTCAGGTTTCTTGAGGGGCCAATATGATATTTCTCAATTGTACAGACTAGAGAGAGAGAGAGAGAGAGAGAGAGAGAGAGAAACGAGATAAAATGGTTGTAGTGCAAGTCAGACAAATCCAGAAAGTACAGGTTTCTTGAGGGGCCAATATGACATTTCTCAATTGTACAGACTACAGAGAGAGTGAGAGAGAGAGAGAGAGGAGGCAATATTGGAACCAAAAAAAAAAAAAAGAGGAGGCAATATCCAGTTTGGGCTTGAGAGTGGGCTCTTTAGATACCGGGCTCAACCTGGACACTGGAATGCACCCTGTTGGAAGCCATTAATTAACCAACAAAGAATCTGCACATACATTCACACCATTCAACAGGCGTTTCCTGCTAAATTACACTACCAACCAATTTCACATAAGACTAAGTTACACTTTGCATCTTCTGGTGTAAATTTGGTTACACTTTGCATCAAGTTAGCAGTCATTTAACGTTATATTGAATACTCCCCCTACCCTATTAGTGCTAGCTCATATTTGTTACTTCTAATTCACAAACATATGCCACAGTTGAAAGAGCCGACTAAGAGAAGATTGTATTCCACCGATAAACATTTGGCCCATTGGGAAGACGCTAGATCCTTAACCATGACTCGGGTTCAAATCTTGTGAATAAAAAAAATACCTTGAGATAACTCTTCTCATAGAGGGTCCGACAGTAGTTTAAACCATGTTAATCGAAATATAATTTTAGATACCGGTTGGTCAAGTAAAAAACAAATGGGGTTTTTATTCCTATCTCAGGTAAAATAAAAGGCAAAGTGATTGCCATTAAGAATTCAAAAATGTCACATTAGTCACTTAAACTACACTACCCAGACACCATCGCAAACCCAATTTCTCTCTTTTGTTTACTTGGGAGGCAATAGCAATTCTTCACTTGGGTTTTTTCACTGATTTCCTTTTCACACAACTCATTCTTATGCTATTGTCAGAGAGAGTCAAAGCAGAACTTACGGATAATAGATGATATCATTAAGCTTAAGCCTTTGCCTCTGTACATAACGTACGGTGAAATAAACATCCACTTATCCAATAACCAGCAATAAATGTTAATATTGCGAGTGAATTAGGTATTACACAAAAAATAGTTTATTTCTAGAACCCCAAACAATACGCAGAGAAATCAAGAATATCCAATTGCAGAGTATTTACAATACAAGTTCCATTTTTCTCCTCCAAATCACAAGGAGCAGCAATGAGAAATGAGGATTGAAGGTAAAGGATTTCTACATATGATAATTATTTCAGCCACAAATTTAATCCCTGCAATACAGTCAGACAACAGGTATTTGGTATATAACCGAACGTTTTCTTTTTGAAGAATTAGCAAGTTTACAATGACTAAATAAGTTGCCATTAGAAGCTCCAAGTCCTTTCTCTAAGCCCTGGACGCACACCCTCTTACCAAGTTCTGAGCATATTAAAAATTTCTCCCTATGGTTCCCAGTCGGTAGTCAACAAATGTCCTCAAAAGATTTCACTATCAGTTCTAAATTTAATAGAATATTAGGTGATATTTTACCTCACGAATGAAAAGTCTGTTTCCATTTCACAAATTTCATTGATAATGATATTCTATTCCATTCCTTGTTCAGATTGATGGAGGCAAAATGATGCTAGATCTAGTTCCTCTGAACCAGGGTTAACCTTAAACCCTCAGACTGCACGGAGGAGCAGCCTCAACCTTTAGAAAGAATTATCTCAACCATGGTTAATGTTAAAAAATAAAAAATAAAAAAAAGAGTGAGAGAGAGAAAAGGGAACACAAATGGCAGAGGTTCATACCAGTTGATTGTATCTTATAGCACAACATTGCTGTTGTCATTGTCGGCGTATTTTTGTTTTGCTGCAAGACCTTTTGATAATTAAACCTAATTAAGCTCCACATCTGCACCTAGTTCTAGCAAGTTTGGTTGTTCTTTTTTTACATCTCAAAGTTGTCTTCTCCACCAGATCTTTCTCATACTATCTCTTTACACTTCATCGATTTCTTTAATATCCCAAATTAGATCCATTTATGAGAAAAGAGGGACTGAGTTTGGCTCATTCACTACCAACTCTATCCTCTCTCTTTCTTCATCCTCATCTTTTCTTACCTATATCTCTCTGATATTTCTGCTCAAATTTACTTCTGGAGCAAGCATTCCAATCCAACGTGGCTCACATCTTGAAATGATCATCCAAAACTTTTCCCTCAATTTATATCCTCTCAGATCTAGTTGATCAGCCACAAACCAAACTTCCTGCTTAAGAAAAGTTGGAAAGCTAGCCTGGATGGGGCAAAATGCTGAAGAAAACATGGTCCTACAAACAGAATCTAAGGTAAGTACTAATAACTTGAGAAGTTCTTTTATGTTTGCAGAGCTCTGCAGCCATAACCCAGTAGCTCTAACCCAAAAGGAAAAAAAAATGCTAATAAATCATGAATGAATCAGGCCTCTATGGATGGTGAACATAAAAAGTCTCTTCTTAAATCATTAAGTAAGCCACCAGTACCAAATAGCAGACCAAGCAGCATGGTTGTCAAGGTACAATTCTGAATTCAGATTTGCCTTCTATTTATATTTCAGTTTTTCTATAAGCTTCTACTCCTGATTTTGAGATCTAATATTTGTCTATGCCCGGGATGAAACAGAAAGCACATACCGTGATCCCACCTCATCTAATAGCAGAAGCCATATCAACACTCCATGGCCTTGACCTCAGGTGGTCAGGCCCAATCACACCAAGTGAGATGCAATATGTTGAACAGTACGTCTTGGCGAAGTACCCACAGTATTCTAATGGTCTTGTTGAAGAAGGAACAAAGGAAGACCTCTATAATATAATCCATGAGTCTTCAGAGCCCACACCTGATGACAAGAGGTGCTTTTAGAGACTCATCCACACCATCCTTTGGAAGTAATCTACCTGATCTCCAAAAAACACCATTGAAGCCCTCAAGATTGCTTGACATATTATCCAAAAAGTTATCCTTTCCTGGGAGCTTTATCTCCACTCCTGAAGTCCAAGCTCAAAATAAAGTCCTAAAGCATTGTGGGTTACCCAATGATGAGTATCTTATTCTCTTTACTCCCAACTATAAGGATGCTATGATGCTAGTAGGGGAAAGCTACCCTTTTTTAGGGGAAACTGTTACATGAGTGCTATTGGGGAAGAAGTGGATTGTACAAGAGAATTTGCAAGTTATAAGGAATCAAAGGTAATCTTGGCACCAGAGACTTGGTTGGATTTAAGGATCAAGGGGTCACTGCTTAGTCAATACTTTAGAAGAAAGTGTAAGCATACTCAAAAGGGATTGTTCTCATATCCAGCCGAAGTGAATGGCACGTGTTACTTAATGCATTGGGTATCAGAAGCCCATCGGAACTCGTGGCATGTTCTACTTGATGCAACAGCACTAGTTGTTGGGGAGGATCGGCTGAACCTATCACTCCACCGACCTAACTTCTTATTGTGCAGTATTGACAATACTCATGCTCATCCCTCAAGGATTACTTGTCTTTTAGTCAGGGGAAAATCCTTCGAAACTACAACCTCAAGTTAAGTCCACATGTAAGAACAGGTATCATATAGAAATATAGAATGTCTGTGCTCATTGATGCACTTTTTCCTCTGAACTCGGAAACGACTTTTTCACTTAAATTCTAATCTTCCCAAACCTAGATTCCCAAATAACAAGGATCATATAATGGATGCAAATCTCAAGCGTGATTTCTGTCATTCCCTAAGGTTAAGAACACTTTTTGAATTACATGAAAGGATATGAACTTTCTGCCAACTTAAAAGGCAAAGCACCATCACACATTTCCAAGTGACCCAAACTATGAGAGTCCATAATGGTATTTCTGCAAAATTTCTAAAAGGTCCATCTGCAACTCACCTTCTACAGGATGTACCATAAATGTTTGCACTATTTTTGAATAAGGGAGTAAAAACTTCCTCTCGGAAGTGCATTGCATCCAAATTAAACATGTCTGCAGCCAGCTAGCTTCAATGAGTTTTTTACAAGATTGCACATGGAAGTTAGATTACCTTTGGTTAATAAGGTATGGTTGTTGAAAAGTGATTCCAACCCTCTAGCTGCTTAACCCATCTAAATGGATAACAATCAGAATTCAGAGTGTTCTACCAAAAGCAGCAAAATGCTTTTCAGGATTTCTCAAATAGAAATATCACACTCGGTCAAAAATCAAGACTCCTAAAGAGACCAGAGAATACTCTTCCACCAAAGGCGTTCACTTATCAAGAAAACAAACATGGTCATTTTAGAGCTCCACTTATCCAAATTCATCGGGCATCATTCCCCAGGCAATAGTCTTAACCAACTTGTCCCAACAAAGAAGAATTGCAGATAATGACTTGGACTTGGACTCCATCAGGAAAGCAATAGATTCAATGGTATTAACACAAATCTACAGATCGTAGGCAGGAATCATTATCAAATCAATGGCTTATAGACCAGAAATCGACTATTCCTAACATGGTTTTAACATGGAATCTCATGTAGAGTTTGGTGTGCTTGAAGCCCACCAATCATTAAGAAGACATCACTGAAACTAGGTGGACTTCCATGGCTATTCCGACAGATGGCACATTACTACCTTTTTAAGCCTGCGTTGCTCCAATAAAGAGCAACACTTTCAGACCATGGAGACTTCTGTAAAGAGTGGCATTCTCTAATGCCTAAGAAAGGAAGATACGCCAGACTAGGGAGTATGAGCTCCTACTTATCATCATTGCAGTTTGAGAAGACTGATACAGACACATTTGCACATACAAACATCAATCTAAGTTTCAAAATTCTGTACAAAATTTTATTCCATTGTGCAGTAAGCAAAAGAAATAGAAGCATATGGCTTGAATCGTGAAATAAGAAAAAGAAATAGGAGATCTTTATTTCATTAACATCAGAAACATATATACAATACTCATCTCATTCAGCTCATTTGTGTGTTCTGTCGAATTTTATGCCATTATACCCTCGAGTCCAAAATCTACAATTTGTCCTCTTCTTTCAATTTGTCTATCGTATTTGTGATGCTATCAGATAAACCAAAATCCTAAACAATTCTCCATCATTGAGTTAATAGAACTGCCTGTACCCTCTCAAAAGTAAGCACACACTAGCCACTTCTGCCATTCCTGGTGTTAAACATCTCATATGACATGGCCCAAAAGACAACAAACTCCAAGCCTAGACTAAACTTAAACATTTAGAAAGAACAAATGACTATTTAGAAAATTCAAGCAAGGGCATATTTCCTCTCAGGAAGCCCATTGGTCTAAACCTGCCCATTTCTTATGGAGGGGCATCATTTCTATTTCCACATAAGAAAAAAGAAGCTCAAGCAGAGAAACTCTAAAAGTGAACCCAGTATTTTGGGGTCTATCACGTGATGCAGACTTGCCCTGAAAGCAGGGAGGCTGCAGTCATGGTTTGAACCCATGACCTTCAGGACATTGACTTATAATAGGCCAATCTCACCCTCAAATGTAGAGGAACTCTCGTAGAAGAGATACAGGTTTCAAACTAGTAGAAACCATCATGCTAAACTACAAGAAACCAAAACTGAATTAAAAAGTTATATTAGGATGAGAAATTTGTTTCCCATAAAAGTGTGACAGATTATCTAGAACCCATCCAAAACCGAAAACTGATGTGAAACTACAAAAGAAGCATATCCGATAGTCACGATCTTGCAGAAGGGAAAGGGGCGAGGGATTTTCTAAACGGCACAAATTGTTACAATATATGTCTTTCAGATTGAATCCATTTTACTGGTTAAAAAATATAAGTATTTTAAGATTGATCACACAGCACAAGGTCACTTTGGCATAGCTATGGAATAATCTCTTGTAAACCTATTGCTAATAGCCTGCTACAAGAAAAAAGTCCAACAAAGGCAACAAAGTAACACTATGCTATCTTTAATTTGTCATCTTGCACAGTCAATTGCAAAGTCTTTTTTTGTCAATTGGGAACAAACTCTTTGATGTTTTTGAAAAAGACTAAGTTTTTTAACTCAAGTTTAAGCAACTTGGAACGGAAACAGAAGCAACAACATAACGCCATGCTAAATTGTTAGCAGTAATTTGGTGTAGCATGCTGCATTTTGAAAGAGTGAAACAATCTCTTCAACTGGAAGGGTGCGCTAGGCAATCGCCAATCAAAAACAGAAAACAGAAATGAAAACACAAACCAAACAAAAAACAAACCTTGTAAAAAGGTGTCATTGTTGGCATCTAGACAGCTGCAAAGCTTCATCAGTTCTAAATTTGGTGTAGCGTGCTGCATTTTAAAAAAGTGAAAGAATCTCTTCAACTTTTGGAAGGGTTTGTTAGTTAAAAGAAAAAAGAAACTTGTAAAGGATGTCACTGTTGGCATCTAGACAGCTGCAAAGTCTTATTTGTCTAATCTTACTCTTGCTATTAAAAATTTAAAAAAAGGGTTCACAAAGCAAGTCCTTTTCTTTTAACTCAAGTAGAGCCATTTTGACCCGGTGATTACCGTCGAGACTGGAAGCTCTTTGACTCTTTGGCTGCAACCAATTTCCTCTTAACATCTTCATTAACATTACACTTTCATTTATTTAGTTTAGTTACCTTCTTCAAGCAGAACCCCCTCCCCCCCCAAGGGCAAAAGGAAGGGATATGCTATAAGGTCTAATGTCATAGGAAAAAATATTCAAGAAGCCGTAATCCCTTAAGGCCTCAATTGCCTTCCAATTGCCAATCACCACTCTTAACTCTTGAGCACCTTCCTTTTTATACGTCTCATGGCTCCCAAACTTTTTCTTAATAAAAATTATCCTTCCATTGGCAGCATGATGAATCAATGAAAACCACCACCAAAGGATCCATTACAACTTTGCATGCTTGATGGTAATTTAATTTATATTAAGGCAATTGCCAATTAGTTCAAGGTTTTTTTTTCAATTAATAGGAAAAAGGAAAAAAAAAAGATAAAAGAAAGAAAGATAGCATTATACAGAGAAAAATAGTACATAGAACGGCAAAGAGAAAAAGTAGTTATGCAGAAAATTCGTAAATATTAAGATACCCATGCTAAAAGGCGTCAATACCATATCTATTACATGTGTATAGAAGTCTCCATGTTGACATCCTACAAAGTTTGTGAACAACTTCCTTACAAAAACTCCATGCCAGAAGCAACAAGGAAAGTGTAGTATTGTTTATCTCTCACACAATACAAATACTTGCAAATCCAAATTATAATACATAACAAGAAGATAAACAAACAGAAAAACTATATTGCACCAACATTCAAAATGTTGGATGACATTAACCATTCCTGTAGTTACGAGAAATAGGACCTCAGAACCAGAATAAACCAAAATGCCATAAAGGACTTACTTAACAGAGAAAGCCAATTCTAGTCATAGCCTGAAAGTGCAGCGTGGTGCGAGAGGAAATTAAAACCGTGACCTTCCATCACCTTCATTGATTGTATCTGCAAAAGCCCCACCACTGGGGATCATAGGCAGGACATGCTCTTGGTGAGGCACAATCACATCGAGTAAGTATGGCCCAGGTGTATCCAACATCTTCTGAATAGCTTCCCTAAGTTCTTCCTTCTTTGTGACACGGGCAGCTGGTATTCCACATGCTTCAGCAAATTTCAACATATTAGGGAATATCTCAGACTGTTTGGATGGGTTTCCAAGATAGGTGTGTGCTCTATTAGCCTTGTAGAAGCGATCCTCCCACTGAACAACCATACCTAAATGCTGGTTATTCAGCAGCATTATTTTCACTGGAAGATTTTCTACTTTAATAGTTGCTAATTCCTGGACATTCATAATAAAACTCCCATCACCATCAATATCCACCACAACAGCATCTGGCCTGGCAACAACAGCTCCCATGGCAGCAGGTAGGCCAAAACCCATTGCCCCCAATCCACCCGAGGTCAACCACTGTCTAGGTCTCTTATACTTATAAAACTGAGCTGCCCACATCTGGTGCTGCCCAACACCAGTACTTATAATAGCATTTCCATTCGTCAACTCATCAAGAACCTTAATTGCATATTGAGGAGGAATAGCATCTCCAAAAGTCTTAAAAGTCAGTGGGTGTTTCACTTTCTGCTCTTGCAACTCCCGTCTCCAAGCCGAAAAATCAAGTTTAAGCTTATTCCCCTTCTCCTCCAACAGCTTATTCATCCCTTCTAATGCCAGCTTCAAATCTGCACACACTGAAACATGGGGTTGTTTATTCTTCCCAATCTCAGCTGCATCAATATCAATATGAACAATCTTAGCCCGACTAGCAAATGCCTCAAGCTTCCCCGTCACACGGTCATCAAATCGCACTCCAAAAGCCAACAATAAATCACACTTATCCACAGCATAATTAGCATAAACAGTACCATGCATTCCAAGCATTTGGAGAGATAAATCATCATTACACGGATAAGCCCCAAGACCCATCAATGTACTTGCAACGGGAATCCCAGTCAGCTCAACAAACCTCCTTAACTCCTCACTAGAATTCAAGCACCCACCACCCACATATAATACAGGTTTCTTCGTCTCAGAAACCAACCTCACAATCTGTTCTAAATGCTTCTCATCAGGCAATTTAGGCAGCCTGGCTACATAACCTGGCAATCTAATGGGCTGGTTCCAAATAGGTACAACAAGCTGTTGCTGAATATCTTTAGGTATATCAATCAAAACCGGGCCAGGACGGCCAGATGATGCTAAGTAAAATGCTTCACGCACAACCCTAGGAATATCCTCAACATCAAGTACTAAATAATTGTGCTTAGTAATTGACCTAGTTACCTCAACAATTGGGGTTTCCTGAAAAGCATCAGTTCCAATCATTCTACGAGGAACCTGACCTGTGATTGCAACAATTGGAATGCTGTCGAGCATTGCATCGGCGAGTCCACTGACAAGGTTGGTGGCGCCAGGACCGGAAGTCGCAATGCAGACGCCAGGGCGGCCAGAGGCGCGAGCATAGCCCTCGGCGGCGAAAACACCACCTTGTTCATGGCGGGGAAGGACATTGCGAATTCTAGTAGATCGAGTTAGGGCTTGGTGGATTTCCGTTGATGCCCCACCTGGATAGGCGAAGACGGTGGTTACGCCTTCGCGTTCTAGGGCTTCGACGAGGACATCTGACCCTTTTCGCGGTTCGTCAGCCGCAAATCGGGAAACAAAAGTGTCGCTTGTGCTGGCGGGGGCTATGGAAGAGGTTGCGGGGGCCAGAGATTGGGGTCTGGTGATGGCACTGGAGGCTATGCGGAGAGGAGTATGATTTGGAGCATTGGATTTGGCGGGAAAATGGAAAGAGAAATTAGGGTTTATGGGAGGTTTGGGACAGAGGAAAGGTGAAGGATGATGAGAGCATTTGGAGAAGAAAGTAGGGCTTGCTGCTGCTGCATGGGCGGCGGCCATTATTGGCTGCTTGGCTACTTGGCTGCTTCAGAGAGAGAGAATAGAACTGGATCTTAGAAAAACCAAACATGTACGGACCAATCTCTAGGTTTTTTGGCGATAAAACATCTCTCTCTCTCTCTCTCTCTCTCTCTGTCTCTCTCTCACTCACTCTCTACCACTTTCTCTCTCTATCGCCACCACATACATGTCTGGCTGGTTGAGAGATTAGCGGCGGGTCAAACTTTCCTTGCATACGTGTGGTTGTCTTACCAGCTCGCTCGATTAAGAATCTAATATTACTATTTTTCCTTTTATTATTAATTATTTGCTTTGAGAGATTGTTCCTTTGAATTAACTCTGATTTAATTAAAATATAATTTTAAATATCAATAAATTATAATAAAATTTAATTATTATTTTTTTATTTTAATTTTAATTTTAATTCTAATTCTTCAAAGGGTTTGTACCTGGATTTTAATTTTCGGTAACTTTCCCACTTGGGTTAAAGAGCTTTTTTGAGTCTGTAATTGTATTGGTCCTGATAGTGTATGTAGGGCAAGATTGTTCAAGATTTGTTTCTTTTGAGGGTTTGAGAACTTTTTGTGGTTTAGGGTTTTCCTCCCAGGCTGTCCATCAGGGGGCTAGGCTAGGTTGCTCGCTGGTATATTCACCATGTGCATGCGATAAAATTTGAAAGGGGATACATCAAATCATGATTACTTGCCAAGCAATAAAAATGTTCATAAACCAAAAGATAATAAATAAAAATATTTGATTTTTTAATTAAATTTTAAATTCAAAAGTTAAAATAATAAAAAAATTACGTTAAAAAAATTTTCTCAAAATTAAACTCGATAATGCTCAAACTATACAACAACAACAAACTGAATTTTATTTCCAAAATTTGGAGTCAATCATTTGAGAGACAAATTTATAAAAGATAGAAAAAAGAGAAAAACAATAATAAAATATATATATATATATAAATAAATAAAAAGAAAAATAAAATAAGAGAAAAATAAAATAAAAATAAATATATAAGTCAATAGATCAATATCTGAAATATATTGATGCAGATTCTACTACGCATCCATTCCTATCTACAACCATTTCCTCTTCTAAACCCTTAACTTCCATGTCTTTACGGATAATTTGTATCCAAATTTTCAATGGTCTACCTCTACGTCTTACTAGATCTCCTATATTTAAATTATCGATTCTCCTAATCGGTGCATATTTAGGTCTTCTTTACACATGCCGGAACCACCTCAAACGACACTTCGCATCTTATCCACAATTGAACTAACTCCCAACTTGTTACGAATCTCTTCATTTTTAATTCTATCTCTTCTAGTTTTTCCACACATCCACCTAAATATTCTCATTTCTGTTACAGCCATCTTTTGTTATTATTATTGTTTAATAACCTAACACTCAGTATTATACAATAGTGTAGATTTAACCGTGGTTCTATAGAACTTTCCCTTCAGGTGTAATGGCATCATCCGATCGCAAAGATCTCCGGATGCCTTTCTCCATTTCATCCAACCTGTTTGAATCTTATGGTTCACATTTTCATTTATATTGCAATCATTTTGAATAATAGAGTCTAAATATCTAAATCGTTCATTTTTTAGGACATCTTGCCCATCTAATCTAATCGTTTCTTTATCATTCCTATAACTATCACTAAACCTACATCTCATATATTCGGTTTTCGATCTACTCAATCTAAATCCTCTGGATTCTACTGTGAGTCTCCATAACTCTAATTTAGCACTAACATTCTCTCTAATTTCATCAATTAACATTATATTAATCAAAATATAATTTCAGATACCGATCGGTCCAACATAAAAAAAATGCTCGAAAATGGATCATTCAACCATTCCGAATTAGAACCTCAAAATCCAAATTATATTAGGAAAGGGACCAAAGATTGATGTTTCAAATATTGATCTATTCAAAAATTGCAGTAACATTAGTAACATGGTGGGGTGCTTTCAACAATACAAAAATTAAACAATATCCCCCCCCCATCTCCTCCTCTATGATTAACCTCGCTGCTCCCATCCGCTTGAAGTTCCTTTCCCTCACTAACCTGTAATTAAAATCACAAAAGCAGTCAGCCCTCAGTTCAGCAAATAAACTAGTTAATATGTTAAGGGAATTGGTTTCAAAAGCTCCTAGAGCTTTCAACAGCAAGCAACTAAAATGTTAATCTAGCAACAAGCTGATTCATCTAAGCTTTTCCAAAGATGACAAGAACAAAAATAAAACTAATTTATAGTTTCTATTCACTGATTACATACATGACCATTAAAAAAATGCATATATAACCAAGCTCATTCAAATACCCTTTTGTTTGCTACAACATTTCACATGGAGAAGGAACTTGTATCCTCACTAGCTGTCCACATTTCTTATGCCACAGGAACAAAGGCCACCGGTAGCAGACTAATTGCCAATAGGTTACATGATACAAAAAAGGCTATTCTCAATTAAACATCCACAATATTATGGATTATTCATGTTAAACCATGCCAAACATGACAACAAGCTTCACCTCCTTAACAAGAGCCACTTACAAGAATTGAAAATTGAAAATCATCTAAATTGAACCTAATTCGATTTTTAAAAAGCCAACGCCAATGTTTTCAGGAATTGGACTTAGTTGAATATGAATTGCACATACATTTCATCGCCTAAATAATGTGGGACTAGTGCATATAGCTGAAAATAATATAAGTTACTTTTAACACAAAGATCTCTACCAGATGCAAATATTTTATTGGATGCTCCAACTTGACTCATAATAGACAAGGCCATCAATGTTACAACATTCAGGTGCTGACTTTAATGAGAAAATTCCAATTTGCTCATCTAGTAATGTTGATCACTTGGAGGGACGTGCCATTTTATTAAACTATGCATGCTTTTATGGAATTCTCACCCCAAAATAAATGAAAAGCCTAGAACACCATCTTCTCCTCTCATTATCAGTATCCATTTTCTGTTTTTTATTGAAGTTCTTCAATTTAAAATCTAATAGCATAAATATGAGCAATAAAATAGCATACTCATTATCATGTTCATTGTTGGTAACAGAACCAACATCTTTTGACTCAATCCATGACAAAATTACAAACTCAAAATAACATCATCTAGCTATAATATTGCATTTCAAATGGACACTAATACTTTGAAATACGTTTAATTTAAAGATCATCTAGCTCCAATTCATTGTGATTTGGGAAAATTTTCTCAAAATAGCGCTAGTAAGCCCAAAAAAGTTAAAGACCAAGTAACGAGTTCCAATACAATGTAATTTTCTTTTTTCTTTCTTTTTCTTTTTTCTGTCATGCTCATTGGAGAAGCATATCATCAATTCAGTCCTTTTAAATCCCTTGATCCAAATTGAACAAGTCCCAAAAGCCAAAATCTATATCTATTCATAGCTATCTTCCCAAATCATATACAAAATCTATTTTTACCCAAGAAAACTAGACAGCAAAACTCAAAACGACAATCTATAATTTTAAAGGCTGAAGTATGAGTGATGCAATTCTAAAGATGAAACTGCATGCACATCCCTATTCAATTATAGTCTGAGCATGCGGGTTTCCCTTCACTGTCACACCAATCCCCAATTCATATTAATCCCTGGCACCATTGGAGGGTTAGAAATGCATGATCTTCACACTGAAATTGATCTCCAACCTCCATTGGTCGGGAGTAATCTACATACCCCTCAAGAGTCCAATTTTTGTCATTCCAATAATAAAAACACGGAGCTCCCCTATATCAGTGAGAGCTGGGCGAAATAGGAGAGGTGGGGTTACAACTTCTAGTGAGGCATACAACATTTTTGAAATTTCAAGCATCAATTTTTCTAAAAAAATTCCCTCGTGTGCATTCTAATAACCAATTAACTTTTTCCTAATACCCTTACTCTTATCTCATCTATTCCTTCGCCATGGCCACCATTAAATTCACATTTACAGATCGAAGATATATATATATCTATATATACCTAAGCAGCACCAACAATGATGTTGTTGATGGGAATGAAGATCAGCTTGACGAAGAATCCAACGAATCCCATCACGACAAATCCAACCGCCGTACGGAACGCAACCTTGGTGAATTCTGCGCGTATGAAACACCCAAATCAAATCACAGATCAAAAATCCGAAAGAATTCTCACAGATCCAAAACACAGATCGATGAATTTGGAGAACATGAATAGAAATCAAATTACCTTTGCGATCGGGTTTGTGGCAGCGCTTGACGAGACGAATGCTGTCCTTGGCGAACTCTCTGAGTGGATCGACGACGGAATCCAGGGCATCCATTGTGGGTTCCGTTGAATGAGGAAAAACCCTATTCTAAATGAGTAAAATAATAACGAATCAGAGACGCAGAGAGAGGAGAGAGAAAGAGGGGCTTAGAGACAAGGTGATGTATAAAAGCGGGATCGAGATATAGGATTCTCGTAATAAAGCCTAATATTCGATAAACACAAGTATTTTCATAATTTTTATTTAATAAAAAATTTTAAATTTATTTTAAGAATAAAAAATTAAATATCAAGAAAATCTATTATTAAATTAAACCCTATAATATTCAAATCGGATTAATCCTATACAAATGATGGTAGGGCTATTAGCACGTCCCCTTTTGTAGAATCGTCGGATCTAGTTCAATTGTTCCCTCATGTAAGTATATTAATCAGATTTTGTTGATTGCTTTAATAAGAAATATTTTGGTAACTTCGGTTCTTATTCAATCCTTAACGAAAAAATTTGGTGGCACTTCCAATTTTGCCATGCCATATATGTTTGAACTCAGATACCAGTTCTAATTCAATTTCCCCAAATATAGGTATATTCGTCAAATTTTGTCAGTCAAGTTTGAGATAGTTGAAGTGAACAATGGCCCTCGACCATTCAATGCAGGACCAAAACAGTGACCAGATGTTATAAGGACCATCTGCTCACTCGGCCTGTTAAGATGCAGAACAAAGATTTCAAATATGCATCTTTTGCTCATCCATAGTCATCTGCTGATTACATCAAAAGGTCTCATCACCGCGCATAAACAAACCAATGAATAGTCAGCCCAGGTGCTAGATCCTTAATCAATACTTGATTTCAAAAACTTGAAAATGAAAAAACTACGTCAGGAAAAACGTCACTGAATAGAACCTTTACAGATGCTTAAATCAAATTAGTTAAAATATAGTTTCGAATACCGATGGTGAGAGCAAAAAAAAAAAAACACGCCAAGAAAAAGAAGAAAACCGTGCATAAACAAGTACATAGAAGATGTATACCTCTTGACATGAGGATATAATTATATCATTCATTCCATTCAAATGGTTTTCACATTCGACTTCAGAAGTGAACATACAACATCAGTAATGTTAAATGCAGTTCCTTGATAAGATTACTGCGGTACATTAGCTAAATCTTCAATAGTTTCGAAAGGGCCCACTCATTACGTTAAATATCAGTTTTCGATCGGACTTGTTTCATAGACATTTAGAATCAGCAAAGCATCAGCGTAGTACTTGCATAGCTTGATGCAGCCCTACAGCATCCATCCACCAGAGATTTAACTGCAGGAAAAGTCAAGCCAAAGGATCAAATTACACCCCTTTCTATTAGAGTAGATTATAACTGATTTAATTGAGATTATAGCAAAATATATCCATATAGAACTCATGGGAATTTAAAAACAGATGAAAAGCAACTATTCCTTAAATGAGTTACCAACAATTTATTAAAAAAAAAAAATGATTGCAAAACTGGGGCAACAGAGTCGTCAGTGCTGCAGTTGTCAGCTTGCCAATGGCATGTGAATAATGCCGACTGCATTCAACGCTAGCAGAGAGATGATGTTAAGTTGCTCTAAAAATTTCCAAATCGATGTAATAATCTGGAAGCCAACTTCAATGCAGGAAATATATTACCCAGGACAAGAAAAATAATGTGCATAAAAAACATATCTGGGGGGGGGGGGATGAATTTTAATTCAACTAGTTAATTTACCCGCGCTCCACTGCGAATTTTGTTTTCCTTATTGGTATTCATTTTCGCATCAATGAGACTACAATTAAGTAAATTTATATTAATTTCTTTCCAAAGATTTTTGTTGATTAGGCTGTTTTTAAATTTTGTTTTCAAAGCTATGTACCAGGGTCGGAGCAATTGGAGGAGCCCGTGTTATTATTGTCAATTTCATTTCTCCCGAAAATACCATTGTCTAAAATTGTAACCTATTTGGATAATCTTGTTTCAATTTGGTTTTGTGGATTTTTTTTGGTGTTTTAGTTTGCCGGGGGGGGGGGGGGAGAAAGAGAGAGAGAAGAAGAGAAGTATCTTTTACCTATTGTGTTTTTGTTGTTAATATTTTTAAACATAAAGAAAAAAGGATGTTTCCAAGAACAACCAAATCATATTTGAAACTTAACAACCTATATAAGAAAAGGCATATTTCCTTCCTTGCAACCAGCAAGATAAAGTACAATGGCGTAGACGGATCCATATAGCCAACCTCACTTAATGGGATAAAAGCTAAGTTGTTGTTTGTTGTTGCAACCACCTATCAATTTAATGCACACATAAGAGGTTAATTTTCCAGGCCAATCCCAACAAATACACTGCGTGCCCCTTTAAAATGGGACAGTACCCCTGTTAGTATGAACAATAGGACCCCAAGCTCTTTTAGTGTATTTATAATGGACCCTTTTCTTTTGCTATTTTTGGTCCTCCTCCCTTTATCCTTCTTTCTTGTTTTAGACCCAAATCAAACTTAATTTTCTAAATTTTCTTTTTATTAAATTCATTGTCTCAGAATTTTTCAGAAAACCTTCATATGTAAAATATTTTGAATCAAGGTTTGTCAGACCAATAAACTTCTACATTCTTAATCTATCCAATTTTCCTTTTGTGCATTTATTTCTAGTTCTTCAAATCCCCCAAATCTCCCCCACTAGACTTTTCAGAGCAGGAGCCGAATTTTATGGGAAAATTTGGTAAAACAACCCCCCCTCCCCCGGGGAAAGTAATCTGGTTCAATGGGAAAAGGGAATATAAAGATCCAGCTCACTTTGGAGAACAGGCTCCAGTTCACGGGCTGAATCAGGATTCATCTGAGCAAAATATACACTAGGACTTTGGAGGGGTTGAGATGCCCTTCACTTTTCTAGCAGATATTTCTCAACATGGTTTAGTGTTTGGTTGACTTTTAGGTCCTCATCTTTCATCTGTTGTTGTAGATCTTATGGATTCCTCTTGCAAGTTGCCATTTGGCGTCTCCTAGGTGTCCTCTGGTCTTTTTGTTCTTATGAAATTTTCAATTATAAAAATCAATGGGCATCACAACGCTGTTCAGTTTGCTTTCAACACCAAATATTAAAAGTTGGAGAACATTTATATCTCTATTTCATACCTAAACCTTGAACAAACCATGATGATATTATCATATACCTCTTATATTCTTATACTTGCTGCCAACCTGAAAGCTCCCCTTCTATGAAGCAAATCTGATTATTGTAAATCTCCACCTACACACTAATTATGGTAACTTCAATATGTGTTTCAAATATGTGTTTCACTTCATTTGACAAAGGATCTTAAGGAATGCTTACGAGAACCATTAGCTAATCTAAACTACCAACACCATCTAAGAGAAGCAAAAAGGCAACAATGCCTCATCTCCTTAGAACAACAGAGGACAGCTTGATCCAAAGGGGGGAAAAAAAAGAGGAGAGCAAGACTTTTAATATTGCCTTTAAACTCTCTTCGTCCCTCTCTAATAAAGACTTGGAGGACCTGAATTAATAGGGCCAGATGTAGTTCCAGTGTATGTTGGAAGGAACAGGATCAGAAACAGAATACAGAAAAAAATAATATGGGCAATCCATCTTGCTCCATAACATGCAAGAAACAATTTGAATGAGCTTTCTCTATGACGTGTTGGCATAATGGTACCAAAGGATGAAACTCGTAGTTTACAATGGTGAAAAGTTTAAACGATAAGTTGTCTCACTGAATACAAATTACCTATATAGGGACAAGGGAGACACAAAAAGGAGGCCCATCTAAATGTTTACTTTCCTTAACGTCCTAGTCTCCCATTCATAAGAGTAGCTTGATGGTTTGGTTAAGAACTTTTACAGAAAAAATTTGTATGGAGAGCTTCAGGAGAGTCTAAATTCCATAACATCTTTTGGATTAAGTTAACAAGATCAAAGCTTGCTTAAATTAAGAGAAGCACTTCTAGTAAAATTGTTGTACAGCATAATCACAATCAACAGAAATCCTCGGAGGATGAGGATCCAGACCGTTGGGACAGAAGAGTGCATGTGTTTTAAGGCAAAGGGATGCCAGAGCATTCATAAGTGCATCAAAGGAAGGCTGAGACACATTTCTGCATGTTATGTTTTATTTGGAAAAAGTTCATGTGAACACGTTTCTTATGAATGCATATTATTTTTTATGAAAGTATTGCCAACACTTAAAATAAATGAGTTGCAAAAGTCTTTCATACGAAGGGAGAGAGAGAGAGATTTGCTTGTATTATTAATAACTATAGACCTCAGAATGATGCAAATAAACCAAAAGAAGTGTATCATTGGCTGGTAATCCAATAAACTAAAACAGAGTGATTTTCTAAATGAACTTCGATGCTGCACATCTGTACTAAATAGCACTTTTAGAAGTTGCTTTTGTTGATTGTTTACCAACCCTCAATTAGAAATCTCTAATGAGTCTCTGTGAGACTGCTTTGGACAAGGAAGCAATTGTTACTGATGTCTTGTCCAATAATGGGAATGTGATATTCATAGGTCAGCAAATGACTAGGAGTGACAGAGCTTATCCGATATTTTTGGGTGTTTGGATGCAGCTCAAGTTGACCAAGGTGAGGGATGCTATAGTATGGAAGGTTACTTTTGGTTGGAAGGTTTGATGTTGGCAGCTTTTAAAGCTCTGTTCAGGCAACAGGCAGATGCACATAATTGGTGTTTAGGAATTTCGACACAAGACAACCTACAGAGGAGGGTCAGGACTTGCAAATCAATTTGCCCTGCAGAAGAGTGAGATTGAGCTGTGGACCATTTGCCAAACTTGCTTGGCATTGTTAAAAATTTTGGTTCTTTCTTAGACTCAATTTGATGACCTTATGTTTGGTGGACTGTAAATCATAGGCTTGGAGTAGCTCAAGGAATCATGAAACAAGGATAAAGAGTCCAGAGCATGCACCCTCTAGCTGTTTCCTGGTTGGGGCAAAAGGGCAAAGAAGGAACATTATGGGAATTGAGATGCCCTAAACCTATTTTTGTGGATTGTTTCTTGAAGTGTCTTAGATTTTGGTTGAGTTTTAAGGGCTTCTCGTCCTTTGTGGATTTCTTACTCCTTTGGTTGATAGCCAAACTACCATTTGGCATCCCCTTTGTGCCACCGTCATCATCATCATCATTTTCAATGAAATCTTTCACTGATAGGAGATGTAAGATACAAAGTACAGTTTGTTCTCAATGCTAAATGTTAAAGTTGGAGCACATCTCAATCTCCACTTCCTAACTCAACCACGAACAGGTCACAGTGTTGATTACCATCAGCTCGCATATATGCTGCCACATGCAAACTCTCCTTTAAAAGAAATCTGATTACTCTAAATCCCACCTACACATCAATTACGGTAACAACAAAAAATAACTTTAACATGTGTTTCATTTTCCCTTAAGAAAGGAACTTAGCCAAGGCCTAGAAGGACAATAATTTAACTTGACCCACCAACACCATCTAAGAGAATGAAAAAGGTAAAAATGCCTGGATAATTACGTACCCTCGCTACACATTTGGTGTCCTTGAAAATGATAAGAACTCCAACAAGAAAGGAAAGCAAATTTTTTTGATACTCCCTAACACCTCGAGGATTTGATACACACTTCACCACCAATAGAAGTAGCCAAAATTAATAATTCCAGTACATTGAGGAAATATGGGAATAGATTACTAACAATACTAGCATTTTATCATATTTCATAATGGCCCGATCCATTAGTCCTCCCTGTTGAAACTAAACTACCCAAACAATTCCAGCAGCTGAGAATCCTAGATACAAGAAAGAATTTCAAGGAGCCATCCCTATGATGTGTATGCGCCTCCATTTCAGCGCCATAAGATGGAAGGGGTATTATCTAATCGTTGAAAGGTAAAACAAGTTTCTCATTATAAGAAATTACCCTATATGGGTCTAGGGAAAAAGAAAGACACATCAAAATGTTTAAACTGCTTTATGTCGCAATCTCCCACTCCAAGTATAGTAGGTTGATGGAAAGTACTCCAAAATAATTAATAAATAGAGTTTAGAGAGTTCTAAACTAACACCTAGTTAGTCCAATGGTTGGGTACTAGTACCCCTTAAGGTCTTGGATTCGAGTCTTGTGTATAGAGAGAACACGCACGAGGAAAGCTTTGCCACTTTAGGGCCCAACCCGACCTGAACCGAATTTAATCATACCTAACGTGATTACCAAATACAAGTTATTTTAAAAAAATTAATAAAAAACGTTATATTTGTCTTAAAAAAAGACCCAAAACATAAACTCCACAAGACTTTAAGCTTCTATATTAAAAAAAATTAAGTGCTAAGACAACTAAACTACAGCAATCACTCCCATGAGAATCTGTAACTCAAATCCACCATATTTGTCTTAAGTCCATTTTATGTGGTCCGATAATTACCACCGACAAAACGACATGAAGAAACAAGAAAGTCCTCGCTAGATTGCCCTAAGGTTAAGAACACTTTTTGAATTACATGAAAGGATATGAACTTTCTGCCAACTTAAAAGGCAAAGCACCATCACACATTTCCAAGTGACCCAAACTATGAGAGTCCATAATGGTATTTCTGCAAAATTTCTAAAAGGTCCATCTGCAACTCACCTTCTACAGGATGTACCATAAATGTTTGCACTATTTTTGAATAAAGGAGTAAAAACTTCCTCTCGGAAGTGCATTGCATCCAAATTAAACATGTCTGCAGCCAGCTAGCTTCAATGAGTTTTTTACAAGATTGCACATGGAAGTTAGATTACCTTGGTTAATAAGGTGTGGTTGTTGAAAAGTGATTCCAACCCTCTAGCTGCTTAACCCATCTAAATGGATAACAATCAGAATTCAGAGTGTTCTACCAAAAGCAGCAAAATGCTTTTCAGGATTTCTCAAATAGAAATATCACACTCGGTCAAAAATCAAGACTCCTAAAGAGACCAGAGAATAGTCTTCCACCAAAGGCGTTCACTTATCAAGAAAACAAACATGGTCATTTTAGAGCTCCACTTATCCAAATTCATCGGGCATCATTCCCCAGGCAATAGTCTTAACCAACTTGTCCCAACAAAGAAGAATTGAAGATAATAACTTGGACTTGGACTCCATCAGGAAAGCAATAGATTCAATGGTATTAACACAAATCTACAGATCGTAGGTCAGGAATCATTATCAAATCAATGGCTTATAGACCAGAAATCGACTATTCCTAACATGGTCTTACATGTAGAGTTTGGTGTGCTTGAAGCCCACCAATCATTAAGAAGACATCACTGAAACTAGGTGGACTTCCATGGCTATTCCGACAGATGGCACATTACTACCTTTTTAAGCCTGTGTTGCTCCAATAAAGAGCAACACTTTCAGACAATGGAGACTTCTGCAAAGAGTGGCATTCTCTAATGCCTGAGAAAGCAAGATACGCCAGACTAGGGAGTATGAGCTCCTACTTATCATCATTGCAGTTTGAGAAGACTGATACAGACACATTTGCACATACAAACATCAATCTAAGTTTCAAAATTCTGTACAAAATTTTATTCCATTGTGCAGTAAGCAAAAGAAATAGAAGCTTATGGCTTGAATCGTGAAATAAGAAAAAGAAATAGGAGATCTTTATTTCATTAACATCAGAAACATATATACAATACTCATTTCATTCAGCTCATTTGTGTGTTCTGTCGAATTTTATGCCATTATACCCTTGAGTCCAAAATCTACAATTTGTCCTCTTCTCTCAATTTTTCTATCGTATTTGTGATGCTATCAGATAAACCAAAATCCTAAACAATTCTCCATCTTTGAGTTCATAGAACTGCCTGTACCCTCTCAAAAGTAAGCACACACTAGCCACTTCTGCCATTCCTGGTGTTAAACATCTCATATGACATGGCCCAAAAGACAACAAACTTTCATGTCTGTTCTAAACTTAAACATTTAGCAAGAACAAATGACTATTTAGAAAATTCAAGCAAGGGCATATTTCCTCTCAGGAAGCCCATTGGTCTAAACCTGCCCATTGCTTATGGAGGGGCATCATTTCTATTTCCACATAAGAAAAAAGAAGCTCAAGCAGAGAAACTCTAAAAGTGAACCCAGTATTTTGGGGTCTATCACGTGATGCAGACTTGCCCTGAAAGCAGGGAGGCTGCAGTCATGGTTTGAACCCATGACCTCCAGGACATTGACTTATAATAGGCCAATCTCACCCTCAAATGTAGAGGAACTCTTGTAGAAGAGATACAGGTTTCAAACTAGTAGAAACCATCATGCTAAACTACAAGAAACCAAAACTGAATTAAAAAGTTATATTAGGATGAGAAATTTGTTTCCCATAAAAGTGTGACAGATTATCTAGAACCCATCCAAAACCGAAAACTGATGTGAAACTACAAAAGAAGCATATCCGATAGTCACGATCTTGCAGAAGGGAAGGGGGCGAGGGATTTTCTAAACGGCACAAATTGTTACAATATATGTCTTTCAGATTGAATCCATTTTACTGGTTAAAAAATATAGGTATTTTAAGATTGATCACACAGCACAAGGTCACTTTGGGATAGCTATGGAATAATCTCTTGTAAACCTATTGCTAATAGCCTGCTACAAGAAAAAAGTCCAACAAAGGCAACAAAGTGACAGTATGCTATCTTTAATTTGTCATCTTGCACAGTCAATTGCAAAGTCTTTTTTTGTCAATTGGGAACAAACTCTTTGATGTTTTTGAAAAAGACTAAGTTTTTTAACTCAAGTTTAAGCAATTTGGAACGGAAACAGAAGCAACAACATAACGCCATGCTAAATTGTTAGCAGTAATTTGGTGTAGCATGCTGCATTTTGAAAGAGTGAAACAATCTCTTCAACTGGAAGGGTGCGCTAGGCAATCGCCAATCAAAAACAGAAAACAGAAATGAAAACACAAACCAAACAAAAAACAAACCTTGTAAAAAGGTGTCATTGTTGGCATCTAGACAGCTGCAAAGCTTCATCAGTTCTAAATTTGGTGTAGCGTGCTGCATTTTAAAAAAGTGAAAGAATCTCTTCAACTTTTGGAAGGGTTTGCTAGTTAAAAGAAAAAAGAACCTTGTAAAGGATGTCACTGTTGGCATCTAGACAGCTGCAAAGTCTTATTTGTCTAATCTTACTCTTGCTATTAAAAATTTAAAAAAAGGGTTCACAAAGCAAGTCCTTTTCTTTTAACTCAAGTAGAGCCATTTTGACCCAGTGATTACCGCCGAGACTGGAAGCTCTTTGACTCTTTGGCTGCAACCAATTTCCTCTTAACATCTTTATTAACATTACACTTTCATTTATTTAGTTTAGTTACCTTCTTCAAGAAGAACCCCCTCCCCCCCCCCCAAGGGCAAAAGGAAGGGAGATGCTATAAGGTCTAATGTCATAGGAAAAAATATTCATGAAGCCGTAATCCCTTAAGGCCTCAATTGCCTTCCAATTGCCAATCACCACTCTTAACTCTTGAGCACCTTCTTTTTTATACGTCTCATGGCTCCCAAACTTTTTCATAATAAAAATTATCCTTCCATTGGCAGCATGATGAATCAATGAAAACCACCACCAAAGGATCCATTACAACTTTGCATGCTTGATGGTAATTTAATTTATATTAAGGCAATTGCCAATTAGTTCAAGGTTTTTTTTTTCAATTAATAGGAAAAAGAAAAAAAAAAGATAAAAGAAAGAAAGATAACATTATAGAGAGAAAAATAGTACATAGAATGGCAAAGAGAAAAAGTAGTTATGCAGAAAATTCGTAAAAATTAAGATACCCATGCTAATAGGCGTCAATACCATATCTATTACATGTGTATAGAAGTCTCCATGTTGACATCCTACAAAGTTTGTGAACAAGTTCCTTACAAAAACTCCATGCCAGAAGCAACAAGGAAAGTGTAGTATTGTTTATCTCTCACACAATACAAATACTTGCAAATCAAAATTTTAATACATAACAAGAAGATAAACAAACAGGAAAACTATATTGCACCAACATTCAAAATGTTGGATGACATTAACCATTCCAATAGTTACGAGAAATAGGACCTCAGAACCAGAATAAACCAAAATGCCATAAAGGACTTACTTAACAGAGAAAGCCAATTCTAGTCATAGCCTGCAAGTGCAGCGTGGTGCGAGAGGAAATTAAAACCGTGACCTTCCATCACCTTCATTGATTGTATCTGCAAAAGCCCCACCACTGGGGATCATAGGCAGGACATGCTCTTGGTGAGGCACAATCACATCGAGTAAGTATGGCCCAGGTGTATCCAACATCTTCTGAATAGCTTCCCTAAGTTCTTCCTTCTTTGTGACACGGGCAGCTGGTATTCCACATGCTTCAGCAAATTTCAACATATTAGGGAATATCTCAGACTGTTTGGATGGGTTTCCAAGATAGGTGTGTGCTCTATTAGCCTTGTAGAAGCGATCCTCCCACTGAACAACCATACCTAAATGCTGGTTATTCAGCAGCATTATTTTCACCGGAAGATTTTCTACTTTAATAGTTGCTAATTCCTGGACATTCATAATAAAACTCCCATCACCATCAATATCCACCACAACAGCATCTGGCCTGGCAACAACAGCTCCCATGGCAGCAGGTAGGCCAAAACCCATTGCCCCCAATCCACCCGAGGTCAACCACTGTCTAGGTCTCTTATACTTATAAAACTGAGCTGCCCACATCTGGTGCTGCCCAACACCAGTACTTATAATAGCATTTCCATTCGTCAACTCATCAAGAACCTTAATTGCATACTGAGGAGGAATAGCATCGCCAAAAGTCTTAAAAGTCAGTGGGTGTTTCACTTTCTGCTCTTGCAACTCCCGTCTCCAAGCCGAAAAATCAAGTTTAAGCTTATTCCCCTTCTCCTCCAACAGCTTATTCATCCCTTCTAATGCCAGCTTCATATCTGCACACACTGAAACATGGGGTTGTTTATTCTTCCCAATCTCAGCTGCATCAATATCAATATGAACAATCTTAGCCCGACTAGCAAATGCCTCAAGCTTCCCCGTCACACGGTCATCAAATCGCACTCCAAAAGCCAACAATAAGTCACACTTATCCACAGCATAATTAGCATAAACGGTACCATGCATTCCAAGCATTTGGAGAGATAAATCATCATTACACGGATAAGCCCCAAGACCCATCAATGTACTTGCAACGGGAATCCCAGTCAGCTCAACAAACCTCCTTAACTCCTCACTAGAATTCAAGCACCCACCACCCACATATAATACAGGTTTCTTCGTCTCAGAAACCAACCTCACAATCTGTTCTAAATGCTTCTCATCAGGCAATTTAGGCAACCTGGCTACATAACCTGGCAATCTAATGGGCTGGTTCCAATTAGGTACAACAAGCTGTTGCTGAATATCTTTAGGTATATCAATCAAAACCGGGCCAGGACGGCCAGATGATGCTAAGTAAAATGCTTCACGCACAACCCTAGGAATATCCTCAACATCAAGTACTAAATAATTGTGCTTAGTAATTGACCTAGTTACCTCAACAATTGGGGTTTCCTGAAAAGCATCAGTTCCAATCATTCTACGAGGAACCTGACCTGTGATTGCAACAATTGGAATGCTGTCGAGCATTGCATCCGCGAGTCCACTGACAAGGTTGGTGGCGCCAGGACCGGAAGTCGCAATGCAGACGCCAGGGAGGCCAGAGGCGCGAGCATAGCCCTCGGCGGCGAAAACACCGCCTTGTTCATGGCGGGGAAGGACGTTGCGAATTCTAGTGGATCGAGTTAGGGCTTGGTGGATTTCCATTGATGCCCCACCTGGATAGGCGAAGACGGTGGTTACGCCTTCGCGTTCTAGGGCTTCGACGAGGACATCCGACCCTTTTCGGGGTTCGTCAGCCGCAAATCGGGAAACAAAAGTGTCGCTTGTGCTGGCGGGGGCTATGGAAGAGGTTGCGGAGGCCAGAGATTGGGGTCTGGTGATGGCACTGGAGGCTATGCGGAGAGGAGTATGATTTGGAGCATTGGAATTGGCGGGAAAATGGAAAGAGAAATTAGGGTTTATGGGAGGTTTGGGACAGAGGAAAGGTGAAGGATGATGAGAGCATTTGGAGAAGAAAGTAGGGCTTGCCGCTGCTGCATGGGCGGCGGCCATTATTGGCTGCTCGGCTGCTTCAGAGAAAGAGAATAGAACTGGATCTTACAAAAACCAAACATGTACGGACCAATCTCTAGGTTTTTTAGCGATAAAACATCTCTCTCTCTCTTTCTCTCTCTCTCTCTCTACCACTTTCTCTCTCTATCGCCACCACATACATGTCTGGCTGGTTTAGAGATTAGCGGCGGGTCAAACTTTCCTTGCATACGTGTGGTTGTCTTACCAGCTCGCTCGATTAAGAATCTAATATTACTATTTTTCCTTTTATTATTAATTATTTGCTTTGAGAGATTGTTCCTTTGAATTAAATCTGATTTAATTAAAATATAATTTTAAATATCAATAAATTATAATAAAAATTAATTATTATTATTATTTTAATTTTAATTTTAATTTTAATTCTAATTCTTCAAAGGGTTTGTACCAGGTTTTTTATTTTCGGTAACTTTCCCACTTGGGTTAAAGAGCTTTTTTGAGTCTGTAATTGTATTGGTCCTGATAGTGTATGTAGGGCAAGATTGTTCAAGATTTGTTTCTTTTAAGGGTTTGAGAACTTTTTGTGGTTTAGGGTTTTCCTCCCAGGCTGTCCATCAGGGGGCTAGGCTAGGTTGCTTGCTGGTATATTCACCATGTACATGTGGTAAAATTTGAAAGGGGATACATCAAATCATGATTACTTGCCAAACAATAAAAATGATCATAAACCAAAAGATAATAAATAAAAATATTAGATTTTTTAATTAAATTTTAAATTCAAAAGTTAAAATAATAAAAAAATTACGTTAAAAAAATTTTCTCAGAATTAAACTAGATAATACTCAAACTATACAACAACAACAAACTAACTGAGTCTTATTCCTAAAATTTGGAGTCGACCATTTGAGAGACAAATTTATAAAAGATAGAAAAATAAGAAAAATAAGAATAAAAATATATATAAAAATAAATAAAAAGAAAAATAAAATAAAGAAAAATAAAATAAATAAAATAAAATAAGAGAAAAATAAAATAAAAATAAATATATAAGTCAATAGATAAATATCTGAAATATATTGGTGCAGATTCTATTACGTCATCCATTCCTATCTAAAACCATTTTCTCTTATAAACCCTTAACTTTCATGTCTTTACAGATAATTTTTATCCAAATTTTCAATAGTCTACCTCTACGTCTTACTAGATCTCCTATATTTAAATTCTCGATTCTTCTAATCGGTGCATCTTTAGGTCTTCTTTACACATGCCCGAACCACCTCAAACGACACTTCGCATCTTATCCACGATTGAACTAACTCCCAACTTGTTACAAATCTCTTCATTTCTAATTCTATCTCTTCTAATTTTTCCACACATCCACCTAAATATTTTCATTTCTATTACAGCCATCTTTTGTTCTTATTGTTGTTTAATAACCTAACACTCAGTACAATACAATAGTGTAGGTTTAACCGTGGTTTTATAGAACTTTCCCTTCAGGTGTAATTGCACCATCCGATCATAAAGAGCTCCGGATGCCTTTCTCCATTTCATCCAATCTGCTTGAATCTTATGATTCACATTTTCATTTATATTGCAATCATTTTGAATAATAGAGCCTAAATATCTAAATCGTTCATTTTTTTATGACATCTTACCCATCTAATCTAATCGTTTCTTCATCATTCCTATAACTATCGCTAAACCTACATCTCATATATTTGGTTTTCGATCTACTCAATCTAAACCCTCTGGATTCTAATGTGAGTCTCCATAACTCTAGTTTAGCACTAACATTCTCTCTAGTTTCATCAACTAACATTATATTAATCAAAAAATAATTTCAAACACCGATCGGTCCAACATAAAAAAAAAATGCTCGAAAATGGATCATTCAACCATTCCGAATTAGAACCTCAAAATCCAAATTATATTAGGAAAGGGACCAAAGATTGATGTTTCAAATATTGATCTATTCAAAAATTGCAGTAACATTAGTAACATGGTGGGGTGCTTTCAACAATACAAAAATTAAACAATATCCCCCCCCCCCATCTCCTCCTCTATGATTAACCTCGCTGCTCCCATCCGCTTGAAGATCCTTTCCCTCACTAACCTGTAATTAAAATCACAAAAGCAGTCAGCCCTCAGTTCAGCAAATAACCTAGTTAATATGTTTAGGGAATTGGTTTCAAAAGCTCCTAGAGCTTTCAACAGCAAGCAACTAAAATGTTAATCTAGCAACAAGCTGATTCATCTAAGCTTTTCCAAAGATGATAAGAACAAAAATAAAACTAATTTATAGTTTCTATTCACTGATTACATACATGACCATTAAAAAAATGCATATATAACCAAGCTCATTCAAATACCCTTTTGTTTGCTACAACATTTCACATGGAGAAGGAACTTGTATCCTCACTAGCTGTCCACATTTCTTATGCCACAGGAACAAAGGCCACCGGTAGCAGACTAATTGCCAATAGGTTACATGATACAAAAAAGGCTATTCTCAATTAAACATCCACAATATTATGGATTATTCATGTTAAACCATGCCAAACATGACAACAAGCTTCACCTCCTTAACAAGAGCCACTTACAAGAATTGAAAATTGAAAATCATCTAAATTGAACCTAATTTGATTTTTAAAAAGCCAACGCCAATGTTTTCAGGAATTGGACTTAGTTGAATATAAATTGCACATACATTTCATCGCCTAAATAATGTGGGACTAGTGCATATAGCTGAAAATAATATAAGTTACTTTTAACACAAAGATCTCTACCATATGCAAATATTTTATTGGATGCTCCAACTTGACTCATAATAGACAAGGCCATCAATGTAACAACATTCAGGGGCTGACTTTAATGAGAAAATTCCTATTTGCTCATCTAGTAATGTTGATCACTTGGAGGGACGTGCCGTTTTATTAAACTATGCATGCTTTTATGGAATTCTCACCCCAAAATAAATGAAAAGCCTAGAACACCATCTTCTCCTCTCATTATCAGTATCCATTTTTTGTTTTTTATTGAAGTTCTTCAATTTAAAATCTAATAGCATAAATATGAGCAATAAAATAGCATACTCATTATCATGTTCATTGTTGGTAACAGAACCAACATCTTTTGACTCAATCCATGACAAAATTACAAACTCAAAATAACATCATCTAGCTATAATATTGCATTTCAAATGGACACTAATACTTTGAAATACGTTTAATTTAAAGATCATCTAGCTCCAATTCATAGTGATTTGGGAAAATTTTCTCAAAATAGCGCTAGTAAGCCCAAAAAAGTTAAAGACCAAGTAACGAGTTCCAATACAATGAAATTTTCTTTTTTCTTTCTTTTTCTTTGTTCTGTCATGCTCATTGGAGAAGCATATCATCAATTCAGTCCTTTTAAATCCCTTGATCCAAATTGAACAAATCCCAAAAGCCAAAATCTATATCTATTCATAGCTATCTTCCCAAATCATATACAAAATCTATTTTTCCCCAAGAAAACTAGACAGCAAAACTCAAAACGACAATCTATAATTTTAAAGGCTGAAGTATGAGTGATGCAATTCTAAAGATGAAACTGCATGCACATCCCTATTCAATTATAGTCTGAGCATGCGGGTTTCCCTTCACTGTCACACCAATCCCCAATTCATATTAATCCCTGGCACCATTGGAGGGTTAGAAATGCATGATCTTCACACTGAAATTGATCTCCAACCTCCATTGGTCGGGAGTAATCTACATACCCCTCAAGAGTCCAATTTTTGTCATTCCAATAATAAAAACACGGAGCTCCCCTATATCAGTGAGAGCTGGGCGAAATAGGAGAGGTGGGGTTACAACTTTTAGTGAGGCATGCAACATTTTTGAAATTTCAAGCATCAATTTTTCTAAAAAAATTCCCTCGTGTGCATTCTAATAACCAATTAACTTTTTCCTAATACCCTTACTCTTATCTCATCTATTCCTTCGCCATGGCCACCATTAAATTCACATTTACAGATCGAAGATATATATATATCTATATATACCTAAGCAGCACCAACAATTATGTTGTTGATGGGAATGAAGATCAGCTTGACGAAGAATCCAACGAATCCCATCACGACAAATCCAACCGCCGTACGGAACGCAACCTTGGTGAATTCTGCGCGTATGAAACACCCAAATCAAATCACAGATCAAAAATCCGAAAGAATTCTCACAGATCCAAAACACAGATCGATGAATTTGGAGAACATGAATAGAAATCAAATTACCTTTGCGATCGGGTTTGTGGCAGCGCTTGACGAGACGAACGCTGTCCTTGGCGAACTCTCTGAGTGGATCGACGACGGAATCCAGGGCATCCATTGTGGGTTCCGTTGAATGAGGAAAAACCCTATTCTAAATGAGTAAAATAATTACTAATCAGAGACGTAGAGAGAGGAGAGAGAAAGAGGGACTTAGAGACAAGGTGATGTATAAAAGCGGGATCGAGACATAGGATTCTCGTAATAAAGCCTGATATTCGGTAAACGTATATATTTTATAATTTTTATTTAATAAAAAATTTAAAATTTATTTTAAGAATAAAACAATAAATATCGAGAGTATCTATTATTAAATTAAACGCTATAATACTCGAATCGGATTAATTTTATACAAACGATGGTAGGGTTACCAGTACATCCCCTTTTGTAGAATCGTTGGATCTGGTTCAATTGTTCCCTAATGTAAGTATATTAATCAGATTTTGTTGATTGCTTTAATAAGAAATATTTTAGCAACTTCGGTTCTTATTCAATCCTTAACGAAATGAAATTTGGTGGCACTTCCAATTTTGCCATGCCATATATGTTTGAACTCAGATACCAGTTCTAATTCAATTTCCCCAAATGTAGGTATATTAGTCAAATTTTGTCAGTCAAGTTTGAGATAGTTGAAGAGAACAATGGCCCTCGACCATTCAATGCAGGACCAAAACAGTGACCAGATGTTATAAGGACCATCTGCTCACTCGGCCTGTTAAGATGCAGAACAAAGATTTCAAATATGCATCTTTTGCTCATCCCTAGTCATCTGCTGATTACATCAAAAGGTCTCATCACCGCGCATAAACAAACCAATGAATAGTCAGCCTAGGTGCTAGATCCTTGATCAATACTTGATTTCAAAATCTTGGAAATGAAAAAACTACGTAAGAAAAAACGTCACTAAATAGAACCCTTACAAATGCTTAAATCAGATTAATCAGAATATAATTTCGGATACCGATGATAAGAGCAAAAAAAAAAAAAAAAAACACACCAAGAAAAAGAAGAAAACCGTGCATAAACAAGTACATAGAAGATGTATACCTCTTGACATGAGGATATAATTATATCATTCATTCCATTCAAATGGTTTTCACATTCGACTTCAGAAGTGAACATACAACATCAGTAATGTTAAATGCAGTTCCTTGATAAGATTACTGCGGTACATTAGCTAAATCTTCAATAGTTACCAAAGGGCCCACTCATTACGTTAAATATCAGTTTTCGATCGGACTTGTTTCATAGACATTTAGAATCAGCAAAGCATCAGCGTAGTACTTGCATAGCTTGATGCAGCCCTACAGCATCCATCCACCAGAGATTTAACTGCAGGAAAAGTCAAGCCAGAGGATCAAATTACTCCCCTTTCTATTAGAGTAGATTATAACTGATTTAATTGAGATTATAGCAAAATATATCCATATAGAACTCATTGGAATTTAAAAACAGATGAAAAGAAACTATTCCTTAAATGAGTTATCAACAATTTATTAAAAAAAAATGATTGCAAAACTGGGGCAACAGAGTCGTCAGTGCTGCAGTTGTCAGCTTGCCAATGGCATTTGAATAATGCCGACTGCATTCAACGCTAGCAGAGAGATGATGTTAAGTTGCTCTAAAAATTTCCAAATCGATGTAATAATCTGGGAGGCAACTTCAATGCAGGAAATATATTACCCAGGACAAGAAAAATAATGTGCATAAAAAACATATTTGGGACGGGAGAGATGAATTTTAATTCAACTAGTTAATTTACCCGCGATCCACTGTGCGAATTTTGTTTTCCTTATTGGTATTCATTTTCACATCAATGAGACTAAAATTAAGTAAATTTATATTAATTTCTTTCCAAAGATTTTTGTTGATTAGGCTATTTTTAAATTTTGTTTGCAAAGCTATGTACCAGGGTCGGAGCAATTGGAGGAGCCCGTGTTATTATTGGCAATTTCATTTCCCCCGAAAATACCATTGTCTAAAATTGTAACCTATTTGGATAATCTGGTTTCAATTTGGTTTTGTGGATTTTTTTTTTTTTTTTGGTGTTTTTAGTTTGCCGGGGGGGGGGGGGGGGGAGAGAGAGAGAGAGAGAGAGAGAGAGAGAGAGAGGAGAAGAGAAGTATCTTTTACCTATTGTGTTTTTGTTGTTAATATTTTTAAACATAAAGAAAAAAGGATGTTTCCAAGAACAACCACATCATAAAAGAAACTTAACAACCTATATAAGAACAGGCATATTTCCTTCCTTGCAACCACCAAGATAAAGTACAATGGCGTAGACGGATCCATATAGCCAACCTCACTTAATGGGATAAAAGCTAAGTTGTTGTTGCTTGTTGTTGCAACCACCTAGCAATTTAATGCCACACATAGGAGGTTAATTTTCCAGGCCAAGCCCAACAGAAACACTGCGTGCCCCTTTAAAATGGGACAGTACCACAGTTAGTATGAACAATAGGAACCCAAGCTCTTTTAGTGTATTTATAATGGACCCTTTTCTTTTGCTATTTTTGGTCCTCCCCCCTTTATTCTTCTTTCTTGTTTTAGACCCAAATCATACTTAATTTTCTAAATTTTCTTTTTATTAAATTCATTGTCTCAGAATTTTTCAGAAAACCTTCATATGTAAAATATTTTGAATCAAGGTTTGTCAGACCAATAAACTTCTACATTCTTAATCTATCCAATTTTCCTTTTGTGCATTTATTTCTAGTTCTTCAAATCCCCCAAATCTCCCCCACTAGACTTTTCAGAACAGGAGCCTAATTTTATGGGAAATTTTGGTAAAACAACCCCCCCTCCCCCGGGGAAAGTAATCTGGTTCAATGGGAAAAGGGAATAAAAAGATCCAGCTCACTTTGGAGAACAGGCTCCAGTTCACGGGCTGAATCAGGATTCATCTGAGCAAAATATACACTAGGACTTTGGAGGGGTTGAGATGCCCTTCACTTTTCTAGCAGATATTTCTCAACGTGGTTTAGTGTTTGGTTGACTTTTAGGTCCTCATCTTTCATCTGTTGTTGTAGATCTTATGGATTCCTCTTGCAAGTTGCCATTTGGCGTCTCCTAGGTGTCCTCTGGTCTTTTTGTTCTTATGAAATTTTCAATTATAAAAATCAGTGGGCATCACAACGCTGTTCAGTTTGCTTTCAACACCAAATATTAAAAGTTGGAGAACATTTATATCTCTATTTCATACCTAAACCTTGAACAAACCATGATGATATTATCATATACCTCTTATATTCTTATACTTGCTGCCAACCTGAAAGCTCCCCTTCTATGAAGCAAATCTGATTATTGTAAATCTCCACCTACACACTAATTATGGTAACTTCAATATGTGTTTCACTTCACTTGACAAAGGATCTTAAGGAATGCCTACGAGAACCATTAGCTAATCTAAACTACTAACACCATCTAAGAGAAGCAAAAAGGCAACAATGCCTCATCTCCTTAGAACAACAAAGGACAGCTTGATCCAAAGGGGGGAAAAAAAGGAGAGCAAGACTTTTAATATTGCCTTTAAACTCTCTTCGTCCCTCTCTAATAAAGACTTGGAGGACCTTAATTAATAGGGCCAGATGTAGTTCCAGTGTATGTAGGAAGGAACAGGATCAGAAACAGAATACAGAAAAAAATAATATGGGCAATCCATCTTGCTCCATAACATGCAAGAAACAATTTGAATGAGCTTTCTCTATGACGTGTGGGCATTCATAATTGTACCAAAAGATGAAACTCGTAGTTTACAATGGTGGAAAGATTAAACGATAAGTTGTCTCATTGAATACAAATTACCTATATAGGGACAAGGGAGACACAAAAGGGAGGCCCATCTAAATGTTTACTTTCCTTAACGTCCTAGTCTCCCATTCATAAGAGTAGCTTGATGGTCTGGTTAAGAACTTTTACAGAAAAATTTTGTATGGAGAGCTTCAGGAGAGTCTAAATTCCATAACATATTTTGGATTAAGTTAACAAGATCAAAAACTTGCTTAAATTAAGAGAAGCACTTCTAGTAAAATTGTTGTACGGCATAATCACAATCAACAGAAATCCTCGGAGGATGAGGATCCAGACCGTTGGGATAGGAGAGTGCATGTGTTTTAAGGCAAAGGGATCCCAGAGCATTCATAAGTGCATCAAAGGAAGGCTGAGACACATTTCTGCATGTTATGTTTTATTTGGAAAAAGTTCATGTGAACACGTTTCTTATGAATGCATATTATTTTTTATGAAAGTATTGCCGACACTTAAAATAAATGAGTTGCAAAAGTCTTTCATACGAAGGGAGAGAGAGAGAGAGATTTGCTTGTATTATTAATAACTATAGACCTCAGAATGATGCAAATAAACCAAAAGAAGTGTATCATTGGCTGGTTATCCAATAAACTAAAACAGAGTGATTTTCTACATGAACTTCGATGCTGCACATCTGTACTAAATAGCACTTTTAGAAGTTTCTTTTGTTGATTGTTTACCAACCCTCAATTAGAAATCTCTAATGAGTCTCTTTGAGACTGCTTTGGACAAGGAAGCAATAGTTACTGATGTCTTGTCTTGTCCAATAATGGGAATGTGATATTCATAGGTCAGCAAATGACTAGGAGTAACAGAGCTTATTCGATATTTTTGGGTGTTTGGATGCAGCTTAAGTTGACCAAGGTGAGGGATGCTATAGTGTGGAGGTTACTTTTGGTTGGGAGGTTTGATGTTGGCAGCTTTTAAAGCTCTGTTCAGGCAACAGGCAGATGCACATAATTGGTGTTTAGGAATTTCGACACAAGACAAACTACAGAGGAGGGTCAGGACTTGCAAATCAATTTGGCCTGCAGAAGAGTGAGATTGAGCTGTGGACCATTTGCCAAACTTGCTTAGCATTGTTAAAAATTTTGGTTCTTTCTTAGACTCAATTTGATGACCTCATGTTTGGTGGACTGTAAATCATAGGCTTGGAGTAGCTCAAGGAATCATGAAACAAGGATAAAGAGTCCAGAGCATGCACCCTCTAGCTGTTTCCTGGTTGGGGCAAAAGGGCAAAGAAGGAACATTATGGGAATTGAGATGCCCTTCACCTTTTTTTGTGGATTGTTTCTTGAAGTGTCCTAGATTTTGGTTGAGTTTTAACTGCTTTTTGTCGCCATCTCCCACTCCAAGTATAGTAGGTTGATGGAGATTACTCCAAAAGAATTAATAAATAGAGTTCAGGGAGTTCTAAACTAACACCTAGTTAGTCCAATGGTTGGGTACTAGTACCCCTTAAGGTCTTGGATTCGAGTCTTGTGTATGGAGAGACAACCCGACCTGAACCGAATTTAATCATACCTAACGTGGTTACCAAATACAAGTGATTTTAAAAAATTAATAGAGAAAGAGAGAGAGAGAGAGTTCTAAATTCCAAAACATAGATTTTGATAAAGTTAACCATTTTAGTGAAAAGAAGGGAATTCAGGATCATGCCTTTGAACCTCATCAAAGCAGTATTAGTAAAATTCTCATGCCATTTTATCACTAATAAATAGGGACTTATTCGAGGATGAGGACAAACCAGTGTTATAAAAACCGGACCGGACCGCCGGTTCGACCGGTTCAACCCTTCTCACAGTGTTTTTACGGTTCGGGTGGATAAAAAAACCATTTTACACTTGAACCGGCCTGAACCGGCGGCTCAATGGCGGTGCAACCGCGAACCACTCGAACCGCCGGTTCAAGAAAACCGCGGTCTAGGTTAAAAAAAAAAGGTAATTGTTTTTCCTTTTCGTTGCCCTCTCTCTCTCTCTCTGCTTTCTCTCGCTCTCTTTGCGAATTCATTTTCATCTCTCACGATCTCACCCTCACCTTCTCTCTCGATCTGTCACAGCTCTCTCTCTCTCTCTCTCTTGCTTTCTCTCACTCGCACTGCTCTCTCTGGCTCTCACGGTCTTCGTCTTCACTCTTCGTCTTCGTCTTCGTCTTCGCTCTCTCTCGACAGTTCACAGTTCCACTCTTGCGGCTCGACGTTCGTCGATTCTTCTGTAAGGTAAAGTCTATCTCTCAACTCTTAACATATTTAGAATTAAATTTTGATTTTTAGGGTTTTTAATTGAAATTTAGGGTTTTATACGATTTTTAGGGTTTCAAATTGAAGTACCAAATTTTAGGGCTTTTATAATTTTTAGGGTTTTTGTAACACACTCTTCGTCTTCTCACTCTCAATTTCGATTTCAGTTTCAATGGTCTTCGATTTCAATTGCAGGTCATCGCTCTCTGTTTTGGAGTCACAAGCAACGTCTTGCAGTCGCGATCCACAGGTTAGGCTCTCTCTCTCTCTCTGTCTATGCTCATTGTCCAGAAAGAACTCTAATTCATTTTCCAGAATTTTGGTCTTCGCAATTGCTGGTACTGGTAGTTAGTTGAGCACATATAGACCCTAGAGGTTGTATGAAGTGATTCTGAGATCAAATCAGACTGGTACTGGGGTGGAGGAGGGGGTGTTCGTGACTAGTGGAAGCACTTACCCCCCACTGTGCAATTCAATCACCTTTGCACATATCACACACATGCACTGGTTGTATTCTTCATTTCTGTGAACTTATGTGAACATTTGACAAGTTAGGATTGTTTGAATCATTTCTGCAGCATCATCAATTGTGAGTAATTCTTTTATATTTTTCTAGCTCATGATCATGTCATCAACATCACCATCTCCTATAGACTCAACCCCAAGTTCTTCTCCTCCCTATAAATCTGTTAGAGGTCGAAGTGATCCTGCTTGGAATTATTGTGTGGAAGAAGGAATATCTGAAAGTGGGAAAAAGAAAGGTGGTTTGATATGTATATTTTGCAAAAAAGCTTTGAAAGGAGGAGGCATTTCTCGATTTAAATATCATTTAGCTGGAGTTAAAGGTGGAGCTGTTGAGTTATGTAAACAAGTTCCTCCTGATATTCAATATCAAATGCAGCAGAATATTGAGGGCTTTGCTGAAAAGAAGAGGAAAAATCAGATATTATCTGAGGAACAAAATCCTTTTGGCTTTCGACAATGTGATGATGATGAGAATGAAGTTATTTTTGCCCCAAACATTGACAAAGGAAAAGGGCCACTCATGATGAGACGGAGTGTTTCAAAAAAATCAAAATCAGGGACTCCACCTATTGCTATAGATTCATACTTTATGCCGAGAACTACACCAGGTGCTCAACCAACCATCAAGAGTGCAATGCAAACCAAAGAAGCTAAAGAAAAAGTTGATTTAGCAGTGGCTAAATGTATGATTGATGCTTCTATTCCTTTTAATGCGGTTAATTCTAAATTTTATCAACAAGCAGTTGATGCAATTGCAAGTATGGGTCCAGGGTATAAAGCACCTAATTTTCATGATATTCGTGGATATCTTTTGTCGAAAAATATTGAAGAGATTAGAAACTTTGTGGAGAGTTTTCGTAGCACATGGAAGGAAACTGGTTGCACAATTATGGCTGATGGATGGTCTGATCAAGCCAAGAGAACACTTATCAATTTCCTTGTGTATTGTCCTCGAGGTACGGTCTTTCTAAAATCTGTTGATGCCACTAAAGTTTCTAAAACTGCTGAGTTGTTATATAAATTATTTAGAGAAGTGGTATTATTTGTTGGTGCTGAAAATATTGTGCATATGGTGACAGATAATGCTGCAAATTATGTTGCTGCCGGGAGGATGTTAGAACAAGAATTTCGTATGTTTTCTTGGTCTCCTTGTGCTGCCCATTGCTTGAATTTAATGTTTCATGATATTGGAAAATTGGATGAGGTTAGTGATATAGTTACTCATGCTGCTAAGATAACAAAATACATTTATAATCATACATTTATTTTGAATTTGATGAGAACACATACCGGTGGAAGAGAGATTCTTCGTCTGGCACCAACACGCTTTGCCACAAATTTCATTGCTTTACAAAGCATTTTATCTCAAAAGGATGCTTTACGTGCTATGGTGATTAGTAGGGATTGGACACAATCAAGTTATGCAAGGGATAGCAAAGGAAAAAAATTCGCTGAACTGATATTAGATTCAAGTTTTTGGAAAGAATGTGTCACTATTGTTCAATTGACGGAGCCTCTAATGCGTGTGCTACGATTGGTGGATAGCGATGATAGGCCAGCTATGGGATATTTGTATTATGCTATTCATGTTGCCAGAGATGAAATCATAAAAAGATTTCAAAGGAGAAAAAAAAGAGTGGAACCTTATCTAAAAATCTTTAACAATCGTCGGGATAATCAGTTTCAAAAAAGTCTTCACGCTGCTGGTTTTTGGCTTAATCCAAGCTTTCAATATAATTCCGATATCATGGCAAATCACCGTCACACAATATCAGGACTATTAGATGTGATTGAGAAGTTTGCGCATGGGAATGCAGTTCTAAGAAGCAAGCTTACTCAAGAGATGAATTTGTTCAAGCAAGGAGATGGTGATTTTGGACGAGTATCTGCTATTGCAGATAGGGATGCAATGTTACCGGGTAATCAAAAACTTATAACTTTGTTTTCTTATATTAGTATTTTTTTGTTATTTTTTGTTTTAGTTATGCAAATTTAAAATCATATTTTCACTTGCTTGTAGATCAATGGTGGTCTTATTATGGAAGTAGTGCACCAAACCTTCAATAATTAGCAATTAAGGTACTAAGTCAAACTTGCAGTGCTTCTGGTTGTGAAAGAAATTGGAGTGTATTTGAACAAATACATTCCAAGAAAAGAAATAGATTGGAGCATCAAAGATTAAATGACTTAGTTTATGTTCACTACAATCTAAGGTTACAACAAAGGTATGGACCATGAAACTTTTACTTATATTTTTTTTGAGTTATTTTATTATGTGAATTGTTTTGAATTTAAATAAGTTCATTTTTGTTTTTGTTTTTCAAACTTAGGAATTATTGGAAGGGTTGTAATTATGATTCTATTGATTTTGAGAATTATGTATCTACTGAGATTTGGGTATTGAAAGAGGAACCTTCAACTTTGAATGCAAAAGAAATTGAAGTTTTTAGACAACAAATGGCAACTTGTTCGATTCAAGATGTATCTAATGGTAATTTATTATTGTACGGTTTTAAAACTAAAGTTATATTCATAATTTTTATCATGTAAAACTTATATAGTTGATTTTATGTTTTGTTTTCTAGATGAAATTATCAACTTAGATGATTTCAATGATGAATATGAAGATGAAGAAAATGATGTTGGAGTTGGTGTTGCCCAAGATAATGGAGTTTATGCTACTCAAGATGATGGAGTTGATGCTGCTCAAGATGAAATTAATTTCATGTTCATGTAACACGTTGGGATTAATAGGTGTAAGATATTATGAAATTATATGAAATTTGTTGATCTGAAATATTCGTACTTTTAAAATTGTTTTTTATTTGTTTTAATTTCTATGAAATGATGAGACTATCAATTTTTGATATTATGATTTTAATTTATATTTTATATGACTTTATAATTTAGTTATTTAGTTTTTAATTATCAATATAAGTTTTAAAAGTAATTATTGATTATATATATATTTAATTATTATTAAAAAATCAGCGGTTCGACCATATTGATCCGCGGTTCAATCGGTTCAACTATATTTTTGAATTTTACGGGTCAATATACGGTACGGTTCTGATAACATTGGGACAAACACCATTGGGATAGGATGGTGCATATCTTGAAAAGCTAGGGGATATGCAAGGCATTTATAAGTGCATCAAAGGAAAGTTGAGATGCTTTTCTGGATATTTTGCTTGAGTTGGGAAGTTCAGATGGTTCTTTTTTTTTTTTTTTTGGGATCATTAATGCAGTTATCTATCAGAAAAACACCTTCAAAATTTGTTTTATGTTGATTGATTACAAACATTCCTCGATTAGGAATCTTTAGTCCCTTCAGATTTCCCACGAGTAAGGAAATAATGGTTATCAATATCTTGTCTGCTAGTTGGGGGCATAATTAGTGTAATGTGGTATTCACTAGGTTGGTTAATGACATGGAATTTCAAAGATTCTTCAATTTTTTGGGTGTTTGGAAGAAGCTCGAGTTGAGCATGGTAAAGAGAATACTTTAGTGTCTAAAGGCATTTGTTTAGGCAGGTTTTGAAGTTGTAAGATCCAAGAGAAGTATTTAAGCAGCATGCAAGTGAAAAGGGGGTGTTCCTTTCCTTTCGAAGTCTACTTGGAAGTTGTCAGCCCCTCAAGGTTTACATTCTTCACTTCAACGGCATCTTGGGGAAGGATTTTCACACTTTCAAAGGATGGACACCTTGGACAAGCAAAAATTACCATTAACTCTTATGCAAGCTGTCAAGTCTCATTCTTTACTGGAAATCTGATTATTCTAAACACACATGTACACGGCAATTAGGGTAAGAACGAGCACTAACTTCAGTTTGTGTTCCACTTTCCTATAAGAAAGGAACTTAACAAACACATCGAAGAATAATAGACTAATCTGTACCACCACCTAAGAGAATCAAACAGAGAGTGCCTTGATAACTATTTAGCCACACTACACATTTGGTGTCCCTATGCAAGATGATTCCAACAACAGCACTCCAAGAAGGGACAGCAAGTCTTTTGATATTCCCTTCACTTGTCCACCAATAAAACTAGCCAAAAATTTATTTCTAGTGTATTCAGAAAGTACAGCAAACAGAATAATGATAATAGTAGCAATCCGTCTAACTCCATAACAGGCAAATGCTCTATTCTCCCCCTTTCAAATCAAACTACTAAAACAATTCCTTCAGTGGAAAGCCTAGATACTGTTTGGGCCTTCCTTTCAGTGCCAAAAGCTATAAGGGATAGCATCCAATTGAGGACAAGTTAACTTACAAGTTGTCTCATTGAATGAAAATTACCTCATAGCAGAACAAGGGAGATGGAAAGCCCAACTAAATGACCAATATGTTTTATGTACATCAAGGATGAGACTGCATAGGATGCTCCCCCTTGGCCATCTTTTGGTTGGCATAAAGGGGACGCAACAAAGCAATTTTGTGGGAGATGAGATGCTCTACTATTTTTTTTTTTTTTGGTGGATAGTTTATTCAACAGTCTTGACTTTTGGTTCGGTTTAAGGGCTAGTCATCCTTTAGGGACAATGCAGATTTCGCAAATTCCTGACTCCAGGCTGCAACTGGATTTCCTCTTTGAGACTCTACTCTCAACCTCTAATTATCTTATTTCACTCGTAACATTTGCCAGCTACACACGCACACACAAATATGTATTTTCTACATAAAAAAATTGTCTTATATTTACAGTTTCTGTATTGAAAATCCCACCAAACCTCTCCTGAACCTCTACTTTCCCAACCACCACCGTAGCAAACCTTTAGGTCTTTTGGTTTGATGCAATATTTCTCTTAAAAAATGATGCAGTGTAAAGTTCGCTTTCAACAACAAACAATACAAAGTTGGAGAATATCTCAATCTCCAATTATTACCTAAAACTTGAACTAGCAATAGTGCCAATTGTCATTAGCAGTCAAAAAGTTCTCCTTATTTGAAGGTAATCTCACTAGTCTAAATCCCTAACTACCCTCCAATTAGGGTGACAAATGGCATTAACGTCAACATGTATTTCACTCTCCTATAACAGACTCTAACCAAGGGGAAAAGGGATAATCTACTAAACTATTATGGAACACTTGTGGTGGCAGTTTTAATTTTTGCCGTTTTTGGAGTTGTAATGCAGTCTCTACATCGAGGTGTACACTTCTTCAATACTTTAAGCCGTGTTTCTGTTAGCTAACTACCAAGATCCCTTACTAATCTCTGTTTTTCTTCTAACTAAAAACTTGTCCACCGGCAAGAAATTCAACAGCTAAACTCATTCCCTAAGGCTTTAAACTAATATACATCCAACAAAACTCATACAACCAAGCCATTGAACGTAAATTTATCAAATTTCAAGAAAACAATTCAGAGCATGTCTAGTGGGCATTCTAACACAGATCATAACAATAACAATTAAATGCTATATAATTAATCAAATTCAACCACATACCCTTGTCCCTCAAGATTCGTCTGCCCATCGCTGGTAGCCCCACCCGCACCGCTCCCATACGACCCATCCTCTGCTGTCTGCCAAACCGACTGCCATGCCTGTGAAGGCGGCTGAACATACACCCCAGGATCAACCCCGGGCACTGCAGGCCGTCCAATCATAACCCCAGGTGGCGCAGGCTGTCCCATTGGCGGATAATAGTACTGAATCCCACTCGCCGTACTACCCACAAGCCCTAATCCAGCCGCCTCATCCTTGATCTCATCCCTCGGCACAATATCGACCAGAAAATCGAAAATATCCGTACGAGTAATTGCGGCAGCAATGTCATTCTTCTGAAGAGTCCTCCGCTTGTTCTCTTCGGCATGAAGCCATGACCGGATTGTGAGCTCGAGGATGAAGAGCTCGCAGGCCTTGGCGAACAGAATTGGGGCTTCGGCGGAGATCATACGAACGTCTTCGTCGGCCTTCATGATCTTCTTGATTCGAGCGAGAGGGAGTTGGTGGTTCTTGAAATCGTTCGCTTGCTCGATTTCTTGGCGCTGGTAGGTCCAGAACATCTGCAGCTGTTGCTGTTGCTGTTGAAGGAGATGGTGAAATGGAGGCTGTGGAGGGTATGATGAGGATTGTGCTTGTTGATTGTTGTTCTCCATTTTTAGCTGTCTTAGGGTTTGGAAGAGAAAGTGTAGAGAGAGAGAGGAGATGAGATGAAAGCTCTGCAGATTCCCTTTCTGATTTCTCTGAGGGGATTTATTGTTTTTCAAAGTTTCTAATTTCCAAAGCAAAACCGTAAATTAGAAACTTTTTTCCGTTGGTTCCTAATTCTAATATTAAAATCTTTATTTTAAATCATTTTAAAATTATTTCTAATTCTAGAGATTTTTAAATTATTTTTAATTTAAAATTTAAATATCAAATATTAAAAAAATGTTTTGACCTTAATGATAATAAGTTAAATTTCTTATATTAAAAATAATTTAAACAGAACCCAAAAAAGAAATTATTTTAATTTTTAATACAAAATTAAAATTTCTGCATTTAACCAAATTTGAATAATTTAAATTATGAAAATTTGATAATTTATAATAAAAATTTTCTTTAAAATAGAAAATAATCATAACAACACATCTTACTTAAAAGATTATCGATTCTAAGTAAATTACGAAAATTAAATGAAAAAATTAATTTTTAAATTTTATTAGCCAAAAATAGAATTTTTTTTTTCTTTTGGTCACCTTTTCTTGAAATTTTTTATTTTTGTGATTACGTTTTAAAATTTTAAATTCCTTATTTTGTGCTTCATTAGTTTATGATAAACAATTCAAAAAGTTCTATAAGAGATTATGCTAATAGTATCACCAATTATTTTGAGATTATTTGAAATAAGTGCAAAAATAATATTATATGAAAAAAAAATCTTAAATAGATGATATAAATAGATAGGATTTAATCGATTAAACAAACGCCTCTCATAAAATTTATAATTCAAAATCACATGATTTTTTTTTTTATTTTCATCATCAGTATTCGGGTTTTATCTTATTAATTCAGTTTGAATATTGTAAAACTCATTTTAAAATTTAATTCTCTCAAATTCTTTTTCTTAATTTTCAAGATTCGAACTCGAGATCTCTGATTTAGAGGATAAAATGTTCGATCACTCAACTTAAAAGAGTTTGGTATTCAAGATCGCATGATCAAAATCATTTGATAACCATGATTCGCATTTCAAGTCCTCCTAAAACTTATACAACTTATTAGGTTTCAATATATTTGCCAACGAATCAAGTTGAGTCAAGTTTGAAATTTTTAAATTTGACTCAGATGAGTATTTAACTCAAATTGTTGGTAAAACAGGTAGCTAAGATTTAGCTTGACTTGATTAAGAACAAGAGCCAAGTCTAAGATTGTGAACTCAAACTCACCTTAAATAAATTTGAGTTTCAGTCTTAACTGAGTTAAAAAAAAAAAAAAAAAGAATGGAATAGGAATACTTGCATTTTATCTCTACAAACAAGTTTATAAACAAGTTGATAAAACAATCTTACAAGAGCAGTTTATCATCGTCTATTTCATCATAGAATATAATTTTTGTCGATGCATCCATCCATTCTCTCATGCGTTTTCTTTTCTATTGTTTGCTTAGGTTTTAATCTGTCAAGTCACAACTCTAGGACCCTTTTGACATCGTAGATGGAATTCTAATTTTAAGGATTATCTTTAGAAAGATCATCAAAAAATTACTAAATAGATAAAAAAAAAAAAAAAAAAAATTCCATGTATGAATATGATGGTATCAAACTTGTATGAGTATGTGTCACCAATAGAATGGTGCTATAAGAAGTTTGTGAGGTGCCCCACATAAAGGTGAGAGATGTCCCATCCCTTCTTTGTGCACATCCATGACCATATTGAGACACAAAGGTGTACAATCGAGTCAAAATCTGTGGTTTTTTCGGTTCAGTCACCGTAGGTCCTCTTGCTTGCTCTAGTGACGGGGCCAACAGGGAGGAAAGGGAGAGTGCAGGTTCTCTTATTCGCTCTGGTGATGGGGCCAACAGAGAAGGAAGGGAGAGTGAATGGCTCACAAATTGACAGGTTCCAAGCAGACCCGTGGAGTTGCTGCTTGGAAATGAAAATTTTAAAGTTGATAATTGATACAATACTTGCATCACTTGCGGAAAGACCATTTTCCTTGCAAGAAAGGTAATGATTCTAAGAAATTTGGTTATATTTTACTAGTACGACAATATAATTATGCTAGACCTTACCCTGACTTGGTAACTTACAAGTGAATTCCAATAAAGTGTTATAAGTCCCCCTTTGAATTGCTACTACAAGTAACACTTGACTCTTACCATATTTCAAATATTTCTGAGGATTAGTAAAATGACTGCAGAATACTTACTCCTACACACCTGAACTGTATGACTAGAAAATTATAAGTTTTGACATGATTACAACAATCAACACAACTAAAGCAAGTAAGAAATGTTAGCTCCACTTTTAGCAACTCAGAAAATGTAGAAGGTTCTGTAAAGTTTCATTCAAGAAAAAAGTAATGGGATTCATCACCATGGTGCTCTGAAAATTGATAACATCAAAGACGCAATAGCATTGCTTTGAGTAATTAAGCGTGTAACTTACCTGAGATTGAGCATCAAGACTGGTGCCTTTTACTCCTTCATGCATCCAGGTTCATACTGCACATAAGTTTTCAATCAAACATCCTAGTAAATGGAAAGGACAAGATGGAAGGAGAGAGTAAAATCAGGAAAATTACCTATGCACAAAATTGCAAACAGATATAGTTGTATACTCCCAAAGCCAACTGTTTGTTCTTTCTATTATTTCTTCGAGGTTATCTCAATTTCTTTTATCTAATTCTAGACAAAAATCTATTCATCCAAAAGTGAAAAAGCATCAGAAGCAACCCCTCCCACCATTGTTCTTCCATGGAACCCATGCATAACTTGTATGCCTTCCTTGGACTTTTTATCACAATCTCTGGCTCAAACTATCAAACCCAAACAATAATTGCTTAATACTGAAATAGCAGTAACACAACATACAATTTAATCAAAATCATATTAGCTTCAAATAATGAACAAAATATTGTCATACTTCAATTATCATATATGAGATGTTCCAAACCAACGAGGTTATTTCAGGAACCGACACGATCCTGTCTAGATGAAAGGGTAAGAGCAACAGTCTCATTATGCCATAAATAATGAACAAAAAATCCCAGAAAATCCACATACCTGGATCCTATGTGAATGAGGTTCTGTAGAACCAGTTCTGCCGTAAATAAGTAAAGAATAAAAAAATTTGCACCTAGACTTGAATCAAGGATTCATTAAAGATACCTTCAGATGGGCAGTAGCATCAACAGATCAGTCTTAATAGCCCACAGTCAAATATATAACTGATCAAAGAGAAAAGAACCTGCAAAATTTTCAGGTGCAAGTGTTGCATGCATCAAGTGATCCTTTCAACTAGTAATCAATAAAACATTGTCTGGCATGCTAAATACAGACAATAATTCTAGGAGCACAAATATTTAGAAGGTGCATATAGTTTTCTCCACCTAGATGCCTAAAAAACAAATCGAACAAATGTAAAGACAGCTCTGGATTAAAGCTAATAATGCTCTTAGTTCAAACTCCAATATGGAGATTGAATTGTTTGCTTTGGCAAGTTAAAAAATTCACCTCCTACTTCTACTCATGCTGATGTAAGACTCAAAGTCATCTTCGAGGGGAAAGACAATGTAGAGAAAATTAGGTACCAATAAGATCAAGATGGAAGAAAAAAGATGGAATTCAAAATGAAATGTGTATAAGAAAAGGTTTAGTTTGTATCTGGTTTCCATGAGTTTTGCTTTCTTGTAAGTTTCCCCAAAAAAAAAGGTCTAAATGTTGTCATTCCTTTGTTGTGAATATTTTTCTTCTTCAGGTCAAGAAGCATTAATGCTTAAATATATATAGAAAATACATAAAGGATCTAAGAGTTATTTAGCTCCCCTGTAGCCTTTTTTTTCCTGCGGTAGAAAAGTAGCTCTTTGTTTTTCTTTGCATGGCACGTCCCCCTTTCTACCTTGCCTTCTTTAGTCTCTTTTAGCTCGGAAGTTCTGGCATTCTCCACTGGTGCTTCTTCGCTAGTTCCATTAATGACCCATGGTGTGACACCTCTAGTTTTCTCTGTATTTTCCAATTTAGCTCCATCATCAACTTCTTCTAACACCTCAAGAAGTTCTGAAGGCATAGCGGCTGGATCAAGCTCCAAGCAATCTTCGGGAAGATTTTGAGCTTCTTTACCACAAAGCACACGAGAAGGCACCTGATGAGAGAGGCAAAAAATCTCCTCCCTAGGAATTGTCATCTGTTTCCCCGAATCCAAACATCGGTGAAACACAGTCTTAAAGCCAGGCACCTTGACTAGGGGACCAATAGTCACACCTTGTGTCTCATTATAATCTTCAAACACCTCCACCATGTCATATTTCTGAATCACTTCATCTGGGGTAAGCCCATTCCAATCAAGAGACCAATTCCTGTAAAGGGCCCAAATATCTCCCTTCCTTGGGTAGATTACAATCGACCCCCTTGTACCTCGCGTCCAGTGAACCTTGTGAGAGAATGAGTTTATAGACTTATTGATAAAATGCTTGCCCACCCAGAAAATCCCACTGGTTTTGGAAAAGCCAGATGCAATCCAGTTTTGTGGGCCAAACTCACTGTTGTTTTTGGAGTTAAGCCAACTGATCTGCATTTGAAATGGTTTCAAAGAGATAACCTCATGGACCATTGCATAATACCGAGGCATCCCATCCACGTCATCATAAACAGCCCAAACCTGGTTTTTTCCAAATTGCCTTTCTGTCCTGTCCTTGTCAAAATCATGAAAATCTGAGTCAGGGACATTCATTGAGATGGCTGCAGCAGCTTCTTCACCAGATTCAATACCTGTAACAGCAGAAGAAGGATTGACTGCATTCTCAGCACCTGCAACCTGCACAGGGTTGTTCCCATTACCCTTTTCCTTCTGTAAACTTGAAATTTTGGATGCAGCATCCAGCATCCATACACCTAACTTCTTTTCAATTTGCTCCTTGCTGATTGCCACTAACATTGATCGGAGTTTTGGCTGCGAGATGTCCCTCATACTCCTGGAACTAGTACTGCCAGGAACACTAGCCCTTTGTCTGGCACCACCCTTCCAATGTCCATGCACAGTTTCAGCTCCAACACCTCTGTTTCCCACAGGCACTTGCTTCTCTGCTTTCTTATTCTTCGATCTCATTTCACCGGTGCATCTTTTCTTATTTGGTTGCTCTTCACTCTGGGAAGAGCAAGAAGCATTATCGGAAGCCACACTGGCTACATCAGCCCCCTTTCTTTTAGAAGTGGAAGCTTTCCTCTTACAGACCCTCTCTCCTGTAGCAGCTGCCAGTGCTTCTTCATGCCCCCTCTTTGGGTTCTCCTGCACTTCCTGAACCATGAGTGTAGATGGAGCATCAGAGGAGCCTCTTCCAGTGCTATCCGATTCAAAGAATACTGCCTCTTGAGAGCCTGCATTTTCAGCAGCAAAGATCTGCTGCGTGGATGCATAGCCCTCATAACCATGTAGAAATGGAGGTAAGGTCTCCATGGCAGTAAAAGCCCCACTACACTTCAAACATCGAAGAAAACCATTGAGGTATCTTCGCAGATATTTGAGGTGCAAGTTGCAATGAGGGCAAAGGGTCCAAAAGCTTTCTGGAGTTGATGGGCAAGAGTTCGTCTTCTGGTCATACTTCTTTCTCCTTGTTGTGTCAGACAAGCAACTCCAGGCCTCTGACAGAATTTTAAATGCCCCTTCTGCACCCAATGCTTTGTTTTTATCAGGATGAAGAATACGAGCTAGTTTCTTATACTGCTTCCTCATGGTTTCATCATCAATAGATGGATGCACACCAAGCACCTCATAGTAGTCGATTTCACCATTTATTTTCTTCTCTGAAGAAACATAAATAGTAATAATGGCAATCAAATTTATAATGCCCTCAAGCCCAGGATACAAATTTTTGGCCTTCAAAGCAAACTTCTTCGCTCCCACAAAGTCCTTCTCTGCAAACTTCCTCTCTGCAATTTCCTTAGCCCTGTTGGCCTCGTCTTTATTGCAGTCCATATCTATAATGCCTTACAAACTTGATTTTCTTCCCAAGTTCCTTCACCTTTTTAAAAAATTTTAACAATCACCTGCGAGAAAGATCAGAAACATTATCATGCAGTTTACAATGAGAATGTGCCTTTGCAACCCCATAGAAAGATAGTAGAGATTCAGCAAACCGTCAGATACCAAGACAAATGCATAATTATACAGTTAGCTCAGCAAGAAATCCGAAGTTACACGTTGAAAGCTAAATAGCTTACGTCATCAAAAGTTAAAACGGAAAAAAATAAAATAAAATAAAATAAAGCTTAGCATGGGCACAATACTAGAAAGTAAACCCCTTCAAAAGAGTACAGCTGTACAGAATCGAAAGCACTCCGTAAAACAATCAACAATAAATATCGAATAATAGTAATAATAAGTCGCACATAAAAACAGATTTTGTGCAGAAAACTAGATGATTTACCATAAAAGTTGAAAAGGATGAATAACGATATTAACGAACAGAATAACGATACTAACGAATTCATTGTGCAATACTCATTTATAATGATATGGAACAACATTGAAAAACAAATTACAAGCACCAAAAGGTACTTCTTCTAATTCATGACTTTCAAGCTTCTGATTTGATGCCAAAACCGAATGAAAATCTAAGTTAGATTGATGAATCGCATATGGCAATGGCTCACTCATGCACAATTACTAGACTATTTACCATAAAAGCTGAGAAGGCAGTATACCCGTTCAGGACAGTAAGAATTAGAATAACCTTGAAATGATTTATAAGCACTGTAATGCCTCATCTAGTTTATAATTTCCAAACTTCTAGAATCATTTTGATCTTAAAACCTTTTGGTATCATTTCAGTATCATTTACCATAAAAGTTGCAAATGCTGAATAATGACACTAGCAAACTTAAAGCTCTATACTTGATCACAACAATATGAAACCACGATGAGAAAAATTTCAAGCACCGGAAAAGTGCTTCTTCAGATTCATGATTTCCAAACTGTTGAAAAATCACTTTTCATGATAACTAAAAACAATCAACAAAGGGAGGTGAAACATATTAAATCAAATGCCCTCATTTATTTATTTACTTATTTGATCGATTGAACAGACCATCAGATAAGCCACCATCACCGTAAGAACAAGATTCACACAATCCACTGATTGATAATCATGAGAGTAACCCATGCATAGATTCAGACCATACTCTTTCCATTAGTCTTTATCTATAACTTTAAGATATTAATTAACATTTGCAAAAAAGATCTAAATAAAAAACCAAAAACCCCAGAAACAAAACAGGCTCAGGATTAATCAGAACAACAGAATCACAAGTTTGAATGGCTACATTAGCAAAACCCAAATCAAGTAATAACCTAAATATGCAAAAAGAAGAAACAGATTTTAACATGCATTAGCAGAAAATTTCGACCAAACCCATTAAACACACAATTGTACAAAGTAAAAATAACAATCTAAACAACAAACCATTGCCCATGGCATTCAACATTGATCATAACGGAAAAAAAATGCCACGAAATGGATTAGAAAATTAAATTTTGAAAATTACCCACTAGATGAAATGTGGATTGCAGAGAAGCCCTTCAAGGAATTCCAAAGAAAATTCGCCTATCGGGAGAGCTAAGCGAAATGCTAGTACAGATTCTGGGCGAGAATTTCTAAACTCCTATTTAGAATTCTGCGCAGCAGTTTTGAGAATATTAATTATAAGATGAAAGGAATTAATGGGGTCTTTCAATGTGTATTCATCCTCCAGCGGCGCCTATTTATAATTTTCATTTTGCCATTTAACCACCATTTTTTTTTTTTAATATTGGTTAAAACCCTAACTAGGGTTAGAATTTTTCACCCCCTGGTTTTGAAAGAAAGGCCAAAGTTTACCAAATGTCCAAATTTGTTACTTTGGAGGTGGTGATTTTTTTTTTCCAGAAAATATAAATAATCATTTAAATTTCTCATAATTTAAAATTTTCATATCAAATTTCATTTTTTTTCTTTTTTATTTCATGGATATATAAAAGAAGGAAAAGTTAGATACAATGGTTTGATTTTCCTTGTTTTTTATAATCTATGGGCAGAAATATTTCTTCCTTTTTTATGAATCATCGATATCCAATAATCATATTAAATCTTATTAAAATTGATTTGAGACGAATTGGGTTCAAGAGATTCATGTATTTAAAATAAAAATTCAGAAAATAATTATATATGCTTACAATTATATTTTATTAATTATGCTCTATCATATGTTAGAAAAAGAAAAAAAAAAAGGACAAATTACAAAACTCCCAACAATTAGACAGAAGGGTTTTAAAATTGCTCCCTTAGTTTCAAAATTGGCAAATTCTCTCCCTAAATTGACACCTTTGATAAGTTATCTTACTATTAGCTCTTTGTCCCCCCCCCCCAAAAAAAATATTTTCTATTACCCCCTTTGTCCAAAAAAAAAAAAAAAAAAAATTGAGACATAAACATAGATACTCGAACTCGACATTTCTTAGAAGGATATAGCTCAATGGCTATGTGAAAAATTCATACTATTACATAACACTTAAAGAAAAAAAAAAGTCTCACTCTCTTCAGCCATGCATGTGAAGTGCAGATATCATCTACTTCCCCTTATCTTCTGTCTTCTGCAAAAGTGAAAGCGTAACTCTTTATTTTTTAGCTGCATCACTGACCATTATCAATCCATTCCTCTCTCTCTCTCTCCATCCCTCTTATTTCGTATGATTTCATTAGACTTTGATTCAATTTGCTTAATTTGTTTTTCAGGATTTCATGATAATCATCGCTCTAAATCATCGATAAGCTTTAGAGACTTAGACCAATGTGAGTTGGAAAAGCTATGTTCTTTATGCATTTTAATCTTCTTATAACCCTAGGCTGCTGATTTGAAAATGGTTTTTAATCTTCAACCGTAAATCATTTTCGATGTATTATCGATTCTTCATTTTTATCACCGATCATTTCTCATTAGTCACTTTTGAAATTCATCACATTTTTCACTTCTAAATGCGATTTTAAGAAAAATTTCAACCTTATTTATGTGATTATAAATGTGATTATTTATTTATTTTTTGTATTTTGACTTAATCATAACCTAATATTTAGAACTTTATCTCGATTAATCTGAATCAACTGTTATAGGGCCCGACCTGATTAAGAGACTAAGGTACCCACTCACCTAAGCCAACAAGTGTGTGATATAAATGTGTTACTCCGTCCAAATCTAATATAATCCAACCTACAAAGCAAAATGAGAAAAAAAAAAGAAAAAGAGAAAAAAAAAGTTAACTACTCCATCCTAACAACCCCTTTTGGGCTGAAAAACGGTAGATAAAAAATAAAATAAAAAAGAACACATTAGGGGGACCAAACCCTAACATGACAAATCTTTTAGTTAATCTGCAATGTTTTTAAGGTAGAAGAGTTAGTGTCCAATGGCCAAACCCAAGAATAAATAAGTGCCGGCTTAAAAAAATAAGAAGTTAAAAATGATTATCTTTATATATCTGATCCTCTCTCTCTCTCTCTCTCTCTCTCTCTCTCTCTCTCTCTCTCTCTCTCTCTCTCTCTCTCTCTCCCTCTCTCCCTCTCTCTTTATGGTCACTTCCAAATCCCTAAGTGGGTTTCTTAAATCTCCATCAAAGTTCCCATTTTCTTTCTTCAAAAGTTTAAGTAATTTCTTATTAATATCTAAGTTATACGAAAATAAAAATAAAAAAATTGAAATGTACATGAAAATTAAAAAAAATATAAAATATAAAAATTTTTATATAAATATTAATTAATTTAACGTGTTAAATTATTTTAAGAATATTTTAAAAACCAAAAAACATTAATATTAAAAAAATTTCGTTCATCTTGAATCTTTATTAATATGACATTTTTCCTCGAAGGATTTTCTTTATCTTCCATGAAAAGTTCCAATTTTCTTCTCCTTTACCTTCTTTGGTCTTTGCTAAATCCCCCGACAAAATAACAATCACATTATCAAATCTTATTTTCCTTATAAACTTCTGTATTTAACTTCGTTTTCTCTTGCCCTTTTAAGCTCTTATCTTAATCCACTCGATTACAAATCTTAAATTTCTTAGTCTTCAATTTTCACTATAAATGTTTGCATATCTAAGATAGTTTTGGATTTTTAAGAAAACAGTTTAGTGATCATAACCCCCTCTCATAACCCGATAATCACAAATTCAAATTCTAGTATAACTAAAAAATCTAAAATAGTTTTGTATAATTCAATTCAAAATCTGTTTTCTTATAATAAAAAAAAATATCCTCTATGAAATTAAATACGTTAAACTTTTTTTTAATAAATTATCAATATTCAGCATTTATATTAAATCAAAATAATTTAATTCAAGTTAAATTGAACTTTTAAAGGATAAAACTCTTCAAACACTTATTTTTTTTTATATCCAAGACTCGAACCGAAGATTTTATTTAAATAAAATTAGTATCCAATTATTAGAAAAACCAAACGTTTAACAATTTTGTGATTAATATATCTACGCAATAAATTATGAAAAAGGGAAGTTGGTTAGCAAAAGCAAAAGCTACACTTCATCTTCGGTAGTTTTCAAAATTGATATGTTATCCCCAAATTTTCAAAATTGGCAAAATGCACCCTTGTAATTTGTAGTTTTTTCAAGCCATTAGCAATTTGCCTCTATGGTTTACTCTATTACAAAATAAAAATAAAAAAAGAACCATTTATTATTTTACTCTTTTTCACTATTTTATTTTACATGTGAATTTTTAGGTGTATAAATGGGTGTCTCACTTGCTCGTTTGACAGGGTAGCTAACGGAGCTGCTACGAGCTTTGGGATTTGGAAAACAAGTATTAAAATATGCAAATGACCAGCTTTGGGATTCATAGGATAAGTAGGAGCTGGACTGAGGCTTTCAAGATAGATAGGAAAGCTGTTACGAAAGATACTCTCTAAATTAAATGGTATCCTCCAAATATAGGCAAGATAAAGCTGAATTCGGATGGGGCGGTGTCTCTGCTTTCCAGGAAGGCCAGCGTGAGGGGTCTCCTGAGAAAGGAAGATGGTAGCTGGTTGAGAGGATACATCATAAACATTGGGAAAGCAGACATCCTCACTGCGGAACTCTGGGGGCTGAGGGAAGGCTTGAGATTGGCCAAGAAGTTGAAAGTTCATCAGCTCCAGGTGGAAGTGGATGGTGCGGCCATTGTCAAGTTTCTTGAAGACAAAGAAGACTTGAATCATCCGCTGCATCTGATACGCTTGGAATGTAAAGTGCTTATGAGCGAGTTGGAAGTGAGCCATGTCTCCCATGTTTATCGGGAAGGAAATGGATGCGTTGATACTTTCGCAAAGATGGGTCTCACAGCTTCTCCCGGAGTCTCGGTCTTGGATGATCCTCCAGACGTTCTAATGAAGGCTCTGTCTACAGATGCAATGGGAGTGGGATTTTGTAGAATAGGTGGCCCGAAGCCTATTAGGGTTGTTGGATTGGGCTCTTAGCCTTATGTTTCTTGTTGCTCCTTTTCACCAAAAAAAAAAAAAAAAGGACAGCTAACGGAGAAAATTAGATGAGCAAATTGTCAAAATTGCAAACCACGAGGGTACTACCGACAATTTTGAGAACTTTGGGGGGCAGCATCATAATTTTGCAAATCAGAGGGTATAAATCGCAGTTTCCCTAAATAAAATAGAAAAGCGACCAAATGACAGAAGTAGCCCTCGCGGTTCATACAAAGAAACCTTTGTTCGAGTCGTCCTCCTCCATTGATACGCAGGGAGAGTTCTAGAAGAAAGAGTGAAAGAGAGAGAGAGAGAGATGAAGTCAGTGGTGACAGATTTCTTTGCGGATATGGATGATCAGGGATCGACCGTGGCGATGGACGTTGACGACGTTGACCCGCTCGAGATCTTCGGTGATGGCTTCATCAACGTTGAGAACAAGCTCGCCGATGCTGATTTCTTCAACAGCTTTGAAGACGACTTCGATGACTCCGACTTCTAGGGTTCGTCATCTATACCCTTATCTTCTTTTGATTGAAAATTTTGGGTTTTTTTACTGGTTTTTTTTTGTTGGGAATTGTCTGTCGTTTCTGCTTAAATGCGAATGGATATGCTTTGTGATTCCGAGAATCCCCAATTTTGTTTCCCTGTCTACGGTTACTTGTTCTTGAATTATTGGTGATATTATGAGTAGAGAGCTTTCTTTTTGGTTTGTGTTCTATTGCTTCTTTGAGTCCTGTATAGGTGTTTAGGATAGAATAACAAGGAATTTTATTGGGGTGGAAGGAAAGATACCTCCACTACATAGGAAAGAGGAGGGATTCTCTTGGAGTATGAATCAGAGGGGAAAAAAATTTGCAATTAGTGCTTGTTAGTCTAATGGCTAGTATAGAGATTGCCCCTAAATTCCATTTGGTGGGAGTATAGAAAGAAGCAATAAAGATAGCGTTAACCCGTTCTTCTTATGTAGTCGAGTCTGTCCATCGGGAATTAATCTGGGTACCAAAGTCGTTGTACCTCCTTATGTCTAAAACTTGGCTAGGTTTTTGCTGCTCCCAGAAATTCAAACAATAAGAAATGTCTGTTTTATGTAGGTTTGCAAAAAGGAAGAAAAAATGATGATCGTGTGTGCCTTACTTTCTAGGGGAACACCCAACAGTGACGTTAGTGGAAAGAGCAGTGCCAATTTAATTGAATTATAGTCCTAGCTAGTGCCATTTTCTTCCTTCAAAGGAATTTTAGTTTGCTAGGTATGGTTCCTAATGAGGAGGGGCTGTATTAGGAAGGGTACTGAAATGATTATAATAGGACTGCCAGAAAGCAAAAGAAGAAAAGTCTATTGTCTCCATAAACTTGGGATCAGGGGAAAAGGCAATTTTGAAGAAATTGTGTTTCTATTTATTGTGAAAAGCTAGAATGTGGCATGTTGAACAAAAGAATATGTAGCGAGAAGCGAAAGCCATGATGGTGACTTTCCTTTGTAATGTTGTTTTGAAAATGAATGCCATATCTACATTTCTCATTTGATCAAAGGAAAAAAAAAATCAAAACTTAGGGTGAATTTTGTGGGGCTAGGAGTGGCAGGTTCACATTTCTTACTACACTACTTGTAGAATTTTAGGCTGTACTTGATTGCATTGTAGTATCTTGTGTCTGATTCTAATGTAAAGCACTATAACCATTTTTCTTCCTGGGAATTACTACTATGTCTTTTTTTTTTTGGTAACTAAATTCTTAATGACATAATCTAGTAACCTTCTTGAAGTTAACAAAGTGATCTCCATTCTCCTTGTGCTTGGTAGTAACAAAACCTCTACCATTTGTCTTATTTTCTTCACTATTCTTATGGTTGAAAACGGTGAAAATATGTCTGGTGAAGCAATTTTGTTAATGGAGGTAGAGGGCCGCTTTGATAATGACACCTGCTGTGCTTTTGCCGTTGACTGGAGTTTTTTACTTTGCAATTTTGTGTTCTGAATTGTGTTTTTCTTTACTCCTTGAAGTCTTAATGCTGCAATTATTTGCAAAGAATTGGGGTGGAATAAAAATCAATGTTCATAAAGTCCAAAGGTGAATAGTTGCAAAGAAAGGCCCTCGTTCATAAAGACAGTCAAGAATCTTTCAATGGAGATTCCTATGTGGTGAATGGTGGAGTGCTCTCATATCCTATTGCCTTCAGGAATGCTTTGTTGCTGCTTTGTAGTACCTCTTGGGACCGGCCATGATAATCACAGTGAAATTATTGAATAACACCCGTGGGCGCATGCGTACACGTACACACAGCATAATAAAGCTAAAGCATTTTGTTTGTAAGATGATCTGAAACAACTGGTCAAGTGTTGTAACCGGTGCCCTCAGTTTCTTTGTCTCCCTAAAGTGAGATGGACTAACCTTAAAAGGGATTCAGGTGTAACTTGTGGCTCAAAATCCTTTTATGACCAGCGAGACTTGAGCTAAATTCTTCTTTTCCATTGTTTGGAAAAAGGGAAAATGATGTGAAGAAGCATCGACCGACACTCATGTATCTTCTGGCACTTCTTGTAAATTTGGCATTCACAGTTCCTGGATGTCTAGGGAGCTTTGTGGTTTAATTGTTTCACTTTAGGTTGTTCTTCTATTTCTGTACATGTGAGAGACCATTTACTTCAAAAACTCTGAAATTATAACTTCTTCCTGAGTTGTCACGTTATGTGTTATTATGATATAATATGAATTGAACCATGAAGAGAAATATAAGATTGTTTTAGATGTTGCCAGTATTACTGTCTGTTGTTGATGATTGTTAGGTACTTGATAATTGACATTTTGATGATATTTGTGGGTTACAGTTTCATAATGTAAGGAGCCAAGACATGGATGAGACATGAATCTGGGGAATACGACCACTTGGCAGATTTGCTGGAGGAAGAATGATACTTAGTGTATTTGTTTAATCCTTTGATACTTATTGTATTTGTTTAATCCTTTTATCATACTTAAAAGACCTGTGTATCAATGTAAGTCTGGGAAGGTTCGCTACCTTACCCAATTAATGCCATTTAAACTTGAGAATGGAGTAAGGTGTGGTTTCTAGCCCAATTTCTGCTTAGTGCAATTGTTCTGGTGCAATTTGTCAGCAACACGGTGAATTTGTGCTCACCATAATATTGCTATGTTTGCACATTGCATGGCTGGCCTGGCCTACTTCCTTCCCTATCATGCTTATGCATTTGCATCATTTGCAAAACAATGTGGTTGGCAGAAGGTGAAATGTTTTGTTGAACCATGCAGGAGACTTGTATACCAGACTGTTAGTTTGGACCGAGATGGACATAACTACTTTTGAGTTCTCAATTAGTTCATGGGCAATAACCATCGAGTCCATGGCATGTATCAGTCATCCAACTCAACTTTCATTTAATCGTGGCGCACAAGGCAATGTGCAAACACAATAAGAATAGATTGAACTTGACTTTAAGTTAACTTGTATATGTGTAGGAGCTTGTGGCCCATACTCAAGTTTTACATTTAAATTAAGTCTTTTTTTTATACTATATCAATCGGTATTCAAAATCATATCCCGATTAATCTGATTTGAACATGTTTTGAACTTAAAACTTAATTAAGAAATTTAATAATCTTATCCATTAAAATGACTGTTGATTGATATAAATTAAGCTAATTATTAAAATAGGATTAACATTCAACTCAAACCAAATATCTTTGAGCTTAGCTTGTAAGAGTAATGAATGGTCGAGTTTTAGTTCAATTTTAAGCTTGTTTGACAAATGAGTTAATTTTGAGTATCCTACAATTTGGTTAAAATCAATTTCTTTTTACCCCTATTTATGTATATAATACCGTGTATAAGTTCCATTTGGTGCAAAATAACATTATAGTTATAATTATATCATCACAAAGAATTTCTGACTCACTTCCGGTTCTCAGATTTACAGGCATGGTCTTAGCAAAAATGTTTATTTTCAGCTCTCATTCCCTCAAAAGAATTTCTCCTATACATTGGAAGAATACAGGTGAAGGGATTCTCATGGCTGAACTAAGAAAGTCTTACCCAGTTTGCATATCATGGACGGGAATGCCCGTATAATTGAGCATAAACACTTCTTGTTCGATAAACGGTTATCAAGCTCAACACCACTGCAACAAAACAGAGTCCTGATAATATGCCGCAAGTGATGGAGTAGCATATAGAACCGGAGCAAGAAAGAGTGTCATCATCGGTCCATAGCCGTATTTTGAGCACAAATTTTTGCTGAAGTCCTGATTGTAGTTCTGCATAGTAGTCATATATACCACTTGCAATGACTCCTGAGAATACTAGTGAGCCAATTGGGCTTGCTAGTGTAAGAAAATTATACAGGGCACCGAAACTTTTTAAGCCGAAAAGCTCTGAAACTGCAGCAGGTACAATAGCCCAATGAGCTCCATATCCGAGTCCTATCAGTACTGTCACAACGTATATCTCTCCTGGCCAAGCCATTGCGTAGTAGAAGAGAGCAAGCACCATGAAGACTTGAACCACCACCATTGTCACAGGTCTAGGGAAGGCGTATCTTCTGCAAGAGTATTTAAAAAAGATGGGTCAGGTGATAATGGAGCTACATGTATTGAAGTACAAATAAGATTCGTGATGCCATACTTAACAACAATCTCAGAGAAGAAGCCGCCAGCAACACGACCAAGAAAGTTCCAAACGCTGATAATTGAAACAAATAAGTCAGAATCCGAATAACCAAGAGATTCACTTATTTGGCCCATATTGTCAATGATGGTCAGACCAGACCCTGCTGCAAGTACAAGTGAGAGAAAGATAAGCAAGAAATCTGCCTTTACTAAGGCCTGCAATAAGGTAAAATCTTCTCCTCTTCGAGGACCCTTCTTCCGTTTTACTCTAACTGCTCCTACTGCAGCAGCCTGAAACAGTTTAGTCTGCAGCTGAGCAATCCGTTTATGCCTTTCAGATCTCGGAAGTGTGTCTACTTCTTCAGGCTTTTCGTCTTCAACCTCACTGAGAATGACTTCAGGGGTAGACTGCCCGGAGGGAGTTGCTTCTTCTTTTTCAGGCTCACGAAGAAGATTGACTTCTATTGTGGTTCTTGGCTCGGGGAAAATGGTCAATAGGATAGGAATTGTAATTGGTAGTAATAAAAGAATGAACAAGATGATAGTGAGTAACGTTGTGATTGCTTCACTTAAATCAAGTAAATCTTCGAGAAGTATAATTCCTAGCAGGTAAGCTGCCAGAACAACACAAATACTGTAAATGAAAAGAAAACTCGAGCCATCGGATGGCCTTGTTTGTCTGTGTCCTCCAACAGGTCTAACAATGAACATTAGAGCAATAACTACCAATGTTGGCCCAACTGCAATCATGAAAATAAGGGCTGCATCACTGGGGGCATTGATGATAGTGTAAACCTGAGTTAGAATTGCACCACTGAGTCCTGCAAATCCCTTTAGAATTCCTACAACTGGACCTCGGCTTCTGGGGAAGTTTTGCACGCATGAAACTAAAGAAGCCGTATTGTAATAGGTCTCTCCATTTGTTCCAACAAATATCGCAACACACATCTACAAATTACATGCAAAATAGGGAGATATATTTCAGTAACTGTGTATGTTGATTACTAACGGAATGCCATTACTTGGCTTACATTTTGCAGTGCAAACAACAATGTAGAAATTTTACTTGGCTTACATTACTTGAACCTTGGCTCAGGTGATCATTTGAGTCAAAACTCTTAGTCAAACAACACTATAGCTTTGACATGTATCAATTGGTTAACTCACCTGTTTTTAATCTTAAAATGTAAACATCTTTTTAATATAGCCTGTCCTAAACTCGGATAAAAGAGAAGGGTTACGGTAAGTTGACAACCAATGTAAAAATTTTGTCAACATCATGAGAGACCAAAATAAGAAATTCTTCTCTCCTATATTGGTCTCAAACGATCGACCTCAAAATTTGAGATTAAGGCTCAATTTTTTGTTGTTGTAAGAGACGAACCAAATTTAAAATAAGCATGTATGTCATTTAATGTGACTTTTCTGAACTGAGAAAAGAAATTGACAAAACTTTAGATATAGACTACTGATCAATTTGAGCCCAATCAGGAGAGAAGTTGAGAAAGAGGTCAAACTCAAGGGCAAATGACCAATTCCACAACTTCTTGCAGGAAATATGGATAATCTGAATTACTCAGGGCTGTATGGACAGGTCAACTACTAAGAACTACTGTAGTGGAATCAATCTGTAGACCTGATTTTCCCAAGGAGGAGGATTTGTGTGTCCGCGCGCGCGCTTGAGGGAGAGGGGGCATTTTTATTCTTATACATAAGATAAATTCCTTTAGTTCGCATATACTTCTGAAACTGCAGTGGAACCTTACAAAATGGGGACTTGATGGGAAAAAAGAAAAAAGAAATCCCATATGACAAATATAGAATCCACTTAGATGGGAAAAAAACGAATCAATGAAATCAAAAAACAAAAAGAACTCAGAAATTCAGGTTTGAAATCCCATGGAATCGGATTTACTGAAAACCAATACAATGAGTGCATTTGCTAAAATGATATGCAGTAATATTCAATCATCTAAATAATCAGATCCCAGAAAAGTAATTCCATAACTTCCTAAAGATATACAAGCACCAAAGCAATCTAGCAACTCTCCAGCGAATCTTCCCATTTCACAATAGTCAAGTCTTTCAAAGGTAACAAGTATTCACAGAGAGAGAGAGAGAGAGAGAGAGAGAGAGAGAGAGAGCGCTTACCACCCACAAAGGTAAAGTTGGAATTTTATCAGCAACAACAAGCCAAACCAAGCCATACCCAACTAAATTCTGGATAGACCCAATCAGTAAAATCCCCCAGAGGGGCAAAATCTCACACAAACTTCCAGCAATGAACCCTATACTGTCCCCCAAATCTTTAGCCACTCCCAAAATAGCAACTTGTCTCTGATTGTAACCCAAAGCACTCTTTATCACCGGAGATATACTCCCAAACAAATACCCAACTCCTGCACATGACTGTATCCACATTGCTGCCACAAACACTAGCCATCTGTTCTTGTAAAACGACTCAAATTTTTCCTTAAATCCGATCATGGGTTTCCAAGAGAGCACAAGTTTTGATCGATCTACGATGTTTTCAAGCATTTATAGGAGAAGATAAATTGTGGGTTTTGGTTATTTTGATGATTCTGATAAGAATTGGGCTTTTTTGGGTATCTATATAGATCGTAGCATATGATTGATAGAAGAATTTTTATTTTCTCTTCTGATCCTGATGGTAACATGTGTTTTATTTTTTCTTTTTTGGGGTACTGTGGGCTGTGAATATCTTCTCAACTAAATCAAAAAATAAATAAATTGTCTCCATAGACTGTGGGGTGGTCCATTCTCATGGTAATAATAAATATATGTATATATGTTTTAGTTGCGGGTCAGATCCAATCTGCTCACATGCGAAATGAAAGGACCATTAAAAATAGAATTGACAGCTAATCCTGTTTTTTGTTTGGAAAATGTTTTTTCACTTAGTCAAAGCGAAAGCCGGGTTATGTTCCAAAATATATCCTAAAAAAAAAATTTTTTAAAAAAACCCGAACAGTAAATAAATTCCACATCTATACCATATTTATCGTGGGTTGGACCCACGACAGGCTATTCCGCGTCTTCAAGACATAGCCCAGAGGCTCCCGTGCGTAAAGGGCTCCCGTGACAGTGGGCGGCAGTGGGCGGCAGTGGGGAGGGAGGGAAAGGGAGCCTCGTGCGGAGGGAAGGAGGGGGAGGGCTTCCGAGGCGGTGGGGGAGGGAGGGAGGGAGGGAGAGGGAGGAGTGTCGCGGGGGGAGGGGGAGAGAGAGAGAGAGGAATGTCGCGGCGGGGGAGAGAGAGAGGAATGCCGCGGCGGGGGAGAGAAAGAGAGACAACCGCCGGCGGGTGAGGGAGGGAGGGAGAGAGAGACAGCCGCGGGGGGAGAGAGAGAGCCGCGGGGCGAGGGAGAGAGAGAAAGCTGCGGGCCTCCACCACCCGCGGCGCTGCGCACCTCCCCCGCGGCGGTGCCGTCCTCCCCAGCGGTGCTTCGCTCTTCCTCTCTCCCCCTCGGCGCTGCGCTCTCCCTCCCCCCAGCGACTCTCTCTCTCTCTCCCTCCGCCGCCCGCGGCTCTCTCTCCCTCCCTCCCCTGCGGCTCTCTTTCTCTCTCCACCGCCGCTGCCCTCCTCTCTCTCTCCCCCTCCCCCCGCGGCACTCCTCCCTCTCCCTCCCTCCCCCTCCCTCCCCCACCGCCGCGAAAGCCCTCCCCCTCCCCCGGCGGCACACCTTCCTCTCTCTCCCTCCCCCCGCGGCTCTCTTTTTCTTTCTCCCGCCGCGGCCCTCCTCTCTCTCCCCCTCCCCCCGCGGCACACCTCCCTCTCCCTCCCTCCCCCTTTGCCGCCCGCCGCCCGCCCCCTCCCCTCTTTCTCTCTCCCTCCCCCAGCAGACCCCCCGCCGCCCTCCCCTCTTTCTCTCCCTCCCTCCCTCCCCCCTCCGCGGCCCTCCCCTCTACCCTCTCTCTCTCCCTCCGTCCCCCCTCCGCACCCCGCCGCGGTCCTCCCTCCCCCCTCCGCTCTCCTCCTCTCTCTCCCTCCCCCCCACCTCGCGGACTCCTCTCTCTCTCTCTCTCTCTCTCCCTCTCCCCACCCCGCGGACTCCTCTCTCTCTTTCTAGATTTTGTCGCGAGTTGAAAACGCGACACAGTGTGTCGCGTCTCCAACTCCCGACAAATTCGGGTTATTTTAGGAAATTTTTTTCCATTCGAATTGTTTTAAATTTTTTTTTATGTTATTTCGGTACATGTCTAAGCGAATGCCTGCCAACTGGTTTATGACATAATTAGAATTAATATAATAAATTTTATATTTTTCTAACGGAATACCATGTTCATACTAACTCAAACTTTGTCTAAAACTAAATTATAAAATATATGTTTCTGAGCCTTCGTAGATACTGAGACTTGCAAATACCCATTGGAGGTGGCTTCGACAGAAAAAATTCTGACGCTCAAATCAGAAAAAGAAGTGATAAAGAAAGAAACCATATTAAGCAAAACATTAGAATATCTCTATATAACCTCTATGTGATGAGCGTAAAATTATTGAACGTACCAATTAGGTTGCCTGTGTTTAGTATATCAGCGTATGCATGTATGCTAAGTCTTTTGTTTAAGGGTGTAGAAATTTTAGTTTTCTCGTGAAGAGATTGTCAAGATCTTTCAAAATTATTAGGATTGTAGTTAAAAGCTTTTAAGAGATTTAGACTCTTGTAAATCGAGTAAAGTTCAAATTGTTACGAAGATTTTTTATCTTAATGGGAGAGATTAGGAAGATTTTCTTGTTTATTGAAAAAAATTACTTTCAGAATTAGAAAATATTTAAATCTTGAATGGTCATAATTTTGATTTGTTGAGTGGGAGCACTATTCACCAAGTGGCTAGTAATTGCAAAGAGAATGTTCAATCGAGACGAGAGTAAACAACCTACACAAGAGGGTTTAACTAAGGTAGTCGAGAGGCCTAAATAAGAATATTCGATCAAGAGGGTGTTTGGCCGAGAGAACGTTTGATCGAGCTGTGTTCAGTCGTTTTGGGTGTTTATTGAAAATTATTTTTGGCGGCTATGAACTTTATGATTATAACTCCAATGGATTTAATAGTGTATGATGTTTATAATAATGGATTGTTGAGTTATGTAACATCAATTTTTATTTTTGTTCTATTTGGTTTTCCATTTTACCTTTGCTTATTTAATCTTACGGTTGCTTTCTTGAGAATGGCTACTTAGACAATCATTGAACAATCAAAATAAAGGTAACAAAGGTAATCTTTTGTGTCATTCTCCAAAGATTTTCCTCAAATAATGCCACAGTTTTTGCCGCCCCAAATTTCTAGAAAAATTTATTTTTTTGAAGTTTACATCACAATTCAAATTGTGTTTTGCAACTTATAACATAGTAATATTGTTCGTACGGTGCTAAGGAAGCCCTCACTTCAAATTTTAAGAAAAAAATTATATATATATAATTTTAAATATTATTTAATTCTTTGATAATAATAATATTATCCCTTAAAATTATAACTAAAAATTATTTTCTTTTTTTAAAAAAAATCTTAAATTCGAGTCATTTATATATATATATATATATATATATATTTATATTTGTCCCTATATTATCTTTTAATATATATATATATATATGCCAATAAACAATCCTTAAAATTCTCGACTTCTATGTATGCACCTTGTAATCAACATTCCTCGTAACATTTATATGTTATTTGGGATGAACCTCTGCGCATATTTTGTCCCTGCAAGCTTGACATGCTATTCTATGGTTAATTTAGAAAGCGAAACACGCCCAAAAATCCAACAACAGACAAGTAGTCCTTTTCCCGATGCATGCTCATTTAAAATGCAATGCACCCCACCATGCATGAGTGGTGCTGATTGCACTCAACTTGCTTCAATCAATCGGTCTTTTATTCCCCCAAGAAATCCATCAGATCCTGTTTTGGTCTTCACAATTCATACAACACTGCTATGAATCTCATGAGAGAGAGAGAGAGAGAGAGAGAGAGAGAGAGGAGATTAAAAAAAAAAGAGATGATAAGTATGTGCTTTTCAACATTGTTAGAATTGTCAAAGGTTATGCTTAGAATATTCTAATCATCTAGATCTACGATGATATTAGCCAGCACGCAAACCAATTATCGATGATACTTTTTCCTAAATAGAAAATTGATGATATATTACGTAATATTTTTTTTTTGAATTTTTTGGGACGATAGATAAAATTTACTTGATTAATTCGATTTAAATACTGTGAGATCTATTTTATGGATTTACTCCCTCAAATTATTTTTCATGATTTTTAAAATTCGATCTCGAGATCTCTAATCAAGGGAGTAAAGTATCCGATTATTCAATTCAAAAGAATTTGATATATAACACGTAATATGTTCCTAAAAAGAATGAATGAATTTTACGTAACAATTTATGTTATCATATATATTATTTAATTAAAAAAGTTATTTTAATAAATTTAAAATTACTCGATATTGGTAGAGAGTATTACGTGATATTTTTCTTATATTTATCGATGGGTTTGATTTTGAGTAGTGTTACTCATTTTATTCTTAATTATACTGTTTACTATATAAGATATGCAGAGGATTAGGCTTCATATAATAGCATAAGAAAGACATTCATTTCTTTTATTTGTCTTGGGATAGGATCCTTCAATGACATCTATACCAGAGAAAAGGTCTGACTCCTAGAAATTTGAGAAGTGGTAGGTTATGTTAGGCAAGTAGAGATCTGATTTTCAAGGGTTCTGAAAGGTTGAAAACTCTCTCTACAATGGTTTGTCTTCACAAATACCTTACATGACAGACGATTCAACTCCGTATACAGAAACAAAACGAGTAACCACACTTATGGTCTTTACTTTGACTATCAATTATGTCTTAGGCTTTGATCCTGCTTATCTTTAATGGAGATAAGTTTTCAATGAAGTCAATAGATTTGGTAAGATGTTGCTTTCAGCTATTGTAATCTCTCTCTCTCTCTCTCTCTATAGTTTGATAACCAAAATGATAGAATTTAATACATTAAAAGAATTTTCTGCTTACTAAATTAAAGAACTTGAGTACATATATAAAAACATAACAAAGATAGAGATCCATATAGATGAAGCGGGATGACTAGTAGACACCTCGCACAACATTATAGAAGAAATCTAATCCATCAAATCAAAACTTGGAGCATACCATCCTAATTGATCCAAAATCTTCTTCACTCTTTCTTCCTGACCTTTAGAGTCTCCTAATGCTGTGGTGAAAGGGTAGACATATGTAACCTTTGTCGCCATACATCTGTATGCAACCACATCTCCTTTCACCAAGAACTCTAGCACATCTCTACCAAACCCTCCATCAACCTCTGCTTGAAGATATTGACCTGCACATGTTTCAATTTTCATGTGTCATGACCAATTTAACATAAAAGCATCATCATCCTTTGCTCAAAATTTGTTAAACATAGCTGCAAAACATAACACACACGGGAAAATTCTATAATCCCTGTAGGTATTAATACCCGTAGTAATGTTAGGCCTTCGAGTAATAACTTCGAGTCTTCTCATAGTAACATTAGGCTTTCAAGTGATAACATTAGGCCTTTAAGTGATAACTTTAGGCTTCCTGCACTACTGTTAGGCTTTCAAGAGATAACTTCAAGCATTGCAGTAGTAATGATTAGATACCCGTGTGTACCAATACCATGGGGATCCCAGAACGACTCGACACTCACTTCAAAATGACTATAGCTCAATTCCCCAAAGACTACCAATAAAATGAAACAGTAATAGTTTGAGTGAGATGAGTCAAATTACCATCTGGGGTATCTTCAACGACCTGAATCTTTGCATTTTTCTGCGTTTTCAGGATAGTTTCTTGCAATTGCTGTAAGAAATTTTGAAAGAAACCAATATCTACTAAAGCAAATATTTGAGATTAAACTTGAATGAAAAATTAAGGGAAAAAAGCATTTTGCTAATCAGACCTGAATGGGGTTTCCTGAATTATCTGGAATTATCCATGGAAATGCAAATGATGATGATTTTGGATTGGTCGAAATACAGCCTGGATTTATGGATGGACAAGGTCTGATTTTCCTGCACAAAATGGAGACACCATTTAAGGTTTCTGAAACTAAACAAGGAAACCTGCAATTATTTTGGAACCAATTCCAGGAAGCCCATGAGAGAAAAAAGAGAGAAATTTTAGTGAATACCCATCTTCCAATCCAATCTGCAAATTCTTGGACTGTGAGAAAGGAGTAGTTGGAGACAGTAAAGAGGTCTGAGAGTTTAAGGAAGGAATTGCTAAACAAGGAAACGGTGAAGCAAAGGTAATGGTTAAAGCTACTGAGAGAAGATTGGGAACAAGCTTGTAATTTGAGGTGGAGCCTGTATAATGAACTTTAGGGTTTATGAGGTTGTTAAAGGGATTAAGATTTGGATGTTGGAAGTGTGGGGTTATTTGGGGAACAGGGAGACCACTCGAGCACATGTTTTCCCCTTCTGGGTCTGTGAAGGTTTTAGGCCAATCAGTGTTCTTTTCCTTCCTCAACTTCCCTTTAGCATGTCCCATGAATCTATAATAGGACTCCAAAGCCCCCAGTGAACCCACAATCGCACATACATTTTTTTGTTGATGCATACAAAAAAGCCCTTAATGTATAATTTGTGTGCAATTTTGTGAAGTATTCTATAATATTAACTCAATGACATGACATAAAATTCTTTCCAAGAAAAAGATGACTATAGAGTCGAAAATAATCTTTTGTTAATTTTATTAGTACCATATTACCTTTAAAATTGTACCATACTTGCATGTTACCTCTAAATATTCACAATTCAAGTGAACACAACACAAATTTCATAATCACGAGATTCTATGTTCTATTATTATTTTTTTTTTCGGATAAATCATCACTATCCGATCATTACGTTAAACCGAATGAAATCCGATTCAATCCGAATTGATCTTTTAAAGAAAAAAACTCTCATGATATTTTCTTTTATATACAAAACTCGAATTTAAAATTTTTTTTGAGGGATATTAATGTAATTTCAAATTAAAATACACCAAAATGTTCCCACTTATTGCATCACCTTAATATTTTAGTAGGACCGTAACGACAGTCTGATGAAAAGAGCAAAACTTATGTAGAAGGCTCGCTCCTTTTCTCAACCAAAGAAGAAAAGAAAAAAAATATGGACGAGCTTCAACTCCACAGGGCTTACCCAACCTCCTATGCGTCTATGAAACTTACACTTTCTTTGCATGATACAAACAAGCTTGTACATTTTCCGGGATTAGTTCATCTCCTACAATAAAGATTCTATTTCCATGGTTTCTTCTTGGGGAAAAAGAAAAATATTGCAAAATACCAAAAGTTAAAGAGTACTCTTTTAAGACCAAAGTTTCATCCAAACTTGCACTGCATTTTTTATTTGAACCCTTTTTTTCTAATAGCATAAATAGCCCAAATAGCGAATGGCATTACAACCAATAATTTGACTCTGCAAGTAAAGACTAATCATTTGTTACATTACAAGTAGATGCTCTTTCAGTCAGAGAGGTATTAAGGAGTTCAACATCTCCTGCAAGATACAAAATCTATCCTTTTTTGGAACAAAGGATAATACCATTGCACAATTAAGTTATCCTGATGGTAGCACCTACACATACATCAGAAACACAAGTCCAATGCCGAAAGACAGAAATACAATACACAGATTTATAGGATTATTCTACCATTCTGTTGGTATTGTAAGTTGCTGGAGGTTAGATGTCATCCACCGATCACCACACCTCATGAGATAGAGATGGTTGAACCATTGGTGGCCACTGAACAGTCATCCAATGGCTACCAATCATGTCCCTAATGGGAAAAAAATTCCTACATTCACAATGGTTGGCCAGATCACTTTTGTAAAAGGTCCAGGATGCGCATATAAAAGGCCTCTAACCGAGTCTGAAATACAACCAATAAACAAAGTTGCTAAGTTCATGGTGCTTGCCTTCGTGACTGCTGCATGCCTGCACCACAATGGCCTCTAATTCATCAGTTCTTAATATATGGCAAAATTTTCACACCACTCTTTACATAGGGCAAAAACCAATAAGATTTTTTAAATGGTTGACTTGTGTAGAATACGATCACTGGATGAGAAAAGGATGTAAAAGAAACAAGAAGGACAAGGCCCGATTGAGCCAACAATGTGCATCGATAAAGAACAAGCAAAATAAAAAACAACATAAAGTCCACTTATTGAAGAATATCCACAAAGGGTGCATAGCAGTTAAAATATCATACCCTACAAAAGAAGCCATCAACCTGCTACTGAAACACTAACAATAATAAATGGTTCACATGTAATGTGGTATCCAAGTAGGGAGGGTGAAGGGGGGACAGAAGGTAATTGCAAAAGATATAGAGCTCACTAACATGCTTATGTAGCAGATGCATAGATATTTTTATGGGAAGAGGATAAAATGGGAATGGGTTTTACCCTATTCAAATACTAGGTATCAGATTATATTTTCCTTTTTATAGAAAAGACCGGATAATATATGATCCTCTTAAGGGCATAGGCATAACATCCCCATCAATAGATGACATGGGCCACAACAAGATGAAACTCCATTCCAATAGCCAATTTTTAAAAACTCATCCCACTTAATTTTCTGTTGTACCGAACATGTTCTTCAAGAGAGTATTGAGCAACTGACCTTAATTTCAACAGAAATCCAAATGTACTCGCACTGTTGAAATGGATTTCCGATGCAAACAAAATGCTAGTTGCAGTGAGAAATGTATCAGAACCACGTTAAATCAAATGGATTTCCGATGCAAACAAAATGCTAGTTGCAGTGAGAAATGTATCAGAACCACATTTAATCGAGGTCCCAACAAATCCTGATTCTGACAATAAAATGTGACTAGCCAATATGCCAACAAAATGTCACTTGTGGAAGGTAATATGTAAGCCAACAGAAGTGTCAGAAAAGAGATGAACCTTTTCAGTATACAGGCAGCTTCATCTAATGACCAACTGAAACACAGGCAAACCCCTTTTAAAGGAAATTAAGTCCTGAACTGAATTCAGATAAAAGCATAATAGTCACTAAAATAGAGAGCAGCAAAGAAAGGACATGACAAAGACAAAAACTCAACTTGAGTCTGAGAAGAAATGCAACAATACCTCTTCAACAACAACCACCACCACTTGAGCCTTAATCTCAAATTTTGGAGTTGGCCGTTTGAGACACAAACATAGTAGAGAGAAAAAAAATTAAAAATAAAAAATAAAAATTTAAAATTTAAAACAAAATTTTTTAAAAAAATATAAATTATAGTTTGAAAGAATAAATAGAGAAGATAACACTAAAAAATAAAAAATAAATAAAAGTAAAAAAAAATAAATGAAAAAAGAGATAATACCTCTTCAACGAACAATATAAATAATTCAACAAAAATGTTTCACTTGTCAATGTCAAAAAGCATAGAGAACAAATGAAGCCACATCGATTCCAACTTCAAAAGAATTAAGGTAATGAACAAAACAAATGCCAGAGAATTAGACACATTCAAACTAAAAGATTGCAAAACCCTTGAACTGGGCTCAATAATGGAGAAACTAAGGATTATGCAAAAAAGGGTGAAAGATTAGTAAAACAGAGTATCGCCAAAAAATTGAATATTGTAAAGTTCAATTGAATCAAAAAAAATTATAAACTTGAAACAAGGCCGGCAAAGGTGCTAGGCACTTAGAAAGTCTTTCCATAAGCAGCTTGGCTTACTATAATTTTCAATTAATGCAGTAGGAAAAAAGAAATAGTAGATTCAATTGAAAATAAACCATTTGGACAATTGTGTGATAAAAAAGAAAGGCCGCCTAAAATGCACCGATAACGAGAGTTGATAATTTACAAATTTAGGGAACCTGGGGGAACTATAAGGAGGTGTAAGAGAATTTTAGCTAGGGTAATGCCAAAAGAAGAAAAAGTATATCAACATTTTTGGTTTTAAATAGATTATAGAGTAAAAAAATTAATGTGATTAATTCAAACTAGCTCCTGCTGCAAGGCTTAGAATATTTGAATCAAGTAGTGGAGTGTTACCAGAAGACATGATAAGAATAAACAACAATGCCAAAAGAAAAGGCAATTGCAAAGTAGAGATTGTAACTAAATATCATACCCCAAGTCAAAACAACTCAAAGCTCCATCTGCCTGTAAAATAAACACATGGATTTGACTGTTACTTCCAGGACATGATAATCAACAGAGAAAAGATAAAAACACTTCCCGCTTTAGCACTTAACTGTTCAATTATCTACAAAACAGCAAAGATAGATAGTAACTTCAGCACAAGCTTTAACAACTAAAGCTAGAAACACAGCAACATCAATTATCTGTCATAGTCACAGTTAATTGGGAAACCGAAAGAATGAAATGTCTAGCATCTGCCAAATATCTAATAATAGAAGTTATGACTTACAAGTTTAAACAAATAATAAAAGAAAACTCAATAGTTCTCAGACAACATTTATAAAGCAATGATCTCCAAAGAAGAATCCTAAGCCACGTCAATACCTTTGATGAAACGTGTGACTAATATTTCGCATCTTAATGAGCAAAGACAGTGTCATTGCGTCTAGGAGGTCTGTCTGGTATTGTGCCCGGCTTGAATTTTGAAGCTTCATGTCTTGCCAATTCAGGTGGCACTGGACTGTTACTCTGGATTAGCATCTGCTTAAGATCATAGAAGACCTCAGTGTCGTGTAACGTCAAAAACGTGGTGGCAACACCTGTCTTCCCTGCTCTGCCTGTTCTTCCAATACGATGAGTGTACATTTCAATGTTACCCGGCATATCATAGTTTATAACATGGGCCACGTCAGGAATATCAATACCACGACCAACCACATCCGTGGCAACAAGAACATTATATCTCTTGGTCCTAAATCCTTCAAGACTGATCTCTCTCTGCTCCTGGGACTTCCCTCCATGCAATGTAGTCACACGATACCCTAACTTGTCCAAGTTCTTGGAAAGAGTATCTGCGGATTTTTTAGTATTGATAAACACCATAGCAGTCTTATCTCCAAGGTCATCAAGCAATTTCTGCAACCTAGGCATTTTCCCACTCTCCTTCACCATAACAACATGTTGAGTAATAAGATCAGTAGTCTTTCCAGCAGTACCAATAGTCACAACGACAGGATTCCTAAGGTACTTCCTCGCAAGCCTCTCCACAGCAGGAGGCATTGTAGCACTAAACATATATGTAGTCCTATAAATCCTCTTCTCATCGAGCTCTTCATCCTCATTTTCTGGTTTCAAATTACTCGAGGGCATTGCATCTAAGACACCCACAACTTGAGGCTCAAAACCCATGTCTATCATCCTATCAGCCTCATCAAGAACAACATAATTACACTGATTCAACACTGCATATCGCCTCTCCAAACAATCAAGCAACCTACCAGGTGTTGCAATAACAACTTCACACCCTTGTCTAATTTTCAACCCTTGTTCCTCAATAGACTGCCCACCAACAATACTAACAACCTTAATACCTAAATAATGCGCAAACTTAACAGTCTCATCCTCAATTTGCTGAGCAAGTTCACGGGTGGGTGCCATAACTACTGCATAAGGACCCTCAGCCTCATTCTCCTCACTCATTGGCGGCAGCCGAGATATATAACTCAACATGGGAAGCACAAAAGCAGCAGTCTTACCTGAACCCGTCTCCGCAATTCCAATCACATCGCGCTGTTGTAACCCTAATGGAATTGCAGCCATTTGAATTGGGGAAGGCTTCTTGTACCCTGCTTTCTCCACTGCTCTCAACAGCTCTGCACTCAATTTACTCTCCGACCAATTCCTCATTGGCCTCGGAATCTTCGAACCCTTGTAAGATATATTGAAATCCTCCCTGAAAATTCTCCAATCTCTCTCTGTCATCTCGTCCAACTTCTTCTCAGTCCAATGCCGATCAACCCGCATATCAAATGTATCATACTGATCAGCGGCCTCTTCTTTAAGCTTCCTTGCAGCAGCTTCCTCCGGTTTTTCAGCTACACCTTCCTTTTTCCGAATTTCGTCTCGGAGCTCCTTCTCGTTCTTCGCCGCCAGCTTCTTCTGCTCTCTGCGGTCCATTCCGGCACGAAGGCCGCGGCCGAACAGAAGCTGAGCCTCGTGAGGGTTTTGGTAGAGAGAATTCATGTCACGCGAGGTGTCCTCTGTGTTTTCCCAATCGAACGAAAACCTAAACTTCTCGCTTGGCTTGATTACTCGTTTCTTAGGCTTTTTTGAACCTAGATATTGCTCTTTGATCGCTTCGAGTTCTCTCTCTTTCTCTCTCTCTGCCAATTTCTCCAACCGAGCTTTCTCCCGCGCTTTTGTCTCCTCTTCTCTCTCTCTTTCTCTGTTTCTTCTCTCCGATTCTCTCTCCCGATCGCGCTCCCTATCTCTTTCTCTTTCTCTTTCTCTTTCGCGTTCTCGTTCTCGTTCGCGCTCACGGTCGCGATCCCTTTCGCGATCTTTATCGCGGTGGCTTTGTCGAGAGGAGTCCTGATCGGAGTTTCCGGCGGCTGCTTGGCGAGTTTGAAGGAGGAGTTGCTCCTGGCGGCGTTTTTGCTCCGCGGCTTCTTCTTGGCGGCGTTGGAGAGCTAACTGTTCGCGTTGTGCTTTGGTAAGGAATACAGGCTTCATCCCGCCGGCGACGGGCGAGGCGATTGCTCCGCCTTTGTCACCGATTGTCGAGAGTTGGAGGTTTGGTTAGGGCTGACGGAGAGAGATAGAGAGTGCGAGAGAGTCCCGAATTTTGGGGTTTGGAGAATGATCGTCCTTCGCTTTGGACTTGAGAATGATCTTCCTTCGCTTGGGATTTGGGACTGCAAGTGACTTGATGGGCTATGAAGGGAGAAATGTTTGGGCTCCAATTGGGCCTCAACTTCTCTAAATAGGCCGACAGGCCCAATAACAAGTTTCCCCACTAAGTGGCCCACTTAGTTTTCTAATTTTCTCTTATTTATTAAACCGATTACCCGCCGTCGATCCGATTACTTTAATTTACCCCAATGATAAACATACCTTCTAATAGGAAGCCTCTGTTCAAAACTCTGCTGCCTCCATCAGATTGTTTGCTCCTCTCCATCAATCTGTCTCGGCCCAAGCTATGAGAGGAGTTTTTGCTTCAATTATTCTCGACGAACTTTATCTATGTCGTATGATTTCAGGCAATTGTTGAATTGTTCTTCTCCTCATCTGGGGCACAAGGGTTTTTTGTATATCTACAGAGTATGAGCTGGAGTCATGGTGTTTTAGAGCAGTAATTTGCCCATGAACAGAAAATGGATTTTGTTGATGATAACCTCTTTTTGCTAAAAAAATACTTATCTTCCTTGGTCACTTGATCCAGGTGTAGATCATGTAGTATGAGTAGCTGGTTATGGTTGCACTGCATTGCAATCTCCTCCGTGAGCGTTGTTTTCAGCATTAGGAAGGGTTTGGCAAGAGTTTCCCTCCCTCCCTCAGAATCATTGCTTTGTTCTATTGCTTCAATGTTTTGCTTTGGACTAGCTTCCTTAGCCTTTGTCTGTCTGGTTCCGGTGCCTCTACTTTTAGGGTCCCATGCCCCCTAGAAAAATAAACATGAAGAGGAAAGAAAAGAAGCAATCTGTGGACTCCTTGCAATGGGGCAGAATTTGTGGGAAGCCATTGCAGGAAGAGCAAGTGGCAATGCTATGTTTCATGGGAAACATGCCGAACATGATTTGAGTTAAGGAAAAAAATGTGTCAAGAGAAGCAACAATGCATTTCATGGTAAAAATTCTTATAGTATTCGTGAAATTATATGTTTTTGTAAGTATTAAACCATAATTAGTCATGCAAATATGAACTTATTCGATCTTAATTTCTTAGTTGAATTCTTGAAAAGAAAATTAATAAAAATGAATTTATATGTTATCATTTTAATATTATAAGAGATTTTTAAAATATATTTGCCAAATTCATTAAATTTATATCAATGAAAAGATACGAGATATATCAAGAATTGGTTTTAATGGTACCAAAGGTTTTTCTTGTACAAGAACATTTTATGTTGTCAGCATCCCACGTTCCGTCGATATGTCCGAGTGGTTAAGGAGACAGGCTTGAAATCTGTTGGGCTTCGCCCGCGCAGGTTCGAACCCTGCTGTCGACGCATGCAAGTTTTTGCTTCCTTTTTCATTAAAACCGTTTTCCATGGACGTGGTTTCAGAAACCGGGAGATCTGAAAGACGTAGGTCGCGGTTTCACCCGAAAACGCGACTAAATTTTGCTTTCTTTTTTCTTCCCGAAACTAAAAAAAAAAAAAAAAACTTTAGGGTTCATCCACAATCCCCCAAAATCAGACATGGAAGAGAAAGCGCCAGCAAGCCCAGAAAAGAAGACGACCCAAGAGCTAGCAATCGAAGGTCAAAAGCACCTAGAAGAGACAATATCATCAGCTTTCCAAATCCTAATCGCCATGAACGAAGAGCTCTGCAATCCAGCATTTTGGTCCACCACTACTACTCCTTCAATCAATTCCACTGCTGGTGGTGGTGGTGGGGTCGTTACAAGTTCTTCGCAGCACTCGGGTAGTAATGGGTTAAACGGCGGCGGCGACGCCTTGTCAATGGAATCGTCGTCATCGTCGGCGTCGGCGTCGGGGGGTGCTCGCCATTTGGAAATGAGTGGTGGTGCTCTCGATGAAGCTCGTTTGAGATATAAATCTGCTGTTGCTGCTCTGCGTACTGTTCTTACCGCCATTGCGGACTCTCAGAAGGTTAGTGATTGTTTGAGCAATTTTTTTGGATTAATTAATTTCTTCACCAGTTTGTGAATCTTCAATGTTTCAGGGGTATTGGATTTGTAGCTGCGTGCGAGTCTGAGAAAGGAAATGATTTATGGAAATTTTACAATTTTACAATAAAAAAGGGAGATTACATGTTGTATTTTTATTGGAATTGCATTTCATGAGAATTTAGTGGAGATGATTTGTTGACATTTGATGGGTATGTGAAGCTATAATGTGATATAAGATGATCAAAATTTTCTGGTTTGCTGGAATTGGACTTGTAGCTGCTTGTGATTCTGAGAAGGGAAATATTTTGTGGAAATTTTACATTTTCATTAAAAAGATAAGTTGATTAAATGTTGGGTTTTCTGACATCTTGATGGGTATGGCAACTTATTTTATTTAGTGTCTGTTTAGAAGAAAAATGGTCCTGTTTTTGTTTTATGCTAAATTTGGTATATTTTGAATTATGAGTTGTTGCGTGAATCTGTAATGTAAGTTAAAGGCGAATTTGGGGTGGGATGGGATTTGTATTGTGAGAATTAGGTGGAGTGATTTTGGTTGAATTTTGGGGTTTATTGTAATTAGATTTGTAGCTGCTTGTGATTCTGAGAAGATAAATAATTTGTGGAAATTTACAATTTTGTACAAGGTCATTAATGTTGGATTTTATGAGAACTCGTTAGAGATGAATTTTTCTGAAAATTTTGATGGGTATGGAAACTTTATTTAGGGTCTGTTTGGAAGCAATAAATTTGCCTTTCATTTTGTTTTATGCTAATTTTGGTAGTTTTCTGTGAATTGAATTGTGAAAATTAGGTGGAGCAAATTCGGTTTTGGTCTGGGTAATGTGTGGAGACTGAGTTCGTGGGAGTTTTAGTTGGAAAGAGGGAAATTTAAGGCCTAAGGATAAGATTTGATGGGTGGAACTTGTTCTATAAGGGAGGTTGTTTGAAAAAAATAGTTAAAACTTGACAGGTTCATTGAGGATGTTGGATTTACGGCTGGTGCTGACAGTGGTTATTTCTAGTATGCCATTCTTATTTTACTATCACTAGGTGGGTATAGTAACATATTTAGTGCAGAGCTGAAGGAAATCCATGAGAATGTTTTCTGCGATCTTGCGTTAGTTGATGGAGATAGATCAAATTTCTATGTATCATAATGGATGATGTGATATAAAAGAACTAATGCAGCTTTCCATGTCACAATTTTTTGTGTCTTGTTCTTCTTTGTTGTTTAAGGTTTGGGGGATTGAAAATCTGATCTCGTTTCTCAGAGTTACTGACTTATTGACAAAATTTTGTAACATTTGTTGCAAATGGCTGCAATTTTTTCCTTGGCCCTTTTGGGATGCAATTCCTACTGAAGGAGGTGTTTGTACAAGCAAATTTAGGAAAATGGTGGACTGAGTTATCTGCATAAGTTTTGCTGATATGTGTTAATTTGCTTTTCAGGTTACAGGTTCAACACCTATCAGTACTGTTGCTCAGGCAGATCAAGTGGAAATAGAGATGCTGGAAGAGCAAATCACTGGTTTAAGAGAGGTACAAAAAGTTTATTTCAAAAAGAACTTTTTGAAACTTAATGATGCCTTCCGGTCTGTTGCTTAGTTGTGAGAAACCAAGTCCGGATTTTTTATTTGAAAGTTCAGACGATAAGATTGTCCTTCTGGAAACTGGTACCGTCCAATGATTTTGTATCCAGAAAATAGGGAACACGAATTTCAATGTACCATCCAATGATTTGTGAATTACTCCAATGATTGGAATTTGCAATCTTGGAGAAATAGCATGTGTGCAAGTGTAACTTATGTTGCATCTCTTGGTGTAGGAGCTCACCAACAAAAACAAGTACCTGAAGATTCTCATAGATCAATTTCGAGATCTTATTACTGATATATCAACCTGGCAAAGCCCTTGCTCACTCTGAAATTTCAGGATTAAGCGTAGTGAAAATATTGTGCTTTCTTGTGACCTGCAGCTGGAAGAAAATCTCCTTCTAGACACTGGAGTAGTTTGTAAAGTGAACCCCATTAAGCCATAACACACTTGGTATGTCAGTTACACAAGTGACTTGTAGCACCTCTGCTGATTTTTAAAGAATTCCTTGATTTCTTGTCTAACTTGTACACCATAGCACATTTCGCCTTGCCTTGTTGCTTGAATCATGGCTGAATTTTAACCAGCTTGTTACCACATTGTAGTCATCGAACATAGACAGATGTGCTTCTGTTGGAGATGAAAGAATTTTGGAAGATTGTTGACTTAATTCAGGTGACTCTGCAAACTCCGTCAACTTGGGCATGCTATGCATGAATTCTTTTAGCTTGTACTGTACATTATCATTTTTGAAAATAAGATTTTTTTTTTTTTTTTGGTCAAATTGAAATAAGATTATAAAACCTACGGTCTTGGTACTTGGTCTCGCACTTCAACAAGGGCTAACATGCAACGACATTGTAGACCTGTTTACACGGTAACCACTACCTTCAACTGAGTTCTACCGAGATGCTTAATGTGTATTGTCTTTTAGAAGCTAATAATTGATGTTTATGACAAGGAATTCTATCCAATGATAAGGAAATTGCCATTAAAAGGTTGTTTAAGAACTCAAGCCCAGCACAAATAGAATTGGACTGCAAGATCCTATCTCTCTATTACAGGCATTAGTATTGTTGGCGCCATGCACATGAAAGCTTTTTAATCTGAGTACTTACCAAATGAGAGGAAGCTAAGCAAGACTCAAATGAGAGCAAGTGGATGACTCCTAGGGCAATTCCCTTGATAACTTTATATTGTTCGGTCTAATCTAATGTCTCCCTGCTATCTGAGTTTCGTTTAAATTTAACCACTGACCAATAAAAAGCGAATAGATTTGAGTTTTACTTGCGAAAACCATTTAAGTTTTTCCATGGCAAGTGATACAAGTTAAAAGCTGTTCTTGCGCATAGAGGCAACAACCCAAAAGCCTAACAAGGTTTTGGTGTGTGCTTAGCTTGAATTCCAATATAGCCTATTTTGGGGCGATCGCCCTATTATGTGATAAAATTCCCGGTAATAATTGTCCATGACTAGCTTATAAAAGTTGTTATGAACGAGGTGAATAGTTGTTGGACCGTCTGATTGATGGAACCTTCAAAAGTCGCCAGAGGGTGCTCTGGTATGGGAAACTCCGACACTCAAGCAAGAGAGTGATTTTAAGAATAGAAATAGATTGAAAGAGAGAGAACTCCATAATGCCCTTTTGTGTGCTGGGTGAAGAGTCAAGAGAATGAATCTGGCCGATGGACTTTGTGATGTACATATAGTTTGCGTGCATGATAAGTTCTGTATACTACTAGGATGTAGAAACTCTAATTTTTTTGTAAAAATGTCCCGAAACTGTAGGAATCATAGTGAAGGATTCCCAAAGATTTAGAATTCTACCGATTAGAAAATTTTAGATTGTTGCAACAATTCCTTTCCTTGTCGGCAATAATTAGAGTGTTCCTTCCTAATGGAGATTGTTCTCGCGATTTAGGGAAATATGAATATTTCTTTAATTAGTCAAATGGTAATACCAAGTACCAAAAATGTGCCATGCCAATCAGCCGACTACCCAAGAAGGGTTTGGTCGATAGATACTCAGAGGGTGAGCTATGTTTACCTGACCAGTAAATACATCCCATATCGACAACATACTTTGGCGCATTTTGATTTACTAGACTGTGGGTTAATCTTATAATAATAGGCTTTTGGACTATGTTTTATCACTATTTAAAATCATCTCTTCATCTAAACCATTAACACTTATACTTTTATAGATAAATTACATTTAAATTTTTAATAATCTATTTCAGCGATTCACTATATCTCCTATATTTAATGTCTCACTCTTCTTAATTCATGCATTTTTTATTTCTCATTACATATGCTTAAAACATTTTAAATCATCATACTTGCAATGAGAGAATAAAAACGAAAGCCAAGATTTCATCAATCTTATTTCGAAAAATGATAAAAGAATTAATGTACAACATAACTTTTCATTCTATTCCTCCCTAATTGGAACTTGCTGCATAACTTTTCTACAGATGGAATTTATCCAAAACTACAAGAAGCTGAATTAATGATGGACCGAGGATCTTGTAGTGAGAGAGGATCTCATGTCTACAATGGCTGAATCATCAGCACCCAACTTGATGGCCTCTTTGCTTGCTCTAATAAATCGCGACACAGCACCTCCGACATACCTATGAGCTTCTTTTACAGTCATCTTATTGCTCATCTCATCCGGGAAACTGCTCAAAAAGTGATCACCATTGAGAACAGCTGCTAGATGTACAACCTCGCTCTGAAACTCAGACAATGCTGCTTCTTCATTTGCTTCTGTTTTCCTCAGAGGAACCACATCTGGCAGGACCTCTGAAAAAAAAAAAAAAAGAAGACACCTCTTAAACCTCATCAATAACTTCTTCTGAGAAGAATCAGACAGATAAGCTCTTGCATTTTTCGACTATTAAGGTAGCACTGCAAATTGCTTAAACTGAGTTGACAAACTGCAGCAAGTGAAGAGCAGAAAGAGAATTGCATACCTGGGCAATCAGTTCTTGGAGATGTCAACTCCCTGACAACCTGTTCGAATGTCCCGGCCCAAGCATCTCTGTGAGTCAAGAAATTTGAAGAGAGGTTGAACATTTTCTTTATTGATGCAGGGATGGACGAGTGCTCATACTCGGAGTTTGGAGTAGGTCCTGTTGGGCCACTTATCACTGGAAAAGCAAAGATTGGACATCAATTCATAGAGGATGTCTAAAAACGTGGCATCAGCATTCATCATACAAATTTCTCCCTAGGATTAAGGTTGGAACCACATCAAAATCACCTCAAAACATAGATCACTCTCCTATGTTGGGTAAATCGTGATGTTCAAAGTCCAAGGTTCATCTTGTCAATTGCATAATTATGTATCATTAAAAAACTGGTGACGAACAATTTATATGACAAGTCAAAAGCAAGACGTAAAATAAAGGCATACCAGTTCCTTTCTTGATCCAAGGAGAGACCATAATTGTTGGCACACGAACTCCAAGCCGATCGAATTTGAAGAAGGAAGGAGCAGGACCAGTATTGCCATCAGGGTTAGGAACATTGACATAAGGAGTCTGAACATGATCATAAAACCCACCATGCTCATCATAAGTAATAATCAGAAGTGTCTCATTCCATTGAGGGCTTGCTCTCAATGCCTCATAAACCTCCTTCACAAGTTTCTGTCCATTAGCCACATCATGTGAGGGATGATCATCATTTGCAGGAAATCCTTTCAAATCAAAGTACCTAGGCTCAATCACAGTCAAGCTTGGCAACTTCCCTTCTCTAGCATCCTTCTTAAACTTCAAATCAAACTGATGAAACTTAAATATGTACTTCAATTTCCTCATGTTTCTATAGAAAAAAGTTGTGGGTATGTTCTGAAAGTAAATCCCAAAGTTAATCCCATTCTCATGCAATGAATCAAAGATGGTTTTTTGAGGATACCCTTTTGCTAGTTGCTTCTTGACATGACTTGTTGAACCATGAGAAGTTGCAGAATACACAAATAGTCTGTTGGGTTGTGTTGGACCTGGTATTGACGAAAACCATCTATCAAACACTGCAAACTCTTTGACGAGAGATGCATAAACTGGGAGTGACTCCGGATTGAAGCCTCTCATAACAGTGTCAGACATGTTTGGACACAATGAAAGTGCATTTTCAACAAAACCCATCATCGAAGGAATCTGACTAGACCCAAAGACCTGCTGTACTACAGCTTCAAATGAATGACCTGGATCTGGATCCACAAATTGGGCATCATTGGCGAAGCAAATGGATTCTGAAGTCTGATTTTGGGTAGACAAAGGGTTGCACTCATTTCCTGTGACTCCATTGATTAATGGGTTGATAGATTTCTTCATCCAACCAATCATGTGATCAAAAGATCTGTTTTCCATCACAAGCACCACAATGGTTTTGATGGGTTGTTCTTGTTGGATTCCAAAAGCCAAATAGGGTTGTGGAAAAAGACATGAGATTGTCAGAAAGGTGAAGAAAACGTAGAGAAATGCAGGTGGAGATCTGGGTTTGCGTCTCCCCATTGTTGTAGTTTGTGGGAAAAAAAATGGTGTTCGAATGGGGTTTGGTTCTTTCCTTTAATAAAAGGGAGATGACAATGTAGGAAGTGGAATTATCTGTCTTTTGTGGAGCTAAAGCCTTTTTCACAGAATCCAGATATTTAAGATAGAGAGAGAAAGAGAGAGTAGGGTCTTGGGATCTCGTTGGATACACATAAAGAGACTAGAGATAAAAAGGAAGGTTCTTGATTTTGTGCAGCATTCATTGTTCTGCTTTTTCCGAGATGGGTGACAAATTGACAATCAAGAAAGCAAAAGAGGATTCTGTCCTTGATCATTTCTATTCCACGTACATACATCACATGCATATGGTCTGTTTTTTGGATTATGGCTGATATTTGTACCAAGAAATTATGTTATTTAAGTATTTAAACTCAAATGAAGGCTATATTATGGGCTGTTCATAATTTTTTTTTCCTTTTTAATTCTTGTTATATTTGTGTGTTTGGAGAAATCGATGTGGTCAAAGAGCGGATGTCATGCAGAATTTTAGGTTGTCTCTATCTATAGAATGATTAGGTGCCACTGGTCAATGCCACTGGCGTCGTCTCCCCAAGACTTTTGTTTTTTGTCAATAATATTAGATTATTAGATAAATAAATAAATAACTAAATAAATCAAATCTTATATAATAATAAAATTTTATAGTTAATTTTTAATTAAATTATTAATATATTTTATTTAATTAAAAATTAATCAAGTTTATTTTTTAATCTTTTATAGACTCTATAATTTCCTTTTTGGTAGGAATTATCTTCATTGTTATTTTAAATTATCCTATATCTCTTCTCCTTCTAAGAAGGGAAAGAAAGAGCCTTCATGATTCTCAAAAGACAAATGGTGAAATTATTTTTTGGGGTTGTATTTTAATTTATTGAGAGATGAGAGGTTTAATGAAATTCGATAAAAATATTAAAATAAGAATTGTTAGGAAGTAAAAGAACAAAAAAGATGGACATTTCTTACTTCTTGTTAGTTCAAGAACATGACATATGACAATTATGAGAATAATCTCGTATTTGAAAAAGGTCATTACATAGGAGAAGAAAAATATTTCAAAATATTTAAAAACGGCCGACTTTAACACAACACAGACACGGGTCTAGAAAAATTTAATTGATATGGTGATTGAATATTAATATATTTTAAATAAAATTTTAAATTTAAGTTTTATATAGTAAGAAAATAGTTATCGAAAAAAATTTAATTTTTAAAATTTTATTTAAATCGAATCAAATTTAGTGGAAAAAAAAGGGAAGCATTCCAAAGTTCATATATGATTATCTCTTAAGGGTCTTTTAAAAACGATCCAATTAATTTTCACCGTTTGTTTATCTTTTTGAGGACAATGAATGGCATCTTTTTTACTTTGCTTTATTCCGGAGTCTAGATTGATCGCTGTGTGACGACGCATATATATATATTTTTTATTATACTGATCGGTATCCAAAATTATATTTTAATTAATTCGATTCAAAACTTGTAATGGTCCATTTAAGAGAACTATTCTCTCAACGTAGTTTTTTTTATATTCAATTTGTAAGTTAAATTCAGAATTTGATTAAAAGATCTATCATTATATCCTAATAGACCAATTATCCGTCGGTGTGTGACAAGGCATATGACATGCAACGTGTATCACCTTGTGTTGAGAGAGAGAGAGAGAGAGAGAGAGAATTGGTTTCACTCTCTTGCGATGATGGGTTCACCTCACAGTATCAAAGTGGCACGAAGGGTAAAACAAAATGGCACAAAGGATAATGCTCATGAATCCCAAATCACTATTCCAATAAGCTGAAATTATCTACACAAAACATGCATGTGATTGTGAGTACGGTAGAGTAGTCAGGGGGAAAGGGAGGGAGTGTAGGGGACGACTCCCTTTGAGCAAGTTCAAAATTTTAAGAAAACAACATTTAATATACGTACGTACGTACATACATACGTATGTGTTTTGTGATATTTTGGTGATTAAAAATTTCAAAAATATTATTAATATCTTTTATAGTATTTTTAATTTTCTAAAAATTATAATTTACTCTCTTTTACATATTGTATTTTTAATTTTACTCGTACAAGAGTCCAACAAACAAAATAATAATGGGACACCACACCGACACTTGGGAAAGGGATGGGGAAAGGGATGGGGATGGGGATGGGGATGGGGGAGTGTTTTGAGTAGTTGGGATGTGGAATCTCAGCGCCACCCCACCCCTTGGTTGGTTTTGTTGGTTGGGTGAGATTTCTTCTTATGTCTCAGATCGGTCTCTGATTTTTTTTTTTTTGGGTGAATCTACATACGGATATTATGATTTTGTTTGATAATTCGATTTGAATACTGTGTGATTTATTTTTTGGATTAACTCTTTTAAATCTTTTTTTTCTATTCTTATAATTCAAACTCGAAATGTCTACTTAAAATAATAGAATATCTGATCATTCATTCTGTTTTCTTGATTTGATAGTGGTGCTGGTGGGACTACAGTGCCATGCCAAGTGTTCACACATTTATATTTGGATCCCACCCCCACCCCCACTCTCCACAACACAACACTTTATTCTCCACTCTTGCTGTTTGATATGTCCCTTCATTGTTTTTTTCTTTCTTTTTATCTGCCTTTGCCCCTTTTCCTAATGTCTATTCGCCATAATTTTACTATTTTGGGTGCGTTATCTACTGCACTTTACTTTTTATAAATTCACTTTATGTAAAATTAAATATTTACGTAAAGCCAACAAAATATAATATTCATTTGAGATTGATATTATAATTTCAGAAGAATAGAAGTTATAATTTTAAAATATCAACCGATACTTAATTGATTTGATAATTAAATAATAGTATTATTTAAATAAAATTTTGGATTTAAATTTTTTGTATGGAGAAAATTGATAATGAGAAAGTTTTTCAACCCGATTCAAACCCAGTGTAATCATTCTAAAATAATTGACGGATAACGATAATTTATATAAAAAAAAAAAGGGTTAATATCCCTGTCACCTATTTCAGATTTTTAGCAGGGTTAATAGTAATGAGGTTGGACTTATTGTAGGAACCAGTTGTCATCCACAATGAGTAAAGGCTATTATGGACTCAAAGGAGGTTTCTAAGTAAATTTTTTTGGGTAAAAAATTTAAATTTTCAATATTATTTTCTTGATTGTTGCAAATGCAAAGCCAAAAAGAGGAGGGCATGTGCTCTGCTTCTTTCCAAGCTATACTGTACACTTTTTTTTTTTTTTTTTTTTTATAATCAACCGGTATCCGAAACTATATTTTGATTAATTCAATTCAAACGTTATCCATTCTAACTTAGAAGGAACTCTCTTAATATAGTTTTTTTCATTTTTAAATTTTAATTTTAAAACTAGATTAAAGAATCAAACGCTCTTACCCATTAGGTCGATTGTCTGTTAATATCTATATTTTACTTGGCCACCTCTGATACACATTTTTTGCTTTCCTATTCCAAACATATTTCATTTAGCTTAGGCAAGGATTCCAATATGCATAAAGAGGTCATTCCTTAGGTCTAATTGAGCCAAGAGATGATGGCAAGAAGTCTTTTCAAGCTCACCCTACACAAGGGTTGGCCAACGCTAACTCAAGCCATTATATGCACTTTATCATGCTGTGCCAACCTCCATAAATGTAGTGTCATTCCAGGCCTGCCCCAGAGAAACTCAAGTGGGCGGTTCTCTAGCTCATTCTCCAGTCAAAATCCAAGCTTCAATCTGCACTAAAGAGGCATTTGTAGGATAATATGCTCAACGAGTGAAACCATCAAGGAGCAAAAGGGTAATGAACCAGAAACATAATTACACGATACCACATTAAAACCAAAAACAAGAGAATTGAATGCAAAAGCTTGTAAACAGACTGTAATGTACTTCAAATCTCCTTGATATGTTCAGTTTTTGACAGCGTCTAAACAATGGTACTCCATCTGATTTGGTTAATGCAATATAAGAGTACATTGTATCTGCCAAGCATAAGTAAATTATTTACAGTTAAAATCCCCGCAATTGAGGTATAGCTAGTGATAAATCTTGTTGAGTGGACAAAACTTCAGTCACAGCCCAAACCAGGTAGAATTGTAAGCAGAAAAATGACATTTCTTCGTAATATTCCTATAGCCGTGGGGCATGAAACCTTCGTTCTCAACCAGTTGTTGTACGGCCTTGTACCCTGATACATCTCAGTTTTTTGGGAACTGTTGTATAACTGGAAGTGCATATATGAACAGTCAGTTACCTGCTCTCTTCAAGTAGGCTAATAACCCTAAGCCAGCAGCAAGAGCAGCCCCTGCTGCAACAGCACTGTACGCAGTCGCCCATGCTTCATATTGAGCATAATCCATGTCTCCGTGGCTACCCTTTCTACGACCTCCCTTGCCAGAATAATCCAGATAAAGTCGTAAACCCTGTCAAGCATCACCAATCAAGACATACAATTTTGCTAAACTTGACCGGTTCCTTAAAATTTGATGAATATCATTGTTTAGAAGCACAAATTAAATGGATAAATGTTGGGCAAATGCAACATGTCACAGCCAAGAACTAAGTAATGTACATACATGATAGGAAGCAACTGTCATAGTTATTACTAGGTATACTTGATTTATCTTCTGAACAAATGCACTACTAGTGAACAAATATCCTACCTTCCAACCGGCCAACCTTGCATGATCAACAGCTGCAACAAGATCACCATCTGAGGCAAGTACAACTTTATCATGGTCTTCGTCTTCATACTGAAAAACAATTCACCAGTAAACATGAAATTGAGGTAAAATAGAAAACTTGGGAAAAGATCATAACCCAAGATTCTGTAGTTGCAGTACAAACCAAAATATGAGGCAGATTGTTTCGGTCAATGTCATCCCCTAGTCTCTGAAGAATTGCAGCTATAAGATCTGCCAAATTCCGGGTATCTGCTTGCAAAAATAGCAATCCAGGAATCCAGTTATTAAACATCCCTTTGAGAGTCCAGCAGTTGTCCATCAGATGAATTATATAAAGATTATGGGAGAAAGTGCAATGGTAGATGCATAATTCAGAAGTTTCCAGCTGCATCTGCTTCCAGATCATGAGAATGCTAACATACTATCTAACCAAGTGTCAAACTAAAAACTTCGTTTCAATAAAAATTATCATTTTCATCTGAGAGTCATATAGATAATAATGAAGATCCATACAAGGAAAGCTCCTGAGGGCAGCCAACTAATAAGCAGAACAAGTAGCATACCGCAATTGAACCTGTGCATTCGCCCCTTCTTGTCTTCAATTTTAAAACCGAAGGTATTAGGCCTGCCTGATGAAGGGAAGGTAGTAGATCTTGGTTCTGTTCCTTCAGAAAGCAATTTCAAGGAACCCTCACTACAGCATCAGCAGTATACAAAAGTCAATTTATATACCTTAAGAGATCAAAATATAACATCAGAGAAAAACCAACTTTTATAACCTCCGTGTCTCTTCGTCATCATCTGTAGGTCCTAAAGCCATAGCTGAATCCCAAAATTTCTGCATCATAGAGCTTGCAGCCTCATTCGTCACTCCAGCAGTATTTCCAACCTGGTCAAATTTTGCAACATAGTGAGATTATTTCATTCCCCAGAATAAAATCATTACACTTACACAAATGAAATAGATAACCAGCATTGTCAAAAAAATCTTGATTGCCACAGTTGAGGAAAAGGAATCTCTAGATTTTCTTACCGCAGGTAAATTGGAGATAATTTACACAACAATTAATAAAGAAACTCGATACCAATATTCATTTCATCATTCAAGTCAGACATTCAATAAACCCTAATGCCCAAATATAATGGAAATGCCAACAAAATAAATAAGGAAATAAGATCAAACTACAACCTATGAGAAATTAGAGATAAACTAACAAGAGAATATTCTCAAACCCTAAGAACCAATTGACTTATAACATATCCTGAATCAACTTTAAATTCAAACAGCTCAAAATAGAAATCTACATGAATTACTTTGGTCCTAGTAATCATTATACATTTTCTCAAAAAAAAAAAGGGTAATCATTACATTTGCTAGTTGAAATGACAAATGAGGGTCCTACAAGGATCAGTAGAGGAGACAGAATGTACTTGGAGAAGTACAAAATGGTTACAATATGATTTAGTCTGCCAGTCCTCGTATTCATGGTTTGCACATCATAAGACATTCTTTATTTTGTCAGCTTCAATGGACAACAGCCCAGTGGTCAACCAATAAGTTTTGAACCCTGGCCTATTGTATGGCCAAGATTCTGAGATTTCCTGCTCTCCGGTTTTAAGAGCAAAAAAAACTTGAAAAAAAAAAAGGATAGCAGTCCAAGATTCTTATGGTATTGATCAACTCAAACAAACTTAAAATCTATGAAGCTAAGCTTAACAAAAAAAAAAAAAAAAAAACCACACTCTCGCTCATTTGCAATTTTTGAATTCAACTATATTTGGGACTTCTATATTATTCGGATTAATGGATTACAATGAAACTCAAGAAGACTGATCTTAAATAGAAACATAGACCAACCAATTGTGCATCGGCACATAAAAGTTTTGGAAATTCATACTTGATGAAATTTGCTTCTTATGCTACAAAAGTAGCATGCATAATCTACTTCAACAGGAAATCTAACCGGTTAGAATTATTCTCCTACAAGATTCAGAACCTGACTTACAGTAGCTACGGCTGCATGAGTGATATGAATTACATCAACAACAGTGACAACACATCCATCTGCATCCAATTCACAAAACCAAAGTCATGAGAAAACTTTTACTGCAGTCAATGAAATCTATCCACTACTTTATCTGAAAATTACCTCTATCTACAACAGGAAGGTGTAAAAATTTTCCATCATGCATGGTATGCAAAGCATCAACGATTGGAGTGTCAATTGTTGCACATTCTGGATTTGGAGTCATGACCTAGAAATCAAGTCAAAAGAATATAACTAGATAAGTAAACTACCATTTTTGCCAATTAGTAACAGTAACTATGCAAGCTCTCTTAAAACAAATCTCATAATTCTAATAAAAGACTGATTTTGTCATTTGATGGCCATACATACCTTTTCCACCAGCGTGGACTCCGGAGGGAGAGTCTGTGCTATCATTCGCATTAAGATATCTTTTGAGCTGACAAGAATTGAGAAAGAGAAGTGGAATTATAAGTTTTCAAGTAGCACAACAACCGACATTCAGGAATGGTTAATTGGGAGAGATATAACACATTTGCACCAATTGTAGCCAGAAAGTCACTTACGTTAGAATTCCACATGGTTTGTTTTCAATTGTCACAACAGCACAACTTGCTCGAATTTCAAGCATCTTTTGCGTTGCTGCCAGAACTGTGTCAGTAGGTGAGACTGTTACAATCCTAAAAGACATTAAAACAGTTAAGACTTGAAGGTAAAGTCATAAGGTGAACATTATAATATCACGCACAAAAAGAGGATATTACCTACTTTGAATTCTCTGAAATGATTGTAGACAAGGATGGGCGGAACATTCTTTCGCGAAGTGTCTCAATGAACGTGTTAGGACCTATGTGTTAAATGCACAAGTAGATAAACAAAAGCATATGTCGTCAAATCACATTTAAATAATAGAAGATAAGATTCTATCTCTTAAAAAGTGAAAGAGAAAAGGCACAATTGTGACACTACATCCAAGATAAGATGTACAATTCTCTACCAACCAGAAACAGATGTTCCCCATTGTTTTTCAACACCTTCAACTGCTGCAGCAATAGCTTTACCCTTTTCAGCAGCCCTTTCCATGCGTGCAATGGCATCATACAAACATTTTGCTATGTCAAGTAATGCAATTACTTCTCCATTCTCCACGACAGGTAGATGTCTAAATTTTCCTACAGATGCATATAACATGAATATATTATTAGGCTTCATAGCATTTGAATTCATGGATAAAAAACACAAACACATGACAGTTTTAACAACCTTGGACCATCTTTTGCAGTGCTTCTACCGCGAGTGTGTCAGAAAGGACAAAAACAGGGTTTCTGGTCATAACTTTAGAAACAGGAGTCTCTTCGAGATTCATTTCACAGGCAATAACTCTCGTTGCTATATCCTTCAAGCACAACATATGCAGATATAATCAACATTCCTCATATAACCAAGAGGTAGAACTTCATCAACCAAACCGATGACAAGGTATTCAAGTCAAACCTTGTCTGTAAGGATTCCACAAAGTAATGCATTTGAATCAGTCAACAACACGGCATCAACTCTACGAGCAGCCATCCGACGACAAGCCTCAAAAACAGTGGTGCTCTCAGGCATTGTCAAGGCCTTTGATAGCCGCAGCCGCTTCACTGTGCGCTCTCCCGTGAGTCCCCTAATCCAAACAGATATTTATCAGCTTCAGTTTGACAGTCTTTCATTTGATCCATCCATGAGTGTGTCAGAGATGTACTTTCAGCATTCTTTACTGCTTATCTCAATAGACCACTAACGCATGCAGTGTCAGCATCAAAAATATAAAATACCCAATAATAGACTCTTTCAAAATTACTATCATCTATTTAAAAGAAAAACCAAAGCCTTGATTTAAGTATAGCATATTTTTTACCTCCCACCTGAAGTTGTGATTTAATAAAAGTGAATTCCAACAAAAATTTGTACCTCTCCTAAATCACCATCAAGAAGGAAGTAATTTTTCTTTTCTTGCTTCAAAAAGTGTTTCTGAAAAGCAAACTCAACATTGATCTTATAACCTAAAACTGGAAACCATTGACCGCGAAACATAATAAAATTGTGGTTTAATAACAAAAATAAAATAAATCCCAGAATACACCCTAAAAAGGATTCAAATTTGCAAGACATAAACTCTGAAACTCCAATGAAATTGGAAATGATCCCCCGTACAACCCAATCAATGAAAGCTCATCAATAAGAATAAAATGACCTAGAGAAAACAATTAATAGCAAACAAAAGTAACCTTACATGGAACGAGAAGATTGAAAGGATTTTCGGGCCCCGTCGTTGGAGATTCCATTTTCCCACGTTTTCTTCTTTCCTTGAAACGATGGATTCGACAAGGTCAAGCTTTTCCTCGACGAACCTCCTTGACTTGTCATCTCTTGAACAACAACAATCCACAAAAAAAGCAGTGTCAGAATAAAAAAATTTAGCAGTCAACATAAGGGAAAAACTCAAGAACTTAACGAACCGTAGTAGGATTCCTCGAATTCGCCGATTAATTGCTGGAAATTCGATTGAGGAATGTGATGAGGCGTTGATTGGAGAGCCACTCGGCCGTCGGTGGTTGGCGACGGAGAAGAGGAGCCGACCGGCGACGCGCTCTTGCGGAGAGAGGGGGGAGGAGAGGAAACCCTAGAAAATGGGGGGGAGAGAGAGAATTCAAAACGAAATCTTGATTCGGAGATTCGGACACGTAAGCAAATTTTTAACAGAATAATAGTTGTAGGGTTCCAATTTTAAGGGGGAAGACAAAACCTTTGAATTTCCATCAGCTCAGTCAAATAATACTAAAAAAAAAAAATTCTTAATGACAACTTTGCCCTCCGCAAATTCAACATTCCATTGCTTGTCTAGAGGCAAATTCGTAATTTTTTAATATAAATTATTTCTGAGTTTAAATTAACTAAATTGAGCTAAATTTTTAATGAGCTTCTATTTATAAAATAATATAATAATAATAATAACAACAATAATAGTAAATAAAGGTATGGCCAAATCTTGGAAAAAAATGCAAGAAGATGATATCGTATCCACGCAGCACACTATATTAATTAATATTTATATAAAAATTTTTATATTTTTTATATTTATATATTTTTATATTTAATAAATTATTTATATTTTTAATTCTAATTTTTATTTTATGTTATTTTTTTATAATTAATGATTACGTATTTGATTATTTTATTATTTATATAAAATAATTAATATTTATATAAAAAATTTTATATTATATATTTACATATTTTTTTATATTTTCGTTTTGACATTTTGTGCCCTTTATAAGACTGGTGTGGCCCAAAATAAGGGGCATGTTTATGGATTTGAAGTTGTTCAAAGTAGTGATGTGGGAGAGTGATTGACCCACATAAGATTTGCCCAAGGTCATTATTTTTCTCAAATTCAACTCTTTCTTTTTCTTTTTCTTTTTGTTTTCTTTTTCAAATGATTTCTATGGGACATTTTGAAACTGCATCATTTGGTCTTTTGGGGTCATAGTCTTCATGAATACCGGTTTTTTATTTCTAAGATTTCGTTTGTAAAAAGGAAGAAAAAAAAATTGTAGTTTACGTAATATTAAACTTTTTTGACGAAAGTTTTAAGTTTGAGTTTTGAGAAGAGATAAAAAAATTATTAATGAATATGGCTCGGTCAATGAATGAGTTTATACCGACAGATAATCAATTTAGTGGGATTTGATACTAAATCTTTTAATCAAATTTCGAATTCGAAATTTAGAAATGAAAAAAAATATACTTGGAGAGTTACCCCCTAAATATGACTCTTACAAATATTTAAATCAGATTAGTAAAAAAATAGATTCCGATATACACATGTGGTGAAAAAAAAAAGAGATTTATGACCAACGTGGGTTGACTCAACTGGATGTGGAGTTAAGTTCTCTTAAACATGATCGAGATTCGATTCCCGTTAGAAGTATTGAGCCCTCATGTGTATAGAGCGTTTCCCATTGGGAGATCTGTACTCTGAAAATGAGTCATTATAGCAGTCGATCAGGATTAATTTGGACGAAATCTCATATATCGAATAATGTCCAAGCTTAAAAAAAAAGAAGGGGGATTTATGTTATTTGGTGGAGCTATGGCCGTGTGGAATGCCGAATGGAGGCCCATCAAGGCCATGTAAAGGCCTCTTTTCTCTCTCTCCCCCCCCCCCCTCTCTCTCTCTCTCTCTCTCTCTCTCTCTCTCTCCAAACAAGAAAACTCGAATTGAAAATATTTATTCAAAGAGAAATTATTTATTTAATATGTCAAATAAGCTAGGATCTGTGTATTTCCTTTTTTTTTTTTTTGGTCTCACAACTGCCCTCCCATAGAGCAGCCTTGCTCTTGTTTGAAAAAATAGAAATTAAAATCAATTAAAATTAAATAAAATTTTTAATATATAATTATATTAATATAATGACCATTCGATATGGAGCCACAATTAACCAAGAGGCTGATTTCCGACACCTACGACATATTAACAATAATTTTAACCCCCCCCCCCTTTCACCTCATTACTAAGAGAACGATTTTATAAATAGTGGATGAACCTGATCATTGTATTAGTAATTTTATAGTGATCGTTGGATATGGTGCCCTCCCATAGAGGACCACTTTCGTAAAAATATGGCCGTTCGATATGTTGCCAAGATGGGGAAAGAGAGAGAGAGAGAGAGAGAGAGAGAGAGGGAGAGAGAGAGAGAGAGGGAGAGAAACTCAGATTAAGCAAATGAGACATAAGAAAATTATGAGGCATAGATAATTATTTTTTCCCCAAGTAAATATGTTCTTTTATCTTGTAATAATTTGAAATAGACCATCTAAATGAGCCGGCTTGATTGATTTTAGGAGTAAAATTTGAGAATGACACGAGATTAATATTTTATTTCAATGAATTATAACTCAACTGATATTATTTTTTAATTAAATATCTTGAGTTTGACTCCATGACGTTGCAAAACTCATGAGACTGGGAATTTCTTTATGGTGGTACAAAGCAGTGTGCAAAGCACAAGCTCCAAAAGCAAAAACCAAGGAATGGGCTCATGCCGGCACAAATTGAGAAGATTCGAAACCCAAGTACACAGTCTTAATACCATATGCCATCTGATTCATTACTTTTATATATATATATATATATATTATAGTAATTGATATCCGAAATCATATTTCTGTAATGACCTATTTAGGGAACTAGTTTTCTAATATAATTTATTCTATATCTAAATCGTGAGTTGAATTTAAAATCTTAGTTAAGAGATTTAATGTTATATCTAATTAGGTCAACTGATGGGTTCTGATTCATTACTTCAAAGCAAAGCAAAGAGATCTAACTTTAAACACCTAACAAACACAACAATTTTCATCACCCCATTTGAAACACAAAGCTCTAAAACTTGTAGAGAGTGAAGTAGGTTCAGAGATGGTGGATTGGGCTCCAATATTGTTGGGGTTACTATTGTTCATACTACTCACACCAGGATTACTATTCCAGGTACCTGGCAACCATGGACGTGTAGAATTTGGGAGCTTTCAGACCAATGGGAAGGCCATCGTTGTTCACACTCTCATCTTCTTCACCATTTTCACTATCCTCATTTTGGCTGTTGGTGTCCACATTTATACCGGTTGAGTTGCTACCTTAAATCTTTCCGACATGTTTTCATTGTCCTCCCATGTTTGACACTAGTGTTGCGGTCCTCTTTTATTTGTACTACTATTCTTTTCACATTTTGGTTCATGCTTAGTATAGATCTCTTTTCACATTTTGAAGAATAGCTTTTTTGCTTGTATAATTGGGAATTTATGTATTGGTTTAAATCCTCAATCAATCAAAGATCATGAAAATCATAAAATTATATATGCCCACAAAAATTTGAAATATCAAAAAAGACATAAAAAAAAGAGTTCTTTACGGATCAGATGCCTCACAAAAATATCTCTCTCTCTCTCTCTCTCCCCGTGTGGGTTGCTGTCTTGTCTTGGTTATGGTAATGCCTAGATGATACACCCAGGTTTTAAAGTGAACAATTTTATGTCTGTTCTTGTCTCCTAGAATATGACGCAAGTCAAGGAAAAAGATAATGCATGCATCCAATCCAGTCGTGGGTTTTCGTTCATTTCCTTACCTTGAACTGAAGAGATTTATGACTTGACTCAACTATCAAAGACGATTAAAGCATTTGCCCTGCCCAGCATTGTTTGCAGCATAAAGTGGTACATATCAAAATCAATCCAATGATGCCATTGATCAGTCTAAGATTGAATCAAGTCTTTAAGACTCGCAAGCACTTTCACAAATTCATAGAACTAAAGGTTTGGGACTTGGGTAATGCACTCAATTGGATGGTCGAGAAGAGAGGAGAAAAGCCAGGCCCATTACATGACATCACAGATCATAGATCATAGATTCAAACCAACCTAAAATGCAAGCATAAATCATACAAACATAGTGTACCCACCAATAATATGTCCCAAAATGCTAAAACCATCGAATTAAAATTACAGACACATTTAAAAGGAAACAAATATGTGAGAGAGAGAGAGAGCTATCCAGTGAAGACATGAACACCAATAGCAACGAGAAATATAGTGATGAGACCAAAGTAAATGATGGTGTGGACAAGAATGGAAGCACCACTGGTATGCATATTGTTGAACTCGATCACTCTATTTTTACCAGGCAGCTGAAATATCAGTCCTGGAGTCAACACCACAAACAACGCCACTGCTACTAGCACAGGTCCCCAATCCGCCATGAGTGAAGATTAAGTGAGAAAGAGAGATGGGGGTGGGTGGGATGAAGATAGGGTATGGTATGGTTTGGCAGGGGAGTAAGATTGAAGATGGAGACCTTGAGAGGCAGAGTAAATTCTAAAGAAAGACTCATCAATATCGAGGCACATCTCGAGAGATGGAGTCTACCTTCACATTTTAATGTCTCCATGTGCTTCAATCCAATGAAACCCATGTTTTGAGTAATTATGTTTTCTATTAAAAGAGTTTGCAACTAAATTAAATCTCATATTATTTAAAATAAATTAATCAGATAATATAAATATCGATTATTAAAAATTAAAAAATAAATTAATATTTTTTTTAATTTGAAATATTATATATTTTAAATGAGAAAGCAGGGAGAGTATCTCACATATAGTGAAATAGAAAATATATTGTAGGACTTTGAAGGGCTAACATGCCTCAAGTCGTAAATATCACTCACCAAGGAAACCACATATTTACGCTAAGAGGAAATAGCAACACTGGTCACTACATCTCTGTTTTTATTTAAAAAAAATTGAAACCCTGACAAAATTAAAATTTAGAATATCTGCGATGACATTTGCATCTAATCCTAAAATGCAAATTAAAAAAAAAAACCCCCTAGACTCTTCATCTCATAGGAGTATATTTTTTTTATTACACAATAATTCGAATCTTGAATTTTAGGGTTAGAGAAGGGGATTGTGATCATCAGACTATCCCATTGGGACCATAGGAGTGCTTTTTTGAGTATATTTTTTTTGAGTATATTTTTTTGGAAACATTTGGATAGCATACAGTAATCACGTTATATCTGATTAAATCCGATTCAAATCGAATTATTCTTTTAAGTGGACAAAACTCTTCTCGCGTCTGTTTTCTCTATAAACAAAATTCAAATATGAAATCTTGTTTAAAAGTTATCAATGTCCGATAACTGAACTAAATAGACGTCGGTTAATTAATCACAATAAGTATTAATCAGGTTAGATTGAATTGGTCTTTTAAATATAGGAGTTTTGAAAATTATAGAAATACACGGGTGATGAAAATTCGAATATTTAATCTCAAAAAAAAATATTTAAGTAAAAATTTTTTTATCAATCAAATGTCGTTATAAAAACGAACTGAACCGGATTTAATCTGGGTTTTTAGAGAATATTTATAAATCGAATTCAGAGTTCGTCTCATCCCAAAATATCAAGTCTAAGAATATTTATTACTTTACATCATATCTTACAAATCTATCTCCTAAAATATGAAATTTTTGACACCAAAAGTCTCTAAGGCAATTAAAAGCTGCATAACTATGGTGGGTTGCCATATCTAATCTAGGGGTTATCGATAAGACTTGCCTGTGGAGATGAATTTAGCTGGGCAATGGCTTTCGTGTCCCTAAAAGAATTGACAGAGCTTCCTTTTGAAGGAAAATTTCTCCACCTCAGTCCCATCTTGATGTGAAAAAAAAAAAAAAAAAAAAAAAGTGAATTGAATTATGAGTGGATCACCCCTTTGCCTATGGACAAATATAAAAAAATATATATATATATATAAGATTTTAATAATTTATTATTTTAACTAAATTATTATAGAAGATTGATTTTATATAAAAAAATTCATTACTATAAATGTGAAAATATAAAAAAAATGAATATTTTTAAAATTAAATTACAATCAAATCATGATTAATTTATTTAAATATTAATATTTTTAACAGAAAAGAGAAAATAACCCTAATAAAATCATTATTAATTTGAACCCATTAGCATGAATATTTATGATGGATAATTACGATTTTAATCTTTAATACCAAGCATCATTGAAATTAAGTTGATTACTTTTTTTAAATTATGAAATAAATTATTACTATAGAAGGGTATAAAAGAGATTCTATTATTAAGTTTTAAACTGATATTTATATTTCACCATCGATCCCAATTAGAGAATAAGTCCTGAGATTCAAAGAGTTTTCAATAGATTAGATTAGCATCAATCACTTCTAATTATAGGGATTCACACTCAAATATGTTGGCTTTGCTGGTCTTTTAGTGTTGTTACTCGCCGATAAGGTTTGCTGTGAAGAAGTCCTTAAGAGAACAGATTAATAGTATAAATCTCTGTTCTTAATTTGATAATTTCATATTTAAATTCGTGTAAAACAAAAAAAGATTGGTGATGAAGAGGGTTCCTGTGCTCTTTCATTATTGCTATCGAATTACCAAACTCTTTTGACTTGAGTAATCAGGTATTTTACGTTGTTAATTAGAAATTTTAAGTTTGAATTTGAAAATAACGAAAAATGATTTAAAAAAGTCAAACTCTAACTCTAAATAGATCTCATAATATTCAAATCTGATTAATTAAATAAATCTCGTATATTTGTGGTCAAATATCCACCGAACGATAATAATTACTACGGCTGATGTTAGCCAAACGTGCTTTTGTCATCTTGAGCTTTGTCCCCTTAGTCCTGAAAAGACATTATCATCGTATCCCACAACTTTTAATGTGTGTCCTAGGTTTCCGCCACTATAACATAAGTGCACCACTCACTGGGATTTATTTTCCCCATTTTCTTTTTTTTTCTCCTATCTTCCGTTCGATATTTAAAATTTTATTTTAATTATTTTAGATTGATCGAATCTCTCGATATCTATTTTTTTCACTTTCATCCCAAATCAAGTCCTAAAAATAATAAAATGATACGAACCTCTTGACCAGCTGCACGGACCAATGTTGGTTTTCCCATCTTCACTTCCAAGCATATTTTACTTTTCATTCTTTATATCCTCGGTGTATGTTAAGGAAATCTATTAATAAAAATTTATTTATGCAACAAGAATTTAAATTTTTATTTAGTTTGTATTTAAAAATTGAAATTAAATTTAGAATAAAAAATTTTGAAAATGAATTTTAAAAATTTATGGGTATATTAATTCAAACAAATTTCAGGCTATGATGTTAGTCAAGATGCAACTATGACACCTACCACCACATTGTGCATGAATAAAGGGAGGAAAACATGGGAAGAATATGCAAATTGCATTCAAGGTTGGCATGATTTAGGTTGGCAAACCCATGTACGTCCTATCAAACCCCAGAAAGATGAAGTGACTCAACCTGGTAGAGGATGGGGGTCCTGGTCTCTCTCTTAGGGCACCAGCAAAAGATTTTTCATCCCTCCGAAAAGGTATTCCCATCCTTTCTTCCCAATAAAATAAAATAAAAGATTTTTCAATCTGTATTTTTCACGTGTCAACTTCTCAAAGCCAAGAGAGATTAGTGATGTCAACTCATATCCTTTTCTCGACAAAAAACTCAATTGGCCGAAATGAAAATAAGAATAGGATGAGAAATCAAATATGCTAATGACAATAGGAGACACATTTTTTTTTATTTAATTTGAAAAATATTTTGACTGATTCAAAATTATTTAAATTTAAAAATTTTGAACTTATTTACGGATATGAATTGTCTAAGTAAAATTAGGTCTATTTTCTTTTTGATTCATTTGGTTTAATACAGTATTAGAGGTTGTTTGGTTAAAAAGAATAGAGATCAAGAATCAGATTGAAATGTATATGAGTTGTTTCGATTAATGGAATGAAAATGAACATTTTGGAATGAAATCCCAGAGGGTTTGTGAAATCTAAATAAAATATGGATTTTACGAATCTCATATCAAAATTTTTTATTCTGAATCCAATTCTGATTCTCGAATACGAACCAAACGGTCCTTTATTCTGTATATAAATTTTTCACATCATTATGAGCTCATTGCATTTGCATGGACTTCTTTAGTACATAAAATTGTTCATGTATTTATACCCCTTTCATATGTTAAAGGACGTGCGTGTTCAACAAGACATTCTAACAAAATTTCCCCTCTAACCTCATCTTTCTAAATTCTACATACTAAAACAATTGAATTTGTGTTGGATACAGAAAATGGGAAGAGGGAAAGTAGAGTTGAAGAGGATAGAGAATCCAACAAATAGGCAAGTGAGCTTCTCCAAGAGGAAAAATGGCCTTCTCAAGAAAGCCTTTGAGTTGTCTATTCTCTGCGATGCCGAGGTTGCTCTTGTCATCTTTTCTCCTTCCGGCAAAACTTACAACTTCTCTAGCGATGAGTAATCATATATCTCTCTCTTCTTCTCTTCATGTTCATATGTTAGAGAGAGAGAGAGAGAGAGAGAGAGAGAAGGGATGTAAAAACGTAGGAGACTTAGATCAATTTTTGTTAATGAAATGTAAAATTTGAATGCAGCATTGATAAGACAATTTCAAAGTACCGGAGGGAGACTGGCTTGACAAATTCCCATTGCCTTCGCCATAGAGCAATGGAGGTATTTTTCGTAATCCCAATTTATTATTTTTTTTCCTAATTGTCTCTCATACTTTTGTCATCATGGCAAAGCATAATCTCATACATTCTAGTTCTCTCTCTCTCTCTCTCTCTCTCTCTCTATCTCTCTCTTTCTCTCTCTCCCACTTGTTGTAATCTGTAAATTATAGTTTTGGAGGACTGAAATGGATGATTTGAAGAAATCAATTGTCAAATTGGAGGCAAAACTCAAGTATGTAACTTGCACCCAGTTTTCATTTTTTTCCTTTCTTTTGTTTCTTGGTTAGCAATGATGGTTTAGAAAAACACACAAGTAGACCCACAAATTGTTTTTTCTTGGTGCTTTCTCCAGACATTGTGCTGGTGAAGATCTGATGATGTTGGGCTTGAAAGAATTAAAAGAATTGGAGAGGCAGCTTAAGACCGGTGTCGAAAGGGTTCGCTCTAGAAAGGTGTTTCATTTCGCACATAAATAATCCTAAAACTTTGAAATTAGAGATAGTAATTCTCATACATTTTTCGACGTTTTCGATATTTTCTATTTCTGAATCATAAATATAAAATTTTATTCTATTTTACTCGTAATATTTTTCAATTAGGACAACGTAGATTCAATCATTATATCAAGAATTACTATTTTGATCATTGCCAATCACCATGTGACTTTGAATTGTAATTTGTGCATGTATTTCTTTTTTAAACAGAGACAGATTATTGCAGAGAGCATCACCTTTCTGAAGAAGAGGGTGAGGTTCTAACCATATAGTCGTAACCATGTAATGCTTAGTTGGAGACTAATGATAGATGGATTTTGTGTAATGCAGCACAGAGAACTGCAAGAGGAGAACCTTCATCTCCAACAGAGAGTGAGAATTTTATAAGAACTTCATGCTCCGAGGATTCATACCTAAGGAAAGTGGGGTATTTACCCCAAAAAGTAGGGGCAAGGGTTACCCTACATGGGGGTAAAATACAGAGAGGGGAAGAACAAAAAACGAAATGAATAATAATATAAAACATAAAAAAAAAAAAAAAATCATTTTCCTCCTTTTTGATAGATTTTCTCTCTCCAAAATCCAAAATAGGCAAAAAAATATTATGAAAAAAAATAAAATTCTCCTTATTCAATTAGTGGAAAGAATAATTTATAAAAATTTTTCTACGCTAATATTTTCTATTTCTGACATATTTTTCATTTTTGAAATATCTCAACATGCTGAATTAATTAATATTTATATAAAAATTTTAAAAAAAATTATTTACTTATTTAATTATAATTATAATTTTTATTTTCTATTTTTTTTTTTGTAATTAATAATCACATATTTGATCATTTTAGATTTTTATAATAAAAATTTAATATTTATATAAAAATTCTTATATTTTTTATATTTATATATCTTTGATATTTTGTTTCATTAATTCTTACAAAATATCATTTTTTTCGTATCGTTTCAAATCCTTTTCTGTTTCCCCATTTCCATGCAACCTGGGGTACTCATAAATTTGGATGCTTGTGTATTGAAATTTTGTTTCATTGGATATATTGAGGTGAAGTTGCTGGAGTCAAGCGAGGCCAACTTAAGCTCTAAAGTCTACAGAATGGACCCAAATGATGCATTCCAAAGGTACTAATTTTGGATCCTAATGACTGCAAATTTTTGGGTGCTTGCAGAAGATATTCTAAATAGTGAAATGCAGGCTTCTGTAGGATGGAATTGATGGTTCCCTTTATGAAGTGTTCATCTTCATGGGCTACTTCCATTCTATGAATGGTTGGAAACTGTCTTGTCTTCCATTGGAGTATCATATCTACAAATGTAATGCTTGTCGATGTGATTTACATGGACATACATGGGAAATATCTCTTGTGTGTTCAAAGAAAACCTTGTACACTGTCGATAAGCAGTAACTTAATCGGTATCATTTTTCGTTTTTTAAAAATTTCAAGTTTGAGTTTTTTTTTTTTTTTGGTGTACCAAAAAAAGAAAACCTCATACAACTCCTTTATGTGTTGTTTGGGAGTTTAGTAAGGGAGAGAAGGAGAGGGTTCATGGCAGAAGGGAAGGGAAGGGGATGAGAGGAGAGGGGAGGGGATTCTGTCGTTTCAATGGTAAAATTTTAGTGAAAGGAATTGGAGATAAATTTAATATATTTTTAATTTTCTATTAAAATCTAAATCCCTCCCTTTGAAATTGTCCCAAATCAGAAGTAACAAGTTTTTTATAGAGTTGAATGGATTATACCTTACCAATTTTTTTTTTTTTTTGCAAAATATTAAATATATAATACTTTTTTGTGTACTTAAATACCAGTATCCAAAAATCCAACTAATCGAGTGACATCGAGACCAGCTCTCCCAACTCCTATTTTTTCATCCCCAATACTCGGAGTTGAGTTCTTGATTAAGAAAATTTAATATTCGATTACTAAATTCCCACGAATCGTTGGCATTAAATATATAATTGCATTGAAAAAAAATCCAAAATTATAGAGAATTTTTATTTATTTATGAAGGAGCTGAGGGGTGTATATGTATTTATCCCAAAATACAAACTGCCAATGAGACAAGTGGGAACCGATGGACATATATTTGCACCAAAGGAGTCTGATCTACACCCAGATGCCGAAGGAAAGATGTGAGCTTTGTACCCAAATATACCTTAAAAAAAAAATTAAAATGATCTACAGAGTAAACTAATTCCAGATCTAACCTATATTTATTATGGATTGAATCCGTAACAGGGCCACGTGACATGCTGTGAATAGGGTAGCGTCTTGAAGATGTGACAGACCATATTGCATCTTCAAGACGCAACACAGAGTGTCGCAGGTTGAAGATAGGTCAAGTCTTATCATGTCTTCAACCCTCGACAAGGCCCAGGTGAGCCAAGCCGGGGAGCCAATGGGCCAAAACATATGACTGTGAGGGTCCATCATACTATCGATATATGTGTTAGGCAAAACAAAAATCCGACTTTCAAAGACTCTCGGGCCCAACAAACTCAACTCGTGACTGAGTGGACCCCTCTGTATCATTCATATTTGTGTTCAACTATTCCAACAACTAGCTTTCTAAACATGCTACAAATCGAACCCGCGGGTCCAACGGGTTGAACCCGCAACACACTTTGCCACCCACCATGAGATGATCGCATGACCCTATCACAAATTTAACCCGCGACAAATATGAGTTAAATATGAAATTAGTTTTCTTCGTAGATCATTTTAAATTTTTTTGGTAAAGGTATATTTCGGTATAAAGCTCGAATATCATACATGAACTATCAACATTTGTTGACGTAGGTGAAATAGACACTTTCGCCTCTTAACTAGATCAGAAATTCAACTCCCCCTGACCACGAAGAAAACAATGGTGTTAGACTTGCACCCACAAAATGAACTCTACAATGGTCGATCTAAATTAATCGAAACAAAACTCTGAATACTAAATGATAGCCGAACGATGGTATCAAAAATATATATATATCATACATGAACTCACTCCAATTTGTAGATAGGCAAAATTTTCTAAACTTTCAATGAGAGAGAGAGAGAGAGAGAGAGAGAGAGAGAGAGAGAGAGAGAGAGAGAGAGAGAGAGAGAGAGAGAGAGAGAGAGAGAGACCCCAAGTCGAAAGAATTTATTAAATATCAAAACAATAACTTTTAATACACACACATATATACATATACATCAAAGGGTGGGGGGCTTGAATGACCCCAAACAAAGGACATTAATAATCGAAAGATGAAACAAATATCAAAATAACAAAATTTATCAATTTCCACTTTTTATTTAATTTCACATACTACTGTTTTTCAAACACGTTCTAAATATCAAAATACCAAAATTTATCGATTTTTGATTTTTTTTTATTTAATTTCACATATGTTGAGGCTCTTTTTTTCTCGGCATCAAATGCTATGGCTGAAGCTCTGACTTCATTACCATGTAAAATTTAGGTTTTACATGGCTAGGGGCCAAAAAATATATGTGAGCTATCACCATCAGCCAGACATGTCAACATCAGAAGGTTCATTTGCTTCGGCGGTGGACGAACTTACTGCAGCTAGCAAGTCATCAAATCTTAGAGGAGAATGTCGGACCATATACTGAAAAATGACCTGAAACCCCGAATATGAAGACAATCAAAACAAGCAAAACTTTGATCATACAAATGAAAGGCTAAACTTAGTCCCAGAGGAATTTTGCACAAACAGCAAATCCGCACAGATTGGCTTTATTTGAAAACAACACCAAAAATGCTATGGTTCCCTTAACCCACCCAAGGACAGCCCCAGGCAAAGCAGCAAGATGGAAACGGGAAGCAATAGATTAGAGATCCCATGTCTTATAAATCACAACAATCAGTTAGCTCCGATTTTCACATAGTTATTGGTTCTCTTGCATATGCAAAAGTGCTCAGATCAAGCAGCAAAATCACAAGATAAGAAGACACTGTGTTAAACACAGCATAGAAGATTGGTTTCGTATCATGTGCATGTGTGTAGGTCAGTCTGTTCTGTATCGACGAAGTTTCTAGATAGCCAATGATAGCATGCAGCTGAGTTTAATTCACAGGAAGGTATACAACACAGGCAAGAAAACAAAGAGTGCTAGACACCATATCCTACCAGGTTTTGGAATAAGGTGGATCCGGGGTAAATTAAAAGTGGAGTTTACAGAACCTCAGGAATGACTTAAGCACTTACAAAGTTTTCAACATCAATAATGCACCTAAATGTCAGTATACATACACCATCCAAAGGCACTGTAGCTGTAAAAACAGGGGATGGCCCTCCTTTCCCATGGAACAACTTAACCCTGTGGGTGTTGGGACCCTAAATGTCAGTAGGACAATGGCCATAAGAATCTACCAGCTAGCCTTAACCTTCAAGCAAAGTTTAATACCAAAGATAAACGTTTCCATGATAATGCCAATTACTTATATAACAAGAGTGAGTGCCAAGTAAGCTAACTTGCGCCTTCAAGCCAAATCCACCATGCAAGTATAAACTTATGATGCATATTATTTTAGTTTCTCTTCAGGAAAAATATATATATGGAGAATTTAGCTCCTTAATGCAGAAAAGGATTAATTAGCGTTGGCACAAGTTAAGGAAAATGGTTCCACAGACCTTGGAGTAACTATCAGCAAAAGCACGTGCACGATTGGACTTGCCGAGGTATTGTATTTCAGCCTTCTCAAGCTTTCCATCCACAAAGTTCAGCCCTCCATCAGAAACAGCAAATCGAAGAAGGTTTCCTGAATGCAACCCTGACTAAATGATGGAAATCAGTACATTAAAAAAAAAAATAGATTAATAAAATGTCTCAGAGGATGAACGAGAAAAGATGGATCTAAAGCTTAAACTGTCATTTTCCCCCTCTAGCAAGCTATAAAAAGATGGATCTAAAGCTTAAACAGATATTCCCCCCCCCCCTCTAGCAAGCAATTAAGGCAGCCAAAAGTAAGAACAAAAACCAAACTTGCAACTGCAGAGAAAAAGAGCTTCTGCTTGACTAAAAAGCTTGTGCCACTATAGCAAACTTCTACATGCTCATGAACTTCACCTTATGAACACTTCTTCAAGAAAGTTGTTAGATTAAGGGCCCGAGCAACGCACATTTTTGCTTCATAACTAAGGGAACACCGGATTATCTATGAACATTTGCAAAGGAAATGTTAACGGTGGCATGCTAATTGCTAAGAAGCGTTTAATAGGTATATTCTGACTAAATAAATTTATTTATTTCTGAATTACCTATTTTGACTAACGAAATTTATTTATTTCTGAATTACCTATTTGGAGAATTGTAAGTAGCATGCATTAGGTAGTTTTTTATGATTGTCATGTATTCTCATATCAGTGCCTCGAGGCACACCTTAACACAACCTTACTATTCCTTAATTAGCACCAGCAGATATTGACAAAGATATCATTGACACCTCACAAGTCCTGCTCGTGTTATGGATTTAATATCTCCAAAGAACCATACCTTCACCATGAAATCTGCATCTAGGCAACCAAAAACTACAGGAGGATCATCTGATGTAATCAGCTTTCCATCATCTTGTAGCTCCAAAACCACCTTATCAGATGAAAGTATGTGTCAGCAAGGCACAATGGATCATTAATACTACAAAAGTATGTAACAAGGAAATTTTCCAATGTATGGTGCGAAGGTGCTGCTAACGATGCAATTGTTTCTTAACACTGAATAAATTATTTACTTTTCGATAAAAAAAATGATAATGAAATGATGTAGTTCCTTGAACAGGCCCATAGCACTTTACAAGATTAAAACCCAAAAGCTAAAGGGGTTTAGCACTTTACAAGATTAAAAACTACAAAGGAGAAGTCAAAACAGGTGGCTTAAATTCCATAAATGAGTGATCACTGCTAATTAAAGTACGAATAACTTCCCTTTTCATGTGTAATCTTGAATCCTATTGGAGGTAAGTATAGATGAAAAAAGAAGGAATACTTCTAAACTTCTAATGAATCAGTCTTTCCCATAGCAAGCCCATCGGAGCAATATCTGTATTTTGTCCATCAAACTGTTAAGAGCGCTGAAACCTAACGAGCAGAATGCCCTTTGGATGGCTTAGCCTGACTACAGTTTTCTAACTATCCAATTACAGTATTGTTTTGTAGCCGTATTAAAATGGTTGACTGAAGAACCTAGAGAAGCACCTGAAAGAGTAAAGGCAATTAGAAAGAATGTAAGAATTATGAGAACCGTAATCCTGGAAATGATTATATTGCACTATTTCCGCCTATTGTCCACCTGTGTGCAATAAAATTCAGATAGACTACCAGTGAAGGAAGAGAAGACTGCAGTATCACCATACCTGTTGTTGACTTGGAATCTGCCCCTTGCTATCTGTATCAATTACATATTGACTGCAGTTTTCATCCTTCCACACCAGTGTAAGTGGTGTATTCCCTGTTTGATAATGTGCGTGCCTGAGGGAATAACATGAAATATCAGTAGAGGATTTTCCCTGAATGGTATCACTAAAGCAATAAAATTGAATAGAGGATTTTTCATGAGACATGACACGTATAATCAAAATCAGTAGTTCATGTCCAGTGGAAACTGCAGAAAGTATGATTATGCTGTATAAAAAGGTTGAGCTTTCAAATCTCCAGCTCAACAAGGATGTCTGTCAACTAACACATCAAAGTGGTGCACCAGGTACAACTGTCAACTACTAAAGCATCTACAGAAGACATAATGATCCTCAGTTATAGAAAACTTAGAAGAGAATAAAAAAAGAAGAGATCTAAGCCCAATATCAACACAAGAGACAGAAGTTCTCTCTACATCCTTAAAGGTCTATGTACAATACTATATAAGAGCCTATTTCAAGCAGAATTACTAACACATGGTTTTATCTCTCTCAAGATTTTTGTAGGAGAATCCAGAAATTTTGTTAAATTCATGTGGCATTGGTTTTAGCTAAGCTCCAGACTAAACAAGCTCATTCTGTCACCAAACTGCACGCTTGCTGTCTGACCATTTGACACTGCATGGAAAGCTCAATTTTCTGGAGTATGGATCAGTTTCCCAGCAAGAATCAAGCACAACATGGACTCTCTGAATTAAAATACTTTCAAGCCAGTAAGCTACCAAAACTGTTGGACAATACATGCATCATCATAAGGTCTAGAAAAGCAAATTGGAAGTTTATGAAGACAAAGCTACAATACAAATCATAGCTTTTCAAACTTTTTATACTGCAGACAAAAGAACCTTCAAATAGAAATCCCAATCTGCTTTAAGTCATTAAGTTTAATGAAGGAGAAATGTTCTTACCTGTTATAGAACAAGAGCCCATCCTTAACATAAGGTGTTGCTCCTCTATAGACCGTGAGAAGACCAGTCTCATCACAATTATAAACTGGGACCAAACTAAATCTATATTTATGATAATGCGAGGGAGGATCACAAGCTCCAGTCTCGGCAAGCTTAGAATTCAACCAAAAGAACCTGAATTCCGCAGTACAATCATATAAAGAGTAACCCCGCCAGCATACCATATCAATCACGTAATAAGTCTGATCCGACTGCAATCCACAAACCCCCACACACATTACCAAAAGATGTAAACCATAAAACCCTCCAAACAGAAAATACAAAAAGCTGTTACCTCATGAAATATACAGTCAAGAATTGAATATGACAGAGCAGAACCAGAGTTATCTTTCGTCCTTGCTCCATTAGGCAAAGCTGAAGGAAAATAATGCAAAATTGAACCATTGCGTAGTCTACTAACTGTTGTTCCGTTAGATGAAACCACAAAGCATCGTTTCCCAGCTGGTCTAGAAAAAACATACCTGCACACAATCACATTTGAATTCAATTTTTTAATAATAATAATAATAATAATTCACCTCATAACTTTTATTAACACAATATTGGCATTGCAAAAAAGATCATTTCTCTTTAAAAAAGAAAACCAGAAAACTAGTCTCAAGTCTCTTGACCAAATTTTTGAAATGTTCAAGCGAGAGAAAGAGGGAACTGAAAAACTATCTTGGCAAAATTTTTTCACTATAAATCACTTCATAACTACAATGCAACATCAACATCCAAAAAAGCTCTTTTTTATACCAGAAAAGAAAAAAGAAAAAAGAAAAACTCTCTTCTCCCTACAATTAATCAAATTTAGAATTTAAAATAAATTTCTAAACTGTTCAATACAAAGACTCTCAAACAATTAAGAATGCCCTTTTGACGTCTGATAAAGATTATTTTCTCTACACAAACCCTAACACTTCCCACTAAAGCAATCAATTTAAAATTAAACAATTCGCTCAATCTAAAGTAAATTTTCAAACACAGACACACGCACACAGAGACAGAAGTCTTAGCTCAATTGACATCTCTAATTCGCACTGAAGTCAAATTCATAAACTTAAAATTAAAATCAAACTCCAATGCAGTTATGAGAGAGAGAAAGAGAGGAGAAACCATTTCTTAACATCTACAAAGGATCATTTTTTAACTAATTCCATAAATTAAACTCATACGCAAATTAAACTTCTAGAGAGAGAGAGAGAGAGAGTACCAGTCTTGGTTAAATCGATCAGGGACATCAATCATCCACTCAGGCAACATCAACTGCTTCGCAAACCATTTGCGAGCCTCAGCTCCTCCAAGCTTCGAAGCCTGAAGAACATCGAGCTCCCCATGCTGTACGGTTTCAGGCTTCGAATCGGCCTGGGTTGTAATTTCAAGTTCTACGATCGGCGGCTCGGAGATAGGTTCGGGCGATTGGGACTGGTTGTGAAGTGCCAGTACGGAGGAGGCTAAGAACCTTGCGTGGTTCTGAGCGTCACGACGGCTCTGATTCTGGCGGAGAAGCGTCAGCTCGCGCCGCCGCTGCTGATCGGAGATGGTCGGTCGTTTGAATGGACGGCGGAGATCGTGTGGCGCCATTTTTCTCGATACGTGGTTCTTCGTCTCTGGTTTGCTTTGGTTCGTAGTTGATGATCATAAAGGTCTCCTAGGTTAGTTTCATTTGAAGGGGGGGGGGGAAGTGGAAAGAAAAGGGGAGGGGAGGTAAAAGTGGAGGGAAATGGGGAAGGAAATGTGAGGGGGAAAGAAAAGGTAATTCCTTTTTCACTCTCTTTGGAAATCATTTCTGGTGAACGGAAATGGAAGAGAATGAAATTTTTTGATAAATTTTTCCTTATCCTTCTTTAATAATTATAAAATTATCTATTATTTTTTTATTTCAATTTTATTTAATATAAAATAATAAAATTTAATTTCTTTTATCAATTTCATCGAAGAAATTACTCTTTTTAATTTTATTTCTTTTATTTTTTACATTAATATTTTAATTTTATTTAATATAAAATAATTATAAAAATAATTTATAAAAAATAATAAAAATATATTAAATAACTATTTTTTGAAAAAAAATTATATTTTTAGAAAAATATTTTAAATTAAAAAATAAAAAAATAAGTGAAATATTATTTTATAAAGGTATAATAATAAATAGGGTTATATTTTCTTCCATTTTTTATTCCAATCAAATACAAAAAATATCACAAATCTCTTTCTTTTCCATCACTACCAAACAAAAATGAAAGAAATACATTTACTTTCGTAAGATGAACTAAATCTCCCCTTTTCCCTCCCCTTCTCCTTCTACGAACCAAATTTATCCTTAGCCTTAAAACGTAGTCGTTTTAGGGACAAGATTTTGAACATAGCGGTAGAACCCCCTTTGGCTTCTGGTGTCGAGGTCAAGTATTAGATTGAACTCATACAATTATAAAATTCTCCGATGGGAAAAGCAAAGAGCAATATATTCTAGCATCTCAATTCTCAACTATTAAGGAGGATCAAGTCCCCAATAGGACAGCGTAGTAGTATAAATCTCTCTCCTCTAATCTGGTGATTCTAGATTTAAATTATTGTACAATCAAAAACAAATTAAGGAGAATCAAGATTTCAGCGCAGAAAGTCAAATATCATACTAAATTCTCCTCTCCCTTTTACACTCCCTGTCTCCATGATCTGTCATAGGTGAAAATAGAGAACATGTATGATAGATCAAATGTATTTTCATCATTTTTATTTTTTGCATGTCAAGTTAAAATTATTTTTTGCCTTATAAACTAAATATATTTTTTTAAAATTTTGAAAACCTATATATAAAATCTATTTTTAGAAAATAGAAATAAAAAAAGAAAATATTTTCTAAAACTAAAACCAAAGGTATTTTCATTTTTTTGGATTTGAAACTAGAAAAATTGTTTTCTACCTTATAAACCAAATATATCTCTGAATTTTAAAAACTTAAATATAAAATCTATTTTAAGAAAATAAAAATAGAAAATAGAAAATAGAAAATGTCTTCTCAAAACTAAATGCCCCCAATTACAATAAAGCTCAAACTCGTTTTTCTTATTTTTCTTTATGTAAAGAATATAAATAATGTAAAAAATCATGAAGCCAGCCCAAGGGATGAAACGGCATCGTTTCTGGCACATGAGCAAAAAGGCGCCCACGTCGGGTTGGGTATTGAGAAGTAGGGCATCCGATTTCATCTAGGCCTGTTCGGGCCGTGACACTATTCGGACAAAGCTCGACTCAAGTTTCAACCCAGATAATTCAGTATCGAGCTCGAATTCGAGTCCAACTATATCGAGCTTGAAGACTGGCAAGTTATTGAGATTTATTAATTATATTTTTTAAAATAATTTTTATATAATATATTTTTTAAAATAATTTATATATATATAATTATATTAATAAATATAATTTTTTAAATATATTATCATATTAATATTGTTTGATAATGACACCCAACAACACTTTGAGATCGGGTTTGAGCTCAAAAAATGCAACCTCCACGAGCTTGCACCAACTCAAACTCGCCTAAAATGTCAATAAGCTTCGATTCAAATGATACCTTTCTATTTTCTCTGTATAATATGATCGAGTTTGAATTGCACCCAAAAAAAAAAAAAAAAAAAAAAAAAAACTCGCCTAAATGACACTTGGCCGAGCTCGGTTATTAACACAGCTACTTTCATCGAGCGATCAGAAACCGACGAGCAAAAATGGAGCACACACCATGGAATCATTTGCCGTTGTTGGTGAGATCGGGATCAAAGGAACTAGTCGAGTGCATACTTCAAGCACTATGGAGAACTCACAAGACTCGCCTTTATCCTACAGAGCGCGAGATTATTCGGAACATGCGCCGCTTCCCAGCGGCTCCGATCTTGACCCTGTACTCTCTCGAAAAAAAAAAAAAATTGGATTTTTGCTTTGTTTTGTGAATACTGGGATATAGGTTTTTATGCTATTGGTGAAATAGTGGATATTTGTATAAATTTTCCATTCCTCTGTCTCTCTCAGAAAATTGGGATTTCCTCTATTTATGAATATTGTGAAATGGGTTTTATTGCCATTGGTGAAACAGTTGATATTTGTGTTAAATTTCCATTGCTCTCTCTCTCTATTTCTCTATCAGGAAATCTCGGAATTTTGCCATGTACTACGTTTATTATCAATGGGTTTTCATTTGGTGACAAAGTTAGTTTTTTTTTGTTTTGTTTTTTTTTTTTTTAATTTTTTACCATATAAGTTTAGCTAATTATTGCAATAGTTGTGAAACAATTAGAGAAGCTTGCTAGTCTTGAGTTCAACTGGAAGCCTCTTGGCTTGGGCTTTGCCTTGGCTTGGCCCTCAAAAGGCTTGTTTATGCTCAACTTGTGTGACAAAGGAGCTGTGCTCAAAATTCTGACATGGGTGATGAAGAACGAAGCTTCAGCAACCTACTGCTTGGTTCGATTCGACTCATTTATAGCCCTAGGGAAGAATAAAGGCAGTTTCTTTATGAAATTGTTAAATCTGCTTTTGATATATCAACTTGAAATTGTCAAGAATTTTTAAGGCTTTGGGTGTTTGCATTTTGCAGTTATTAGTTTGCCTCGGGATGTTAATCCATATATGTCTTTACAGGAGTTCAAGTAAGGATGTTACTCTGAAGTTGTTCCCAGATGAGGTCAAGGCTGAATATAAAAGACTATTGACGTTTCTACTGCAAAAGTTTCAGAAGAGGTGGCAAGAAGAAGTACTCAAAGAACGGGTAAGAAACTTACCATGACTGGGGATAATTGATTTGCCCCTTTCCTGATGAATACTTAATATTTAATTAAGCGAACAGATGATTTGAAAAAATTAAGAACTAGTTGGCATTCCAGCAATCTGTTGTGGGATACTGTTTCCTATTTCAGTCTATTAAATTTATATGGTTAGAGAGATGACTGTTCTTTTTCTAAGAAGGATTTATTATCCTCTCTCGTATTATCATGGATGCCCTTTCCTTTGTCAAATTTTTTCCTTTTGTATTCAGAAAAAGGTAACAAAAGGTTTAAAATAAAAGAAACAGCAAGCTTCAGAGTGATCCACTCGGAAGAACTAGAAATTAAATTTCAACTGTCTAAGGAGGAGCAGTGCTGCGGTCAATGTACTGTATAACAATTCAATTGTCAACCATGGTAAGTGCCATCCTTTAATTTTCAGTCCCTTGCTATAATGTCTTCTAAGTGTAAAGGTTCTTCTCTTCATCATTTGGTCATCAGAATATTATTAATCCACTTGTCCAGGGTCATGCATCAGGCCAGCAAAAACCCCAAGTGGCTAACATCACATAGTTCAAATGAAAGTGATGCTAGGCCCTTACTCTATCTTGTGGATCTGCTCAAGTCCACAAGCATTGCTTCTTATTAGATAAACTTGTTAATCAATGTGGCGATGAAGTTTTGTTGTGTGGATTGGCTCAGTTGAGTTTCTTTATACGAGTATTCCTAGATGTTAAGTATGTAAGACTGAATGGTTATGTTGCACCAACACTTAGAGATGACTGTCACAATCTCAATGTGTTGTCTATTATGGACACAGCTCTCAAAGACATGACATGGTACAACACTTTGTGACTTGTAATGGTTAAACCTACACTATTGTATGGTACAGAGTGTTTGGCTATTAAACAATAACAAGAACAAAAGATGGTTGTAGCAAAAATGAGGATGTTTAGGTGGATGTGTGGAAAAACTAGAAGAGATAGAATTAGAAATGAAGAAATTCGTAACAAGTTGGGAGTTAGTTCAATTGTGGAAAAAATACAAGAGTGTAGTCTGAGGTGGTTCGGGCATGTGCAAAGAAGACCCAAAGATGCAGTGGTTAGGAAAACCGAGAACTTAAATATAGGAGATCTAGTAAAACGTAGTGATAGATCGCTAAAAATTTGGATGGAAATTATCCGCAAAAATATGGAAGTTAAGGGTTTAGAAGAGAAAATGGTCTTGAACAGGAATGGATGGCGTAGAAAAATCTGCACAAATTAAATCAATATATTTTAAATATTTATCTATTGATTTATTTACTTATTTTTCTTTTTCTTTTTCTTTTTAGTTTAGTTTTAGTTTATTTTATTTTATTTATATATATATATATTTTTTTTTCTTTATTCTTTATTTTTTATTTCATTTTTCATTTTTCTATCTTTTTCAAATTTATCTCTCAAATGACTGATCTCAAATGTTGGGATTAAGTCTCAGTTTTTTGTTGTTGTTGTTGTCGTGTTAGTATGTCCAAGTCGTGTCATGCCGTACTTTTTGTGTCTGTGTCCACATACATGTCCATGCTTTACAGATGATGGTATTGAAGAACTTGAGCAATTATCATGCTCAACACATGTTCAACATGTGAACGGTATTTACATTTAGAAGTACAAATTTGTGAAAAAGTTGAATGATGGAGGAAACTACTTATGCTGATGAGATGTTGGTGACAGATTTACTAATATTAGCTATTCATAATAGAACTTATGAGTATTTGGCTCATGATTTATAGCCAATGTTATAGATAAAATGATGTTTATAATTTATAAAAGATTTGTGAGCACACCAGGTATTATATATGCAAAATGCTAGGAAATTAGCATCACTCTTGTTGGTTCAAAATTCAAGTTCTAAACTAAGCATATTAGAAGTATTTGAGCATGTTTCATACAAAGCAGCACTTTGATTTTCCTCGCTAATTGTTGGGTCTTGTTTAATCTTTCATGCTCAGGGACAGAGCATCTTACAAACAGCAATTTACATTCATAAACACTTTTTGTTCCCATATAGGTTGGCGTTAATGGATCATAATCAAGCAGAGGACATCAGTTATGCTGAAAGATGGGTTTAGGCAGCCAAGAAGAGCGACAACAAGAGTAATAATAGGAGTCTGGCTGTCTTCTAACTGTTGGATGGGAGGGTAGTTCGCCCGCAACAGTTTTAAAACAAGATCAAATTGGATAAAGCAGATAAGATCTCCCTCTTGGTATTTTATGACTTAAAATATGGTAGCTTCCAGGTTGTTCTGAGAATACCATTAAGAGTCACATGGTAGCTTCTCGTGATAGCTTATGTCGACAACAACATGCATGCTTTATACTTGGAGTGAAAATTGACATGATCAAATTTGCTGAGACATGAATTTTGCTTGCAAATTTTAGATGGTCAACAAATGTGGTAGCTTCCAGGTTGTTCTGATAATACCATTAAAAATCACATGGTAGCTTCTCGTGATAGCTTATATCGACAACAGCATGCGTGCTTTATACTTGGAGTGAAAAGTGACATGATCAAATTTGCTGAGACATGAATTTTACTTGCAAATTTAAGATGGTCAACAAATATGGTAGCTTCCAGGTCGTTCTAAGAATACCATTAAAAATCACATGGTAGCTTCTCATGATAGCTTATATCGACAACAGCATGCGTGCTTTATACTTGGAGTGAAAAGTGACATGATCAAATTTGTTGATACATGAATTTTGCTTGATGGTCAACACCATTTGCATGATGCATAGCTCACCCCTTTTCATTGTCAAAATCAGACAGGGCATCATTTGATTCATGCCTAGCATGAATTGAACCATAAGCACAAGAAAGCAGCATATGTTTATGTTATGTCATGATCTTTTTTTTTTTGGGGGGGGGGAATCTTAGTTTGGGGCCGTAGACATTGTACCTAACTTGAAAGCATGAATTGAATCATAATGCACAAGAATGCAGCATATGTTTATGTAGTCATGATTTTTTTTTGGGGGGGTGGGGATCTTAGTTTGGGGCAGTAAACATTGTACCTAACTTGAAAACTAACCTAGTCCTCCATCTTCTGCAATTTATGTGTTTAACTAGTACCGGATGAACCAAATGAATTATTAAACAAATAGTTCAAATCTTATATGATAGTTCATATCAGTATATATTTCAAGTCTCTATCAAATTATCAGTGTGTTTCAACAAATTCAAATAAACATTTAATCAAGAATAAACCAAAATATGTTGATGTGAACTGTCACATAGAATTTGATTTTTTCTATTCATGATTCGTTTCGTCTGTCTAGCATTACTTCATGTCTTTCTACTTGATACTGTGTCGACCTGCAGAAATGGCGTCTCTTTGCCTGCCATCGGTCAGCCAAGCAAAGAAGAAACTAGTCCAAGACATGGTACCAAAAAAAAACAAGAAACTAGTCCCAGATCAATCATGGGAGACACCCATCTTTACATTTGAAATTGAGGATTCCATGTGCATAATAAGAGACCATGGAACTTCCCCCCCCCCCCTTTTCTTTTCTATCTTATGTTCAATGTGTTTTGTTTCAATTTATCTTATGTCGCATGGTCGGCTAAGATGATATTAATTTAGAATATAGTCCTACATGCCCATTGATAATGTTAGATCACTTTCCTTTCTTTTGCAATTTTGAGTCATACTTGCAAAGGGTCTCATATTCCAATCAAAGTCAAAAACAATCTCTAATATTATAGTCATTGAGGACTTCAACAAGATATTTTCTTTTTGTGTCTGAATATCTGAATATTTTATAAATCACACATAATAAATATATATATTTAAAAAAAATTGCCTACCCAGATTTTTATTTTAAATATGATCATTAAAATTTAAAGAGATAAGTATGTTTGTTAGTTGAACTAGTGATTATTTGTTGTCTTCTTGACTTTGTCATCACCAATGAGACAAAACCAAAGTATGAACACTCTATGTTCTGCAACAAATTGCTTTGCCCTTTCCTAATTCTCCATGTGAAATGAGGGAATTCTCATGTCCGGGAAACCATGTACTTGAGGAAAGTCAATTCAAAAATTGTATAGGCCCATAGAATACTTATCTTGGCCAGACTTATTGGAATAACCTATGTGGTCAAGTAATCATAGGCAAAAATGTAGATTTGATTAAATTCTGATTTATTTAGCGATTGTATATGAAAATTACCTGCATTACGTAACGCTAAGCGCATAAGCCTCCTATTGAACTCAAAAATATTAATCAAGGGATCACTTAAGTTTGTACGCTATGAGTAATAATATTGGATGAATTATTTTATTTTAAATTGGTTTTAAATTAAAATTAATACCAATTTGGATTTAAAAAATTCATATATTTAAAGATAAATAAAAGAAGAAATGAAAGTCGGTGACATAGCAAGCCTAGGAATTGGTCAAGTATTGGGTTCTCCAATGCCGTTGACAATCATAAAGTTCACATGGATTACATAATGTTATGAGCTAAATTCCAAAAAAAAAAAAAAAAAAAAAAAAAACAAGAGGGCATTCTTTGTTGGATCAAATGTGAACATAAACTGTACTTTGAATACCACTTTGTTAAATCAAATTGGACAAACATTGTGCTGTCCAATGTTTTCCAAGAAACCCATCTGTAAAAGGGTTGATTCAAAATTTGTCTCCTCTTACCCCATTTGGATCTGTTCAGTGTGATTCTTTGTTCTTCTTTTGGAACAGAGGTATTTGGATTGGCAAAGCATGTATCAATAATACCACCAATCACCAACACTTGTTGGCATAGGTAGAAAGAATACCTTTATCTTTTAACTAGGTCGGGAGTTTGACTCTCATTGGGTGCGAAAAAAATTAATATTGAGAGAGCTCCCCCTCAAAATGAGTCCCGACAGTCAAGTCGATTCCGTTATTATTTCAATATAAAAATAAATTCGATATATTTCTTATTATTTATTTGCGAAAATGGTACTTAAAGAGTAAGGACGATTGCCGGTTGTTATCCCTCACCTGCAATACCATATAATACCCGATTTGAAACACCAATACCTAGTTAGTTCATAGACCGAAAATTATATCTCTTAAATAAGATCTCGATTCGAATATTATATATTACAAAAATAAGGTATCGAAACAATTTTATATATCGGTAATTTATATTAAAAAGGTAATTAATTCAAAACATAAATATGTCCTTATGGACAAACCTATAGTACAAAGAATTATATGTTCTTTACTAAAATTTTTTTAAACTGTTTTTTAAATTAAGATAGAGTTCGAATAAAATTTAATAATTTGCGGATGCAAGAGGAATTATACATTAAATTATTCATCGTATTAACATGAAAAAAGAAAAAATAATTATTAATTCTCTCTATTTTTATGATTAATAGTTATTTCAGCTGTACATAAGGGTATGAATGTGTCTCCATAATTTACCTAATTCTTGCTTCTTATTTATGGGATATTTTGGCTAATGATATGAATATTGAATGCATCAATGCAAGAAAACATGTGCCCTTTTGGTCCTTTGGTGTGAGAAATTAATACAAGCAATTGAATTCATGCAGCAATCCCCAACCTTGAATTGTTTATGTAATTTTTTTTAATAAACTACCATTCATTTTTTTAATATAAATAATCAGTATTCTATGATTAAATTCAATTCAAATCGAATTAAATCATTAAAGAATAAAATTTTTCGAACACTTATTTTCTCTGTATATAAGATTCGAACTTGAAACTTATTTAAGAATATACATAAATTTAGAATGTTGTATCAGAGTTAATCAATTTTTTTTTCAGTTCAAACCGAATTAATCAAATTTTCATATACTAATAGTCAGATAAAAAAATATAAATTTTTAAACTTTTTTTCATTTGTATCAGAGTTATTCTAAAATCTTTATGATATTATTTAGAATGTTGTAGAAATCAAATGAGTCAAAAATTAAATAAATCAAATCTTATGTAATATTTAATATTAATAAAAAATTAAAATATTTTTCAAAATAATAAAATAAATTAACATGTAAATTTTAATATATCATTATTTAACTCATTTTATTATTCGTATTATTTTTTTGCCTTTTAAATATGAATATTGATTTTAAATTTATATATTCTTAAATAAAAATTTGATCTATTAAATATATATATATATATATATATATTTTTAAATTCATTAAGAAACTATTTTAATTTGTAAATTGATAAATTAAACCAAAACCAATTTCTATTAAATCTACATGTTCGGAAGCCAACTGGACCGGCTGTATGTTACAAATCTCACGTCGCATTTCTAAAAAAGCATAAGGTAATATTTAAATCTAATAGACTCTCTCACTCAATAGATCGATTTTTTGAAATGAGTTTTCCTATTGAGTTTGAGTCTATTATTTGGATTCGTGACACTCTCCCTCTCTTAGCCGGCCCCTTTCTCTCTCTGTCTCTATGTAACAACTACTGATCATAAAATTAATAGTTAATCATAGTTAATAAAAATAATTAATAATGAATTATGATTATTAGATTAGTTAGTAGTTAATAAGATTTAATTAGTAGTTAAATAAAACGGTTAATAGAATTAGTATTATAATAATGTCTAAAACATGTAATGACATGTATTGAAATAATATTGAAAACTCTCCGTTGTATTCTCTCTCTCTATCTCTCTTTCTCTCCTTCTCCTTCTAATTTCCCTCTTTCTCTCATATTCTTTTTTTCTCATACTCAATGTTGTGATAAATTGATATCAGAGCATACGTTTCTTGACAAATCTTTATCTTCGAAAAACAAATGCAAGAATCAATTATGGAAATCAAAGGAAGTCGTCTGCGGTTGGTACAAAAAATGGATAAAATTGATCAAAAAATTGATGAAAGAAATAAAAAATTGGACACTTTTATGACAAGTCTCGATGAGAAATTCAATATTTTATTGAAAATGTTTGGTATTGATGAGTATATCAAAACTTTGATGAAAAAAGAGTAAAAAAATGAAAAGAAATTGGAAAGCAACAAAACAAATCAAATGATGAAGAAGCAATGTCAAAATCCATGGAAAAGTAAGTTATTGAATCATTTTCTAAATCTCTCATTTTATATACTTTTAGTAAAAAAATGTTGAGAATAGAAGAATTTCAAATTTTCAAGAAAGAAAGGTCTTGTATGTCCAAAAAAGAAGGGTCTTGCATGATCAAGAAAGAAGGGCCTTGCATGTCCAACAAAGAAGGGTCTTGAATGTTCAAGAAAGAAATTGTTGATGGTGGGTTCTTGCCTATCATTTCAAAATTTGAATTTTTTGTATTTATCGAATCAAATCCTTTATAAAAAAGAAGTTCAAGAAAAGACTTTTTCAAATTTTCTCGTCTCTATTTTTCTCTTATTATTCTTATTGTAATTCAAATTATATTCATTATTCGTTTTCATCACCTTATCTTTGAATACAAATGTAATTTTTAGTATAAAATTTATGGATTCAAATCTTAATTCTTAATTTTCCATTCCTGCGGATACGTATATTTTCAAAAAAGAAAAATATTACAACAACTACTTATGATAGGGTTAATAGTTAATCATGATTAATAAAAATAATTAATAATTAATTGCGGAGTTAGTTATATTTATTAAATAATCAGTAATATTAATATAAATAATACTTAAATACATATAACGAGTAAGTAATAAAATTATAATAAATTTTCTTTTTTTCTTTCTCTCTCTAACCCTCTCCCTCTCTATCTCTCTTTCTTCTTCTTCTTCTTATTTCTCTCTTTCTCTCGTATTCTTTCTTTATCCTATTTGGATCGTGACACCCTCTCTCTCTCTCTCTCTCTCGGTAGATCGATCTCTCTCTCGCTCTCTCTATTTTTCTCTCTCTACACCAAAATACAAATATACTCCGACCCAAAACCAAAACACCCCCAAAAACTATCATATATATTTTCTCTCTCCTTTCTCTTTCTCTCATCATTCTCTCTCTCTGTCTCTCAATCCAAACCCAAGAAACCATGGCGACGACTATCGACGGTGACGAGCGGCTGATGGCGACGGCACAACAGATCGTGAAGAGTCTCAACACATCAAAAGACGTCACCGACGACATGATTCTGATCTTCTCTAGCTTCGACAACCGCTTATCCAACATCACCAGCTTGATCAGCGGCGGCGGTGGCGGAGGTGGGGGAGCAGGCGGAGATGATACCAAGTCGACGGTGACGAATTCCCGATTAAATTCGGCGGAGAAGATCATTCTCCGATTCGATTCTAGCTCCGGAGCAGCTTCGATTCCTTGGGAAGACTCACCGGACGAGACTTCGGAGTACCTGGCGACGATTGATGAAATCATTCAGCTCACCGAAGAGCTAAATTTGTCGCCGGAGGTCGTCGATCGTGTAGAGAGTGTTCTCCAATTGGCTATGAATCGATTGGAGGATGAATTTAGGTCAATTTTGATCAGAAACACTGTTCCTCTTGATGCGAATCGGCTTTACGGATCGATCCGTAGGATTTCGCTGTCATTTGTGTCGCAGGATGGGGAGGAGATTGAGGATTTCGGAAGTTTCGGTGAGGAAGAGAGTGGAAAATTAATTCATGAGAGAGGAGTGAGTTTAGGGGATGATTTGTGGGTTGAATTGGTGAGAAGTGAGGCTGTGAATGAATTGAGAGAGATTGCGGATCGGATGATTAGGTCTGGGTATGAAAAGGAGTGTTGTCAGGTTTACAGTAGTGTTCGTAGAGATGCATTGGATGAGTCTCTGGTTATAATTGGAATTGAGAAGTTGAGCATTGAGGAAGTGCAGAAAATTGAGTGGAAGTCATTGGACGAGAAAATGAAGAAGTGGGTACAGTGTGTGAAGATTGTGATTAGGGTTTTATTGACCGGTGAAAAGAGGATATGTGAACAGGTTTTCGATGATGCAGAGTTGATTAAGGAGGTTTGTTTTATTGAGACTGCTAAAGGGTGTGTGATGCAGCTCTTGAATTTCGCAGAGGCTATAGCCATTGCTAGAAGATCATCGGAGAAGTTGTTTCGGATACTGGACATGTATGATGCGCTTATATACGTAATGCCCGATTTGGAAGCCTTGTTTCCTGATGATTCGGGTGAATATATACGCAGTGAGGCACATGGGGTTTTGGCCGCGCTTGGTGAAGCAGCAAAGGGCACATTCGTGGAGTTTGAAAATGCAGTTAAAGGTGAGAGTTCTAAAAAAGCAATCCAAGGTGCTGAGATTCATCCGCTTACTCGATATGTTATGAATTATGTTAGGTTGCTTGTTGATTACAGCCAAACTCTTAATGCCTTACTAGAAAGTGATGAAAGTGAATCTGATAATTCGCAAAGTAGTGAGAGTGATAGTTTGCAATTAGGAAGCATGACTCCTCTGGCACTACGGTTGCATTCGTTGTTGTCATCTCTTCAGTCGAATTTAGAGGAGAAATCTAGACTCTACGAGGATGGTGCTATGCAAAATATATTCCTCATGAATAATATACTTTACATAGTTCAGAAAGTGAAGGATTCTGAGCTTGGTAAGCTCTTAGGAGATGATTGGGTTCGTAAGAGACGCGGTCGGATACGCCAGTATTCCACATTGTATCTAAGAGCTTCGTGGAGCAAGGTTCTGTCGTGTCTGAAGGATGATGGTATTGGTGGAAGTTCAAGTAATGCCTCTAAGGTGGCCCTTAAGGAAAGATTTAAGAATTTTAATGCATGCTTCGAAGAGATTTACAGGGTTCAGACATCTTGGAAGGTCCCAGATCCCCAACTTCGCGAAGAGCTCAGAATATCTATATCAGAGAAAGTTATTCCAGCATACAGATCGTTTATGGGGAGATTTGGGAGTCAGCTTGAGGGTGGAAGGCATTCTGGAAAATATATAAAATACACGCCTGAGGATTTGGAGAGCTATTTGTTGGATTTGTTTGAAGGATCGCCTAACGTTTTGCATCATATGAGAAGAAAAAGTTCATAGAATACTTGTAACAGGTAATGCCCTGCATTTATCAAGAACTGTTTGAAGTCGGCCTGCCTGTTGAGCCTAGCTTGATTTTATGCCTTCTTCTGACAATGTTTTAATCTCAGGTTTTTGTGAAAGTTAGAGCCATACACTCCTCTACATACCGTAATAACTTTTGTACATGTTTTATAGATCATGTGTGTGTGAAACTTTCATGGTTCATATATTTATACTATGTTCATGAATGATGGATGTCTAGAGTTATAGTAAAGCCGGTGCTTGTCTTATAATGTGAGGGACACCTTACAACATTATTTGAATGGGCATGCTCCTGTTAGGCAGAATTGGTTATTTTGGAGAGAGAAAGCCAAAGCTTATGATTATATTCTCTAAATTTTAGTAGATTCCCCCCCCCCCCCCCCGCCCTCAAAAAAAAAAAAACCAGTGATAGTTCTTTCTGTTTTATCTTATTGGATTGGGAGAAAGAGATGCAAAATCTGTGAATTTCTTTTGACAGTGTGCCATGTTCTTAGAATTCAGATGTACGTGTCTGTCGCATGGATGATTTCGTAAATCCTACTGGGTGATAACTGCAGTTTTGTATGAAAGCTTTCTTCCTTTTCGAGGTGTTTGGAGTAAGAATCATGTCTACAGTTTCTGCCCGTTACGATAATGTCACTAGTAAGTCTTTCTATATTTTCAAGTCACTTACCAAAATCTTCACATGGAATCCTTCAAGTATCCATGAAACCCAATTGAATTCATGCTACTTATAATTAAGATATCTACTCCATGACTAGAAGAATGAGAAGAGGATTCCTATGGGGTGGTTTTGTTTGTCCTATGTGTGTACGAGCCTATATAGCACACATTCAAACCAGAACACGAACATGACATGCTACAGATCTGGCCATGAGGCATGTTTTCATGTTTTGGATAGAACTGAACTGGGCTTCTTCTATCCCAAAAATGAAAAAAAGAAGTTTTGGATGGAATAATTGAATTGGGAAAATGTTTATTAATAGTTCGCACTTGAATCACAGAGAATGGTGTTGGTGTGTAGGTGAGGTTTATCAATAATAGGCACTTGTTGGATTCTAGTAGTTCTAGAGGTGTTGGTGCCTAGGTGAGCTTTTTATTTTACAATAACCATTAGTTGCTTGATGTAAGGGATATGTTATCACAGAAAACAGTGATATGGTAAGTTTAGATTTAGGGCTAAGATGAATTATGTTTAAACGTATCGGGACTAAGGCTCAGTTTGTTGTTGTTGTTGTATGAATTATGTTTAACCGGTGATATGGTATCATCACTGCATGAAGTATCATTAGGTTATCATCTGATTTGTGGAGAATTCCTCATCCTGGGATTCGTTTAATCCTGACCTGGACGGAGATTAACATTCTAGTGTTTAAATGATCTCGGGTTATTGTTACAGACTAGGTAGTTTAGATGGAACTTAAGAATGATAAATTCTGCAGGGACTATGGAATGACCTCTTCTACAAGATTCAATAGTTCCTTGAATGCAAGTACAATTTATCCTGTGAGACTTAAGAATCACATGTTAAATTTAAACCAGCATGATGTTTCAGCGAGACTGTTGGAATAATTTGGAAAACAAGTGAGGCTTTAGGGTCTTGTTACTTTTCACTAGTATTTAGGTCTAAGCTAACTTCTCTCTCTTCTGGCATAGGCTTTATTATCTGATACTTTCAGCATATCCCTGACCACTGTTGGGCGGTTTTATATTGGATTGGGGTGGGAAAAGGGGTGATCGTGATGATGTTTGGCTTTGGACTTTTGCAGTATCAATTCTTAGGGAAATTTTGGTTTTTTGATGGTGGGAAGATGGCCGTGTTGGCATGGTTCCTGAAAATTAGCGGATGTCTTCAGGAGACAATTCCATGTACTGCAGAAGTATTACTGCTTGGAGCCAGGATCTATGAATATGCATCTCAATCTATTTTGCTAATCTTAGATCTTGAGTATGGAATTTGCAGAAATGGTGTGGATATAAGAAGTCGGTTTCCGAAATTATCCATGTCTTTTCCGTGTGATGCTTGACAAATTGAAGTTGCCAAAATTTGAACACCCCAAGCCATTTGAATGACCAGTTGATCAGTTAGATGACCTTTCATTTTTTAGTATAATCGATCAATATTCCAAATCAAATTTTAATTAATTTGATTTGAATATTGTCAGATCCAATTTTGAAGAAAAGTTCTTATAATGCAGGTTTTTTTTTTTATTTTTAAATTTTAAAATCAAGAAGATTAAAGAATTTAACAACTTTAATCACTAAATTATCTTATGGATGTCGGTGACTTTCCACGGAGTGTGTGTATGTTTTAATATTGCTTGTGAATTTTGATGAGACGTCTCACGCAAGACCAGTGTGGTGATTTTAGTGGAAGAAGATGCAATTTAGGACATGTCAGACAAATGGGAATCAAATCCCCCCTGCCCCACCCCCCTCCCCAAAAAAAAATTGGTGGCACACACCCAAAATGGGGGTATACACTACCCTAGGAGGGAGTTGGGGTCAAGGAGCAGGAACGGGAAAATTGTTGTGTCCTAAAAAAGTTTGGGGATTTTAATGGATTTCACACACACACACACACACACACACTCTCTCTCTCTCTCTCTCTCTCTCTCTCTCTCTCTCTCTCTCTCTCTCTCTCTCTCTAACAAATCAACTCTAAAAGCCAACGTAGCTCGAGCTCCATCTTTTCTTGCACTAGAATTAAACTTGTCTTTTCCAATTCGAAGCTTCAAGATTGAGTTTCTGCCCTTATCTCTCTCTCCCTCTCCCTTGTTGCAATATGAAGAATTTCAACTGCAATCTGAAGCAAATTTTGATTTGCTTATCCAATTGATTGCCCACTCTTTTATCTTCAATTGATTGTATCTTCTATCTATAAGTAATTTGTTTGCATCTGCTTAATTTCTAAAGTTCAACCTTTTTGGGAGAGAGAGAGAGAGAGAGAGAGAGATATCGGAAATTACAATGGATGGGCGTGGGGTATTCTCCGATAAAAAATATTGTTATTAAAAGATCTTTAATAAAGACAACAACAATGTCATCTTCGTTCCTTTCTATGTAAATTGTTGCGACTGAACATTGATTTGCGTAATAAATTTAATGAATTTATTTTTCTAAGCATTTTGAGGGCAATGCCTTTTTTGAAATTGGGGGTTGTGGGCCCTTGAATCTGACACTACTTATAAGAGATGACCCCTTGTACCCCAGACTAAAGGGCTGATGGCCTACCCTTTGAGATATTACTCCAATCATATTTCACTCTCAAAAACTTTCTTCTGCTCCCACGCATGTCATTAGATGGAAGAGCAAATGTAGCAAAAGAAAGGGGGAGTATAAACAGATAGACATGGCTGGTGACACATGATTCCCGAGTTTCCATGTGTTCTTGCAAGGGAGCCTCCTGTCCTTTCAAGGGCTGGCTAAGTGACTGATTAGAAACGAGGAACAAGTTTAAGGAAGTTCCCTCTCAATCTGTGTGTTCATGTCTTGCATGTTTATGTCTGAAGGTGGACTAATTAAGAACAAGTTGCGTACTCCGATCTTCTCAACCTTACAGACTAAGAAACTTAAACATGTGTAATTCTTAACCCGTGTTCTGTTCAATGTAAAGACCCAATTTATTGGTAGAATGTTTAATTTAAACGATTAATTATTGTATTTAAGGTAAAATCTTGTCAAATCATATTTTTGATACTTGATTATCGATATCCGAAATCATTTTTCGACTAGTTATATTCAAGTGTTTATAAAGACCCAATTCAGGAACAGTTCCCCCAATATAATTTTTTTCATTTTCAAGTTTCAAATTCAAAATTTGATTAAAAAATTTAATATCACATCTTATCAAACCAATTTTCCATCGACAAAATCTTGTAGAATCTAAGTCAATAGCGGTTGAGATCTCAAATATGATCCTTTCTCTCCTCTCTCTCCAACCTTAGTGGTGGTGAAATCATACAAACTTGCAATGCAGCAAGAACCCATTTGCGTAAATGGCTCATTCCACTTCTGCAACGCAGAAGAGACCTGCAAAAATCTTATTTGGCAAAGCCATTTGATCCATCAGAAGGGCCCTTCCCTTTTTTTTTTTTTTTTCTTTCTTTTGAGCATGTGGAACCAGTGCCTAAACAACCATCAAGTGCACATAAACAGCGCAAGCTACTTTATTAATCTGACTATTAACCAGAAATTTGTCAGGAGGCAGACAATTCTCATACAACAAAACTAGGGTCAAGTCTGAGATTACAAGAAAGTACCCACCGATCCGGGCGGACGATACTCACAAGGGGCCTATAACACTCATTGCCCAATAAACAGCATAAGATTTACAAGCCAAAGGACAAGAGCATCGACAAAAACACTACAAAAAACGAGTTGCAACTAAAAGGCCATGCGAATCAAACCTAAAGATTAGAAGCTTTCTGGAGACCAATCATACCCTGCTGTTTGCAGGCAGCGGCAGAACACCATCAAAAAAGTCCCCAAAGTAGCGTGGGGGCTCATGCACCAACTTTGAGATAATGTCTCTGAGCGTTATGACCCCCTCCAACTCACCAACTTCATCAACAACGTATATGCGATGGATTTTCTGAGAATCCAGTGATAGAATAACATCCTTGATCGTGTCATCTCTTCTGCATGTAACCATGCCCGACAGCATTGGCGAGGGCTCTTTGTTTCCCTCCAGGTAGCTTCTAACAGCAGTAAGGAAGTTTTTCGCAGTAATAGATCTGACATTAGAAGCCAATTTACCACTTAGAATGAGACTCAAAATTATCACTTTGTATAATTTTTGTCACTGATTAAGACGTTTTGCTTTAAAGTAATATCGACTGCCCAGTGGTGTTGCATGAACTCAAGAATGTGCCTCAGTTGGACAAATTTTTTTACTTAAATGAAATGTACGACTCCCATACCCATGTCATTCCAGCTAACAAGGGTACAGCTAAGCAAAGTGAAGTGCCCAGGCAAGATAGCTATCTATAAACACATCGAGAGAAAAAACATATCGAAAGGAAATTCATAAACAAAAAACAAAGTTGGCACATGAACCTGAAATTTGAGTAAATCTCTGGTGCAGTAAGAAGGAATTGGATATCTCTGATGCTTATATTACCAACTGGCTTTCTATCATCCTTTGCAACCACAGGTACTCCTCCAATCCCCTTCACTCTCATCAGTTTAAATGCCTGAAGCACTGGCTCATCCTCATACACCTACAATAAAACGGAACATCAAAAATCTTTTACAAGTTATCTTTCCAAACCAGCTAATGAAGACAAATATGTTAGGATAATGCCCTAGAGCAATTATTGTCATGTATAGATTAATATTACAAATTAGAGACATATTTTATTGTTGAAATCGAAATATGCCCTTAAAAGATTGATAAGATGTTTGATTCTCATGAAAGATGAAACGATTTTGTGCAAACTCTTGAAAGGAAGTTCATAATCAAAGGACTCTTAACTGGGCAAATATCAGTCCGGAAGATCATCATGTTGCTCTAATCTATAATTTGTTATGAAATACTAATGATGATGGAGTAGTAAGTCTCATTCTACAAACAAGATGAGACTCATTAAATAAGTAAGCTGGACATGATAGCGGACGGTGTTCATTCACCTGAAGTCAATACAGTCATAATCCAGTTCATAGTATTGCATATAATCCTTGGACTTGAGATGACAGTTATTTTGTTCATTGATACTAATGTCTACGCATTCGTACTAACCATGTATGAGTGCTCAACATCTGATGGTTCTAGTCAGTTATATATGGCGATAGGTGAACACGGATATAGAATTCATTGCCCCAGGTAAAACAAGGATAAATTCTTCTAGACGGTGAAAATTTCTTAGCCAAGGTGAACTAATTTAATTAGAAAAGAGTTTCTATATTAACTTAATTAGTCTTCGTGGCTCAATTCAAGTTAAAGGTTCTAGTAGAAGAGAGCATCAAGCAAGATGAATAATGCCAATAACTCGGATTAGTCGAAAAATAAGGGTAAGGCGTCTGGAATCTATCAAAGCTAGCATGAGAAATTCAACCCAATCCCCAAATTTCAGGCCTGATTATCCCGGTACCTAAAAGAATCCAGTGAAGCATAGTATCAGCAATACATGACAGTACTGCCCTTTTTATTTTATGAAGAATGGAGCCCAATACCTCAAGTGCAAGCAACTTTACATGCCTGTCCAAGTCTCACTCACCCCTCTCGAAGGCCTAATCAACTAACCATGCACTTATGGTATAATAAGGTACACGATGATTTTGCTGTTGTGACAAACCTACGAATGGAACATAGTTCTTATCCATCATGCCTCACCAGTCCAAAAAAAGGAAAAGAAGAAAAGAGGACAAACCTAAAAAATAATTCCACAGTCCCACAACATTAATTAGAAGAAATGATAGAAACCCATACATCACATACCTTGACAATATGACTGGGCTTCACCAAAGGAAGGCCGAGTTCAGAGAGTTTTTTGGTGCCCCAGTTTTCAAACCAATGCAGCCCAGCACACTCTGCCAACACGTGAATAACAGCTGATTGCGTGATGATGTTATTAATTTTTCCCTCGCCCAAATCAACAACAGGGAGGCTTTTCATCTTATACTTTGAAAGCAGAAGAAGCATAGTCAGGAATGAGTCAGAATTTTGCAATGCAAGAAATGGCGCCCATCTGAATGAGCCCGAGATGTCCTGGACCTGCATGTCCACCAAAGCAAAATTCGGTTCAAAAGGAACGATCTTCGAGGGCAAGGGCAAAGCATAGTGATACATTATGTAGCATAAGTCAAAGGCACAACCTTGGTGTTCTTGTAATATTCAGAAGTGGTTAGATGTTCAAAAAAGCTTCCAGAAGTAATTGTGTCCATGTCAGGGTCCAAATCAAAAAGTTTACGAGGAGAAGTCACTCCAGCAGCAGCTGCAGCAACAGCTGCTCCAGTAAGAGAACCATTTATCCTGGGAGATCCTCCTTTCTTTCTTGGAGAAAGAACTTCAGACTGGCAAAAAAAAAGGAAATAAATACGAAGGTTATACCTTTTAGAAAAACCTAAATGGTGCTGCCATAGCCACCACAGCTATAACAAATGATCATCAAAACCTGTCTCACATGAACTCTTCACTTTACCGAACCATACTCTTGTCGAGATGACACGACACTTGACGAGGGTACTTCCAGACACTATATTTTAAACGAAATTTTGTCAAAATATCGGGAGTATATGTCGGACACGTAATCACATCCGACATGCAGAACATGGATGGAAATTATAGAGCATTACCTTAAAGAACAACAGAGTTTTGCTTTACTTCCTCATCAACAACACAAAGTTATTTCAAAGTTCAGACCATTATTTACCAACACAAGAGAACTATTTTCTTGTAAAAGTTTCATCAAGTTAAAGAGTGCCAACCTGATGCAGAATCCACACAACAATTCCTGCAAACTCAACAATGCCAATGTATCTGTCCATCCAACTTGCATCTTGAGGCGCCCCAACATCGACAACAGGCGCACTAAGAATTTTGTTTTGAGACAGAATCCGAACAGCTTCAGCCAAACTGGTATCTGAATTTATCTCAATGACTGCATTAAGTAAACGAGACATTCAGTAAGCCCACAAATATTACTAAAGCAGCAAGAAAAGAGTCATATATAGATACATGTGCATGAACATGCCATATATCACATCAGGAAGCCATAATTTTGATATGATATGCAATAACCTAAGATTTACGTCATTTAGATTAGTGCATAAAATCTTGTAGAATAAAAATAGGTGATGATAACACACGAAGACAATCCCATGTAAACCCTAATGGCTCACATTAAGTATTCCCACAAATTAGCATCTTAGACCAAGTCTACTATCTACCTTTTATAATATCAGCAATCCTGCATAAGAATGAGGAAAATATAAAATATAAAATTGCCCCACCGACACATTCTTTTAATGTTTTATGGGGTCAGTCTTCTTATAAGGAATTTTTCACCTTCCCATGAGTATCAATTATTAATCATGGGTTTTGAATAGTGGCCACAACAAATCATATCCATCTAAAATTTCCAAAATTCAGTTCTAGACGGCCAAAATTTATCCCGACCCCATCACCATGAGCATCAATACTCACTAGCATGATAGAATAACCACTATTACAAATACCAAAGGCTATATCTGTAAGACTGAGACTTAAAATTTATTAAGGGGGCAAAAGAATATGTGTTGGAAGCATTGATTTCTTCTTAACCAGATTCATTAATGGATGACGATCTCACGTCCAATTAACAAAATAGAGCTCTCTTGAGACTCCATTTCATAGATGAGTCCTTCCAAATTTAGTAGTTATATCAGCATATAATTTATTCACAACTATAATATACATTAGCATAAATCTATATATATTTATATAATATATATATCATAGCATATTTACATCTTGCTTTTGACAAGTACCTATAGGATAATGTTAATAATTAACAGGGAGGTAACTTTAAGCCCTCACAGTATTAGCACCATTAAGGTCAACCATCATCATCAACTTCGAAAACATCATATATTCATTGATCAAATCATATTTAATTAAAATTAACATTTCTAGTCACAATTCACCATGGCAAAATTCAAAGTGAAATTTGTAGTAAAAGTGAGAAAGCAGAAGACTAATCAGATCAAAAACCCAGAAAAGAACTAGTCTAAAGACATCAAGAAACCAAGATCAGAGAGAGAGTTTAACTAAAATTTTTTGACCTTGGGAAGAAGGAGCTTGAGGAAAGGAAGAAACAGGAATGCTTTCAAAGCAAGCATTCAATTTTTCAGTAGGACTTAGCGCCGGCTCTTGTACGTCCCATAAATCCTCCACTTGCATCCCCAGCTTCGCTTCTGGACTAGACAAACCATTCTTGGGACTCTCCTCCCTCTCTCTATCTCTCACTAATTGCACCTGCATCTCCTCTCTCTCTCTCTCTCTTTCCAAACTCCGAAGCGTAATTGTGACAAGCGTAAATCATTATAATCAAAAGCCCATGCGACAAAACTAGTCTACAATCGCATTGTGGTACATTAATATAGTAATGAGATGTCCACCGTTAGATTAGATGATCATCGATTGACTAGATATGATGTGGGGTTGTGACATGTGGAGGCGCATTGTGGGTAATGGAAGTGATGCGGACAGACAACATATGTTGAATGTTGACGTGGGTATTTAGTTCTTATCTAGTCTAAGACCTTAAGATCTGGGGAACAGGAAAACTTCGTTCTTCTTATCCGGTTTTCATTCTTTGCCACTAGCCGCCGGATTGGCCTCCCATCCATTAACTATATTTTTTATTTGTTTCATTTCAGTCCAAATCTTGTCCTCAGTCACTCAATTAACAAAAATACAAATTGGCCCCATCAACTGAACTTTGAATAATGTAATGGTACATGTACCCAAATAATACAAAAACAAGTTTGGGCCAATATGGGCTTGGGCTGGAATTGCGCTTTAATATTCATCCTCGACCCATAGTCCAATTAAGTTTTTTTTTTTTATACCACCGATATCTGAAATCATCATTCGACTAATTTGATTTAAATATTTATAAGAGTTCTATTTAGAAGATGACTTTTCCCACATAATTTTTTTTATTTTTAATTTTCAAACTCATTACTTTTGATTTGTAGACGATTTAAATCTTTTAAATAATAAAACAATAATTTTTTTTACTTGATAATAAGGTTGATATAAAACTCAAATTCAGATTTTTTGTGAATATTTTGATTATCATTATTTTTTCATATTCAAATTCAAATTATTGGATAAATAAGTATTATTACAACAATAACAACAAACTGAATATTAATTCAAATATTTTGAATCAGTCATTTGGGAGATAAATTTAAAAATGATAGAAAAATGAAAAATGAAATAAAGAAATAAAATATATATATGTATATACAAATGAAATAAAATAAAATAAAACTAAAAAGGAGAAGAAAAAGATAAAGATAAAGAAAAATAAATGAATAAATCAATAGATAAATATCTAAAATATATTGATTTAATTTATGCGGATTTTTCTATAACATACATTCCTATCAAAGACCATTTGTTTTTCTAAACCTTTAACTTTCATATTTTACGAATAATTTATATCTAAATTTTCAATAATTTATTTTTACGTTTTATTATATTTCATATATTTAAATTCTCAATTCTCCTTACTGATATATTTTTGGGTTTTCTTTACACATGTCTGAATCACTTTAGTTGATACTCTCACATTTTTTCTACAATTGAACTAACTCCCAACTTATTACGAATTTTTTCATTTTTAATCTTATATCTTTTAGTTTTTTCACACATCCACCTAAATATTATCATTTCTGCTACAACCATCTTTTTATTCTTGTTTAATAACTTAACACTCAGTACCATATAATAGTATAGGTCTAATCGTGATTTTATAAAATTTTTCCTTTAAATGTAATAGTATCATGCGATCGCAAAGAATTCCACATACCCTTCTTCATTTCATCCATCCCGGTTGAATCCTATGATTCACATTTCTATCTATATTGTCATCATTTTGAATAATCAAATCTAAATATTTAAATCATTTACTTTTGGATATATTTTACTTATATAATATAATCATTTTTTTATTATTCCGATAACTATTGCTAAACCTACATTTCATATATTCGGTTTTCGATTTAATCAATCCAAACTTTCTGAATTTCAGTATGAATCTCCATAATTCTAATTTAATACTAACATTCTCTATAGTTTTATCAACTAACACTTATTATATGAGAAAGGTATAAACCATGATATTTCATTTTGAATATTTTTTATAATTTCGTCTATCACTATTGTAAAGAGAAGGGAACTTAGTACCGAATATTGATGGAGTCCAATGTTAATAGGGAAATTATTGTTCAAACCACCGAAAGTTCTTATGCCAATTACAACTCACTTATCATCAGTCCAATGTTAATTTCTAATGAGATTAATGTATTTCAAGAATATCTTTTTTTTATCAGTGCCCACCACAATAAATTTTTAGAAATCCTATCATATATTTTTTCTAATTCAATAAATACCATATGTAGATCTCTCTCATGTACTATATATATTTCCATTAAATATTTTAACAAGTGTATTATTTCCGTAGTAGATATTTCTAACATAAATCTAATTTGATTTTGAGATATATTTATCTCAAATTTCAATCTATATTTTATTACCCTCTCATAGTTTCATGGTATAACTCATAAATTTAATTTATCTATAGTTTGAACAATCTTGTATGTCATATTTATTCTTATATAGTGGTACAATTATACTTTTTTTTCCATATTTGAGACATTTTCCTAGTTTATCAAATTTTATTGAAACAATATCCATTAACACTTTTATACAAAATGCATTCAAATATTTTTACACTTCTATTGGAATGTCATCATATCATATGGTTTTATTATTTTTCATTCTCTTTAAAACATTTTTCACTTCAAAAAGTCGAATTTTACGTTTAAAATCTCTATTAATATTTTATATAGATTTATCAATATTTCCTATATTTATTTTACTCTTAACATTAAAGAAATCGTCAAAATAATCATATCAACGTTTCTTATATTTTCATCCCTTACAAATATATTATTGGTTTTACTTTTAATACATCTAATACCATTTAGATTTTTACCCTTTCTTTCCCTTGGTTTGTCAATTTTATAAATCTCTCTACTTTTTAGTTTTCAATCTCTTGTTAATTCATTATAGACCTTACTCTTTGACTTTTGGATAATTTTTTTATTTTTTTTTACATTTTTGTATTTGTCATATGTATCACTACTACTATTACTTTTAAGATTCATATAACACTTTCATTTGGTACGGATAACTGTTTGAATTTTTTTATTTCCACCACCATGACTCTTTCCCTATTGGGATCTGACCCTTAAATACACTAAGAATCTCCTTACCTATACTCATAATATTAATAGATATCTCTTTCCACATTGTTTTCGAATCATAATTGATAGATCAATTTGTTACTCGAATTAATTTATCTATAAAAGTCGTCACATTTTCAACTTTCAGATTCCACCATTTAATTCTTAACTCTACAAAGGGATGATACTTCTTTCATCTTTTAAACACACGTATATCTAGAACTAGAGGTCTATGTTGAGTTGCCATACTTTTCCCCTGTATAACTTTGCAATCCCTCTATCACATCTCCTAGTGAGAAAGAAATCTACTTAACTAGTATTAGACTCACTTCTGTATGTAACTAAGTGCGCTTCTCTTTTCTTAAAAGTGATGTTTACAGCAATTAGATCAAATGTTGTGGTAAACTCTAAAATGATATCTCCCATTTTATTTCTACTACCGAATCCAAAATTTCCATATTCGATTTCGAATCTTTCATTTCTCTTTCCTACATGTTTATTTAAGTCTCATCCAATAAATAGTTTCTCTCCATTAGATATATTTTGTATAAATTTATCTAATTCCTCCCAAAATTATTTTTTACTAATTGCATCTATGTCTATTTGGAACGCATACACACTGACTACATTAACTATATTTTTTTTATCTACTAACTTAACAAGTATAATTCTATCTTATTTCTTTATTATCTCTATCACATTATCTAATAGATCTTTATGTATAATTATTTCTATCTCATTTTTACTCATATCTCTTCTTGTGTACCAAAGTTTATGATCATAAAACTCTGTTACTCTATCTTTTTCCCCTACCCACCCACTTAGTTTTTTTGAAAACACATGATATGAATTTTTTGTCTATTCATTGTTTTTCTAATCTCTTCTAACTTACAGGTCAAAGATCTTATATTCAAAGTAGTTAAACGAATCCTATTTTTATAAACTAACTTATTTACTTACATCCAGAATCCCTTGTTAACTTGTCGCCACATTCGGGATTTGATGTAACGCGTCGCTGAGGGGAAAATACCCTAAAAGTATTCATATATTTGTCTCTCATTTTTTTATTTGAAAAAATATTTTACACTGACTGTTGACCTATCATAACTCTACTTCTTTCCCCGGTTTGGGATTGACTATAGCAAAGTTCTTAAAAATAATGATATGCAAAAATGAATTCGTTGAAAAGATAAATAGTAATAATAAATAAATACATAAACGAGTAAAATATATAGATTATAAAATGATAAATATGTCTATGGTAACAAAATAATAATACTAATAAAATAATAATACCATGATAAATAAGTATTATTAAATTTAAATATTAGTTATATTTAAAAAATTTACGATACTTTTTTTTTAATAAACTATCATACTAAATACGGTTTAAATCAAATTGAATCTTAATGAATAAAATTTTTTTTATATTTATTTTGTTTATATATAAAATTTGAATATAAAACTTTATTTAAGAAAATTAGATGCGAAGATTTGCAATGCTAATTTCTTCTTTCCTTACCTAGCAAAATAAATAAATCGAATGACTTAAATAAAGAAAAAGAATATCTTAGAACATGAGGAACGCTAAAATTCTCAAAAAAAAAACAAAAAATAAAAATAAAAATAAAAATGAAGCGTTGGAGGGTGGCGCATGAAGAGCCAAACGGCGGAGTACATGAACCGTCCTTCGGACTTCGGAGGGGGGAAAAGCTTTTGACTCTGGTCTCTCTCTCTCTCTCTCTCTCTCTCTACAATGGAGGGCTCGTCATCGTCTGGTGCAAATCAAAGGGCTTCAGGAGCCTCAAAGTTCCTTTCAGATCTTCCCTCTCGCGGTCTCTTCTCTTCTAACGTAGTCTCTTCCAATCTCGTCAGTTCTCTCTCCTAAAACCCCAATTTTACTCTCTCTCTCTCTCTCTCTCTCTCTCTCTCTCTCTGTTTAATTTATATTCTTGACTCTTTTTGATTCAATTGTATGTAGTTCTTCCTATGGTTGTCTTAGTATTGGTGGTTTCCGTCTGATGCTAAGTTGTGGTAGTATGTAATTTTTAGGGTTTTGTTTGAACTCAATTAACCTTGAGATCTTTGAGTGAAGTAATCGAACTCAATTAGGGTTTCTGAATGTTCAATATTCAGTGGTACTTGCTTCTTGTGGTTCATTTCTTCAATGTGCTTGCTCTAGCGTTGGTTGCTTAGTTTTAAGGCAAGAACTTGTACCTTTAATTGATTTGAATAAAGGGTTTGTAAAAGATTGGGACATAATGCTTTATTTAATTGGATCCGAAAGTGTTGTTATTTTTTTCTTTTAGAATTCAACTAAGCGTGAGATCTCTGAGGGGAGCGCCATAATCATATATATAACTCACTTTCAGTCACACCATTGTGGTTCTTTTCTTCAATGTGCTAAATCTGGCATTTGGTTGATTACCTTTAAGGCAAAAACATGTACCTTTAGTTGATTCTTTATTGAATTGGATCTAAAAGTTTTATTGTTCTTGCAAATTTTCACTTATTGGAAATCTCGGCATTGTAATGAGGACTTTGAAAGATTGTTAGTCATGTCCTTGTGGTTGTCTCGTGTTGGATGTCTGGGGCTCATGATGCCGTAGGGTTTTTGGTATGCTAGCTTCTAGCAAGTTTAGTTTAGTGTTCCCTTATATAACTTGAATAAATTTATAGTCCTTGCTTAGTGTGGAAGTTTGCCTCTTTGGAAATGTATGTGTCTTTGACATAAGGATTCCTTAATGTGAGATATGATATTTGTGTGTCAAAATTTATGCATGTGTCCTTTCTTCTAATTGTGGCACGTGGTTTTCCCCCTTTAACAATATTCATTTTTCCATGTGTTTTTACTTGGTTGTTTTTTAAAATTGCAGGGTGGCGTAGGGGTGTATATTTGTGACCATGATACTTCACCCCCAGGTCCATTCTCAACTTTCTGGATTTATCCCATAATGTGTTTCTATTTTGAGTTATTAGCATCTAGATGAGATAAAATAATTCAAGTTTGAGTTCTCAAGACCTTGTTATATTTGTACCTGAAATATTAAACTTTACCTCGTGTCCAGTAGCTTAGTTGAAACTACTTTTATATGTGATCCTAATCGACATCATTTGGTTACCATTTCTATTTTGTTATGGTGAATGTTTAACATATTTTGGCCTTGATAACTGAAATAGTTATAGCTATATAATTTTGCAGCTAAATTAGGCTTCTTGGCTTAGAGTATATAAGATCTTTGCTTTTGTCTCTTTTAAATTCTTGCCTTGGTTTTCCTGTATGTATTAGTGTAAGTCTTAGAGATGGAATTGAAATGTAAGAAGTGGACACTGCCAAGACACATAGAGGGCATATACATGTGACTTCTTGAGCCAACTTTGATTTTGACATATGACAGTGATGTTTCTTGCTATTGATGAGTGAAAAGTTAATATATATATATATATGGGGTGTTCAAAATCTGGACTTGAAGTCTTAACATGGTCTTTGTATGTTGTTCTGGCATCCACAATAAACTTAGCTTAAGTTGGCTTATTGTCTTTGTTTCTTTGTATTGCAGCATTACTCTCTCATGACTTGAATATGCTTTGTCCTCTGTTTCAATTGCCCAGTTTCCATAGTCATGAGTGATATTGGTATACTAATTAGTCTCCTATTTTCCTTCTTGCTTGATGTTATCCATTTTTGTTATTGCGATTCCATGGTGCTTAGATATGACAACTTTTAAGATTATTCATTCCAAGGAACAATCCAATAGAAACTAAAATATTCTATATGTTTCATAAACTCTAATCAATAAAGACCCCAAAAGTATCTATTTCTTGTGTTGAATTAGTGTATCTCTCTATGATTATGAATTTGAAAATTTCATTTTTGTAGTTCTTCTTGTTGTTTCTGAAGTTCTTTCCATCTTTGTTTTTGTAATTTGCTGAACCACTTCATTCAACCCATGCTCAAAATGTCTTTGAAGCAAGCATGCTTCTGATGTCTTTCAAGTTCTGCTGTGAAATTCCAGCAAATACACCTTTACATAATGCAACCTCATTTGCAATCTCCCCTCCTGATTTATCTTTTATACAGAACAAGAAAACAGAGCTTGCAGAATTGGAAAATATGACTTTGTAATTTGTATGCAGAGGATCAACTGATAAAGACAAACCAGACCAACATATTGATTAGGTCACTTACACTTAAGAAACAAAAGGAGAAACAGAAGGCTGATTCCAATGTCAAAGCAGCTGAAAGTTCTAGAAAGAGGTGAAGATCCCCTCTTTTTCTTGAGGTTTTAAGCATCTCTGTACCCTTACTTGACATTCAATTTCATGTGTTGTCCTTGGTTTTAATTTGTTCTTACAAACTTAGTTTGGGGGGTTCAGCCAAAGCAATAAATAAACATGGCTTTTAATGGCAAAACACAATCATAATCTTGACCGATCTCTATGATCTGTTCCCACATTGCATAGATGTTTGTGATCAAGCTCCAATGAGCTCCTTTCCGAGCAGAGTTGCATTGGGTAACTTCTTTTGTAAAGGAACACCATGACTCTGAGCCATGTCAATGCTGTGGATTACAATTATGGTCATGGTTGGTCATTACGACGGTTGTGTTTGGTTGTGATATGGATGCAAAACTTTCCTACTGGGTTGTTGTGGCCGTAACTTGTCATTCTACAGCCACTAATGCTACAGGATCGGGGCCATCATGTTACAACTGCAGACTTCATTTTTCATGGTTCTGTTCTCATGTCCTTCAGCCCTAGCTTGCATCTGTAGCTCCAACTCGGCACATTCCTCCCTCCCTCCACCCTCTCTCTCTCTCTCTCTCTCTCTCTCTCTCTCTCTCTCTAGAGTAAAGTTAGTTTTTTCATCCAAATAATACTTTTAAGTTTTCAAGAATGTATAAGATTCATGTGTGTAACCATGCATTATTATCATATTTTTTTTCTCGATGCCAAACATAATGCATGAAAGGATATTTGCATAACCCTGTCCAAACTGGGTGCTTAATGTTCAACCTTATGGCTGTGCTCTTTATACTCTCTCTCCCTCCCTCTCCCTCCCTCCCTCTCTCCCTCTCTCTCTCCCCCTCTCCCTCCCTCCCTCCCTCCCTCCTGTGTGTGTAGGTACTTTGGAGTTATTGCTTGCATAACACTTAATGTATTATGTATGTTCTTCTATTTTTCTCAAGCTTACTTTTTTTTTTTTTTTTTTTTAAACATTTCAGGACTTTGGAGAGGGCTTCTGATGGAAGGTCTTCAGCTAAGAAACCTATGACAAGTTCTCATACTGGTTCTCGACAAGGTAAAATCTTTTTTGTTTCTGAATTTGCCACTTCATAAGTGATTGAGTATATATATGACATTCTAGGTTAATCGCTGATAAATGTGAGTGTTTGGCCTAGTGTTCACTGAAATGGAGATTGAATTTTGAATTGGTGGTAGATAAGGGGGTTACCTTAAAAGCTGATTTGCCTACCAAAAAATTTGAAAAAGGAAAGTAAAGGAACATCACACATAATACTTCTTTACCAGTCTGATATTCTTGATTTTGAATCATGGATGAGTATGGCCATAACCTATTCATCCTATAATCAGTTGTTTAGTCATTTCATTATACAATGACATGCTTTTGTACTGATTAGCTGTTGTATTGTGAAGATATTTGTCACTTTTAACACTTGCTTTGGACCTTGAACTTGTCTTGCTAGTACTTGCTATCTGTATGTTCCCGAGGATGGTTTCCCATTTTCTTGGATGTTTCTTTTTACATATTATTGACCCTGTTTATATTTGTTATGATTTTTGTCACTGAAATTCTTTTGTGGCTTTTACTATTGTGATTTAATGTCTTGCCGATTTCACAGAAGTATCAAATGCCACCGCATCAGGGAAGGATTTTCAGGGTTTGACAGTAGAAAAGCTCCGTTCCCTTCTAAAAGAGAGAGGCCTTTCCTGCAAAGGAAAGAAAGTGAGTCTCGCTGAAGTCCTTGTTATCTTGACATTTTTTTCCTTTTCCTTTTGCCTAGTTCAGTCTCATTACAGGAACTAATCAATGTGTTGGATTTTCTCCATGTATTGATTCCTGTGAAAATTTTGACAGGATGAACTGATTGCACGTCTCAGGAGTGCAAAAGGCTAGAGTGTGGCTCAGTAGGGAAAATCTGCCCGTCAAGTGTTGTACACATTCTTGCCCGAAAGAGTATCAGAGAAGATGGTATCTTTTGATGTAACTTGGTAAAAGACTAGGAGTGTAGTTTCAAAAACCTGAAATGATATTGTTCCTGCGACTGACATATATAATGGACATTGCTGATGTATAATGACGGCTCTCTCTCGCTCTCTCTCTCTCTTTCCCTGATGCAGTGCTAGCTAGGGGCGAGATATCTAATTGCTTGGATTAAACTGGGAAGTACCATGATCATTTTGGTTTTGATCATTTTGTGGTTTCCATTGCAACTCATGAAAGCTTTCGGTTGTTTTATTTATTTTTTTTTGGAAAATTTTGGTTGAGAGCATTCTGTTTGTAACAAAGACCATGCTTGTTTGTAACAAGGACCATGCAATCTCCTTCAGGCACTCATTAATGTTCCGATACTGTTTGCCGGTGTATACTCCATTTTCACATTCGCAAATTTTAATGATATTTAGCTTAAATTAGGATAGTTTATGTTTTTTTGTTATTTTGATTAATGGGTCGTACATATTCTGATCACTATTTTGTCAGACTAGACCCAGATGGGATGGACACAAAGCCAATTCCCATGGCCACGGCCACCGCCACCTTGATGGCCAGAATGACATGGGACGGAAGCCAATTCAATACCCAAAACCTTGGTGCCAGTACCTTTCCAGACGCTCTTGACATGGTAGTGCTTGATGTTGCTTTGAAACCACTAGGAAAAGTTGAAATTTGCCTACTTTCTCGCTCCTTAAAAATTCATGGCACATTTCACATTTTACTTGAGAAAAACCTTTCTCCCCATAAAATATCTAAAAGCACAATTGAAGGCAGCAGATGGTTTGCATGGGAAAAATTCTACCGAAAGTCTCCCATCTTTTTCTTGGAGTGTCAAAAGATGGAACGGGCCAGGAGACTATTGGTTTAGCATGCGAAACATTGTGCCCAAAAGTTCAAAGTTTGCTTTGGAAAAAGAAAAGAGTGTTTTCTTGCATAAAACTTGCTTATTCCTCCTAAAAAATCATAATCAACGCTAATAATAGTAATAATTGATGCTCAACTTTGATTTTTTTTTTTTTTTTTTTTTTTTTTTGAAGTTCATAATGGCCTCAAGTTAACGTGCGTCTCCATCAATTAAAAAAAATTATTATTTAATATATGTGTGTGTTTTTTTTTTAATAAATCACTGATATTCGGTAATCACGTTGAATTCGATTAAATCCGATTCGAACTATATTTAACACTTAAGAGATAAATCACTTTTAATAATTATTTTTATTATACACAATATTTGAATCCAAAACTTTACTCAGCTACCCGTGCCCAACCATGACCAACTAGGCATTGCTCTCTGTGTGTGTGTGTGTGTGTGTTTGTTTTCCACCGGATATAATTGCTCAGTTAAAATTATAAAATCATTCACTATGTTAATTTTTTAATAATATTTCTATTTTTTTTTGAAAAGATCATTAGAAATGCTAGTCACCCCTTCACTATTTTACTTGGTGGAAAAAAATAATTTGTCTATGTTGAATTCTTTTGAATTTCAATAATTTCTTTTTTTTTTTTTTAAAAAAAGTTTTCTATTTCTCACAACTAATGAATACCAGTTTACTTTTTTTATTTTAATTTCAGATATAATTTATTCTAACATTGAAATATTTTGATCTTTCTCATAGATTTTAGAAATCTCAATTGATATTAATATATTTTATCTTTTTGATAATTAATTACCAAAAAAAAAAAAAAACTTTTACAATTCTTTCTAGAAGGGTCATTGGTAAATACCCAATCCGCCATTTGTATCGTCCTTGCTTGGTGAATTAACCAATTTTCCAATTTCAAGAACATTTTTCACGTTTAAAATGAAAATATATCATGTGTTTATATAAGAGAGAGATAAGAGTAATACAATTTTCTACTAATTTAATGATAAATATATTAAAATTTTTAATCAAAACTTTAATTCAAATTTTAATAATAAAAAAAATTATATTTAAAGAGCTCTTAAAAAAGAATTTGATACAATTCAGATTGAATTAATTAAAATATAATTTAAATTATTGATCGATTAAAAATATTTTATATTAAAAAAATTGGTGTAATATAATTTTCTAACGTGTGAACCCCCACCAAACACGAGAGAGAGAGAGAGAGAGAGAGAGAGAGAGAGAGAGAGAGAGAGAGAGAGAGAGAGAGAGAGAGAGAGAGAGCTCGGCACATGGTTGTGTCAATATCAAATTTGAATTTCTTTTCCTCTTTGTGCCATTCGTTTCGTATGATGGATTACACTCCAAAGCCCTTTGTTCGGCCCCAAAAAGTAAACCCACGTGTTTAATTTTGTTCAGTCACTTCTGATTCTCACAAGACTTTTGGGCCCATTTGCTGGATAAGGTCCATGCCTTTAACTGCGCCGAAATTACTCAAACAGCCCCTGATTATTGTTGCGCGTGTCGACACCGACTCCGAGCACTTCCCGGTTACCCCGACCGCTCCGACCGAAGTAGAGACGTTACCTCAATAATAATGACAAGAGGGACTAAGATTTTTTAATTTTTATTTTTTTAACCATAAGGATTTAAAATTAAATTCTAACTAAATCAATTCAAATATCTATAAATACCCTATTTAGGATACGATTCTCTTAATATATATATTTTTTATTTTTAAGTTTTGAATTCAAGATTTGATTAAATAATATAATATCATATTTTACTAAACTGACTATTCATTGATACTAAGAGTTAAACGATTAATGAAATTTTACGTGTGTGAAAGTTGTTCTAAACAAAGTGTTTTTTGACTCTAAGATCTTTAGCACTTTGCAGTGCCCAAATTTGACAAGTTATGCCAATTTGGCTTAAGCGGTAGGCACGCATGCTAAGCAAGAAGTGATAAATTTCTACCTGCATTTGTATGTCCATAGTTGTGGAAGGAATTTCGGGGATGAAAGCAATAGGAGAATAGTTTAATTTTTTGATTGATTTGGACGGCGGAATGAATGTGATCTATCAGACTGAGGGCAAGCAAAATTCAGTGTCATTCCACCAAATATTGTTGAAAATAATTTATATTGCTATCGTATCTAGCCTCACTATAGTCTATATGAGAAAACCTAGGGGTCGAAACGAGATTCTGTTGCTAGGTTGGAGGAAGGAGAGGCGGAGGCACCTAAATATTATTATTATTATTATTATTATTATTTTGTCTTTGTGGGTAGACTACCGTCCGGTATCTGAGATTTCATCTCGACTAATTTAGACTGATCTGACTGTCGGACTTCATTTGAGGGAGAAGTCACCCAACATTATTTTTTCCATAACTAGCGAAGTTGAACTCCCGATCTGGTTAAGGGATGAAAGTGTCCTTCTACCTACATCAACAAGTGTTAGTGCACCTAAATATTATTTGCCGGTTGAAATTTATAATTTTTTTTTATCTCTTAAAATTACACGTTATATTTCTGTTTTATAATATAATTTTCCGATATTAATATATAACACAAAAATTAAGACTTTTTTCTCACTCGTGAAAAGTAACACAACACGATTCTTAATTTATCATAAAATATTTGATAAATATATGATTGAGTATTATTTCATTAAAACAAATTGAAAAACTAGTTACGATAAATAAATATTTTAATTATCGATATAAATTTAGTGAGAATAAATGAAAATATTGAAAGCAATAAGCATACATAAACAGACATAATTTAACGAATGTGTATCCGACTAACTTTTTTTTGGAGAGTATATTCAAATTTTTGTAATTTTATTATATTTTTGTAATTATATAAAAATTATTATCAATTATACAATTTTAGAGCTTAGGATCTGATAAAAAATACTTATGATGACATGATATAATGGTTGGAGTTGAAAACAAAGGAGGATAAGGTTTTATTTTTTATTTTTATTTTTATTTTTTATTCTATTCTAATAATAATTAATAATAATAATAATAATAATAATAATAATAATAATAATAATAATAAAAGAAACGTGGCACAAAATTTTTCTCACATGTAAATGCAGATTAAATACTGCGCCGAATTTTTTTGGGCTTTGCCCCCACTGGATTTATTTGAATCTCAACGAAAATGATTTCCCCCTTTATTGCTTCCAAGGATAAAGGATAACAAAAGAAGCTTATCAAAACCAACCCTCGGTTAGTCTATTCGGATATTAATATCTTTTAAATAAAATTTTAAATTTAAATTATATATATATAAAATAGATATTAAAAAAATTTTGCTCTTTACGACTTTAATCTGACTCGAATTGAATTTAATTAGATTCAACGTGATTATCGAATATCAGTGATTTATTTCAAAAATATAAAAAATGAATAAATAAACACATATGATTTTTTTAATTTTAACTTAATTTTTTGTTTTTTTTTAATTTTTACTTATAATACTTTTTAATTCAAATAAATTTTTAAAAAATAATATAAAGTTTTACAATAAAAATTAAATTTATATGTAAATAAATTATTATTATTATTATTATTATTATTATTATATTGGTAACTTTTTATTAAAAAAAATTAGAATATTATTCAGGGGATTGAATACCCATGAACTTTATGAAGTAGTCCAACCTACATAAGGTCAAAGTAGGAAATTCAATTTTGGATCCCTACGGGGATGAATTTTGATGACTTTCTAACTTGGGAAAAGAGATTCTTGACTTTGACCAAACAAAGCCAATTAGGATGATCTTGTGAGGGGTTGAGCTTTTGCTTTTGCCTAAAATGTACGCAATTAAGTTTACATGTCTGCCCAAAAAAAAAAAAAAGGTGTTCATTGTTCATTATATTATGTCATAAAGTGTCTCATGGCTCCTACCATACTTATACTTAAGAGCACCTAATACAAATTATTTCACATATTATTCTGTTTCTCTGTAAAAAGATTTCTGAATCTGATTAAATTCGATTCAAATCAGAGTAAACACTTAAAAGACAACTCTCCCACCGCCTTGTTTCTTCGTACATAAGAATTGAAATTGAAATCTTGTTTAAGGGGTATCAGTGATTAATTAAACATTAGTTGTATAATATTTTACTAATTTAACATTAATGTGTGTATTTAATAAATTTATTGATATCGATACGTAAAAAAAAAAATGCAAATCCCGTATCTAAATTTCTTTTTATTTTCTTGACAATGGGGAGGAGACGAAACTCGAATCTGAATCTTTGTTATTGTCTAAATCAAAACTCTTGATTCTAATTTAACTTTGCGGGATGATTTTGTTTTTTCTAAGAGTGATTTATCTATAATTTGTGGGTTTCTTTTACATGCTTGATGAATTTATCAATTGAAGGTAATAACCCACATCTCTAATTGAGAAATTTATCCACCGCTACTCCTTAAATCGTTTGATAATGCTATAAACTAGCCATTTGCGAGCATCTCGCGATTTGATTCATTAAGAACTCAACTCAACTCGTTCAATTATTCGAGTAACGAGTCAGATTTAAATATAAGTTTTTAGAATTTATTTGTGTATGTGTAATAGACCCAAGTTAGATTAATAAAGGAAAGACATGGTGCGATTCCAACTCAACATCTTTTCGTACAATACCTTACAATGGCTGATTAATATACTAAGATATCATGTGAATGTAATGTTTGTGTCCCAAAATGACAACCAAAAGTTCCCACTCTCATATTTTGGAATATTTAGTGACACATGGAGCTAATAGTACAAAATAATAATACCATATTTGGTCATATTTTCCATATAATACCATACCACATTAAAATATATTGGGGTCATAAATAAACACTATACAAAAATAGAAAAATCATTTTTTGGGGATAAATTACTGATATCAGATAAATACGTTGAATATGACTAAATTATGTTCAAATTAGATCATACTTTAAGGGATAGATCTCTTTTAATACCTTTTTTATCTGTAAATAAAATTCAAAACTGATATTTATTCAAAGAGATTTAATATTCGATCATCAACCAAAATGTTTGTACAACAGTAAAATTATATTTTTAAGATATGTCGGCTTGGCGCGCACATTCTTGAAAATTTTCTTGAATCTCAAGGCTAAATAAACATGTGATCAAATATCTATATATTATATGCCTGTCTTTCTCTTACTTGTCAAATTGTGACACCTTCAGCATACGTGGTCGGTTTCTCTACCAATCTATTCTAATTTCGCTTATAGCCTATTTAAAGCACACACCTTCTTTCCCTCTTTAGATCAAATCATCTCTCTCTCTCTCTTTCTCTCTCTCTCGCCCCTCAAACAAAATTTTCTCTTCAGCCCATCTTTGCTCTCATATATTATTCACTTCAACTTGTATTTCTCCAATAGCTAGACTTCTTAAAATGGATATATTGTGGTCTCTTCTTGTGCTTCCCATAGGGTTTCTACTCTGTGCTTCCATTTTTCTCTTATACTGCAAATTTCATAGTAGTTATTCCAATGCATCCTCCATGGACGGACGACCTCCGTCATACCCATTTATAGGTTGCTTGATTGCCTTCTACAAAAACCGATTTCGCCTTTTGGATTGGTACACCGATCTCTTGTCAAAGTCACCAACTCTAACTATTGTAGTGCAAAGACTTGGTGCTTGCCGCATTGTAGTCACTGCAAATCCATCAAATGTAGAGTATATTCTCAAAACCAACTTCAACAACTATCCCAAAGGCAAGCCCTTCACAGAAATCCTTGGAGATTTTCTAGGTAAAGGCATATTCAACACGGATGGTGAATCGTGGAACACTCAACGCAAGCTTGCAAGCCATGAATTCAGTACAAAGTGTCTAAGAGAGTTTGTGGTGAAGACGCTAGAGGAAGAAGTGAATGAAAGACTTATTCCACTACTCGAATCCGCTATGTTGAGTGAGAAAGTCTTGGACTTGCAAGACATTTTGAGAAGGTTTGCATTCGATACGATTTGTAAGGTGTCTTTAGGAAAAGACCCTTCTTGTTTACATCCTTCTCTTCCTATCTCCCTTCTTGTTCATGCTTTTGATAGCGCTTCTGCAATAAGTGCAATGAGGGGAGCGGCACCAATCTTTTTAGTTTGGAAGATAAGGAGAGCATTGAATGTGGGGAATGAGAAGAAACTCAAAGAAGCAATAAAGCTTGTTTATGGCTCAGTTGATAAGATCATTCAAAAGAAGAAGAGAAAGCTCAATGAAGAAAAAGAAGGAAAAAAGGACTTAGAAAGTGATATGCTATCGCGGTTGCTATTGGCAGGGCATGATGAAGAAGTGATTAGAGACATGATGATAAGCTTTATAATGGCGGGAAGAGACACTACTTCAGCAGCAATGACTTGGTTGTTTTGGTTACTCTCAAAGTATCCAAATATCCAAAAAGAGTTGGTTGATGAAGTTCTCTCAGTCAACAATGGTGAGAGAATTTTGGAATATGATGCATTGAAAGAGATGAATCACATGAAAGCTTGTCTGTGTGAATCAATGAGACTCTATCCACCGGTTGCATGGGACTCGAAACATGCAGAGAAGGATGATGTTTTACCGGATGGGACTCCGGTTCACAAGGGCGACAGAGTCACATATTTTCCCTATGGAATGGGGAGAATGGAAGAGCTATGGGGAAAGAACTGGTTCGAGTTTAGACCGGACCGGTGGTTTGACCAACCGGCTAAGGAAAGCGGGATTGTTTTGAAGAGTGTTAGCCCATTCAAGTTTCCGGTTTTTCAAGCCGGTCCAAGAGTGTGCCTTGGAAAAGAAATGGCTTTCATTCAGATGAAGTATGTGGTGGCTTCAATTTTGAGCCGGTTTGAGATTAAACCGGTTAGTTCAGACCAACCGGTTTTTGTTCCTCTCTTGACGGCACACATGGCTGGTGGGTTCAAAGTCATAGTAAAGAAAAGGAATGGAGCTCAAAAATCTTAACTTGAAGCTTCCCATATGTTTGAATAATAGATTATATTCTTAATATCTATTAATTAATGCCTTTGTTGAATGGTTCCAAAGGCTTGGTGGGATTTGTCTGAATCACATGTTTTTCTACCTTGCCTCAATCAATCTTTCCACTAATTTTTACAGTTGATATCATTTTAATTGTAGAAAATGTGTTAAATATGTTTATATTATAGTTTAATGAAAGTTTTCTTAATTAATCACACGTACGTGGTGAGCTAATATAATCAACATATGTATGCACATACATACAAACATATAGCATGCAAAATCTAACAAATTAATGTCATTTTCAACTGAATTAGAATTAGGGCTCCGTTGTAGTACTTTTTTTGTATTATACCAATCAGTATCTGAAATCAGTGATCTATTTAAGGGGACTATCCTCCTAACGCTCCATGCTCAAGTCACAAATCAAACTCGAGATCTTGATTGAGAAATTTAGAAGTACATTTTATTAAACCAACTGACCGTTGGTCCATTGTAGTGCTTTTAAATGCACTTAGTTCATAAATTTTTTTCTACTTTTCTTTCTTTTTTTTTATTGGCTCCAAGTCTAATATATATATATATATATATATATGTATGTATGTATATATATGACAGACACCCCTCCACAGGGTAAAGTCTTTCTAAGCAATTTATTTAATTGGCATGTGCCCCAAGTTGAATACAGTCCTCCAAAAAAGTTTGGTTTAAGTTTCAATCAGTGGCTAGGGATCACATAGCTAGCCATGCTTTGATCATACAAAGTTTGGAACATCTTGCTCTGATCTGGTATCCTTCCAACTGAAGTTGGTCCCTTCAACTTCAAATTATTTGGATGGACTTGGACCACACTCTAGCCTTTGCTTTTCTTCCTACCCACCATTCATCATAAGCTTAAATATCTTCCAATCATATCAAAGTAAAACTAAAACCGAGTTTTGAGTATTGCTTCAATACCAAACAACATATCCGTTGGAGTAGTTAGAATTCATTCCCATTATCATTCCACACTCCCTATCCTTGCAAATATCAATATTATATAAATAAAAAAGTCGTATTAATTGAATAATTTATCAGAAAATATCTCTAGAACATTCACACCACCTTTGTATATTTGAATTTGCAAATTGGTACCCCCAGCATGCAAAGGTAAAGAAAAAGGCCCTTTGGTTTTCCCCCCTTTCTATCCTATGCTTAAGACATGGGAAAAGGGACGACCCCAGATGAACCCAAAATGAGACAATGTGGAAAGGATATAGACCTATACTACACTATATGAACCTACCAATTTTGGGTAAAAATGAGACATAAAATGCCTAGACAACCCCAAGTGGGCTCTTAAGGGTCCCAAAGAATAGAGTCAAGAAGGACAATGCACATGCACCTTTGTTTTTTCTTCTTTTTTTTTTTAATTTTTTTTTCTCTGAATCAACTAAATTAAATAATAAATGTTAAATATTTATCATTTATAATTCTCTCAATTTTATTGTATAATTTTTATCAGTTTAAAATCTGTCAGCTTCAATTCAAGCCAATAATTCTTGTGTGTGGAGAATAAAGAGAGCAATCAAGCCAATCATTCCTGTGCGGATAATAAAGAGAGCACTCAAGCCAATCATTCTTGGTAGTCCATGATGGTGAAATGATGAGATATATGATTTTAAGCTTTGTAATGGGTGGGATAGACATCACTTCATAGGTAATAATTTGATTTTTTAAATATATTTTTAAACGGATAAAATTAAAAATTTATATTAAAAAATATAATATGCATTTAAAATTATAATTTCAGTATCAAGAGAATTATAATTTTTAGAGAAACGATAATATCTGAAATTATACACATAATTTTATTCTTAGGGAAATACCCGAATCTTTCCTCCCTTTGCCTTTGCTTTCAAAGTACCCAAAAATAGAACAAGAGATAAAAATTGTGAGTGTATTTTGGACTATTTTTTTTATAGTCAATTGATATTCAAAATTATATTTTAATTAATTCGATTCGAATATTATCGAATTCAATTTAAAGAAAATTATCATAATCTCAAGATAGTGGGTTTTGGATTATGTTTTTTTATAAGAATTTGAATATGAAATTATCATGTTAAGCGAAGGGATTTGTACCATTAGACTATCCCCATGAGGACGTGGGTTTTGGACTATGATGCTACAACAGAGAAGAGACTACATCAAAGCTTGTTTGTGTGAATCAATGACTCAATCCACTTCTTTTTAAGGGACTCAAAACATGCAGAAACTGATAATGCATTACCAGATGGGACTCCGGTTCACAATGGTTGGTAAGGATGGAAGAATTATGGGAAAAAAACCTGTTCGACTGGGAGTTCAATGAACCGCTTAAGGACTATTGGACTTGTTTTGAAGAGTGTTGAGTCCTTACAGATTTTCGGTTTTCAAACCGGTCCAAGAGTGTGCTTGGTAAAGAGATGGCTTTTATTTAGAAATGTTAGCTTATATATAAAGGTCATGACCAATGAATTATGATTTAGTCGGCATCATCTCTAATTTTGAATTCGAGTCTCTCTTAGATTAAGAGTTAATCCTATTTTAGTTTGCTATGGCAAGGATGAACTCCCTCCCCCCCCTCTTGTATGTGCCCGAACTTGAACAGTGTCACATGGGTTTCTCCATTAAAGGTTAGGGAACAAAGCTGATGCTCTCATTAGTTTCTGACAGGATTCGACCAATTCCCATGTCATCCTCCAAACTATATTTGGCCCCCCAACTTCGAATGGCCCCAAAGATAATTATCACCATTTTCATCATCTCTGTAGCCATTGTTTTTTTTTTCTTCCTACCCACCGCCGGACCAAAATCAAAACCCTCTAACAATACCAAAAAACAAGTGAAATCAAGAATTGGGGTATTTTGAAAGGATTGAAGGGTGTTATGGCAACGAGTCCGATTTTAAAGTATTAGTTATAATTTAAACAAGATATTTCAAAAAATACTCTCAGAACTAGGCCTAAGCGAGATAACAACACCCGAGGGTGATCCCCACTTCCCTCTGACTAAACAATTTTTTTTTTGGTATAATCAATATTTATCTAAAATGATTTAATTAATTCAATTCGAATATTATTACGATCAATTTAGGAGAAACTTTCTCAAGATATTATTTTTTATTTTTAAATTTTAAAATCGAGATTTAATTAAACAATTTAATATTTTTATCCAAACTGTCTGTTAATTACTGGATAAGTGGATTATGCTTATAGATTACCAACATGTACTACAAAATGAAAAGGGCTTTGGGTTTCTTTCCCCCTGTTCAAAGATAAGACAAGAGAAGGGGTCCATATCTCTAAAGAAACAATTTAATGATATAAATCTTTTTTTTCTAATCTAATAATATCACATTCAAATTCTTATAAAATAAAAAAAAAAAAGGAGGTCCGTAACCCAAAATGAGAATAGGACAAAAATGGCAGGAAGTTATAGGGCCTATATGACCCTTCTAGTTTTGGGGTAAAGGATGAGGCCTGCAATGCCAAGACACCCGTAAGTGGGCTCAAAGGGTCCCACAGAATATTGGCAAGGTAGTGCGCGTCATCACGTTTGAGTACTGAAATTTGCATACCGGCAGTACCAAAAAAAAAGAAAAAGAAATTTGCATACTGGCACCTTACATGTACAGGAAAGCAAAGGGGGCTTTGGTCAAATCCCTCCCTGCTCACGTTATAAGACATGGGAAGATGGGCCCACAAAACCCAAAATGAGATTTGGACGAAAAAGGTGGAGGTTTTAGGGCCTATACGAGCCTACTAGTTTTGGCTAAAGCATGAAGCCTAGGATAGCATAATGCCAAGACGCACACAAGTGGCCTCAAAATGGTCCCAAAGAACATTGCCATGATGGTACATGGCATCATCAATAGATATTTAAAATTATATTCTAATTAACCAAATTCAAAAATCTATATTAACCCCATTTAGAAAAACATCTCTCTAGATAACTTTTTTTTTATTTTTAAATTTTAAATCAGATAATTGATTAAAAAATTTAACACTTCATTTTATTAAAAACTTCCATTGGTTGTGCATCTTTACCTCGACTATGAGAATCTTTGCGCAGAGATTCCACCCTTACCTCATAACTTAGTGCTCCATGTGGTGCAAATTGCCCTAAAACAAAAAACCAAATACTTCCAAAAGGTTCAGCTTTTGGAGCCTTTTCATACTAGGCTACTAAGCTTAATGAAACCAAATCCACGACACAAGAGAGCACTATAGCCATTTCAAAATGGCACCACACATTCAACGGAGAGTTGATCTAATGGAAAGAATGCAATCTTCTTTAACCAAAACTCTGGTTCAAATTTTGAGAATGAAAAAAATTACATTGAAAGATCTTCCTCTATAGAGGGTCGACAACGGTTCAAGTTGGATTAATCAAAACATATCAAAAAAAAAGGGTAGCACCAGGCAAGGTACCATAAGTTCACAAGACACATTGAGAGTGAGAGAAAGAGAAAAGAAAAGAAAACTGGAATGCATCAAATCATTCATTTCAAACATAACCAAATCCGGAAATCAAAACAATGTAACCGGCAACAAAACCTTTTTTCCCGTCTCCAATTTTTCCTCAATCAAATTGTTGGACTTCAGGATTAGTAGGTTCGAAGAGATACCAGCAATCAGCACCATCCCATCAGCAGTCAAGCCTACTCCTACTTAAGTGCCGCCTGCAGCATCAAAACCACCTGCTGGTTTGCGGTTCAGGTAGCGGATGACTGCATCTTCAACCCTGTAACCACAACAGATAAATGCATCAGCATATCCATTCACTGAACTGAATCACACAAGAATGTAAGATTTAGATATTCAGCGGCAAGGTCTAAAACATAAAATTTGATGAAATCCATCAAAGATCAAGGTGACTGAGGACATCCATCATAACACAAGCTAGAGCTAAATCAATTGTTTATCCTACAGACTCTTATAGATTAATTCATGGACTGATTTTAACTATGTATTGATGCCAGTAACCAGGCATTCAACAACCACAACAGCCAGAGGGCTCAAATATATGCAACTTAAGTGTATCAAAAAAGAATCAAGTTAATTCAACTAGCATCATCAACTTCAAAGAAGAAACAGCATACCCTGAAGTAATCTTTGTGATGAAATCAAATGACAAAATTACATTAGAGACTCGGTGTAAAGCATCTTCTATATCGGCAGACTATCTACTAATCCAAGATCATGCAACAAGAAGGGATATAGTACCCTTAGATTCCTAAAGTAATACGTGTTCTTCAATTTAATTGAGCCATTATGATTTGTGACTGCATATGAATAATGCTAGTTATCCACAGAATTTGATATATTCTTCTCAATGCAAGAAGAAAAATTGAAGAAAATTGACTAACTAAAAGGTAAGAGTTAGTCCCTCACTATACCTAAGACCTCCAAATCAATTCCTTTTTAAGGAACCAATGGCCGAAACCACAGGAATGCAAGAAAACCAGCATATTCCAACAAGAGAGAACAAAAAGCCGAAGATTCTACCATTTCTCTACAATCATAAGGACCGAGGCACCAACATCATGGCACTCTCCTAGTAGTTGAACATGCAAAATGATACATTCAAGATGGCTTTTAATGGATTATCATAACTATTCCCATTAGTATTGTTGACATCTTATCAAAGTTGCAGTAGAACATCTATCTTTAGTAAATAAAGCAAATTAATTCTGCAATTAATTCATGTTAAAAGTATGCATATGAAATGCCCAGGAAACGAGACTGTATTTAAAGAATGTATGTGCAAACCATGGCTGATTGAAGAAGTCTGAACGATGCTCCTTTTCTGTATTACGGCTAGAATCCCCTGCAATGAACTTCAGATCCCTACTCTGTGAAGCGATCAAAGCATTAATAAAATCTACAGGAGACTGACTGAATCCAAGAAAGAAAGCTCGCCTCCTACGATGCTCCTGGATCTTCTTTATAGTCTCACAAATAACTTGATCGCATTCATCAATCTCTTTGTTCTTCTCGGCATTGGTCAGAAAAGCAGCCATTTCCTTATCTAATGGAAAAGGAATATCAACTTGCACATCGTAACAAAAGTTGCCAGCAGGACAATCACCGGAGAGCTTGATATAATGCTGCAACACAATAGGTCTTGGGGGAAATAAGTGCTGTGATACTGCCCCGGGTATCATTGTGAACTTCATCTTTTCCTGGCCAAATACTCTCCGCAACTGAAAGTCGCATGTAAAGAATGAAGGATCATTTGGATTCTGTAACCTCTTACCTTTTACATAGTGCCAAAGTGCAGCGATAATCCTGGGTCGAGTGTCAACCTCGATCCCGAGCACCTCTTTCAACACTGGCGAAAGCATAAACTTCTCAGGAACATTAATCATCTCCAGACTTATCTGGGCAATAAATTCCTTATTCCCTTTTCTTTTAACCTCAAATCCCTCATGATGCACAGATGATCGAGCATTCTCCCATACAATCATATGTTCCTCTGGATACAAATTCTGGTCCAATGAAATAGTTACCCTTTTGAAATATGATGAGAATTTTGGATATGGAGTGCTTGCTTCAGTTACTGCCTTAGATGATTCGGGATCTACTCCATCTTCCAAAATCCTCCCAACAATCTTAAGTGTCCAAGATGGTGGCTCAGAGTTCTCAGTGCTTGTTGGTGTCTGATTTGCAAATGTATTGAACACATAAATCCGAAGTGTTTTCTGAAGATGAATTGGATTTTTAAGTGCATCCTGAATATCGATTTTCTTTCTAGAAATGGCAGCATCAATACGGGCCTCATATTCAACTAACTGGGTGTAAAGAGCAGACTCAGGCAAAATCGCAGCAACTCTAGCAGGTATCTGCTTCTCTTGCGGCCTCTTCTTGTTCCTCCGTGGAGCTGGGGTCAACTCCATTGTCTTAAAAGGCAATGCTGCATTGGCATTTCCAGAACCAGATGTTCTTGAGGGAGGTTTCTGAGTTGCTCGCCTTGCACTTCCTGTTCCAGGTGTTGGCATAACTGGTGAGGACACACCAGCTCCACCAGCCCCAGAGGACTGCGGTTGTACAAGAGATTGTGCTTGAACTTGGGCCTGAGCTTGACTCTGGGTTTGCGATTGCAAATGAGCTTGAAATTGTGCATGTGCAGCTTGAGCTTGTACTTGTGCATGAGCTTGGGCATACTGGGTCTGAGCCAAAGCTTGAGCTTGCGGCTCAGATAACTGAAAATGACCCGGATAGCGCATTCCATGAACTGGAGAAAACTGAGATAGAAGAGGATGTTGCTGTTGTTGTTGTTGTTGTAGCTGTTGCTGTTGTTGTCGCTGTTGCTGTTGCTGTCGCTGTTGCTGTTGCTGTTGTTGTTGCTGTTGCTGTTGCTGTTGCTGTTGCTGTTGTTGCTGCTGCTGCTGCTGCTGCTGCTGCTGCTGCTGTTGTTGATTTTGATATTGATTATGAGGTTGAGGTTGTTGCTGTTGCTGATTCATGTTTCCTAATAAATATTGTCGAAATTTCTGAGAATTACCAAATAGGTTCAAACCCCCAAAGTTGTTCCTTCCTTGGTTCCAGCTCATTTTCACCTACAAGGGCTTGAAAAACCCCAAAATGATTCATATTTTGATCAAACAAAACTCGCCAAATTACAAACAACAACACTAATTCAAAGAGATACAACATCTCAAGACTTCTCATGGCATTTCACATAGGTCTACACTTAAACTTGCTATTAGACTTTTTTTTTTTTGGCCAACTTTTCATGGTCTGAATTGTCCAAAATATGTATGACACATTAGGACACATCCAAGGGGGGGGGGACATTTTACAACTCAAAATAAATAGGGCGAAAGGGCATGAACAAAATCATTACATACTCTATTTATCATGAGCATTTTTTTCCCATTATATTTTAATGTCAAATTTTACTAGAAAAATTTTTCCTGCACAATTTTTGTAATTTGAATTATTTGTATGAGTACAGGACACATAAGATCATCAAAGAAGGTTTCTTACCCCCATCAAAAAACGCATTTTTTTTTAAATTGCATTCAAAAGAATTCATATTAAAGAAGGGTTTCTTTAGCCTTCTAAACCCTAAGTCATAATAGGAATGAATAATTTCAAAAACCCTAAGCTAAAAAAGAATGAACAGCAAGCACAAAAAAGCATTGCAAACTGAATTACTATCATAAGGAGTTTATGAAAATTCCATAAAAAAAAGAAAAGACGAATTTTCCATATTACATACAACAAAATTCAAGAGAAAAAAAAAACCCTAAATTTTAGTGGGGGTGGACAAAATCCCAAAAAAATATATTTATATATTACCAATTGATATTATCTTCCAAGAACATACAAAATACTATAAACAAGGAATTAAAGAACATGTGAAATCGAAAACAGATGTAATAGGTTGAACATAAACATGAGAGAAGACTAAATTTAAGGAAGAAAATGAAAAGAAATGAGAATTTAAGGAACTTACTGAGAAGGGAGTGTTGGAAATTTGAATTCATTTGTTTATATTTTTTTTTCCTTCTTTTCTGTCGTTGTAAAGAACCCCACTCTTTGAACTGTCCCGGACGTGCTTCGTCACTCTCTCTCTCTCTCCCTCCTCCCTCCCTCCCTTCCTCTCCTCTCTCAACCCTCAAGCACTGCGTTTCCTTGCTTTATAGTTTTGGAATTGGATTGTGCTATTTAGGCCAGATAAGGGTAACCCTAGTCATGGGCCTCTGACCGCAATAATTTTTATTTGCGGTGTTTGGGCTATGGGCCTTGACCTTTCTATTGACCGACTAGTATCTAAATTCTTTCGTTTTTTTTTTTTTTTTTTTTTTTTGTTGTGAGATCTAAATTCATATTTTTATTAATTTTATTCTAATTATTTTTGACTTTTCTATAGAGAGAACTATCTAATATAGTTTTTTTTTTCCTATTGTTTGACAAATCTTGATTAAAAAACTTGATATCTTTTCTATTAAGTTAACTGACCGCTAATTTCTTGTATGATAAATGAAAAACTAAGAAAAACCGAAAAAGAATAGACAAAGTCCCAATAGGACAGCCTAATGGTATAAACCCCATCTCCAACTTAATGATCTTAGATTCAAATTTTTATACAATAAAAAAAAAAAATCAACAAAAAAAAAGGTTGGGACCGAAGCTACCAAGGACAACAAGACTTGCTTATGGGAGTTATGGGGTCCTCAATTCTTTCTGCACCAACTTTGTCTTCCCAAAGGAATTGAAGGATCAATAGGGAAGGCTCGCCTAAATCAGTCCTCAGCAGTGCTAACTTGCCCCATGAGGCTACCAGATCGGCATAGCAGTTGGCTTCTCTATATTGGCTTCCTCTATATATATGATTAACCACCCTTACGTTCAAAAGGTCCATAGTCTTCTTGCACTCCTGAAGGATGTGGTGTAACGGGTGGTCACTTCGTTAATCCCCACAGCACAACAGAATCTATTTGGCCTCTAATTTTCATCTCCCGATCCCTTATGAATGGAAAGGCTATACCCTATTTTACAAACTAGGGGAGAGGATATGAAATTTCAGACTCACACCGGCGAGATTAAGAAATGCTTGGCACCACCGGGCCAAACGGTGAAATCTCTCTCTTTTTTTGCTTTTTTGCTTTTTTGCTTTTCATCACTAATATTCGTAAATATATTCCAATTAATCCGATTTAAGTACTTGCGATAACTCTATTTAGAAATAACTCTTCTAACATAATTTTTTTTATTCTTAAATTTTGAACATAAAACTTAGTTAAAAAATCTAATATTTCATCTCGCTAACTCGACTGTCCATTAATCTCTCTCTCTCTCTCTCTCTTCTCTCTCTCTCTCTCTCTCTCTCTCTCTCTCTCTGAACAAGTAGAGTCAAGGTAGAGAAGTTAAAGTGATCCCTGGCATACTATAAAAGACCTCCGGTGATGGTTGTGCTATGACTCATAGTTGGGATTATGCATTTATTTATTTATTTGGCAAAGCAAAGGGAATTATACGAAATTTAAATTCTTAATACAACGATCTAATTGTGATTTGGTACCAAAAAAATAATAAAGAATATCAAACAAATGGTGCGAGTGGGGATAAAAGGGTCATATGCGAAGATAAAATTGTTGAGAAGCCAAGTGTGAACCCAAAAAAAAATAGGAAGGAAAATCAGGAAATTTTGGAGTTCTAGAAAATTTTTGGTGTGGACAATGCCTCCCTTGACCACCCCACGCCCCCCTCACCCCTGTATCTATCCCTGTATAGAATAGTTTTGTGTTTCTCAAAAAGCTTTGATCTTAAAAAATATATTTATTGTCGGTATTAAATTTTAATAAGCGATTTAATCATATAAATCAAGTATAAATCAGCAAAGATACTTATAAAAATGTATTACTCTTCTAGTAAAATTCATATATAAGAGATATTTTTATACACTTTTTAGAAAAATCTCTCCATTTGGCCCTTGTATCTTCGTTAACCAAAAAAGAAAAAGTTAATCAAATTTCTTTGAGTTGAGTGGTCGAACACTCTATTCCTTAATCAGAGATCTCGCGTTCGAGTATTAAGAATAACAAAAAAGGATTTAGGAGAGTCAATCCCTAAAATGAGTCTTACAGTGTTTGAACTAGATTAATCGGATAAAAATCAAATATAAAAGAAAAAGTTATTATAGTACATATCAAAATTCATGCAAAATTGTAGAACAAGGCAAAACAAATTACGTATTTTTGCCTTATGTCTATCTAACACAAGGTAAAAGCTACGAGATAAACAGAGTCTTAAAGAATTAAAAGAAAAGGTCTTTCTCAAATACTCTACAAAACAATTCATCTTTTAGCAAGGAGATGAATTCAAGGGCAAAATCATAAACATAGATAGGTTTAAGCCTAATAATGAGATCTAAAGTGGCAAAAGTCCCTCAAACTATTCAACCAAATTGCATGAGGTTTCCAAGGTGAGGTGAGCACAAAATCCTGATTTGCAATCATTCAATTTTGACCAAGGTTTAGATAATGAATGATCAAAGAAAAAAAGAAAATTTTAGGTTAGAATACACTTACCTTCCTAAAGAGCCAAAAAACTATGGCTCTCTAATGATACTGATGATTGTTGCTAGCAACTCTTTGTGATCGAGAAAAATGATATGAACTTCAAAAATGGTATGTGGACAATAGGTGACTCTATCAGACTATGGCGTTCAATGATACAATGAGGGTTACAATCTGATCCAATGAGGGTTACAATCTGATCGATCGTCAACCATTAATTTATAAGCACTAGTGATATTCATGAAGTGGCATGGCAAATGATTCTATCAGGTTACAGCACTCGCTAATAAAATGAGGGTTACGATCTGATTGAACGCCAAATATAAATTTATAAACACTAGCGATATTTACAATGTGGTAGGCAGGTAACTGTGTTAGGCTAGGGCGCTCGATAATAAAATGAGGGTTTGTTCCTAAGGAGACAATTTAGTGATATAAATCTCCTCCCCAACTTGATAATTTCAGATTTAAATTCTTATATAATAAAAAAGAAATAAAATGAGGGTTTACGATCTAATTGAACGTCGGATGTTAATCTATAACCACTAGTGATATTTACAAAGTTGAGCAATAAAAGAGAGGGGGAGGGGGTAAAAAGATATGTTGGATTTGGTGAGCTACAACAATGTGGCAAATCTGGCCAACATTTGCCTTGCTAACCTCACTTAATTCGTTAATTCTAATAATTTGAATCTGTGGATGAAAGAAGGCTATGACTTGTGTGCTTGTAAATATGAAGGAATATTACTTTATTAAGCGCAAAAAATATTTTATTCGATAATTATTAATATATATGGAGAAAAGAAAATAAAGAATCATGTATATTCATAAGAAAATAACCATATAGAAAAATGAAAATAATTTTTGTAATTCTAATACCAAGTTAGACACAAAGGTCGAATTATTATTTCTTATAAAAGTATTTTGTTAAATTAATAGTCTAATAATACTTTACCTTTTCTTGTCAGATTCTCGAATCTTGACCATAAAGACCCTGCCCATATACCATAATAATTATAATAATGATAATAGATATTTATATGATATAATGTAATTGTACAATATCAATAATTTATAAAATAAATAAATAATAAATGAATAAAAGACACCAATATTGGTTAGTGCAGTTGGACAAAGTGGTTGTATCATTTCATCACTTCCAGGGTATGACTCGAGATAGAAATAGAAAAAATGAATATTGGGAGATTCATCCCTGTAAAGCGGGCCTTATAACAGTCAATCTAGAATAATCAAGGTAAAACTCTAGACACCGGGAGTGGTCTAACCATGATAAGAAAAAAAAAAAAAAGAAACATTTGGAAAAGCACCATATTTTGGGCCAACCAAGTTACCTTTTTGGGCTCGTAAGAAGGGCCCAGCCCACATTAATCCGACTACCAGACGGTGAAACTACTGGGATAATTTTGGTTCAATTTGACTTATTTTTCCATACTGAGAAATCAGGAACCTGTTCTCTGGATTAAAGTAAGTCAACAAGGGATAGAAGAGCCGGTTATTAATGGTCTTTGACTTCTTTTTTTTCCTTATCAATTGATATCCGAAATTTGCTTTACTAATCTAATTTGAGCACTATAGAGCTTATTAAAGAATTAACTCTTCCAAATCTTTTTTCTCAATTCCCAAAATTCAAAATTAAAACTTTTGATTAAAGGAATAGAATATCTGACTACTCAATACAAAAAAATTTGGTATTGATAATTGACCATTGTAGTAAGAGGCTTATGCAATTCTTAAGTGATGCATGTCCTTTCTTGAAGAGGTGGTGTGAAGCGGATGAAGATATGAACAATACTATTCAGCGACAAGATATTGGAGAAGGAGATGGGTTGGAATTATAACTTTAAGCAAGATAAACAATATTTAACGTTATAATTTTTTATATCATATAAGTTTTTCCTTACATTTTCGGAGGGTGACGGGTTGGGTGGATGGTTGGCAGGCTGCACCGTACCCGCTCCTCCCCTTTGCCCCTGATACTATGCATCGCTTATAAAATTCTACTGTTTCACTACATTTAATCTTTAAACCAATGAATCTCAGCTGTGACAGATTATATCATCAACCTAAAACCCACTGTAAATGTGGGAGAAAAGGAGAATGCGGCGAGAAACAACACAAGCTTTATACTGAAAAGAGGGTAGATAAGGTTTATATATCTTGACATCCACAAGAAGGTTGCCATTTTGCATAATCTTTTAACTATAATCCAACAGAGTATCTTATGAAATCCCCCCCCCCCCAAAAGAAAAAAAAGGGAAAAAACCCCATATGGCAAACTGTCAAGGTTGCACGGCCTCCAGAAGCTTTTCATAGACCTGTCTGGCAGACAAATCTTCCACCTGATTCACAAATCAAGAGCATTAGCATCTTAATTGACTTTGAGAGAGTGAGAGGGTAGCATGATTCCACATATTCTCCTATGTGCTAGAGATAAAGAACAATGACTTGTATGTTCAACGTCAGGGGAAACCCCCCCACCCCTCCCCCCCACCCCCGCAAAACCACCACCAAGGTGGGGGGAAAAATGGAAATTCACAACCAACCATGAAGATTGAGATACACAATCGTAAAGGGAATGCAAATTGAATTATTACTCACCACAAGGAGCTTTGATTTGTTATTCCATCCCCTTTGAAGAGTCATCTGGCTCAGCCTCAGGCCCAAAACCTATATAAAACGCATTAAGTTGATGAGAACTCATACCTGGCTAAAACCACCTAGGAAATAATGTGAAAGAAAAGGAATAATGGAGCTCACGAGAGAGAAGCCTAGAGCATACCTTGCCCATAAATTCCAAAAGTTCATTGTTTGCTTCTCCTCGTGCAGCAGGTGCAGCTACTGTAACTCGGACATCATCAGCATTTACCCCTAATGTCATAAAAACAAATCACGGGCATAAAGTTCAATACATCTACATCAACATTGTATGGGGCAAGCATTGAGTTTCCAATCCTTTTGAGATAGCATATTTAGATGCCCAAGACAGAAAAAGATGCCAGAGAAATTGTAACACTCTACTTTCTGAAGTTTCTGTGTGAGTTTATAAAGAATTCATTCTACTTGATTTTTTCAATCTCAATCTTTCCTTCAATGATTTTCCAAGCACATTTTAAGATTGGTCAAAACTCACATATTCTTCCTTGCTTTCTTGAAAATTAAGATAATTGGTAGCTCTTAGCCCTTTTATTTAAGTACTTTCCAATTATTAAAATAAACCTACATATGATATCCATTTTCTGCTTTTCAACATCATACATTCCCCCACTCCTAGGTTCCATTAAATATGCTAAATCTTTGTACTGTTAAAGATGATTATGATGGCCACTGGAGGCAGGGATAAAGGTTTTAAAAGGATGAATATATCAGTATCTTAAAATCAGTTGCAGAGAATCAATAGGTTTTAATCATTATATAAGTTGGAAGCAGAAATAGACATAACAAATTAAGTCAATGAGGGAGTTGCAAGACTCGGTCGCCAAGTAGCATCCAACCGAATGATGAAAATTATGGGCATGCATCTTTTCAGAATAAAGAAATGCAATTATCAAATAAAATATGTTAAATCCATATGTGATTCACAGTATGAAGATCCAGTAAATATGACTACAAAAAAGCAATGATAAAAGTTGTACTACTTGTTATTGCTGATCGCTGTGCACGGTCTTCTACTTCTATAGCTACTTGAACCAGTCCTCCTTCTAGCTGTGATATGCAAGGAGGGACAGGAGCATCCTGTGTAATGTATCAGTAACCCTATAAGAACCTCTTAGCATAAAGTAACTCAACAGGAGGCAAATGGAGAGAGAGAGGACCAAAAGAGTGTTTTCAATATCTACAATGGTACCTGTGGATTTGTTTCAGCAGCAACTGTACTAAGTGCACCCTCAACAATGTAGATGAAAGAAGCAGTTTCCAAATCTTCTTCTGCACGATAGCAAACAAAGAGACCACATCCCACACAATTCATACGAAATTGCTTCTCCAATTTCCCTTCACCACTAGAAAATGAACCATCCAAGTTATTCACACTATCCCAAACTTAATTTGTTTTACATACAACTAAAATCTAAGATTTGAATATTAAACCACTGCTCCATTTCTAAATAGTGTCTACAAGTGCATAATTTCTCAATTTCTAGCTTTGACACGGAATCTATTAACACGTCACAAATGGTAGACTTGAAACTGTGCCCATGTTAGTAAACTAATGCACCAATAATTTAAGACTAGTGTTATTTCAGAATCACAAAACTATATGAGAAAGAATTTTTTGTTGTCTATGTTACTGTGGACCTGACATACAGAGAATGGCAATCAGAAATTGAAGTTACCTGCTACGCTGTAATTCACATTGTGCAACATAATTACAGAAAAGTCTAAGCTTTTTACATAAGCAATAATTAATCAACTAAGTAGCAACAGTTCTAATTTTTCAGATTCAAAATCATATAACAGAATTCACTCTTACTAGTTCATTATGCCAGTAAAAGTCACAATTATAATACATTAGGAGAGGAAAAAAAATAATAATAAAAATATGAACAATGCAATAACTATCTTATTCCTCTTGCAAATGATATCAAAGATAACCAAAGTTACCGCTTCAAGAGAACCTTTCCAGCTTCACTTATGTTCAGCCTTGCCAGGTGCTTCTTCTTGTCCAATGCATATGCCTTGTCAGTCTTCCTTTTGGGCATCTTCTGCAATTGGGTATCTTAAGAAACTACAATTTAGTGCAGGGAAACATCATGTAACACAAACAGAGAACATCTATGCAGAAATCAATGCATTGAAAGAACAAAGTTGAAAGTCCTATCAACGAAGCGTAATAGGAAGTCTCCAAAATTTTACCAATTTCAAGCAATTTGAAATAAAAATGTGAACTTTAATGAAAATATTTACATCTTAGCTTCTTTTTGCCATTTCTCATCCTTTAGTACAAGGGTATAAAGCATGGACACAGACACAAACCACAGGGCATAACACGACAAGGACATAGCAACATGGCAAAATTATCAAAAGTTTACTCTTTTGAAGTTGAAAGGTGTAATATAGTGTGTGTCAACTCATTTCCAGAATTAAGAAGATGAACTTTGATGAAAATATTTTCCCATTACTGCTTAGCTTCTTTTTGCCATTAGTCATCCTTTTTTTACAATGCCATGAAGCATGGACACAAACATGAAAAATGGGCCACAACACGATAAGAGCATAGTGACATGGCAAAATTACAAAAATTTACATTATTTGAAGTTAAAAGGTATAATATAGTCTTTTGTCAACTTATTTCTAGAAGTGTTCATGCAATATAGATACTGGGTCGAAGGGAATGGGGGCAGGGATCACCAGCCCCCAGATTTTAAAAAAGAAAATTATATATACATGTAACTTTATATAACCCCAAATACTGTTTGGCCCCGTACAAATTATAACCCCCAGCTCCTCCTAAAATTATAACTCAAATGCACTGTGTCAATGCCCTTTTGTTCTATTCTTCTGTTGCTCTACAAACATAAGACACTTAGGTTTGGGTGGTACAACATAAATTCTGATAAAGGGTTAGAAAAACAATTGAAACTACTCATGAATAATTCGATTAATTAGCCAATTTTTAATTTTTCCTTTACAAAATTAACCATTAGACATACCCAACATGAGTACTAACTTTGATCATTATCAATTTTTCTTTTTTTTTTTTAAAAAAGTGAATTTTGAATTAAGGGGAATTTCCTGCAGCATGTTAATGACTATCTTTTCTGGGTTGGGTTTGAAACAACAGATGAACATATCAAATTGGGTCTATGCAGCGAAGCAGAGAGAGAGAGAGAGAGAGAGAGAGAGAGAGAGAGAGAGAGAGAGAGGGAGGGAGAGAAGAACCAGTGATTAGGACGTGAGATCCACAGTGCTTGCAATAGTAAACGAAGAGATCAGAGTCAGGTCCATCTGGGGCTGCGTCCTCACTCGAGTATGTATGCGTCGTCCTCTTTGGCATCCTCTCTCTCTCTCTCTGTCTCTCTCTCTCTCTCTCTCTCGCTCTCGCTTTCTCTCTCTGACCAGTGCTTCTGCTTCGTTTGGGCTATGGAGAGAGAGAGGGAGAGAGAGAGAATCGGGGTGCCGAAGTGAAATGAACGAGGTCGTTTATTCTTCACATAAACCGCGTCGTTTTGGGTTTTGAGGCATTGATAGAACACTCCGGGTCTGAGTACTCGGATTATATGCCCGGGTCGGATATTTTTAGGAATTAATGAATAAGATGGAGGATTGTCAATTAATCTCATTCGTGTTTAAAGTAAAATAATAATATTCAAAGTCAAATGGGAAAATATTTAATATTTTTTTTTGAATTACATATAATAAAATGTAATTTAATGTAGTTTTAATTAAATAGATTAATAAATTTATATTATTGATTGGTTTAACACCGATATTTTTTAAATAAAATCTCAAATTTAAATATTATCTATAACAGAAACAGATAACCCAAGAATTTTATCTCTTAAAAATCTAATTTAACTCGAATTTGATTTAATCAGATTTAAAATAGTTATCGAATATAAATAATTTATTAAAAAAATTATATTATTACTATTATTTTAACCGCATATTCTCTGATTCCAACTTCGTTGATGATTACAGAATTGAGATAGAATGAATAATGTTCGAAATATCTTCTTTTATTAGCCTTTTTGTCATTTTTTTTGTTTTTGCTTAGGGTAAAATTAGGGTAAGTATGCATGAATTTTGTATTGTTTACTGTACTTAGCGAAAAAAAATCTAATTATTGTTATCTTATAAAAAAAATAATCATATAAACAATTACGTGATATGAAATAGAGTATAATGGCGTAAAAATATCTATATAGCTCGTCTCATCCGGTGAAATAAAAATTTAATTATTATTGTTGTGATTTTTTGAATTATTATTATTATTATTATTATTTTGGTGAGCAAGAATTGCCCGAATTTCTCAACACAAATTATCATATGGGTATTATATTTGTAGTCCTCAAATGAGCTTTGTGCGAAATTGGATTTCTAAATTCTTTCCCCCACACTAAACCAAACTCCGCAATATATTTTAATCAATTTAAATATATATTTAATTAAAAATTAGTTAAAATATACTGATAAAAATAATCACACTGTTTAATTCAAGTAATATTATTAGTCCAAAAACAAGTATTCCATGCCATCGCATTCACAAAAAAGAAATGCATGAGCTTGCAGAAGTATCTGGCTAAATATTTATAAATGCACACCAAACACTTATCAAATCACCAGCAGAGTCGTCCCCAAATAGGATCTCTATATATACTTGAATCGAATTAGATAGAGTATAATTTTGAATACCGATGATGAAAACAAAAACAGAAACTTATCAAATAATTGGTCGCATAATTAGGTTGGGACTATGGTCACACAGGGAGCCCTGCGAATCTAATGCATGCCTTGACTTGGCACATTAAATGAAGCACAATTGCCAACGAGAGAGAACTAGAGAAACACCAAAAAGGGAAAAGATTGCAACCAAGCTTTGATAGTAACATGAAAAACCTCCATTCCAAAATTTCATGTTTGACTTTGCCCACACAATGGCGTAGTAGTTAACTAGTTCTCATTGAGAACAATAAACACAACGGAAGAAACTGAAAGGGTATGCATGTTTGAAGCAGCCGCCAAGGAGTCCTCAGGTCCATCCTTCAAATTCAGCAACAAATAGTGAAAAACTAAATCAGAGGACTCAAACAAATAGACAAAGGAACAGAAATCGAGTTCAAAGGAAACAGAACCGCTTCACAATAGACTTACATATCTTGTTGAAGGCCACAATGTCGCAGCACTGAACATACTCATTAATTGGCTCAGCAGTAAGACGTTCCTTGATCAAATTGTCAACAGACACAAGATCATCGACAATGGTCAACATAATTGGCATCTTCTTGATACCGTACCCAACAGGTACCAGTTTGGCTGCACAATACAACAATTTTTAACAAACACTTTTGGTAAAATGTCGCCCCTAAGAACATAAAAGATCAATAGGGGAAAGAATAAACATACATGCAACCCAGAGCAAGCCTTCCATCTCAATGCTTCTTACGGCTTCTTCAAGCTTTTTCATGTCGGTTTCATCATCCCATCGCTTAACATCCAAGAGGACCGAGGATTTGCCGGCTGAGGAGAAAAATAGGTTCAAATTTGTCAATTCAGGTAAACCAGAAATTTGCTGGTGAAAATTGCTACAATTCTTCGGGAAGACCAGCAAATTTTCTAAGTGTAGGCACTAACACAAGTCATCCTAGAGCAATCAACATAACGATAAAAACACATGTAACTAGACGTCTAAATTTTGAATATCTATGGCAACAAGAAAACAAGATCACATGCCCATCAGAAGCTCCTGCTCAGAACTGAAGAAGAGGCTTAATTCTTTCTTAGAATAACCAAAATTAAGGAGTATAGACTTACCTCTTTCTTCTTTGCAGCTGCCTTGACAGCAGCAGCACGCTCCTCTGCAGCCTTCTTTTCCTCTTCGGTTTCCTCACCAAAGAGATTTACATCGTCGTCATCGTCATCCTCACCAGCAGAGGCCTGAAAATCAACACTTCGATTTCCAAAACATAGACAATCTAATAAAGAAACTGTACAACACAGCTTGAAAAGGAGAAAACCAGCTCTACATACACATTTTGGGTGAAAAATCTACTATGGCACATGAAAAATAAAAAATTAGCAATTTTAGAAAATTAGGAGCAACATGGGAGCCTCTCTCCCTAAGAATAAACCCCTCAACTATGGTATGGGTGTGAGGACCTCTTGATGGTGTTTCAAAGGTTTTTTACAAGCTGAACTAACTGAAACCTGTTCCTGTGGAAACAAAACTAACATACAGAACGAAAAATCTCACCTTCTTGTCTGCAATGGGAGGAGTTGCAATGGCCTTCTCGGTGATGGGAGCAGCTCCCTCCACGGTCACACCAGAACCCTCACCAGAAACCCCACTGAAACAACCAAAACAGCAGATAAAAGTACAAGAATCAGTGTTGTGCGCAATCAATTAAACACGAGATGAAGATATAGAGTCCAACAAAACTCACGAGATCCTCAAAAGTGCCTCAGTGTGGTTGTACCACCTAGACACATTCACAAATTCAGCGGATGGCGCTTCATCAAGTGCTGCATGAACAGTGATATCATTCTTTGAAGCCCGGTAGCTGGAAAAAAAATGGTGCATGCACAAATCAAATTTCAGACTGAACGCCCCAAATCTGCAAGAGAAAGACTATGCCCGCCCCCCAAAAGAAAAAATTATATATAAAATTTCAAAATTCTAATCCAAATGTCATTTGAACCCCCTAAAAATTATTAACCATCACCGCAGCCCGGGTCTAAATCATATCTCCGACAGAATGTTGCACTTCATGCACAAAATATAAATTTCTCGGTATAAATTTCTGGCTCTGAACCTAATTTTCAGAAATCATTTTACTTTTATATGCTTTATCGAAAGATTTAAGAAACATTGAAGCATAAGTTGCAATTCTATAAATATAATAAATCCATATTTAATGTATGATTTTTTGCTCATAATTTTATGGAGATCTCCGTTCAAACCCACTCAGCTTGTAATAAATAAAAAACATGAACATGGCCAACAAAATTTAAGCTTTTCTACAAAACACATCGATATTTTATAAAAATCAGAGAGAGAGAGACCCAGAGATGTAACTTCTGGTGAGCGAGTAGTCATCAGGCTTCTTAAGGCCAGCCTCTGACTTAGGATCGTAGAGTGTGACAGCCATTGCTACCTATTTATCCACCCCAAAGCAAAACAGACATTGATATAAAAAAAATTTAGGTACATAATTGCCAAAAAAATTCAGAAAAATAAGAAGACCCCAGTAATACCCAATAAAAGAACATGGCTTCTTTTTTTTTTCAAATTCAAATTCAGTGATACAATTGTCAAAACACCCCTGATTCAGAAAGAGAGAGAACCTGAGAGAAATGGAGGTTGGGTTTCGACAAAGGCAAATCTCCAATCCAAGCAGCAGCAAGGAAGCTAGAGCGGAGGCAGGATGGTGAGATAGGATCTCGTTTTCTATGAATATACTGCAAAGACCTGAGGTTGAGCGAAACAAAAGAAGTAAAAAGCAGTGGCAGATTCCGAATCCTCGGACCCATTTTATATCAAACGGGTTTTACCCGCCGCATCACCCGCACCCGCCCTTTTAAACCATTGCCACCTAAAATTGCGGCAAACCTAAAACAACAAGTACTTACGTTGTTGTTTACAAAATCAATCGGGTTAAATGTATATATTCTTTTAATAAAATATTTAATTGAAACTATAATTAAAATGAAATCATTTCGCTTAGTTATGTATTTGAATCTGAACTTCTGATTTTTTTTTTTAAATATCAAATATTAATTAGACTATCATATATAATATGAAAACATTATTATATATATAACATCTCGTGCTTAAATAATTATTTACTTTGTGTTCGGCTAATTGCCACGTCAAAACACTTATAACATATGATGTATCATATGTCAAATGTCATATATCACATATCGCATATCATTTACTATATGTTATAAATGTGGAGGCGATCCTAAGAAAGGATCAGAGAACGCAATTGTATCCATTCAATTTTTTAAAATTCAATTAGTATCTATGACTCATATTTTTTTTGTATTCACTTAATTATAATTTTACCCACTTGTTTTTTTTTTAAATTCATTTATTTGACTAAATTGTATATAAATCTTTTTTCAAAACCCATCATATAATAAAACCAAATTATGATATCATTATCGCATATTTTAAATCAATAAGAAAAATATTTTATAATTTTTAAAGCCAAAAAAGAAAAACTTAAATAAAATTCCAACTTATGAAACATTAATTTGATGTTAACAAATTCACCTTGTCACTTTTCTTTTTCCCTCCCCTCTTTTGCTGAACTTTTCCCTCTTCTTTGTCTCTCACTCTCGACCTCTCTCCCCATCCATTTTGTTTTTTCTCTTCTTTCCCTTTCGTGTTTTTTCCATCACCTTTTCATTTCCTCTCTAGCTTTCTGTTATCTCTCTTATTTCCACATCCTTAATTTTGCTTTTTATATTTCTTTCGGTTATTGAATACCGGAATCTTCAATTTCTAATTTTCTCTGATTAACCATTGAAATTGTTTTCAAATTTGAAAAAAAAAAAATCCATTTTTTTACCTCACGAGAAAGATACAATTTTTAATTAAAGTTTTTAATTTTTAAAATATCATACTTGAATTATTTTCTTGTTAATATTTTAGATTTTATTAATATATTTTTATAATTCATATTTGTTATTTGAATAAATATTTTATAAATTTTTTACGTTCTTATCTTTGGATTTTATATTCGCCGCTGTATATATATGTATAGGACGGGGAATATTATGCTAGTGGTCTAACTCGCCTTGGTTTGTTTGTCTATAGTTTAGATATCAAAACACAAAAAAGGTCCAAAAAATCACTTTAGGAATGCCACCATCCATATAAATTCCTCAGGATTACATTGGCAACCTCACATGAAATATCACTAAATGGTCAAATTCTTTTGTATGACCTATGTGATCCTTCCCTTCTAAGAGCGAAATAAAAAATTTATCATAAAGGGTTAAGCTTATAAATTCAGAAGACAAAAGTATAATTTCTAGTTATGAAAACAATATTTGGAAATATAATTTTAAAAATTATATAAATAAAATGTTATTCTTAAAATTATGGGGAGCCCCCTCGGAGGGTCGATCGATTTATGTCACTGCAAAAGATAAACTCATTTGTTAAACCATAATTAATAACAAATTTTCAAATTAAAAAAAAAATAAAATCTACATAATTATAACAATGTGTAACTGGTTTAGTAACTAAACATTGGTATCGCTTAAATAAAATTTTGATTTCGAGTCTTGTATATTCAAAAATAGGTATCGACAGAGATTTATCTATTAAAAATCAAATTTAATTCAAATCAGATTTAATCGATTTTAAAACGATCAGAAAATATAATTGATTTATTAAAAAGGAAATTTACGTGATTGTGCATGCATGCATGCCAAGGGCAAAGCATGAAAATCAAAATAGAAAACAATCGATGATGACTAGTTGACTTACCATGAATCCTCGGGTCGTACAATGTGATACTATGTTTCGATTTATTATTTTTTAAGGCTTGTGGGTACCTACAATCTTTTCTTTAATCATTTTGATTGAATGATTCAAAAATTTTGAGGGTCAATGACATGAATATGTAAGTCAATGCTACCAAAAGGGCATACCATCCAGACATTCCATTCCAACTGAACTTTGAAATTTCTTAGCATGCATTGGCTTGTGCGTTGACACTCGATGGAGCTTCCTTTTGGCTTTGTTTGGATTCTGCTCTATCAAGAAAATGTTTCTATTATAATATACCCTTTTGATCATGTAGAGATTGAGACATTTTAAGGCCCAAATGCTTCATAATCATTCTCTCTCTCTCTCTCTCTCTCTACACGTATATTTATGTATAATTATATTTTATTGATCATTTCTATTATTATATATATTACTTTTTTTTAATACCCGACTATATCAGAATTATCCAATTAATCTGATTCAAATATTATGAAATCCAATTTAGAGGTGAGTTCTCCCGATACTTATTTTTCTATTATATATATATATATGCTACTTCAAAATGCAATAAAAGCGATATAAGTTTATCTTTTCTATCAAAATTGTTTTTGTTGCTAATTTGACGATTATTTACTTTTTGTGATCCTAAATTTCAAATCCGAAACAGTGTTTTAGGGCCATTTAGTGCTAATTATATTATTATGGTGTATTAATTTTGTGGGGGTAATTGCTAAAATTTTTGGGGAAAAAAAAAACCCAGTGAACCTTTTTTAATCCTATTTTATTCTTTTAAATTTACCCCTTTTAGTATTATTTTTTGTATCAATTATCGTTGACATTGTTGATTCCTTTTTTTTTTTTTTTTAACCGGTACATAAAATCATATCCATTCGGTATACAGAAAAAATAAGTTTTAATTTAAATTTATTGACGATTATATTTAAAATTTTTATTTAATCTTGTTTTATTTAATTGTTCGAATGAATTTGAGTTTGAGTGAAATAAGTCTATTTTGTATATATACAGACTTAAACTTTATAATTAATTAATTTTATAAATTTGAAAATTGTGTTTACAAAATTCAATTAATTAATTAAATAAATTGAGATAAATATTTATGAACAGAGTTCAACGACTAGGTGTGCTTGATCAAAAGCAATTCCACCCAAAAGATAGACAGTGATGTGAAAGGTGTAGTGATTTGGATTAAGTTAAACTAAAGGGACTCGTACTTAGCTAATTTGTATCTTAATTTTTATATAATATTTTTTAATTAAAATAAAACTTTTTTATAAAAATATAAAAATTATCAAAATTTTTACCGAATTATTATTATATTTATAATTTTTCATATTAAATATTAGATCTAACTTCAATATAAATTAATATCTATACAAGCTATATAATCTAACCGTAGATATATTTAATGACTTTCTTTATAAGAACATATTCAAATCTTAATAGAGTTACTAATCTATTTAGAGAAAAAAGTATTTTACCGATATCTGATTAATTCAGTTGTTACATTATCACTTTTAAAATAAAATCTTGAATTTAAATTTTCCGTATGAAGAAAACAAAAGTTAAAAAAATTTTGTCATTCAAAAATCTAAATCGACTTAAACTGAATTTAGTCGAATTCAATGTGATTACCAAATACTGATAATTTATTTCAAAAAAATGGAGAGTATTTTTGTCGTACGACTCTGAATTCATATTTTAGAAATTCTAATAGCTTTGTATATTAGAAAAGCCATATTTTAGAAATAAACATTTATTAATGAATATTATTTCCTTAATTTGGACTACCAAGATGGAAATATGCAAATTGAAAGGAAAAAAAAAAAAAAGAAGTTCCTTTATTCTAGGTATACCCAATAATTATCTTTAGTTTGATAATTAATGTCATATGGTATCGATATCAAATTTCTTTCTTTTAATTAATGATATAATTGTCTCCCAATCTCCTTTCACCCTCATATAAAGCATCCGCAAAAATAAATTTTTTATGGCATATATTATAATATCGAGAAATATATATTAAGAAAATCATTTTTTTATATTGTAACAAATATTTTTACATAAATAAAATTTCCATTTAAAATCAAATAGATCCATAAATTGATCGAGTCTATTTTGTGGGGGTATATTCACAATTATTTGTATTTTAATTTTATTGGATTAATTTTGCATAATGATGCTATTATAATGGAGCAAGAGGAGCTTGGTTAACACTTGTTTATAAGTTTTATTTAATTAAATAAACTTATGACAAACATAATTTTAAACCTGAGTCATTGAACGAGCCAAAAGTTATATGTTTAGACCTTTTTATCTAAATAATTTTGTTTAAACTTTATAACTTATTTAATATCAGATTAAAATTAAATATATTTTATTTTAAGATAAATTAAAATTAAATATATTATATATCAAGTTTCGAAATCAGCTTACGTAATAAAAGAGTTTAACGGATTCACGCATACAAACTTGAGTTAATATTTTGAGAAATTGTTTAACTATGTAAGCTCGACTCAATTTATCATAAAACAAAATAAGGTTAAATGAGGTGTATATTGAACAAACACCAATTTGGTACTCTCCGAACAAAATTAGATTTAAAATAAAAAATTTCGAGAATAAGTTTCAGAAATCAATATTTTTACTTGATTTTCAAAAATTTCATAATTTACAAGTTTTATTTTTCATTAATCTAAATAAATTGTATGAATTTTAATTTAAATTTTGATTTTGATTTGCTTTTAACGATATTGACTTTGTATTTGGAATCAAGAAATTAGTAAGGTTAAGATTGTTCTAACTTCATACACACCTCCCAATGTTTCAGATTATTGAACGAACACCAATCATAAGCTTGTTTAGTAAAATGTGACGCTAAATCCCTTAACCAAGATTCTGTGTTTGACTCGTGAGTTGGGTATAGAGCAAATAATATTGGGAGGGTATTCCCTAAATGGGTTATTATAAATTCCAATCAAGATAAATAAGAATATAAATTTAAATACCAATTGATATAATACAAAAAAAAGATTATCGAACAAACTTAATAAGCTTATTTAAATATATCTGGATTGATTAAAATATATTACCATTGTATTAAACAATAACATTATGCATTTCTACTTCTTTGTGTATTTTTTAAGTTGGAAATAATTCTTTTATCAATTTTCTATATCATCAAAATTATTTAAAATTTAAAAATAAAAAAATTATGTTGAAAAAATTTTATTTTAAATAGAATTTTTGTAAATATTTGAATTAAATTAATGGAAATATAATTTTAGATATCGAAAAAAAAAGTTTTAAAGAAATAAAAAACCCTAAAATTTCTTTTCATGGTGCACTCAAACACACAAAGGTTTTCAATTTGCATATATAATAAACACAATACATAATGGAGGAATAATTGTTTTATATCCTCTCTCTCTCTCTCTCTCTCTCTCTCTCTCACTCACAGTCTTGAATTGAGAACGGGAAGAAAGAGAAGGAGAGCGATGGTCTCCACAAGACGGAGTGGATCTCTTTCGGGCAACACCTGCAAACGATCTTCTTCTTCAGACGAAAACACCAAGTCTTCTTCTCCTAAACGCCAAAAGGTCAATTTTGTCCCTAGTCTTTCCTCGATATTTACCCAAGAGGTTTTCATGGGTTCTTTTGATTTGTTCTTCCATCGTGTTCTTGAATCTTGGATTTGGGTTTTTTTTTTTATTTCATTTTTTTAGGTCGAGAATGGCGAGAAATCGACGGCGACCGCGGCGAATTTTTCCGATAATTCGAAGGAATTGTCTTCTCCGGCACCTACTGCGGCGGTAGATCCTGTAGAATGCGGCGGGGGAGATCGTCCGATCGCCGCCGCCACCTCCGCCGCCCCCGCCGCAACAGACGTTGCGACTGCTGATGCTTTGGCTGTTCCACTCGCAACTCCGATCTCGGAAGGTAAATTTCGTTAATTTCTGATCCGTTTTCATCTCAATCCCGAGTCTTCTGAATTTATTAAAATTAGGGTTTCGTTGTGTGTTCGAATCTTTAGGAACAACCCCAATTGTGGTGGATAAACCGAGGAGTTCTTTCTCTTCGTGGAGTCTGTGTCAGAAGCAGAATCCGAGCATCGAGACTTCGACGCCCTGGTGCAAACTCCTTTCTCAGTATACACAGGTACAAAATTTGGGTTTTTTGATTTTTGATGTTGTTCTTAATTCATGTTTTGTGGGAATGGAACCATGTATAGATGCCAATGAAGTATTTTTTTTTTGGGGGGGTTTGAATTGGATATGATTGTGGAATGATAAAGGATGAGAAATGGTAATTTTCGGGTCTCGTGCTTTTTGGTTTTCCTTGGATTAAATTTATTGGGTGGTGGTTAAGGGTTTTAATGTTTACAGTTGCGAGCTTGAACCGGGTTTTGTTGCAAATGAACAAGATATTGAGGAATTTTCCAGATGTAAAATCATAATTATCGTCGCAGTGACAAGCTAGAGACGGCCAGTCTTGAAATATTTTGCCATAATGAAATTTATCAAACCCAATACCAATAAATTATTGAATTTACTCTAGGTTTGCTAGTGGGAACTATGATGCCCTTAGGAATGGGCTTTAACAAGGTATGCACTCTGGTGGCACTATGGTGATGGTATCACCCTGGGTTTTGCACTTGGATTGAATGAGACATGGCTCAATCTGAACATTCTGTAGTGGAGGGGGGTCTTTGAAATATTTCATCCTAATGATATCAATAAAACCCTGTATGAATGAATAATTCACCGTAGATTTGCCTGTGTGAAACTGTGATGCCCTTGGGGATGGTATATAACCAGGTATGCACTTTGGTGGCACTATGATGATTTTATCACTCTGGATTTTATACTTTGGATTGAGTAACCTACAACTCAATCCGAATATTCTGGTATTGAGGTGGGGGTCCTTGTGGTGATGCCTTGGGGGAGGTTGCTGTGTTGGTTTCTGCTTCCCCATTTTTTCTTATTTAAAAGAAAGGATTCAATTTTTGTTGTTGCTTGGTATTAATGATGCATATTGTACATTGCAGAATCCTACTCTTTCCATTTGCACATCAACTTTTACTGTTGGTTCGAGCAAAAACTGCAGCCTTCAGTTAAAGGATCAAAACATTAGTACATTTCTATGTAGAATCAAGCATACGCAGGTACTTGGCACTCCTTTTTTTCTTAACCATCTTTGGGATTGTGAGCAAGCCATGTTGCTGCATGTACTCAGATGTTGCTTTCATGTGATCAGTACTTCCATCTGCTGTTTCATTGAGAGGAGTTCTGCAACAGTGTGAATGAATCCTTGGCTTCTTGGGGGGGGGAGGGTTTCTTTTATTTTATTTTTTTTTTGAGGAAAACTCCGTAATATGTACATGCAGTATGAGTACTCATTCTCTGTGGACATGATCAGCGTGAAGGCAACACTGTGGCAGTGCTTGAAAGCACAGGAAGCAAGGGCTCTGTTCAAGTGAATGGAACAGTAATTAAGAAGAACTCTAGTCGTGTCCTCAGCTCTGGGGATGAGGTGGTCTTCAGTACGCTGGGAAACCATGCCTATGTATCCTCAAAATATTCAGCTACATGTCACTATGTTGGTGTTATTAATCATGGGCTATATTCTGGTCATGCTTTTTTGTATTATGGAAGTTCCTTAATGTTTTGTGCATAGATTTTTCTGCAACTAGTGACTGAGGTAACAGCAAAGGCACCTTTCTCTGCTGGAATGTCTGAGGTTCAGAGTAGTGTAGGAAAATTGCTGCATCTTGAACGGAGATCAGGGGATCATTCAGCTATTGTTGATGGAGCTTCAGTGCTAGCATCTCTATCAACTCTTAGACAAGAACTATCACGTTGGAGACCCATCTCACCAAACAGTGGTAAAAGTCAAGGGACAGAGCTCCCTACTCTTCCATTTGTTCACAATTCTCAGGATGTTGAGCTTGATGGGCTGGACGATTGCTCAACTCCAACAATGGAGAATCATAAGTCTGCGGACATTGGAGCAACCTGCAATCAGGACTCTGGTGTAGAGGTAGGAAACTGAATAACTTTTTTTGACCAATTTTTTTATGCTACCTTGGTCAAGCTATTGTAACATGGGATTAAGGGGCATTGTTTTTGAACAGGTCACCGAAGAAAGAAATGAGTGGACGAGGGAGTCACAACCTGCAGTTCCTGGTTTATCTCTCCATTGTGCGGTATTCAAGGAAGATGTTCATGCAGGCATTGTTGATGGAAGAGATTTACAAGTTTCATTTGATGACTTCCCATACTATCTGAGGTATGGGTTTTAGTTGACTGCTGCCAATTATGTTATTTTTTGTTGGTTCTTTGATCTGTTTTGGTTCTATTTATCAGTTTGGCAAGTTGTTACATTCTTTCTTGTCGTATCATGCCATGACTTTTTAGGCTTCTCTTTGGGTGAACTAACATTGCCATATGGGTGCTATTTCTAAGTTTCTTTTAAGGCTAAGTTTCAACCTCTCTTTTTTCTTATTAAACCAAAAAGAAAAAATTTTATTCCCCAAACCAAAAGTACTAGGGAAAAGATTATCAAGGTGGATCCATCTGTTTTACCTTTTAATGATGACGAAGAAGGATTTGTTGCATAGTGCGTGATAGGGAAGGTTATAAGAGGAAATAACTTGTATCCTTGGAATGATACACACAAATTTGAAGATAAGAAAGTTGACAAACTGAAGCTTTCCAATCTTGTTGCGTAGTGGAAAGATTCCTCTCTCTTAAGACCCCAGAAGCAGGAGGAAGCTAGAAAGCTGATTTCAATGATCCTTAAATTCTGCATTTTTTGTCTAATAATGCACACTACCATGTTATTGTGGAATCCCATAGTTATTTGCCTCCATGTTGCCACACAAACTCTTGATTTGATAGGTATACAGTTCTCCAACTGTGCCGGCATTTCTTAAATTGTTTGTGCTCTTCAGCAGATTCCTAGTCGATTGAGAAATAGTGCAACATAGAAGATTTTTTGTAGTGTAGTTCAATATCACCATACAAACATTAGGAGAATGAAACACTGCATAGGTCCTCCTTATTCATGGTCAATGGGTTATGGTCTCTTTATTTTAGCCCTTTACATCAACATAACCCTTGTTTTGGAAGCTAGTTTAATTTTTTGAAAGTGATTGCTTCAAGGAAAGGATTTACATCATAACTTCCACTAATAATAATAAACACTAAAAATAATATAGCAACAAAATAAAGAAATGAATTAAGTAATAATAATATGCACTAAACTCTTATAAAGGAAACTACGGATCTTCCTTTAGAAGGGTTCATAAACTTCACGATATTTGTTTCCCCTGAATGTCTAATCAATTGGAAAAATGAAATCATGTATTTTAGAAGCCTTACATATGAATTTCTATACATGTCTTCCATTCATTTTATTACCGGTCCCAGTTAGTCTTTATCACCGTGTTTCCTAGGGAGAATGATTTCAGCCATATCCATCTTTCCTAGGCCATCTTGTAAAGCTGAAAATTCTAGAGCCATCACCTTGTCCAACATATTCTCTCTCTCTCTCTCTCACTAAATTTTAGAGCCATATCCAAAAGATCAAGAAGCAATCATGATCCAATTCTGGCGGAGAAGTGGATGATAGGGATTAGAGCAATTAAGGGAAGTGGATGTATTTTTAGATTTAGCAGGTAGAAAAACTAGACTTCAATTGGGAGAGAACCAATATCATGAGAGATTAAACAATACTCAATGCATTGTTCAATTCATCATAGCCCAACAATTATGTAATTCTAGGCAATTATTTATAGGCAATGAAACCCTAATCAACAAGAAACTAAATCAGATCAAACTTAAAGCAATGAAAGTAAATATTCAGAACAAAATAACCAATGTCATTTTTAATGAGTTAAACATCAAATATATATATATATATATATATATATATATATATATATGCTTTTATTGTTCACGTGGGCTATTTGTTTGCTTTAAATGTCTCTCTGGTTAAAGGAAACATCAGAAATTTTGTGAATTATGAATCTTCATGTGACAATGGATAACAATGAAAACTGGGAAATGATTTCTGCAGATGCTTTTGAAGTGAATAATGCCTTTGAATTGAAACGGTGTGCTTTTCTGCTCAGGTGGTGATTGAATTGAATTTCTTATGCAGTGGAAGTTGCATTAGATACTAAAATTTATTAGTATAATCACACTACAGCTTTATACTCATGTACTGAGAAATATTATGACTTGAAATACCTTACATTGTATTTCAGTTCTAATTGTGAAATGCTACAAGCCAAAAAAGGAGAAAATGTCATTTGTATTGTTGTGAAGTGGAAGACGAGTGTTTGGTTCCCAAATGGGACATTATATTCATGGCATTATGATGGGATGATTTTCTAAATATTTGCTAATGTTTTGTTAATCATGCCTATATTCAAATTCTATATGCAAATCTATACTTTTAAAGTGTGAATGTTTCACTTAATATTCAAAGCACCCAAACTGGTGCACACATTTAAATGACCCTCACAAGCAGATCAATTAATCCTGAATCCAAATTTTGGCGTATTGGTTGTGTGAGCTTTCCATGTCCCCATAGCTGTAGCACTACTCAAAACATACAGCATTTTTGGTAGTCATGGTCTATAGTGTTGCTTGTTGTTTTATTCTTTTTCAGGTATTGTGTTTCTTTTTTTCTAATGATGAATCTGAAACTTTTTGTTCTTAAGCACTGCTCTTTCTATAATTGAGGATTATCACTTGATCTACTTCTTTCATGTACAATTTTCTGCCTGGCACTTTTAATTAGCCGTGTGGTGCTCTAAGCATCCCTTGAAACCACATGAGTCTCTTATTAAGAAAAATAGTTCGTAGCACGGGATCTCCTTCACTTTCTCGAGGAGCTCTTATTCTTGGTCTGTTTATCTCTGTCTGCACTCATTGAACTTAAGGCTCTACTTGGATCCAAATGAACTCCCCATTTTTTGTGGGGTTCGAATGTGGAGTATATTTTCAACTCCACAAAAACTATGGATTTCCAAATCGGCAAAAAAAAAAAAAGGTGGAATTTGCAAATGAACTTCACAAGAGTTTGTGAGGTCCTCCTAATTTTACTTTTTAAATTCCATTGTATCTTAATTAAACCCAAAGGGGGTGAATCCTATGGGTGATTAAGTAAATAGCAAACTTACAAATAAATTTCATATTTTATTTTTGTTGTTCCAAACATAGGAATTCAATTGATTTCACATTTTAGTTTTTGGTTCCAAGCATATGGGTTCATTTGCGAATAAACTCCACGGTTGAGTTCATTGAACTTATTTTTTATTTGTTGCTGAGCAAAGTTTCATCTTGTACTGGTCATACACTGAAAATCTTGTACTTTGTTGCTGCATCTCTAGTTAAGTATCAATTGGTAATACCCATTCTTCCATATTGAGTGTTTGTGGATCTCAAATCTCTAACTTTATTTATTTATTTTTTGCTTTTGCAGTGAGAACACGAAAAATGTTCTAATAGCAGCTTCATTTATACACTTGAGGTGTAAAGAACATGTAAAATTTACGGCTGAACTTCCTACCTTGAACCCCCGAATTTTACTCTCTGGTCCTGCAGGTATGTTGGGCAAGATTATAGTGTGTTGACCATATATCTATAACTGAGCTGCTAATCTTTGTGTTTTCTGCTAATGTTGTTGTAGGATCTGAGATATATCAGGAGATGTTGGCGAAGGCACTGGCTAATCACTTTGGGGCTAAATTGCTAATATTTGATAGCCATTCCTTTGTGGGCGTAAGATACACTTTCACTTGAATCAATTTGCTGTCCTCCAGTGGTCTAAATTGGGGGTGACCATGGGCGGTCAGCCTGCCTGGCCTCGGCAGCCCAGCCCATTTTAAGGGCTAGGGCTTAAGTTTTAGGCCCATAGGGCTGGGTCTGGGCCTGGGCTGGGTCCTAGGGCCTAAGGCAAAGCCAGGCCGAAGCTAATATTATTTAATTTATTCTATCATTTTTGTTATATATGTTTACCAAAATTTTGTTTTCCTTTTACAAGATATTATATAATTAACATATTTGGGAAATCCCTTGCACAAACTAAATGGCGGTCTTGTGGCAATGTTTATATTCATTCAAAATGTAAGGGGTTCCAATCTATTAAGTTGTTTGTAAAATATTCTAGAGTGGGGTTTGAACTTTTTGGCTAGTATATGGGGGCGGGCTTGGGCTCTAAAGAAAGGCCCGATGCCCGGTTTGGGCTTGCTTAGGCCTAGTTTAGGGTTGATGAGCCCAGTCCAGCCTGCCCAATGTCCCCCTAGTCTAAATTGGTCAATTTGTAAATTATTATTATAGTTGACCCTGGGACTTATATTTTTCTTAAATATCCCTTTTATTTACATCGTGTTCACTTTGGTATGTCTTGCCAGGTTGTTAGGATTTGCTGCTTCCTAAGTATTATTGGTAGCTTTTGTGTGCTGTTGAGCATTGTTTTTATTGCAGGGTTTATCTTTAAAGGAATCAGAGCTGTTGAAAGATGGAATTGTTGCTGATAAATCCACCAACTCTGCAAAGCAGAGTTCAGGAACTGATAATGTGGCTAAGAGCATGAGTGCATCAGCTAGTGAAACAAAAGCACCTAGCTCTTCAAATGCCCCTTCCTCTTTCCCTCTGGATTCCCTACCAAGGGCAGAATCTGACACCTTGCCTTCATCATCAGCAACATCTAAGAATCAAATGTTTAAGAGAGGTTTGCCACTCCGACTATGCTCATTTTCATTTATTTGCTGGGCTGGGTTGGGTTGGGAATTTTCTATTCCTGGTCTTTTTTGGCTGCCATTCAGATTTCAACTGACTCTGGAGAATGTGTACGAAACACTCAGGTGACGGGGTAAGATATATTAATGCAGCTTCTGGCTTATATTCCACAGCATCTCCTTCAAGGTACAAACTATTTGCATTTTAATCTTTTCTTGGCTTCTCACTTTGGTTTCGTATCCTGCTTGATTGAATTATGAAGGTGCAAGACTAAATTTTAACATTTTGTATGGGCTTAACTAGATGGATTCAACAATTTAAAGCATTTCTGCATGACATTGTCACATATTGTTAAAAGTGACAGTAAGAAGAGTTAAGGAAAAGAGAAATGAAGGTCTACATTTACCCTTATCTGAATTTTGGCTTGTTATGTAAAGTGAGACCTGCTCTTATATCACTACTAAGAGTTTGTTATGTAAAGTGAGGGCAGGGTCTTCTTGTGTCTGAGTTAGACTTGATTCTTAGATGTGACACGATACAACTCTTTGTACCTTTTAACAATTTGATATCAATAACTGCTCCATCTCTGTTCATGTCGTGCTCCTTCCTTGTCTGTGTATGTGCTTAATAGGTTATATGTTTGTGCAAGTACTCATGGACTATTAGTAATCAGTTTATGCATGATAAGCTTTGCTTTGGAGAATCGTTGCTTCTAGTTTGAACTATTACTTTTTGGTACATATTACTTATTGTTATACTATTTTTCTTCATGGCTTACAAACTTCACTATGTTGTGCTGAATATTTGTTGTTTTCTGACCACAGCTTTGTATGAATGTGGAATGTTTATTATCTTTGCTGTTATAATTATCTACCACTCAGCTGTTTCTTTATGACAGGGGTCCAACATTTGGAGCTCGTGGAAAAGTTGTTTTGTGCTTTGAAGATAACCCTTCATCAAAAATTGGTGTAAGATTTGATAAACCTATAGCGGAAGGGGTTGATCTTGGGGGTGCTTGTGAACCAGGACATGGATTTTTCTGCCATGGTATTGTCTGAGTCTGTAGTTCGTAGTTGAAATATGAAGGCCTCAACCTTTTGCTTTCAATGCTGTTTACTTAATGGTTATCTCACTCTCTCTCTCCCTCTCTCCCCACAGTTCATGATCTGAGAGTCGACCCAATGGGTGCGGAAAATCTGGATAAGTTACTTATTAACACATTGTTCGAGGTAGGAAGCAATTCCTCCTTTTTTTTTTTTTTACTTTTTTGGTCCAGCTTTGATCTATGCTACTTATCAAATTCATGCGCCATTTTCAGGTTGTGTTTTCTGAGAGTAGAAATGCGCCTTTCATTTTGTTTATGAAAGATGCTGAGAAGTCTATTGTTGGAAACTCTGAGGCTTTTTCAACTTTTAGAAACAAGCTCGAAAAGCTTCCTGATAATGTTGTCATCATTGGATCCCACACACACACGGACAGCCGTAAGGAAAAGGTATTATAACTTGATTCTATCATCTAAGCCAAATGACATATACAAGCCTTTACTTGCTGATGTGCTTATTGTAGAATTGCAAATATATTAAGTGAGGCATTTAACTCCATGTTAAGCATAGGCTCTGACTACACCTTCTTATCTTGGGAATTTTAAGGATTATAATGAAGAGTGTAACCAAGATTCAGTATGAGACAACTTTATTCTATTTCTGATACAGTGTATATTATAGTAAGCATGTGGCTGTGGTTGTGAACTATTTTACTTATGATAATTTAGAGAATTGGCTACATATATATAATGTGATTGGAAAAGGAAGGAAACCTGTAATCAAGATAACGATGGGTTTTTATGGTCGTACTTTACATACCACATTCGTGGCATTATCTAAAATGGAGTCAACAATTACTAGTACATGTTGCAAATAAGTTGTATTTAACCTTCTATTTGTCAAGTGGTCTAATTGCACCATCCTTAATAAGAAAGGGTGTTGTTGTATGTGTGCTTGGGACTAATTCTAGAAAATCTCTCCAACATGGGACAAATCACTTTGACAAGAATGTTATCAAATATACTTGAGGTAACACCCAGGGAAATGCGTACTTCATGTCACTTTTTAATGATTAATATGGCGTGCTATTCATTTTTCTTCTTTTGTTATAATATCCTCCTCACATAGCTTTTGTTTTTGTTTTGTTTGCTTGTTTGTTCCCCTCTCTTTTTTACCGCCTTATGCTTAATTTGCAGTCACATCCTGGTGGCCTGCTCTTCACAAAATTTGGTAGCAACCATACTGCCCTTCTAGACTTGGCTTTCCCGGTAAATTTTACGTTTAATCCTTTTATTTCTTTGCCTTTGTTTGGGTATGCAAGCATCGGTAATTATTCTTTTGGAATGGGGCGCTTCTTGTGGCGAATGCTATTTTCCTCGTTTTTTGAAGTGTGGGGTAAATCTCCTTGCACAAGGATCAGTTACTACTGTGAATACGTAGAGCATTTGTTTGGAAAAAGAAAGCTCCAAAATTTTTGTAGATTGATCCTCTTGCTCTTTTGAGTTATTTATAAAGCTTTTATGCCTTGCCCTGTATATTCTGCATGTTCTCCAAATTTCCTTTGCATATTTTCTAAAATTGGATGCTTGACTGGTTGATCACTTTACTGTTCTCCTTTTTGGTCCTGGGAAACCATTTAAACATTATTACATCCAAAGTAGTCTAGTTTTGAAATAGTTCAAACTATCAATTCAGTAAAAATGGCTCTTGTTTGACAACATGAATAGACCCGTACTTATTTTTAAGGAAAGAGTAATGCAAAAATTTAAAAGACGAGTGAAAAATTGAAGGATCACAGGGCCTTGGTTTATCCTCTGTAGTCGCACTCCTTTCCTCCATATCCTACTAATTCTTTTGGTTTCCACTCTCACTGATGGTTGTCACTTAATTGTAGCTATGTCACCGTCTCTTCCATTTTGTTTTCTCTCCTTTTGCTGATATCATCACCTAGTTTGTAAAACTCATTTAAGAGGGGTTGTGGTGGAACTCAAACTATGCATAGAGGAAAGAGAAGAAGAAGAGTGGGTTTTATTTATGGATTTGGATAACATACGTGGTGCAAATTACCCAGATAATCAGTATAATATCAGTATTCAAGGTTTCACAAAGTACAATGATCAATTTATGTAAACTGACAGAAGTGGTGCTAACCAAATTTAAAGTGTGCCCATGCCTATGTCCATGTGTGCTAAAATTTTAAGGATTAGTTGAGTTTGACTCCTGGAGACATACCCATATTAGACACCAGTACCCGAGTCCGGGTAACAGAGTGCTGCATCCAATTATTCCAAGTTTGTGGCCTCAAGCCTCGAAAGCTCTCAGTGAGGAGCAACTTGTGGATACTTTTATGTGGGATACAATTTAACAAAATGAGTATATATTTGTCTAACTGGATGTTCCCCAACAGTATGTGCTTTCATGTGCTGTTATTGTTGTTTTTTCTATCTTGTGTTTTGAATGACATCTCTGATGCTCTGTGTTTGACTGTTTTACTAGTGTCTTTACTTCTAATATTGTTGTCTATACAGTTCTGTGATGTGTTTTGCTAGTGCAATATATCATTGTCTCCATGATTTGTACAGGATAGTTTGAGATTGCATGATAGAGTGAAGGAGGTCCCCAGGGCGACAAAGCTTCTTACAAAACTTTTTCCCAACAAAGTTACCATCCACATGCCACAGGTATGTGCAGATATTTCACTAGTGTTTGTCACCTTTGCTTCTAGATACAGTGCTAACTCGTCCTTTCATTTAGGATGAGGCACTGCTGATCTCATGGAAGCAGCAATTGGATCGAGATGCTGAAACCCTTAAAATGAAGGGAAATTTGAACCACCTGCGCAGTGTGAGTATTATAGCTGTAGAATTTAATGTATGACAACAGATGTAGATGGATCATTGGGTTTTTAATAATCGATAGTGCGGTGAACAAACAAGAGGACATTCTATGGTGTTCGTAGGAGATATAGTCATCTTGTTAGCACTAAGCAACTGATCTGTCAATTTTTTTGTTGCCATTAAATCCTGTTCTGGGATTTACTATATTTTTAATTTTTGTTGAACTTTTATTAGTATCCTTCTGATGGCCCCTGTCAGTTACTTTGTTCACTTGGTGTTAGATTCAAGTTTATAGAGTGTGGTTGTAGATCACGACTATAATAGATGTATACTACATTTTTGTCAAAACTACTCCAACATGTTAGAGACTTATAAAGAAGATTAAAATAAAAAATTTTAAATCTTGAGAGATTAAAGCATTAGGCACCAGCTGTTAATTACATCAGTTATTATTACTGCTGGGATGTTTTAACTAAGCTATTTATGTCTTTTGAACTAGATTTTTAGAATTCTATAGTTGTGGGTGTGCTTTGTAATGCTTTTGATATGCAACTGGTTTATTATCTTTGACTTAATCTGTGTGGTGTTTTGTCATTATTGACAATGCGAACTTAATGTTTTTCCCCCTAAGCCTAATTCATATTTTGTGATTGCTCGTTTAGGGAAGTTGGTTTGGATTTTCTAACAAGTAAGATGTTGTTAAACATGGGTTTACCCTGGTCATACATCAAAATGAGTATTTGTTGAATGTGCTCTTTTTGAACTTTTTATATTCAGTAATATTTGTTGGAATGGTATTTCTTAAGTTGAAACAAAATGTGCCTTTTGAGCTTTTCCAAGCCCGACTTGATTTCCATTATTTATTTTGCCTAGAAATAATCATTTCATAACAAAACAATTTCTTGTAATTCTTTCAAAGTAATGTATTTTATTTTGAGACTATATTCTACCTTGGTCTTCATTGAGGTTCATATTACTATGCAGTATATTTGGCTATTTTTTAAGCAGATCTATAAGATATGCCATATTTGGAACAGTCACTCTTTGCTGTTTTCATTTATTTAGGTTCTGAGTCGAACTGCGTTGGAATGTGACAGACTTGACACATTATGCATGAAGGACCAAACATTCACAAATGAAAGTATGCTTTCTTCTGATGCATTAGCGTCAAGAATCCTGTCCTCCTATAAGTGCTTTTTTGGAAAAGTTGTTTGGAAACTTATATAATGCAATATATTTCAGGTGCTGAGAAGGTGATTGGATGGGCCCTCAGCCACCATCTGATGCAGAATTCAGATGCTGATGCTGATGCAAGGGTCATTTTATCCTGCGAAAGGTAGTGTATGAATAAGTTTTTTGATGTATAATCTTTTCTGTGTTGTTGGTAGATGTATTACAAAAAAATTTTCACCATAATGCTCTGGTTTACTTTGCAGTATCCAGTATGGGATTGGGACCCTACAGGATATCCAGAATGAATCTAAGAGTCTGAAGAAGTCACTTAAGGTTATTTTTAAATGATGATTGCACCCTGATTGTGTTTGTCTTTTATTTTCTTTTCCTTTTTTCAAATTTGTGGATTTCTTTTTTATTCATATTGGGACTCCATACCTTGTTAATGTTGAAGTATCTGCTTTTACACATCACAGGATGTTGTGACAGAAAATGAATTCGAGAAAAGGCTCTTGGCTGATGTTATACCTCCTAGTGATATTGGGGTTACATTTGATGATATTGGAGCTTTAGAAAACGTCAAGGATACTTTGAAGGAGTTGGTTATGCTTCCTTTACAAAGGCCTGAACTTTTTTGCAAGGGACAATTGACAAAGGTTACTTTGTTCTCCAATCTTTGCTTTGATTTAATAATGACAGCTTCTTATATTTTATGTTTCATTCTTGATTTTTTGGTCGATTCGTCTTTTCTTCTCAATAGCAGTTTCATTTTGTGTATTCACATGCAGCATGGACATACACGTTATATCTATCGATAGAATATTTGTACGTATATACATATTGGAGAGGTGGATAAAAGATTTTGACAATTGACCTTCCACCATGTCACGGTTCAATATCACTGGGATTAATGAACGAAGCAGTTTGTTTCCTTGGAACAGAAAAAAAATCATAATTGATTGATTCTTTGATTATTAACAAAAATGAACCACTTTCCTCTGTTCTAATGAAGTTTATTCTTCCCAACCAAGGAATTAACAAAAGGGGATCAGTTCCCTAGGCCTCTGTCACTCTAAGGAGGGCAATATATTCAGTGGTTCCCTAATTAGTAGCGAGGTTGTTTTCGTCAATGAAATTGAGGTCACACGGGAGCTACCTTGGCATTGTACCAAGATCCACTCTCAGAAAGGGAAAAAGATCTAAGGCGAATTTTCTTCATCTTTGAATGTCAATATGATAATTGTCCTTGCAAACTTTTCACAAAGCAATTCATGAATTTCTTTAATATGCAGCCTTGCAAGGGGATACTTTTATTTGGGCCTCCTGGAACAGGAAAGACGATGCTTGCAAAAGCTGTGGCAACTGAAGCTGGGGCAAACTTCATTAACATTTCAATGTCGAGTATAACATCTAAGGTGTGTGGTCATTGAATACTTTATGTTTTGACTTAATTATTATGCTTTATGTGTGAACTTTTTGTATGTCTCTCATGTAGTGGTTTGGTGAGGGTGAGAAGTATGTCAAGGCTGTTTTCTCACTAGCCAGTAAAATTGCTCCCAGTGTTGTCTTTGTTGATGAAGTGAGTATGTTTTATATTTCCTCCCTGCCTGTTTAAATGCAATAAATTGCAGTGTCCCATTATGATTTTCAATTGCTTGTTCTTTTAAAAGGTTGATAGCATGTTGGGTCGGAGAGAAAATCCAGGAGAACATGAGGCCATGCGCAAGATGAAAAATGAGTTTATGGTGAACTGGGATGGTTTGCGGACGAAGGACACTGAACGCGTTTTGGTGTTGGCCGCCACTAATAGGCCTTTTGATCTTGATGAGGCTGTTATTAGAAGGCTGCCGCGAAGGTAGAACTGTGAAAAATTTTAACTGCTTTACTGTGTTTCATGCTCTCACAAAATTGTCCATTTTCACTCTAGGAGTACCAGCACTCTTATAATAGATTTTCCTATTTCACAGATTAATGGTAAATTTACCAGATGCTCCAAATAGAGCAAAGATCCTGAAGGTAATATTAGCGAAAGAAGACTTATCACGTGATATTGACATGGATGCAATTGCAAGTATGACTGATGGATATTCGGGTAGTGACCTCAAGGTTGTCTTTCCTCCTCTAATGCCTTGCATGTTCTTATACTTGTCATAAGCATTTGGACTGACCATCTTGTCATGCCACTTTTGATTTTTTCCCCCCTTCTCTTTCTTCTTTTTGGGACAGAATCTCTGTGTTACAGCTGCTCATCGTCCAATTAGAGAAATATTGGAAAAGGAAAATAAGGTTCAGTTCTTATCTGATCTTATAAATATCTTACAAACTTTTAGGGATTGTACTGTCAATTTTTAAACAATAACATAAAAGGTAGAGAGAATCAAGTCACCGTTCTGGTAAAAAAAATGACCACATTAGTTTACTTGCATTGGCTTAGTTATTTTGGCAATGCACTTTGTACATTTCTTGTCTTGTGGAGAGTCTCCGGAGGAATCAGGATGCTAATCATTTTATGTGATGTAACAGTGGTCATCCCACAAAAAAATTGTTTCTGATTTCTTGACTGGATTTTAAACACAATACTGGATATGCTGTTATTTTTGGGGTTCCAATGATGCTTATACCACACAATGTGGGTGGCTTTCCACCTCTCTACAAACCCCCATATGCTGGATTTGATTCCAAGACCCCACTTGGTATCACCTTAAGTGTCTTTACCAGTGGGATATGCATTTTAGTCTCAAATGTCTACTGTTGTGGTGTTAATGAAAAATAATTTTCAAATCCAAAAAGCTTCCGTAGATTTCTTGGTGGGCCTCTTGCTAGATACTCTTGCACTTTGTTGATATTAAACCCTGTACATGTCTTCAAGTGCACTTTGTCACATTTGGGAATCGCTTGGTTACAGGAACGTGCTGCAGCATTAGCAGAAGGTAGACCTCCACCAGCCCTCGGCGGGAGTGAAGATATTCGGCCTCTAAACTTGGATGACTTTAGATATGCTCATGAACGGGTGGGTAATCAGGAAATTGATGTGGAATTATTCTGTTGTTGCTCAACTGTTATTATGCCCTTCCCATCCATCTAGACTTAAATTTTTGTGTGGAAACAGGTTTGTGCGAGTGTTTCTTCAGAGTCGGTTAACATGAATGAGCTACTACAGTGGAATGAACTCTATGGTGAAGGCGGTTCAAGAAGGAAGAAAGCTCTAAGTTACTTCATGTGAGAGAGATATTGTTGTCTGTACAAGAGGTTCTCTTTTTCCTTGATTCTCAAGCTTCCTAAAGCTCAACTTGAAGCATCGACAACGCTTTTGCTTTGGGCTACTGGGACACCATTTTGTTTGTAATATGAATGTAGTCTCTGTAATTTATTTCTCATCTCAAATACCTGGTTATAGGATGGTTGGTATGGAGTGTGGCCTTCTACCTAAGGCTTTGGCTGCACTGCTTTTGTTTTGTTCCCCCATCCTCGTGCCACTAATGTGAAGAGCATGTTCTTATAAATTAACAGCAGAGCAGATAAAAGGAAAAAAAAAAAAAAAATAGTAGAGGAACAAAGCTTTAGACCCTGTGCATATGTTACATAGTCAATTCTTTATGTTCCTCAGGACTGAACAATAAGCAATTAATTTTATGGATTTTGCTTTTTAGTTACTTCATTCTCTCGCAATTCTCCTTGTGACGGTTGACATGCATGTTGTTCTTATAAATTACAGCACAAGAGAGAGTGATGGATTTGGAACAATTCATTCATATTCTGCTGAACACATATAAATATATACAGAGTTTTAAAATTAAAAAAAAAATTAGGTAACCAAATTATATGCAGAAAAAAGGAACAGCGACTCGGCCATAGATATAATAGGCAATAGAGCGCAAAGACCAGTGGTAAGAGTATTAAATTCTTTTAATCAAAATTTTGATTTTGAGTAATAGGATTGAAAAAAAAATATCGAGAGAATTTGTTTTTTAATGGATCTGACAGTATACTCGAATGGAATGGTCAAAATCTAATAAAATTGAATATTAAATATTGATCAGTCATGTGAAAATTATATATGCAATAGAATAAATTTTGGCGTTCCAGCATGGAGCCTTTGAAGGGGTACTAGGCTATGTCGACAAATCTCCTTTTGACCAGTGTGTTTACCCCTTTGAAGGCAAATGCTAAGAAGCTTTGTTTTATGGGAACTCAAGGCCCTTTACTCGTTCCTATGATTATTATTTGTAAGTTTGTAAGATAAGAAATCTTGAACCAATTTTTCTTTTTCTTTTTTTTCTTTTGAATTTCAGATTATAGGTATGAGAACGAAGGTATGTAACCATTAGGTTGTCCCTTAAGCTTCATTAACATGGATCATTTCAAATCTAGTTTTTTTGTTATAGGTTTGCTTTTAAAGGAGTAAAATTGGTTTGGATGAGCCCCATTAGAAATGATTCATGCTTACCATTGAGCTCGCTCGCGCGCGCGCGCACACACATATATATCCAATATTTCAGGTGAGACATTTTCAACATGTACCCTCGTTGTATTGGAATGACACCCGGCATAATAAAAGTAAAATTGATTAATACGCGACAAGAGCTAAGCTATTTTATATTATAAGTTCGATTCCATTAGAAACTTAATAACAACAAATCTTAATAAATTTGTTAATCCTAAATTTGATTCACATCTTATGGTAATCAAAAACGGACAAAGTAGGTTTTTCTTAAAATAAATTCAAAAAAATATTATATATATAGTTTTAAAATAATTTTAAATATCTTTGTAACATTAAAAATTATTAATTTTAAATATATACTGCATTTTGCCTTTATATTAATTCTTGAATCTAATCAATAACTTTTGAATCCACCGGTATGACATTAAAATTTAATTAAAATCTCAAATTCAGATTTTAAAATTAAAAAAATAAATATCAAGAAAGTCGACTGCTAGACTTCATATTTGTACGAATCACATAAATCAATTTTTTGGATAACAGTGGTCCGGTGAAAAAAAAAATCGTGAATTGGGGCGACGGCTGCAACCCAAAAATGGTGCGAAACCTCGTCAATCCGGGCGGGCCGGGCCACTGGGCTTAACGTCGACAGGCTGGGCATCTCGGCCTTGTGCACTCTTCGTGTATTACACTTTTAACTGAAAACGAAAAAAATTACACGAAGAAGCCGCTCTAAGCAACGAGAGAGAGAGAGAGAGAGAGAGAGAGAGAGAGAGATCCTCAATGGCAGATCTAATGGCGCCACCCAGATCACCAACAGATCTCTTCGGAGATCCGATCGACTCCCACCCACTCTGGTTCAAACCATCATCATTCCTCCGAAATGATTTCGACTCCGAGTCCTACATCGCCGATCTCCGCACTTTCGTTCCTCTGAACAATCTCCGTTCAGAGCTCCAATCACATCTCTCATCTCTCAAGCACGAGCTCATTGAACTTATCAACCGCGACTATGCCGACTTCGTCAATCTCAGTACCAAATTGGTTGATGTTGATGGCGCGATTATTCGAATGAGAGCTCCATTGACGGAGTTGAGAGAGAAGATTGAGAATTTTAGAGCAAGTGTGGAGAATTCGCTTGTCGCTTTGCAGAATGGTTTGAAGCAGAGAGCTGAGGCTTCGGCTACTAGAGAGGTGTTGGAGTTGTTGCTTGATACTTCTCATGTCGTCTCCAAGGTCTTGTTTCGAAACCCTAGGTTAATTTCTATTTGATTTCTGCTTTTCAGTAATGTCTATTACCCAAATGTTGGTGCTTTTCCTTGTGAGATCTCGATTGAAACCCTAGTTTTGTTCGCTTTTAGTTATTTTCCGCCTCTGTTTGATTCGTCCGTTCTTTATTGACGAGAAATGACGAAGTTAAATGAAATTGTGTGACAACAATTAAGAATATTATTGTATGTCTCTAATGTCTGAATCAAAACTCTAGTTTTAACTTGTCCCTGTTTAATTTGTTCTTTCCAATTGCGAGAAACAAAGAGATAGAAGTGAGCATCCTTATATTGATGCAGTTTGGTCACCTGATATGCTACTTGATACATAAGATCTGGATTTTAAACCCTAATTTTGACTGCTTGTAGTTTGGTTGCTGAGAAGTGAAGAACTTAGAGTCAATAATGTGGTTTTTTAATGTGACGATTAGAGGTAGTTTATAAAAATTTGTGGCTTGTTACTTGTTAGGTTCATTACATTAGATTGATTTCTCGGTGTTCGAATTGTTGGAATTCATTAACTTTTCCTGTTGCATCATGTAGGTATTATCACAACCAGCTTTTGTTTTGTGAGGACCATAACTTTTGATATATATGATGCCAATGACTGGATTTTTTTTGGATATGTTAATATTTTGCTACTGAAAATTACATGTCATTACTAAGTAGTCTAGATTAATGATACGTCTCCGAATATAATGTATGGTTATTCAAATGAAGTTGAAGCTGTTCTGAAAATTGATGCAGGTTGAGAAACTTATTAAGGAGCTACCCACTGTTCCTGCAGATTGGTCTAATGCAGATTCAAATAATGTGGAGAAGGGTAATATGACCAATGGAACCTTGCAACAGACTGAGACTGGAACTAGTATAAGGGAAACCCAAAGCATGCTTTTGGAGAGAATTGCCAGTGAAATGAATCGGCTTAAATTCTACTTTGCTCACGCACAGGTTCTGTTTTTTCCCCTTATTTTAAACCTCTTGTTTCCCACTTTTTGTTGGTTTGACATAAATTAGCTACACCGTGGTAGGTTGAACATGGTATTAGAAGCAGTATCCACTTATTTACCACCTTTCTTGATTTTGGAACTTGTGCCACTTACATGATGTCTTGTTGTTTCTAGGCTGTTTTTTTTAATAGAAAAGAAAATATATTAGATGAAAAAAGATTGTACAAAACTCCAAGGAAAAATATGTTAGATGAAAAAAGAATGTATAGAACTCCAAGGACAAGAAATGCTTAGAGGGGAAAACAAAACATAACATAATCAAAAGGAGAATAGATCTCCAACCCCTCCAAAACTCTTCTAGTCTAAATTGTACAGAACTCCAAGGACAAGAAATTCTTAGAGGGGAAAAACAAAACATAACATAATCAAAAGGAGAATAGATCTCCAACCCCTCCAAAACTCTTCTAGTCTAAATTGTACAGAACTCCAAGGACAAGAAATTCTTAGAGGGGAAAAACAAAACATATCATAATCAAAAGGAGAATAGATCTCCAACCCCACCAAAACTCTTCTAGTCTAAGACCTTTTTTAATCCTTGAGACTGCAGTTCGCAAAGAAAAATAAAGCAGGAAGAAAACCCATAGAAGAGAAAATTAAAGGTTCCTGAAAATAAAACATTCCGCCTTCTTTCAATACCCATGGCTACCCTTCTCCAATACATTGCCTTCATTATTTGCCTGTGCTACCCTGTTGGGGGTTCTAAAATCTTCTCACCCAATTACCTTTTTCCTCTTTTTTTTTCTCTTATAGGCTGATTATCAAATAAATCAACTAATCTAGGTAAAGTAGGAATGCCCGAAGAGGGAGTTTTCTTTTGTTTTCTTGACTCTTTTTTTGTGGTGTTTATTCATGCATTCTACATGGTAAATTGTTGGTACTGTCCAATTAACATCCTCTGGTGTTGAGATGGTTAAAAAAGGTTGAAATAGCGCTGTCTAATTGATATCCTCTTATCTTCTCTGAAAATTTAGATACTTTTGTTTTCTCTGGAAAGCATATGCTACTTATCCAATGCTGTTATAACTTTTCTTTGATTATATTTTCATCAATTTTATGATGTTATTTACCATGAAGCATACCCAACATATTATTCGATAACAAATAGCTCCACAAAACTGTTCTACTGATTTATATACATGCCGCTACCAATATTGGTCCTCCATGTTGAAGTGACAAGGAGTAAATTTTGCCATTGCGATTTTCACCACTCAACCTGTCTGTAGCTTTGTAAACAATATGGAAATCACAATCACATTATTTCCTATTCTTTCAAATATTCACCACCATTTGACGAGAAGGGCAGGCCTGGCGCAATGGTGGAGTCTCTCCGTTGTGTCCTGCAGTCCCAGGGTTCGAATCAGCCTCCTTGCAAAAAAAAAGCAAGGGGAAGGCTGCCTAGGTATTCCCTTCCCCAGACCCCACAATGTGGGAGCTTCGGCACTGGGTACGCTCTTTACTTTTTATTCACCACCATCTGACCTACTTTGAGCCGAATGAAGTTACTTCACATTTCATTGTTGGGAAGAAAATAAAGAACTTATTTTAGTGAGGCTAGGAAATGAGAGGGCAAGTTGTACTGCTAGCTACTGCAGAGTGATTGAAATTCCATTTCATTTTGGCTCAATTTTTTACCATTTTAGTTTTTCTTTTGCTTGTGATTATTTTCTTTTTCCAGTTTGACTTTGAATATTATAGAAGGCTAATGCTTCATAAAATTTCTTTCCAATGTTTGAAATTGAGGATTAAATGATTTCTAAATGGTTTTCTTATCAGTGCTTGTTGCTTATTGCTTATTGCTTATTGCTCATCTCTACTTTCTATTATGGCAGTACAGAACCTGCCCTTTGTTGAGAACATGGAGAAGAGGATTCAGAGTGCTACCTTGTTATTGGATGCGAGTTTGCGACATTGTTTTGTGGATGGCCTGGAACACAGGGATGCAAATGCTATTTATAATTGCTTACGTGCATATGCTGCAATTGATAACACCAAGAGTGCAGAAGAAATTTTTGGCACAACTGTGGTGGCTCCATTGGTACAGAATGTTATTCCAAATGGTCCGTCAGTAGGGGTTGTTGCAGCATCTGGAGATGATCTTGGAAAGGATTATCAGCAAATCATGCAAATTATCGAAAAAGATTGCAGATTCTTGCTGGAAATTGCTTCAGCAGGTATAACAAGTCAAATTTCAACGGATTTACTAATGGGGTGTTATACTAGCTTCTCATATCTCGGTTCCAACTAATTACTGGCCATTGAACATCTTAATATAAAATCTAAAATGTATGCATCCAGATTAGTCAGTGGTTGGAGGTTTGGAAGATCGGATTAGCTAATAAACAATGTTTATCTTCTCTTGCTTATTTGAATATCATTTCTTGGTTTTACTCATAATCTGCACAATTTTTCGTTGGTTGTGGGAAACTTTTGTGGATCAACAGTTCTGCACCATAATTTTTTGCCACCTGCAGGATTACTACTTTTGCCCATTGGAATAGTTTGTTGTGCATAGGGAACCACATTAACATTTATATACTAGTTTGATTCTGTAACAATATCTTCAATTGCCATGTTTCTCTTTGTTCATGGTGAACTTCTTATTTATATGGAGTAACTCGTTTCTTATACATTTCCAAGGTATTAACTCATTCTGCTTCTTGCTGTTGTTTTCAGAAAATTCAGGATTACATGTATTTGATTTCATGGCTAATTCAATCTTAAAAGAGGTTCTCTCAGCAATCCAAAAAGGTAAACCTGGTGTCTTCTCGCCAGGCAGGCCTGCAGAGTTCCTGAAAAATTACAAAGCTAGTCTAGTTTTCTTGGCTTATTTAGAAGGTAAGAGCATTAGTTGCTGAATTATCTAATACGTATGCTGCTTATGATCTTTGTGATTACTTGATTTATCATGTCTGGAGGATGTGAACATGAGTGCCTCTTTTTGGCTCTAATACTCAAGTATCATGCAAGGTTACTGCCCAACCAGAACTGCGGTTGCTAAATTTCGAGCGGAGCCTGTCTACATGGAGTTTATGAAGCAGTGGAATGTTGGAGTTTATTTCTCGTTGAGGTAGTATATTGCATTCCTACATGACTTATATCTTTTAAAAGCGCTTAGCCTTTTCTTCTCCTAATTATGAGCTAGTTATGACTTCAATTACCTCAGATTTCAGGAAATTGCTGCAGCTCTTGATTCTGCACTCACTGGTGGTCTTGTTCCAATTCAAAATTCAGATTCTGATCTTGAGAACTCAAAGGATCTAACATTAAAACAAAGTGTTGCTCTCTTGGACAGCTTGAGATCCTGCTGGAGGGAAGATGTTTTTGTTCTTTCTTGCTCTGACAAGTTCTTTCGCTTGTCATTACAGCTTCTTTCAAGGTCATTTTGCAATATAATCAGTGTTTTTGCTCCTTAATTTTTCCCAATATTTTATTGTCAGAATAATGTGTTGAATGCACATTACTGCCTTGCTACAGATACTCAAACTGGTTGTCCTCTGGATTGGCTGCTCGCAAATCGGGTACTACAAGCCCTCAAGCTGGATCTGAATGGGCAATTTCTGCTGTCCCAGATGATTTTGTATATGTATGCCTTGTTTCTTAGGCTATTCACTTTTCTCATGCTTCAATATCTTTACTATTATGTTAAATTGGTTCGATTATATGGAGTTCTCATTATGTGATATTTTCTCAACTTGCAGTGGATGGGGAAGAGAATTGAAATTATCTTGATTTTTAATTTCATAAGTACAGATATGAAAGATTTCTCTTTGTAAAAATGAATGACTTGTTAGTATTTGTTAGTATATTTAATGTTTTGCAATGAAGTTACAAGTAAATTTGCTTTTAATGCCTATACATGATTTGGTGCTTAAGAACAACAATACCATGGTCTTGGAAGTTAGGATCATAACATAGCATATGTCTTCAAGGGCAAATCATATATCCGACGCTTTTTAGTTCCCTGCTTTCTAAAGTTGTCAGCATTGTTGCTAGTTAGAGCTATCTTTATCAAAGCTTCCTGCTCTATGACATATTTGTTCATTTTTAGTTCTTACATGCAAGAACTGATAAGGTACAGCTTTCATCTTGTTCATTTGTTGCAGGTAATTTATGATATAAACAAGCTGGCTGAGGAAATTTCTGGTGACTATCTTGGTCATGTACTTGAGATTCTTGCATCATGCCCCTCTGAAGTTCTTGAATCAGTGAAACAGAGCATATTGCAGTGTGGAAAATGGTTGAAGGATTTGTTGCCTTTGGTAATAAATAACATCGTTGGAACTTTAGTTGAGAAGTCTGTTGAGGTAAATTTTTTGTTTGTTCCCATGTAAGTTTGTTACTGTAACTGTAGTAAGTCATTTATTAGTGTATTCTCATATATTTATCCCTTTTCTGCTTATTTTCTTTTTGCCCAAAATGCTCATGCCTTGGTGGGCATACTGCATTGCCAGTTTCCACCACTAGAACCAACAGAAAAAATGTATTGTGCCTTTTGTCATTATTGGCTGTTTTATCTTAGTGTTTTGTAATCTTCTATGATTTAAAAGTGCTCATCCTCACTTCTTTGTATTTTTTTTTGGGTGAAATCAACTTCAGGACTTGAGACAGCTGAAGGGAATAACCGCAACTTACAGGATGACCAATAAACCACTTCCTGTTAGGCATTCACCATATGTCTCTGGTGTCCTCCGTCCCTTGAAGGTATGTGCCAAGTGGTGATCCCAATGTTTTTCTTTCTTGCTATTGCAATGTAGGCATGCCGTAATTGTTTAATTGGAGCAGCTAGGTTTTTCAAGGTTTTATTTATTTATTTATTATAATTATTATTTCTTTTATGTTGTTTTTAATATTGATCAGAATCAGTCTGTAATGCGTCATGTTGAGCCGCCACTTCTATAAACACGAGATGCATCTCGTGTCCTTGTTGGATATGGATCTTTGACATGACATGACCGAACACTTCATAACTTATTATAGTGTAAAGTTTTCATGAATTGTGGCATCACCGTGTTGTGTCCCTCTCCAAGCCAGTGCTTCAGTGGTTTTGTGGCTTATCGGAAAATCATTTTTAGATTGTAACACTATTTGGTTGAACATTTCCCAAATTTATTTATAGATTGCTTGTGTATATGTTATCCCATTGTGGAGAATGATTCTACTCTAAAATGGTACCCTGGATAATTTTGCTTTTCACAAGTGAAACCTCTTTGAATTCGGTTGGTAATTTAATTGTCAACTTGGCATTCTATTTAGGATGTACTGCTTTGGCGGTACCTTGGTGCTCTGTTATATCTATGCATTTTTGTTCTTTTTGCCATACAAAAGGATTAAATCTGTTTTTCTTAATGTGCATCTCAGGTGTGTTTTTTTTATTTTTATTTTTATTTGCTACTAGTATAGCTGGTTAATAGAATTAGTTATTATGATTGTGCTTCCAAGGGCCTTTTCTTTTACTTTGGTTTGCCCCTGCATTTGTTCCCAGAAGTATGGCAGTTACCATGTGTGTGTAGGACACGTTATTGATGAAGTCTGGGTAAAGTAGTTTTATGAAAATACTATAATACAGATAAGCGTTGAGAGTTAGTTGAACTAGTTCTGTTAAATGGATCTCTTCCTCCCATTCACACGCATGTTTTTTGGCTTTGTCCATAATAACTCCATTTTAAGTCTAGAATTAACAATCTCTCCTAGCAGGCTTTTCTGGAAGGAGAGCGGGCTGCAACATACTTGACAGGAGAAACCCGAAGGGAACTACTGCTGCGTGCTGCTACAGAGATAACTGGCTGTTATAATGAATTAGCTTCTGACCTTGTCAATCTGGTGAGTTTTCCAATAGCAATACTAGGTGCACCACAAGCTTTGAATTCTGTCGATGTTTTGAGCAATGTTCTTACTAAAGTTCCTATAACTTTGATTAGGCAAGAAAAACGGAGTCTTCACTGCAGAGAATACGACAAGGTGCACAAAAACGTGCTGGAGCAAGTTCAGATGTCTCCGAGCAAAATGTTTCTGATACTGACAAGATATGTATGCAATTATTCCTTGATATTCAGGTAAAGCATCTACATCTTGATACTGAAATCTGTTAAGAGTATGTAAACGTTGATTATCATTGCTATTGCCATTATTATTATTTTTATTATTTTTTGGATGGGATAAAAATCACCGAAGATTTTGAATGTTCATGTCTCACTAGGAATACGGCCGTAACCTCGCTGTGCTTGGAGTCGAGGCAGCAAAGATTCCAGCTTACTGTTCCTTGTGGCAGTGTGTTGCACCTCCGGACAGGCATGACGTAATTAAATTCTAGTTTGATGATATCATATTGCACAAAATAGGTTTTCAAAAATAGATTTGTTACTGTTTACAATTGAAAAAAGAGCAGTCTTGCAAGTTTGACATCTGATTCGAGTTCAATGTAAGTTTGCTATTTTATTTTATTTTTGGTAAAGTAATTTGCTATTTTATATGATACATTAAATCTACAGCCATCTTGTCCGATTGAATAACTTGCCTATTGGTCCAAAATTTTGCTGCTGCTTGTTTTTGGTTATATACTGGCCCACGTTTGGCTTATGGACTGGTGTGGTTCTTTTTTTTTTTTTTTTATATATATATATATTTTTTTAAATGTAAACTACTTGATAATGAGATTGGTCTGACTAAATTCAGTTCGAATCGAGATGGGTCCTTAAGCAATAAAATTCTCTCGTCATCTAGTTTTGTCATTGAAAAAATTTAAATTTAAGATCTTATGTAAAGGGTAGAGGTGGTTAGTTATCAGAGCAACTAGGCTTCAGTCTGGACAGGTCTAGTCTCAAAGTGGAATGCAGGATCTCTGGAGTTTTATTGGGCGATAGTCACTGCTGATATTCTTCGGTTATCATAAAGAATACAATAAATCGAGTTTTAAACCTAATAATTTGAGATCAGTTGTTATTTGAGAGACAAATTTAAAATGATTTTAAAAAATAATAAGTAAATAATAAATAAAATAAATAAAGAAATACATTAAAAGTAGAAATAAAAAATAACAATAATAATAAAAAAAAAAGAAAAAAAAGAAAAAAAAAGAAAAAAAGGTAATTAAATATATATATATATATATGTCGAAAATATATTAAGTTAATTTGTGCGGATTCTTCTGCGTCATTCATTTTTATCCAAGATCATTCTTTCATCTACACTCTTAATTATCATATTTTTACGAATAATTCGCATCCAAATTTTCAATGATTTATCTTTATATTTTTTTAATTCTCTTATATTTAAGTTTTCGGTTTTCCTAACCGGTACGTCATTAGATCTTCTTTGCGCATGACCAATCTTAGACGACATTTTCACATTTTATTCACAATTGAATTAACTCCTAACTTATTACGAATCTCTTCATTTCTAATTCTATTCTTTCTAATTTTGCTACACATCCACCTAAATATTTTCATTTCTATTACGGTCATTTTTTGTTGTTGTTGCTGTTTAATAGTCCAATACTCGATACCATACAATAATACAGGTATAACCGTAGTACTATATAACTTTTCCTTCAAATGCATTGGTATCATGCGATCGCAAAGAATTTCAGATAACTTTCTCCATTTCATCCAATCCATTTAAATCTTATGGTTCACATCGCCATTTATATTGTCATCATTTTAAATTATGGAACCTAAATATTTAAACCGTTCACTTTCGGATATATCTTGTCCATCAAACCTAATTATTTCTTCATTATTTCGTTGATTGTTACTAATCTACATCTCATATATTTAGTTTTTTATCTACTCAATATAAATCCTTGTGATTTTAGTATTTCTTTCCATAACTCTAATTTAGTATGAATACTCTTCCTAGTTTCATCAACTAGAATTATATCATCTGTAAAAGTATACACCATGATGTTTCATCCCGAAGAATGTGATGGTTTTTTTCCTTCAACTTTATCACTAGGCAATCAAGCTTGGTGGTTGTCCAATAAGCTTCTCTCCACCAAATTTTAGCATGATTCTTAGGCATCATCTTGGCAATGCAAACTCTCTCCTCTTTTGATATCTCATGCCAATTAAAAAGTATTTTGAGTATCTTTAACTTTGATTGGGATACGAGTTTGACAAAGAATAATCTTTTCTATCAACACCCAGTTGGTCTAATAGTTAAATACATATATTTTTTAAGTAAAGTTTTGGATTCGAGTTTTTTGATATAACAAGGAAGATATTTGTCCTTTAAAAGTTTAATACAGTTTGAATTGGATTTAATCATATCCAACATAATTATTGAATATCAGTAATTTATTTATATATTAAAAAAAGAAGGAATAACCTTTTGTTCCACCAGCCTTTAAGAAAGGCTAAAATCAGCCATTGATTTTGCAAAAAAAATTTATATCTTTTTCTAAACGTTCTCCCACTACCTCCCACTGGAGTAGACATTACTAACAATCAAAGCCTTGGTACCAAGCTGATGTAGGGCGACAATGGAGGATTTTAGGGAAAAAAAATTTAGAGTTTATTTGATTGATTGTCTTACTGATTAATTTCAAGAGCAATCTGTTTATTTTGTGGGGAATCAAACTTCAGCTACTAAAATTAAAAGAAATAATGAGGGCAAGAACAAATAATGCCTTTTAAAATTCTTGTTATAATAAGGTTGCAAGTTTTAGAAAACTCCTAAATAGCTCCAACAATAATTAAAATAGAAATTATTAAATAATTAGAAACAAAAAATAAAAATTAGTTCAAATAATAAACTTCTAAAAAGAAAAGAAAAGAAAAGTGCTCGATAATCCTTTGTTGGATAAAAGAAAATATTATTTCAAAGAAGAATATTATTTGGATAAAAATTGGTTTTAGCCCCAAAACGAAGATTTTAAATGAATTTTTTTTTGTTTTTATTTTTATTAATAACCAAAGTCAGAAAAAAAAACTGTGCCAATACTTTTTGCCCAATTGGTTCTATATTTTCTTTTTTTTCTTGGATTTGACCCATTTTGTTTGGTCCAATTTGTATTTTTTTCTTAAATCATTAATATTCGATAATCATGTCGGGTTTAGATTAAATTCAGTGCGAGTCAAGTTGATTTCTTAAGAGATAAAAATTTCTTCTGTCTATTTTTTTTCATACATAAAACTCGAATTCAAAATTTCATACATAAAACTCAAATTCAAAATTTAAGTTAAAAAGATATTAGCTGTTCAACCACTAAACTAATAAGGTGTGGACATACATGAGCTTAAATAATATTAGTATAGAAAGAACTATGTTTTGTGATTGAAAAAACATAATAGTCATAACTTTAGGGTCAGACATGATTCTAACCGATTAGTTTTAAGCTTGGGTACATATAGTTCGACTAGTAGAGTACTACCCGGCCAAGTTTCTTTTTTAATTTGTAACACTAGCTTCATTGTCCCCCAATACTAAGGGTTCACCTTGGTCCCCTCCAAAAAGAGCTCATAGTCTTAAGGAGACACTCTAGTGATACAAACTCTCCTCTTCCAACATGATAATTTTATATTTAAATTATTGTAAAAAAAAAAAGATCTCTTTAAGCTTTTCTACACACATGAGCCTCTATTTTGGCCTAGGGTTTCCAACTTGGGCAAACTCCAAGACAAAGCTTTGGGCCAAGTCACCAACGAACAATCAATTTTATAAGATAAAATATTAAATCTCTTAAAATTTAAAATTTAAAATTTAAAAGTAAAAAAGAAACTATATTAAAAAAACCATCTCCTAAATAGGCCTTCAGATGTTCAAATTGGATTATCTTGAGTATGATTTTAGATATGGAAAAAAAAAAAAAAGCACAGCAGCTTTGGGCAAAGCCATAGCTAGGTCACGTGCTAATCTAAAGGTTTTTGAGGTGTCGGCCTTTGCTTCCCATCCATCAAAACTAGGACATATACAAAGACACACATACCCGCATATTTGAACTAACACCACCATCCCATGGAGAAAAGATTGGAGGGCTTGAGCCTTTTGATGGACACAAAGACAAGGATCAAGACCAGCCACCATTTGCTTAGGCTTCACAAGTGTGAGTCTGGACTCAAACTAAGAGTACAACATATCAGCCATCGTTGTTTTCCCGGTCCCAATCTTGGAATCAGGCATCCGAAAGCTCTTACTACCCAAAGAACCTTGATTTCTGCTTGTAGTCTTTGGGGGGAAATCAAGATTGATAGGCTTAGGCTTGAACGTGTGATTGGCCACAGGCCAAGTCTTGGGCAAATTATTGTGGTCAAGCATGATCACTTGGTCACTTCCAAGACTGTTCTCAAGGTCCTCAAGTACAAGATCAATTTTCTCTCTTTTGGAAAATTTGTCTTGACCATCAAAAGCCCGCTCGTCATCATACAAGTTGTCAAAAATTTTCGAACTTCCATCGTCAAGTAGTTCAATAAGCATCGTTTCTTCCTTCCTAAAAGATTCGTGTATGGAATTGGATGAGGGTTTGAATGGAACTTTGATGGTGCTGCTCTGTCGGAGAGAAAGACTTCCACCAGAGACAGAAAATTCTGCAGACAGGAAAAAAAAAAGATTTACATAGTTGCAGACCAAGAACTCTCTTTTGTGAAGAATTTAATAGAGGAGATGTGATTGTACCGCTGTGGACGCTGAAGAAATCGTCAGAGTCTGACTCTAGCCAGGCATGGGAATCAAAGTTCTCCTCATTGCTATCTGCAATGATGTTCCACAAACATTATACATGCTTGATACAAAGCTGATAATATGTAAATATTAACAAAAAAGCGGGAAAAAATCATTGAATTGTCTGACCTTCTGTGATAGAATTATGCTTCATGTGGGGTAATACACCATGCTTGCCCTTCTTGGAATTGTTTACCTTATGATTTGATTTCCTATGTGATGTTAGGCAAGATCCCATGACTATGGCAATGGCCTATAATGGTAGAGCTTCAAACAGTTGCATACTTAACATGAAGGAATAGTAGACGAATTAGGTACAAGGAATATAGAAAAGATGAAGGTTTGGCATTGAAGAGAAAGGGATGAGATATGAGTTAGAATGAAGCTTTGGGGAGTCCTCCATTTATGCCCAATTTTGCCTAGGCCAAGCTGTTGGGCCATGTCTTTTTCCCTGTTGAATGCAGAGACAGACATTCTAGTAAAAGACAGATGCTAGTGTTTCATGAAGACAGGCATACCTACCAAAAAATGACTAACGAAGAGGAACAAAAAATGAGAAGAACAATGACAACATTATTGTAAAGCAGATTATCTATTCAGATACTACGTTAAAATGAGCCCCAATCTCACTAATCATTAGAAAACATTACCTTTCATGCCCTGCTATGAGATTGTATGAAGCCATATACTAAATGCATGCTGCCTTCTGGCTCTATTATCTGCTTAAACCAGCATGCTAATTGACCCTAAGTTTTGGCTCAAATGATCACCCGGGGGACTTTGAAATCCCAAGCTGTGGTAAAGTCATACGTTCTGGTCTTGTCGTCCTCTCCATTGCCGCAAGAGATAAGAAGGAGGCTAGAGAGAGAAAGAGTAGCAGAGAGGCTTGTGGTAGGGCACTGCACCATAATCCTCGATATGAGCGATGAGAATAGAGAAATAGGATCTGTGAGATCCAATACCTTAACGAACCCCACAGTACTCGGATCGGAAGTTGGGATACCAGACGTTGAAACATAAAGAGAGAGAGAGAGAGAGAGAGAGAGAGGAGAGAGAGAGAGAGAGAGAGTTGCCAACAACTTGTTAGACAGGCTCCTAGACTTTGAGCCACTGATTGATAGTGAAGTAGCTGATTTCAAGAGCAACTCTCTAGAGGTTTATACTTGAAGACACATTAGTTCAACTTGCTATTGAAAAAAAAGAATTTATCATTAATTATAAAGAATAATATAACCAAATGAATTCAATATGGTATAAACATATACAAAAAATGAAAAAATAAAATTTGAAAAAAATGGAAATCACTATTAGGGCATGGTGGGCATATTCAAAGCATCATGATCTTAAACTCATCAAAGCTAAGAACACCATCACCATTCAAATCAAAGTGACTGATCATAACCCTACACTCATCAATAGACTTCTTTTCCCCCAATTTGCTAAGCATCTTCCTCAAACTTTTCGGTGTGATGAAACCACACCCATCTGCATCATACATCCCAAAAGCAATTCTTAGATCATTTATCTTCTCATCATAATCATCTTCACCACCATCACCTTCAATCAGTCTAACAAAATCCTCCAAACATAGTAGTCCATCTCCATCCGAGTCTATGGACATGACTGCAATCTCTGCCTCATTCAGCATCAAATCTCCTCCTAACAACCCAACATGGTCTCTCAACTCTAATGGTGAAATTTTCCCATCACCATTTCCATCTATGAACCGAAAAACGCGCTCATACTCCATTGTATTCCTCATTTCCTTGCCAAAAAACTAGTGGGGTTTGATTGATTAAGGTTCCTTTTCTAGTAAAATCAAGAAGGAATGAAAACAATCTTTGTTTTGAGTTCTGATAGAAAGAACAACATGGCATGGGATTTATATAGTATGGTGCTTAGACACTGAATGAATACACGCGGTTGGAAGTGAGCATCCCAGATGGATCCTGAGGGTTGCTTCGACTTTTCCTAGGGTTTGTTTTGAAAGATTGTTACTTTGTTGTTTGGTCAATTTACTAAAGTTACTTGGTTTTCTATTGGGCCCCACAGAAGACAAAATTGGAATCTGCCGGCTTTTGCACAGCAAAGGGTCTGGAAATCGGAATTTAAGGGTTAACGACTACCATTGAACCATTACTTACTCCGTAATTCATAGGGTTTTTTTTTTTTTTTTAATTTGTTTTTTTATTCTACATATCGCACACGCATTGTTAATTAAAAAGAGCATAGGGAAGGCTCACCCCTAATCTCAAAAAAGTTATACTCAATCTAAATATATTATAATTTTTTTATTTGATTCAAAAAAATACAAAATTATTAAAAACATCTATGTTATTCCCTTCTAAATTCAATTCGAATTGAGTTAAACCCCTATTATTTTATTTAAAAATATCAATATTCAATCACTAAATCAACTAGTTATCAGTATACTATATATAAGATTCTTTTTTTTTTTATATATAAGGAGATTTGAATTCGAGATCTTTATAAAAAAAAATGACGATTTTAACATAAAATATCAGTGTTTTGTTAGATTAGGCTACCTCTTCTTTGATGGTTAGAACATTTAATTGTAATTAATTAATCAATTAATTATCATTATTGTAGTTGTCATTAGTTGCTTGATGTAAATCCTAAGATGTGCGGTTCTCGCGTTTGGTTGGAGTCTTATCTTGAAGACTGTGTTGTAGACGCGTGGGTTATGTGTTGTTGAATCTCTGGAAACCAGCCACGGAAGATGGCGTACCTACCGACATCATGCGGCAAAGCAAGGCCTACCCCACCATCCATCCATGCTTTCCACGTTATACATGTGTGAGCAAGATGATGGTGCATCCTGGACCTGCAAATACCTGATCTTGAGAGTCTTTGACCTGAATGGTTGAATGAGAAACTTCATGGCAGTAATAAAGTAACAAAATTTCCCAGGATGTTGCTTTCCTTTGGAAAATAAAGCCTGCAATTTCTCGTTGATGGCAAGAAAATTTGTATTTGTCTTTGTCTTTGCCTTCGTCTTTGTAATAAATATCAACACCTAAGCATATCAACGGACATTGATACCATCTTAAATAAGGTTCCGATTTTAAGTTTTGTATATGATTAAAATAAATATCGAAAAAATTTTACTCTTTACGAATCTAACTCGTATCAAATCAAATTTAATCAGATCTAATATGATTAATGAATATCAATAATTTATAAAAAAATAAAAATTAATAAAAGATTTTCATATTTATATATGATGCTAAGAAAAATGAGTTAATTGATGTGAGAGTTAATAGAAAAGGTAAAATTTTTTTGTTATTATTTTTTTAAATGCAAATGTACTAAAATATTAAGGGAGTTTTATTGATTATTTTGAGATTAAATTTGTTTTTCTTTAATATGTTTTATTAATTTTTTTTAAGTACAATGGTTAAAATAGTTATTATTTTTCTCGATGACATTAAATCTAATTTAAATTATATAATTTTTTAATACAAAAAAATATTCATATAATAATAATTTAAATTTTTTTAATAAAAAATAATTTTTATATGATTTTTTTTTTTTTTTATATAATGAGATGTAATCAAATGAGTTAAAATCAGGAAAGAGGCGATGGAAAAAGGGAAACTCTATCGCTTGAGAAACATAATTTTGATTTGATGGCTCCTGCATCCCTTGGAGCCCACAATGAAACAAAATAGTATTCTTGATATCTTGATGATAAGGTTGATTGTGGAAAATGCGAACAAATATTGCTTCGACCTCTGATAAAAGTCATTCCTATGCCGAGAAAAGGATATCTGAGTCAGTCGTACTTTTTAGTGGGCAGAATTGGGAGTTTGGGATATTTAGTGGCCCAAAAGAAGGGGACCCAAATCGGATTTTTATTTTTTTTATCATTTTAATTATCAAATATTTGATAATTATATTGATCTGATTAAATTTTATTTAAAAACTCTTTAGAAAATATTTAGATCATATATAAGATTTGAATCCGAGATTTTACTTATTAGTGCCCATTCATTTGGATCAATTAGGCATTGATGGATCACAAATAGAAATTATGCATTAACTATGATGCATTATTATCAAAGTGGTAGAAAAAGGCTAAATAATTCAATTATGAAGGATGGATGATTTTTGAAGACTTCACACAAGCAGCCCCAGACCCAGTATAGGACTTTGAAACAAATCAAGTAATTCAAGCGGGATTCGATTAAATCTGTTTCAAAATGAATTGAATTTACAATTCTTTCGGAGAATGTTTTTACCGAACACAAGATTTGAATCCAAAATTTTATTTATTAGCATCCAACTGTTGGAACAATCGGGTATTGATGGACCCCAAATAGAAATTATGCATTAGCTATGATACATTATTATCAAGGTGGTTTTCAATTATGAAGTATGTATGACTTTTGAAGACTTCACACAAGCAGACCCAGTATAGGACTTTGATACAAATCCAATTATTCAAGTATGATTTCTGTGGGGGATCTAGGAGAAGTCCTAAAAAAGATTAAACACTGAAGAACACTTCGTAGAGCCCAGGTCCCTGAGTTCCAATATGTGTACACCCCAATCGTAGATTTTTCAGCTCTTATATTTTTGAATCTAAAAGCAAAGATGAAAAGCTCCTATTGGAGGAAACATGATCAAGTTGCTCTTGAAGGTTACGCTCGAACATTGGCATATCATTTTCATCCAAGGAAATCCAAGCTTCAACCCCATCACCCGATCTTGCATTAAACAGGAATATAGTGTTCTTGGATGGCATTCTTGCACTGCTTACCCAAACAGGCTTTCCCCACCCAAAATCAGCTTCATGAAAGGGAAAATTGAGAGTACTCGAAAACCAGTAAACCTCAGCACCTTCCGAAGAAAAATTATTTATCTGTTTAAAGGTCTCTGGAACCATGGAAAACCCTTCTTCGCCTTGCAGTTTTTCCACATGGGCAGCATCAAATTTTCCTATTGCTGTTTTGATCTCAAATGCTAAGTCATCCATCTTTGCCTCTCCGTCTTTCACCGGTGATGATGCTAATGCAAGCCAAACAAGATTCCCAGCTGAATTTTTCGGCAGGGGTGGAATTGCTCTTGAACGTAAGTTAATAGCCTGCACTGCAAGAGAGGCTCTGCAGCTCAGCTTGACTCTTGGCACTTCCATGGCACATTTCCATATCAGTGCACACAAAACGACGGTGCGGCTAGCTTGATTAACAAGTCCATTATCGGCAACTTTCCTTTTTAGCACAGAAATTTTTGTGTGATCGAATACAAACCTCTTTGTAATGCTTCTAACCGGCGGACGCTTAAGGCTCAGGGGAACCGTTAATGTGTGTAATGGAGGAAAGAGAGAAGCACCTAAAAATATGGGACATAATGATTCACCATTTCCACGAGTGCTTGCAGCCCATCCATTGATGAATAAGCTCACAGTCGAGGCATCGCAAAGCAAGTGAGAAAAGTAAGCACCGATCACCATTCCACCACAAGTGAAAAAGTTAACTTGAATGGCCAATTGAACTTCCATATTGAAGTCATGAGGAAGGAACTGATCTATTATGTGTGCCTCTGGTTCATTCAGAATTTGTGGCAGTGGACAGTTGACTCGAGCTTCAAAATACTCTATTCCTTCATCGTTACATTCGATGTATTCTTTGATGCATTCATCCCCTTGAATCCCTGCAGCAAATGGGTAAAATCGATCAAGGTTTTTAGATAAGGATTTTTTCACCCATGAAGCTCTCTCCATGATTTTGGAATCACCATTAACATCAGCTGCATAGTAGAATAACGTAGGCATATGTGTGGCTCCTAAGTGCTGGTCTAGAAGAGAAAGTTTGTGTTTTCGGAGGTTAGGGGGAGTTGGAGAGGATGGTTTGATGGTCTGGTGGGACATAATTTCTACCTTCACCATTGCCTGTTCCTGCCTAACAGGATTTCCCTAAAGGTGAACACTACAGTGGTCTGAAAGTGTTTCAAGAATATGAATCGTACTTATCATACTTATCCAGATGGAGTGGCAATCATACTTATCTTTTTGACATCAAAGCCTCCAAATTTGAATGCTAGGATTTGGAAAACATATGAATCGTACCTTTTTCCTTATCCAGATGATGTCAAAAGTCAAAATACATCCCAATCCGTGTCTATCCAGCACCATTCCACTAACCTTTAGTTTCTCGGGTAGCCACTGGTTTTCTTAAGAATGGGGTTGAATTCGACTTTTATGCACGGAGAAGATAGGAAGAAAGCTTTATCTCGAATCGGATTTAGTCGGATCTAATATTACTCTGGATACCATGGTTAAAAAAAAAAATTCTTAGCCCAGTCCTTACAATTAATTAATTAGTGCAGTTGCATCTTATAAGTTCATACTTCAAATGTCATTCAAATTTATGAGGGTATGGTGAATAAATGAATAAGCACAAAAAATAATATAGGCAACAAAATAAATAAATGAATTAAGTAATAATAATTAGCACTAAAATCCGAAAAGGCCTTAGAAAATTTCTATGGCCAAATTAATTTCTATTTTTTGATAAAGAAAATTTTCTAATTACAGTTCTAAAAATTTTAACTTATAACAATAAGAAACTAAATTTTAATCTTAAATTTTAGATTAATCGTTTGAGAAACTAATATAAGGGAGAAAAGAGAACAAAAATCCAGTGTAGCGTGTCATTGAGAAAAAAATACCCCAACAAATTTTCTATTTTGATCTCTTGTATTGTTGACAAAACTTTTACGTCGATTGTCAATCTACTACAATCTTCCTCTTTTATTCACCTAATTAATTTCCACTTTCTTATAAAGGAATTTTTCTTATTACAATTTAAGGAATTTCGAATTAAAAAAATAAAAACTAGAAAACAACGAATTACTTTTACTTATTTCAATTCTAGGAAATTCAAACTAATAAAACATTTAAATAAAAGAATTATTTTTAATTATTTCAAACCAGTCCAATCTTGTCGCGTCCAGCACGGCAAAGAATCAGGCTAGCCCCATAGCCCTGACATGGGAGTAGGCGGGCCTGGACCTTGTGCCAAGTTGGGCCAACACGTTGAGGCCCACGTGGGCCTACAGAGTTTATTTTATTTTATTTTGGTACATAGTTTTTTTTTTAATTTTTTTTTATTTTATAAGAATTTAAATCTGAGATTACCAAATTAAGGGAAAGAGATTTATACTATTAGACTATCTCCCAGGACACAGAGTTCGTTATCTCCCAGGGACACAGAGTTTGTTATAATAACGAAGACAAAATGCCCTTTCTCCGAGCAAAAATTACTCTCCTATGAGGTCAAACGTGAGCATGGAAGGAATAGTGATGCAGGTCAGCAAATTTGGGTCTCACCATGTGGCCAACCAAAAATTATCCATTACCCACAATTTTTTTTTTTTTTTTGGGTGCTTACCCCTCAAATCTTTTTAGTTTCATTTAATTTGTTTCGACATTTTTGAAGAAATTTAGAGGAATATCATAGTCCAATATAGCATTCAAGTATTCCCATAACAAAGAATGTCTTTTTTGGTAATACATTTGTGCCAAGCAATGGCGTTTAGGACTCTAATCTTTATTGAATGGAACAATTATTCAACAATGGAGCCTAACTCCTAGTTGGTCCAGTGGTCAAACATTAATATCTTCAAATAAAATATCAAATTTGAGTCTTGTGAAGGGCAAAAACAAGTGCAAGAGAGTTTTACTGGATCTAATCCAACTCAAATAAGATTTAATCAGATCCAACGTAACTACCAAATATTAATGGTTTATACCAAAAAAAATTATTCAGCAATCAAGTTAATTCCACTCTTTAGGAATGAAAAATGTTAATACTACAGAACAAAACCAAAACAAAGAAGGTTAATACTTCAGAATTTTAATGATTCACTAACTTGTTGGACAGACAAGCATCAAACGAGATCGATAAAATAGAGGTGCAATGAAGGTGGAGTAGACAAACAAAAGGTAGAATCTGAATGTAATTTGGCACTAAACAATGAAAATTCTTGGTACACATTCGCCACTAAAGTATACATGAGAACCCCTTAACGGAGAAAATACTTCTTTTTTAAAAAATGCTAACTATTTAAAGATGTAGTTTAAGGAGAAGAGAATTGTCCTAGACTAAACATGAGTCATCACTCGGTTCATACCTTGTTTGCATATTTGTAGCAGACAAAGGCCATAGCACCGGTCCTATATAAGAAGGGTCTTTCATTCTTATCTCAAAAAAAGGACCTCCACGTCGCAATACAGACAATGTAGTGGTTGGGACCAGCATATCCCATTGTTGTCATTCTCAAGGTCCGGAGCTTTATCTTCACCGATGTGATGACATGGATGAGGTTCCGAAATTGTGCCATGTTGGCTATGCTTCCGGTTTCCCATTCATTTCGTTGCAAGAGCATCAGCATCTGAAAGAATGTTATCCATCTCTTCGAAGTAAGGCCAACCCGTCTTGTTTCTCTTCCCGGTTTGACTCTCCTGTTTCAATAAGACATGGGGTGTCAACAAGCAGAAAAACCCAGAGGAGAGTGCGTCTGTAGGCCCTTCGATTTTAACAAGTGAATTCTGCTTACCAACAGTGATATTATAGTTATAACAAATAGTCATGGCTTAGGCCGCAAGAATATTATGCATTATCTGCTAAAGCCGATAGAATGAGTTCAGCATTGTGCCAAGTTACGTCAGACATGGCATTCGTACATATCATGATTCAAATATCAAGTATTGCATCAATTTGCACAAGTAACTTAAATTTGTGCAAATAATTTAAGAATATTTTCAGTTCATATATTACTATTTTATACTATCAAACTCTTTTGGATTGAGTGATTGGACGCTCTACCCTTTTAACAAAGGTCTTGAATTTGAGATCTGAGAATGATGAAAAAGGATTTGGGAGAACTAACCCCTAAAATGAATCCCACAATACTCGAACTGAATTAGCGGGATAAAACCCGGATACAGGTGGTGAAAAAAAAAAAAAAAAAAAGACTATTTTATACCTAATGTAGTACTACTGAACCATCGATTTTAAACCACTATGACAAAAAGAAATATACACATGTTATACTAAAAATAGTCTCTGAATACGCAGTGGCAGTCTCAGAAAATTTTAGGGGGTAGGGGGCAACTATACTTATAAAAATTCATAATTAATATAAAAAAATCTTGGCAGGCCAACTACTTTATTTACCCTAACTTGACCTTTAAAAACCCTGTGTGAAGGATAAAGGATATTTATTTTAGGGGAGGCCATGGCCCGCGCGCAGGCTGTGGGCAGGCCTCTTTGAATATAGAAATTATTTGTAGACCAGAATTTTTCAAGCAGTGCATAAAGCTTCAGTTTAGTTAGATAGTAACTAAGCTCATGATGCAACTACTCCGGCATTAAGGAGAAAACTAATGAAGTGTAAAAAATTCCACATAATTTATAAGCAAGGGCAAACCTCACATTTCTGCACCAGAGATACCCAGAGATATTTGCAATGCCCAGGAGTTCTGTTGAACCCGATGGCGTGCAAATTTGCAGATATCTCTTCCCAAAGTGACATCCTCCCCTTCACAACTTGGAACCTATTATTGAGGTCACCACGCATCCTAACCAGCTTCCTAATCTCTTCAGGTTTCCATTTATTTTACTTAATAGACTTTGAAGACTTTGATCCAGTATCCCGTGTGACAGTTCTTGACCGTTTTGCGTACCACTTATCTCGGGCTCATTTACATATTCTCTCTGGGAAGCAGAGCCATTCTTCTATTTCTCTAATTGTTCAAACAATGATGGGGTTGATCTCATGAAAGACTTCCAGAAAGCTTCTGGTGAGGAGCTTGTTCCTCCAATCTAGAGCTTGAAGAAGTATCTTCCTCAGGCAGTAGTCTTTCACCCGCAACCATGTCATCTGCAACAAATAGCATGATTGCAACCATCCATTAGATGATGTGTTCTGAATTTATATTTCGGCCAACGAACACATTTTGCATGCACAGTTTAAATTGAACTTTCTTCCAATGCAGTATACAGGGAAGAGTGTCCAAGGCAGACTTTACAAAGCAGCTGTTCCTCGGAACCAGAACCTGCAAAAGTTCAGGTACTTGAAGGCATAGAGTTCTGAATTGTACAAATTACTGTTCAATGTGGCTTGCAATAGCATGTTGGCCAGTCAACTTGTGTCCATCGTCAATTTCATTAACAAAAACAGGTGCCTTGGACAGACCAGGCCTTTGTACCCAAGACATGAACATACAAGTCATCAACTTAGGGGATGCACATGCATATTTAAAACAACCAATCAGACCAGACACAACTAAAACACAAGGCCATGGAAAAATTCGTGAAAAGCAAAGGCATAATTCTGATAAAGACAGACAAATCATGGCTGAAGAGAACAACAAATTTTGCATAGCCCCCAAAGAATCAACAAGGTGCACTCTTATCCAAACAGTAGAAATTACTTCTTCCTCATGTATTCTGCTTGAATGTCTCCCTCTGGGATGCCCATCAATTACTCTTTTCAATGCCGATATACCAAAACCATATTCTGGCTTGCCAGAAAGCCTTGAATTTACCTCATCTGAGATAACTACAGCAGGATTTTCCATGGCAATGGCAATAACCTCCGGTCTTTTACTGCTGTACGTCCTCACCATTTTTCTTAATACCTCCGAAACTGTTTTTCCATATGGGCAAGTGGACAATTAATGGGACAGCTGGAAAGTGCAGCATGGGCAGCTTGTGAAGTGCATCCAAAAGTTTTTCCTTGTCAAGCCATAAGCCACGCGTGGTGATTCTTATTTTCCCTTTTATGCTTCTCTCCATCATCCCATCAAAATTTTGTGGACGAAAAATTTCCATGCTGCAATAAAAATACGAATCTTCTATAAATACGTAAAAGAAAAGCATTCGCACTGCCAACCTATAAATAACAATTACCTGACAATAATAGTGCCATCTGATGCAATTCTTAGCCTCTCGTCTACACACAATTCAGCAGATGTCCCAAATGCTTTATCACCATCACTATACATCAACTGCAATTTGAAAGTGCATCACATTGATCTCTTCTTGTATGCATATTCCCCCCCCCCAAAAAAAACCCACAACATAAATATGCACACCCTCTCCCCAAACAAAATGGACATAGAAGATAGATTAAAAGAATGCCGAACAAGCCTACTAATAATAGACAAAAATGAAATATCATCTCTTGCTAACCTGTAAATTCTCTCTTCCAAGTGCAATAAAACCATCACGAGAGTTTAACAAAACTGACAGTTTCAGGTAGGGGATTACTAATGGTTCGATAGGCACCTCCAGGGAAAATAACAGGTGCCACTTCTCATACCTGCATTTTGCTCTCTAGTACAAGTGGAAGTCAAGAATCACAACCAATGCTCCTACTATGACCCACTTTGCATCCAGCTCCTGCCAGGGTCCTTGAACAGGGAAAACCTTCTCATCTCTATATGAAAACAGCCACACAATAAATTCATCAAGATGGCGACAAAAAGATATGTCTCTAATCCTTACTCCATGTGTTCATTTCAGTGACATGCCTCTAAAGCACTCGCAATAGACATTCAGCAAAATGGAATTCCTAAAAGTTTTGGAAAGCATATCATTGCTTTAGTTTTTAAGCTATCAACTTCACCCCTTGAAACCTCAATAACATTCTGCAGAGTCTAAACACAAGAAAAGCCACTACACTTGTGTTCCTGCAGGCTCCATTAGTATGTTAAGAACAGGTGATGCAACAAGTGTGAGTTTCAATCCTGCGATATCCTGCGAGCTCAATCTATACAGTAGTATGCGGATTAACAAAAACTGGCATAGTTTGACGCAATAGCAGAATGTTCTGGCATGAATTTACCACAAGGCAGAAAAGCGATTGAGCATTTGACATGGGGAAACGCATTAAACTCATACCAAATTTGAACATGTTACAAAGGACTTTGCACTTCAGGGACAAATGTCAAAGGACAGACTCCCGGTGAAAAATCTGATGGAGCAGTTTAGACTCTAAACACAGGCACAAAAACACACTAAAAAGGCATGAATAGAATGCTCTCTTTGACCCAATAGCGATCCTTCCAATTCAAGGCACTGTCAACCTGCCAGATATCAGAACGAAAGGTCAAAGTTGGACAGATACAATAACATTACACGGGAACAGCTGTTAAACTGTTAATAATAGAAGAGAACTGTCAAAAATTAAAGAACTTTGTGACCACAAAACCCCAGGTCAACAAGTTCATTCAATGGAATGAAAAGAAATGCAACTGCAATAACTCAACCTTTGAAACAAATATCATTGGTATGAAGAAAGAGGGGACTGCGGAGACCAGACCAATAAGCAAGTATTCCAACTCTGTGAAGTTCTGTCAAGTACCATAATGTATTTAAGCTTCATAATATAGGAGAGAGAGATTAACACTAATAATAAATTAATTACATAAGTAGAGAAGTCCATCAAGAGAATCATGAAAAATGACACAATATTGTGCCAGTGCAGATTGATTAAAACCCCCTCCCCTCCAAGACGACCCAAAAGCAAATCTTTTGATTATTACCAACCGAATATTTGTTATCCTAATTACTGGAAGGGCTTAATGTAAGGTCTCATTCTTGAAACATTTTAAGGCTTTCCAGGGTATTATAACAGACCAGGCCAGCAGTGAAAAAAATAATTCTAACTTTCAATAGGATATTTTAGAGCCCCGAATGCAATCCACTACTTTAAAGACAAAGTAGTACATAGCACCGACAAGCCCCTTTCTAGAGAAGATTAGGAGAACATACAAAATGTGCAAGCAATGCTGATTTTATAGCTAATGAATATGGTGCTATGAGAAGAAATTTTTCATCATCACACAAAGCTCTTATTTTGCTCAACAAAAGTAGAAGTTTTCATGCCCCTGTATCAGCAGAGAAGCACAATTTGGAAATGTTCAAAGTGACAGTTAAAGTGTAAATTCCAAATCTACTGAACACAGCCTTTGAAGCGTCCCATTTGCTGTCATGAAACTATAGCAAGAAAAGTTGGAAAGAACATGAAAGCACACTTGGATGCCAATAAATTCATTCCTTACAGGTGGGTTGATTATGCTTTACAACACAAGTTTCAATATTAGAACTAGATCATAAAGTCCATCAAGTTTTTCACAACATAATCAAGTGATAAATGTCTCCAACAAGAAAGGCACATTTTGAATGTCCGCAAGCCCCATGATTGCATACCAAAATTCTATAAAGTTCCACCACTTATTCTCATCAAAACAGGCAATAGCAATAAAATTGAACTTGAACCCAAAAATAAATAAATAAATGAATAAATAAATAAATTTTCTAGGAAGATAATACTAACTTAACATTTGGATTGAATTATCAACCAACCCATCTCAAGATCCTATAATGCACATTTACCAAAAGTCACCTTCCTCCTTATGCTCGTATAACTCTCCTGTGTTTCTCAAAACCTATAAAGCAAGGACATGGAACATGGGATGCAACACAACATGAAAGTTGTGATACAGAAAAGTTATAAAAAATTTACAAAATTACAAGTTACAATGTGTCGTATTATCCCGTGTCTAAAAACTGTATCTGTACGGGACGAGTTTTACATAGCTCAAAACAATACAATCAAAGCATACGTGAACCCCCAAAAACTTCTCCCAGAAGTAGCTTCCATACATACGAACTAGAATAAATAAATCTTGTCTTGAGACTAACCCTTGCAACATCTCCCCAGCCAAAATTGCAGTAGTTTGATTGGCATTGTTAATGGAAAACATAACTTTCCACATCAACTTAAGCTTTGGAGTTTTGATACCCATTGACTTACATTACAGCTTGTGTACAGATTCATAATCAGAACATCAATTTTCCCAAAATTAAGCAAACATGTACTTTAAAAGAACATTTATTTTCGTCATATGTTAGCAGAATCGAGTAACCTCATAGAGTTTGGAAGGAACAATAATGCCAAGACACAATGTGAGCCAAAAAGGAGTGTATAAAAGAAAAAAATAACTCCACCCATCTCTTGCATTTTTTTCTGAGCCAGCCAGAGACTCGTTGAAGCCTCTTCTGAACCTATCACGCATCAATCAGAGACACAGAGAGAGAGAGAGAGAGAGAGAGAGAGAGAGAGATTATTAGCAAAATTGATGAAATTGAGAGAATTAACAAAACCCCATGAAAACATGAATCATAAAATGGATCAAAAATGCTGTACCCATTTGTTTTTCGTTAATCAAATGGTGATGAAAAGTGGGGATTGAATAATTTCAATGAAGGCCTTCCACACCGTTCTAATTTTTCTCAAGTGTGAGCTGTGGAGTGTCTGTGCTATTTTTTGTGGAGATGCTCTAAAATGCGCCGCGGGCCCAGGCAAATCAGATAGATATTAAACCCAATTGCTGAGTACTGACAGGAAGACAACGTGTGTGCACCCTACACTGTGCAGTGTTAAATTACTAATGAATCTTGGCTTTTTATGGGCTTGCCATGTTGCTTCAACCATATTTGGGAAAATTGCAATTTCGTGCGCAAAACGGTTCCTAAACCTTTTTTTCTTTTTAGCAAATACCCTCACAACTTTAAAAAGATTATATTTTTAGTCCTTGTAACCCAAGTACACATTCTCTCTCCATTGATATTGGGAGATGCATATTCCCTTTCTCTTGCATTTTCTAAATTCTTTTTATTTATTGTTTAAATTTTAAAATCAAAATCTCTTAGAAATAAAATATTCGATCGCTTAACTTAAAAAAATTTAATATTTTTCATATTTCTTTAATATCTCTTTCGAATCCTCTCAAATTACTAAAATTTTACTCAAATTTAACTTAAGTATATATCATCACAAATCTATTTTTATCATCCATTTTACCTAATACTTCTTTTATTAAAAAGGGTCATCAAGCTAAGAAATGGCAAATCAGATTCAACCTGCCATGCTCATATTTTTAAGTTTGAATTCAAGTTAATTTTGTTAATTAGAGATTTTGCAAATGAATGTCATCACTAATACTTTTTTTAATGCATAGTGATAATAGAAAAAAAAAACTTTTATAATAATAACATTAAATAATAAGGCCTCTTATTAGAATATATTATATATTACAATCAAATTATTTATTTATTTAATTTATTTATTTTTATATTTTTGATAATGTGTAACCCAACTTATTGTAATGGCGATGGATCAATAAGATTTTATATTATCATTATATTACTTTCATATCTGATATGAAATTAGAGTTAGACTAATATCACATCGTCTATATTCAACTATCATAAAATTTGAAGTCAAGACAACCATTGAAAACTCCCTTCCGAAAAAACTACTTTTCAGGATTACTGAAATATTTATAAAATTTTAAATTTTCGATTTAAATTCTCTTTCAAATTCAAATAATTTTTATTATAAATTTAAAATAAATATTAAAATATATTATATATTAAAAATAATCAATTATTATTTTAATTTTTAGAATATATGACAATTTATTTTATATCTAAATTTAATTTATTATAAGAATTCTATTAAGATAACATATAATTAGAATTTAATATTATTATTATATTACTTAACCCACGTGTATTTCCCCGTCTCCAAAAGTTAACACAAACTCTGAACGATGACAAACAAGTGTACAGAAGACAGACGAATACTTACAGCTCTATCCCATTTGCTACGATGCCCACGTAAGTTGTCTCAGACTAAACCACCTTTTGTTTTCTTTCTACGTGTCACTCATGCTTTCCTCGTCCCTCAAAGCTACCCTCCTTTGTGCATGCACTGCACAGAGAGAGAGAGTGAGAGAGAGATGGAGAGAGAAGCATTGGTGGGGTGTTGTGAAAAGAACATGGGAGCAGGAATCACAATCTGGGACATAGGGACAGGAGAAGAGATCCTTCATATACCAACCTGTGCTTCATCTTCTCATGGTCTCTTGTCCTTGAATAACCAAGCGCTTGTTGCTTCCCAGGCTCATAAACATGGGTCACTTGGTGGTGGGGCTATATTTATTTGGCCTCTCAATAAGGTAACCAATCTCTGAATCTCTACTTCAATTCCCAATTTTGCAACCATTGTTCCAATTTTTGTTCATGTTTATGTATTAACTAGTCTTTTGGTCTGCACTTTCAATTAATGTTTTCCTTCTGTATAGATTTATCAAATCATGTTGGTCTGTTAAATTTTGTAGAAATAGGGCTTTCAAATGAATTTTCTTGTAGTGCATATAGGATAGAGTAATCGGTGTCAATTCATTGGACCGAGTCAAAATCAGAAATTTTAATCGTTATATATGTAAATTCGTTTTTTCTTAAAATTTCAATGGGAAGCTAGCCTCCTTCCCTAGTGGCTATTGTTGCTGGTGATAGTTTATTTAAATCAAAGGGTGCCCTCATTTTTGCACCTCGTCTTCACAATGGAGATCATATTGAACAGAGTAATTAAAAGTATAGCTCCAGTGTTTGCGTAATTGCTAGAATTGCCTCCTGTTGGTGGTCAAGAAGATGCCTGTCAACTCCTAAGATTCCTGCCTCATGTTTTCATTTTCAGCCACAAGTACCGATAAGAAGCTATCCAATAGAGGCCATTGGGCCAATTTGCTGTACAAGAGATGGTATATATCTTGCAGGTGGATCTCCTTCGGGAAATGCTTATATTTGGGAGGTTAGAGAGCATTTGGCATTCCTTATATTGTAATTCATTTTTCCCCCTCTTTAGCCAAATTGCTATTTGTCACGCCATCTAAGCTTGCAGAAAAATGCTCATGGTATCTTCATGGGCTCTTATGCCATACAGACATTGGACAATTCGGTGGAATGTTCGTATTATGAAAAATCATGCAGAAAAAAATCTGCCCAATAACAATGGGGTATTTAAATCATGAAAACTTCAAAAGCAATTTTTCCATGAATAGAGGTGACTTGATTTTGGAAATGCAGGTTTCTAATGGAAGATTGCTGAAGAGTTGGCGTGCCCATCATAATAAATCACTGAGCTGTGTGATTTTCTCAAGTGATGATTCCCTTTTTATAGCTGGTTCAGATGATGGTACCATTTGTTGTTGGTCTATGGTTAGGTAAAGATCAACTCTTCCAACCATGACTCGTTTTCCCTACTATGTTTTTGTAGTTAACAATAAGAGACAAAATCTTCTGTGACAAATCCGACGACAGTTTGTTCTAATTATATTTTATGGAAGTCTGCTAGATGTGATAGATACCCGGATCCTCCCTCCAATTTTCCAAGCTTCCTGGGATCACAGTTCCACAATAACTGGTTTGTTGTCCCCATCAAGCAGTGCTGCCTCATCTTTAATATCTAGCTCCCTTGATGGCACATGCAAGGTCACCTCGCCATATTGGTTGAATCAGTGGTTTTGTGATTTCTGGTTTTCTTGTATTTCTTACTTGATTTCATGTCTTTTAGGTTTGGGACCCAGTTACTGGAAAGCTTTTAAGAACTCAAGTTTATCCACTTGCAATAACTACAATTGTGCTTGATCTGGGAGAGCAGCTGCTGTTTGCTGGTAGTGCAGATGGAAGAATCTTTGCCGACATGCTTGACCTTGGACTAAAAGAGGATCCTTTTGTTGTTGCGGAGGACCAGTCTGCAAGTCGTGTGCTTAATGGACACAAGTAATGTATGACTCTTGAAGTTTCTTTTATAATGAAGAAAAATTTAGCATTTGTTTTCTACTAAGAACTTAATCTTATATTTTCTTTCTTACATTGTTTCGGTTGTCTTGTAGCCAAAGATTTGCTGAGGCCTGCTGTCTGACCTAAAATAATCTAAAGGATTGAACTCTTGCACAAAAATGGCATCTATGATCTATTATTATTTTACCTTTTTTTTTCACTGATTACCCAATCTATGCTTCATTAGGATGCAATTGAGCTTAGTAAAAGTTCCACAATGGAAGTAATGAAGATATTGTGTGATATTACACTATCTCATTATTTATGAAAGGGACATTCTTTTTCTTTTACTGTGCCAAGTCTTTTGTAAGTACAGAACCGCATCGATCTATGATGAGCTAGGGTGGATGGCAATAATCCCATTGTTTGTCCATGCAGCGGAGCAATAACAGCATTGGCCTTTAGCACATCAGGTCTGATCTCTGCATCTGAAGACTGCACTGCTTGCATTTGGGATGTGGTCGAGTGGGTGATTACCCGAAGAGTTAACCATCCCAAAGGTATTCCTTCAACAATGTTTTTATTTATTCTTTTCCTCATTTCATCTACAGTTTCCTGTCTGTTATCATGAAATTGATGTTATGTTACCTAGGATTAAACTTGAAACATTTTTCTGCTGTTAGATCACAAGTTTAGAATAACCATCGGAATTTGCTTTCTAGGAAATAAGATTAGCTCTGAATCGAGGTCAAAATTTCTTTGCCGTTAGTGTTTCATCAGAAATGTCTGGCTTTGCTCATGATTTGCCTCGGAATTAGGACTTCAATCAAATTTCGGGTTTGTTATACTTGCTTATCTATCAAGTGAAGAGATCTAAGTCCATATGGCATCATTCATCAATTGGTAAAGGTTTTTCAGAGAAGATAGTAAAAACCTATGGCAGGGTTTTAGATTTGAACTTCCACTGTCAGTATCATCAAGAATGGTGAGCCTCTTTTGACAAATATGCACCTTCTTTTCATGCAGGGAAGATAACTAATTTGGTGGTGATTCCACACTCATCAATGCTTTCTGCAAGGAACCACCATAGAATGTCTCGGCATTGTTATGCTTCTTGCCTTGAGAAGTATCCAGAGCTGGATGAATCATCCATGGGGATGATCACTCTTCCCCCTTCACATTGTCCCCTCAACGATGATTCTGCTGCTTTTTCCCAAAGCACTCTTTCAATACACCACCAGATTACTGAGCTGGAGGTTCTCTCTCTCTCTCTCTCTCTCTCTCACATTCGGAAATAAATGTTATGTGGGATACTGGAGATGTTTCCTTCTATACCTTGATCTTTTTCTTTTTGGCAAATTAAAAAGGGCCCCGAGGGGGAACCAGCATTGCTGACCCCTAGGGTGTCACCGTAAGAGCCTTCACCACGAGCTGAGGAATGTCCTTTTGCCCTTCGAGAAGCACCTCACTGTAACCCCACCAAGAACTCAAGCTGTCACAAGGTTCTTTTATAAGTCAAACATCCTAAGCATATTTTCACAAGCAATTTCTATGTCATAGATAGGAAGTGTATGCTGTGTACATTTAGGAAATCATTCGAGTGATCTGAGCGGCCTTAGGCATATACTTCCTTTTTTACACATTTTATTACACTGCCTATAAACAGAAAAGTTTCCTTTGCTTTCTTACCTAGGACTGTATTCATGAAATATTAACATACACCATACCGATTCTTTATGCTGTCTCATCTGAAAATCGAGCAGGCAGGACGAACGCCTGCAGCTGTACAAATGAAGTTGGAAACAGGCATAGAGAATCGGCTATGGGCAACAAGAATGGCGAAGCATGTCATGGAGATGAACAAGCATTTACAATCTCGATTGCTCGATATGATGCAGTGCCGATTGTTACTGTCCAAAGATGCCGAATCGTCCACAGCCAGACAGACAAAGAAACTCAAGTTTGAAAGTTCACCATCATTATGTGAGGAGAAATCTCTTTTGCTTGAATCATGTAACAATAATCAAAGTAGATAGTTATTTCTTGGACATAGTGTTTTCACTTTTCAATTTTTGGCTGTAGTAGATGTATAAGGAGGATGTGCTTTGAATTTCAATAGTGCCACCTGCCATGGCGTGGCTTGTCATTTTAGATACTTGAGAAATGACCAAATGCCTGCTTCATGATCTTGTCTTGGCCCTCGCAAGTGGGTCATTTGGCCGAGGATTGCCTACTTGGTTGAGCCATCAGTATGTTAGTTGCCTTAGTTGACATGTTGTCTTATTAATGAATCGAGGTGACTTTTTTAAAGAAATTTTTCTACAATTGCTCTGAGTTAAATACTAATACATATAAAATTTATGAAAGTTTGATCATCATTTAACTAATACCAATAATTTTGGTTAAATACCGATAATTCTATTTTTAGATAAATTTTTTAAAAGATAAAACTTTTTCGATATTTAATTTTTAATATATAATATTTAAATCTAAAATTTTATTTAAAAAATATTCGTATCTAATCACTGAACGAATTAAACGTTGACGTCCATAAATATCGATAATTCTATTATTATCCTATTTTATGGGGAGTGTTGGTTGTTAGTCAGATGGTAATTCAATGGTCATTAAATGAGAAATTCTGCTATTTGATTTAATTTTATTTTTTATAATTGCACTTTATAGTTGAAAATAACTATATATAAAAAGTTTTATTTAATTCTGATTAATTTTATTTTCATTTATCAAAAAATATATATTTATATTGTACTTTTCGATATTATTTTCTCTCTCTAAAGATAAGTCTGATTCGTGGAAGGAGAGAGGGAGGGGGAAAGAAAATGAGTATGACTTTCGCTTGTTTGGTTGGAGTGAAAAGTTGAGGGGAGGCGAAAAGCCGACGAATATTAATTTTCCTGAATCACATAAAATTAAAAAAAAAAAAGATAATTTTATTTGTAAATTTTTAGTTCTCTCCCCTTTTTTACTTCAAATTAAATAAGAATAATCTTCTATTTCGGTCTATATTTGCTTTCTTTATCTTTTCTTTTCGCTCTATACCTTAACCAAACTTGGGAGATTTTCTGTTACTATTTTCCTTTCTAATATTTTGAGGCAAAACGAAAATAGGAACATCCACACGCACACGTGTCACTCAACTACCTATCAACTTCCAAACTGCGCGTTCGCCCAACGGTATAACTCCATCTCTCTCTCTCTCCCTAAAACCCATTAGCCTCCTGAAAAACCCTACCTTTCAACTCCCACTCCTTAATCACCGCCGTCGTTTCCACTGCAATGTCAACAGTCATCCCTCTCCGATCCTCTACCACCACCACCGCACTCCGCCGTTTAGCACCGGCCGCCATGCCACTTCTCCGACTTCTAAGCCGATCACTCAGCTCGGCTGCGTCGGCTCAACTGCAATTCGACTATTACGCCGAGCCAATGATGGACTCCGAATGTTTGATTCCGGGAAGAGGAGTACAGTGGGTATTCATTGGAAATCCTAGCGTGAAGAAGCACTTGTATGCAGAAAAGCTCTCGAAGCTTCTAGAAGTTCCTCATATTTCCATGTCTTCTCTCGTTCGTCAAGAACTTAGCCCTAATTCTTCTCTCTACAAAGAGGTATTAACTTTACCTTTTTTCTTTGTTTTTCCTGAAATTTTATGTGAATTTGTTTGTAAATTTTGGGAAAATTTCTTGATTTTTTGAGGTCGATCTTGGGAGATATTTAGGGTAAATTTGTGTGCATATTGTGGGTGTTTAGGACCTTTTCAATCCAAGGAGGAGATACAGGGTTCCTAATTTGGAGATATTTTGAAGGGACATTTTTGTAATTTCATTGCTGGATAAATTGTCGTCTTGAGTTTTGTTTGGCTGCACATGCTATTTCTTGGATTGACAAGCATCACTTGTGCATCATAGTAAAAGATTGGGGCAAAAATTTTAAGAAAAAAATGATATATTGTTTGTACCCTTTAAAATTATAATCTGGTCCTTAAAATTATAACCTTCATGTTATATCCCTCCATAAAAATTACTAGCTTTCACCCCCATGCCCTCCTTGGTGTGTCCAGATATGAAAAGGTGCAATATTTTGTAATGAATAATCTTGTAAAATTTGGTGGGTCTCTTTGGTCTTATCATCATGTCCTATGTTTATGTCTGTGCTTCGAACGGCTTATGAATTACTATGTTAAATTTCTATCTTTGGTGTTATTATAATATTCATTATAGATGGTTGGGAAATTAACAACTTGCATGAATAGATGCAAGCTTTGGCCCTTGAATGTATCTAATTTTCTTTGTTTTGCAGTAAGGTTTATATTGATTTGGAACTATACTTATGTAATACACTTCCCAAGTCCTTCTCTGCATCCTGTAAATGATAAGTAACTATTTAACCACAAGAGAGGTGCATGCTTGCTTATGTATGTATTACGTTGCCCCTTTTTAATCAGAAAAAAGGGAATTTATTCACATAAAGTCACAAAAACAAAAGGAGGGGAAGCACCAAGGTGGTGTGTAATACTAAACGAACTACAAGGGCAACTTCTCTACCCCTTTTATTGCATGTGGAACCCATTGGAAAACTTATCCCCGATCCATCAATTAATTATTAAAAAGATGTTAAATTTTGAGATTATGTATGTGATAGGATTATGAACTTGGTCAGCCACCAAGAAATCTTACTGATAAAACAGCTCAATATTCGATCAGTTTGTTTACTGTAGACATTGTTTACAAACCTAGTTCAACAGCAAAGCAAAAATCCTCTTGGTTAGATAGTCCTTTCATTGGAAAATTACAAATCGTAGAGGAGCCTACTTCTGCATACATCTTAACCCTCCCTGACTCCATGGTCTGTGTCTTTTTTTTTTTTTTTTTTTGACTTTTAGTAGTTTGCCTATATAAGATCGATTTCTTTTCCTGTGATTTCAGATTGCAACTGCAGTGAACAAAGGCAAGATTGTACCAGAGGATATAATCTTTGGGCTTTTATCTAAGAGGCTGGAAGATGGATACAACAAAGGTGAATCAGGGTTTATCTTAAATGGAATACCTCGGACACGGTTACAAGCTGTAAGTGCAGCTATCTTGCGTATAGAATCTTGAATGTTCACTCGATGTTTTGTTTACTTACTGGATGGGAGATAATTTTATTATAGCTTTCTTAATTAAATGTTATATTTCTGCTTGACACCATGATTACATCAATTGAGAGAGACATAGTTACATGATCATCGCCATCTGGTCCATTACACTTCTCATTCTTGTTTTTTGTGGACCCTGTTGATTACTTCATATATTGTTTTTCTTTTCATTCATCAGATCTAATTGCTGCAGGAGATCCTTGACCAACTTGCTGATATTGATCTAGTCATAAATTTTAAGTGCACTGAAAACGAAGATTGGTGGTTGAAAGGCCACAGTGGTGGTGTCTTTTCACATTGTGCGTCTCCTAGCCTGGGCACATCTGGTTCTACAAGTTTTGATGTTACTCCACATCACACCCATGGAAATTTATCCAAGTCTTGTGGAGGAGGTGCCTCAAAGGAGAAACTCAATCTATATGAGCAACAGGTTTGCCTTTCTCTTGGCCTTTTTGATGCTATCTACTTTCATTACTTCAATATGAGCATCTAATTGACCGAATTTCACTTCAATCATCCTGCCTGGTAGTATTCTGATTCTTAAGACTTACTTTTTTCATGATGTCGTTTCCTTCTTTTCTTTGTACATTTCAAACAAATTTTTTTTTCAACTAATAGAGATTTGGGCATGGAAAAATAAGTGTAACTTGATACGAAGATGATTTGATTTGTAATAGTGGTATAAGCATTTCCTGTGGTCCAGTAGATGCATTTCTATCTGGACATGCAAAACTGGCAAGTCAGTGTTATTGACCTACTGTTTGCTAGCTGCCCTTGAATTGGTTATTCACACTTGTTGCTTCATTCTTGTTTAATATTAAAAATATTGATCCTATAAGTTATTTGCACCGCAAACTGGTCTCAAAATTCTGCAATCATATTTTCAGTAGTTTTTTGCATGCCTGTGGGATTTACTTATCCTCTGAACCATCAGGCCTATAATTAGCGTAGGACATGGACCAATGTTCTAGATCTTCTGGTTTTGTTTGATCACGATGTATTTGTTCTGTTGAAAGGCAATGACTTCTCTGCATTGTGTTAATTGTGAAAATTACAGGGGAAAAAAATCTCTGATGATGTAACACCATATTTGTGAATCGAAACTTTGCATATGAGCTTTCACCATAACATTGTTGGTATTAAAGGGGGAAAAAAGGAAAGTATATATTACATTGCTTCATGGTTCTTGCTTAATGGTTCAAGTGCATTATGCAAAACTGGTATTAATTTGATATGGTTTCCTCTCAGAGCAAGCCAGTGGAAGATTATTACAGGCAACAGAAGAAGCTTCTTGAGTTTCGAGTAAGAAGTGCACCTAGAGAAACCTGGCAAGGACTCTTGGCAGCCTTGCATCTTCAGCATGTAAATGCAGCTCATTCTTCACGAAGATTGATGTCGGGATCATATTGGCAATGATCCTATCCTAAAGGAAACTTGATAGTTATGTAAGTACAACACAAGTATGGTCAGTCACTCCAATTAGCTTCCAAGTTCCATGGTAGATGTTCCGCGTTCCATAGTAGATGTTGTAAGCAAGTTCTTGCTTATCGGTGTGTGCATAGTTGAGAATGGCCATTTCCTTGTGACCTTTAAGACCTTTGAACCAAACTTCTTGCTTTTCACTATTGTATAGATATGACCTTTCTGAATACTCTCAAGTTTCAATGGAGTGTAAATTTTGTGGTTTCCAGGATGGCCAATGGTCTAGTAAATTGAGTTGGCACTTCTGTTGGTCATGACCTTGCAGATTCAGAATTTAGTGTGTGAAAACTTGTGAGAAAGTGATGAACAGGGATGAAAATACTAGAAGGCATGGTTGTCTTTTTTTTTTTCCTTGGCCGAGAAAAAAGGGTGGAGAAGGGCTGTCTACTTCCTCGTCTAAGCAATATCACAAGAGCCCCCCTTGTGTGGAATGTCCAGAGCCGTATTTACTGCCTCTAAGATAAACTCGTCAGTAGTGCACACCAGGCCTCAAACCCCTCTAAAATTCAAGAATTTCAAGTTCATGTCTATTTATGACCAGTCTTTGAAACTTCATTGCTTACCAATTATTGCTTACTTTACAATTACAAATGCAAAAACAAAGCAGTAAACTTTGCCATGATTGAGATTTCCATGCTTTCATTTGTCCCAAGTAAGAATGTAGATTAATGATGATACCTAATAATGGACTTCGTCATAGACATTATCATGGGGGTGACATCGCTCTAAATCTCTAATCTGCAGTGGCTTGAATTTGAGCAGCATACTGTAAATTCCAAAGGACATCTTCAACTGAAGGATGAGTGGCTGACTCTGAAGAAATGCATTTGGTCATTGTGGAAATGACTACCGGTAAAGATTCCTGTGAACAAGTGCCAAGTATAATTGGATCTATTAATCGTCGCCCATCCTGGCTGCCAAAAGATGCCTGCAAAATGCAGAAGTATAAGATGACTAAACTGGGAATTTAGTCTCTCAATTGGGAAATTACCATTTCTTTTAGCAGAGATGCCTCCCTTCTTGCATATGCAGATGCTCCAACTAATGACTCCAACAATATGAATCCAAAACTGTAAACATCGTCAACAAGGGGTTCGTCATTTGCTTGCAATCATCAGCCCTATAAATTTAGTGCAACTTGGACAAACCAAATTAAGCAACTCTGTTCATTTCTTGACAACCTCCTTACCATGATGTAGGACCTCCTTTTGCCCGCAAAACCAAGCAACGCAACTCACATTGATCAGTCGGGACCAAAGAATTTTTGTGGCTCCAAAAGATTAACCTATATGATGATTTGGACATACCTCAAACCGGTCTATTTCTGTGGTGATAATGGAGAGTCCATAATCGCCTAGCTTTGCCATTCAAAGTTCATTCAGCAGAACATTGTTTTTCTTTAAATGGTTGTTGAGAAAACCAGGAATTACTCGTGTGTGTAGAAAATGCGCAGCCTGGGCAATACTAATTAGGATCAATAACCTTTCTAACCATTTAAGGACCTTTTCAGGACTAGTCTCTGCAGACAAGCATGGACTTTAGATTCAAAGAGAACAGAAGGATTGCATTCTTGAATATATATAAGACTTGCAGGAAAGATGAGAACAAAAATCTCCACAAGAAACAAACTCATAGAAAAGATAGTCTATTTACATTGGACCCATTTTTGCCAACACCATCAATGGAGTATCCTAAAAGACAGACCAAATGCAGGTGGCAAGGTTTTGCGAGCATATCCAGTTTGAGTTTGAGATTTCGGATTGAATATATCGTAGACAAAGACAAGCATCTTACAGCAACCACAGTCCCATTTTCTAGTCTTCCTTTGTAGATATGGAACAACCAAGGAAAAAAGGGAGATTTTTAAAAGAGTCTAGCAAAAGCAATGCGTAGAATGGCAGTGAATTATTCAAGTTCTAATAGTACCGTGCCAATTGAACCTTCACCTATAGAGGTAGACCTATCAAGGTTATTTGTAGCTGCCTTCAGTTCTTCTAAGGAAAACAACCTACATAGTGGAACATTTTCCATTCCTAGTTTTGAAGCTTCTGCAATGTATCATGAATCAAAATGAACATAAAAAGTCAGTAAGCAACTCATTTGAAGATTGTGTATATTAATGATACCTGAAAGTTATACCAATGTTTGGTGTCTGAGGTACATGTACCATCATAATTGCTAGATCATGTCGAGGTGCAAAAAATGACCAAGTTAAAGAAACATGAGAGCCATTGCATTTTCCATTTTTTAGAAAAAAGGTTTTTTGAGAGAAATTTGACCTACTTGTGCTTGTCAGGATCTCCGAGGAAAACCCAGCTGCTAAATTATTTTGCACTGTCTTGGGCAACAAGCGCTGCCCCAATATCCATTTAGGGCAATATCTTCTACATACAACAAAAAACCCTATTGCAAGAAATACTGCAACAACAAAAATCCCACCTATAACACCAACTACTACTCCTAAATCGCTGCTTCCGGACCCTGATTCCCTTCCTTTCACCTTCAGTTCTACACAATATGACGCCGGACGCTGATCCTGCACAATAGTAGTCAAGCAATTCCCACCAAGCTTTATAACTCTACTATTTGTCGTTGAGTTCAAATAGGTTGGCAGTCTACCAGAGAACTTATTGTTTGAGATATCGACAAAGCTAAGTTGTCCTCCACAGCTTAAAGAATTTGGCAATGACACGCTTAGCACATTTGATGCCAGATTTAAAAAGGCAATATCAGGCAGTGAAAATAATCCTGCTCAAGGTGTTCATTTCAGAACATTAAACGAAAGATTAAGGCGTTGAGGCTGACCCAAATGAGTATATTGCTTTGGAATCTCACCTGAGAATGAGTTATTGCTAAGTAAAGCCATGACAAGTCCTTTAGGCAAGCTTGGTAGGTCAGAATCCAACTTGTTCACTGCCAGATCCAGCATTTGCAAGCTTGTTAAGCCACTCAAATCCGGTACTTTACCGGAGATCATATTGGAAGACAAAATAAAGTTTGCGAGACTCTCGAGTTTCTCAACTGATGGAAATAAGCCTTCAAGCATATTTCTTCTCATGCCAAGGATTGTAAGATTGGACATGGGAACCGAACATGTTTGGAATAGAGTCATTACGGTAATTCTCATCTAGTACGTGTTTGAAGCTTACCATTGTAGAAATCTTAGGTGGGATTGAACCAAAAAGAAAGTTTGAGCTCAAATCAAGGAATTCAAGAGAACCCAACATATGAATTTTGTCAGGAATTGGACCCCAAATTCCCAAAGACACAAGTCTAACAACTCACAAACTTGTCAGCTTTGTCAAGGTAGGGACAAATGAATCCATAGAGAAACTTTCAGACCAAGTCTGGTTTGGAATTGCAAATCCATCAAAATTTCCAACTTTTGCCAACTTGTTCCGTACAATTCTCAGCTCTGTCACAGAATTGTCTTGACGCGAAACATTTAGCTGAGCTGATGGAGGTGTGTAGCAGAAATCCATGCCATGATCACCCCAAATATCCGATTGTTTCGGATATTCCAACTGCTTCTTTAGCTGGAGTACTTGAGTCTGCGAAGACTAATTCATGAGTACCCGATATGAAAGAACCTCAAAACAAACATAGTACAAGAAACAACCTTGACCACTCCATTGATATATATTAAAAGAGACCCGTGAAAGGGAAACATGAGATATGAACGGAGATTTCGGTCTTTGCTGCTTCCACATGGTGTTTTTCCACATGATGTTCTCTCTCTCTCTCTCTCTCTCTCTCTCTCTCTCTCTGTGAGATAACAGCGAATGGTGACAGAGCCTGACTGCACGAATCTTTTACCATAACTAAGCCAAATTATGAAATACTTACGAAAACTGACCTTCTAGTTTGACGGTAATTAAATTTGTATATATCCACACATACACGCTCCTCTAAGAAAAACAATGGTACTTGAAAGAATAAATTGACCACTATACCTCAACAATCTTCAATTTTTAGCTTTTCCATGCCATCCCACTTGTAAAATACTCATTCTCGAAAAGGCACATGATCTGGGTAAATGTCACTTGAGGTCCTTCGTAACCACAAGAACCAGCTTTATCCCACTAAGTGGAATCAACTTGGGAATCAACTATATGAATCCTTCTACACCATTGAACTACAAGATCATCCATAACTCAGAATGTCCTGAGCATGATTTCGCTGGAGAACGAAGATATACCCAAAATATCAAATTTGAAGGATCTCAAGTTTAGGTCTGTTTTTCAGGGGATTTATTTATTTATTTTTCTTTACCTTGTTAGTACCAAATGTCGGGAGGCGATTGTCTTTTCACTCTAATCCAATTTGCTTGTGGGACTGAAATTATTAAAAATACCAAAGACAAGAAAAATGGGTAACCCATGTCCTAGGAAAATGTGATTTTAGATTACTATAAGATGACAGGCTGTCCAAGATAGAATATAGAAAATCAGCCAATGCCATTTTGCCCAAAAGAGTCAGATCCTCAATTTTCAAACTCAGTTTTTTGTCTTTAAATTTGGGGATTTAGCATTTCGATATTTTATCCACTGATTTTTGGGATTAAATACATAAGGGGTATGGTCGTATTGCATCACGTGGGACAGTATATGTTTTTCCTGCACCAAGTTTAGAGAATCCAACTGGTATTTGAACAATTTATGTAACTATCCATTGTTTGAGCCCATCATTTCAGTAAATAGGTTCTGTAATGATCTCTCTCTCTCTCTCTCTCTCTCTCTCTCTCTCTCTCACTCTCTCTCTCTCTCTCATTTGTTCTTAATTTTATCTGATCCACTTTATGCATGTGCTAAAGCAAGAAAGATGAGCTTGTACCACGTGGGGTATTGAACCTTTGTGCTTGTGCATATCTCCACAATTAGAGGTTAGATGGAGCTTCAGAACAATCTTCTGTATCTTTTTTCCCTTTTAGAACCATGATCTTCTAGATATATATTGGGCAAAATTATTGAATATGTACAATAATTATGAGTTCGCACCATGCAAATGCATAAAATATTATATAAATTCGCTTGCAAGAAAATTGAACCCAGTGGCTTTCAACTCACTCAGTCACTACAAATGCCTTCAATCAGCGCAATAGGACATGACTATTTCTCTCTATCAAGGATTTACCTTCAAACATATGTAGCCAGTGAACCTGGTTGGACCAGTCCTGAAGCACTAGAACTAATTTCCAGGGTGTTTTCTATATGGCAGCTCAATTTATACAAAGAGAGATGAATGATTGAAATCTGAAAATGAGAAAAGCAAAAACCCCACCTCAAGTAAAGAAGTAATTTTAGTCATTAAATCCCAGTCTAAACTATCAAATGCTATGCCTCTGTCAACTGGAACCTAAAGAATTCAAAAAACCAAAAATTAAATCTCCTCAGTATGCTCAAAATCCTCACACAACAGTGAAATAAATTCAATAAATCTTTCCTACTGTCCTAAATCAAATAAATAACACCATGTTGTATAAAACAGAAAGCCTTTGCAACCCAAGCCAAGAAATGAATGGCAATATCTGAACAGTTGATCAAGGACATGCCCAGAAGGAACAAGGATACTAACACTCAGATAAGTTCTAGAGAGTAATACAGTATAGCAAAAGATGCAGAAATCAGGAGAGAGAACAAAAAATGTTTTTAACATACAACTCATAGCCCGAAAACATGCACAAAGATGATCCAAGACAAAAGCAGAAAGGAAACAAGGGCTACCTGAGAGCCCTGGACAATGAAGAGTTTTAAGGGCTCGGCCAGAATATCAACTGCAAATGGCAAACTACTAGTTCTTAAACATAGCCCCAAAACCTTAGCATATTCAAGAAAGCACATTATGTATAATAAGATGAGCCTTTTCCCCTTTCCGTGACACGGCACAAGCAATTAGAAAGAGGAAGACCTCCAGCTACTATCCTATCAAAATCTCATTTAGCTTGAAGCTGTTAGTTGAGATGTTTGTTATCAAACTCAATATTTAAAACTGTATATGAACAGATGACATACATAAATTAACATCATTCACTGAGAACAAGGTGTCCATTTTGCAATCAACAACATTAAAGGAAAGGAAACATTACAAAAATGAACTCTTAAGGAGTAAATTGAAGTTAAAATGAATAAAAACAATGGCCCTGGAATGCCATCTTAATCTAAAATTCCATGTGTTAAGATTAAATGCCAAAAGGAAAATCTAATAGTGCCCAGTCATGGCATAACAAAAACCTAATTAATTAATCCACGAAGCCTAACAACTATCAGTCGTCCCCATTGGATGTCAATGGTACCTCTTCTTACCGAGTAATAAACTGCCTATCTAATTTTTTACACAAAACCGTGATATCAAGCATGAGATCTCATATTGAAGGACAGTCTCTGCTCAATGCTATCAAGCAACCACTTGGAATCTATAATGCAAAAATGAAATCTTTGAAAAAATTCTAAGCCATCTTTTGTTTCCTTACATCAGCCAAGACTAGACAAGGTAAACATCAGCATCAGTATTCTGAAATTCTTGAGAACTTCGAATATCAGATTAGGCATCAGCCCACATTTTCTTGGGACTCCAGATCTATGTGAAGCCCTGAAATTCAATCTTGCCTTGGTGTGCCTTGAGAATTTCAGGAATTACATGCTGATACTTGTTGACATACGTTTCCTGGAACTTCTTCTCAGTCATTCGGAATAGATAAACTAAGCTTGGATCCCTCTTAACTAGCTGTCTTGACATGAGAATTTGCATAATTGAACACCTCGGAATGATCCTCTTCTCCAAACTTAGCAACAGAAGATTTGGACTTTTAATAATGGCAGCCGGCTTCCAATTTAACTTGTTCACAAAAAAATACATCAGTTTACGAATTTTTTTCTCCGAGACAATCATACACAGAGGTTGCAACTTGAATGCTGAATGAATCTCATCCCTAGACAAACCAAAGCTAAAGAAAGCTTCCATTTTCTGTTCCCAACGAGACTTACTCATTACTGCCATGGTATGGATGGCTAGAACATAAAGCAAATTTGTAGGATCAAACCCTAGACTTGTGACTTCCTCAACAATTTCATTAAACCGATCCCCACTTAGAAGAAATGCCTTAGGTTGAATCACGAACAGTTTTACAATCATGTCGTTGGGTACTCCACGGCTTAACAAAACCGAAATATTAGGCTCAACTCGCTTCTCCAAATTAGACTCAAGAATACAAGTATAGCCCTTGATTGCCTTCAACACATTCTCTTCACCAACCAACCGTTTTATCGCATTTATTGTAGGGATTAAGTGGTTCTCTAAACTCCTTTGCAATATATAAGGTTCTGAGGCTATTACCCGCGCAACCTGCGTGTCTGAAAACCCTAAAGACTTCAGATAATCCAACTTAGGTCCTAAAGTATCGTCAGCATTTGCGGCACACAATGTAGGGCTCTTCCTAGCAATATTCGAGATTTGTTTATCATTAAAACCATGATCTCGGAAAAACCCAACAATTTTCTCAGCATCAACTTCAAGAATTCTAGGGTTTTTTAGGAACATTTGAACAAGTTTACTTCCTGTAAGACCCAAATTCTCAAAGATTTTTAAATTAGGTTTAAGGGTATTGTCCAAATCAGCTAAAAGTAACCCAGGACGTTTTGAAATTAAATCCTTTATGTCATTTTTAGACAATCCATGAGATTTCAACAGCTTCAATGTTGAATTAACCTTTTCCGTTTCTTCAATCTTGAGCTTAGCAGAGACTGAAATAGCAGATTCTAAGGACAACCCACATGATTTTACGAGAAAAGAGATTGTTGGGGACTGTTGGTTTGTTGAATTTGAGGTTTTGTAAATGCGTTTGAGTGCTGAGGTTGAGAAATCATAATATGAAGAATTGGGTGTTAAAGCTCTAAGCTTTAACCCATGAAATCCATTCAAGATTGAACGAAACATATGAAAAAATTGAGTGATTTGGGAAACGAAAAGTACCTGCGATTGATGTTAGAGATTTGCTAGAATCGCTCCCCTAGCCGGTAAAACGTCTGTCTGTCTCTCTCTCTCTCTCTCTACTTTTGCAGCAAACGTTCGTTCGGATACGACCAAAACCACGAGAGCGTGCGCTTCTTAATTGATTTCCCAAAAAAATGCAAAAACGGGGAGTTTCTATAAGCATGTCGCCTCTCCTTTAAAAATATATATATATATCTATATATATATAATAGTAATAAACAAATAAATTAAATTAAAAAATAAAAATAAGACCAACTCGTTTAACCATATTTATTTTAAACATTTTATAAATCCTCAAAATTCATAAAATATTTTAAAAATTTATAAAATATTTTAAAATTTTATAAAATATTTTTAAATATATTATTTTAAAATAAATTATTAAAATATTTAAATAAAATAAATTTAAACAGCTTTTAATATATTTTGTAAAATATAAATTGTTATTATATTTGATAAAAATAAGTTTTAAAAGAATTATAACTAACTTGTCTAGCTTTGATAGCGGTAGGAAAGATTGGGGAGGCCATAGACATATAATTCAATTAATATCATTTTTTTTATCTTAAATTTGAGTTATATATATATATATATATATATATATATATAAACTAATATTTATTAGTATAGATGGGAAAAATACCTTCATCTCTTAATCAGATCGAGAATTCAACTCTCCATGGATACGAAAAAACAATATTGGGAGACATTCCCCTCAAATGAGACCCAACAGTCAGGTCGGTCTGGATAAATCGGGATAAAATTTCGAATACTGGGCGGTGATATATATATATATAAAAGCAAAGATCGATAGTCTTGTCATTTTTTGGGGTTTGGCCCATTTTAATAATTTTTTTTTGAAACGCAAACATAAATAGCATATGGTTATCATCACTTCTAGTATTTTTATTTCGATACAAAATGTAATATATATTATTATAAAACTAGAATCACATACTTTCTTTTAATATTGATATTTTGAAATATACAACCGACCATCTCCCTTTGTACCAAACATAATCTAAGTTCCTTTCTTGTTAGTGTTTGTGGCTGTTTTTTATCATTGAAAATTCTAAAGCACCCCAAAAAAAAAAAAAAAGAAATTTACACTAACTTGACTAACTAGCTTTGACAATAGCAGCAAAAGGTAGATTAATATTTAGTGGTACAATGACAGAATATTGATATATTTTAAATAAGATATCAGATTCGAGTTTTATGTATGTAAAAAAATAGATATCATGAGAGTTTTACTCCTTAATGGTTTAACTTGATTTGAATCAAATTTAGTCGGACGTAATACGATTATCGGATAACGATGATTTATTTAAAAGAAAAAAAACAATGACCGAGTAGTCTTGTCAATTTTTGGGCCTTGGCCCGTTTCAATAATTCTTGGGCCCAAAACGATGCACACAAAACTTTCCGCTTTCTCCCAAACACGGAAAAACCCTAAATAAACCCTAACCCTCCCCTCGTCAAAAGTTTATGTTCTTCTCTCCTCGCCGATAGAGAGAGGAGAGAGAGCCTCACAGAAACCATAACCCAAATCTCTCTCTAAACTTTAGGCTTTGCGAATGGCATTGTACGTTCTCTTTGAAGCAGCCTCTGGTTACTCGCTGTTCGAAGCACATGGACTCGACGAAATCGGACAGAACACGCAAGCTGTGCGAAGCTCCATTGAGGATCTCAACCGCTTCGGAAAAGTTGTCAAGCTCGTGGCTTTCAGCCCTTTCGCTTCCGCCATTGACGCTCTTAATCAAGTCAATTCCATCTCTGAAGGTTTAATATCCCAACTTTTTACTTTAATCCTGACGTAACAAACTACGGAGACACTGTTTTGAAATCTATTAGTTTAATAGTGTGCCTATGATACATGGGCTCTGGTTTGGGTGTTACACAGGGCATTTGCTTTACTTTAAAAAAAAAAAAATCCACTAGAATCTATGGGCATCGTCCTAATACCCAGACTTGTACCATGTCATGTTCATTTAAAACAGCGAAGTGAAGAATACATGTGTTGTTGATGAATGATGAGTTGATAAAATATTTATTTCTGGATTGTTTTCATTTTATCGTTCACTGGAGTTTGATAATGGGGTTCGATTGGTTCTTGATATGCCTTAAATTGGTTTTTTATGGGTCAGTGCTTTAGGACTTGTTTGTGTTCTATAAGGGTCTTTGTGATTGTCCTTGTTTGGTTGAATTTTGGAATTTGGTGAATCTGTGGTGTTTAATGATGTGTCTGCTTTAGTTAAGTGTTTTGTTGTTTAATGTTGGTTTTAGGTCTGATGACTGATGAGTTGCGGAATTTCTTGGAGCTCAATCTTCCTAAAGTTAAGGAAGGTAAGAAGCCGAAGTTCAGTCTAGGTGTTGCAGAGCCTAAGCTTGGGTCTCATATTTTTGAAGTCACAAAGATTCCTTGCCAACATAATGATTTTATTGTTGAGCTTCTTCGTGGCATCCGCTTGCATTTTGATAGGTTCATTAAAGACCTTAAGGTTTGCTTCTTTCTTGTTGTACATCCCTTTGTGGTTTCTAACACTTTAAAGATCTTTTTTTTTTTTTTTTGTCTTAGAGATAATTATCATCTTTTTTTTTTTTTTTTTTTTGTCTTAAGAGATAATTTACTGATAAGCTTCACCTCAAAATTGATAGCCCGGAGACCTGGAGAAAGCTCAACTTGGTCTAGGACATAGCTATAGCAGAGCAAAGGTCAAATTCAATGTTAACCGAGTTGACAACATGGTGATCCAGGCTATCTTCCTTCTAGATACTCTTGATAAGGACATTAATTCCTTCTCTATGAGAGTCAGGTTTGTTACTACCAAACAGTCAAATTTGTGTTGAATATATGCCATGTTGTTTGTATCGTTCAGAATGGTTTTCTTGTTCAAAAAAAATAATAACCTGGCTCATTTTAGTGTCATATGTGCCTGATCTTTGCTTTATCACTCAGCTGTCTAGAGATGAGGAATTGGATTACTGATTAATGTCCACTCAAGTTTTTACTCAACTTTCTACGTCCAAGTCTTTTAAGAAAAGATAATGTATCCTGAACCTTAATGCAGGGAATGGTTCTCTTGGCATTTCCCTGAGTTGGTGAAGATTGTCAGTGACAACTATCTCTATGCCAAAGTTGCTAAATATGTGGAAGACAAGGCAACACTGTCTGAAGATAAGTTGCCTGGTTTAATTGAGATAGTTGGAGATGAGGATAAGGCAAAGGAGATTTTGGAAGCTGCCAAAGCATCCATGGGTAAAATTCTTGAATTAATTTATGACGTTGAGGTGTATTTATTTATTTATTTTTTTGTTATTCTCAAATATGTTTTGCAGGTCAGGATTTGTCTCCAATTGACTTGATCAATGTCCAGCAGTTTGCTCAGAGGGTGATGGATCTCTCTGAGTACAGAAAAAAGCTCTATGATTATCTGGTTACTAAAATGAACGATATTGCACCCAATTTGGCATCACTGATTGGTGAGGTTGTGGGGGCTCGCTTAATCTCTCATGCTGGTAGCCTTACAAACTTGGCCAAGTGCCCATCATCTACTCTTCAGATTCTTGGTGCAGAAAAAGCTCTGTTCAGGTTCTTTCCAACATTCTTGTTCTTTTTCCTGTGTACTATGGTTAACTTTCAAAGTCATCTTGGAGTTGAACTATCTTTGATGTCCACTTACCATAGGTTTCAGAGTTCTGCTATATCAAGATTTCTGCTGATCAGCCTAAATTGGTTGAGTTAAATAATTTTTAATAAACCAAAGGAAGAAAAAGAATGATCAAGGAATCAACTCAAGTCTCAATCACGTGACATCCTTGTTTTCTTCTGCAAGAGGTTTATCATATTGTACTTCCCATAATATACTAATTTCTTGGTAATTTTAGGGCATTGAAAACTCGAGGAAACACACCAAAGTATGGTCTAATTTTCCATTCGTCTTTCATTGGCCGGGCATCAGCTCGCAACAAGGGCCGAATTGCTCGTTATCTTGCAAACAAGTGTTCGATTGCATCTCGTATAGACTGTTTTGCAGGTAAATTTCATTTCATTCCCTATGATAACCTTTTTCTGTCCCTTGCTTGTTGCCTGGTAGCAGATATTTTCAATAACCTTTCATCATCTATGATTTTGCAGAAAGAAATACAACCATTTTTGGCGAGAAGCTTCGTGAGCAGGTTGAGGAGCGACTTGACTTCTATGACAAGGGAATTGCTCCTCGTAAGAATATTGATGTAATGAAAGCAGCAATTGAAAGTACTACCCAAGACAATGGTAAGCATTGTAGCTGTCATGATGGCATTTTCCAATATCCCTTTTTTTTTAAGTTGTTGGCCCGATATGCTGGCGGGTAAGAACCTGGTTGGATTCTTAGCAAAGTCAGTGTCCATCTTAATGATGAGAGATCATGGTGCCATTGGCTACACCAACTTGCAAATCATGATTGAGCAATATTGATTCATTTTTACATGAATTTAGGTTCTTTAATCTTTGGACTTTCGTTAGTGAGAGGCTCTTAAAGGGCAGCCATGTGCATAAGTTCCCACCTCTGTAGTTTACCTAAGGCTTGGATATAGAAATTCTTACTTCTACAAGCAGGAAATATACATGTATCTTGTTACATGACGAGACTAGTGTGTTGTAATTAACTGCCATTAAGTTGCTTGGCTTTCTCAATGGAGTCTCTTGTGTCATGCATACGTGTGTTTGTGGATTTATCTTTTGCCTTTAGTGTATTTGCCCACACTTCTATGAGAGTAATGATTTGAGTGTTTGCTTCTTCTGATACTATATGTACTCACTTTCAGATGAGGAGATGCAGGTGGACAAAACTGTAAATGACTCTCCAGTGAAGAAAAGTAAGAAAAAGAAGTCCAAGTCTGAAGCTACGGAGGATGATGATGCGATAGATGAGGATAAGCCTGTTACTTTGAATGGAGATGCCTTGGAGGAACTTAAGTCTGAAAAGAAGAAGAAAAAGAAGGAGAAAAGGAAACTGGAGCAGGAGCAGGAGCAACATGCGGCAGAGAACATAAATGGCGAGAATGGTTCTAATGCAGAACAGGAAGGCAAGAAGAAAAAGAAAAAGAAGAGTAAAGATGTAGAAAGTGAGGATCAACGAGCTGCTGGCGAGAGCACCAAGAAGAAGAAGAAGTCGTCAAGAAGCGAGGATGATGAGTGAGTTCAACAAAGTCGACCAACTGCTGTTCTCATGTATATTTGCTTGCTGCCATAACAATCAGAAACAGAAGATCCAAAAGTTGAAGCCCGTCCGCTGTTAGATTTTGGGATGCCCCTTACATCTGTGGGGTTATATTTTGTAAGATTTAGGGCATCAGTCTACGACATGGGCATTTTGATCCTTAGTTTCGAGGCTTTATTATTGTGTTGGGTTATTTTTATTCCAGTGGGACACCATCTAATGTATTGGAAGCAACAAGGTATTAACTTATTATTTCAAAATTGCTGTTTTGATCAGGTTTTGAGTTCTTTCCGATGGTTATGCGTGGATTTTGGTTTTTGGTCTCAAGGATCTTATATTGCTTGCACTAGGTGAGGTCTATAATTAAGGGCCAATGGTATGAATTTGTAAGGCAAAAACTTTGAACTGTCCTAAATTACATGTCATGAAATGAGATATTCTCACCAAAAAAAAAAAGAAATGAGAAATATATACGGCAACGGAGGACAGTTGGTTTAGTGTGTGAAAGTGAGGTTTTTTATTGAAAGTGAGGTTTTTTATTGGTTCGAAACTTGGGAAAAGAAAAATTATGAATTTTTCTTAAATTGGGTCCGATAACGGTCAAGTTAGATTAGTCAAAATACGATTTTGGATATCGATTAATATATCACAAAAAAAGTGAATATATATATACAGAGGACATTGAGCTGAGACACAGATCATTTTAGGATTGGAATGCAACATGGTTCTATATAATGGCACTTTGGTGCACCCTAAAATGAATTACGGGTGGTTACAATACAACACCCCCCCCCCCACCCCAGCCCCACAAGGGGTCATGAAGTGCAAGGCCATATTCTGAGAGATGTGTGACTATAAATGGCACCTGGGCCAGATCGATCAACACTCGTGTTGCAAGGATCCCCTAGAAGTCAAATCATGATTAGGTCACCGTTTAGATGAACATCATGAGGCATTTCTTAGCTCGGAATTGAATAAATCAAAGAGTGCCCTTTTCCAACTAAAACCATTTGTCCTTTTGGGCAAGTCTTAACCTTCCAGAGTGCGACTCCTTGACCTACCAATTTAGTCTAATTTTTGTATGCCCTTTCCTTCCATCTGTGAACCAAATTTTCATGGGCAAAAATATGGTTTTTCAGGTCATTGAGACTCTCTCTCTCTCTTTCATTTTATATTCTATCGGAACCGAATTTCTCTTGATTTATCTAAATTTTATATTATTTTTTGTGTAATATTTCTTAAGTAAAATAAATTTTATTTTTCCAAAATATATTTTTATAAATAATAATGAAGTTATTTTATTAAAGGACTAAAGTTGTGATTGACTTAATAATTTTTTGTATTAAAAATTTTAGGTACTTTCAAATGAATCTAAACCTACCTGGTGGGGCAAGATAAGATTATGCTAAAATAATCGAAATCTTCTTTTATTTCTTTCCGAAATATATTTCAATACCTTTTCCCTTTTAATATAAGCAGACAAAATTTTGATGAAAACCCTTGTAGACCTAAATTAAAATAGACAATTCAGATCTTCAAATCAGGATCTATCTAACCTCCATCCTTAGGAGGGTGGATGATCCACCCTTGGAAAGGTTAACTTACGAATATCTACAAAGGCGGACCTAAGAAGAAATCAGGGTGAACGATTGCACCCCTCAATTTTTTAAAATTCAATTAATGTTTATAACCTGAATTTATTTTGTACCCACTTAATTATAATTTTACCCTATTTATCTTTTTTAAAATTAATTCATTTGACTAAATTTTATATAAATATTTTTTAAAATCCTATCACATAATAAAAAACAAAATATGATATTACTATCGTATATTTTAAATTAATAAAAAATATTTTATAATTTTTAAAATTAAGAAAGAAAAATATAAATAAGATTATAATTCTAAGAAATATTAATTTGATATTAATAACCTCGCTTTTACATTTTTCTTTTACCCTCCCCTCCTTCCCCAAATTTTCCCTCTCCTCTCCCCCTTTTTTTTTTTTTTTGGTACATTCTCTCCTCTGCCCCTCCCTCTCCCTCTCGGCCTCTCTCTATTCATTTTGTTTTTCCCTCTATTTTCCATTTTCTCTTTGCTTCTCTCTCTCTTTTTTTTTTTTTTTGGGTAAAGTCTATGCTCTCTGCTATCTTCTTTTCTTTCACAGATTCTCTCTTTATATTTTCTTCATTTATTGAACATCGGTATTATTTAATTTTCTCTAAATAATCATCGTAATTATCTTCAAATTTGAAGAAAAATCTATTTTTTGTATCATAAAAATATATATATTCTCAATTAAAATTTTTTATTTTTATAATATCATGATTGAATTATTTTTTTATAAATATTTTAGATTTTCTAATATAATTTTATAATTCATATTTGTTGATCGAATAATTATCTTATAAATTTATATACTCCCTATATCTCGATCTTATATTCGCCACAATTATCTTTGTGAGATGAAAACTTTACTTCTATGATGATAGCCGAGTAATTAAGGTTGAGGGTGCGAAGATATTCAACCACGTATCCCACCATAGAGGGGCTTCTCCACATACCCTAATTAGGTTTAATTTTATTTCTTTCTTTAAAATACCTTATCTCAAAATATGAAACTAGGATTATAACAAGCTGTCCAATGGTCTTTGCAAGGGTACCTAAATAGTAAAGAGCTACCAATGTCCATGACTCAGTTGATTCGGAAATTGATATTTTTTAACCATAATCGAAAGTTCGATCCCCCATGAAAACGAAAAAATCAGCGTTAGGAGATCTGTCTTCTCAATTAGACCTTACAAGCGGTCGACCCAAATTAATCGGGACGAAACCCGAATACTGATTTGGTGGCCTAACTATGATACCAAAAAAAGAAAAGTAAAGAGCTCTTATTTAGGCGTTTTCTTAAAATTGAGATCGAATGTTCGATTTTTCATGCAACACCTCGACGAACAAAACCCTAGATTTTTTTGCCTTGGTGCGGAAATCGACAAAGCGCCACCATTGGTGAACGCCCATGCTAGAGTGCTGGTTGTGAAGTCCGGATCATCTTCATCCCCTACCACTGGGGTGACACGAGAAGAGAGAAATATGAAGAGAGAAGAATTTTCTCTTAATGCCCATCAACCAATGGGCACTGAGAGGCTAAGAAAGCCTAAGGTTTGCATATTAATGATTAACATTCTTGGATAAAAATTGAGAAACCATTAATAATCTTATTATTTACTAATTTAATCTCAACCCAATGAAATGGTTTTACTAAAGTAAATTTTTTAAGATTAAAATTCAAGATTAATAATGAATTTGTTATCTTCGAAATTGACATAACCAATGTTTGGAGATCCCAAGTTTTTTTTTTTTTTTTTTGGGAAAAAAAACTCAAAAAATCAAGAAACAATATTTATTTTTATTATTTTTTAAATATTTTCAAAAGTACGAGAATATTTTTTTAAAAGGGTAAAAGAAAGTGGTAAAAAATTGTAATTTTGGTACTATTAGAGAAAGAATATATTTTGAACAAATTTTTAATAATTCTCAAAAAGGAGAGAAAAATCAAAATACGAGGGTGTCCTTCAAAGAGGAAAAGGTGGGGAAAGTAAGAGAGAGTAAATAAAAAAAAAGGTGGAGGGCATAATGGTCAATTAAGAAAGCATCCCACCCTAGGTTATTAGAACGGAAACAGATAAAAAATGATATTTTATAAAAATACAGTAAATAAATATGTAAATATAAAAAATATAAAATTTTTTATATAAATATTAATTATTTTATGAAAATAATAGAATAGATATTTTTTATAATAAAAATTTAAAATAATTAAATATATAATTATTAATTATAAGATAATAATATAAAAATAAAAATTATAATTAAATAAATAATTTATTAAATTTAAAAATTTAAAAATTTTATATGAATATTAACTAATTTAATTTGGTGAAGAAAAGCGGTACCGTTGGTGGCAGCAAGTTTCTGCCTCTTGCAAAACCGCCGCTTGGGAGAGAGGCGTTGGAAGGTACGAAATTGTGAAGAAGGGCTAACCAACAGCCTAACCTTACCTTACCCTTCTTTGTATGTATCGAGTGTAGAATTCAACTCTCTCTTACCTCTCTCTCTCTCTCTCTCTCTCTCTCTCTCTCTCTCTCTCTCTCTCTCTCAGATTGAAAAGCCTATAGAGAGAGAATGGCGGGTTCATCAGTGAACTTGGAAGATGTTTCTTCTATCGATCTCATGACTGAACTCCTCCGCCGTATGAAATGCTCTTCCAAACCTGACAAACGCCTCATTCTCATCGGTATCCTCTCTCTCTCTCTTTTCCACTCTTCCTTTCAGGGTGTTCTGCTGGAACATGGTTGGGTTTCGTTCAAATTCTGTTTACTTTCCTTCATCTCTTTAGCATCAGGGTTTTTGGTGCTTATTGATTTGGACCTAGTGAGCCCTTGGTTTCTGGATTTTTCTTTATTTTTAATATTAATTAATTTATTTATTTTTGTAGTTGTATGTGTGTTATTTGTATTCTTTCTCTGTTGGCTGCCTTTTATTTTGATAATTAATAATGCACATTATTATTTTTGCCTCTTTTTTGCATTTTTCCCTAAAATGTAATTTTATAGCTGGGCTTGTACTTGTAGAGTTGCTGGAAAAATTTGGAAAAAATAAAGTCTGTTCTTGTTGATGTTGATCTGAATTATGATTGATTTTGGTCGTGTATGGAAATTTTGTATATTTGCTGCTTGAAATTTTGTAAATTTATTACATGAGGTTTATGGATATTCTCTCCTGCTTTTGAATTTTTTTTTTTTCGTTTCTTCTCTCTCTCTCTCTCTCTGTTTTTAATTAATGTGTGTTGTTTATGCCTTTTTAGGGTACTCTTATATTTTCATGGAATGTTGCTTATGTATTTGGTTGGTGGATTAGATCAAACTTTTAAAGCTTTCTTCTTGTTGATGCTATTAATCTCAATTTCAATGGGTTTTAATGGGATTTGGAAGCTTAGTGCATTTACTGGCCAAAAAAGAATGAAATTTTGGAACCTTAATATGAATGGTTTAGGTTTAGGCTTGGTTTTGCTCCATTCACACCATATAGCTGGTCGGTCCAGTTATGGGCTGGTGCAATCAAGCATGACCACCTTGGCAACTCTTGGCCTCCCAAGCATTCAATTCTTTTGGGGGCTGCATAATTACGAAGGTGGTGTATCCTTTTTGCGCCATCATGTTGACTCTATGACCTCAAGTTCCCCTGGGGCGGTTGAATGGAGTCAATACTGAATCCTTTATGTTTCATGAATAACCTCTTCTAGTTCTGAATGTCAATGTGGTGGTTCATTTTCTGATGTTTGGAATTCTGGTTTTTAAGTTGGTGAAATTGCTCATGTATTGTCATTTTATGACTTGAGATTGTTATTGGCAGGCCCACCTGGATCTGGGAAGGGAACTCAATCACCACTCATTAAAGATGAATACTGTCTATGTCATTTGGCTACTGGCGATATGCTTAGAGCTGCTGTTGCTGCTAAGACCCCACTTGGTGTCAAAGCCAAGGAAGCTATGGACAAGGTAGCATTTCATGAATTTATCTGCATGAGTTCTTGTTGTTAATTTCTTTTGACAGGGTTTCATGTTGTTGTTGTGCAGGGAGAGCTTGTTTCTGACGATTTGGTTGTTGGAATTATTGAGGAAGCAATAGAGAAGCCTTCATGTCAGAAAGGCTTCATTCTTGATGGGTTTCCGAGGACAGTTATCCAAGCAGAAAAGGTCTTTTCTGCTTTCATCATCTTCCAGCTCACACAGCTATTACATCGTCCTTGCATCGAACTTAGTCTTCTTTTCCTTGCTATATGCAGTTTGATGAGATGCTTGAAAATAAGGGAATCAAAGTTGATAAGGTTCTGAACTTTGCAATTGATGATTCCATCTTGGAGGAAAGGATAACTGGTCGTTGGATCCACCCTTCTAGTGGTCGGAGTTACCACATGAAATATGCACCTCCTAAGGTTCCAGGTGTTGATGATGTAAGACCCTGAAAATGATAATCCATTTTGCATTTACATGTCATCAAGTCAATGGCAGCCATATGTCTTGTTCTTGAGTAGATAAAAGAAAATTGCCTGAGCTAATTCTTTGACCAAAAAATGTATCTGAACCAAAATGGTCATAACTCACATATCCATATAAAATGAATGTTGAAGAATATCTTCCCTGCCGGTTTTATATAACTAATGCGGCATCATGAAGCTGGTTTTAAGATACTAAAGTTTTGCACAAAGGGATGCTAAATAGGGATATATCAGGGTGTTGTCGGATCATAAAGCATAAGGCTTCATGATGATTATTTATTCCAAGTGGATATTTATAGTCCAAATACTAGAAGATGTATGGGAAGCTGGGGGGCAAATTTTGCAACTCAAAGTTACTGTTACAAGTATTATTTCGGCAGTTGCCTTGAGCACAGGTACATCAGGATGTGTTTGATTGGATTCAGAAGTTTGTCAACTGATAGTGATATATTAGATGACAAAATTTGGCTTTTTTACTTTAATTTGACATTGTTTGTGAAGCAATAGGCTATTGTCTAATGGTTAGTTTGTGATAGACTTTGTACATTCTTTTCTAGGTATTGAGATAAGTTAAATTTGATTGATAACCATATGTGTCAATATTGTGTCAGCAAAATACATTGGTACCCATGGGCATTTTCATGCCTAAACATTTGCTCCAATCTGATCCTTAGCTCATCTCAATCTTGTTAAGAAACTGTTAGAACTGGTGTTTTTTTTTCTTTTTCTTTTCTTTTTTTTTGTTTGCACATTTCATCCATCTCTCAAATAGCAACATGTTTCTTTATTTTATTATGCTTATAAATTCATGTCTTTCTTCTAATTGTTACAAGGTCAGTGGAGAACAATGGGTTTTGCGCATTTCTTTCATCCTCCCAAATAGCCACATTTGGTTTCTTTCTTATGTTATGCTTATAAATTCATGTCTTTCTTCTGATTGTTACAAGGTCACTGGAGAATCATTGATTCAGCGAAAGGATGATACTGCAGAAGTACTCAAGTCAAGGCTAGCTGCATTCCACAGACAAACCGAACCTGTATGTGTTCTTTTTGTCAGCTCAGCTTATCCTATTTGCTGCGTGTCTCAAGTTTGTGAAATAGGCCTTAAAACAAAATTTGCATCCACCCCTTCTGGGTAATACTGCCTCATTATATTTAAGTGTTGCCATTGTCTTAATGATTGGTGATGCATAAAATTCTGGGCGCTTGTACTTATGGAAGCTTTCCAAGATGACCTTTGGCCCTTGTATGGGAGTCATGCTGAATTATCCTTTTTTTTTTTTGGGTTTAAGAGCCCCATGAGATCTTTCCTTAGGATTACAGTATGGTGAAATTCACTCTAGAATCATTTATCTTGTTTTTAACTAAAGAAATAATGCTATATGTATAAAAAAAAGTCAAACCAAATGTATCGAATCTTATGTGATTTATAGGCTTAAATTTTTAATGGTGTGCTCCCCAATGCCCAATAAAATGTTGCTACATTAGATATGCCTCTGTTGATCCTTTTCAAGCACTCATCATACACTGCATTCTGTAGCAGCCATTAGAGATCCACAATCATGGTTCAGGGCTTTAGGGTAGTAGCAAACAATCAAGTAATCTTTAGCAAACATTATGAAGTTGCTGCAGCAACCATTAGTGATGACTTTTTTTAGTAATCAAGTAATCTGAGTTTTTTTACAGGTTGTAATTGTTTCACATCATTATCTTTAATGAGCTAATAATGTGACTCCAGTACAACGCTCATCTTCTTTGAGTGGAAAGCAACCATGAGGCCATGCCACTTTAGCTCTCTATCTAGGCTAACATTTATCTACCTATCCCTTACATTTTTGGCAGTTCATGTGATTTGGTGCCAATTAGATCATTCCTATATCACCATTGATTGATGGTCTGCATCAAATGCATGTTGACTTATTGTGTTTTTCTTCTGTCTCTAAAGGTAATTGATTACTACAACAAGAAGGGCATTGTTGCAAATCTTCATGCAGAGAAACCCCCAAAGGAAGTCTCGGCTGAGGTTCAAAAGGTGCTTTCTTCATGAAAGCAAGCTCTCCCCTAAGGGATCACTCACATGAACTTGCATTATGAACCTTCTGTAGGATTTTTGCTCATCTGTATACCAACTATATCGTTGGAATTGTGGTTCCCTTGATCATTTCATTTCCTTTTTGATGCTCTGTCTAAACTTTTAGCACAGGCTGCTTTTAGCTCTTGAGGCATCAATTAAGTTAATTCTTGAATAAATAGATTTACCACAGATGAAGCTTGAGACTTTTTTGCTATGTACCCGGAATCTGTTTTCTTAATCAGAGGTTGTGATTCAGAGAGTTTTGTATCGCAGATTAGCATCTCTAGTTTTGGTTGATCTTGGGCATTTTTTTTTCGGGGAGGGGGGGGGGGAATAGAAATGCATTGGTAGTATGTTTGATATTTTATAAAAAAGAAACCATAAGTCCTTGTCAGTGGAGACTTTTGTTCATCTACTAGTCTAATTTCATAACCCCAAAATTTTTGGAAGCAATTTTGTTGTTCCCAAGCCTGGAGGCCATGCGCTTTACCAACAGTATGCGGTGCTGTAAATTGTTGTCCTCACATCTAAGCTCAGAAAAATACTTAGGTATTACTACGGATTATTAGAGGCTCTCTCAATTAAGAGAAAGCCCTCCATCGGTAAAAGGCAAAAAGGATAATTTACTCTCTGCTCACCTGCGTGCATGTGTTTTAAAAACTTGTCCTTTATCTGCAACCCTTGCCCTTCTGCTTTCTGTTTCCTTATGATGTGGGATCGCACGCATATGTGCTTAAATCTTCATGATAATCTTCATTTTCATATTCCTGTGCCTGAAAAGGGAGGTTGGTGTGTCGTCAAACAACCAAAAATAAAATACCTATTTCAAACAATATGAATATAGCGCGAGTAGGATCGTATCCACAGAGAACGGCGGATTTATCTCTTTCAAGAAAAATGAAAATATGGGGGGTTTTGATGAAATAATCTAAAATAACTAAGCAAACAAATTAATGAAAATTAACTACAATAAAATGATGAGAAAATATCAATTAAAGGAAAAGTTATCAATTAAGAGAAAACCTAGCCAAATGAGTTATTTCCGCCTTGATATGTTTGATTGATCATCGATACAAAAATTACTCGATATTATGCGAATAAATTGGTTATAGCCGCTAAGTACCACGAAACGACCAATCTCTCCGTACTTCTTCGGTAATCAAGATACCATCGTTAATTACTTCTCTAATCGAAAGACAACCCAAGAGACCCTCGTTGGATTTAATGTTCCGACAACATTACGATCTAGAGAGACCCAATTCTAATCAGTAAATTCCAACCTGGATTTATTTAAATTAGATTACCTAATCTCTTGACATAAATCCTACCGCTTGCGAGGCCATAAAATTATGTCAATCACCACTCCATTAAAAACACACAAACCTTGCTATTTTTAAATGGTTGTAGACTATTTTAGGGTTATCAAACATAGGCCTCTATTTAACAATCCCAAAACGGTCATAAACACTAAGCATAGAGATTAAATAAATACCCACAAATATCAAGCAAATAAGATCATTTAGATCTCACAATCATTATTCATCAAAGTTTCAATAATCCTTTGACTAGAAAAATAAATTAAAAACAAAGCATAATAAAAAGAAAACTCATAAAAAAGGATTTATTGCTCCTAAAAAATGAAGAAAAGAACAAAGAGTTTCTCCCCCGGCTGAGGTTGTTACTGTAGACGTGAATAGTGCTGCCCCCAAGGGGCTGCCCGACTGCCTCCTCCAAGGTTCTCTCTTAAAGGTATGGAATACTCCTATATATATAGGAGTAGAAAACCCTAAAGAACATAGGATTTTTCCTATTTGTAAAAAGTAAATATTTCTAACCCTAATAACTACTAAATAAATAAAAAGAAAGTAAAAAGTAAAAAGTAAAATTCCTAAAACATAATATCTAACAAATTTACATCTTTAAAAATTTCTTTTCCTAAATATTAGGAATGGAATAAAATTCTTCAATATCTTCAATTCTATCCCAACTTCCTCTTGAATGTGTAACTAGGAAAGAAAGTTTTTACTGCAGTAAATCTTCAAAACCTCTTGCTTGCCTCTTGAAATCCACGTGCCCACGTGCTAATGAAAGAGCATTGTTGTCCAATTTTCCATACTTTACAAAATTGCTCCAATTTAGCTCATTTTTCTTCATTTTCCAAAATAAGTCTCCTCCTAAATCAAATGTCACAAAATATAAATATTAGTGTAATATTTATTCAAAAATAATACAAAATCAATCACAAATATTACACTTATTTAAGCCCTATCAGAGGTTTTGGTGTAGGGAGTAATCAATGATGCAGATTTTCCATTGTAAGACTAACACAATTATGTTTAAGACTAAAGACATGGGTAGAGGCCCTCCCTAGGAAGAGGACTCTTCAAAAATTGCTATATGCCTCCTTATGTTTTACTCATTGGGGTCTCGGAAAATTTCTCACGGAAGAGAGAATTCTCTGAAAAGGTCATATTCACGGAAGAAATTGCCATTTGACATCTTTACCAAGTTATTACACAGGCGACTTGATGCTCTGTCACAGCTCTGGCAAAGTAATGATGTTGATAATGAACATTAGCAAAACAAAATTTTTTTAAGTTCACAAGCCCTAACTGGTTGATCTGGTCCCATTATTTAAAATATTGGTATCATCTCCTCATCTATAAACCTGTTCATTCTTTTATGTGTAAATGACCCTGTAAGGTCCTATGCTAAACAGTCTAGTAGTCTATTATTAAAAGATTTGGAAGAAATAAATACAATGCTTGCTGTTTTATCAAAAAGAAAAAATGTTCCCAAGCAGTTGGGACCTCTGTCCTTATTTCCAAGCCTAGCAAAACACTGTGGCATTACTACATGTTGGTAGAGGCTCTCTCAATTAAGAGAAGCCCTTCAAACATAGGCATATGCTGCTATAAGCAACAAGCACATGGTATACACCAACACCATACAACTCGAGCCTCACCTCTTTTAGCTTGAATCATAACTTTAAGCACCCCCCCTCCCTTAAATGGCTTGAACCATAACTCCACCTGCAACTTCATGTAGCTCTTCTCTAAATCAGACCACCTCGAATGGATTTCATAAAGAATTTCTATGAAATATAATCATATTTTGATCCAAAAAGTGCCACAACGAAGACAAACATATTGTAAACCAGCATAACATTATGAGCAATATCATAAGAACATAAAGAGCAATATGTCATATGAGATTTTAACCATATAAATTGCTTTCTTTTGGGGGGCGGGTTTGACAGATTGCATTTTTCTAGTGTACCTTTCATAAGTTTTAACCAACCTAGGGTGTAAGACACAGAAAACAGAAGCCATCAACGGTGCATCTAGACAATAGCAGCCAGATGGCTTCTACACCTGCATTGCACAAATTATTGATGACTGACCTACCAACTAGGTAACAGGTGTAAAAGCCAGTTTGTCATTTGACAGTCAGATTCTCATGCTTCAGACCGTTTGAGATATAGCAAAGATTCTATATGTCCACTGTGATTTTAGAATCAAGATGAGTGAACTCCTCAAAATATGCCTTGAAATGCAAGTACGAATGCTTCACATCATCAACTGCACACAGTTCTCTGATACTGTGCATGGAAAGTTGCGGGGCTCCAACATCAACAGTACGAATCCCCAAACCACTTGCTAGGATTGGACCAATCGTGGAGCCACATGGCATGTCATTGCGGACGACAAAATCCTGCATCAATAGAAGTTTCAGAAGGGCCATATGATATAAGTCATCCTGACAAAACGACATGAATACTTCATATGTTTTATATTGAGAAGTAAAATGGTGAGTGAATGCCTTTTGAGAACGGTGGCAAACAAGAAGGAAATGACATTTGTATCACTATCATTTAACTACAATAGACTTGTTATAAATCAAGCATACCATGCAGCAACGCAACCCCGCCCCCCCCCCCAAAAAAAAAAATGCTGACTGTAACACTTGAGGCCATTGCTTGGTTGGGATCTTGATTTTAAGACTTCCAAAAGCAGCATCACAACAAAGAATGCTGAGAAAATAAATATTCCTACCTAAAGTTTCAACTGAGCATAATAACAAGTTTAAAAGCCAAAACAACTCATCAAATAGCAAGTGGAAATGACCTGAACAGGAAGGTTATGCTTTCCTGCAATCTCCCTGAAGATAAAAGAGGTGACAGCATTGGTTGCATAGCGTTGATTTGCGTTGGTCTTAATCACAAGTCCTCCATGCAACTTAGGCTGATGATTTTCTTCATGCTTATCCTGAGAAGGCAGGGAAAATGTTACTAAAATATACATATTTAAGGATCCAAATAAAAATTAAAGCACAGGAAAATACCATGTAATTTGGGTGAAGGGCATGTGCCATGTCAGCAGAAACAAGGAAACTCCTCTGGATTGCCTTTTCAAGCAGCTGTATACAATGCATATGCAAAAGAAGTTAGTCTCAAGGAGAAAACTGCCTCAACGATTCTATAAAGAAAGTGATTGGTCCAATCATTAGCAAGATTAATTTGTCTCTATCAAACACCTACACACACATAAAAGAGAGAAAGAAACACACACCATACACAATGAAACTAGCATGGAAGAGAATATCTGATAAGCAAAATATTAGAGATCCGATTTGCTTGATATCCATTACTAGCATAATCAAGGCTGCAGTTTGCAACTGAGGAGTGATATCACTTTCATTGGAAAGTTAACACCAAAGTATCCTCAGCGACACAGGGAACACAGTAAAGTCACCCATTTTCTGCCCCAGTGCATCTGAAAGTGGCAATTTGAGCAACCACTTTAGAAGCATGCTGCTCCAGCTTTTGAAGCACCGAAGGCATTTTGAAAAGTTTGAATAATAAATATATGTGAGGAGTACAATACTGTCATTACTCGTGGCCCTACTGAAGCTCAAAAAGGAAAAGAACAATAAATAGGAAGAGAGCTACTTAAACCAATAATTCAAGAGAATTACAGAGAGCAGTGCAACCTTAGAATTTGGGCTGAAAGAAGTTGTTATTCGCGATAAACTATCCAACATTGCAGGAGATCCAGCTCCTTGTGCTGAATCAGATCCAACCTCCTCATGGTCAAACAAAGCCACCATTCTTACACCAGTTTCATCTTCAAGACTACCTTCAGAAGTCGTAGCATCTATCAATGCCTGAAATTGCATCCATCAATCAGATAGAGAAGGCTTCTGGCAACATGTGAAGAAGAGGTATATTTACAGAGACAAGAACCTAAATCAAATGCTTGTTTAAAACATGCATTACAGCTTTTGGATCACAGTTGGAAGTAATTTGAAACTCACTTCCAATGTTCATTTATGGAATCATTATGACAGGATGTTGACTACTGATGTTTTTGTTCATCTGCCATGGCCCTGTTTTGAAGGCAGATCTAGGATAATTAAACTCCCATCTCTTTCTTTAGCAGTTCAAGAAGTGAGGATGCATACCTTCAAGGAGCAAAATGACATGCAAAGGTTATCAAGTCTTCCAGAAAATATGAACTCCTTCATGGCACCAGCCACAATACTTGGTTGTGTGTCGCATGCTTGCAACTCAAAATCACAAATGTCACCTGGCTGACAGCCTGCTTCAGTTGCAAGTAGCTGGAAGAATAAATGAAAGTTAGATTTATAACATTAAGCAAGAGCAAATATATAACCTCAAGAAAAGGAGATTCATTTCCAATAAGTGTAGCTGTTCTTCTATGATCTATCCTTTAAACTCAGTCCAAGTGCCTCATATGTAACAGAACATATAAAGAAATCATCAAAAGACAAGGCTGCAATTAATCCAACCTGAAGAAGAAGTGAATGATGCTTCTTGTTATCAACAGTTGGAGCATTCTCATCAGCCCCTTTATTGAGCTCTGCCTGTAAAAGTCATTTCAATTGGGTGTTTAGTCCAATATGATATGGTAGATCAAAGGAACAGCTTGACTCAACTTGCACTATAGTGAATCTCAATGTCATTTCCTTCTCTTTCAGTCCCCAACCCCAAGCAGTTTACCAAAATAAATATGCACATATGAATCCATCAATAGTATCCTGAAACTATTGATTATTTTTTGAAATACGTTTCCGAACTGAAAGAGATTGCTTCACATGTTAAGCTACATGCCTCAAACAAGAAACATTGGATTTCACATATTGGCAAGCTTCATAAAACCACATCAATTTGGACTGGCTGATTTTGTTCACTGGTAAAGCAGCTTCAACACATGGCTATCGGGGTATTTTTTTTTTAAAAAAAAAAAGATCTGCATTACCATGTATTTGTGCTTTGTGCACTGAGCTGAACATAATTTACTTTACTCATAATAATCCAGAACTGACAAAATAATACCTGTACCAGCCACATACATGACTTACCATTAGTTGTTAGAGTGAACGTTTTCCTTCTCTTTCCATTTTAAGGCGACGAAATTTGTCTCATAACAATTAGCCAGTACAGATGAAGAAAAGAAGTGCCTTTCACTAACACATGGACCTCTATGTGCAGATACCCCAAGAGATCATAGGCAAGTGACTCATACAAACACCAATACCCATTTCAAAACAATGATTTAACTCTGAAAATACCTTAATAGCAGTAGCCAAGACAGGAACAAGATGAGTATGCTTGTTCACCTTAAATCCATCATTTACTTCTCTGCCATATAAAGAACATATGTTACAAATCTTGTATTAGATAAAGGAGAACATGAATGACCAATTATCTAACGATAAGTATATAACCTGTCCAAATGAATAGCAAGAGTAGGAATCCTCATAATGGGCTCCTGAATTCTCACAAGTCGATGTAAGTAACCACCCTTCCCATCCCTCAAAATCATCCGTCCAGCAATAGTTAAGTCCCGGTCGAACCAAGTATACCACAGCCCACCTCCATAAGTTTGAACACCCACCTCTAAATACCCTCCTTTAGCCACCTAACCAATCACAACACAATCTTTTAGCTCCTAATTAGAATTTCCACTATTTTAACCAAACCTCACATATTCCCCAAACTTCAATAAGCAAAACAACTGCAAATTTACCTGAGAAACAGGTTTGAGTTTCAAACAAGGACTGTCCGTGTGAGCACCGATTATGTGAAACCCATTTCCAGCTACATATCTGGATTCATAATTTTTCCCCAAAAGTCATCAACAATCATAATCATTATTCATAATTTTTGGGAAAAAAACTAAAAGCAAATTCAGAGGAATATATATATGTTTGTACATGTATATGTGTGTTGTGTGTTGTGTGTTGTGTGTTGTGTGTGTTATATATATTATATATATATATATATATATATATATAACTTTGAAAGTGCGAATAGTTATCATACTTTTTGCCAATAGCAAAAGCAACGACAGTAGAATGATTTCTGGTGAAGAAATACTTCTTGCCAACTTGTAAATTCCAATCCTCTCTCTCCAAAACTTGCTCAAACCCTGCATTTTTTAATCGCTTCTTCGCTTCATCTACATACAGATTTATGAAGTTAATATCAACCAAAGCTCAGAATTTTAAGAACTTTACAATGGTTTAATTGAAAAAGATTACTGGTTTGAGAGAGAGAGAGATCAACAATGGCAGATTTTTAGATCATATCAACTACAGCTCAGAAATTGAAGAACTTTATCATGGTTTAATTGAAAAAAAAAATCTGGGTTTTAGAGAGAAAGAGAGAGAGAGAGATTACCAACGGCGTGAAATGCAGTGGGAGAGTCATTCAGGAAGCCGATTAGATCAGAAACCACTTCATTTTCCCCCTCTTTCGCCATCTCTTTGCTTCCCTCTCTCTCTCTCCCTCTCTCTCTCGCTGACCTTCACTGTCGTTTGCTTCGGCTAGAAACCAAATTTATCACTCTCTCCCAAGTAAACACTTCGTCCGAGAAGAATCAACTAGGAAAAAGTTTTGTTCCATATGTGCAATTTCTTCAAAGTACAATGCTCCTATTTTATATTCCACAAATTTTGGCATAAAAAAAAATATATATATATATATATATATATATATATTATTATTATTATTATTATTATTATTATTTTGTAGTTAATTACTTGAAACCAAATCTAAATCGAAAATTTTGAAAAACCCAAAAATTTAGATTCAATATTAGTGAGTAATTATCTTGAAATAAATAATATAAAATTTGATAAATTATTTATTTGATCTGATCTGAACAAACAAGTTAGTTTTTCTTTATTTTTTTTTCTCTTGAATTTGAAAGAAAATTTTATACTCAAAACCATCACCAGATAATTTAAAATTAGGGTTTTCTGTTTTGAGATGATAGGCCACGAGAGATAAGAATCTATATATCCTATTTGTGGACTTCTCACTCACTCTAATAGATTATATTCTTGATTTATATTTGATTTCATCCCGTTTAAGATATTTAGTTGCCAAATTTGAATGAAAGTAAGCAAACAATTGAAATTATATATATTTTTAATATAATATAAAGTATGAAAATGGTATTATAGTTAATTCACTTTGATAAATATGACTTTTAGATTTTTTTTTAATTTTATTTTTGATATTTAAAAATCTGACTAATTCGTTTTAAACAGTTATGATGAGATTCAATTTAGAGGTTAACTCTTCGCGTGTCTATTTTTTTATTTTCAAAATTGAAATTTTTTATTTATAATCCAAAATCCAACATTCTAGTTTTTTATTGGAATTAATCAGGTTCCTTTTCTCTAAAGACAAGCATTAGAATATGTGGCTTTTGTTTCGCATCGAGAATATAAACAAAAAGTTGCATTATTTATAATCAAAGAATATTAAGCAAATCGCATCGCAAAAAGGCAAAAAAAAAAAAAAATAAAAGAAGCACCGATCCATCAAAATAAAAAAAACAAGGACATTGTAATCATGACTCAACTGAATATGAGATTAAGTATTTTTAACTATGATCGAGATTTGACTCTCGTTGAGAGTATTGAACCGTCATGTATATGGAGTATTTCCTATTGGAAGACCTATCCTCTAAAAGAAATCACTACAACATTCGGTTTGGATTAATCTGGATAAAGTTCGGGATACCGGACGTCTATGGTATATAAAAAAGAAAAACATTGTACAAATCCCAAAACATTGGACCGAAAAGCCCAATCTAAATTGTTCACAATCCCAACCGGACCGAAAGAAGCCCATCGATTGGGCCTTCTTCAGGAATCAGGATCCAGTTTTTTTTTTTTTTTTTTTTTTTTTTTTTGGCATCAGGATCCAGTTTAATGTCTTCAAGATTGGAAACATCCCCGTCTGCAACATCTCTCTCTCTCTCTCTCTTTCTATCTTTCTATTTTTGCGAATATGAAGAAAACCAAAGATTTAACTTTCCATTCCAAGCAAAACCCAACTCGCAAATTTCCAATTTTTCACTTTCAGAATCACAACCAAATCAAGAAACGAAGGCAAGAACATAACAAAGCAGAGCCCCAGAAAACGGAGCATTCATTCATGGCAAAAGCCAAGAACTTCAAGAACACAGAGACAAGCCTGTCACCCTTCGTGTTCTTTATCTCAGTTTCAACTTTCACTTTACTCCTGTTCTTACCGACAAAAAACAAAAGAAAGCAAAACCATTTTTCTTCTTCTACACTATTGCTTCTCTCTCTCTTCTTCCCTATTGCTTCCTTCTCTTCTTCTTCTACTACTTCGCCCAATGCCTATTTCAGGAAAACTTGAACTCTCTCTCTCCGGCTTCTTCACCACTGGAATTAGCTTCTTTTTCCGCGTTGATTTCATCGGACTTTGTAGATGATGACAATGACAAGCCAAAGCTGTAAGCAAGTGGTATATTGCCACTACCGGTTGGCGGGTTGTCGAGGAATTTAAATGAAAAGGAGAGAGAGCTTTTGAAGCAACCGGAGAGTGAAGATTATGTTCCATGTCTGGAGTTCGGGATTGATTCAGAAAAGCTTCTGCAAAGATTTCAAAGGAGAAGAAAAGGTTTTTAATGGTGGTTGTTTCAGGTGGGTCAAAAGGTAAGATTTTTGATGCTGTTGTTATTGCTAGAATTCTTGAGGCATCTTTGGTTGTTCCTGTCTTGCAAGTTAATATGATCTGGGGAGATGACAGGTAAACTTTTAATATAATTTGAAGTACTAGAAGAAAATTTGCTGTTTATATGTTGTTGTCTAGGTTGCATTGCAGTGAATTTTCGGACATTACAAGCTGTCAAGAAGACATTACAAGCTGATGTTCGAGTAGTATCATCTTTTCCCTCCACACATTTGGTCTCGAAACTGTCAGTTGAATCAGAAATTCCTTTTAATGTTTCTCCCGGTTGGATTCGTGCCAAATTCTTCAAGAAAGTAAGAGAAACTTTATTGCTACAGCTAGTGTTTCATTACTTGGTAACTAAAACTTGTCTTATGAAATTAACTTGGTCTTACATATGTAGATTAGTGAATGTGTTCCTCCTGATAAGCTACGATGTCAAGTAGCTTTTCATGCATTGAAATTTGCAGCTCCAATACAAGAGCTAGGAAACTGGCTTGCAAGGCTAATGTGGACAGAAGATCCTTATGTTGCCATCCATCTCCGGCTAGAGAAGGATGTCTGGATCAGAACCGGTTGTCTTACTGGTTTAGGGCTACATATGACAAGATTATCAACTATGATCGGAAATCTCATCTGGAGTTTCTCACCGGAAGACTAAACCTAACTAGCAATCAGAGAAGACTTTCAGGACTTTGTCCTCTAGATGCAGTAGAAATAGCCAGGCAAGTAAAATAGTAATTCAGATATGCAAATCTTTAAGGCTTGTTCAGCAGTCTGAAAATTCAGTTTCTCTGGCAGAATTTTGAAGGCTCTTGGGGCACCAAGTAGGGCAAGAGTATACTATGCTGGAGGAGAGCCATTTGTGGGGTGCTGGAGCTCCGCAGCAGCTTAAGGCAGATTTCTCAAATTTGGTGACTAAGGAAATGTTGGCTAGAGATCGAGAGCTCTCAACTTTTCTCAACAGATCATCTGCCTTAGCTGCTGTTGACTACATTGTGTCACTGAGCAGCGATGTTTCAATTCCTTCACATGGTGGAAACATGGCCAAGCTCTTGAAAGTATTGAGATTGTTATTTGAAGTGTATGATTATACATAAAGTAGGTAATTTTCTTGTTTCTCTTAATAAGGTCACTGAGCCTATGTTGGTCATCAGAAATTTATTAAGCCAAACAAGAGAGTGATCCTTCCATTGTTCAAAGATGCCATGATTTCTGAAGCGGAGTTGGGAACTATCATAAGAAAGCTGCATAGGAGATCTCAAGGACAGCCAGAGCTGAGGACTTAAAAGAGGGATCGTGATGTTCTAGCATGCCCTGTACCTGAGTGTATGTGCAGAGGTCGCAGACGCATTTTCTGAATAGTTTAAATGAGGTTTATTTAAGGCAACAATTTTGTTCATTATATTACATACTGAAATATTTTTCATTGTATTCTGATTCTTTTTCAAGCAACTTCTTGTTGCGTCTACTAAATCAAAGCAAGAGCGAAAGCTGCAAAACTTGCCCTACATTTGTTGATGCTAAGAAAGAAACAGTGGAGTACAAGTTCTTGTCTCATTCAGATCACTCTAAGCAAAATAAGAGGCATTGAAGATGAAATGTCATAAGAGGCATTGAAGATGAAATGTCGTAGTGCAATTAAACATTTGAAGGATTGATTCAGGTCATCAGTCTGGACCTTTTAAGGAAAGAACGAAGCCATCTTGCAGATTTCTTGGGGTACCTTTCGAGGTTGTCCAGATAGTCAACATAGTTCAGACCAAATCGAACATTGTAACCAAATCCCATTTCCATGTTGTCCATCAAAGACCATATGAACAAGCCCTTCACATTGATTCCATTCCTGTATCAGTCAACAAGGAAAAAAAATCCTTTACAGAGTAAGTGACAGTACTATAGCTCAAAGAGATGGTGAAGAATAGGCTTTTACTTCATGGCTTCTTTGACAGCATTAGATGAGAAAGAATGTGGACAATGCGGTAGTGATCTTCTAATGCTTCTTCCACAAGTTTGCTATCATCTCCCTTTGAAAGTATCCCTGCTGGGGGAGAGGCTAAATCTGAGAGATGCAATGAAAGGGATGCAATGTAGTGGTAAAAACAACTCAGTGAGCTGATTAGACTAATCATTTTCAGTGATGTAAATTTTAGGATTGTTGTAGTCATTTTTCAGATGAACCAAGATGTCGCATAGCCCTTTAGGATAAACATAGATGGCATCACTACCTTCAGCCTGCAAAGGAAATTCATATGAAATCGCAGATATGAGACCTACTGAGCTGATAGGTTGCTATTATAGGCTGATCTACTACAAGTGGTTAGGATCACTTACCAACTTGCCTATAGGGATGACATTTTGATCAACAGCAACATGAAAAACGAACATTTAGTTACATATTTTTCTTCCTTTTTTGATCTACATAGAGTGTGATATATGATCTAGACAACTTTATGCTATTACCTTTTAGACCTACATATTAGTATTGATCAAGGCATTGATGTCAGTCACTACTTTCAAATGGAATGCTTTTTGCATACCTTGAAGTGCAGTAATTAGCACCAATAAAATCATAGGCTCCTTTTCTCAATTTCTTCTCCTCTTCAGAGAATTTTGGGAGCCCACTCCTCACTAATGCCTTCATGATAAATGGATAATCACCATACACCAAAGGATCCAAATACCTATAAAATACTTGGAGAAGATCAAAATGCATGCAAGAATTAAAAAGTTCATTCAATAGTAATGGTTGACTGTTGACAAACCATCCAACCAAGAAGTCGATAGCTCTCTCTGCAGCTTCTTTATCATCTGGATTGTCAGAAAGTGGTTCAAACCATTGGAAAATAAGCGAAATCCCAATTTCTCCACCTTGAGTAGGCTGTGTGCAGCAGAAGTCATGGATGAACAGAAAAGAACTACCATGTCTTTCATCAAGTAAAATGCCTTTTTTTAGCACAATTTACCTGATACTGTTCCTTATAGAGCTTAGCAGCTGCAGCATGACCTAATTTGATATAATGAGTGGCAATGAAGGGTTCTGTGGCAGGATTAGGATGTGGTCGAGAACTCCCCAATTTATAGCCAAATTGTCCAAAAACTTGAGGCTCATTGATTGTTGTCCAATGCTTAACTCGATCCCCGAATTTGTGGCAACAAAGGTCTGCATAATTCTTGAAGTCATTGCTGTCAGGACATTTAAGCCACTTAAGTGCATAGTTTGAAGAATTGAGGAATACTTGTCAGAGAAAAATCAACAAGTAAAAAGGCGTACACAATCTTGTGGTCTAAAAAGCCATCGTATTCATCTTGTAGAGCTTGTGGCAAGTCGAAGTGAAACAATGTTACGAAAGGAGTTATACTTTCAGGTAAAATATTGTCAAATTTGAGTTTAGTGAAATTTGAGAACAATTAGAAAGATTCAAGTATGATTAGATTTGAGAAGGAGCTGTTCCGACCATCGTTTAGCAGCTCATTTATGAGATTATTGTAGAAATCAATACCCCCTTGATTGATTTCTCTGCACAAGGTTCTTTCTGCAATTTTTGAAAATTAAAATTATCACTTGGAAGCATAGGTAGGTACTTCAATTTTGGGAGAGTTACTTGGTAGTATTCAAGGCCAAGCAATGGAAAATCGGTGGGCTTGAACACTCATGTTCTTCAGTAATTGTACTTCTTCTGCAAATTGGAAGAACAAAGGATAGGTTTAAATTTAGCAACATTCAAGCAATACTAAAATAGTATCCATCGTATTCTATTTGTATGCATACCTTGTAATGGCGATATGAGTCAACTGCAATATCTCTCTCTGCTGCTCCATCTTCCTCTCCCTCCTTCATCACCGGCCCCTTCAGTCTGTATGATCAAGTAAAAAGTATAACACAACAGTATTTTTGAGAGAGAGAGAGAGAGAGAGAGAGAGAGACCTGTAGTGCAGAAGTGGAGGCTTCAAACTTGAAGCCTTTAGGAAAGTCAGTTTTCTTAATAACACAAGGAGCTGAAACGGGAGTACCATTTAAAGGAGTAGGAAGCTTAACCTCTCCTTTCAAGCATTTTACTGTCAAAACATAAGAGCTTTTCCCAAGAGAAGGCACTCTCACATGTCTCCCTCTAGGATGAACTTGGTCCGTCTTGCTCAACTGAAAAAGTTGAGGAAAATAAGGTTGTGAAGAATGAAGCAACAAAGATTGTGCAGAGATCATGCCGGCAAAGGTTGTCCTTCTCTTAGACTGTGCCGAACAAAGGAAGCAATATCATTTATAGAAACGTTTGTATAGCTTGGCCCCAAAAAGTTTACTAGTTTCTTGTGCTCAACGGTTCTCTAAGGATATTTTCCACCACTAATAGGATGTAATATGTAAGATTCTATCAATTTTGTTACTGACTTTTTGGGTCCAGATAATTGTACAGTTATGAGTTTGTTGGTGAATTTCCTAGGCAATTATGTTTTGGCTTCACTTTTGTTCCTATTGCAACCATATTAGATCTTGCATCTTTATCATAGGATACAAAGTTATATGGGATACCAACGTCTTGTAAGTCTAGTTGCGAGGTACCATACTCCCTGAACAAAAGTTTCACGTTCGAGTCTTCAGAATAAAAAAACATATGCCTCCTAAATTGGGCCCCACATACTCAAACCAGATTACTCTGATAATCTTGATACCCGTTGGTTAAAAAAAATGAAAGTTATATGGGGATAAAAAATTGAAAGTTATATGGGGATCAAAAAAACAATTGGACATGTAGTGTGTGAATATCCACATGGGCATATAATTGTCTAAGAACCGAAGTTGTTCAAACTATGGGCCCAGGATGCAAAATCTGCAACAAAGTTAGATCTCTCTCTCGCTTTCTCTCTTAAAGTTGAGGGTTTCAATTTTTTCAAAGTTATCCTAACTGAACCAGCTGACTGCATAAATGCGGCATATCCTTTTCCTCAACCTCCAAACTTCATCTTTGTTGGCATGGTCACAGTATATCCATGTTGGACAAAAAATCATAGTTTCAAGGACAAGGAGATAATAAATCATCTAAAGCATTACCCATCAATAGTTAAAAATGCCAGCCTCATCACTGATGAAATTTCTAAGCTGATATGCAAGCCAATGGAGAAGCTCTTGCCCACGTCCATGGACATTGTACAAACAGACATGGGGTGCTTTAGGATGACTGAATTTGAGATCTGCTGTTGCCATGGAGGAAATAGTGGAACCGACATGCAGATTTCTTGGGAATTCTGCTAAGGTTTTTCTTGTAATCTGTGTAGTAAAATCCGAACCTACAGTTATTGCCTGCCCAGAATTCAAAACATGGTACCTACACCGGATAATATTTGAATGGCTACACTAACATAGAAGGCTTTCCCATTTTTTTTTTCTTTTAAAATTTCGGTTTGAGTTCTAATACAGTTTCATTCAAAATAAATTGATTTTTTTTGTATTTGGCTTTAAACAAAGAGTTGTATTGATAATAAATATCAAGTCAAAATCGGTCCTTCTCATGCAAAAGCAATTTGTGTAATTTTTTTCTTCAAATTTTTAGAAGGTACGGTCGTTTTTCTGGTCTGATTTCATGACTTAATGCGAGACTTTTCAATTTATTGTTCTATGTATAATTTTTTTTTTTTCTACTGCTACTCACTGTTATCATTATTTAGGTTTGAATTGTTCCAATGATGTATTTATAATAAGTGATAGATCCTTATTTTACATATCAGAGTCAAAATTAGCCTGTCTCATGGCTAGATGTAACACTTTACTGTTTATTTTTATGGATGTGAATGCTGTTGTACACTTTTCTTTATATATTCATATATTACAATTGTATTTAGTAAAATAAAAATACGATTCTTGTTATTATATAAAGAAAATAATTATACAAGTGAAGATGCGATATAAAATAGGATATAATGACGAATAATTCATATAACCGATTCCACTTAATAAGATAAAGGGATAAGATATTTTTATACGTATGAAAATATTACTTTTTTTTATTTATTGTTGTACAATTTTTTTTAGATTTGAATTGCTCTCATAAAGAAGCACCATCCTGCTTTGTGCCTCTTGAAAATAATAATTTTTCTTTTATTTCATATTTCCTTTTCCTTAAGTTGTCTTGGTACATGGCAACCAATCAAGTGCCACCCATTACAGAAATACAATTTCAGTAAAATATATATCAGAATTAATCATAGAGAGAGAGAGAGAGAGAGAGAGAGAGAGAGAGAGAGAGTGAGAAGACCAGCAAAAAATTACAAGCAATTCTATTCCTTCTTCAAAATTGCAATCGCAGTAGCAGAATCTCCACAAAACTGTCTTTATTCATCAGACCTTAACCTCATTGAATTATAAATTCAATAAACCACTCTGCCTCAAAAAAATGCAACACTTAAATACTAAATTACATATATCTCATGAATCTGCTGACAAAATTTTGCTGCATTGGCACATAGCCATGGCAAATTCCGCATGTATCACGGTTCCTCAGCAACCAGGCTTTTTATCTTCTTGCTTTTCTTCTTCGCCTTTAGCTTCTTGTGCCCTTCGCTATCCTTTGAAGCCTTTTTCCTTTTCACAGGGATCATTGCTTCCTCATCTCCTTCCTCTTCTCTTTTTGCTTCCTCATCTCTTTGAATCTCAATCACGTCTTGCTCCTCATTTGAAGGAGGATTTACTATAGACAAGAACTCTTGTTAAAGGATGAAAAATCTAGTATGTTAATATATAGAAATTTCAAGTGAAGGGGTGGGGAAAAAGTGTAGAGCAATATGTGCTTTAAATCAGACTCGATGAGGGGAGTCGTCATTATGTTCAAGCAAGGACCTACTGCAGGGTGGCATTTAATTTCTTTTTCGACAATGGTAGGAGTCTTTATAAAGTGAACACAACCCATGGCACAATCATTCAATCTGCAGAGGGTAGAAATTCTTTCTATGGCCTTTGTATGAGGCATTTGATGGTAGGAATTGATCCTATTTATAACAGGGTTGCTCGATCTACAAATTCAGGTTAACTGGGACCTAAATTGCAACTCTTAAGCATATTCAATCACAGCAAGATAAATGTCTCACAGAAAAGGATAACACCATTGTTTAGACTTTCAGGAAAGTCACAATAACTGCAAAAGCAGATCTTTCGCTAGCTGACGCCAGTCTGATTTAGACACCAGGACTAGTACCAATAACTACAGCCTGAGACTTTCTTTTAGGAGAGAGAGCAATAAAATAAATAAGAAAACTAACCTTCATCAGTAAAATTGGAATCAAAAACAGTAGCAGTGAGATGCTGTTTGAGGAAGACCTGCAGCAAACATCAGAGGGAATTAACATAGCGTTATAGATGGAAACGCAGCCCTGAGGTATCTTAGCCAACCATCGATTAAACATGTCCTGACAATTACCACATAAGATCCAAGAAATGCCGCATAGAAAGCACTTATGACCTACAACTAAATTAACTCAGGCATGGATGGTTCCTTTTAACCGAAAGCTCTGATAGTTGTGACCACAAAAATTATGCTGTTCCAGAAATAACTGAGTTTGTAAGTTGTTCTTCGGCTCCAACCTTGACCTCAAGTGCTAAAACATTTTTTAAATGATAACAGAGTGAACCTTGGCCATCACCCCTTGGATGTGCAGAGGTGAAACCCAATCAGGCACATGCAATAGCCCACAAACTAGGCACACTAGGTAAGCATACAGGGCAAGTGCGTTGTGCAATTCTAAATGATCGAACCTTGGATCTTGTGTCGAAAGATATGCATCTCCTACCAGTGGACATGGGATTTAGATGCAGGCTCAATAGGATTTTGTCATGGTATCATTATTGGCCTTGTGCATGGACATATCAAACAGTAAGAGAGCAGAAATAGGATGTGAATCTGACAAGATAAATTACAGAAAACAGCACATTCAACTTGCACTGGAAAAAAAATAAAATGAAACTATAGCTCGGGACTTGTCAATAATTAGCCTATAAGAACTACGTGCTAATGCTGCTAGACATGATATTCAACATGCAATCATGAATATGTTAGCTATTCATGTCCAATGCATAATTTACATGCTAATAATCATTTGATAGCACAATCAAGAGAAAAGCACTTACTGCAGAAAGAAGTTGCCGTGATCTGACATCCCAAATGCGCAAATAGCTATCAAGTCCTATAAAGTCAGACAATTATTTCAGATTAGCCATGGTAACCAGTAGATTTTATCAAGAAGAAATACTCAGTTCTATGAAAATGCATGCAAAGGATAACCAAGACCAAAAAAAGTGCAAAAATATCAGGCTAAAACGATATTAAGCCAATGAAAAATGGACTTGAGATTCATAGCATAAAAATGAGGTTTCTGAACCACAAAATCTCACAAGGTAAGATCTTGACTATTCCAATTGAAAAAGCAAATGCAAAATTAGGAAATATTTCAATATTGTCATCAACCTGACTGATAGCCAAAAAAGATATATATCAGCTGATAGTCAGGAATTGGTAAGCAAAGACCATATCTTCTACAAGTAACATGATAAAAAAACTGTCCTATGCTCACCACATGAGGCCAGCACAGGGAGCTCCGGGTGCCTTGCAATGGACCTAATGCTTCCAGAACACTTGCCAATAAAGCATCCCAGCAGTTTCCCTAAAAATAACAATGACAAAGAAATACATAAATTGTTCACCATATAAATTCTTAAACGCAAGATTACCAACAATCCTGGAGTACTATTAGAAGAGTAGAAAAATTTGGAGATTACTAGTTCAGAAAAGATTACAGAGAATGTATAACATCATTTGCAAAGAAACCAGCTCATACAAGTTATTTCTCCTAAATAGAATTTGAAAAGTAGAAGAAGCCACATAATGGATAATCATGGAATTAGAAATTGGATATGAGATATTAGGTATCATCACACAGATGCGGCTACCAGATGCATAGGGTTTAAATACATCAACTTCTTGCTGCCAGATTTTATGTATCTTCCCCTGAACACCCTTACGCATGCAACTCTCTATGTAAAACCTACTAGGAGCTGGCACACTCACTAATAAAAGCATTCACAATAAATGTGACTTCACTACATTTTGCCATAGCTTATCTGATATGCATAGATCTTTTATTCATGGATTGGTAAGACAACAAAATAAAGAGGAACACCAATCACCTCTTTAAAATAAAATTAGAAACCGAAAAAATCAGAAAAATTCAAAATATAACACACAATTAGAGTCCCCAGATTGAGGGAAATAAACAAGACATTTAGTTCAAGTTCTAATGGAAGGATTATAACTCTCATAAACTAGAAGATCAGAAGCCCAAAAAAATTACCTGTTCGCATGTCAAAAGAAGCAAGATCACCAGATCCATTCCCCACATAGATTGTGTTTCCATCCTCATCTTCAGCAACAGCTTTAATAGGGGTCTCTCGGAAATCTAGCGACATAATTGGCCTCCTCTGGGCAGAAATATCATAGAGACGAACCTATGACAAATAAGCAGAAATTATTCCCTCCTCCAAATTAGGAGAAATTATAGAAACTATGATTGATTTCCACCCACAATGCATCAAGGGGATAGATGACAAAATAACTCAAACTCTTTTAGAAATCTCAAATCAGGCAGTATGAGTGATTTGATTAGATCAACAACCATAAGATGATAGGTTAGGTGACACCAAAAGGGTTGGGTGCGGATGAATATAAAGGTTCATCTGGTAACATAAAAACAACAGCATTTCTAGTAGAAATCGTGAATGCAAGAGGTAGGGAAAATTTATCAGAAATGTTGCCAATAGAGATCTGAGTCTCCTCAACATTGACAGAATATGGAGAACTAAATCCAACGAAAGCCTAAATCTCAAGCCACTATACTACCTGATGGTTGTTGGTGCCAGCCACAAATTTTCGATGATCATCTTTACTTAAGAATGTCGCAGATGTAAACCAAGTTGGGCTGAATATTCCGAGACTGTTTTTTGGAGGCTGCGAAGGGTGGATATGATTACTTAAAAAGGAACACCTAATAATTGCTTCAAGTAACAAAAAAATTAATGGCAAAATTTGGGGCATTAAATGAGAGGAAATTGGGAGGCTTACGGGCTTAGCTGTCCAAATCTTTGAACATTGATCAAGATCCCAAATATTAACTTCAACACCTTTCCTAAAGTTAAAAGCACAACAAAATCATTCATATCAATATACAAGCAAAAACAATGCCACAAGTCAGGCTTTAGTATGAAGATAGAGCAAAGTGTTTAAGCTTAAAACTTCATAATTGTGTTAGAAATAGGAACCCACCCTCCAAACAAGCCATAATTTTCACTACCATCAACTTTGGAACATAATATATCACCACCAGCAGATACAACCCATGATTTATGAGAAGCCAGGGAAGCAGAATCAGCAGGTGAAACTTCAACAGTCCTCAGGCTTGCTTGTCCTTTTCCAGTGCACGTTAGCAAAGTGCAGGAGCTACATGAGTTCAAAGGTTTCAGAGATATCACCTAAGTGCAACATATGTCTAACAAATCCACTGGAACAATGAAAAGCTGCAGAAAGGTGCGGGTGCCAGAAAGTAAAGAGACAGCACTTACAACAAAGAAGTGCCCAGTTACAAATTCAAAGTTCAAAATGAATGTCTGTATGCCTTTATATGATTTCTTTCACGTGTTCTTTGCTCCTTACAATTTAATGTGATTTCTTAATAAACTTTGGGTGCACAGAAGCAATCTTTATATGCTCAACATATATCATCTATTTAAGCTGATCGTAGAATCCAGTGGGTCCAATGGAGTGGGGGGATTATAAGTTATACAATGGAAGCACTAGAGTCTTTTAATCACTTTAGTTGATCAAGAGTTTCAAAACAAAACAAAGAAAACTTTACCCATTCATTGATCTTCAAGTCTGACATCCTACTATATTTTGATATATCCAAATTTATCTCTCAGTGCTTCTGAAAATATTAACATTGTAGATTCCCATTGCTGTACTGAACTTCTTAAATAGGAAAATTTTCTAAGACAAAATGACCTCTTGTTTCATCTCATGATTTAGTTGGTAAAACTTTCAATTATTCAAGTACTGCAGCAAAGAGAACATTATGCCATGCAAACCAGGAATCTGAAAAGTTGTAAGCTACTATGCCACTTCCCCTCTTTCTTTTCTTTTCCTTTTTTTTTAAGAGGAAAAATATTATGCATGCAACCACGAGCACACATGCACATCTACAAAAGCACATATAAACATAGGGACAGCAAAGCATTGACTCATTACATAGCATTGGAACTAGGGATTCCTCCCCTTTTGTCACCACAAGGCCAAAGACCCAGGTCAACTGAACCTGGTTAGAGATGACTGAATCGAATAAATGCAATTACATAATCAACAAGATAGATAGCAAAGCAAGACCTCTTAGCTCTTACATTCACATAAAACACAAATGCAATAGATAGGAGTGAATAAGAAACCTGCATGAGTCTGTCCTCAATTTTTTAAACAAATGGAGGCCCACAAAAGTGTGTTCTTGAGGTTCCATTGCAGGGTTATCAACAGTAGAAATCGCAACGTGAAGATCCCCATTGAGAGGATTTACGAGCTCAATCTGTGGTAGATACAATACACATCATCATTCTAAGCAAGGTGGAGCTGAAACTGCTAATTGGTGGCAAAAGTTGTGACAAAGTGGTGTTTCAAGTACATGTGATCCCAAGGAGAGAATCTTACCTGACCTCCTTTTCTTGCAACAGCTAATAACTGGAGTGAACCAAATAAAAAAAAATGAATAAATGAATAAAATGTAATTCAGACAATAAGTTGAGAGATTTACACTTCGTTTACTTAAATTTCCAAGCAGATAAACTATGTACTGTCTGTAGAGAGGTAAAATATATATGAGCCAAATAGTTGTTATTATATTCTGAACCAATTATGTCAAATACTGTACAGATTAATCTAAAAGCTACACTTTTTGTGAAGTCATTTCTTCACCAGGAAAGCATAGGGACTGTCCATTTATTAGACTAGCACATTTATGATCTGCCCCAAAGCATGCACAACTCACTAATTACTAGCATCTAGAGTTTGTTGTCCCATTAGCATACCAAAAGACAGATTCCATGACAGCAATATTGCCTCCCTCAAGTTATATTTATCTAACATTCACATGAACCCAAGTGAGATAAGCATTTTAATACATTATAACCATATTGGATATAGATCGATCAAATAGTCTAGATTGTGATGTACCTCCGCATGCCAAATTTACCTACTAGAGGATAGAAACCCACTGATGTCCCCAAAGGCCAACACAAATAAAGACAGCTAACATCACTCAAGTTTAAAACATCTCCCACAGCCTATGCCCCAAAGAGAAGTCCCAACTCACATAAACAAGAAGAAGAAGAAGAAGAAGATGATGATGATGATGATGGCAATACACAACAATTTGGGTAAATTTGAAGGCTCAAAGAAAACTGTGTCTGATAATTTAATGTTCAGGAATGCATCACCATTTTTACAACAACTACATCACCCCCAACCCCCTCCCAATTAAATAAAATGTGATAAAATAACAGCTTACAGGGTGAAATTTGCAGTCGTCAATAGAAGCAGCGACTATGCATTTTGAAGAGTCTGGCTCTCCCCATCGATCAACGACCTTTGGAGTCCCTTGCTTACCACGCGATTCAATAACTGTTATCATTGTGTCACAAATTAGAAAAAGATTGAAACCAAAAGATCCATAAAAAGGCAAAGAAATGATAATTCATGGGCATAAAACCACCTTTAACAAGGCCAAGCACATCAAATGTGAAAGCTCTAATAGGTGGACAACCTGGTGATTCCACTGCTATTGTACGTGGCATCGTTCCAGCTTTATTTTTTTCTACAAAATTAATAACCACAAATGTTCATCATTCCTCGATCAATATATTTACACAAAGGAGAAAGAAATGCTGGCTAGTTAACAGACTAAAAGCTGTGAGTGCATCCACAGAAACATCTTAAGCCATCCACAGAAAACCACAATCAATAACTGCAAAGGGAAGGCAGAAGGGAAGGTTCCCACTAAAGAAAGAGAAGAACCACTGTAAGGCCTTCCGAAGAGCAGCTAGTTACCCACCCTCTACCTTTTTCTTCTTCTTCTTCTTCTCCTTGCCCTTTGATTTGTTTTTCTTCTCACCTTCATCATCCTTGTTTGCCTCTAGATATAATTTTTCACCTTTTTCAACCTATCTCCAATACCAACCAAGTCTAAGTCTCTAGAAACCTCATTATCGGTGATCTTCTTCTTCTTCTTCTTTAGCTCCACACTTGAATCCATTGTATCACTTACAGCCACTCAGCTCCGTCAATCCAATCCTATAAACAAAACAACCACCTTTGTTACTACTTCAACACAAACACAACATAAATTTCAACCTAAATCCTCTCTCTCTCTCCCCCCCTCCCCCCCAACACGTAACCCTAAAATTTCAACTGAAAAAGGAAAACCCTAATCACTGATTCCTCTTTCTTTGCACAAAAATTAGGGTTTAAAATAGCTAGAAAACATCATTAATGTTTAAAATAGAGAGAGAGAGAGAGAGAGAGAGAGAGGGTGCCTGAGGAAATTGGAGTCAGTCGGAGCAAACCAGCTCGCGCGCCGGAGAGAGAGAGAGAGGGTAAAAATTGGATTTTTTCCGCAGGGTGTGGAGGCTAGGGTTTTGAAAACCTCAAATAGACGCAAAAACGCTGCGTTTGGTCAGTGAGGAACGCAGGTGTTTGCATGGTCAATTGTCATTTTCAAATTAAGGAATTAAATTAAATAAAACTTTCTTATTATATTAAATAAAATACAAGTAAAAAAAAAAATATATATATATATATATATGTATATATATTCTAACTATTATAACAATAAAAATAAGAAAAACAAATAATATCAAGGTAATCACTAAATTTAATTCAGAAAGCTTTTTTTTTTTTGATATAGTCGATGATCCTTGTAACTCTAACAGATAAGATATAAGTTCTTTAATTTTATTAGAAAATTTAAAATTGTACCAACGTCTAGATAGTTCGATAACTAAATATTAATATCTTTTAAATAAAATCTTAAATTCAAATTTTGTATATAGAGAAAACACACGTGAAAGAGTTTTACCCTTTAAAATCTAACTCCGTTCAAACAAAATTTAATCAGACCAACTTGATTATCGGATATTAATAATTTATCTAAAAAAAAGAAAGAAATTTACAAAGGGTGTTACTCCAACTAATAGATCATGAAAATTGGTTAAAAATACTCTAAATTATTTAATTTCACTAAGTAATAAATCGCAAGCGGCATGAATCCAATTTATAAATATTTATTAATATGCATTAAATCAATTTATCAGTATAGACTAAATAAAAAATTATACTATTCTCCATTTATTTTAAAATGCCAAAACTAATCTTGCTTTAATTTATACTAAACAACATTATTTCCAATTTCACACACCATTAACACTCATGTACCGAAATTTTTTTTTTTGTACAAAAAGATACAAAAATCGAATCAGAAAATAGAGGGTAAAAATGGAAAAAATCTATCATTTGAACTATCCCGTAGAACATATACCAAAAATAATTGGGGTACTCTCTTTGATCATCGTAACAAATAAATTCATTTTCAATATTCAAATCATTTAAAACAATTTATTAATAATTTTACCAAACAATTAAACTATTTATTTTCAAATTAATTTAAAAATTAAAAACTACTCATAAATTAAAAGTTAAAAAATAAGGAAACAAATAAATAAACTTTAAAATTCGAGCATCCCTTTCCCCAATTTGTATAACATTTGATTTAAATTTCAATTGTGGCAAAAAGAAAAAAAAAAGGGAAAATGATGTGATGCACCCGTCTTTATAGCATAAAGAGACTTCACACGAACGTTTTATTGGTTTAGTGAGAAGAGTATTAACACCCCACGTTAAGAATTGGGGTTCGAATCTTGATAGTGACAAAAAATGACGTTGGGAGAGTTCCCTCCCGATTGGGATCCGACAACAGCTCGACCGAAATTAATCGGAGTAAAATTCCGAATACTTGATGGTGGACCAAGTTCAGGGGACCAAAAATAAAATAAAGAGGCTTCGCTGGGTAGAAGACACTAGTGCTACACAGGAGTTAAGTGGAATTAAAAAGGTGTCTAATATTGTTCTTTTTATAAGTTGAGATTAAGCACACATTATATTTTAAAAAATATTATATATCAAAATCAAATTAATTATTAAAAAATATTATATATTAAAATAAATGATTAATTAATTTGATTTTAAAAATATTTGATTTTTTTTTCATATAGTTCAAAAAAAAATGACAAATCTCATGATAGGAGAATAAAACTTATAAACCCCATGAGAGACCCTAATCCGACAGGAATATTAGCAAAGCCTTATTAATACTGCAAATGGCCTTTAAAAGCATTTTTTAAAACACTTATTTTTTCTTTACTATATCAATGGGTATTCGGAATCATATTTCAATTAATGCGATTCGAAACTTACAGTAGTCCATTTAAGGGGCTATCCTTCTAATATAGTTTTTTCTATATTCAAATCTCGAATCAAACTCGTGAGCTTAATTAAAAGATTTAACGTCATATTTCACTAACCCAATTGACCATTGATAAGCTCTAATTCATTCATTAGTTGAATGAGTTAAGTTGAAATAGATCTTTTTTTTCCTTTTAGTTATATGAAATGTGAATTTTGAATTTTGGAATCGAGGGAGTAAATTATGATCATTATGCTTTCCCTTAAATATTTTATAATGTATGAAAATGTCTGTTTGTTAATTTCTATACCGGATATGGTTTAATTGAGTCTTCGGGAGGGATAACAAGAATGGTTAAACCCCGAGGAGGCCATTAAGGTATGGATCCGCAGGGCTCATTTTGAATTCTCTGAAGGCAAGATTGTTGATCCTTCAACAGTTGAGGCCTTACCCACCGGACATCTGGGCGAGCTGTGGCTTCGAGGTCCAACATGAAAGGTGAACTTTCATTTTCAAAAGTCTTGTACACATACTCCGTATTTATATATCAACAATTATCGGTGTAGATAAAAAAAATATTTTCGTCCCTTAATTAGGTTGAAAGTTTAATTATCATTGGATACAGAAAAAATAATATTGAGAGACTTTACTCTCAAATAAAATCCGACAATCATATCAATTCTGGATTACTCGGTGTGAAACGTCAGATATCGAAAGGTCCATATACCAAAAAAAAAAAACACCATCCTTATATGGATACATTTAATCACGTTAACCGCTTCGTGAACCAATTTTCAATCGAATCAACAAGTTGAGAAAGACATGTCATAGTAAGTCATCGTCGTAATACAACAACAACTAATCCTTTATTCCATTTAGTAGGGATAGTCATATAAATCTTTTTTTTAAAATCATTATACTCTATTTCATATCATATATTCATTTATATAATTATTTTCTTTATACGATAATAAAAATCATACTTTTATATTACTAAACGGAGCCAGTAATATGTATATATATACACATCATTATGTTTTATATCGTATCATATTTCTATCTATATTTGGATAATTTATATCACATCATTATGTTTCTCTCCTTCGATTAATATAAATACTTGTCATAGTCTTACACTGTTTCATTGGAACCTCTATCGATCACTTATATGCATGTCGATACCATTTTAATCGTCTGTGTACCTCATTTGTTTCGGATATAATAATAAATTTGTCGATGGAAAAATTATTTGTTAATTATATTTAAAAAGATGAAAATTTAAGAAAATTTTATTCCGCCATGTTTCCCCAAGCACATGGTGCAAGGACACCTCTACTCTGATTTAGTTTTCTAGTGAATGAAGAGTTCAATTTAGGATCCATGGAACCATGCATTCCAAGGTGAAGGGAAATGCGAGGGCAGTTATCCTACAATCAAATTTTAAATATTATTTATTTTTTTAAAATTATAATTTTTATATATATATATTTTAATTATAACTCTAAATATATATATATAGTCTATTTTATCTTATTAAATAAATTAATAGATTCGTTCCGATATCAATTGAATCGAAAGTCTATTTATAGCTGTTCTTCCCACAAGAAGAAGGGTAGACAAGTGGCTTTTGTGAGATACAAAAGAGAGAGCTAATTATACCCAAGGAGATAGTCTGATGATATAAATCCATTTTCTCCGATCTGTTGATTTCAGTTTCAAATACTTATATAACCAAAAAAAGAAAAAGCTAATTAATCTTGCAACCTCTACTGCTTCTTCTTCTTCGTCCAAGTTGTGAATTCATCGCCTCACGATGCAGATTTTTGGCTTTTTTCTTTTTTTTTTGGGTTACACAGAGTTGTAAAAATTAATACATATATTCATAAAAATTTAAATACTAAATTTTTGAAAAAAATATTTGAATTAAAGTTATTTAAAATTTGAATATTCTTATAATAAAGATTTTTGACTTTTCAATGCAAGAGAAATTGGCATGCCAATCAGATCAAGAGCCTCTTCAAATTAGAGGCCCCTTCCCTTTTTCTTTCTGTATTGTTTGCAATAAGATTAAAGTTGCAGGCCGAGGAGTGAACGTGACATTTCCAATGAAACCATATCCAATTTTGATCTGTTTTCTAGCTTGCTTAATTTGACCCCTCCTTGCCTAAAATTGGTCTGCTCGCAGTAAACTATGCAGCATTCCCACGTGCCAAATTCGTTCATTGACTTTATCGCATTAAACCCTCCTTTATGAATACATTTCTCTCTCTCTCTCTCTCTCTCTCTCTCTCTCTCTCTCTCAATTAATCCGAATTTGACCCCTCCTTACCTAAAATCTGTCTGCTACAGTAAAGTATGCAGCATTCCCACTTGCCAAACTCCTCCATTGACTTTATTGCATTAAAATCTTCCTCGATGAAGACATTGCGCTCTCTCTCTCTCTCTCTCTCTCTCTCTCTCTCTCTCTCTCTCTCCCCTCGTCTTTACCATCCACGTCATATTTCATTAATATGATTCGAGCCTTATTTGATAATTTTTTTATTATCAAAATTTAAATCTGAAACTTAATTAAAAAATCTAATACTAAATTCTACTAACCCAACTGTCCGTTAATTTTCATTCTACCTTTTCATATTATAAAGGGCATATTCCTAATGAACAGAAAAAATAATATTTAAATTTTGGTAATTGTATTTAAAAAAAAAAGTTTAAATTCAGATACAATTTTTTTTGAATTATTGCGTACTCAATGAATTTATTAATATTTATTAAAAATATTAATTGATATTTTATTTTACATATGAAATAAAATAAATGAATGGTTTAAATGCCATGAGCTTTTTGGGAACCCTAAATCTAGAAGTGCTAAATCTACAAATTTGATTTAAAGATACCCTTCTTTTGGTACAATGGATCTACTTTTCAATTGAGTTGAAATTCTGTGGTGCTTACTTTTCTTTTCAATGAATGTGAGTAACATTATTTTTCAGACCCACATGCCTTGACTTCCCCCCGCCCCCCCCCCCCCCCACCTCGCCTTCTATTATCAGCAAATCATTCAATGCCATTCCCAACTCCCCCCTCCCCAAAAAAACCTTCTTTTGGTGTACCACTAAAACAGAAAAATTAAGGAAAAGTAAATGTTAGCTTTTTATTTTCTTTTCTCAAAAAAGGGTAGGCATCTAGGGTTCCTTATCCAATTGATCCATTGTATTCAAATTGAATAGTCATCTAATTATTTTATCATTTTTATTTTAAAAAATAATAATTATTAGATGGTTATTGATTTGATTAACTCTACTTATTTGGCTAATATTCTAGAAGAAAGTTCTATGAAAATAAAAATAAAATTGATGATGATAAATTATTGTTGTCGTATAAAAGAAAATAATCATATGACTGAGAATACGATATGAAATAAAATATAATAATATTAAAAAATTAATATATCCGAGTCGATTTAGTAGGATATGAGAAATTGCATTATTGGCTAAACTTGGACTCACATGCGGGAAGGGAATAGTCAAATGTAAGTTTGAAACAAATACTGGTTAGAAAAAAGATTGGTCCGACTAATTGATTAATGCATTGTATACCTAGAAAAGAACTAAATGAAAGCAGGGAAACGATATTTATAGTATTCTATTGGTTGGTGGCAGACCGCACGACATCAAAAAAATCACTTTGGCTTTCTCTTCATCCATCTATTTTGGCTTTCTCTCCATCCATCAATCTCCTTCACCAATACACAATCCATTTAACCCTCCTCTCTCTCTCTCTCTCTCCATGGCAGAAATGAGCTCAATAGATCCCAAAAATGGCTACTGCCCGCAGACAAAGATCTTCCACAGTATTAGACCTTCAATCCCTCTACCACCAGAAGACTTATCTCTCTCTGTAACCCAATATGTTTTCTCTCTCCTCCGCAGCACTGGCATTTCCTTACACAAAGCAAACGTCCTCATCGACGCAACATCGGACACTACTCTTTCCTACTCTATCTTCCTTAAACACGTCAAAAATCTCTCCGACTTCCTCAAATCCCACCTTAACTTAAACAAAGGAGACACAGCTTTCATTCTCTCTCCTCCATGTTTCCAAGTGCCCATTCTCTACTTCTCTCTCCTCTCTCTAGGCGTCATCGTCTCCCCAGCAAACCCCATAGGCACTCCTTCAGAAATCTCCCGCCAAATTTACCTCAGCCAACCCGTCATCGCTTTTGCAACCAAGGAAACATCATCAAAGATTCCGAAGAATCTTAAACATGGTACTATGTTAATTGATTCCTCGGAGTTTGATTCTATTCTCAATACTACAAAAACTAGTTTTGAAAAAAATGAGGTTGTTGTCAACGTAAATCAGTATGATATAGCGTCGATTATGTATTCGTCGGGAACAACTGGGATGGTCAAAGGTGTGAAGTTGACTCATCGAAACTTCATAGCATTGATCGCAGGTTTCTTCTTCAATCGAAAACTTCGAGAACCCAATGATCCTGAGCAGGATGTGACGCTTTTCACGATTCCTCTGTTTCATGTTTTTGGGTTTTTCATGTTGTTGAGGGCGGTGGCGATGGCGGAGGCGTTGGTTTTGATGGGGAGGTTTGATTTTGAGGAAATGTTGAAGGCTGTCGAGAAGTATAGGATTACGACTGTACCCGTTTCGCCGCCGCTCGTGGTGGCGCTCGCGAAGTCGGATTTGGTGGGAAAGTATGATCTTAGCTCTCTAAGGATACTCGGATGTGGCGGAGCTCCCCTCGGCAAGGAAGTCTCCGAGAAGTTCCAATCTCGGTTTCCTGATGTGACTATTGGGCAGGTAAATAATTATTCAAGCATATTTACTCTCTCTCTCTCTCTCTCGTTAATTTTTTTTTTAAAAGATGTTTTAGCCATGCAATAAAAGTCGATAACATCCATAGACCTAACCAAGATAGGTTCAGCCTGGAAACCGGGATCGGCCTGGTTTAGAATCAGACCGAAACCGTCGATTCCGATTCAAGCTCAATGAATAGAATTAAACGCGGATCAAATGAATTAAAAATGAAACAAATCACATATATACATATAAATTACCATTACCGTATAAGATTTAATCTATTTAAAACTCATTTGATTCGTGAAATATCATTTATTAAATTCTTTTATTCTAGTGTAAGTCAAATTTAACTCTAGTATTTAATTTTTACCATTAATCACTTAGAGTTGAGTATTAATATAAATAATTCTAGATGAGCGGATAGTCGATCTAATAGAATGAAGTGTTAAGTTGTTTAATCAACTTTCAAATTTGAAATTTAAAAATAAAAAATATTACACAAAAATATCCATCCCTAAATAGGACTCTGTAAATATCCAAATCAGAATAATCGAAATATGAATCATAACATCGATAATAAGAAAAAAAAAAAATATATATATATATATATATATATAGATAACCTTGGCACGATGGCCACCTAGGTGCTTAAAAAGACCACCTGCCAAGGTTTGCTCGGGTCCCAAGCTTTTAAAATGGTGGGCTCATTGAAGTATCCACTATGATGTAGATCTAAGTATTGAGAACTCTCAATCAGGTTCCCTTTATTTTTTCCTGAAAGGAAAGAGAGTTCTAACAAATAGTATCATTTGAGATACACTTCATTGGTTAATAAGATTCACATTGAGTCATTGCAAATATTGGGTGGTTTTTTTTTCTTTTTTTGTATGGTCATCTCATCAATTCAGTATCTGGGTTTTCGTCCCTACTAATTTGGGTCGATCGCTTGCAGAAGCCAATTGAGGGAGACATGTTTCCCAGTGCTGATTTTTTTTGTTCCTATTGGGGATTGAACTCCTGACTATGATTAAGGGGTATCAATCCCCGAACTAACTGAGTTATCGGATGTTGGTAATACGGGGTGGTTTTCAATTTTCAATGGGATGGTAAATTCAAATTCATCCATGAAAATAAAAACTTAATCAAGTTGAACTTAATCGGGTTATGGGCCTAGAAATGCCGCGAAACACCTAGCTTTCCTACATATTTTTCTTCTTGTATGGCAGCAACATTTGGCATTCGTGTCCACCTGGATGGACTGGTCTGTCATCAACAACACGTTTTAGAAATCTTTTTGGTGAAATATTAGAGCAAGATGTGGGAACCTTATAATGTCGGCAAAGTTGTCTTCAAGTGATTGATTTGGTCGTAGCAATTAGGATTCTCATATGGTTTTGTTATTTATGGAAGAGGGTAATCATTAATACCTTAAACACTGCTGGTTGTGATAATTTTTAGCATCAATCTGTACTTGTGGAGTGATTAAACACACCGACATGTTTTAAATAAAATTTTAAATTTAAGTATTATGTATAAAAAGAAATAAATATCGAAAGAGATTTACTCTTAAAGGACTCAATCTGAATCAAACTAAATTTAATCGAATTCAAAATAAATTTTAGTATTTTTGTTTTATTTGAATTCTTCTTTTAATTTTTTTAAAAATCAATTTTCAATTGAATTGAATGATTTGAATTTTGCTATAAATTACCTTTTTCTATCCACATTTCCCGACTTTTGGTGTGCCCATCGTTTTCAATTCAATTCCATGTCTTTTTTTTTTTGGTTTTTAAAACTATGGTAGGTTAGATATCCATGGTGTTGGATGTATTTCTCTAAAAAAATGCTATATTTATATATCATATATATTCATTCTCGTACGTTTGGCTTTATTACTAATCTCAAACTGCAATAGAGAGAGAGAGAGAGAGATTATTTATTAACCTAATCTTAGTTGTGAAGAATTATAATTATAGTTCATAATTTCAAAATTAAAATTATAGTCCGTATTTTTTTCTTTGGTTAAAAAAAAAAAAAGATAAATCGAAGAATTAATGCAACACCATACGGTGGGTGTCCATGCTCACCAAAAATAGGTCAAGGTTTGTATTGTTTAGTTTCATAACATAGTTAATCTTTAAGAAAAAAGAGATGATATCAGTTGAATTATATTTTGTCGATAACTTTTAATTTTTTTTAATTATTACATTTTATTTCTATATTATCTTGATAACAATTAAGGACATATATATGCGGTGGAAGAGAAGAGAACGTTAAATATACATTAGTCAGAATAGGATTAAGGAAGAGAAAAAGCCAATAAATAATAAATATATATGACATAGGAAATCTTATGCCCTATCTCTTACTATATTTTAAAAAATAATAATAATAAGATAAATTGATTAAAATTATTATGGAAATTTTTTTACTTTATCATAATTTATCATTCATGGGAAAAATAACTTTTATTTCTAAATTATTTTTTATATAAATTATCAGTATCCGATAATCAAATTAAACATGACCAAATTTGGTTTGAGTTAGATTAAATGTTATTCTCCTACTGCATATATTCTTCTTATAATAAAAAGAAAATTTGTATTACCTTTATAATACCAATTATTTAACAAAATTAATCGAAACATTGTGTGAATATGTTCTTCTAAAATTCTAGGGTTTGTTGCAAACCATGGCATTGAGAAGATCATCCAAGAATTATTTGAAAAATAATAATTTTTATTTCCAAATTGTTACTCTCTTGTCAAATATGTCAATAAGAATTATTCTAATCCTACCATAAAATAGGAGTAGGAAGAAGTTTACCTCTAAATCATTCCTCTCTCACTGAATGTACTAAAAATCATAACTTTTCAAATTTGAATATTATTAAAATATTTTTTAAATTAAGTAATTGCTTTTCGAATTTGGAATATGGTTAAAATAATTTTTTTTTTAATTTAATAAAAAAAATTAATCATGGTAAGTATAATTATTAAGTAAGATTTGATTCGTCTGATTCATTTTATTTTTGACTCAGTTGTTATTTTTAATATATTTTTTTTATTTTTGATTATTCAACAAAATTAAGTGTGAAAACATGTTTTTTATTACTTTCCATATAATATTTGGATTCGTCCATCCCTTAACCTCCTATATATATTGAATACGCATAATCTCTCTCTCTTTCTCTCTCTCTCTTGTGTGGGATATTTGTGCTTCAAAAAAACCTTCAATGGCGGAAAAAAGTTCAAGTCCCTCAATAGACCCCAACAATGGCTACTGCGCACAAACCAAGATCTTCCATAGTATTAGACCTTCAGTACCTCTACCACCAGAAAGCGTCCCTCTCTCTATAACCCAATACGTTTTCTCTCTCCTCAGCAGCAGCGATATTTCCTTGGACAAAAGAACAGTCCTCATCGACGCCATTGCCGACCGCTCTCTCTCCTACTCAACCTTCCTCAGCCAAATCGAAAACCTCTCCGACTTCCTCAAATCCAAACTTAATTTAAACAACGGGGACACCGCTTTCATTCTCTCTCCTCCATGTTTCCAAGTCCCCATTCTGTATTTCTCTCTCCTCTCTCTAGGCGTAATCGTCTCCCCCGCCAACCCCCTAAGCTCTTCTTCAGAAATCTCCCATCAAATCCACCTATGCAAACCCGTCATCACTTTCGCAACCAAAGAAACAGAATCGAAGATTCCCAAGAATCTTAAACATGGTACTATGCTTATTGATTCCTCGGAGTTCGACAATATCATTAATACTAAAATTGTGCCGGACGAGGTTAGTACAAGGAAAAGCACGAATGTAGTAAATCAACATGATACAGCGGCGATTATGTATTCTTCAGGAACTACAGGAAGAGTCAAAGGTGTGAAGTTGAGCCACCGAAACTTCATAGCATTGACCGCAGGTTTATTCTTTAACAGAATACCTAGAGATGCCAATTGGCCGGAACAGGATGTTTCGCTTTTCACGATTCCTCTGTTTCATGTTTTCGGGTTTTTCATGTTGGTGAGGGCGGTGGCATTGGCGGAGGGATTGGTTTTGATGAAGAGGTTTGATTTTGAGGGAATGCTGAAGGCTGTGGAGAAATATAGGATTACTTATATGCCCGTATCGCCGCCGCTCGTGGTGGCAATGGCGAAGTCGGATGTGGTGGAGAAGTATGATCTTAGCTCTCTCCGGGTTCTTGGTTCTGGAGGAGCTCCGCTTGGAAAGGAGGTGTCGGAGAAGTTCAAGTCCCGTTTTCCCGATGTGGATATTTTACAGGTAAAAATTTTATTTCGACAATCATAGCCTGTAGATTCGGTAATGAAATTTTCCTCCCTCGGCTCCCCATTGTTTAGAAAGTAAAAATTCATCCAATATCTGGTAATCGTTGTGCCGATGTCAATCCTCATAGAATAATAAAATACTTTAATTACAGAATATTTCGATCATATCACAAGAATTTTATTTTTTAAAATATCATATCGGGTCAAATTAGATTTAGTCAAATCCAAATTAATTATCAAATATCGATAATTTATCCTAAAAAAATAAAATTTTAGAATATTTCTAATCCCTAGGATATGTGGTGTTTTACCAATATTTGCTCTTTTAACCTAAACTCTTTTAAAATTAGTGACTCATTAAGAAAATTAGGGATAAATTTTTAAGAAATGTTATAGAATTTTGATTATAACAAATAATGTATCTGTGGAGACTTATGAGTATCAACAATAATGTATGATATTATTTTATTTTATTTTATGTATAATATTTGTTAAAATATATAATTTATAAATAAAAACTAAATTTTCAATAAATAATCACATATTTTTATTTTAGGAAACCAGAATAAGACATTGTTGTCAAGGTTTGATGGAGCCCAGCAATGCATCTGCGTAGTGATTGATTTGGTTCTTTGCAATTAGATTCACATTGTTCATGATTTGTGGGATTCACATTATTCTAGTCTCTCTGATAATCTAATTTGCTATTTTGGGTTGTCTATTTTTCTTATGGGTTCTTCACAAGAAATAGTAAATTGATACTATTCTTATTAGTATCAATATTGAAAGGAATTAGTCATATATTAGAAAATGATTTTTTTTTGGGTACGTTCAAATTGATATTATACTTGCCACTGGTATGTTGAATCTAATTAAATTCAATTTGAGTCAGGTTGAACACTTAAGTGTTAAAAATTTATCGATATTTATTTTTATTATATATAAAATTTGAATTCAAAACTTTATTTAAGGGTTATCATTGGACTAACTAGGAGTTGGTGTCGCTACGCTCTTTAAGCCCAAGTTTGTCGAAATGATCATCTCTATACCAACCCAATCCATTACAACACAGCCGAAACACCATTGAGTTGGGCAATAGGAAATAGTAAAGCCCAATGCCAGCCTTGAACTAATCAAAGAGTGCGATCCGTCAATGAACCATACTTGCAAGTGGCTGAGTTGAAAAATACTAAACTTAGAGATTTATGCCCTGGTCAAAAGATTAACATCAGCATACATGGTGCCTAGGTGAAGTCCGGACCCTACTTCTTATCTTAGGACTAAAGATTTTGATTCATAGGAGAGACTCGAAATTGAGATTCTAATGAGAAAAAAATGGTATAAAATGAGGTATAACTCATTGACGGTAATTATAATCTAAATTATATATTTTATAATAAGATATTTTTTAAAAGGCCGAAAATAAAACGCATACAAAAGGAAAACCTCTAAAACTCATTCAGAAGTTGCTAAGGTGTCTTCATCAGAACTATACTTTTCCTTAGTTTGCACTGCATTACTCTTATTGGTAGCCTTTTAAAAGGGTAGTGTTAAATGCAAAGCCATTTTGACCTGCTGAAACCATTTATTGCAATGCAAGCAGGTTATAGAGATTGTGTTTTGTTTCCACCTTGCTGCCAAGACCTTGGTATTATTAATCGCAACCAAATCAATCCTATCTGTACCATAAACAGATCAATTTATAATGCTCGTTTAATGGCATGGGGAAGAATGCTTAGTTGCACCAATTTGAGTTTGAATGTCTCAGCTGCGTGTAGAAATGCCGGTTAAAGTTTCAAAAATGACTCTAAAAGCTGATTGCATGGCAGTGTATATATATGTTTTGGTAAGAGGAAGCAAAGACCCCTAATTTATAGTTTGTACTCTCAATGTTAGTTGCTTTGTTCAATTCATACAGGGATATGGATTGACAGAGTCTTGTGGAGGGATAACAAAAATGGTTGATCCAGAGGAATTCACAAGGTACGGATCCGTAGGGCGCTTATCTGAACTCATGGAAGGCATTATTGTTGATCCTGCAACAGGAGAAGCCTTGCCCCCTGGTCAGCAGGGCGAGCTGTGGCTTCGAGGTCCCATGATTATGCAAGGTGATCTTATGTTCATGCTTAATTTTTTTTCTCATGATTAGATCTGTGCATAGCCCAGTTTCTCACTTGACCCTGTCTATGCCCGATTGCTATTTGGGCAGGATTGGCAAGTTCTTTTAAATATGTAAGTGCCTATCACATTGAATATGATCCTTTGTAAATGTTCCCTTCTCGGACTTTGCCTTGCTCTAGTCTGGGCTTTGGGGGTTGGACGAAGGTGACTTTAAACATCGACAAGGTCCACAATCTAAGATAAAAGCGACTTGATGAATTGAATTTTGCTTCTACATTCTGTCTATGGTCACAAGGACACTATCCCGTTCTGCGTGCAGGCTATGTAGGAGATGCAAAAGCAACAGCCGAAACCTTGCATGCGGAGGGCTGGTTGAAGACCGGTGATCTTTGCCACTTCGATTCTGATGGGTTTCTCTACATTGTTGATAGGCTAAAGGAGTTGATCAAATACAAAGCCTATCAGGTACTACAATGGCATTGCCTCTTTCTAAGTTGACTTGATCATAACTTGATTGTCTGAAACTGAATTGCAGGTTCCTCCAGCTGAATTGGAGCATCTTCTGCAATCCCATCCTGAGATAGCTGATGCTGCCGTAATTGGGTATGCCCTAAACTCTTATCTACTGAAATAGCCTGTCCTATACTAGCAATGGACTGTAGTGTGTAAGTGTAGATTTGGCTTTTATTATAACTCTCAACACTGGCAAAAGGATGGAATCGTGAGTGAGCCATGTTTTTAGCGGGATGAAATATCTTAAACCCTTTAAAAGTTCAGGCATAATAGGACCAAACCCATCCATGCCCGCGGGCCTAGAATATATGACTAAGGCCAAAAATTAATGTAACCCGTTTCAACTGACAAACCCACAAGCCCAAATTGCGCACGACTAAGGTGATTTTGAGCATACAAAAAGCTTTTTATATCTGCATACCTATACGATATGAATGTTAATTCTATATTTTCTTTTCTTGATTTATGTATATTGAGATGCTTGTGAACTGTATCCAGGTATCCGGATGAGGAATCCGGGCAGATCCCCATGGCCTATGTTGTCAGAAAACCTGGAAGCAGTATCTCGGACGTGCAGGTGATGGATTTCATAGCAAAACAGGTATGTGCACATTCCTTCTTATGCCTGATGATGAGCATTTCCTGTTATAAATAAAAATATTTCTGAGTATACCGCAAAGATACTAATACCTAGAGCTATAATTGTCTAAAAACAAATCAAAGTATGAAATAGACATGCTTCATGTAAACATATACTAAACTTACTTTGAAAATGTCTTCTAGTATATTGCTGACAGAACTGTCGACTGTGAATTTACTGCAGAAGTCATAGCATATTTATAGGTTGGACAAGAGACCCTTCATTTTGTCAGAGTAATACATCTCCATAGTCTAGAGAATACTTCTGGTAAATAAACCCTGTTTACGACATCTGGTGGAAAGACGAATTGACTCAATTCAGTTTATATTCTCAGAATCACCAACTTAAGACATAAGCAATAAATTGAGTATGTTGACCTCAGTAGGTGATAGTATGGAGAAATATCAGAGTTTTGTCTGCTCTATACTGCATAGACTTTTAAGCACATATTTGTGCAAATCGGAACCTCCCTCTTTTGCCTGGTGTTTTATATCTTGCAAGCTGTGTCTGGCGAAGCCATTTTTGGGGGCTATAACATTAGGACCACTTGGAACAACTCTCTCCATGCGGGGAATACCCTCCCGGACTGCAAGGTGGAGGGGGCCGGTCCTATTGGCCCGTGTGGCCCATACCAGAATCCACCCTATCAGCCCTGTCAAAAACAAACTGAACTTATGCCGGCCTTCACTATGTTTAAGCTTTAAATTTTTTACATGATATAATTCTTTACAGGTTGCTCCATACAAGAAAATCAGACGAGTTGCTTTTGTGAGTTCCATTCCAAAATCTCCTGCTGGGAAGATACTAAGGAGAGAGCTTGTCAACCATGCAACCTCTGCTGCTTCATCCAAGTTATAATTCACATGGCCCCCCTTCTTTTCTCTGACGGGCAATGAAATTTTGTCACAATGGCTTACAAAGGGTATGTATGATCTTTAGGCCTTGCAAGCCTCATAGAATCATACTTAACCATCTCTTTGAGTTTATTGTCATCCGAGGACTATCAGTTTTTTATGAGACAGGATGGTAGAATCATCGATCGCCATTAAATAGTCAAAAATTTGTTGTTAAAAGTTAATGATGCGAAATTCTACTTTATATGTCGAAAGTGGCTCCATTTTTAATGATGTCTTCTATAATTGAGATGAAGCTAGTATGAGTTTTCAACCGAAAAACAAAACTACCATATGGTACCAACTAGTCAATATGTATGTTAAAACATCAAAATCATGGGAAACTACCTAAGTGTCATAACTAACTTCATGAAGACTGGATGATTTCTACTCTACCATAGAGGAAAAGGATGAAAGTTTCAATTATCTTTGCATAAAGGCTAGGTTTGTGTTTGAGAGACTAAAAATCTTTGCTTTCAATTTACGAAAAGCGATTATTCGATCGGAAAAACTTTGAACATTCTAATTTCAATACTAAAGATGTCACATTTTCAAGCAAAATTTACCATTGTTTTTGCCAAATCTCCCACTTTTTTCTTCTTTGTATTGAATTCAAATGACCCATAAAACAAAAGATTATGTGCAGATTTATTATAGCTTTTTTGATTATGCTTCTTGAGGGGTTGGACCAATTGGGCCTATGATTGAACGCCTAAATATTTACATTAGCTTATTCGAAATTTTCTATTATATTAAAATCTAACTTCGTTCATATTTATATTTTTACAATTCAACTCAAGCATAGTTTAAAATTTTATTTTTATCCAAACTAGATTTTTTTTAGTCCAATTAAATTAAATTCGAGTCGAGTTTGACTCTCAAGAGACAAAACTCTCCTGATGCGATTTTCTCCTTATCCAAGATTTAAAATTGAACCTTTATTTTTTTAAAAAAATCAATATCTAATTACTAAACTAATTAAATATTGATATCTAAACTCCTTCATCCAAAAACTAAATCAGAATTAATTTTCATCGACTAAATATTTTGTCCAAACCAAGGAATTAACATCAAATAATCCTAACAAATGATAAATGAGGTGAGATTCGGCATTTTGAACCTAAAAACCCTTGATTTCATTTTAGTTGTAGATGTAACAAATTTGATCCTCCAGAGTGTAAAGATGGGTTCAAAGAAAATCTCAATATCATACTCTTTTTGATAAGGATTCTCTGTCTTTTTCATATTTGGTGTTCATTTTGTCTGTGAAGCTTTTGTCATCCTATCAAAGACAAAGCGGATAACAATTCTGTCTTTTTTTTTTTTTTGTTATTTATATATTTAAAATTATATTTTAATTAATTCAGTTTAATTATTTATAAAATTTTATTTTTTAATGTATTATTTTTTATTTTTAAATTTAAAATTTAAAATTTAAAATTTAAAATTTAAAATTTAAAATTTAAAATTTAATTAAAAAAATTAATATTTCCATTAAGGGTAGGATCTCCCATTCAAATCAAAATGGTGCCATCTATTGTTGTCTTGTCCCCTGTGGGCTCGTGTCTTCAAAGGGCAAATACCATCGTGTCTGTCTTCTAATGGGTCACCTCCGTCTGACATGAAACGATGTTCATCAGCTCAGACAGTTGTCAGTTTTTTTTTATTCCCTTTTAGCTGACTCATAGGTTTATGATATCTTTCTTTTATGTTGTTTTCAATATTTTAATGAGTGAACTTTTGGTATAGACTTACATGTGATTTTCATTTTAAGATATATTTCAAAAACTATTTAACCATCATAATTATTTAAATTAAATTAATTAAATTTTTAAATATCGATACTTAATCATAAATAATAATATATTTTATCCTTTATTTTTATTTCGATAAAAATTTTACATAAATTATTAATTTACTATAATTTTTTTCTTTTATCTGAATTTGAGATCGATAATGACAGAATTATTTTTATATAGGTCGTAATTAAATAATAATTTAATTATTATTATTTTATGTAAATTAAGATAATAATATAATAAATGATTACATGATAATTTTAACTCACAAATATTAAAAATTAAAAAAGTAATAAAAGATTTTACAAGAGTATATGATATTGAGAACTCTCTCTCTCTCTCTCTCTTGATTTTCCGATGAGAACTTCCAAGAGTAACTAAAGTCCAAGGACCCTTCCAGCACGTTCTGCGCTTTTTCTCTGTGCACAGTACTCTCGCTCGCTCTATCATTGGATTTTCCAAACTTACAAAAACGACACAACAGAAACACCCTTCCCCTGTCTCTCTGCTCCAACCAATTCCTCCTCTCTCTCTCTCTCTCTCTCTCTCTCACATGTCGCTTCCCCGACCCCAATCGCAAACCCCACTTCTAAACACACTCCCACCACTTCCAAAAGACCCAAGTGAAATCAAACTTAGTACCTCAATTCAAAACCTCGAACTCTTCCTTAAGTTCTTCGGCTTCTGCCAATACACCCCTCTCTCTTTCTCTTTCTCGTGGCTCTCTTTCATCCTCATCGGAATCGTAATCCCAATACTCCTACTCCAATTCGCAGGTTGCTCCAATTGCCAAGAGTACCAAGTCGAAAGCTTCGAGCTTGAAATCTTGATTTCTCAGTCAATTGTTTCGACGATTGCGTTAGTTTGTATCTCGAGGAGTTTGTGTAAATATGGAGTCAGAAAGTTCCTCTTTGTTGATAGGTATCATGGGGAAACTCTGCAGTTTCGGGATGAGTATATTAAGAGAATCAATGTAAGTCTTTTGATTGCTTTTGTTTCATTTTTTATTGTCAATTGTTTCTGCTTTCTTGTTCTTAAATTTAGTCTACTTTTTTGCTAATTTGGGTTATTGTTCGTTTTGTTGATCCTCATCTATCTTGTTCTTAATTTAGGAAAGTTAAATGTGAGTCATTAACATTAATTTTTTGAATCCACAATAAATGTCCGATAACAAGTTGATCAGTTCATTCAAAAAGAGAACGAGCACTCAATTTCGTGGTTTCATCAAATTGTTGTATCTACATTTTTAGAAATGATTGTGTTGAGTTACAGTTGTTAGATATGACATTATAAAACACTTTTCCTAGTGTATGATTTTTGCAACTTTTATCATGCCAACTATCCGTGCTATCTCATGAGCATCTCTGTGTCCATGCTTTGTACGCTTGGATGCTTGTATACATTACTAAAAACATTACAATTATATAAAAGGTCAGCATTTATGTTGCACGGACACTTTTAGGAATGAGAACGTTTATGTTATGCGTGTCTACTACATGTCCCCTTAGACACAATACAACAAAGACACTTATTTTGGTATGACTTTGTGTCCGGTCTATCATGTCCCATGTGTGTATATGCGCTATTAACCGAATATGTTGTGATGTTTCAGCATTTCTTCCACTTCATGGCCTGGTGGTTACTTCCTTGCTTCATAATCAAGACCACTCGTGAAGTCCTGCGCCTTATTTATGTCAAATATGATTCCTGGGTGGAATCTGTTGCTGTTCTGATTGCTTTGATTGTCTCATGGACCTACTCGACTATCATCTATCTATCAGCAAACATTTTGTTTAGTTTAGTCTGCAATTTGCAAGTTATACACTTTGAAAACTATGGGAAACTTCTTGAAAGAGATCTGGATGTTTCCTTGTACATTGAGGAGCATATGCGTCTGGTTTACTATTTATCAAAGATAAGCCATAGATTTCGAATATATCTTGTTTTGGAGTTTTGGGCTGTGACTGCATCTCTTTTCATGTTCTTGTTGGAGACCACGGGAAACAGTGGCATCAATTTCATCAATGGAGGTGATTTTGTGGTACGTACAGAGGAATCTGTATCTTTATCCATTTTGAGACTCTTTACTCATGTTATGACCACTAGAAACTTTATCAACTAAACTGGGTTATATGTTTACTTCTATATTACTTGAATCTGTGTAGAACTGCGACTAGTTGAACTATGGTCGCCATGTTTCATGACTGTCAGCCTTAGAGGTTGCTCTAGTCTTACTTGTCTTAAAGGTTATACATCACATCATTCATTCAAAGAAACCTTTTTTAGGGGAAAAAAAAATTGGGTTATGGCTGGAAGGAGTAAACCTTTGTTGCACCAATATCTCTAGAAGTACTGTGTCGGTCTGTCCATGTTGGACATGGTTTTTAGACACGATGTGACACGACACAACATTTGTTATGTATAATTGTGTAAAATTTTATATCTTTGCCCTGTCAACATATCCCTCTCGTGTCATACCTTATGTCTATGTCTGTGTTCATGCTTCATAAGGGGCAATCATCCTCTTGTTTCACCAAACCATATGCTTAAAGTATCGTAAGGCCCTTTAAGTGTTATCCATTTGATCTATTTTTATTATTTTTTTTGAAATATACATTTTAATTATTTCCTTACACCCATTGTGGCAGGTTGCCTCAATTGTTCAAGTTTTTGGGGTAATGGTTTGCTTGCATGCAGCTACAAAGATATCTCACAGGGCTCAAGGCATAGTGGCAGTTGCAGCTAGATGGCATGCATTAGTAACTAGCAATTCCAGTGATGGTTCAACAACCACAAATGGTGGGTGGAACCCTGATGGTTCAACCACGGGGGGCTCACTGACTCCAAATTACTCTGAAAGTGACTTGGAGTCGCTGGAGTATGTTATACCTGCAGCTCATATGCCGGCTTCTCATATGTCATCTTACCACAGGAGGCAAGCTTTTGGTAGGCTACTATAATTCTATCAAATATTCATTTTCTTTTTGCCTCTTCATTAGTTTCTTTCATGACAAGAATGAATTTTACCCGCCTTGTTTAGTACTCAGGAGGAATTACCTCAGTTTTGTTCTACCAAATATTTTTGAGCTGGTTTTGTCGGATAAAGTTGTTTATTGAATCCTGTTGTGAGCTTATAATTCAAGCTCCAAAGACCCGAGTACATTTTTTTTTTTTTGTTACACAAAGATTCAAGCCTTGAATCTCAGGGTTGGGAGAGAGAGATTGTGACTACCAGACTATCCCCTCGGGGACACCTAAGTACATTTTCACCATGCCATTGACATGCCTCACTTTTCATGTTGCAAATTACCTTTCTTGCGGGCATGGCCCATTCTCAGTGGATCTTTGCCACCCCCTAGTACCTTCTAAGCGGGCATGTGTTTTTGCCCTTACTTGCCGTGTTGCTCATTTAGCTCAAACCTTTTTTTCCGAGCTACAAGAGATTTTTCTCCTGTCTTACTGGAAACATTGAGTTATAAGCTCTAATTTTCTTTCTAAAAGTTAAAATATCAATCTTGGTTTTTTTTTTTTTTTATTTAATATTCGGAAAATAATTCAATTTTAACATTCCTAGATATCCTTCTACAATTCTGCTTTCGTGCTTGTGTGCTCATTTTCTCAAGTGCGATTATAGCAGGAAAGTAACCCGGATTTAATTTCATACAGTTTATTTCTCAGATAACTCTTCCAATTGGTTCAAGTAGTTTCATTGATTAACTTGCTGTGTAAGGACAAGTGGGTCTAGCATCCTTCGTATATGTGCTCGTTTCGAGCATCTAGGTTCAGATCTGAAGGCTTAGTTGATTACTATCTGGTTAATACCTTTGTGCCTCTTACTTGCTGCTATTTGAAGTTTAGTTATCCATCACTCTCTCTCTCTCTCTTGCAGTTACTTATCTGCGGACCAACCCTGGAGGAGTGACTGTTTTTGGGTGGACTGTCGATCGGGCACTGATTAATACTATTTTCTTTATTCAACTCTCACTGGTCACCTTTGTACTGGGGAAGACCATCACCATCTCCTCTAGCTGATGTCTCAAGAGTAGATAAACCTTTGTTTTCGACGAAACAGAAAAAGAACTTTCAATGGAGAAGTTCTGATTCGAGCACCTGCATCATTTTCCGATATAGGTACCCTCTTATTGGTCATCGTCGGAGCTTTTCCTAGGAGTATGGCATAGGTTACTTCAGTGCTATAACGCTTGGTAGGCCAATCATTTTTGTTTTGACATAGAGCACAGCTTGTGTTTCTTATCGACCATAATAGGAGAGTTCACATTTACAGGGGTTATGAGCAGATTGCAAATCCGGTGTGAAAAATTTTGGCTTACACAGAATCAGCATTCTTTTTCTTTTCATACCTAAGTTGCTATAGGAGATACAGCTGAAGCAAAGCACGATCTCCCATTTTTTCGAACCATACCCACCGGTGACAATGAGTCGACCTAAACCCGATCAAATTTTATTTAATTTATAATTGAACTCGTTTTTAGTTACCACATTTTTTTGGCTATGGCTTGATCACACTGAGATCATGAGTTCACAATCAATTTAATTAAAATTGCTAAACAAGATATGCAAATTTACCCGCTGATAAATAACCGACCATAATTATGAATTTACAATATAAATTAAAATCAGAATAAATCTTTTTACATCAAAAGGTGAATGTACGATCAATTAAAATTAGTTAATTGCTCAATATCGTTAATAAAAAAAAAAATAAATAAAAAAAAAAAGGGGAACCGCATAAGATGGATTAGAACGATATAATTTTTATTTGAGTTTAGAGAGCATACATACCGGTTTACAAAACAAATCCACATGGTCTTCCTTTAGGTTTGGAAAAGAGGGCCGACATGGAGCTGAGAGTAAATCTTTTTTGTTTTTCAAGTTGGGTCAGACTCCATAATAAAACCTAATCAATTTAAACACAATGAATCATATAATATACATAACGCACATCTGATATACGTATCAGCCCCTTCATGAATCAAGAGTGTCTTCTACACTCAACTAAGCCAATCTTTGCATCAAATCACTGAGTTAGTTCAACTCATCTCTACCTCCCGGTTGCAACTGAGAAACCGAAATGTCTGCCAAAGAGGAGAAACTCCCAACGGGGGACTATAAGAATTTTCACGAGAAATGCCGAGGAGTCGATAGACTTGACGATGAATTGACTATAAGCAGTTATTACATTGTTGAGTCACACTTGGTAAACCTCAAAGGTTGCTGATTGTAACACCCCCCGCCCCCAAAACAAAAAAGCGGGGCCTTCCTGCCTTCTCATGTTGCAGTCAGATATACAGAGGACTTGTGCTCTCCCGGTGGCGGCAGTGAGGAATTGTCCATCTTGCTCTCACAAAGAAGGGAGAGAATTCCTTTTTTTTGGGTCTTTGGTGGGATAACGAACAGCAGAGTTGAGGTTGCTGATTGTGAACAATGCAGCAGCCTTGCCATCCGGCCTTCTCGCGTTGCACTCAGTTTATATGGAGGGCGTGCTATGCCCATGGAGGTAGAGGTTCTCTAACAAACAAGGGAGAAGGTGCCAGTTCCGGTTTTTGGTGGGGGTAATGAGCATGATAAGATAAGAAAAATAATATATGCATAAATAAATAAAAACTAGATATTCAAATCCTGCCATAAGCACGAGAAGATGCTGTCTAGGTTAAGGTAAGAGTAAGAAACAGAAACATGATAAGGTATTACAGATACAGGGCTGTATCGAAGGCTGAATAGAGAAAAGCCACAAGTAGTCACCACATTTGTACAACACTTTCAATAGCACCATGATATTATTACCCAATTACTGCCTTTTTCTTCGTATAATGAAGCCTTGTTTTGAAATCAAGGTAAATTGACAAAATTCATTTTGTAACGACCATAAGAAGCCTACACTGAACACAGCCCATTATGGATTTTTAAACTACCAAACTCTTTACCCAACACAGGGACAGTTCATCAAACAATAGCTTTCACGGTAAATATGATCATAGAAGAGTGGGAACTTGAAAAGCAGAAAGTGGTCACTCAAAAGGAAGATAAAATGATAAATGGCCAGGCACAGATACATGCAAGTAGCAATTCATCTAACCCTGATTCAGAGGGCAAGTCACCAACATACCAAGGAGAGGCTGCACCACCATAACTGCTAAATGCCGTACCAACTGTTGCCCCAAAAACGATTCACAAAATTAACACGGGGATTATAACTAGAGAGCAAGACAAAGGTACCACAAGAAGAGCAGCAAAGGCACAATCGACGTCTTGCCCACATTGGCAAAAACCTCTTTAGCATTAGTACACCTAAAAGCAAGAAACAAGAATACACACCCCAGCATATGGAGAAAAAGAGAGTAATACATGGCAGCTACTGTAACATTGGAATTCAAATAGAAAAGGAAAGAACCTGAGCATGGTTGCGATTGTCAAGCTCAGCAGAAATATCCAAGCCATCATCATGATCACAGAAAAATAAAATAAAATTAAAAAAAATAAGAAGTAAAAATATCGAACATCATACAAATAAAATAATAGATATAAACAAAACAATAAGGCATGGGGCCCATCTATATTCGAGTGAAGGCTCAAATTCAATAAGATGCAGTGATCCTGGCATTGTCACAAAGACGAACCTTTCCCTTTCTCCACATGAATGAAAGATCCAGAATGAGAAAATCAATCAACAAGCTAATGAAACACTTAAGCACAATAATGCCACATAAATTCAGGCCAGAGAAGCCAGACCAAGGAGTACAAGCTCAAGCCTTATAACATCCAACCAAATAAATCTGCAGGCATTTCCCCATCTCCCCTACTTTAATTTAGTTACATTCAGGAATAATTTTCAGGGATAAACCTCTTCGAACCTTTATCATACTCATACGAGGGTTTTTCTTTTGTGTCAACTCATACTTTTCAATCTCATTACAGTACATCAACAATCACATTTCAACTAAAGGAAAGACAAGAGCACTGTAATTCCAAATGGTGATAACTATCTTCTGCATTCTTCATTATCATCATACCTATAAAATGACCGACAAACCTTCAAATGTCTTAACACCTTAAGCAGGTAAGCATCAGGAATCCACAACAATATAAATATTATCAGAGAAACCATTCTGCACAATTACTTGCCATCATCACATGTAAACATCAGCAAATTTACCTTAATTGGCAGAGCCTTCCACTCTCCATCCAATAAAGGCACATTGAATCCTTCCCTTCGTCTTAAAACCGATCCTCTCTCGCAAACAAAGTGCAATAACTTAAAAGTTAAAACAGTAAAGTAAATGAAATACAAGGAAAGTTCAATATCATTTAAGTTTGAATAATAATTGCTGAGTGTGAACAAATCAGCTATAATATGATCTTGCGGCATACAAAATTGGGCGATATAGGTTTAACCACATCAAGGACTGGAAAAGACAATGGGAATAGAGAAGGCAAAGAATCATATACAAATAACAGTCACTATGCCACACCTTGCAGTAAAGGCACAACTCTTACATCAATACATCATCATGGTGTGGATAAAACAAACCAAGCTGTCCCTGCAGAGCATCAGAATCTTGCAAGTGATTTCACCATTGTGCACATCTTGATTTAGAATCATTCAGCATCTGTCGAACAAATAAAAGATGGTGAATATGGACCCCAAAAAGATAAATCCGGACCCAAAGATGTCTCTTAAGAATATCACATTCGGCAGACATGTTCACCATCCTGAGACTCCCTTACAAGGTGCTCCTCAGAGGATCTCAGCACTTACGTCCATAAGAGATGCCTGATAAACACAACAGCAACTTGAAGAGAAGATATGAGTTCATATATATCTCAGCCAGTCGGTTGCTTTGTATCTTGTCAAAGCTACCTGTCATGGGGGTGTACAGAAGGAAAAGAGAACAAACCCTTGCACAGGGACCACCATGAAATCAGAATAGTTAGGACGATCCACTGCTCCTACTGCAATTGTTAGAACACAGTGGTACAGTTTGAAATGAGCACTTCGCACTTCCATCTATCTCAGCCTGCATGTTGCTTCTTATCTAGTGAAGCTACCTACGGGCATGTCGAGATGGAAAAGTGGGCATAAAATCCCTAGATTTAGGAAGAGGGACCTCCCGAAACCATGCATGATTGAGAGCCTCATCCACTGTTACCCGCTGCAAAAGCAAAAATAAGTAATATTAAACACAGTGAAAATTATAAATTGTAATGAAAAAAGGTTAAACAAATTTGAACACAAACATGACTTAATTCACCTTATCAGGATCATACGTAAGAAGTCTGTTCAATAGGTCAAATCCTGAGTCAGACAGAGCAGGCAAGCCTGTGAAGGATGTGGCAGGAAACTTTTTGCGCAAAAGATTATACCTGAATAATGGACCAATTAAAAATGATCGGCATAGCAGAAAATTAAAAGAAAAAGAAACAAGACATTCATAGCCTGAATAAAAATGAAAACAGAATATATAAAGATACTTACGGTTGCCTAGAAAAACTGGCTTTAAACCCTGGCAATTTGGAGACTCCAGGCCAAATTGTGTCATTTGGTGTTCCAAGAGTTTTGAAAATCTGCAGTTACCAGAGAAAACGTGTCATTCAAAACCCAAAAATTAGTGAGAGAAGAATAAAGAATCAATATGGAAAAAACATTACCTGATTAAGCTGCTCAATTTCACTTTTCCCCTTAAACAATGGTTCCTTGCCCAGCAGTTCAGCCATAATACAGCCCACTGACCACATGTCAACAGCAGTTGAATATTGTTTTGCTCCTAAGAGAAGTTCAGGAGCCCTGTACCACAGGGTCACCACCAAAGAAGTATATGGTTTCAAGGGGCTCCCATACCGACGAGCCATCCCAAAGTCGCAGACTTTTAACTCGCCCTGGTTATTCAAAAGAAGATTTGATGTCTTCAGGTCTCTATGGAGCACCCAGTTGTCATGAAAACATTTGACACCCTCTAACAATTGTAACATGAGGCATTTAACTTCACTCTGGCTAAATGGCTGCTTCATGGCCTCCATAACCCCCTTTAGATCATGTTCCATATATTCCATTACCATATAAACACCATCATGGTCATCCATAACAACTTCCTTAACATCTACTATTGAAGGATGATGAATGGACATTAGAATATTTATTTCCCTCAAGGCAGTAATTGGGAAGCCTTCTCTTTCCCTTTCTGTCTTCACTTTCTTCAATGCCACAAGTTCTCCCGTGCTCTTATCCCTAGCTCTATATACAACCCCATAAGTGCCTTCATTTATTTTGTTGAGTCTCTCAAATTCATATACACTTCTACAACCCATAAGCATGTTTCTACCCCTTTGTTGTATAGGACTTTCAATTCCACAAATATCACTCTCATCTTGAGAGTCCAAACCCAGATCCGATTTCACATCAACATCCATGAGGTCATTGTCCTCCAGCTCACTTTCTAAATACTCATCTCCCTTGACAGACCCCGCTTTTCCAACAGATCCAGATGATCTGCCTGTGTCCCCTACCGACTCATCTTGTCTAAACTCTCCACTCTCTCGACTCAAACTCCTCCTCTCAACATTATCACTTGGAGAATGCAATTCACATGGCGAATCACTGTCAGACGCCCATCTTGACATTGAGATATTACGGGGCGGAACAGGATCTTCCTCTTCCAGAATCTCAGAAAAAGCAGACCCCACTTGCTTAGACTCAACAATAGTCTCAACAGAGACAACACCATCATCAGAAACTACTTCCTGTTCGGAACCAACAACAGGGGTACTCCTAGGCACAACTCTATTCTTAGAGGAAACCCTAATTTCCTTCTCTTCTCTGTCCCACGTAATTGGGGAATACCTCCGCCTTTTAGGTTTTGGAGACTCATCCTCCAAAACCCTTTTCTGATTGACCCCCAAATCAGACCCTCCCTTACCCGATTCAAATCCCAGACCATAATTAATTCCATCAAATTTCTTATCATAAAACTTTTCAGATTTTGTAAAGCAATCAAAATCCCTTCTTCTGGACACATCAATTCCTCCTGAAGCCATTAGATCCAAACCAAAAAAACCACACAGACTTCTCAAGAAACAATTCAAAGAACGGAAACTTTCAATCGAAATCAAGGAACAATTTCAGCTCGATTTCAGACAGCAATAGAATTATAGAACAAGCAGATCACGACAAATCACTAAAAAGAAAAGTCAAGAACTTTAACGAACAAAGAAAACGAAGATCAGAATCAAACCCTAGATATCCGATTCTCACCTCTCAGATCGAAGGGACAGAAAAAGGGCTTAACAATCGATTAATAGAGAGAGAGAGAGAGAGAGAATCGATCAGGTTTCCCAAGAGAGAGAAACGAATTAAAAGAACGGAAACTTTCAATCGAAATCAAGGAACAATTTCAACTCGATTTCAGACAGCAATAGAATTATAGAACAAGCAGATCACGACAAATCACAAAAAAGAAAAGTCAAGAACTTTAACGGACAAAGAAAACGAAGATCAGAATCAAACCCTAGATATCCGATTCTCGCCTCTCCGATCCAAGAAAGAGAAAAAGGGCTTACCAATCAATTAATAGAGAGAGAGAGAGAGAGAGAGAGAGAGGGAGAGAGAGAATCGATCAGGGATCCCAAGAGAGTGAAACGAATTGTCAGCCGCCAGAGACTTCGTTTGATTTACGCGTCGGGTAGAAAATTAGGGTTTGTTTTATAATGTGAGGCGGTGGTTGATTGAGAGACACTCACTCGGCGTCTTGACTTTCTAATTTGGATCTGTCTGTTCATTGTTTTGGGCCTCTCTAGAGGCGTAGTGGGCCGAACTCTTCACTCGGCCATTTGATCCAAAAGCTCTCCGATTTAAAATTTGAATTTTAAATATGATAAAAATAGACGGTAAGAGAGTTTTACCTATTAAGAATTCAATTTACCTTAAATTAGATTTAGTAAAATTTAACATAATTATCAAATACCGATAATTTATAAAAAAAAAAGCTTTTTTTTGTATTCCCATCACCAATATTCGGTATTATATTTTAACTAATTTAATTCAAATGTTTACAGGAATCCAATTTTTGGAGCAGCTTTTCTAGTATAATCTTTTTCATTTTCAAGTTTTGAAACCTAAAACTTAGTTAAGTAATTTAATACTTCATATCACTAAACCCACTATCCAGACTTTTTGAATTCCATGAGATTGTTGATTAATTCTCGTGGGTTAGGAATGAATATGACTCAATTTTTCCTAATTTACGTGTATTTTAATTTTGATATATTGTTTTCCAATTAAAATCAATATTATTTTGAGAATATAAAATTGAAAATAAAAGTCAATTTAAAAAATTTATTATAATTATATTGGAAATTTGAAGACCAATTTCAATTCAGTAAGTTTTGGTTTTGCATTGCAACTTTTCTTAGCCATTCCTCTCTCTCTCTCTCTCTCTCTCTCTCTAAAAAATACAAAAGTTTATGATTATCCATTTACAAAAGTTTTTAAAATATACCTTTTGTTTTAGTCACCCAAAACGAGATTAGATGCCACTATCACCTTAATTTCTCCATCCAGGATGATACACAAGAAGATAGTAGCATTGAAATATTTTCTAAAAATGTTAATTCAATTAAAATTAGTTAAAATTATTAATATATTATTTGACCTTTAAAATTTTAAAATTTTAAATAAAAAATTCTATACCTTTTTTAAAATCTTTTATTTTAATTAAAACACTTAATTAAGATAAATTACGATTTTTCAAAAAAAAAAAAAAAAACTAAGGCATATATTATATATTCTTACCATCTAGAAAATCATACCATACTCCCCAAGATCATCACCTTATAACAGAAATTGCAATAAAAAAGGACAAAAACCAAGCCATGCGCATCATCAATCATTTTAAAAAAAAAAAAAAAAAGTGACATCAAAACTCCAAAAATGTGATGCCACGTGTCGATAACCCACCATATCTCAACAAGCTACACCTCCGAATGCAGGCACAAAATTCGACCAACAATCAATCCTCAGCCAGCTAGCCTCCCTTTTGATCCATCTTCACCCCCTCTATAAAATTTTTATCTGCAGCCATCTTCTCTTTCAGATTAAAGAAAAAGGTGACGCACGTAAGGCCATGCAGACCAATAACGATAGCACTCACCATGCCTATCCACTTGCCTCTTCATCCCCTCTATAAAACAACCCATCACCACCCCACCGTTTTTCCCGCAACATTTTTAGGTATTTAGAGCAAGGAAAAACAGCATCATCTAGATGATGGGACTAGGATCATACGGCTATAACGTGCCGATCAATCAAAAAATGGGTGTTGGCTATGATGTGCCGGAAGGAGTGGACATTAGGGGAAGATATGATGAAGAGTTTGCCAGAATTCTTACCAAAAATGCCCTGCAGTTTGTTGCTGAACTGCAGAGAGAATTCCGAAATCATATTAAATATACAATGGAGTGTAGAAAGGAGGCTAAAATGAGGTATAATTCTGGGGCTTTGCCAGGTTTTGATCCGGCCACCAAGTATATTAGGGAGGGGGAGTGGACATGTGCTCCCGTCCCGCCCGCTGTGGCAGATCGCAAGGTGGAGATCACCGGTCCGGTGGAAAGGAAGATGACCATCAATGCACTCAATTCAGGAGCTAAAGTTTTCATGGTAACTCGAGTTGATAAGTTTCTTAATAGACTAGTAGAGAGAGGGACACAGATAGCATTGTTTAAACCAATATTAACATTTGCAACTCTATGATCTAATTACTAAGGACAACCTTCCTTTAGAAACTTAAATCTTGCCCTCTCTACTATGGTCTGAATTGCTGAGTTTACACCCAAAACATGTTGAACTAGCTGACCAAGGTTAATTTACAAATTAGATAATTTACTTTACCTTTTAAACCAGAGAGGGTGAGGTTTTTGCCCAAGGCCAAAGTAAGTGCAGGCAATTGAATTTTCATTGCCCTTTGCTAGCAATTGATGTTAGTTTTTTACCCTTTTGCTGTTGATTGAAGGCTGACTTTGAGGATGCACTCTCACCAAGTTGGGAGAACCTAATGAGAGGCCAAGTGAACTTGAAGGATGCAGTGAATGGGACAATAAGCTTCCATGACAAGGCCAGAAACAGGGTTTACAAGCTCAATGATCAGACAGCAAAGCTTTTTGTTCGCCCCAGAGGTTGGCACTTGCCCGAGGCACATATCTTCATTGATGGTGAGCCTGCAACTGGTTGCCTTGTCGATTTCGGCCTCTACTTTTTCCATAACTTTGCAGCATTTCGCGGAACACAAGGCCAAGGCTATGGTCCTTTCTTCTACCTTCCAAAAATGGAGCACTCAAGGTTGGTACAAGTCTTCCTTTTAATTTCCTAGATAGAAATATTTCTTTCGATGACCATAGAATTCAACCACTACCTTTCTAGGCGTATACCGGTAAATACATACTCACAAATGACGTGCTCCAGACAACCAACCGTACTAACCAAACCTTGTGGACAATTTTCATGATGACTAGTACTGGAATCATATATATAAGCACTATGTTCATGGCAGGGAAGCTAAGATATGGAACAGCATATTCGAAAGAGCAGAGAAGATGGCAGGAATAGAAAGGGGTAGCATAAGGGCAACTGTACTAATAGAAACATTACCGGCTGTCTTTCAAATGGATGAAATTCTTTATGAGCTAAGAGACCATTCCGTGGGCTTGAACTGTGGAAGATGGGATTACATCTTTAGCTATGTCAAGATTTTCCAAGCTCATCCAGACCGCCTCCCACCAGACAGAGTTCTGGTTGGCATGACTCAACACTTCATGAAAAGTTACTCGGACCGCCTCATCTGGACTTGTCATAGGCACGGTGTCCACGCCATGGGAGGCATGGTATTCTTCTTCTTTATCCCTTCAAAATTTTCAATGTCGTCATTAAGTTCAATCACTTGATAATTGTTCTGGGAGGCCTTTTGCCCAAATAATCATATGAATAATCTAGAATAATTATGTTATATGTATTAAATGAACCGTGGCCCCAAATAGACCAAATCCTATATGTTAGTATACATCAGCTCGACACATTTTTTTATCACATTATAAGTATGTTTTGATCAATTCAAATAATATCTAATTAAAAATTGGTTAAAACCTATTGGTGTCGAATGTTATATATAATCTGGTCTATTTGGTCCATAGCATTACTTGAATCTAAAACGTTTGCTTGTGTCAAAGGTTTAGAATTTGTCTTTTGACCCTATTCTTGTGTAGATATGAAGACCAAAACTTTAGAATATGGAAAAAAAAAAAGGCAATGGAACTTAATGAACCTTTTGTTTTGAACATCAGGCAGCTCAGATACCAATTAGGGATGATCCGGCAGCAAATGAGGCGGCACTTGAGTTGGTAAGAAAGGACAAGCTAAGAGAAGTGAAGGCTGGGCATGATGGAACTTGGGCAGCACATCCAGGACTAATCCCAGCCTGCCTGGAAGTTTTCAACAATAACATGCAGGGCAATGCACCACACCAAATCCAATCCATGAAGAGGGAGGATGCGGCTTGCATAACCAAGGAAGACCTCTTGCAGATACCAAGAGGTGTCCGAACCATGGGCAGCCTAGGCCTCAACACCAGGGTAGGCATCCAGTACTTGGCAGCCTGGCTCACGGGGACAGGCTCCGTGCCACTCTACAACTTCATGGAAGATGCTGCGACAGCCGAGATTAGTAGAGTCCAAAATTGGCAGTGGTTGAAGTATGGGGTGGAGTTGGATGGAGATGGACTAGGAGTGAAGGTAACCTTAGACCTGTTTGGGAGAGTTTTGGAAGAAGAAATGGCTAGGATTGAAACAGAGGCAGGGAAAGAGAAGTTCAAGAAGGGATTGTATAAGGAGGCTTGCAAGATTTTCACCAGGCAATGCACTGCACCAACATTGGATGATTTTCTCACCCTTAATGCCTACAACAACATTGTCATCTATCATCCAAAGGGATCATCTAAGATCTAAATTTGTGAGAAATCTTCCATTGTGAGACAATGTTTGGGTTTTTTCCCCATCTTTTCTTGTACTTTTCACTGTTGTCGTGCTACCGATAAGAAATGCTTGTACCTTGTTTCTCATTTAATAAGGTTACGACCAATATTTGCCCACCCAAAAGCAAAAAAAGAAAAAAAAAATAAAATGATGGCAATAGTGAAAAATCATAGATAGGACACCTAATCTATCAATTTTTCTCCCTATTTTGGATATTAGTTTTTTGTTAGCATCCGGCCCCCATCCAAATTGTTTGGCCTGGAAGACACTATTTGTATGGCAAGCTTCTTTGTTTTTTTTTTTTTTTTTTTTTTACTTATCATCTGTACAAAACTAAAAGAGATAGAATTAGAAATAAAAATATTCGTAACAGATTATGAGTTAGTTTAATTATGGATAAAATGTGAGAATATCTTCTGAAATAGTTTGGACATATGCAAAGAAAACCTAAAGATGCACCGGTTAGGAGGATCGAGAACTTAAATGTATGAAATATAGTAAAATATAGAGGTAAACCGCTGAAAATTTAAATACAAATTATTCGTAAAGACATAATTATTAAGGATTTAAACAAAAATATGACATTGGATAGAAATAAGTAACGTAGAAAAATCTGTACAAATTAAATTAACATATTTTAGATATATATATATATTATATATATATATATATATTTATTTATTTTTCTTTTATAATTATTTTTAAATTTGTCTATCAAATAACCGATTCCAAATTATTGAGATTAAGTCACGATTTGTTATTGTATACTTATCATCAGTGTTTGAAAACCCAACTAATCTAATTTAAGTATATATGAGATTTAATTAAAGGGTTGAGTTTCCGGATAATAATTTTTAATTATAAAACTTAAATTCAAGATTTTGGTATCTGCATGGACAAGTTTGTGCATCATTGTTTGTCCCAATAAATTGATTAGGCCCAACCCGGTTAATATTCTTCATAAGGAAGGTTCTTCGGCTAGCCTTACATGATTCATTGACCTAGTTCCTTTCCTTGCTCATTTTCTTTTTATTTTTTTACCCAAAAGAGCATTGAAGGGCACCAGGGCTATCATGTTGCTCATAAATCCATGGGACCTTAAAAGAAATTTGAACTCAAGATTTTGATTCCTTCTGTTTAGAGATAACTATGACTCCGACCTTAAAAAATAGAAAATAAAATGACAGTTTTCGTATTATACTCTATATATGTTACGATAAATATAATTTTGAAATCAATATAATAGATTTAAACTTTAAACTTTAAACTGACTCTAATATTAAATTTAGTATTTCAAAATTTTGAACTAATCAATAAAAACAATAAAAAAAGAGAAATATAATCAAATAGACAGTCAGTTTAGTAAAATGAAATATTAGATTTTTTAATCAAGTTTTCTATTTAAAACTTTAAAATAGAAAAAATTACGTTATGAGAGTTATCTTCTAAATAAGATCTATAAAAATACTCAAATTGAATTAATCAAAATATGATTCTGAATATCAACGGGATGGAAGCAAAAACAAGAAGGGAAAACCTAGGCCACTTTGGAAAAAGGCCACCACTAAGATTTGGGGAGACACAAAAACAGGCAAGGGGAGAAGCAAGTCCAACTTCACAACCACACCAATAGAGAAAATCATAATTATCAACGTGGGTTGATTTAACTGAATATGGGTTGAATACTTTTAAACATGATTGAGATTCGACTCTCGCTGGAAGTATAACTCCCTATTAAATTTATGTAATAATTCATCATTATGTATGACTTGACAATGAATAGAACCTATTAAATTCTCACAATAAACTACTCTTTTTCCGAATTCTGAATTAAAAATAGATATCAACTAATTTAACCATAAAAACCCCTTAAATTGAAAGTGAGAAAATCTATAATCAAATTTATTTATACTATGGTCAAAATATCATGTGTTATAAAGAGATTAAGTTGACGTAATAATTCATCATTACATATAGTTTGATCAGGAGTAAAACCTATTAAATTTCTACAATAAACTACTCTTATTCAAAATTTGAATCAAAAACAGATATATATTAATTCGACTGTAAAGATTTTTTTTTACAAGAATTTAATTCTGGGATTACTATATTGAGAGAGAAGATTTGTATAATTAGACTATTCTCTTGGAGACAACTATAAAAACCTTTAAATTGAAAGTTAGAAAAACCTGTAATCAAATTTATTTATACCATGGTTGAGAATTTCTGAACTACGAAGAGTTATCATTATTGTATAATTCAATTACTTTTGAATTTTGAAAAAAAATAATCATAAATTTTATGTGTGTGTGTGTGTGTGAGAGAGAGAGAGAGAGAGAGAGAGAGCTTTAATTTTGTTTGTATTGGCTCTTGCATTTTCTTTCTATAATCCTGCAAAATTTTGAACTCAAAAACATGGAGAGAAACAACAATTTCTCTCTCTATAATTCTTTTGAATTTGAAGTGAGAATATTTAAACAACAATTAGGGATGGAAGAAAAAGAGGGTGCCAATATAACATATCGCAACCATTCCCAATGTAAGGTGGGCATCTTGGGAGACAAAGCCACCTGCCAAACCCAACACAACAACATAATATATACTCAATATAGGAAGAAAAAACAAACAAAATCTTCCAAAGATGGGTTGGATTCGCATCCCTCTTAACTTCAAATGATCTTAGTTACTTCTTAGATTCGTGTTATGTTAAATTCTTATACAATTCAAAGGATATTTTTATCGATCAAAATTTAAAATTATATTTTAATTAATCTGAATTGAATATTATTAAGATAAATTTAAAATGAGTTTTTTTAATATAATTTTTTTTAATTGATCTATTATCGGTAAAATTCAAAGCCTATCATCTCGGTGGTCTAATTTATTCTTTGATAGCTTCGGCGCCCTTTGAATTTGATTGAACTGTGTGGTTCATTTGGGTAACCCAGGTGGACATTTGGCACAAACCCAACACATGGCTTTCCAACGTTTGCCAAAGGACCAAATTTTTTAATCTCAGGGCATTTTTCTAAGAAGGGGGCGGGGGTTTCTAGAGAGTCTCTTGCCAACTTTGATTGGATTTCTCTAGATGGGGTTGCTGTGTTTGGTTTTAATTGGTTGTTTGACCTTAAATTATGGAGGGTATGGTTCAACATTATTGCTCATGTTAGCAAGCCGTCTCCATTATAGGGAAACTAAACAACTTTCCTCCCAATTAATTGGTGGATAAACAAATGTCCTTTTCATGGATTAGCCAAAAGAAAAATGTTTTTTACTTGGTTATTGCATGTTGTTTTGCTAAGTTTGATGTGATGCTTTGGTAAGATTCATAGATCACCGGTATTCTATATAAGTATCATTGTAAAAACATGTATATAACTAATAAATATCAAGTAATTTTTCCTTTTTCTTTAAAAAAAATTGTAAGTAAATTATAATCATACTTATTTATACTAGCACTCACTACAACAAAACACGTTATGAAAAATTATCGACGGAAAAAAATTCATCGATAATAGCGACGGATTAACGTTTGACGGAATACTAAGAAATTTATAACGGATTAGTGAGAAAATTTCCGACGAAAATATTATCGCTAATCCATCATTGTAGTGGTCCATCATAAAAAAAAAAAAAAAAAATTAAGCCTATCAACGACGGAAATATTTTCGTCGGTAATTCGTCGGTGTATTTGTAAAGAAAAAAATAGCAAAAAAAAATATGTACAACTATCAGCGACGGATTAACAACGGATTTTTTTTCTTCTCTTTTATTATTTTATAATTCTTTTTCTTTTTTCTTTTATTTATTTTTTTCTTCTCCTTTATTATTTTATATTTTATATTTTCATATTTTATTCAATTATTTATTTTATTTTTTCTTTTATTTTATTATATTATCATTAAATTTAATGGGCAAATAAAAAAATAATTTGATATTCTATCTTAATTAATCAAAAGAATATTCTATTTATTTATTTAGTGTAAATTTAATCAATATCAAATTTAAATAGTTAAAAAAATTCAATAAAAAAATTATTCCAAGATAAAGGAAAAAAGAGAGAAAGATGCGAGTGAGATAAAAGAAAAATTGAGAGAGTAAGATAATTTTTTTTTTTTTTTTAAAAAATGAGAGTGTGATTAATATTAAAAAAATATGAGAGTTAGATAATAACATTAAAAAAAAAGAGATATCATGATAGCTTTGTGGTGTGGTAGTTGGACGACTCCTTCTACATCTCCACTGTGCAGGTTTGAAACTTGGCGAAAACATATTTTTCACAATAAAATGCAAGGCACGTGGGTTGGGCGGGCGGCCGAGCGGTGCAGGATTGGGTTGTGCGCATGATAGCACGTGGGCACGTGAGGAGATGGCGGGTTCGCTCGTGGGCACGTGCGGGGAGAACCTTTGGGCGCATGCGCGTGAGGTTTTCAGAATTAGCGATGAAAAATATCCAGATTTTTTTATATATTTTTTTTCTATTAACGAAAAATAAAATTCCGTTGATAAAAATTAGCAAAATAGTTTTTAGCGATGGAAAAACTCCATCGCTAATACCCTTTAGGGACTAATAGCATGGCTAATTGATCCATCACTGATAACATGCTTTCTGGTAGTGACTAATTGCTCTAGTGGCAAGTACTGGTATCACTTAAGTAAAATATCGGTTCGAGTCTTATATATGACTAAAACAAGTATCAGAAGAAATTTGTTATTTAAACACTAATATGATTCAAATCGAATTTAATCAGTTTAATATAATTTTCAAATATCAATAATTTATAAAAAAAATAATGAAAGTTATTTATCATATTAGTAATAAATAATTTAATGAAAATGTGAATCCGCTTTTTTACGCTCATGTTCTCCCACTCTAATAGGTCAAATGTCTCATGTCATATGCAATTTTTAAGAGAAGATTATGATGATGAAAGGCAACAAAGTTTCTAATTTTAGCAACCAATTAGGGTTCATTACAAATGGGAATTCTTAACTTAGGCAATGACTTGTATATGCATGAATTTGAGGCCATGCAAGGTGCATGATTGCCAATGAGCTTGCATGGGGGCCAACCCTAGGTTATCCCATCACCAAAAAAATGGATTATACATTTTTCACAAGCCAACTCAAAAGGCAAATCAATAATTGAATGCTCCAAAATTACTCCTAATCACCCGCGTGGGCGGACACGTTGGGCAAGAATGTAAATAATAATAATAACAATAAATAAAGATAAATATATAAATATATAAATATATAAATTTGGATCATATAACTTTATGAATGTAAAGTTACATGGAGTAACCCTTGTATGCCATTAAATTAACCAAAATCATTATCACTATTTATATCTGAATCTATTTTTTTTAAAAATAAATAATCAGATTACCAACTATCAAATTATTGCTGTTTGTATAACTCAAACATATATTATCAGATGACAGTTATGCACAAAAGAAGCATTTTAGTAACGCATTGTTGATAAAATGGTTAGATATTAGTATTTCATAAATAAAATCTTAAATTTGACTCTCATATATAAAAAAATAGGTGTCGAAAAAGATTTTTTCTTAAGAATCTAACTCGATTCGAATCAGATTTATTCAGATTTAATATGATTACCGAATACCAATGATTTATAAAAAAAATGGAAGAATTTTCCTAAACAATTCAATTATAAAATGAATCATTTTATTAATTATAATGATCCATTAAATGCCCTTCATATGTCATGATAGGAGGAATTTAAACATGGTTGTGATATCATAAAAGAAGTTGAATAAACCGCTGATACCATATTAAACATTGAAAACAATATAATAATATAAATTCTAATATTCTATTGCAACAATGAAATATTATAAAATATTAAATTTATATAAAAAATTCATTATCTAAAATATAGAATAAAAAAAATCAGATATTTTTAAAAATTTAATTAATAATTGATTTGATTTTGATATATAATATTTTTTAAATATTTTCAAAATATATGATATTTTCTTACATGTCAAATCGAAAATCACAAAATCCTTAATGTTAGAAGGAGAAACAACTACAAGTTAACCATGTTGGGGGGGATGATTCTTGAATTGCATTGAAGAGAAAGTAAAATATATATATATATATATATATATATATATATATATATGTCTCTGTGTGTGTGTGTGTGTGTGTGTGTGTGTGTGTGTTTGTGTGTGTGTGTGTGTGTGTGTGTGTGACAAATAATTGATCCCCATTTGTTATGAAGACAACAAGTCTATCATTTCATTTGGCCATGGTGACTAAGAACTTTTGTAGTAATACATCAAGCACCCACCTTTGCATGAAGCACGAGAATTGATAATGAAGAATATGACAACAATGGTCGAATGATTTTTCTGCAAGTTATTTTTCCTAAAAAAATCTCTCTCTCTCTCTCTCTCTCTCTCTCTCTCTCTCTCTCTTCTTTAACTTGGATTTTTAATTGTGCCCACTTAAATTTTTGGAGTACCAAAAGTCTACAATAGTGCTTTAAGCAGGAAACATGAACCTTCTCCACTCCATTTATGTCAATGCATGCTCCTCCATTTTCTATATACGCCAACTTAACCAAAATAAATAAATTAATAAATAAATATAAGGTTACTATAAAGTTTCAAAAATTTTAGATATTATTTATTTCACTAGAAATTATCACTCTTATCCTTTAATATAAATTTTTAATATTACCCTTAATAGATTGGTCTCATGTATCTATCAAAATAGGCTTCTATTCAACACTCCTGTTGTTGCAATACTTCCCCATCCCAAAGTCAATCATGTAAAGATGCACAATGAACAAAGCAAAAAATTGATATATAGAGGGAAAAAGGAGAAGAGTATGCAATAGATTTCGACCTAAAATTTTTTAAGAAAAATATTTTATACGCATAATTTTAAAAAATTATTATCGTAAAAGTTGTTTATTTTAAGAAAAATATATATAACTTTCGTGCCTAAAATTATTTTCAAATTTTTATTGAATTTTATCTACTATTATAAATTTTTTATTTCGTTCCTGAATATATATCGTTATAATTTCTTTAATTTTTGAGTCCATAACAACAACAACGATTAAGATTTTATCTCATTAAGTGGAGTCGACTATCATACACAAATTTTTGTCTTAGTTTTATACTGATTAACTGTCTAACACAACTCTCCTCCTTTATTCAGGATCGGGACCGGTGATGACGGGAGTTTCTTTAATTTTTGTATCCACCCAAGTAAAATAGTGAAGTCATGGTCCTTGTGGGACTTGAACCTAAATGCAACCGTTGAATAGTCATTTTCTCAGAAAGCAAATTACTATACATATATCAAATAATTATTGACGTTGATAAGTTGGATAACAACTAGAAGGAATAGAAAGACTTGTCATACATAGTTTGCCTACCTAGACTTTTGGGATCATGCTAATCTATGATCTTTTAATCTTTGTTGAAGTCTATCTCACACCTTGCCTACCATTTTGGTAAAGTTTTTCATGGTGGGAGTTTTCATGGTGGGAGCATGGAATTTCCGGTGCCCCTTTTGCAATTGTTTTGTCATTTTTGCATCATAAATTAATTACTTAATTAGTATTCAAAGTTCTGAAATAATTTTTTTTTCAGAAGATTCATTAATAAAGGGTTGAGTTTTGCAGAATTACATTCATAGCTCCTATTACCATAAGTTATTTCTTGGAATAACCAAATGGTATCTGGAATTATGATCTGATTAACCGGTTCGAGTATTGTCGGTCTCAATTTTTACTTATATTTCATTTTATTTTACTTTTTTAAAATAAAATAAAAAATTATAAGAAATTTTGGGATTTAAGTGCTTGTTAATTTTTTTTTTCTTTTAGTAAGAGTAGTAATATGGTCATGACTCGGGTTCTCGTCCATTGATTGAGGGTTTTTTTTTCAGTTGCCTTTATATTTTTTAAATATTCTCAATATGATATTTTTTGATAATTAGGATTGATTCAAGTTGTTTTCCTTTTTCTCGGTAGTCTATTTCATGAGATCTCTCTCCTCCGCCTCATCTCTCTTCTTGAAAATTGCATTTTTCTTTGAATTTTGTACACAAGCCTTGCACCCAAAAAAAAATCAGAAGTTCATGCCAGAGGAGCTCAATATCACGTGCAATTCAGGTGGGGGGGTCGAAGGATTTCACCTCAAACTCCCATTGCTTAAGAAATAATTCAACTGGTTCATATTGATGAAGACTTCTGCTATGCACTCAGTGTACCCTAGATTCCTTCTTGAGTACAGAAAATCAGAAGCCATACACCGGCATTTATATGTTTTCCAGGGCACAGAAAAAAGTTTCCAGGGAAGGGTACCCGACATCCAAGAAGACCCTTCTTTCTTCTATCTCATTGGTTGTCCTAAAGTTTCTTTTGCTGTTATACAGTACCCTCAAATAATTGACATGGGTTCTCCGCATGAAGCTTTCTTTTCATTTATCCCCTTTTGTCAACGAACTTTAATCAAATACCATTATTTTTTACGTCATATTTTATTTAAATATTTTTTAGAAAAAATCAATAACTTTATGAAAATTCTTTTCCTTCTGTCTATATACGATTTGAATTCGGAATCTTAATTTTTATTTATTTAAATAATTTATATAGTAATTTATTATCTTTTTACGTTGGTTTGAAAGCTTACATAAAAGAAAATTTTTTTGATATATAGAAGAGATTCAAATTCAAATTCAGGAAGAAAATGGTATCAATTGACTTATATCTCATTGATTACATAAAAAATAATAATAATAACACCCATTTTTTTGTTCTCTAAAATTCAGTTACTTTGTTTTCATCTCTTATTTTATATATGTTATTTTCGCTCTCTGATATAAATTTTCAATTTCGGTTTTTTCACAAAATCCCTTATTTGTGTCTAAAATGAATCTTTTAAATGTGAAAACTTGATAGGATAGGATCCTAATCTGAGAAAAGACATGAATAATGGGACCGTCGGTCGACACTAAGTTACATAGTAACATTGATTTGTGGAAGAGAAATTTAGGGTAATATCTCTCTCATGAATTTCACTATCAAAGAGCTCTCAAATTTATTGGGAATTCAGTTGGCTGTTGTTGTCATTGCCACTGTTTTTCTTTTTGTTTCTATTGGGTACCCTTTTATCTCTTTGGGTACACAGACCTAATTCCATTTGGTGGGTTTTGCTCGCTATACTATGTGTATTTTTCCAACATTAGTGAGAACTTTAGGGTACCATGTCCCAAACAAGCACAGTAGTGGGTTCCTCCCTCTTTTATCGCAGCAAATTATGATATTTTGAAGTTTTTTATTTTGAACTGAATTAATAGAATTTTTGGATAGTGATGATCAAATATCAATAAAAAATTAATTTCAATTATGGATGAAAAAAAATTCAATTTAGTTATTGATACCAAGGAAAAAAAAAAAGGAATGATTCTTTTAGTTTGCAATTTTTATTCGTTAATTTATGTGAAATGACTATTTTACCCCTTCATCTTTGTCCCTGTTCTTGTTAAAACCTTTTTTTTGTTAAAACTTTTGTATTTCGTTTTCCCTCTTCCCCCGTCTCTCTCTCTCTTTCTCTTTGCCTTTGAAGGAAAAAAAAAAAAAACAAAAGAAAAAGACAAAAGGATAAAAAGGGAAGGAGGTGACTAAAAAGGGAAATGAGAATAGTAAAGAGCTGTATATCAAGAACATTTGATCTTAGCCAAAAGGTCCAGAAAGGCAGTTGAATCAAGAATGATAGAGAGATGGGGAAAAGAGGGAACATTGAATCTATTAATTGATGACACAACGTTGGTTGATCGATCACTTTTCCTCTTCCTCTTTCTCTTGCTTTATCAATTGGTTCTCTCTCTTTTTTTTTTTGTGTTTACATGAAAAATAACTTTCTACCGATAAATACATATATTGATATAAGTAGGAAAAATATCTTCATTCCTTTATCAAATCAGAAATTTAACTCCCATTAGGTACAAAAAAATATTATTAGAAGAGAATCCTCTCAATTGAATCATGACAGATTTCTCAATTCAGATTAATCGGGATAAAACTGAAAAAAAAAAAAAAGCAACTATCTTTTTTTGTGTTTACATGAAAAAAAAAAAAGTTCTCATCGCTGATCTATCCTCTTGAACTCAAACTTAATTGAATCTCTTTATCATCCATTCTTTCGTCCCTTCTCTTTTCTTTACTCTATTTACTCTCTTATGAGTATTTTTATCGAATCAAAAATTTATCGGCAATAAAAAATAATATTTTAATACAAAAAAACTATAAATTGAAATTAAGACTAATAGCACATTGATAATTCGAAGGGAAAATTATTTTCATACTTAACATAAATTATTTTCCATATTGCACTAGGTGTGTTCCTATCCTTGTAAAAAGACCCATTGCAGCTCATTGTCATTGCCAATGACATCCGGATAAGATTCACTATGCCTATTTTCTCAATAAGATTTAAAATTAAAAAAAAAAAAGACAGAGCTTTTATATAGAAGCAACATTGACATTGAGCAGACATGGACTTACCTCTTCTAGACCAAACAAAGGTCTATGTTCCAAGATTAATACACGTTAAACCAAACTATGGAAATTTAATAATCATAACAACCCAATAAATATATATGATTTTTACATGGTGGGAAACAAGAATTTCTAATTTTAGTAATATAATTAAAAAGATTTCATGAATAATATTTTATTCGAATATTAATATATTTTGATCGATTTAAATTAAATATAGTAAGATTACCTATACAATGGCTCCATACGATGGCTCGCTCTACTTTCTGTCCAATATGTTTTTTGAATTTTTATATCACTCATTTTATCTTATCTTATTCTTTTTTTTTATACTTTATTATCAGATATCTAAAAATCTGATCAGTTTAATTCAAATAATTATAAAATCTTATTTAAAAATTGACTCTGAGATTTTAATTAAAAAACTCAAAAATCATTGATTTTGTTTTCTTTTCATATGATATTTTAAATTAAACATTGATCTTACGATTACCCTTATGACCACTTTCTCGAACTCCATAGTTTAAGTTGCATGCGAGGTATTATGGTTATTAGGCAAACTCCAAACTCCATATTCAAAAAGCACTAAAATCCATTGTAGGGAAAGTAACAGTCGTTTTCAAATACTCCAATCACGTAGACAGAGAAGTCCCAAAGATATCCCAAAATATTTTTATTTTTCAAAAAAATGACGTCATCTAAATCGACCCGAAATCTATGTGTCCTTATCCGACCGTCCACGTGGGCTTCATCTATTTATAGTATGTTGAAAACTCCTATATTATCCTTCTCTGTGGTTTCAATCCCATTCCCATTCGCCCTCGCCGCTTTCCCTAACGTGTCCCTCTTTCTGTTCCCAAAATTGGACACTCGAGGATTTCTCATCGGTCCGTCATGTGGGCCCGCACACGGCTCCCTATTATTCGTTGCTGTCACGTGGGTCCCGCATGAGTTGCACGGGCCACGTTTCCCTTCTCCACCAATCAGCTCTCTGCGCTGTTTAAACTGCCACTCGAACACGTGTGATTTAGTTCACACGCGTCACCTCCTTCTTCTCTTATATATTTCTTATCCTCCACCGCACAACATTGTATCCATACGCAAGCATAAACAGTTCTTCTTTGGAGAGAGAGAGAGAGAGAGAGAGAGAGAGAGGGAGGGACGGAGAGAGAGAGAGGGTGTCTTCTCATGGATGGTAGAGGAGGGTGTTGCATAGCTGGATATGGAGGTGGTGGAGGAGGAGCGTATGATATGTCGAAAATTGATCGTATAATGCTCCGATTCCGTCCGATTGCTCCAAGACCGACGATGACCGGTTCTACTAAAGGATCGTCGGTTTCAGAGAATAGCAACACTGGTCGTCCTCTCGGAAGAAAAAGGAGAAACAAGGTTAACCAAAGTAGTAATAGCAAAAGAAGGAGACGTAAAGTGAATGATTCTTATACGCCTTCTTCGTCTTCTTCTCCGGAGGAAGAGAAAGTGTCAGTGCCAACTATGGTGCCAGTAACTTTATCTTTAATGCCGGAAACTTCTGTACAAAAGTTGGAGTCTCAGGCAGAGAGAAAGATAAAGCAAGAGAAAGTGAGATCGTCATCATTTTGGCTTAGTTTTGGTGGTAATGATGATCGAGTAGATCGGACGGTGATGATGATGCCGCAGCCGATGAGATTTGTGGGATCTTTCGTGACAGTCGAGTGCGTGACTGACTCGTGGCTGGAAGAAGATGGGTTGGGAAGTACTGATGAGGAGAAAATGAAGGGTTTAGAGGAGGACACGTGTCCGGGGTTCGCATCGGACGGTTTGTATAGGGTGTGGTGGACGAATGGGGCCTACAAGGAGATGATGGGGGTGGAGAGTATGGGGGAGATGGTGGTGTGGTTGGTGGTGAAAAGGTCACTGCCGCCTGTGACGGTCAGGGGGTTTACGTGTAGGGTGAGATTGCAGTACTCGTCGCCGAGATCAAGCTCGCATTCACTCACGGTGCCGTGTGATGTTTGGAGACTTGATGTTGGTGGCTTTGCATGGAGGTTGGACGTTAAAGCAGCTCTCTCTCTCGGTCGCTAAAAACAAAAAGAAAAGCTGCTAGTATTGGGGTTTATTTTGGCTTTGTTTAACTGACTTTCAAAATTGTGAATATTTTTGGCCTCCGATGGCTGCTTCCCCCCTCCCGGGGGTCCTCTTTGCTGATTAACCCCTCTCTCTCTCTCTCTCTCTCTGTGTCTTATGTGGTCGAGTTGAGCATGATTAACAAGGTCCCAAAGTTTTAATTTAATGGTTTTTCGTGTTTTGTTTTGTTATCTTGTTCCAAGTAATCAAACTTACTGCACAACATGATATGAGAGAGAGAGAAGGGGGGGGGCATCTATCTACTTTGGCTTGGGGGGGGGGGAGTTGAAAAGCTGCGATGTTTCTGTCGTGAGAGAAAAAGAAGACCCTCTTCTCTCTGGTTACCTTTATCACGCTCTCTCTGGTTACCAGAAGACCCTCTTCTGTGTATGAAAGAGAAGAGGCAGCGGAGATGTAATATGGCGTTTGATTTTTGGGACAGGTGTATGGCTACAGATGGATCTTGGCATGGCACCATTGAACATTTGAAAGCTTTCATTTTTTTTTTCATTTCTTTTCAAATCTATGGTCCATCTTTTATGCACTCTCTCTCTTCTCTCATTACTCATTCCAAACCAAAAGTAGTACTTCTGGTTGGATTTTCTTAGATTTTGTCCCCCCTCGTGTGTCTCCCGTTTGTTGGCACAATAGATGCCCGGTAGCGGAGCTCATATGCACACTTCACGTGCCTCGCCTGCGCCTCGACCGTACATTCTCCACATACTCATGGTAAAATATCTCTTGCCATGATATTGAGGATTATTTCCTTTTTGTGGAGTCCTATGCTAGAACCAGTCACAGGGGCAGTGTTTGAGAAATCTCGATTGAACTCGACTCGTTTTTGTTTTTTCTGTATTTTATTTTTTTAATTTAATATTTTTAATTAACATAAAAATAAGTAAAAATAAAAGGTTTTAAAAAATAAAAATTTTCATAAATCATAATTATATTGATAATTTTTTATATTAGAAAATAACTATAATCTCGGTTTTGCTAATCTTGATATTCCGAAATGAGGTTATGGAAAAGGTTAAAATAATCTTAATAGAGGGATGGTACACGTTATCCCTTATTTTATTTTTGATGAAATATTTTTTTAATTATTTTTTTTGTATAAATTATAGATATTTAATAATTATATTAGATTTGATTAAATATGATTGGTAATATATTTTAGTTATGTTTGCCTTAAAACAAGAAATAGTTTTAGATATATATCTCTGTTTATTATTATTTATTATTATTCATAATAAAACTATTATTTATGGCCAAAAAATGGAAAAAAGCCAAAAATTTTGTACCAAATGCTTTTGTATAAATTTATCTTCTCTTGGGGTGTCTTTTGGCTTGGTAAAGATGTATAAGGATAGTTCTTTGGGGGAGTGTGAAAACAATCCTATCCCGGAGTAGGGAAAATTTGTCTTCCCATATTAAAATAGAAATTCATTGTTGGGTGAATTTTTTATTGTAATTTTCAAAATTATTTAGTAGTATAGATAGTTGGTTTTGTTATTTTTTTTTATATATAAGAAACGTTTGAATTTGAGATTTTTAAAATAAAAAAAGATAATGCTGGTTGAGCTAATTTTCTTATAAACTATAAACCATCTCTATGGTCCCCAAAGGACAGTCAGGTCACAATCCCCTCCTTAATCCTGAGATTCGGCATTCGAACTTTTGTATAAAAAAAAGAAAAAATAAAGCATCTCTACGTACCATACACATGATTTCTCAGATAAATGTTTTTGCTACTTATACCATAGCTTTAATGATGTCTTTTTTGTGGTTTATAGTCATTACCTTTTCCAAGACTTGCATTAAATATATGCACAATTTATTGCTACTAAGTTGTTGCTTAAAAAAATCATATAATATGAGATTTTAATCTTTCAAAACCATTTCAAATTACAAATAAATATAGTACGACGATGGCAGCTTCTTTCGATGAAGCAAATATAAATTCCAAAAAACATTTGATGATTAAGAATTAGTAAGAATATGCTCATATGTAACATTATATGAGCTTTGGTTCATGATTTATTTAGTCTATCGGCGTTTACCCGAACCTTTTTTTTTTTAACTTGCTTAACCTGCGTGACGCCTTTTTTTGTTAGGGAGACAATCTCGAGGGAATTAGAACCTAGCAACATCATTTTTTTGTTATATTACCATTTGGAACGGGATGGATCTAATGGCAGAGCATTAATTTTAAAATCTCGGATTCGAGAGAATGAAAAAATAGGTATTGAAACCAACAGTCAATTGGTTTAATAGAATATGACGTTAGATCCTTTAACCAAAATTACAAGTTCGATTCGCGTTTTAGGTATAGAAAAAATTACGTTGAGAGTGTAGCTCTCTTAAATGGGTCACTGCAAGTCTTAAATCGGATTAGTCGAAATATGACTCCGGCTACCGGTTGGTATAATACAAAAAAAAAAAGGTATTGAGATAGTTGACCCTTTAAATTAGATTCTATATCTGTTTGAATTGAATTATTCAGATTTTTGAATATCGATAGTTAAATATCTTAAAAAAAAAAAGGAAAAAAAAAATCTTATGTTCGGAAGAAAAAGAAAAGTTCAACGGCGATGGAGCTCATCTTGGTAACAGGAGGCATTGGACCATTGAGATCCTGTCCAACAACATGGGTTTAGAGAAACCCGTGTATAAACCCATGTACGGTGACTTTTTAAGTCATGGGGTTGCTGTGGACCTCTCCCCGTAGTTGGGCCCAACTGGTCCTGTGAAGGGGAGTGAATTATTTTTTTCTTTTTTTTTTCTTTTAATTTTTTAAGTTCATGTGAAGGTGATAGAAACCTTAGGCCAATGGATTACACTTTTGCATTTGAAGGGTCAAACTAAGGATATATATATATATATAAAATAGTGTTCAACGAGTCAGAATAAAAATCGATACGAAATGATATATAAGAACAAAAATTTATAATAATATTGAAAAAATATAAATAAGCACGTAAATATAAAAATATAAGAATTTATATTATAAAGATCTTTATGTAAACATTAATTATTTTATAAAAATAATAGAATAGTCATTTTTATAATAAAAATATAAAACGATCAAATATATAATTATTAATTATAAAAAATAAAATTTATAATTACATAGGTAAATAATTCATTAAATATAAAAAAATATGTAAATATAAAAACTATAACAATTTTTATATTGAGAAGTTTTGCGAATCAAAATTCATTATCAAGATCATTCGAACGATCAAATATTTTAAGTTAATAATAATTAAGTCAAATTATAATCATTATCGATGTATTTTTTTTATCTTACTTAGGGAAAAATATATTTTTTTCTTTATTTAAAACTTAGCATGATTAGAGTGTGGCTAAATTGAATTCTATTTTTAGGATTAGTTTGTAAATATTTTAATTAATTTTAGAAATTTTAAATTGTTTTTTTATATATTATCATGTTTTTAGTTGATCGCAAATACCGTAAAAATAGATCATATAATAATTATACATTTATTGCCATAAAAGTTCACAAATATTTTTCTTGAACTTAATAAAAAAAATTCATATTTGCTTTTCTTTTATAAAAGGAATTTTATTAATTGTTTGTCTTTAAAAACTATTTTGTTTAAGAAATCTTGTGAATTTATAGAGAAAATTTTGTAGGATATATATATATATATATATATATGTATATGTATATATGTTTGTGAACCTTTTATAAACTATTTTCCAAGTAAAAAACTATTTTTTCAAAAATGTCAAATATCAAAAATCATTTAATACTATAAATATATAAAATTTACCTCAAAGGCACAAGAGGTTCATTAGGTTGCATAAAAATGAAAACGAATAATATAAATAAATATAAAATAATATAAATAAATGATATTTTATAGAAATATAAGAAATTGAAATATAAATAAATATGTAAATATAAAAAAAATAAATACTAATTATTTTATGAAAATAATAGAATAATAATATTTTATAATAAAAATTTAAATGATTAAATATATAATTATTAATTATAAGATAAATAACGTAAAAAATAAAAATTTTAATTAAATAAATAAATAATTCATTAAATATGAAAAACTATATAAATATAAAATATATAATTATTTTTTATATAAATATTAATTAATTTAACATATCGAAATGTTTCATAAATATCAGTATTAAGAACTTTTCGTGCATAAAAAAAGAAAGTTCAAATTTTTTTTTTGAAATGTTTAACTTAAAAGAAATTTAAAACTATAAATTCGATTTATTTTTATAATAAAAATTTGGTTTTTTTTTTTTCGTAGCAGTAATAATAATAATTAAGGTCAACATCACAGATCGAATGAAAGGAAGATCCTGATGGTCAGATTCAGCAATCCAACGGCCGGAGATTATTCTAGCAACGGTGAAGTTTTAGGTGGTAAGGTCTTTATAAGAGGAGATCACTTCGCTCTCTCGCTCTCTCGCTCTCTCGCTCTCTTGTTTTTCTTACACGAAGTTGACGAAAGCGAACGGAGAGGTTCCTTCTTAGGGTTTCGAATTCCGCAACGGCTTCGTGCTCTCAAGAACACAATTCCCAGGTTTTTGAAAATTTTAGGATTTCTAGTGTTTGATTTCTCTTCGCATCAATTTCTAGGTCATTCTTCCTTTCTCTCTCTCTCTCGGTTTTGTTGGGAAAGATCTGTTCTTGATTCACTTTCGTTTCTCTATCTCTCTCTTTCTCTCTCTCATTTGTTCAAGCCTCATTGGCTTATACTTTCTGTGTTTCGATTTTGTCTCGACGAAGTGGAAGAAATTTGAATTTCCAAGATCCAAATAGGCTGCAAATTTTGTTTAGGGTTTCATTATAAGCTGCGCTATCTCTGGTAATTTCGGAGTTATTTTGGGGTTTTTAATTGCCATTGTTATGGCGGATCCAAAATTTGGATTAGGTTTTTATCTTGGGCATATGCTTTTATTATTGCAATGTGATTGAATGTATATTGAAATTGATGTGAATTGGGGAAGAACAAAATGTTGTAAATTTGTATTTAATTCTTGGATAGCATCAATAAACTCGGAACCCTTGGCGGAGTGGAAATAGAGACAAACGCATGTGTGCTGATAAATAAAAGTTGGATCTTTTTGGATTGGTTATTGAATTTGAGAAATTGGATAACTGGGTGTTTCAGCGAACTTGTATGAAGATTGAATTTTTACCATTGCAATTCAAAATTTTGGGAATTTTGGGATGCCCTGATTAGGTCAGAGTGAAAAGAGGTAATTTCAATGCATGGTTGACATGTGCGGATATTGGTTTTTGTTTCTATGGCACCAACTATTCCTATAGAGTACACGGGGCAAAAGGTGTCAAGAAAGTTTTCTCTCTCTCAGTCACAAATGATGGGTAAAACAAGGAAATACTCAGGACACTCATCTGGTTTTGTCCCAGATTATCGGCATGTTCTTGAGACCATGGGGGAATCGGAGGGGTTTGGTAGCTCAGGACGAGTTGATACAGAGATGATGGCGGAAGATTCCTGTGCTCCCAAAAGGAAAAGTATTAGCTTGAATGTGGAGGGATATGATAGATTCGGTGTACCCATGCAGGTCATTTCACTGTCAAAGTTGTCACGAAATGAAAGGAAAGATTTGGAAGTGAGGTTAAGAAATGAGCTTGAACTGGTTCAGGCACTGCAGAGGAAAGTCACATGCTTGAGTTCAGCAAATGCTGTTGTTTTGTCACCTACTAGTGATATCCGTAGTTGCAGTGATGGGAAAAGAAGGCCCCCGCTGGAGAGTTTGGAGAGGCCAACAAATGTTTACCCTTCACATGGAAAGAAAAAGGCACCAGGTGGACGTGTTGGTCCCAAAACGAAGAAGAGTTCAAGTGGGCAGCTTGAGTCTGTGAGGCAGGTTGTGCCACCTCCCCAAACTTCGTGTGTTGCGTTGATGAAACAGTGTGAAGCATTGCTGACTAAATTGATGACTCATCCACATGGTTGGGTGTTTAATGAGCCTGTTGATGTTGTGAAGTTGAACATTCCAGATTACTTTAATGTTATAAAGCATCCGATGGATCTTGGCACCATCAAAAGCAAGCTTGCTGCTGGTGAATATTCAAGTCCTTTGGATTTTGCTGCTGATGTGAGGCTTACTTTTTCGAATGCACTTACTTACAACCCTCCTGGAAATGATGTCCACTTCATGGCCAAAACACTTAGCAAGTCTTTTGAAGTAAGATGGAAACCTATAGAGAAGAAGCTTTTGGTAACCATTGAATCCCAACCAGTGCTCTCAAGGCCAAGTGTTTATGTGGAAACTGAGACTGCAAACTATGTACCACCTCCAAAGAAGAAGAAAAATGTTCCTTCTGAACCCAAACCTAAAGTACCCATGGATAGGCCGGAGCAGATTACACGGATAATGACTGGAGAAGAGAAGCATAAACTGAGCACAGAGTTGGAGAATTTGCTGGCAGAATTGCCTGACAACATCATTGATTTCCTGAAAGAGCGCAGTTTCAATGCAGGCCAGACAGGTGATGATGAGATTGAAATTGATATCGATGCTCTTAGTGATGACACGTTGTTTGAACTTCGCAAACTTTTAGATGACTATTTGTTGGAGAAAAAGAAAAAACAGGCCAAAAGCGAACCTTGTGAGGTGGAGGTGGGTATTCTCTTGCTGTTCCTTTCCCATTCTGTGGGCCATGTGCATTTCTTGCCTGTTCATACTTGTTTCTGTCATAATTTCTTCCTTTCTTTGAAATATGGAGTTAGATTTATATTCTCTAATCTCTACATCACTAGTATGGTTTTTGGTCTTCTTGCAGCTTTTGAATGAATCAGGATTTAGCAATTCATCTTTGCCACCACCCAAAGGCAAGTCCTCTTTAGCAATTTGTCCTGGAAATCACAAATATATGCAAGTTTACTGATTTTGATGTTTGGATATTCTCAGGCAATGATCCTGCTGATGAGGATGTTGATATTGGTGGGAATGATCCTCTTGCGTCCAACTACCCTCCCTTGCAGATAGAGAAGGAAATGGCCAATAAAAATGGTCGATGCGGTAGTTCAAGTACCTCCAGTAGCTCTTCTGGCTCCCCTTCTAGTGGTTTGTGCTTCTGCAAATCTTCGATACGCTTTTCTTTCACATTTATGTCTCATTTTCTGCAAACTGATGCATGTAAAGGAAAGAGATCAATAATTAATAATATTTCTCTTGATCAAATTAAAGTTTATTTTATCTGTTTCAGAGAATTGATTATTTCTTATGAAAACACACTGAAACACGGAACACTGTTTCTCAGTTTGAGGCAATGCCACTTTTTATGTGTTTCTAGGTTTATTGAAAATTAAGGAGCTTTTTGTTAGGCGCATTTAATTTTCCTTTTTTCTTTGGGGGGTTGTTGGGGACAATCTTCTCCTACCTTAAATATAGAAGTGATGATTTTGCAGAAATGCTCTGACAGAGGCTAATTTTAGCATCATTGTAATCGATTTACTTGCATTCTTTATGCTTATAATCTGCTCGCTTAATTTGTTTTAAAATCAGCTTCATGGGAATCTTGCTTGTCATCCTATCCTAGTTGATGCTAGGGTGAGTAGTGAGTATAAGATTTATGGGTATGAAACCTATCGGATTATTGATTTTTGGCCAGGGTCGTAATCACTGTCGAAATGATGAATCTTTGGCTGATTATTTTAGTCCGAGACTAGATGGCTGTTTTCTTGTTGTGACCAATATTTCTCCCATTTGAATGTAGCAAGGACATGTAATGATGAAGCTTGGCCTTGCTATATCTTTTGTAAGCATGTTGACTTTGTATGTTTCTATACTAGTGGTGGTCTGGTGAACTTGTTCCAAGGTTGAGGCATTGTTTTCCATATGTTGCAAGGTTTTGTGCAACTTTGTAGGATGTACATTATATGGTTTTGTTTTTGGCTGGAGAGAGGACTGCTTGTCTCTGAACTAAATTTGTTCTTATTTCTCTTTAGTGGGATGAATATTTTCTCTCATCTATATGCTGCTTTGCTTTTAGGGCTTTTAGCCTTCAAGGGGTTTGAGGATATTAAGAGTTATATTTTAAGTCATCTCCGGTTCTTTTATGGGGCTGCTCTATTCTTTTGTTAACTTCTCCTTCCTTATAATGAAATTTTCTTCCTTTCTATTTTAGCTCCCATGGGATTCTGATTTTAAGGGTTGCAATGGAGAAGATCCTTTTTAGTGTGGGATTGTGGTGACCGATTTAAGAGAGAGAGAGAGAGAGAGAGAGAGAGAGAGAGAGAGAGAGAGAGAGAGAGAGAGAGAGAGAGGGAGGGAGAGAGGAAAATGTGGGATATTGGCAGGAGAGTTCTTCCCTAGGTTGCCTGTTACAAGGATTTTACGTGTTCTAAAAGTGTGAGGATTAAAATTGATCTTGCTGTAAGACTGCATGGTGTTTGTTTAGCTCTATGAGTTTGGTCTTAGAAAGCATGAGCTTGACATCTGAAGCCCCCCTATGTGGTAGTACACGTGATCATGAACGGCACAACGTCACTCTCAATATTTTTCTTTTTAAAATTCCTTTTAATGACCTTTCACTTTAGTTCCTGGTTTTATCTTTGCAGAATGTTTGAACAAACCTTTTCTAGCTCTATGGCCCCTTGACATGGGTTGGGGAAATATTCAATTGGCCAAGGACCGATTTAAGGGCTTCCAGACTTAAATAAAATTTCATTTTCTCTTTGCCCTCCAAACCTATGTAGAATATAATTTCCTTTAGGCCCTCCCTTTGCCCCCTCAAACTTAAAGAAGAATTCATATTCTCTTCTAAAATTTTTCTCCTCATTCCTTTATGCCCATCAAACTTTTTTCAAATGTGAATTGCCCATCAAACTTTTGTTGAATGTGAATTATTTCATATGACTTTACTAGCCTTTCCTTGTGGCCCTCTCTTGGCCCTCTCAAAGTTAAAAAGGTTTTGAATTTTTTGCTTAACAATTTTATTATTGTATGTTTACTTGCTTTCATAGATGTGGTTCTCATATGAAAACTTTTAAATTTGGTCACAAAATACAATTCCAATACTTCTTTTGGCATAAGTTTTTGTCATGTACATTAAGTATGTGTCCATTAACTTGTGAGTTCTTATGAATTCCTGCTCATCAAATGTGTTTCATGCTAGTCTTTGACCAATTATATGGGATAGTTGAAGTACTAACCCCGTAACTGTGACTCGATTAACTTGTATTGTAATTGTATTAGAACAACCTTATATAACCTATTTGTGGAGGGTTACTTGGTAAATGATTGCTTGACATTGAAATACAAAGGAAATTTGGAATGTTGGAAATCATGTTTAAGCAAAGCCGTTTAGATAAATCTTAAGAAACAGCCAAAATAAGTCATTTTTATGCCCAATTTGATGGCTGTAAAGCACCTATTTTGTCACCTCTAAACATTTAATATCTGTAGAACATAAAAGGAAAATGTTTTCAACCCTTCTATATTTGGCCTGAATATCACATCTCGGGTTTCCATATCTGTCAAAGTACCCCTTTGTGGTTCCTTTTGTTGTTGAAAATGGCTCTTCCATATTATTTTACCATCAAAGTTATTTGAGGACCTACTGCTTCAAATAGAAGAAAGTACCACAGGTCCTCTGATTAATGGTCAACTGAACTTTTGTGATTACAAAAACAATAGAAACCGGCAAAAAATAAGTATAGGGCAGTACTTTTAGGTGCTTTCGAGCACAACGGGTAATATGATTTCAAGCCAAACCTGCAACAACAACAACAACAACAACAACAACAACAACAACAACAACAAAGCCTTAATCCCAATAAGTTGGGGTAGGCCATTTGAGAGACAAACTTGAAAGAGAGAGAAAAATAAAATAAAAACAAAGATAAGATAAGATAAAATAAAATAAAATAAAATAAAATAAAATAAAATAAAATAAAATAAAATAAAATAAAATAAAATAAAATAAAATAAAATAAAATAAAATAAAATAAAATAAAATAAAATAAAATAAAATAAAATAAAATAAAATAAAATAAAATAAAATAAAATAAAATAAAATAAAATAAAATAAAATAAAATAAAATAAAATAAAATAAAATAAAATAAAATAAAATAAAGTGAAAAACAAATAAATAAATCAATAGATAAGTATTTTAAAAAGTACAACAACAACAAAGCCTTAATCCCAATAAGTTGGGGTCGGCCATTTGAGAGACAAACTTGAAAGAGAGAGAAAAATAAAATAAAAACAAAGATAAAATAAAATAAAATAAAATGAAAAACAGATAAATAAATCAATAGATAAATATTTTAAAAAGTATTGGTTTAATTTATGCGAATTCTACTACGCCATCCATTCCTATCCAAAACCATTTCTTCTTTTAAACCTTAATTTTCAAATCTTTGCGGATAATTTGTATCCAAGTTTTCAGCGGTCTAACTCTACGTTTTACTAAATTTTCTATATTTAAGTTCTCGGTTATCCTAACAGGCGCATCTTTGGGTCTTCTTTGCACATGTCCGAACCAACTCAGACAGCACTCTCGCATCTTATCCACAATTGAACTAACTCCCAACTTATTTCGGATCTCTTTATTTCTTATTCTATCTCTTCTAGTTTTTTCACACATCCACCTAAACATCCTCATTTTTGCTACAGACATCTTTTGTTCTTGTTATTGTTTAACAGCTCAGCACTCAGTACCATATAATAGTGTAGGTCTAACCGCACTTCTATAAAACTTTCCCTTTAAATGCAATGGTATCGTGTGATTGCAAAGAATTCTGGAGGTCCTTCTCCATTTCATCCAACCTGCTTGAATTCTATGGTTCACATTTCCATTGATGTTACCATTATTTTGAATGATAGATCCTAAGTATCTAAATTATTCACTTTTGGGTATCTCTTGTCCATCTAATCTAATCGTTTCTTTATCATTCCGGAGGCTGTCACTGAATCCACATCTCATATATTCTGTTTTCGATCTACTCAGTCTAAACTCTCTAGATTCTAGTGTAAATCTCCATAACTCGAGTTTAGCACTAACACTCTCTATATTTTCATCAACTAGCACTATATCATTTGCGAAAAGTATAAACCATGGTATTTCATCTAGGATATTTTTGGTGATTTCGTTTATCACTACTGCAAAGAGGAGGGGGTTTAATATCGAACCTTGATGGAGTCCAATGTTAATGGGAAAACTATCACTCAAAACCCCGTGAGTTCTTACGCCGGTTACAGCTCCCTCATAAATATCTCTAATTAGGTTAATATATCTCAAAGATATCCCTTTCTTCATCAGCGCTCACCACAATAAATCTCTATGAACTCTATCATATGCTTTTTCCAGTTCAGTGAATACCATATGTAGGTCTCTTTTCTGTACTCTATATGTCTCCATTAAATGTCTTAGCAAGTGGATCGCTTCCGTGGTGGATCTGCCTGGCATAAATCCAAATTGATAGAGAAAGGTGGAACTACGTCTATATGCATTGTAGCCATAGAGTGATGATATATTTTAGGGTTGGTTATAAGAAAAGGGAATTGTGAGGTAAACAAATATACTGCACGGATGTCATGCCTATCAGTGGAATCATAGGGATTGGAAGTCTCCATGGAATCGATTGTTTCTTTTTTCTTTACTATTATTGGGGGGATGACTTATCCTCGTATTTTTTCGTTCATCATCCAAATGAAACTACTTGCGTTCCTTAAATAAAAAAAATAAAGAACCGGCTGGTGTGCACCTGGATAATGGGATGCAATGCAATTTCCACTGTTGCCTAGTGGATCCTAAAAGATGCGAGGCATAGACAGAAAAAGGGAAATCTCAAAGAAGGAAATACCCTTTGTCATGGCAGTCTTTGAATGACAAATTGAACCTCAAATCTCCAACAATGAAATATCTCAAAGATGACTTGGACAACATACACTTGTCTAGTTTACTGATAGCTAGGGACTAATGAAAGATGAGTGACTGGAGATGACTCTTGCGGACATAGAACCATACCCTCATCTTCACTTTTTTGATCCCATATAACCGATCTTCTTATTCAGTGGACAAATAAATGTTTACAAGCTACTTAGCAAGCTCTGGATTTTCATTCATAATAAGAAAATGAAGCTCATGTTACTGAGACACTTGAGTTGCAGGGAAAAACTTTGCATCCCATGCAGCAACAATACCATTTCTTAGTATTAACATTGACGTTATGATGCCCTTGTTCTGGTTCATGTTAAAGGCATTAGAAGGAAAGGAATGCTCAAGAATTTGGAATGAACAAATTTTTGTAATTCACTATTTAATTGGAAAGAGAGCTTAATTCCAGAAATCGATTATGTTCTATGACTTGATTTTGTCATATTAAAGTGTATATTGTTCTGTTATGTGCACTGGAATTGGAAAGGCATGGCTGTGATGGTGGTTCCTTTTCTCTGAGCTCCTTTATCAACCTTTTCTGTTAGACTGGAACTCTTTTCTTCTCTCACTCAATGGGGAGATGGAGCGGGCGATACGAACCTCGTAATAAAATCCTTTATTGTCTTTCCTGCATGAATGTAGTGAGGGGTACTCTTTTTTTTTTTTTTTTTTTTTTGAATGAGTATTAAATGAGCCCCTTTTTTTCAAGGTGTTTTACACCAGCAAGTTTTTATCAAGAAGAATATTCTGGCTTTATTTTCAGAGAGAAGTTTTTCATGTGGTACATTGTAGTTTGAATAGATATCTTCCAGAGTGTCTGAATATCCGAATTCTTTCGATGTTAGAGGTTCTTATATTACTTCTCACTGATTGAAGGTGGTCAATTAAATAGATTAATGCCTGGCTAATCCTCCAGTGTGCAATAATTTTGTACTACTTGAGGCTTTGGAGAAGCTGGGATAGGGGAACTGCTCACCGCTGCATCCCAGCTTCTATATACAGGAATTGCACAGCTGAAAAATGAAATTAATTTATTGATCCTGTGATTCTTGTGTTTCTTGAAATGGCCTGCATTCAAATAGCCTTTCCTCTATATCAATTTGCATTTTTAATCCTTTTTTAAATCCATTATGAATCTTTAATTGACTCTCTTGAATTTTATCACCAGATTCTGATTCTGACAGTTCATCTGCAAGTGAGCAAGATGATGCTAAAGCTTCAGTCCTGGTTGATGCTGTCAAGGTAATCTGATAATGTTAATTGGGATTAAGCTACCTCTTTTTATTCTAGGCTATGAGATGATCAACTACTGTTTGTGTCTTTTGTGTGCATGTTTTCTGAGTGTATTGTTGCGAATTTATTTATAACATCTCTTTTATCTCTATATTAGGACACGTGTGATTCTGAAACAAATATGGACCATCAGAAAAATGCCCATGGAGATTCAGATGCTAAAGATAGTAAGCTCTCTGCTTCCGCTTTTGTGTTTTCCACTAATGATGCAGCACTTTTCACCCTCTAAATCATTTTGTGATTTTCTTTGTGTTATAGAATTTGAGAGTGGGTTGGACCAAGTTGAGCAGACTTACCAATCTCAGCCAGCTTTCAGTGACGCAGATGGACATCAAGAGGGTAAGGATGATAATCATGAAGAAAACTCTCTGATGTTTGTTTTGGACATCAACTCACCTGTGATGCTATGACATTATAGGGGAGAGCGCTCCATCTGAGAGGCAAGTCTCCCCCGAAAAGCTCTATCGTGCAGCTATTATGAGAAAACGTTTCGCTGATACCATACTTAAAGCTCGGGAAAAGGCACTTGATAAGATGGTCTCTAGCCTATTTATTCTTTTTAAATTCTAGATTTTTTTTTCTTCTTATAGTGTATGATAAATATGGCATACTGTCTTTTGTGCTTAGGGTGAGAAGCTGGATCCTGAGAAAGTGCGACTTGAGAGAGAAGAGCTTGAACGGCGGCAAAGAGAAGGTTGATTTAGCCCTTTTTGTATTCATTTACATGCCATCCATGTGTCAAAATGCATTTTTCCTTGTGAAACTGAATGACTAAACTACAAATTATACAACAATGTTGAGAATACCCTATCTTCCTCATGCTGATTCTGCTTTCTATTTTTTAACCAGAAAAAGCTCGGTTGCAAGCAGAAGCCAAAGCTGCAGAAGAAGCTCGAAAGAAAGCTGAAGCTGCGGCTGCAGCAGAAGCCAAAAGAAAGAGGCAGCTTGAAAGAGAAGCTGCACGCCAGGCACTGCTGCAGGTAAATCTAAGACCATGTGTAGAAGTGATTGACAGATATCTCATCTTGGCTTTAGTTAATCAAACTCAAGGTTGCTGCTGTATATGATGCAGATGGAGAAATCAGTTGATATTAATGAAAATTCTCACTTCATGGAAGATCTCGAAATGCTTAGGGCTACTGCAGATGATAATATTCCAGCATTCTTAGATGAGACGAGCCCAAGTTACTCTCAAAATGGTCTTGGTAGTTTTAAACTGCGGGGTACTAGTAATCCACTGGAACAACTTGGACTGTATATGAAAGATGATGATGAGGAAGAGGAAGAAGTTGAGCCCCAGAGTGCCCAAAGTCTGAAACAGTAAAGGATGTTGAAGAAGGAGAGATTGATTGAGAGCAGCAGCATGGAAGTGGGATCAAGATTACTCAATTTGCTTAAAGCTCTGTTGAATCACAATCCAGTCATCATTTCCTAGCTAACAATGCAATTGGATTCACATAAAAGAGGGACTGTCGGCAAAACGCTGTATGGTTTCATCGGTTCATTTTGGTACTTCGGATTACATTATGGGGGTGACTTGAAAGTATGGAACCTAATGCCATTCTATCACCTGTTTGCCAATGCAAGTGATTCATATCGGCCAGGACCAGGTTTTGTTATTTCGATGTACAAATGGTAAACCCTAGACATAGCCAGTTAGTGATCCAGTTTAGAGATGCAAGTAGGAACTGCTGCTCATCACTAGTCTAGTAGAGGATTTTTTGTCGGTTTGCAGGTTATACATGAACCTGGCTAATGAGCCCCTTTTCTGTATTGTAAAGCAGAAAAAACAACGAAAAGCCAAAAAAAAAAAAAAAAAAAAAAAAAAAAAAAAAAAACGAAAAGGAAAAGAGCCAGAAGCAACATTGCTAACGCAATTTTATTCATTATTGTTTATGATGCTTTCCGGCATGTCCAAACATTTCAGATGGTCATGTTGGACTTTGTTGTAGATTTTCCAGTTTCTTTAGGTTGAAATTGAATGGTGCATCTCTCCCTCTCTCCTTTTTTTTTGTGTTTCCGGTACCGTTATTTTGATTAATATGATTTGAACGTTTGTAGGGATTTTATTTAGATGATAGGTTTTTTAGCATAATTTATTTTATTTTTAAGATTCGAATTCAAAATATTCTATTTCACTAAGTCGCTTGTTTTGGTACGGTGCCTCTCTCTCTCTCTCTCTCTCTCTCTCTCTCTTATTTAGCCCACTTCCTTGGGGTTAACCTAAATTTCAATTCAAAATATTCTTTTCTCAGTTATGAACCCTTGGCATCTTGACACGATTGTAGTGACAAATTCACTTTAAAAGGGAGCAGTCCGTTAAAAGAAATGAAAATCAAGTATCGAATCAAAATACATATGAATTGTTTGAATTAATGAAATAATAAGAATAAAACTCCTAAAATAATGATTTTGTGAATTTAAAGTAAAAACATAGGTTTTGCTTGAAACCCATATTTTACTTCGTCCTTTTTTCAAAATTTTTAATTCTAAATTTAATTCTGATTTTTGAATAATTCATCTGGTCTTTAGAGGTTCAGATAACTTGACTGGATTATATTGATGAGTATCCTTTATAAATAATATTTTTTGCTTCAAACTAAATTTTTTACCCACCCCCCCCCCCCACCCCCAAAAAAAAAGATCTCTCACGAAACATTTGTCATCCGGCCATGAAAAAAAAGGTTTATGTAAAATATAGTAATAGTAATTTAGGAATTGCCAATTGCTTTCCGAATTCCACATTGTTTTCATCGACCTAGTCTCCACTCCACCCAACAGAAACTACAAAGGTGCATGGTCGGACTTTACGAGAAGCCCAAACTCCGTTTCTCTCTCTCTCTCTCTCTCTCTCTCTCTTTCATTTCGCCTTCTTATTTAACACAACCAAAGCCTATTTCTCTCTCTTCATTTCTGGCGAATTTCTCTCTCTTCGGCCACTCTCTCTCCTCTCTAGTCGTTCGCGGAGTCTCCAAGAGAGCAGCTGGTTTCACAATGGCCTCCGCTTCTGCAACCTCCTCTGCTTTTCACTCCGTCGGAGTTCACTCCAAATCATCATCGCCATCCGTCGGTGCGATTTGTCCGCAGATCTTGAATCTCAGCCGTCGGTCTTCTATCAGTGATGGTGTTCGCTTGCAATTCCAATCCAGATCGATCGCTTCTTCTGGTAATGTTATTTTTTTTTAAGCAAGTTCTGATTTTGGCTTTGATTTCGTTGTTCAATTGAGTTGTTTGTAATAATGCCTGATTGAAGTCTTTTGTATCTTGAATTTGAAGACTTTTCGTGGCATCGTTTATATCTCTATCATCTGTTTGTCATTGAATTTCTGGGGGGTGGGGGAGAGAGAGTTGTGCAGTTCGATAATTTGTAATTTGCGATGGTGAAGCAATTTCATGCATCATATTTCAGCTGAAGCCATAATTTTTATTGAGAGAGAGAGAGAGAGAGAGAGCAGTTGATCAAGTTTCTAATATCTCTCCAGCCATGGTAGCAGTTTTATGCCTTTTTCTTAAGGCGATACACTTCGACTTTAACTTTCTGTGAAGGACTTAGCTAAAATGGAAATTATCTGAAGTATTGTTGTTATGCAAAGTGTATATATATATTTGTTGACCAAAGAGTTTGCTATACAGGTATTACCGCACAGGTTGCTGCTGTTGAACAACCAAGTTCTACAAGTGCTCCGAGTGTTGAATCTCCTGTTGTTGTTATCACCGGAGCCTCTAGAGGAATTGGTAAAGCCATTGCCTTGGCTATGGGGAAAGCTGGTTGCAAGGTGACACACACAAGATATGTTGCTCCTGTTATTAACATTGATAAAATATACATTTTTAATAGGGATATTCTAGTTCTTCATAATGAACTTAGCCAATTAAAGACTTAAATTTGTGGGTAATTTGAAAAAGTGTTGATCTTGTTGCAATGCGCTTAATGATTATTAAGAGACTTTTCTTTTATGCTGGGCATGTGGTATAATTTGTAACTATAATAACATGGTGAATTGGTGAGGCAATGAGTATACCACTCATTGCTTTTAGTCAATACATGACTCATCATGGACCTGTGCACATAATGAACCTCTTTGCGCAACCCCTGTTATGCTTCATACTGATATCTTGGAATTATGTTTGATTTTTTTTTCACCTCTAATTTCAACCCTTAGTGAATTTTTATTGCTTTATATGCTTTTCCAGGTCTTGGTTAACTATGCGAAATCATCAAAGGAGGCTGAAGAAGTTTGCAGTGAGGTGCTTCTTAGTTTCTTGTATTTTTAAGACCTGAATGGTGCCATACAAAGTCCTTTTAGAATAATATTATGACCTGATAATTTGCACACTGTTTTCTCTTCTTAATCGTTTTAGACAAATAAATACAATGCAGTGGCTTTAAAAATAGATTGCTGATAGTTTCTTTAATTCTGTCTTTGCAAAGGGATTGCTGATACTTTCTTTGTATCTGTCTATGCGCCATTGAATTTGTTAAATTAGGAAAAGTGCCGTTTTGTATTTCCTCGAATTATGTAGCTAGGTCAAAGGGGACTGTCTAGAACCTTAAAATCTGCACCGAAGATGCTTACTTGAAACAAGTATAATTGATTTTCTGGCCACCATTATGGGTAACTTTTGTTGTGTCTTCCACATGAAATGTAGTTCGGTGCCATAGTATTTGCTGTTAATACCTTGAAGGAGGCCGGTATATTTCAATCGGCAGTAAAATATGAGGCTTTAATTAGCTGGTTCATATTGGATGTCTTCGGCCCATTCTGTTGTATCCAAAATTTTATCAGGTTGTGCATATCGCATGGTTGTCACATTCAGTTATAGGCTGATTGACCAAGAATTGCATCTTTTCAATTCTTGTCTTTTGAGCCCCAATGGATCTTGGTACAGCTTTTTATTCCTGATAATGGCCCTAATTGACCCAAGGGTAGCAGTTCCCAGGTCACCATCTTTCCTTTTTTTGCTTTAATATAGCATATAAGGTATTTAGACCCACTATGTTTGCATCCCCCCTTTCTCAAGGGGGGACTCTTTTAGACTTTTGCCTGTGTATGTGGTAGGATATTGATGACCTGTTTAATCACTAGGACCATCTTCCAACTGCTGGCTAAATTTCTGGTTTCAAAATTAAATTTGTCTACATCTTCTTTCCTGCTTCTAAACATTAGATTGTGGCTGGGTTCCATGAGAAAACAGGACAGTAATAATTACCATTCGTTTCTTACAGATTGAAGCATGTGGTGGTCAGGCAGTGACATTTGGTGGAGATGTTTCAAAGGAAGAAGATGTAGAAGCAATGATCAAAACTGTAAGATCCCTTTCAAGATGTGAATAGAGGTTTTTTTTGTGATCAGTTCCTTATCAATTTTCTCCCTTTTTTTTGACTAGGCCCTTCTTGTTATCAATTGATATGGCCCCTTTGCATGATATTTTGCAGGCAGTTGACAAGTGGGGAACAGTTGATGTATTAGTAAACAATGCAGGTTAGATACTAGATTAGCCTATTTGTTGTACTTTATTTGTGTCTCCCACTAACATGTTTGCAATGGTTTCAGGAATCACACGTGATGGTCTGTTAATGAGGATGAAGAAACAACAATGGCAGGATGTTATAGATTTGAATCTTACTGGTGTATTTCTTTGCACACAGGTTGGTTATTGTGAATTGAATGCCTTGCATAGGAATGCAGGATTCTGCTTCTTTAATGTTTTGCTGATTCCTGCAGGCGGCTGCAAAAATTATGATGAAGAACAAAAAGGTAATTTCTCTTTCATTTCATAATTTCATTCTGCTAAACGCTAATTACATTTTCCACATAAACCAGAAAACTAGGACAAGAAAACAGTCTATGGATAACAAAAATGTTAATTTTAACTCCAAATTAGGGGGAATTGGTTGAGTTCAGCTTCTTAGCATAGTGGATAGCTTGTGCAACAAATCAGTGAAATTTAATTTATCTGCATGAGATCCTTGTCCGCAATGCCAACTTGCTAATTGTAGCCTTAATTGGCTGTTTTGTATGTACAATTGTGTCAATTGCCTGCTTCGGATGGTTACATGTTCACATAATTTACATCATTTTTGCCCTTTCCTTCAAATCTTCTCCAGGGAAGAATTATCAACATTGCATCTGTTGTTGGGCTGGTTGGCAATGTTGGGCAAGCCAACTATAGTGCTGCAAAAGCAGGAGTCATTGGCTTTACAAAGACTGTTGCAAAGGAATATGCAAGCAGGAGAATCAATGTAAGAATCAACCCATTTGTTGCTTGGAGCCAGTATTCAGGCATACTTAGAATGGGCTGAATTATGCTATACTTGATTGACAAAAACTGATGATATAGTGCATATTTTGGCCTGAATTTCTGTATGTGGATGTATGTTTTCTCTCTTCTGTAGGTCAATGCTGTTGCTCCGGGATTTATTGCTTCTGATATGACTGCTAAGCTTGGAGGAGACATTGAAAAGAAAATTTTGGAAGCGATCCCCTTAGGTGAGAATTAGATTGTTCCATTCTACGTAACTTTGAATTTTTATCCTGAGCACATGCATTCACTGCCATACATTGATTTTTGATTGATGGCAGTGATCAAATGATATTCTCCAAGGATGTTTGTTTGATCTGTCTCATCTTTTGAGATGCTTTTACTTCATCCATTCTTACAGAAGGAAACGGGGAAAATGCCTCCAAAATTATGTTTATAGTATCCAATGAGAAATGAAAGTATTGCTTGCATAATGTTACCTACTGTGATTCTAGGACGTTACGGTCAACCCGAAGAAGTGGCTGGATTGGTGGAGTTCCTAGCTCTTAACCCAGCATCCAGTTACATCACTGGACAGGTGTGTGTATGATTGTGTTCTTCCTTTTCGATTTTGCAGTTTCCTTCTGTTTTATACATTTGGAATCAACAGCAGCAACAGTCTTCGATCAGGTCCAGAGCTTAACAAACCTGTATTTACTACTTTCTTGCAGGTCTTCACCATTGACGGAGGAATGGTTATGTAAATGGACGGGAACTCTTGTTTGTCTTAGATGCCATGTTTTGCTTTTCTGAGTCTCATATCACAGCTGAGGCCAATGTTTTCAAAATGATCAAAATCGATAGTTTGAGCTAGGAAAAGGTTGGAGGGAAGACGAGGCGTTAGTTAAATAACTGGAGTAGATGGCAGATTTTGATAGCTATTAGAAAAAGCATTTTAGGGAATTTGAACTAGACCAACCTTCTTTAGTGTTTTGCTTCTTTCCCGTTCTGCAAAGTTTCGGATTTAAGCATCTCTATGTGGTTTCCTTGATGAAAACAATGCTTTTTGTTTTGCTCAATTTTTATGCTAAGGTATCTTCAGTTCTGATCTGCCATGAATTTGTGCTTTATATGGTGATTTCTAACAGGTGGCTATAATTTTTGCTGTGGCTCTTATCGGGTTGACCTGGGCTAATTCTCCAGTTTTCAACTTACGCAGACGAGCCCAAATCGAGGGTTGTGATTTTCTAGTTTTCGTCTAGGCCCGAATGTGGCCCAAATTCATCCCGTTTCTTGCCACCAATTCCTATCCCTCAGCTTGGCCTGTGTTCAAAATTTGCCCCGGGGCTCAAGTTTTTCGAACCAAGGTCAGCGATTGCCTTGTTATCTTTAACTGGAACTGTAGCCTTTTTTTTTTTTTTTTTTTTTTTCCCAACTGGAACTGTAGTTAAACAGTACTGAGGCCACAACGTGAAAAGGATTCTAATGCAGCTGTCCAACTACACAAATCAATGGTGTAAAACATCATCAGACAATTCGAAGCACGACTAAATACTCATTCCATATGTTACTCAATTACATTACTTGCTGTACATGAACCAAAATTTCTCACTTCCATATTCACATATGGTAAACTAACCCTCAAATATTCCTTCATCTGACAATCTGGAAGATTCAGTCCCGTTTACAACAGGTTGGGCTGCAAAAGTTAGATTTGGATCACCTAGGATGCTATAATCAAAATCGTCATCATCATCATCCTCACTGTCATCATCAGCTCCAAGTCTGTCTTCATAATCAAACTCTTTCTGCACATTTCCCTTGGATTGGGATTCTCTACTCATCCTCTGCTTGATGGCATCTTCATAAGACATTTCATACCAGACGGTGCCTTTGCCTACGATTGATTTGTTATGAGCATCCACCATTCTCTCCTTTTTACTCTTTTCGGAGTTTTTGGGTTCTCCCCAGTAGTCATACCTATATAAAGGGTTTTCTGGGTCATATTGATCCTTCCCAAAGTAACTGCCATCGACATACCTCCCTGGTTCTTCCAGTGGGAGGCCAAGAGCTTGACGGCTACAGGGAAAACAAAAAGTCAGCATGAGATGCATTTATACAGTAGTTTAAGAAGAGACTTGTCCTGTGGGATCATTAAAGAAAGGATTATTATAATGGAAATAGAATGCCAACAGAAATGTACCAACTAATATCTCTAAGGAGAGCTTCTCTTTCCTCATACGATCGGCGCCAGTGGATTAAGTCATATTCATCCATCTCAAGATTTCTTCTCAGTTTGGATATTTCATATTTCTCTCCTCTTTCTTCCGCTTCTTTTCTGAGCTTATTGTGGTACTGTAAGGAGATGATGGCATAAGCATAATGAGTTCTCTTCTGAATCCAATACAAAGAACATATTGACTCAAATAAATCACAGAAAGGAACACCAGGTTATAATGAACCAAAACTAGAGAGACCGGATTTTATTCATCAGAGAGTGAATTGAGTATCCACCAGCAGTTTGTAAATTATCAAATTGAAGAAGATGAGGGAAGAACAACTAATCTCAATAGAGTGATAGTCTCCCTCGGGCATTATTTGACTGGCTCTCAAATTTTTGGTGCACAAGGACTTTATATTATGTGGAACCACCCAAAGCTTAGAATGCAACTGGCTAAACAACATAGAATTAACATCAAATAAAATACCAACCTCACGCTCAGCAAGAGCAGCTTCCAGGTCGAGCTCTTTAACACTTGTTTTCTGCAACGACATTTAATCAAGATCAGTTAGATTCCCCTTGGACAGATGATACATCAGCAAAAAAGCTTACCAGGATAATCTTTGGTACTAGAGCTTTCTTATAATAGGCTTGAGTGTATTCAACACTGTTTTGTTCATCAAACTCCTCCTCATCCTCTAACTCTGACAACTTTTTGCCCTCATATTTTTCAGGATTAGCCTCATAATCATCTAAAATCATTTGCTCCGCAACATGGAGCTGCCATAACTGTATTTCAGACGAAGAATGTGGCAATTAAATAAATGCACCTTCCAGACACAGCATCAGAGTGGTTGGATTCTAAACATCACAGAGAGGCTTGAAAAGCATTTGGCTGAAAAACTATGCATCAAAGCAACAGGAACCATAAAGTTTTAACTTCAATTGATGAAAATAGCTGTTTATAAATAGGTCAATCAACATGGCAGATGCATTAAATTAACACTAGGAGAACAGGAAAAGCAGATGCTGTACAGAGCCTCTGTTTTTTTTTTTTTTTTTTTTTTTTTTTTGGGGCTAATTTTGCAATATGCAATTATTAGCATTATAAGCCTCATATAAAGATGTCCATAAAAATTATTAGGATGCACTGTCCCCTAATGGTGCCTGTGCCCTTTCATTTATTTATTTATTTATCTTTTCCTTCATTGCCTCATTGTCGCATCTGGTTGTGTATGTTAAGATATTAAATAATATTTTAATTATGTTCCAAATTTTTGAAAAACACAACCCAAATTTTTCTAAAAACAGAACCCTTTTTTTTGTGATGAGTAATCTTAGGAGTACCTTTTTAACATAAGGGTGATTCGACAATAAAGGTTCATCTTCAACTTTGATTCCAGGATCCTTTCTTGGAACAGGAGGCCTGCCACAATCACGCTGGACCCAGATGCAATGAGTCATTAATCATGAATTAATTGGAGAACATGATGCCAGCAATCTATATTCTACTCTACATAAACAAGATGCCAGAAGAAAAGCCCTGCTATCTCTTGTCCCAGAAACATTTAACAAGTTATGCCAAAGTGGAGAATATATGCAGTAAGTTCAGATTAAATAGAAAAAAAAAAGAACTATCTAATCAGGTTAATATTCGAGAATAATTTTCACCTTTTCCCCCGTCAGAATACTAGCACACATGCCCATCATGTACGGCTTAATATGCTTACTTTAGTGGGTGAAACCACAAATAATCATGAGGAAAAATGTGAAAGACAAGGTCTTATATTCAGTTAACAGAGCTAAGATTTTGGTTCAACTAGAAAACATATTTATCAGCTTCCTGCGGAATTAGTGAATACACAAAAACACATGGAAAAGAAGGCAGAAAGACAGCATGAAAGTATGAAAATTTTGCAACTCAAAGAAAGAGAGGTACAAACACGAAGTTCATCTGGATTTGTATCCTCATCACGATGGAATATAGGTGGATAATCAAATCTGTTAAAGCTGCAAGCACAAAAATAATCAACAGTGAGAGATATCATTTGTGAACAATGTCATGATCTCACAACAAACCACACCAGACTATAATAGAAAATATCACATACATTAGGTGATCAATATTAGGATCGACAAAACGCATTTCAATGGGAAACCGGAACCGGTAAGGATCACGCTTTGCCTGCAACACCAAATAAGTCTAAACTGATAGGTTCCATCCATTAATAAAGGTGCTTCATTGCTAGAAAAGCTTCCAGAAGGGAGAAAAATTGAGCTACATGAGATTCACATCTATATCTTTTCGATCAAAATCAACTATACGGTTGACATTGCTCACCAGAATTTCAACAATTACTTCCATGCCAGGTTTTATATGATGGCGAATCCAATACCAGTCATTACCTTTTATGGGGACCCACCTGAAAAGATTTAAAGATTCAAGATAAAGTATAATAACAGAATCTGTTATCAGAGCATAACTTTCTTGTTACAAGGAATTGGAACATATTAGACTACTTCTCTAGCCATTTTAAATAAAATTTCATACAGAACATAGTCGAAGTTCAGAGAGAGAGAGAGAGAGAGACTTACCCTTCGTATACACCACCAATGTCTACAAATGCTCCTTGGTAAAGGTGTAGAGTTGTCACCTTCCCTATGCAAATCTGCATATTAACATCACGAATTGTTAATTTCCTAGTGCAAATTTCGAAATGACAGATTAATATGTTGAAAAGAAGCATTGAACAAAGTAACTAACCACCTCTCAGACATAAGCAAAAGGAAGAAACTTTTGATGATACTGAAAGTAACTAGACAAATAGGTAACTAGAACAGCTTGGAACATATAAGCTAGATAATAAGGAAACAAAGATTATTGGAACACAGCGTTCGAAGCAACTTACTTGTCCCGGATAATAGAAAGGAAGTTCAAGCTGCAAAACGATGAAAACAAAACAAAATCATCAATTCATGAACCTTGTCAACTTCAATAATTTCAAAAATAGTACCTTGCTTGGAAATAAATGAATTCCACACAAAGAATTAAACCCTAAGTCTATAATAAATTTAGATTTGCACATTGTCAGAAAAAGGGGGGAAGGGGAGAAAACAAGGATTTGCAAATGAATTCTATAAGAGCTCATAGGTCAACATAGAATTGAACTCATATACAAGCTTTTTTTTTTGGGGTATATTGAGAGGTTTGAACTCGAGACCTTCACAAGGGGGAGCAGAGACGGTGCTAGTTAAGCTATTGCTCATTAGAACTCATATATGAGATTTTTCTCTTTTGCTGGATGGACCAAAGAATCATACACTAAATAAATCAAATTCTTCACATTAATTCATGTTAACATGTTTTGACCAATTCTTAAATTAAATGTTTGTTTGAATTAGTCAAGAGATGCTTATGATATGATTTAAGAAATTGGTGCATAACCAGATGTGAACTTGGACTGCAATACAGGATTTCATTCATTTGGTCCATCTAACATTATCCTTTTTTGTTGGGAGTATTCAAATTGAAATCCACGTTTTGCTTCGAAGAAAAAGATTTCATTCAGGAATGAACTAGAATGGAAAATGCCGTTCAAATGAATAAGCCCAAATCATGCATCATACCATTGCCTCTTTATAATCCTTCCCTCTTTTCCTCCGGCCCGGATGATAATCCTGGTCAACCTTAAACACATCAACAGAAACAACAATCATATCAAAAATAAATAAATAAATAAATAAATTCCACAAGTAAAGAACAATCAAAACCACCGAAAAAAAAAATTGAGAATAAGAAAACCTCATAAGACTCTTCTTCCAATCTATCCTTATTCGCCTCCACCCATTCATTGTACTGCTTCACAAAAACCTTGTACCTATCCAAACACAGTTGACTAACATCACTGCTCACATTCTCCAATTCCTCCAAACTAACCCTTCTACTCATCAAGTAATGCGCTTCCCTTATAAACCTTAGCTCTTCCTTGTCCACCTCCCACCCTCTCGGCGGCCAATCACGCGGCGGCACGGGTCGAACCACCAATGGTCCATTCCACAAAGTCTTAATCGGCTCAGGAATCTCTCCCTTGATCTCAAATTGCTTATCGAAGAACTCCTCTTCAGTCAACCCCATTTCCTCCATCTTCTTCCTCCTGTACCTAGGGTTTAGCATTTTGAACGCTTCGATTGCTTCGGGGGTTTGGAGAGGCACTTCCTCGCCTTCGTTGAGAGATTTGCGCGCGAAATCGGCTTCGGGAGAGAGGATTTCTTCCCATGGAGCCCACCCGCGTTCGACCCAGTTACGGCGGCGAGCTTCGTCCTCGGATTCGCGCTCTTTTGGTCCGAATTGCTCGAGGAAGGTCTCATCGACGGGGACTTCGTCGGATTCATAAGCCTTGGGAATGAATTGCGAGGTTTTACTGGTGAGGATTTGGTGGCGGATACGCCATGAGAGAGAAGGTGAAGGCTTGAGATGATTCGGGTTTAGGGTTTTGGAGGGTTTAGTGAGAAAAGGGAAAGTGGAGAGAGAGAGACGATGATTGTGAGAAAAGAGAAGGATTTGCATGGCTTCTTCGCTTAGGAGCTGAGTTAAGAGTTGTGTAAAGAGCAAGGGGGTTATAAAAAACGGAGGGGAAATATAATTTGGTTAAGATGGGCGGATGTGAATTGGGCCGGGCCGGGCCGGTCCAGGCCCATTATGAGTATCAATGCATATTTACTCCTGTGCATGGGTCGAATCCCAATCAAACCAAGAAGTTGGGTCATTTTTTTTTTTTTTGTTACACAACGATTCGAACCTAGATCTCAAAGTTGAGAGAGGGGGATTGTGACTATCAGACTGTCCCCTTGGAGACAGAAGTTGGATCATATTGATACGGGGACACCTCACAGGCAAGCCCACTTTTTTCCGAATCAAAACTACTATAAGAGTGCAATTCGTAACTCATATATATATTTTTTTGTTCTTGGTTTGATCATCGCTCAGTATCTGAAATTTTGTTTCAATTAATCTAAATCGATTCACTATTAAACCCGCTTTCAAGGAGATCTCCTAATGTGGTTTTTCTATTCCTATACTGAGTCGAATCCAATCATAGTTAAAAGAGCCGGCCAACCAATCGTCAGTAAATCTTTCCCAACTCCTATATGTTCAATTTCGAGAAATGGTTTTTCACAAATATCATTCGATGATGAGAGCTCCATAAGAGAAATAACACTAAATGAATGAATAAAAAGATTACAAATAAAATGAACTCTTCGTAAATAAAAAAGTTTCCGATGTTGAATCCCATATTAAATTAAACTTTTTTTAATAAATTATGAGTATCCAATAATCATATTGAATCTGACTAAATTCAGTTTAAGATATATTAAACTTTTAAAAAATAAAATTATTTGGATAATTATTTTTATACCTGAATCTTAAATGTTATTTAAAAAATATTAGTGATCGGTTACTCTATTAACTAAGCAATGGTATATCAAATTAAACTTTAGTTTCATGTAAACTCCTTTCATTGCTTTGTTTGGGTGAATATTTTGGGGCATGGTATTGATGGACGGCTCAAGCATAAGGCCATTTGATGTTCGCATTAATTCTTGACCCCATGACTTTATAAATTTGTGTCTATTATTTGTATAATTATTATATTTTCACATTTTAGATTAATCCCCCAAACTTTTTTTTTTTTTTTGAAAACAAAATGCCTGATAAATCTTATTCTCTTCCCCTTTTTTTTTTGCCTTCCATTTTTTTCACTTTCCTAGTTTATAAATATAATTTTCTCTCATTTATCCGACTATAACTTAATTAATCAAATTTTCAAAAATGCCTAATAAATTTAATTGATAACTTTACATCTCAAATCTAATACAATAACAATCAAAACTTTATCCTACTAAAAGGGGTCGATTATATGGATCCTTCTATATCACTGTACTCTATTTTGTATCACGTACTTACTTATATAATGATTTTTTTATACGACAACAATAATTGTGATTTTATTTCCGTAAGTGGAGTCACTATATGAATCTTTCAAATCAAATATCTAGAAAATTAAAATTTATTTTAATTTTATAAAACAAATTAAAGCCTTGTATTAAAATTTGGCTTTAGACTTTTGACCCGAATCTTGAAAGACCTCCGAATGCAAAAAAGAGATTTATCTGAGAGTCCATGTGCACTTATTGTGCTTTTGAAGCCAATAAGCTATAATTCAATTGGTACCGTCCTTCATTCCTCTTATAAAGATCTCGATTTCGTGTCTCTTTATGCACCAAAAAATATAGTGCTCTTGAATGGAAGAGTAGGAACAAAAAAACATCATAAGTTCATAAAACCAATACAGTCCTGCAAGATAGTATGCTGCATGACCTTAATTTAGGTACAATTGTTCCATACTGTCCCTGAAAAAGAAGAAGAAGAAGAGGCTACAGCTCCCACATATACCTTAGTCTAAGACAGTTCCTGTTGTGGTACTACGAGCACATTATGAAGATGCTCAAGAATAAAATTTGTAGGTCTTAGCTTGAAGTATAATCTGCCTTAGTGCACCAATGGGAGCTAAAATCATCAACGCCACTCCAAGCATGATACATATCTGTAAATCAACACAACATTGGAGCAAAAATAAATATGGGATTTGTGCATTTGGTTATGTAAATTGAGTTGATGTTTAGGAGGTACCCAATTCGCCATCCATGAGAGGCTGAATTTTTTGGGTTTGTAGATGGCAAGCCACATTATGCAAGGCAGCTGCAAAACAGAAGATCTTCCATTGATTCTGATTGAAATAAAACAGGGGTTCATCGTAAGTTTATTAGCTTACATAGTACGTTGTTGGCGCAAATGCAAATCCTCCGAAGAAGCTGAGAAGCCCACCGAAGAAAGGGAATGTCATGCCAAGGAACATTGTGAGTGCTGCATCACAAAGCAACACTATGAAGTTCATATTGTTCTAAGAAGGGTATACGCAAAAGACAGGTGCAACTTAATGAATGATGGAAAATTCTTACCAACATAGCAATTACGTATCATAAAGCGCAATATCATAGTTGGCTTGAATTTCATTTTGATCACAAGAAATGCCTCAATCATGTCGAACACTGGTATAGCAAAAACCTATTTTTCCTTGCATGAAAACATAGTATTCATCAAATTAACCTTTTTCCCAACAGAGTAAGTAAATTTCGAAGGAAGGAAAATGATCATGTGATCTTAACCTGGTAACTCCCTATGACATGAACAACAACAAACAAGTTAGCGGCTGCGACTAGCCAAGCAGGTTTCTCAAGTGATATTAAAACATTGTCTTCGACATTGTTGCCAAAAACCCAGTAACCAATCATGGCAACTGGAAAATAGCATAAAGCCACAATGATATAAGCAACAAGAACGCCTTTCCACATTGGTTTCTTGGATGGTTTTTCTGGAGTTGAAGGGATTGTTGCTTGGATCTCCAAGACCACATTGTGACCAGCAAAGGCAAAAGCAACATCACCTAATACACTAAAAAAGCCGAAGATCACTCCTGCTGTAGTTGAATCTCTGTAGCCATATTGCACATCTGGTTGAACCCCCTTGTGTGCACAGGCTACCCAAGCAATTGTAGAGTAACTATAAACCATAATGACCACACCAAAAGAAAGAACAAAAATAGGAAACATTAGATGCTTCAGTTTTCTTTTCATAAATACTAATAAAGTATGAGAGATGAAAAAATAAAAGTTGGTCTCGAGCTTAGTCTAGTCCAGAGGTCAAGTCTAAGAATGAGGCCCAGGGTCTACCTAGCACTGGGCTAAGGTCAAGCGGGATCAGGGTGAGTTTTCAAAGAGAGATCAATTTGAGGACTGACCCGATTTTTAAGAAATACGGGAAAGGCCAACCCAAGCCCGTATGCTTGGGTCTACGAATGATATTGTCAGATGTACTAGATTTATGTGTTATTGAGTCAATAAGCCGATGACTTTAAAAATGCAAAATTATTGCAAGAAAATGTGAGCAAAACCTGAAGGACATGACTGCTGCAGCAAGAGAAATACCAGTGATAGAGTTGAAACTTGGGAGATGAGAGAGAACAAAATGAACGGAGCTAAAGATCATCATGAAATAGGTGGTTTTGATAGGTTTGCAGCTTGGACAAACCGTGTCGTGGAACTTTTTGAGACACTTTCCTCCAGTGATGGTGTACACTATGTTCACTCCAACCTCCACCATAAGCTGCTGAGGTACCACAACCCACAGGCCAAGCTTTTCGCCAAAAGCTTGCTGACCCAGTTCATGGTACCTGTCAAATCTCTTCCCGGGCACCATTTCATGCATCTCCACCATTTGCCATAGCGTGTACAGAGTGATGATCCATGACATGACCATGACAGCAACACCAGGACCCCTACAAATAGATAGACCAAGCGATCAGAACTATAAATATTGAAGAATAGTTTTTACAAATTTTCTAATTTCTGCAATTTTCATTGAATTTCTTGTTGAAAATGGATTTGGACGATGAGTCTCCAAAATTGATTGATAGCAATAATAAACTGCGGTCACATTACAACTGAAAGTCTCTTGATATGATAAATGATGCACAAAATGATACACATGCCATTAAATATGTGCCAAGTACAACTAAAACCAAAAGTTGTGATCTAGGAATGACAAACAAACACTTGATTGAGTCCAAAAAATGAAGGGATCCATTGTCCATCACTAAGATTTTAAAAAAGTAAATAAGGTTTGAGGGATTCTCTCATCCAAGACTACAAAAACTCGGCATAACGTCTACAATATTTTGTAGTTTTTCACTTCTACGACCTCAAAATGATCTCAAAGTTTATAAGAAGTTGAGTAGGTAACTTAAAATTTGTCTTTCATGACCCACAATGTCAATCTTGATCAACCAACCAAAAATAAGCGGTAAACTTAGAGAGAGAGAGTACATACCAGCCGAGTTTAGACATGGCATAGGGAAGACCAAGTACACCAGCACCAACCATGGCAGTGACATTGTGGAAAGCAGAATACCACCACTTTGCCTTACGAGATGAAGTGATTGGAAGCCAATCATTCAGATTCTTCACCTTCTCAGTCGACCCTTCATTATTATTCTCCTCTACTTTGATCTCTTCCATCTCTTTTTCCTCAAATCTCTTCTAAGACCAAAACTCAAAACCTCAAAAACAAAAACAATTTCTCCCTTTTCCTAGGGAAATCGAAAACACCAACGGCGTGAGTATGCTGCTCTCAACAACATAAGAGTTTGTTTCCTACCATGAGTAGAATTCTGTTTAAACTTTTACTAAGACCCTGTTTAGAAAATCTCACTTGAGAATCCCAATATTATTCTAATTATAATAAATTTTTTATAAGAAATTTAAAATATTGGAAAAATAGAAATCCTATTAATCTACCGAAGGGTTTAGCTTCGTCATACTGGTCCAAACCCAAATCAAGAAATGCGTTAGATAGTCATTCAGCATAAAACTAAATATTATAAATTATTAATATATTAACAACTTTTTATATTAAAAAATTATATCTAATTTAAACAAACCAAATCTCAACCATTTCAAACTGGGGTTTAAGACCTATTCAATTTCGAAGAACCTAGAATATAGGAACCCAAGATATTCAGTTTCTTATGAGTGAACCCCTTATCAGATTGTGAGTCACTTATCAGATTCTAATCTTAGTAGAAAGCAATTCAAGGTTGACCATAAATATTCATGCGTAAAAGACCCACTCACGTTTTTGCATTTTTGCTTTGTTTGTAGGTTTAGTGCTTGCTTGCCCAAACTTAGAGATGGAAGACCAGAATGGCAAGTAAGTGTGTTTCTCATTTGAAGATACGTTTCTGATATGAAGATCACTCCATTGGATGGCCACAAAATGAAGTTTTTATGAATTTATGGGGCTCGGCATAAATAAACTTATTTTATCCGAGCCGGCAGTCGGGCCATCCGCACCCATGGCACGGGAATCTGCGCGCGCGGGGCACGGCCATCCAAGCAAGCGGCCAGATCATCCGCGTGCACAAGGCACGACCATCCGAGCCAGAGTCTAAAACGGGATATCCTTGTTTGCAAAAAAGAAAAAAAAAATGAAAAGACAAATCTGTAAAAACAATAATGAATTACACAAATCTGTACAAACAATTTTTAGACTTAATTTTTAAATATATTGAATTTGAATTATAAGTTAAGATGAAAGTTTATCTCAATTTGTTCATTTGGTGAAATGAACCAATTTATTTATATGTTTAGTTTTACTTAGAAACAAATAGTCTAAAAGGAGGACAATCTTATCCATATAGAAAAAAAAAATCTCAAATGATTTGAGTTGATAGCCAATTATAAATTTAAGATTTTCAATAAATAAATGAATAGCATAAACACGATTTTTAGAGGTAATTGTTAGATATATTGAATTTGAGGATGCATTTATGCTTGTTTTAAAAGGAAAAAAAAATGGGTCTTCTAACTTGTTCAACAAGTCAAGTGAACCAACTTATATGCATTTTTTTTTCTTTTTAGAAATGAGTCGCGGCACAACGACCAATCATAAATGAATCGAGTTTGAACAATACCTAACCCTAGCCAACTCCGCTTATTCGTAACCTACCAGGATCTTGCAGCCGCTCAATCCAAAGAATAATTAGGCCACAAACCAGAGGGACAAGATAACTAAATAGATGCATAATTGCACTTTAGAATTCCAGGCAGCAGATCACCACAATGCAACTATGTGGCGAACTTCATTTCTTGAGTCGTATACAAGATTTGGAGTTTCGGTCTAACAATATTACATTTCTACCAAAATGCCTGACCGGGCATCAATGCCGAAAACATTTAACTGAAAATGAAGTTCTTACTATTGAAACATTAAATTTTGAAACATCCGTACACAATGGTGCGGTTCAAAGCAGGAGGAAAATGCCATTGTTGCATTCTTCAGTGCTAAAAAAGGGGATGGCAACAAAGTAGAAGACCCCCTGAATGAATCCTCTCTTGTTCTTTAAACCTTTCAAAGAGTATATCATCTTGGCGCTGAAGCTCAAGATAGCGGTCCAAGTCGAACTGTGGTTTTCTTGGTTCATTGGAAAAAGACAGGTTTTTGTAGATTCCAGAAACTAACAGCTTCTCAATACTTCCACCCCTTTTCGCAGGACCATCAACAACTCCGGGACTCCAACTCCCATGACTACTGGTAAAGCAATTACTTTGATCATGTGTGTTGCTCAACTCCTACAGTAGTAGTTCAAAAGTGGGAGTGAGCATCAGAGTGAGATATCAATAGTCCAGAAACTTGAATCTCATTGAAAATCTACTAAAAAATTAGACCTTATATTCAGTGTAACTGCACTCGGTCCAGAATTTCTGAGTGATAAAGAGAATCATAAGAGAGGGTTCTAAATCTTTCTACCATCTTAGACTTATCATAATCCTAAGGAATTAAATATATTCCTGGTTGGATTTCAAAATTACAAGTAATCACACATGAAAATGCATGGATGGGATGCAATAAATGGTTCTCAAGCAAAAAGTAAAAACTACATAGGTAGTCCAAAAGTCCAAAAATACTACGGAGGTGGTTCTCAGTTCAGGAGAACCAAGAACTTAAATATAGGATATCTAGTAAGACAGGTAAACCGCTGAAAACTTGGATACAAGTCATTCATAAAAATATAAAAGTTAAGGGTTTAGAAGAGAAAATGGTATCGGATAAAAATGAACAGCGTAGAAGAATCCACGCAAATTAGATTAATATATTTTAAATATATGTCTATTGATTTATTTATTTATTTTTCTTTTTCCCTTTCCTTTTCCTTTTATATATATATTTTATTTATTTTATTTTTCTTTTCTCTATCTTTTTCAAATTTTTCTCTCAAATGGCCGACCCCAGATATTGGGACTAAAACTCAGTTTGTTGTTATTGTTGTTGTATCATAAAGTAAGATTAGAATTCATCAGATGGAAAGAATGGATCTGTTGGGGACTGAGCCCAACACCCCATTCTCAAGATAGTCATCTGAGAAGTTGAATCAATTTTTCCAACATAACCTTAGCAGGGCAAGGAGTACCTGAACCGAGTCCAAAGGGCTAGATTTTGCTGTCCATTTCTTGTATAAGTTAGGGCTCTCACTTGTCTCCCACTGCAACCAGGGAAGAACAACTCCATCCATTTCAACAGGAGTGGAGTTAGATAAAACTGGACTTTGAAGGGCTTCAATTTCTCTACATTGCATTACAGGATCCCTTGATTTCATTGCACTCCAGAATGTTGAACTTGCCTCACTCCTTTCTCCATCAAGTGAGGAAATATCTGTATCTTCAACATTAGAAAGGAATTCCTCTATATATTTCTCGGCCTCTTCGGTTAGGCATTTAGACATCTTACTTCTATCATTGCTTCGCTACAACATGAAATAAGTATTATAAAGTTTTACCTTTCAATTATTAGCCTGCAAAAAATCTCCACACCACAAAATCTGAACATGTTGCCAAGACCATGCATGATCTGAGTGCAACAAAAAAAGAATAATACCTTTCTAGACCGTGATGGTTTTTCAATGGGAGCAGTCTTCTTTGAGTCAGGGATCAAATCTCTCACAATCTTAGAAAGCTCTTTGCCACGTTGTTCCTCCAACATTATCTCAGCCAACAGATCTTGTTTACGCTTTGCTGACTGTATGTTCAGTAAAATGCAAAAGCCTTGATCATGAAAAAGATTAACACAGCACATAATCATGACTGTTCCAATATCCATATATATATATATATGATGAATAACTGTTCCAATATTATAGCCAACACATATTCTGCAAGATGCTTGTATTCAACACGTAGCTGCTAAATGTTGCCACATTTCAGGGAAGAAAGTTTAATTCAAGCCCCCCTAACACACATTTCACTAGTACCTTTGCTAGCTCAATAATAAACTGACAGATTGAAACCCCCCCCCCCCAACAAAAGTAAGCCCTGGGAATCTAACAAACATGTAGCTAATCATTCCCCAAACAAGTTGAAAAAGAGTAAACATTTATTCATGGGGGATGAAGTGCTACAACTTGTGATACAAACTTTCAGACAGTTTATTTTCAATGCCCATGTGACAGAATATCTTATAGTCGCAGAAAATGGAAAATTAAGACGTGAAACTACTGGTCCCATAATCATGTTTGAAACATGTACTACTAAATAATAGACACAAGAGAACTAAAATAAGAAAAAGAGAAATTTATGAAAGGAACAGCTCAAGCCTAAGATTAAATATATATACACAAGACAAAGATTACAAACAGCATTGAAAGGATCTTTAGGGTCATGAAACAAGAGAAATGCCATGCCTAGTATGCCTTACTTGAAGGCCCATATATCAATGAATCAAATACCACAAAACATCACCAGTAAAATGTTCTAGGAGCTTTACATGATTTTTTAGTATAGATGAGGATAATAGTGATTAAATTCTTGTACCTCTTCCAGCTTTGTCACATAATTTCTTCGGATTGTAGAAACGGCCTCAAGAACATTAGAGTCATCTACTTCCAAGCAATCACCAGTTGAAGCTTTTGTTTTTACCATTGTCTGCATGGTGACAAAGGAATGTTTCATTCAGAATTGGAAAGAACCTATTTTAAAGTATGCAAAGAGATCTAATTAAAATCTGACTTGTTCAAGTTCCATCTTAATCTCTTCAACAGCATTTCTAAGCTCTTTCCGCATCACTTCATACAAGCAACCATCTGAACCATTGTCATCAGGATGTTCCATCTGAAGAAGAAGAAAATAGCAGTATTATATCTGATGGAAAATGACAACTTATACCACTAATGCAATGATACGTGATATTTTTTGAGAAAATAAGAACCTTCTTCTGTGAATGAACTGCTCTTATTGTCTTCTCAATTCCATTTTTAACAGAGCGACCATCCCTTGCTTCATCATCAGTCAGCGAAGAAGAGTGACTCTAAAGTTTGAAAGTCATAGTTTAAATTTAATGTGTATACATTGATTACAATAATGTTTGGACTAGAAAGAAAGATACCACACAAACTAAACAAGAATTAACAGAACAAGGAAAACAATCTTTCCTAGGTTCTTGAATTGAACCATCAAAGATTATTTCTGAGCAGAAATGATCAGGTATTGGAAAATCTTACAGAGTATCCATCATGCAGCTTGGAGAGATCTTTTTGACTCAGAGACCTTCCAAATCGTTGAGGACCGGAAAGTGTTGGCTTCTGCAATTTTAACATATCATTTTTTGCACTAGAAATCCTCTTTGAATTAGGAAAATGGCTAGAATTCTGAGTAAGGTCTGCTTCACCCTGTCAATTTTGAGAGAAGAAATTCAGTCTTCCCCATTCGGAAAATGATCCAGATCACTGTGTCATAGTCAAGAGACTGAGATTCAACTCTTTCCTGGGAACACATCATAAACTGCAGATGCCTTTTTTATCACAAAAAATACATAACATGAAGAAGCACATTCTCATATAGTCTAGGTCCAGTTACACAGTAAAACACAAATCATAGCACACTACTCTTTGAAACAGCAAATTTCATGAGCAACTAACTATGGGCCCGGAGCCCCACCACTACTCCACATCCACACAACATGTTTTATGATCACTTTAAACCTCCCCTGTGGTCAGTACTTTTTCTTACTTTTTCTTACTTTTTCCATGCATAAGTCATCTTTACAAAGAAAAGCATATTGCAAATTCTTCCATTGGTTCTGCTATTGCTATGTTCACCCATTATTCCTATATTCAATTCATAACTTTATCAATTATATTCAAAAAAGTTACAATGATCACCACAAACTCTATACATTAGGACTAAATTTTTAGTCCAAAAGGGATTGAGCCACACAGCTGGGACGGCTTCCCCTAACAATACCCCCCCGGCACGTGATCAACGGGGTGCACAGTCCCCCTGATGCCATATCAGAGCTGAACTAACTGTGACCCGCCACAAATGTAATAACAACAAAGAGCTGCTTCAGATTGAAAGCAGGCTTTTTAATCAACACAGACAATTCAGCATTCACCCAGGTGTAATTAGCACATAGACCAGGTAAAACCATATCGCGTACTTTTTATCTTGATCACAGCCAAACCTTTGCGGAAATATGGAACCTTATGGTGTCAGAATCTATCACAATATTCAAATCTAAATCTATTGTAAATAATTTCATTTGCCAATTCAATTCAAATTCAAATAAAGACAGTAATTTAAACTTTCGTAAACCTTCGCAAATCAAAAACAGAGTAATCAAGAAATTTCACCTCAGAATCACAAATTTGATATCGAACAACAGAAACCGATCTTCTTCTTGAACTCGAACCGTTAGAAGCACCACTCTTGTTCTCCCCAATACAAGAGCCCTTTCTAGAAACTGACCGTCCTCTTCTCACCGCCGTCTGCCTCGCAGATTCCGCCATCGACGGACTAATCTCCGACCTCCGGCGACTCACCCTCTCCCTCTCACTCTCCGTCTCAGTCGAATCCTTCGTCGGAAAGAACTCGATTGCAAGGTCGTCGAGACTGATTTCTGGAAAACCTGATCCTCTCGCTGTATTCACGAACCTTCCACGACGACCTGGAGTCTCCTCGAAATCGACGGAGCTCCCCGTCAGTGGCCGAGAGAATCGGCTCAGACTCCGCGCGCGGCGGTGAGTTTTGGACGAAGAAGCTGAGTCTTCGGTACCTGAAGATGATTTCCCTACCATCGGCGTTCTCTTCGTCGTCGATTTGAAGGCCGCAGTCGCCATTTGAAGAGAGAAGAAATGAGGAAGGGAGGAAACGAGAGAAATTAATCGATTAGGGCTTTGCAAATATGAAATTACAGAGAAGAGCGAAAAAGCTCAGAGGCACCATTCGAGAGAGAAAGATCAGTCAATTTAGGGTTTGAAATTTGAAGCTTCAGAGGAGAGAGGGAGAGAGAGAGAGAGAGAGAAATGCAAAGAGTTTGGAAGTTTGAAGCTTTCAGTGTAGAGAGAGAAATCTCAAGAAGCCATTGGAGAGAGAGAGAGAGAGAGAGAAAGAGAGATTGATTTTTGCTGCGTAAGCTTGGCGGACAGATCGAATAGTAAACCGGAAATTTTGAAAACAAAGGCGGCTTAAAAATAAAGGCCCATCGTTTTTGTCATATTTACGGAAAATACCATTTTATATGTTCAATATAAAAATAGAGTGCATTTTTCGAGGCTATATAATAGTAGAGAAAAATGATTTTATAATTTTTTTTCTCCTAATTGTACAATTTTTAGGATGAAAATAATTTTAAAAAAAATTATTTCACTTAATCTTAAAGTGTTTCTTTTCTTAATGCAAATTTTTTTCAAATCATATATTAAGAAATTAATTAATTTATAATTTTGATAATAATAACGATCAATATAATTTTAGTAATAATAACAATCGAGTATAATTTTAGTAATAATAATAATGGATTATGTATTAATAGTGATTTAAACAAATATATTAATATTTTTATAATAATATATACAGGCATAAATTATCTATATACTTGTGATTCGAGTATTTATGTTATAAATTTTAATTATAATAAATTTTTTAGATTAAATTTTAATTAAAATTAATAAAAAATTTCTCATACATATCATTATATAAAATTTAATTTTTAATTTGTGATGGCTAAAGTTTAAGACAGGAGAGAGAGAGAGAGAGAGAGAGAGAGAGAGAGAGAGAGAGAGAGAGAGAGAGAGAGAGAGAGAGAGAGAGATGGTTGTTGAGGCCTTGTTTTAATCAAAAGAAATGGCATTGGGCTCCCTTGGTTTTTATTGCCATTGGGTTAAACATAATTCCTCTTTCCTTGGTTGGTAAAAAGAAAACATCAACTTAACCTGATGAATGAATATTAAATTCTTTTTTAATAAAATTTTAGATTTTAATTTTATATATAAAAAATATAGACACCAGAGAGTATTGTTCTTTAAAAATAAAAATACTGATTTAGTCTAATTTTATATAATTATAAGATATCAATAATTTATCTAAAAAAAATAAAACAAAAAACTCAAAAAAACATAGAACATATATTAAGTTTATATATATACTCTATTTGTGATGATCATAACAAAATTCAATTTTTCTTTATCGACTAAAAAAATTACTTAATAATGGTCGGCATATATTCCGACTCTAATTACTAATAAAAATAAAATTAATAATCGAAGAATAATTAGTCTATCAATAACTATCGGTATATATTTAATATATGCCTATTATTTTGAAAACCATGCTCTATTTTTTTTCTTTTTATCTTGTACACAAATCATACTTATTAAACCAACAAATAAAAAAAAGATAAAAGTTAGCGGGTAAATTCCAAGAGTTTTTTTTTTATATATAAATTATCAGTATCCAATAATTACATTAAATTCGATTAAATCTGTTTTAAAATATGTTGGATTAATTTGTATGGATTTTTTTACGTGGCTCATTTCTATCCAAAATTATCTTATCATTTAAACTCTTAACTATCATATCTATACCATCTTATCGGATAGATCTGAGTCTCAAATTAAGAATAAATTTTCATCATTTAGAAACCTTCCGATGCCAATACCAAATGAATTTGATTTCAATATTTCTTAATCATTGCCATTTTAAGGATTTTATCATAAACTAATTAATTAACTAAGATCATGTAATGAGTTTACTTAATAAATAGTAATTATAAATTGGATTCATTTCTTTTTGCCTATTTAATATGAGATTATGTGTAATTTTTAATATAAAAATTATAAATATAATAGTAATTTCAATTATTTGTATAATGAAATTTGATTTTTAATTATAAAATTTTATATTTTCTTTCAAAAAATTTATTTTTAATTTAAAAATATTATAAATAAAATAAAATAAAACTATATTAAATGACCATTGAACATATAATGAACATAAATATATATATATATATATATATATATATATTTTTTTTATACCATGTCGATACCGTTCGGTACTCGGGGTTTCGTCCCGACTAATCAGAACCGACCGCTGCAGTGGCTCCTTTTTGAAGGACAGGTTTCCCAACGGGGAATGCTTCAAGACCCGATACTTCCGGCGGGAGTCGAATCTCAATCATAATTAAAAAAACTCAACTTTACATGCAGTTGAGTAAACCCGCGTTAGTAGGAATATAAATATATTTGGAAAAGGAATCGACGAATATCCCATTTCCAAACACCTCTCTCTCTCTCTCTCTCTCTCTCTCTCTCTCACTCCCTCCCTCCCTCCCTCCCTCCCTCCCTCCTTCCCTTCTAGCGAAGGAAATGTTAAACAGAAACACCATGTTCGCTAAATAATGTTTATTCACGCACCATCTGGTGGTTCTTCACGGATCGCATCAATGTCTCTCTCTCTCTCTCTCTCTCTCTCTCTCTCTCCCCCTTCTCTCTGTCTACCAGCAGTTCCTAGCCTCATAACGTGATCAACTTTTTGTTTGGTATGATGGAAATGGACCCATTAAATATCTTATAGCATGATTCCTGCATGGCTGATCGCATCACCCACCGGTTTCTGTGGTTGAGAAGAGAGGCTAGAAAAAATAGAAAGATAACACCTGTGTCTTACTTCTGAATATCCATTTTCAACCAGATATACCTCATAGTGCTGTTTTATTGTAAAAGATAACATCAACCCGAAAAAATAGTAAGATAACACTCATGTCTTAGATCTGAATACCAGTGCCTTACATCATGTCTGATCAGTGCTCGTCGCATTATAGTTGATTAACTCCGACTTAAGGCAAATTTGATCTTTAAGAGATAAAAGTCTGTCGATACCTATCTTTTTTATATATAAAACTCAAATTTAAAATTTTATTTAGAAAATATTAGTATTTATCCATTGAATTAACTTGACGTTGATATTTAAAATATAGGATAAATTGTATATTTGTTCATTTTCAAGATTTATAGGAATCAAAATTGTTCTCCTAGTCCAAACACGCCATGTTTTTGCATGCACACACAATGGTTGCGTTTTCGGTCTTTTCGTTATAAGATTTTAATGATTTTCGGTCGAATAAATTTATATTCGAAAGGAGAAAATACTTGACATATATTTATAAGGTTCGAGTAATTCTTCTAAATACATGTATTTTGAATTTGGATCTATACTTAATCGCATGCTGGGTTGAATTATGGTGCATAAAGAACTTATAAGACATATTTAACTTACATTCAACCCAATAATCAATTGAGTTTATGTTCATCACTTCTAAACGAGAATGATGAATAACTTGATTGGGGGATCTCCTTTTTATTATTGATATAATCTAATTTTTTTATTTAACTGTCGTTATCTGAAAATCCGACTAATTCGTTTTGAGTAAATGCGGAGTCTAATTAGGGACTGACTCTTTAAATGTTTATTTTTTTATTTTTAAAACTAAAATTCAAGAATTTTGATTTAATGAGGGTAAGATAATGCCAATAGACCCCCCGGTGGTTGGTCATTGATATCGTTGATAATAATATTGCCTAACTGCAAAAATTGTCACCGGTGAACTCGTCTGGCTCACCACTTGCTCCTCCAAGAGGTCAAGATCACCAACTAAAACCCCAAGCCCACATGGCCATGTTATCCTAAGTGGGTAGTTCGGCTCACACAAGTATCTTGGCTCGTGAGGCCAGGTAGGCCTAGTCAGTATTTGGGCTCCGTAAGTTTGCCCCTTGGCCCAGGGAAGGCCTGGCTGACCTACATCATGTACTAACCAACCCAAATAAAACAAGGGGCCCGAATCACAAACCATCTTAAAAATAGCTCACCCCAAACTGGGGACAACATACCTAGAATAGTGCTTCTTGAAGGCCTACTAGGGGTCTCTTGGGCTTCACTCGCCCCCGAGAGGCCAAACTTCGGTTAGGTAAGCAGACCTTGCTAAAAGGACTTCGGCCACATTCAAACCCTGAAAGTCACCAGGCGCCCCTAACTCTTCTTTTGCTTCCGAATGAATTCACTCTTATTAAAGATCACCGGCTTACCAATGTCGATTACCATCGTAAAGTCCCATGTTAGTTATTGCCATGATGATGAGAGATGATTTTTATTTTCATCGATCATCCATAACATATTACTCCTAATTCTAATAAAATTAGAATAATTTTCATCATGTAAATATCCGGTCTGATTTTTTGATATTTTTTGTAGTTAGTCTAACTTGTACGATGTGGGTCTTTTAGTCCAATTAGCAAGGGCTCTTTTATTTTTTATTTTTAATTTTTATATTTTCTTGACCAAGACATTGGAGCTTGATTGGACTATCTTTCATAGGATGCTCACACAATCATCCACCTGTAAATCTAATGACCGAATACTAAATTCTCTTTAAAAAAATCTGGATTTCGAATCTTAATACATAGAACATGGGGAACAATTTTAAGTTCACATGATAGCTAATTAAACAGCTTCGCAAGCCAACTATGTTGGGTTGTCTAAAACATGCAATGCCATTAATTAAGGTATATCAGGTCAATAATGGAACACCAACCATCATTGCTAATCATATGTGAAAATCTCGAGCAAACCTTATAATTTGAGCTAAATCCTATGATTAATTTAAGAAAGAAACTTCCAAAAGAAAATTCTTAAAATGTCGCTTTGTATTTCTTAAAACTTAAGTTAAGAATATGGACAAGAAGTGTCAGCAAAAGAAACTAATAGTTAGGGGTATGTGTGTCCTATCTGTAGGTAGAAGACCTAAGAAATCCAGTCTGTAATGTCAATATTTATTAGGATGCTATTTCCGTAAGGAGACAGTTTGGTAGTTATAATTCTCCTCCTACAATACTGAGATACAGGGTTCGAATCATTATATAACAAAAAAAAAAAATTAGGGTGCCCTACAAAAGTAGTGGATTAGGGCTAGCAATAAAGAGAACATGACCACTAAGTTTGGAGAGACAATACTAATATGGGGTTGCGGGTGACTGAGAAGGGTCAGTCGGAGTTGGGCGGGAGGGGTCATTTGAATGGTCAAAGAAAACCAAAATGGCTTGTTCCTGGATTGGCAAACACGCCATTTCCTATGTACATGACCCTCCATCTAAATGTCTAGAATCATGGGCTCATGCTCTTGCCTCTGTTCTGTTGTCTTTATCCCATGCATACAAAAATGTGCTCCAGAGCTTGGACCACCTTCATGTTCAAAGGATAAACACACTCTCTCTCTCTCTCTCTCTCTCTCTCTCTCTCTCTCTCTCTTCCATCTATTCAAAAATTTGAACTTGGACCCCTTCTTGTTCCAGGGATAAACATTCTCTCTCTCACTCTCTCTCTCTCTCTCTCAAAACGTGTAAAATAATATTGATTAAGGTAAAAATGGTTCTGATTTAGTTTAAAATTGATCCCAATAGCATATAATTGGATAAATTTTTTATTATATATATTTTATATAATACCCCATTAATTACATAGTTCTACGTTTTTCATCCTGAAGCAAATCCAAATTCTTTTTGGGCTAAAAAATAGCAATGCGTCTCCTGGCCTCATAGTCTATCAACTTTGCTAAATAGGTAAATTACTGCTTACAAAGAAGGGAAAAAAGGAACTTCAAAAAAATTGAGACAAAATGGTATTTCTGAAGTTTCTCTGACTTTCTTCTTGTGGCAACTTGAAAATTCCCATGGCACAAACTTCTCAAAGGTTGATTTTTCATTTTTTTTTATTTAATTATCGTTATTCAGATAATTTGACTAATCTGATTCGAGTATTATGAGTTTTAATTTAGGCACTAACTCTTCAAATACAAAAGATTTTAGTACTCTACTACTAGACATTCATAAATCAAGTGAATAAAATTGACTTGAACGGGTACAATAGATTTATTTATAAAATTTGTTAGGGGAGATAATTCTTAGTATATTTTAGAAATTAAGTTAGTTGATGTAAAATAAAATAAAATAAAATAAATTACGATTAAAACATTATTCTAAGTTCTGTAATCATATTTTTACCGATGATTCATTTTTTTTTATTAACGTATTTAACCCTTTTTTTGTAAATCAAGCATCGTTCTTAATTATCAGAAAATTGTGGAAAAATGAGATGATATGGACAAAAAAAGAGTAGAAAACAAAAACAAAGAAAAGGAGAAAAGGAAAGAAAAACATGGTGGGGGTGGGGGGTGGGGGGTGGGGGGTGGGGTTGTGAAGAGTCACTTGTGAGAATGGAGGAGATCAGGGACACAAAGTCACATGGTCTTGCACATGTGAATGCCCTAACTTTTAGGCCGAATTCATGCCCTTTCAAAAACCCCATATGGGGCCCTAATGTTTGCAACCGAACCTGGTCAGGGTGAGTTCCTATTTCTCTCTTGTACTTTTGTAAACAATAATTTTGAATTATCAGTATGCAATTCCAATCATTGTCTTTGTGTATTTTCTAACAAATACCTATCAATTACTAGCTAAATATTTGATTTTTTTTTTTTTAATTTTAGAAGAAACTATGCAAATAGTAACAAGCTCACAGAATCTATTGGTTGGGTTTCACAGAGACACAGAGAGAGAGAGAGAGAGAGAGAGTCCTAATTTTGGACTGTTTTGCTACAATCCAGCTAAACATTATGGTACTAAATAATTAAAGATAAATAAGGCCATCCAGGTGTTTAAAAGTATTAATGACATGAAAAAACAAAAATCTCATTGGGATATATGAAAGGGTATGAAAAAATAACAAGACTTATTGGACAATTTAATACATATAAGTATAAAAATATATAGATATATTATTATTTTATCTTTTTTTTTTCCCACTAGAATGTAATAATTTAATGACATGCTTTGTTTATAATTCCACTTATCATAACCATGTGTTTCACTGACATCTAGTTGGTTCAATGATTGAAGACTATTATCTTTTAAAAAAGATTTTGAATTCGAATATGATGTATGGCAAAAACAAGCGATCAGAGAGTTTCGCTTCTTAAGAGTCTAATACGACTCGAATCAGATTTAATTTAACCCAAATTTTTATTATTATTTCTTGCATTAATTTAAAAAGATCTAAAAAAAAATTTAAATTAGACCAATATTTTTCTCTTTTATTTATTTGCAAATATCATATACCCAAACATGTAATTGATTTGTACATGGTACATCCACAACATATCTATCTTTAAATTTAGAGTATAAAAATTTTTCTTTTGATTTTCTAGGGTTTTACTTTATTATTTTTTTGAATCCAATTTGGTGAGGATGGGGAGGGAAAGGTTTTCAAATGTGGGTTCCTAAAGTCTTTTATGATTAGGACCTGTGCATATAATGTTCCAACATGTTGGACCACACTATTATGCCTAATGTAACGGTCAAAATTGTTATAAAGATTGGGGGAGTGAGGTACTATAATGTATAGATCAAATATTCAAAAATGTCAAGCAAAATAATAAATGGCCTCATCCCCACCATACATAAACCACTTTTTGAACATATAGTATATATTTTTTTTATATATATAAATTATCATTATTTAGTAATCACGTTGAAATCCACTAATTCGGTTCGAATCAAATTGAGTCATTATGGGTAAAACTTTTCTATGTTTATTTTTATCGTATATAAGAGTCGAATTTGAGATTTTATTTGAGAGGTATTGGTGTTCAACCATTGTACTAATTAGCTGATCGGGAACATGAAGTATAATAATTCATGGGGAGGGTGTCAGACCCTAAAATCCTTGATACACAGATAATACTAAAACAAGCACATTTGTGGGCTATAAAAGCCGAGGCATGTATAGCATTTCCCCATGCACAAATCCCTCCCTCCTTCCTTCCCTCTCTCTCTCTCTCTCTCTCTCTCAAAATGGTGTCTAAGGTTGAAGTAGCCATGAAGCAAAAGCAGCAACAACAGCAGCAGCAACAACAGCATCACCAACAACAGTTGCAAAAGCAAATAATGCAATGCAACAAAGGAAAAGTTTCAAAGTTCAAGAGGAGTTCCTCAAATCTTGAGGAAGATGGAGCTTCTTCTGCCATTCTCTTGCTTGCTTGCATTGCTTGTGCACCTTCCTACCCATAGTTATTATAGATAGCTGGAAAGAGGGAGATGCCTTGTTTCTCTCTTTAATAAAGTCTGTTGCCAGTTTTTTTTCCCTCTTGTTGTAGCACTTTGTTCAAGTTGTCTGTTTTGTGGTGATCATTTGTTCTAGAACTCATTCTGTAAGTACCAAATCCACTTTCAGTAATTTCTAACCTGTTTTCTCCTCTTGAAATTGCATGACACATGCATATATACACCAACCTAATGTTTGGGGTATTTCATAATTTTGATCAAGCTGGATTGTCACAACTTCTGGGGTATGCCTTGTTATGAATGCATAGATAGTATTGCACTTCCAGAAACAGTAGATGGTAGTGACTGAGGGCTCAGATGTTGATCTTAACCTGTGGCATCTGATCCTGCATCACATCGCGGATCAGACAGCAAAGAATGACATCAACATCTTGATGTGGATAAAATAAACATTGGGGGGGGGGTGTCTTGCGGTCCTTGGATTACAGATTGGAACTTGTGACAAGAGATGGGACAACAAAAAAGACTTCTGCGCTGCAGTTATGAAGCACATGCTCAATACTATCGCACACTTGGGGGGAGGGCTCTACATTTTTTTTTTCAGCAGCCATAGAATATGACCTTGCACATGCGTGAATCCTTCTCGTTTATCTCACCTGCATCATGTTTGGATAAGCTTGTAAGCAAAAGCCGCCTTCTAAGCGATGGGCACCATATGTCTTGAAGGTGTCTAGCTAAGCTTAGAAACTTTTCAAAACATTTTATAAAATATTTGAAAGTTTACAAGTTTATGAAACTTATTATTATCAAATACAACAATTTTAAAGTTCATAAAATATCTTATCAGGCATTTTATTTTTATTTTATTCAAACACTTTAATAAATTATTTTGAAAATAACAAATAGAAATTTATAAATTCTAAAAACATCGTACAACCTTTAAAAGTTTGTAAAATTTTTCAAAATAAGTTTAGACAACCGAGCCTTCGTTCGAAGAGCAAAGGTGATTTTGGATGAAGGGTGCGGAAACCAAGGTAAAATACTTCAGTACATCAAAGTCTTGCTTTTCTGCAAGAACTCATTACAAATCAATGTTTGAAGCTGTTCATATAAAGTTCTCTTCTTGGTGGGCTACATAGTTTCTTCTCTTGAATCCAAACTACTCTCTTTTTATGTCCAAAGCCGCAGAATTCTCAAATCTCTTGCACTTGGATTATTGCTCTATCCAAACATAGTCCTCCATTTGCACATAACCGGCTTTCTGTAGCAGATCATCTGCTTCTAATGGACCTCTGGTGCCTCTTTTGTGTGGAATTGGTTTAATTTCACCATTTTCAATCCTGAGCAGCAATGGGGTGAAGATTTTCCATGCTTCCTGAGTATCAGACCATTAGAACATGGGTTAACAAAATTTTCATCGTCTTCACTTAGTATATTCCGCAGATAAAATGTGTTCTTTTTACCCTCAACTCATCTCTTCTAACAAAATGCTGCTGATCACCTCGAATCCTGCAAATTCGAGCCACTTCATTTTTAGTATTTTTAAGTGGGACAACATATTTACAAGTAAATGAAAAGGTAGTAAATCATTGATAAGGAAGATCATACATACGTGCCAAGAATTAGACATTCATAAGCCTCCGGAATTGTAATGCCTTGATAACGTTGTTTGTAGGACAAGTTCAATTCACTCTGAGTTGTATCCATCTCTAGCCCAGGTTGCTTGACCTACAAATTAATCGGGCAAAAATTTCACCTCCCAAATGCTATGATCTATTTGTAAAATTTTCATGTGATCTCGTCAGATGAGCCACAATTGAATCTACAAAAGCCACAATGTTAAAGGGACACCTACAGGTGAGCTTCATGTAAATGGCCTCTGACGGTTGCTGGCGTTTGATAAGTTCATTTCTTCCATGCTTTTTGCTTAAGATCAGTTTGAAAGCGTCAATAATATAAAGAGGCATCTTGAATTGCCTGTGAGTGTGGAATAGCAAGGAGAGGCATTAAGATGCCATACTTTCAAATATATCACCAGGAACATCCTTAAATTGAATTCCGATTTCTGCTTTTCTGGAATTTAAAGCTTTCCCTGCCTTGAGTATAAAAGGAACACCTGCATGCAAAAAAAAAAAAGAGTTAGACGTTTTGTATAGTAGAAGATTTTTCAGAGATATTCTGATTTGAATATTACAAATACGTATTTAGCAAAGGGGTTGACTCAATAGGGAGTAAAAATTGAAAGAAAAAGAAGAAACACCTTCCCATTTTTCATCGTGTATTCGTAAGAATATTGGTGGCAAATGTTGGAGTATTTGAGTCATTGGGTACTGTTGGGTCTTCGTGGTAGCCCTCATCCTGCCCAAGTACATCCTCTTCAGATTGGATGGGGCGTACTGATTGAAGAACCTGAAGATTCACACACAATTCTCTGAACGTGCAGCTGCTTATATTGGTTGTAAATTTGGTGAGAAAAACAAAATAAATGCAGCTCTATATGCTTAGTCTCATTCACGGATACATGCATGAAAATGCACAAATCAAAAAGATCTAGCAAGGAAAGAGTTGTATATACCCTGACTTTTGCATCCCTAATATGCTCAGGATTCACACAAACAGGTTTCTCCATAGCAACTAGACAAAGAACCTGCAAGTAATTGAGCTGATCAGAATTAATGCAATGAAGATGAGAACTGTAGAAGAGCATGCACAGGTAGAGCATTGGGGGGGGGGGGGAGAGACTAAAATTTGAATAGGCCCCTCATTGGTTTTACATGCAAAAGATGATTTTGAATAATATCACGTATGATTCTGAAAAAGAATAAAAACAACCATGCTTGTCATATGTTCCCTGTTAGGAACTACTAAAACAAAATAAAAGGGCTGGTAATGCCCAACAAAAGAACAGAATTGCACTCTGTCTGAATGATTCAGTTCTCTTGTGGCTCTGGAAATAGTAACGTGTTTTCACAAATTAGTCTTCTTATGCTTATCTCTTTTAATACTTTGACAGGTCATGCTGCAGTGAGGAAACTTATGAACTTCCCTAATTTCACTTGTAAGTTGTTGAAATTGAAATGGAAGGAATCAATAACGTTGCAGGACATTTCTGATTGGAAGGAATATTTAGTTGCTTTTCTCATTCTAAAATTTGATGTAATTCTCTTTTTCTCTCTCTATCTCTCTCTCAAAATAAAAATATTGGTTTATCATTTGCTTCTTGATGTCATCTTTTTCCTTCATGCACTCTTTTTCTTTTGCATGTTAAGTGCAGCTAATTACAAATATTATTGTTTACACACATTTTATCACATGTTATTCAAGTTTGTGGAAGATTCTCTGTTAGCAAAGACAAGGTTTGAGCAGAAAAAAAAAAAAAAAAATCCAAGCTACTAAAAGATTCTCTGTAAAAAAAGCAAGGTTTGAGCTGGCCGGCATTCAGCTGCAACAACCAACTTGTGATATAAAATGTTCCCCATGCTCGCACTCATCCATAAAATAAGATCAAGACCTTGCCAACGTCTCCCCCTATTGACCACTGCTTTTCCTGTTGGATTTCAAATTCTGAAAGGAAATGAGGGTGGTATTGACTACTGCTTTTCCTGGATCTAAAATTCCTGTTTAGTACCAAATCTGGTGGACTTGAAGTTTGGGTTACAATGGATACTGAATTTTTTTTTTCATAATAATCCACCGGCTGAAACTGGGTTGTGTCTTAAGGGCAAAACTCTCCCGACGTGTTTTCTTCGTATGCAAGACTTAAAGTTGAAAGGGTACCCATCGAACCAGCTAGGCGTCGTTACAATTAACAGGTAAGTAATAAGCCAGTTTTTGTGCATAACATTGAAATGCGGCTCAATCTTCTTACCTTGTTACCTCTACAACTATAAGCACTTGAGATTCATGTACTTTCTTCCAAAATAATACTATATGGTAACACCAATTATTGTGGTGAATCACTACACATAATGACTTGAGCTATTAAAGGTAAAGATGATTTCCTTGAAAGCAATGTTTGGAAAATTTAAAGAATTAAGCAGAATTAAAGAAAATGACAGCTTCTGAGAACAAAGATAAACACTGATGGTTTTAATAAAATGATGATTTGGACCTGCCTCAAAATGACTAGGCTGGCCCCAGGCTGATGCAAGGATGAAATCTTTCGTACACTCATGAAATTACCGAACTGCCCCTTCTCCATTTCTATTTTCTTTACCAGAACAGTCTGGTGAGGGACATTTATGTAATTGTCGGAGTGGGTGTGCATGACGTCATCCTTTCGTCTTCTGGGAGCAGGCCGGTCATTTAAAGGCTGGGAAAAGCCTGTCATGCAAATTCTGGAGAAAGAAGACAAAAAAGGCAAAGCCCCATTTGACATCAGCAGCCCAAAAATGCATCAAACATCTTTATAACATTTCCTCTGTAGAAAAATCAGATCGGAAAGAGCAACCCAAAATAGGGTTTTTCCAAGTCAAAGCTAAAGAACGCATTTTTGAGAATCCTTCAATTGCTCTGAATTAGGAGCATAGTCATTGTAAAATGGCTTTGTCCAATATTGATTTCCTTAAAGAAGCAATTCCCTCATTGCTTATTATATAAGCCACTATCTCAAATTGATTTCTTGAAAAGACAACATCCAAATTTGTAAGTATAAATAAGTGGGCCTCTTGGAAGGATCGAATGTATCAAAACCAAAAGAATTTTTAGTAAGATATTATTGTGACTCTTTGTAAATTTTTCTTTTGTCATGTCCCAAATCGGTATCGTGAACAGTCGCCCGTTGTCCCTGAATATTTTTATAAAAAATCGAATAGAATTTCCTCATAAATCAAAGGTTTTTCATGTACAATTAAATCTGTATATTCAAAATCAACCTATAATTTAAATTAATGGTCATCCCGTCCTCTCCAAAATCAATAAATTCCACCCCAAACATCCAGGACAACGCAAAACTATAAAATTTCTAACAATCACAGCCACAGACCTCTACTGTCATACCCAATTAGAGTATGAGTAGTCGTTACACCAAGCGGATCTAAGTTTATACAATGTATAACACATTCCCCAAGTAAAAAGTTTAAAACGCTTACAGATGCCTCAATGCGAGTAAAATGAACCAAAGCGAAAGTTATGCACACAACTGCTCATAAGTTATACAATCATCCCATAATATACACGGCCAACTACGGACCTAAATGTCAAGATCTTGTAGGGTCGAAATAAAATAAAGATTTCATATTTCTATTTGAAGTAAATCTCACCATCGTGAATACCAAATTCACTCTAGAGCCTGTAACGTCGCTCTATCACAATAAACCTGTCTGAGGAGGGAAAAGAGAGCGATAAGTATCATGGGAAGATACCCAGTGAGTGAGGGGATAATATCACGCATAAATAGTATGGATAAACTATTGGAATGTCAAATAATATCATTCGAAATAAAAATTTATATTTCGCATCAAAACATTATATGTTTAGCAATTTAAAATCATTTAATCAATTGCACGATAACAAACATGTATGCATCCATTTAAAATCAAGTAATATCAGAGTGAGCTAAAAATGATCTTAGCAAAGGTCAACCGTGACCAAGAATAAGCGCATCGGGGGTTTCATTATGCATAGACTTTAAAACGCTCTCTACCCTGACGTTGGTCATGAGTTCGCTGGGGTTAACTCATCGTCGTGTATAGAATCCCACCCGATACTAGACGGTGACGTCACACACGTCCTCCCCCTACGTGGGTTCAACCGGCCGTGCCTATAACCCTTAGAATAAATGACGTTTGCAGATACCTCCTACAGAAACGTATCCGGACAACCTGTATCTCTACAAACGTCCTTCGTAACTACGGAATCATCAATATCGTCATCATAGTATCACAAGGGCACAAGGGCACAACGTCCCACAAGTAAAATCATATCATCTCACAACTAGTGGGCATCCGACCCACATAGTTCATCAAAGTATTTCAAGTCTGCTTGCTAATACGTTTTATCAAATCATTTCAAAACAGTATATCAATGCAACAGTAAAAAAGGAAATTTTTAATTTTTCAAGTAATGGCACAATTTTTTATTTTATTTCAAACCATAGATGTATAGTCATCGTGAACATAATTTAAGACATTTCAATAATCACAAAATAGATTTGAAATTTAATATTATACGTCAAATCAATACATATCAAAAGTATGTTTTATCAAAAATACGGTAGAAAACACGTTTTACTGTTTTATACAAGAGATTAGGGTTCCACTCACTTATCTAGAGAGGGTGGTCACTCCCTATTTTTCAAATCAATCCAATTGACTCCTCGAGTTTCTAAGAGACAAAGCTAATTAAATTATCAAATTTTATATCAAATAAAATGCTAATAAGAGATTTTCGATTTTTCTTTCCAATTTAATATAACTTTAATTTACACAATCATTTCTAAATTATCATTTCATCAAATTTCGAATCATTTGGCTCATCAATGATCAAATTTTCAATATTTCTCTAATTTTTCTCGAATTTAACACATTTCCGAATAAATATATAACTTCCGATTTTAAATTCAACCTAAAATCAACAAAATTTATTCAAACTTTGAATTGAGTGTATTTCTCTTACCTAGGGTTCCTCGTGTTTCAGAGCTAGCTGTCGTTCGCCCGTCGGATTGGTCTGAAACCTGCAGTGAAGATGCAGGTGAGCTCTCGAAGGGGAAAGCCGGTTGCGGGCTAGCGGGCCGTCGTCGGCTCACAGGCCGGTGGACTGGCGGGCTAGCGGGCTGGCCTGTTGGTGGGCTCGCAGGCTCGCAGCTAGGCTTGCTGACCGCAGTGGGCTTTGCAGGTCACAGTAGACTTTGCGGGTCACAGTGGGCTCATGGGTCAGCAGTGGGCTTCGTGAGTCAGCAGTGGGTTTCGCGGCCTAGCGGGCTCTCACGGGCTAGGGCTCATGCTCGTGAGCTAGATCGAGCTCGTGAGTGGATCGCGCGCTCGCGCAGTGGGTCGCGCTGTGGAGCACGCTCGCACTCATGCTGGGGCGCGCTCGCACAGTGGATCGCGCGCTAGAGCACGCTATGCTGCAGTAGGTCGCGCGCTGGAGTGCGCTCGCGCTGGGGTTGCACGTGCTCGCGCTGGGGTTGCGCGCTGGCTCGCGCTGGGGTCCGGCAGCTCGTGCGCAGGCGCGCGGTCATGAGCAGGCGTGGTCCCGAGCAGGCGCGTGCTCACGCTGTGGAGCGCTGGCAGCAGATCACGCTCGGTTGGGCTCGCGCAGCTCGCGGGAGATCGTGCTGCGCAGTGGAGGAAGGCGCTCACGGGAAGGTGTTGCAGCGGCGGCCGGGTGCGGTAACGATGGTGGTGAGCGGCAGTGCTGGCGGCGGTGATCGGGCGCGGCTGCAGGAGAGGAAGGGACAAAGAGCGAGAGAGAGAGAGGAAGAGAGAGAGAGAGGGAAGGGAAAGAAGAGGTTAGGGCTTTTTAGCCCTAATCCAATTTGGGATTTTTTTTTTTTTTCAATGTTACATCTTTCATAGTGAATTTTGCTCCTCTCTTGTATGTGGATGTAGGTCTATCTGATCAAACCATGAAAATTTTGTTTCTCTTTTCGTTTTATTATTTTTGCTTCTTTCTCTTTATTTAGTTTTACTCTGTTATTTGTCTAACTTCCACTCTTTGAAAATTCGAGATGTCAAGAGTATTTTCCTGGTCAGTATGCTTATATTTCCGTGTTCTTCTTGTCCTTTGATTCTTGTAAAGATGCAATCTTTCTCCATGGAAATTTCCTACAATATCTGGGAGGGTGGCCGTGGAAAATTTTGGATGGCCAGGATTTATCTTGTCAATCATCCAACAGCAACCATCTCGTGGCATTGATACTCCGAGGCAGTCGAAATTTTTTACTCAAGGGATGATGGAAAATTCTGTCTATATTGCACAGCTAAAGTGGGTTTTTCTTTGAATAAGATGAGCTTATCTCTTCCACATCATTGTTTATATTTGTGGGTAATGTTGTATTTTGACATAGCAACGTCTAAACACATGCTGTCATAAGATGAATTTCACCAAAATTACCTATGGAGGTTTTGGCTATGTTGGTATTTGAGGACCGGTCATTTTGTTGAGTATTCTGCCAAGAACAGTAAACTAAACTTTCAACAAAATCCGCCGCATACAGACAACAAATTATTGAACGATGGCAACAAGTTTTCATCCTTGGCTGCCGCATTCCCCCTTGTGGGTCTGGAAAAGTTATGACGTTCCCTGTGAAAAAGCCTATTTATTGCAGTTTTTCATCTTCATTGTCATAGTTCATTTCTCTGATCATAAGGTTATAAAGTTTCTTTGTAGATTCCCCTCTTCAAAGAAAATGGGAATGGTGAAGGTTGAAATCACATCTAGGACAACCATAAAACCATCTTCACCAACTCCCTCTACCCTCCGAATTGTTTCTCTCTCTCTTATAGACCAGATAACTCTTGAATTGTATGTCCCCATAATTCTCTATTACCCTGCCAATGATATTGGCAATGCCAAAACTATGAGAATTTCCGATTGTCTAAAACAATCATTATCGGATGTCTTGGTTAGATTCTACCCACTTGCGGGAAGGATCAGAGAAAACCTGTTTATTGAGTGCAATGATGAGGGAGTTGAGTATCTAGAAGCTAGCGTCAACTGTCCTCTTTCACAAGTTCTTGAAAATCCTGATGCAGATGAGCTGGATCATCTCCTTCCTAGTGATTACCACAACAAAGTATTGTTTAAGGGAGTCCAACTGGCAGTTCAAGTAAATCATTTCAGCTGCCGGGGAGTAGCAATTGGCATTTGCATTTACCACAAAATTGTTGATGGATCAACATTGAACTTATTTCTTAATTGTTGGGCTGCATGCGCCCGTGGTCATGGGGACTCTGTGTCACCCAAATTCATTGCTTCATCTCTGTTCCCATCAAGAGATTCACTAGGCTTGCAGATTAAAATGGAGCTCCCAACCAAAAGGTGCATTACAAAGAGGTTTGTCTTTGATCCTTCAAAAATCGCTTCATTGAAGGAGAGAGTTACTCGCAGTTCGAGTGTTCCCCAACCCACTCGGTTCCAAGTTGTGGCAGCACTAATATGGAAATGCAAAATGGAGTTGTCAAGGGAAAGACTGGGATCATCAACTCAATCTGCTGCAATCCTGCCTGTAGATTTACGTCCAAGGATGGGACCTCCCCTGTCATCAGATTGTGTAGGGAATATCTTTCAACCGGTAATTGCCCAGGCATCTGTTGCAGAAGGCCAGGTGGAACTTCATCACCTAGTTGAACTAATTAGAGATGCAGTGAAGAAGATCGACAGAGACCATGTGATGAAGATGCAAGGCGATGATGGTTTTCAAGTAATTTTGGAGTCTAGTAAACAGAGAAGAGAGTTGTTATATCAAGTCACTGACCGTTCCCAGTTTACAAGCTGGTGCAGCTTCCCTCTATATGATTCTGATTTTGGATGGGGCAGACCTATATGGATTAGCAGTGCCAATTTATTTTTCAACGCCACTATTCTGCTTGATACAATATTCGACAAAGGGATTGAAGCTTGGGTTACCCTGGATGAGCAAGATATGCCCATATTTGAACAGAAACTCAAACATCTTGAATGATTATTGGTCGGGTTGTCGAAACCCTCAAATTAATACTGATTTCCCCAATGCAACAAACTGTAGCAATAGTGGTTACCAGGTCGAATCCCAAGGGAACTAATTAATTCAATCTCTTAGTTAATGTAAAAAAATAAAATTTGGGGTTTTCAAACAAATTGCTAAAATAAAATTTGTTGAATAAAAATTAATAACCTAAAAATAAGAAACAAATCAACAATGCAAAATACTAAAATTTAAAGAAGAAATTCAATTTACCAAACTCCGATTCAATGGTTCATATATTCGATTGTCTTATTGATCATTGGTTAAAAATATTATTCTTGCAATTCAAGCATTTAACCTTAAATTTATTAGGATAGCCATAATAAATTTTGTGTTTTCCTAAAATAATTGACCAAACCCAGCATCCAATCAAAATTTATCATTAACCGACTGGGTACGATAGCCTTCCATATCAAATAATGACAGTATTAAGTTCTATGAAAACAGTTAAACCAAAATACAAATAACCAGAATAGCCGTACAATTATTCGATTTTGGTTCATCGATTCCTTGGGTTAAAATGAATATCGACAAACGACCCATAAACATGTATAACCTATTTGCTACTCGTACCATTCATTCATGATAATTACGGATCACTGAAATCCTGGATGCAGTAGAAAAATTGATATTGAATTAAATTGTCAGATTAACCAATACCAATCTTTCATAAAAATAAATCAAGAATCGACGAATACTTGAATAAAAGACAAGAAATTAAATTAAGAACATAACCTCACAATGAAGAACAATCGATTAAAATTCTCCTTGAATCAGAATAAAGAAATTAGCCACTCATGGTGGTAAGTATCAACATAAGAAAATAAAAAATAATGTTCCTAAAAAGAAAAAAAAATAAAAAATAAAACCTAATGAGAGATTGAATGAACAGTCATGAGATTCCTCTCTTTTCTCCTTAAGATGCAGCCACCTCCTTGGAGTATTGTGTAGAAAGTATTATGTTTTTCATTGAGTGCAGCCCTTCATTTAAATAGGCAAGGCAGCCGGCCCCTTTTTGGAAAGAAAATATATGAATGTGCTCTTTCCTTCCAACTTCTTTGAGAAAATTAGTAACATGAGAGATTTAATATCATTTTCCTTCCCTTTTAGTCTTTCAAATCAATTAGGAATCTTTCCATTATAAACTTTACTCCCAATTAGCTCCAAAATTTTCTTGTTAAGCCCAATTTGCTCCAAATCCTCCATTTCAATTTCCTAAAAAATAAAATTCAATAAAACCAACCATTAGTACATTAAACAATTCAAATTCAAACCATGATAACAATAATAAATTCAATAAATTGCATGTTATCAATTATCTTAGACTGAAAGTGTACGACAATAAGTTGCTAAATAATTTGGTGTCCATGAATAAAACCATGTTTATGCAAATCATGGTGAAGTTATATTGTACAGACTTTCAGGAATCATTTTTTTTCTACTGTGCATCTAAAGATATGTTGAGCATTTATGAACTCTATAATAAACTTAGGATGTCAAAATTCAATGTTTGAGAAAGTGTACATTTTGTCTCAACTGAAATGTTCCCATGAGTATTCTTTCTTCGTTTTTTTCAATATTGGTAATCTCAACTATCACCCTTTGTTCCAGCGACGATATATATGATTTGGTGTTGTTTTCTCAAGTTTGAGACATGAATGTCATGGAGATATAATTTTGGATTTGATGGGAGTGCCTAATGAGTGATCGTTTGGTGTTTCCTTGTTAAATTGACAGTTAAGAGGGTTGAAGAACCAACAGAGTCATGGGGTTGCAACATATTTGCTTCTTTTGCTTGTTCTTTTTCTCTATAAAGCTATTGGGGCTTCTTTTTTATAGCCAGGTTGGAAGAAGCTACGAGCTTTCAGGTTATGATATTTTCCCCCCTTTTCTTCTCTCTTTCTTGCAGGTTCTGAACAGAGAAGTCCAAAAACCAGAATCCCTTTTCATGTCAGCTTCCAGAAAATGCAGAAGCAGCTTTACCACCTTCAACATAGAAAATGTTGTAAAGCATTTTGTGCATTTTCATTGTAAAAACCATGGTCCATTTAGAAGATTCAAACAGAGAAATAACAAGTGCAATCAAAAAGGGTCTTTGGAATCCAAAGATGATGAATTCTTTTGAGAATTCTTTGTTATTCTGGATCTGGTGTGTCTGCTCAAAGATATCCTTTTGAGATCCTAAATAGTGACACTAAAGCGCCAAGGAAGTGCATTTATGTTCATAAACTTAAATGGCGATAGCTTTATATTTATGTTTCTCTTATCCTTTTTTTGTTAAGTTTGCAAGAATTCCTCTGCACTCTATACCTGAAATGTGACCAATCTATCTGCTGCACTCTATACCTCTCCCTTATAGACCAGCTATTCAAGAATACATCCCCATCATTCTCTATTACCAGGCCAATGATATTGGCAATGCCAAATCTACAGAAATCTCTGATCGTCTAAAACAGTCGCCATTGGAAGCCTTGGTTAGATTTTACCCACTTGCGGGAAGGATCAGAGAAAATCTGTGTATCGAGTGTAATGATGAGGGTGTGGACTATTTAGAAGCCAATGTCGACTGTTCACTTCTACAATTTCTTGAAAAAGCTGAAGCAGATGCTCTGGATCATTTGCTTCCCAGTGATTACTACTGCAGGAAATTTTTTTAGGGAGTCCAGCTGGCAGTTCAAGTCAATCACTTTACTTGCCAGGGAATAGCAATTGGTGTCTGCATTTATCACAAGATTGTTGATGGATCAACAATGGCCTCATTCATGAACTGTTGGGCTGCAATTGCTCGTGGTAAAAGTGAATTTGCAGCACCCAAATTCATGGGTCCGTCTCTCTTCCCGCCAAAAGATTTGGCAGGCTTGCTCTATAATGTGGAGCTTCCAAGGGGAAAGTTCGTTACAAGGAGATTCATCTTTAGTGGTCCAGAACTTGCTTTTTTGAGGGCCAGAGCAGGTAGCAGTTCACTTGTTCTTGAAACTACCCGTGTCCAAGCTGTGTCTGCACTAATCTTGAAATGCAAAATGGACGTTTCTAGAGAAAGACTGAGAACACAAAGTCCATTTTTATTGACCCTGTCAGTGAATTTACATTCTAGGATAGATCCACCCTTGACAGCAGATTGTGCAGGAAATATTCTTTGGTCAGCGACTCCCCTGGCACCAGTCATGGAGAACCGGGTAGAGCTTTCTTACCTATTTGATCAAATCAGAAATGCAGCAAAGAAAACTGTCTTGGATCTAATCACGAAGTTGCAAGGAGATGATGGTTTTCAAATGATATGTGAACATTATAAACCAGCAACAGATATGGTGTCTAAAGACATTGACATTATTGTCGTCGGTAGTTGGTGCAAATTCCCACTGTATGAGACTGATTTTGGATGGGGGAGGCTATTTGGGTTCGAGCGCAATGATGTGTTACTTGAGTTTGTTTCCCCAACTTTGATAGTGTGTTGCAATTGATCGGATGATGATTCAAAATATATGACTATGATGTTTAGACCCGAATAAAAGATGCAAAATCTTAATCATGGCTATGATTAAGGCTTTTCTAATTATCCGTCCATTATGATCTCAAGTGGATGAGAGACACTAGGAAAGTATGAATGTGGTTGGCCTGAATTAAAGAATGATGCTGTGCCTTTCTGATGGTTTATTGATGCTGTCATTTGAAATTTCATCTGGGTATTCTGCTATTTAGTTGAAGAATGAAATAATATTTATATTTTCTTTCCTCATTAATGAAATTGGTCTCCTTTTTCCGGACCAGTCTCATTAAGCCATTATATGCAGTTAATTATACTTTGTTCTTGGACGGTTAGGGTTGCCCCATCATAAATTGAAATCCTTTTGAAGGGCACTTCTTTGCTTCCATATCCTGAGTTGAGGATCAGATCTACATCGCCAATTCAACATACCCTTGTATGTTGCACTGAATGTTTTAATTCATTCTCTTACTGCTTACTGGTTGATTGATGTTTGCTCTTGATTATGTTGGAACCGGAACATGCCTAATGGTTGATATCTTTTACTAGCTTTAGCACTCTCTTCCAGGAATCTCGAAACAACCAAGATCATTTCTTACTCACCTAAACTACAGATTCATCCCCCACGCACTTGGAGAAGAGTCACGCTGCTTAACAACATTGAGATCAACTTTGAAGGCAAAAACAAAACCAATAGTCCACTTCTTAAAATTCTTCTAGTACCCTTTATACTGCGGTTCTCACTGATCGGTCGTTACCTATTATCACCCCTGCACTAGGAAAAGAGAAAAAGGATACCAAGTCAAGGTCATTAATTGCAACCTTTCTCTCCTTGAGATATCAAGACTCATCTATGCCTATTTTGAGACAGACAACTATGAGTGCCTCGTGCCTCTTTCTTCTTAGGCCACACTGATTTTCAGGTTTATTCCACAATCACTTCTGAGCATTTCTGTGCTGAGACTCCTCCCATAGTTGTGTTTGTGTCCATTTATATTGATTCCTGTCTTCTTTCACTTCCTGGTTCATTAGTCTCTCTCTTTTGTGTCAAAGGAATTAGCTCGTCATTCAAAGCTATCAAATTCTATGACTACTTTTATGGCAGATTCTATACCATCCTATGATTGTTTCTGTGACTGATTTTATATCATGTACACCTATAACTATTATCTTTATGATTGTAAATTCTCTATCTTTTCCTTATTTAGGATATGCTAGCGATAGATTTTTCTTTTAGACAAATCTATATATGGTAGTTTAGTTATATTTTAAAACTAAATTTCAGCTCGTATCTATTATTTAATGAGCATTCTTCTCCAAGAAGGGGATAGCAATTTTACTCAAAACTCTCTAAAATTATCATGGTATTAGAGCCTCAGCTTTGAATTCTTCTGTCTCTCTTCATTTCAGTCCTAGTTCATTGCCTTATTCTTAGTCATTTTGATCAAGTTATCTCAGTCTCATGTCTTCAGACAAGCATGATATCTTCTTGATTCATTTCAATGGCAAAAACTACTCAGTCTGGGTATTTTACTTCAAGATATTTGTCAAAGGCAAATATCTATGGGGTCATATTGATGAGAGCAAACCTGCACCTGACAAAGACAAAGACAAGGATGAGCACTCCAAGTGGGAAATCAAGGATGCTCAAATCATGACATGGATTCTAGGATCTATGGAATCCAACATCATCTTGAATCTTCGACCCTTCAAAACTGCAGTAGAAATGTGGAATTATCTTAAAAAACTCTACAATCAACACAACACTGTTCGTCGGTTTCAGCTTGAACATGAGCTAGCGAGTCTCCAACAGGGCAGTCTCTCAATCTCTGATTTTTATTCTAGTTTCATGAACCTTTGGGCTGAATATACTGATATCGTTTATGCTACCTTACCTCCCGAAGGACTTAATTCTGTTCAATCTATACATGAAACTACTAAGAGGGATCAATTTCTTATGAAATTGAGATCTGAATTTGAAAGCATCAGGTCTAATCTTATGAATCGAGAAACTGTCCCATCCTTAGTGCATGTCTCAATGATTTATTTCGCGAGGAGCAACGACTTCTTACTCAAGCCGGTATGGAGCAACTTAAATCCACTCCTATTCCTATGGCTTATGCAGCTCAAGAGATGTCAAAAGGTAGGGACATGAGTACTATTCAGTGTTATTGTTGCAAAAATTTTGGCCATTATGCTTCAAATTGTTCAAAAAAATTCTACAACTATTGCAAAAGGGATGGACATATGATCAAGGAATGTCCTATTCAACCTCCCAAGAGATCTGGAACAGCATATACTGTCTCAGTCGGTTCTTCTAGTGCTGGCAGTTCTGAGGATATAGCACATCTGACACAAAATGCTCCTGCTCCTATTCAAACTGTGACACCTGAAATGATTCAGCAAATGATCATTTCTGCATTTTCCATATTAGGACTCTCAGGTAAACCTTTTTCTAAACCTTCTCCTTGGTATTTTGATTTCGCGGCTTCCCATCACATGACAAACAATGCTAACTTCCTCACCAATGTACGTAAATATCCTGGAAATCTCATGATTTATACAGCTGATGGCAACTCTTTGCCAATAACTGCCATCGGTGATGTTTCTTCATCCATGACCAATGTCTTTGTCTCTTCTAACCTTGCCACCAATCTTGTTTTTGTTGGACAATTAGTTGAAAATGATTGTAAAGTAGAATTTTCTAAATCTGGTTGTGTTGTGCAGGATCAGTAATCGGGGAAGATGATCGCAAGGGGCCCTAAAGTAGGACGTATTTTTCCTCTTCAATTTCTTATATCTCCATGTTCCTCTTTACCTGTTATCACTTGTAATTCTGCTTATGTTGATTACCAAGCATGGCATAAATGCCTTGGACACCCGAACACTAATGTACTGTATGCTTTGCTAAATTCTAGTTTACTCGGCAATAAATGGTCACCATCTCTTAGTACTGTTCAATTTGATTGCAATTCTTGTAGGCTTGGAAAAGGTAAAGTTCTGTCATTTCCCACTCACACACCTAAGGGAGTCCAGCCTTTTGATTTGATACATAGTGATGTGTGGGGCATAGCGCCAGTTACTTCCCATGCTAATTACAAGTACTCCGTCACTTTAATTGATTACTATAGTCGCTTCACATGGATTGTTTTTTGCATTATAAAGATGAATTGTTTTCTATCTTTAAACTTTGTCATGCACATATTCAAACTCAATTCTCTGCCAGTATCAAAATTCTTCGTTCTGATAATGGGGGTGAGTACATGTCTCATTTATTCTAAGCATTTTTACAAACTAATGGTATAATTTCTCAAAGATCTTGTCCTTCAACCCCTCAATAGAATGGGGTGACTGAAAGAAAAAATCGACATCTTCTAGATGTTGTTCATACCCTTCTATTAAAGTCATTTGTCCCCTCTCGTTTTTGGTGTGAAGCTCTTTCCACTGCTGTCTATCTCATCAATAGGTTACCTTCTCCCTCCTTGAACCAAGTTTCTCATTTCTTTCGGTTATTTGGTCATATCCCAAATTACTCTAATCTTCATACCTTTGGTTGTGTGTGCTATGTTCATCTTTCTACACACGAACGCACAAAACTATCAGCTCAAGCTGTTCGGTGTGCTTTTCTAGGCTATTCGGTGCACCAAAAAGGTTTTCTTTGTTATGATCCCTACCTACGACGTATTCGGGTTTCTCAAAATATTATTTTTTTTTAAATCAGTATTTTTTTCCACACACAACGATGACATTTCTCCTTCATTCTTTGTTTTGTCAATGTTTCCTACCTCCTCTACCGATTCTGTGCCGTCTAAGCCTCCTAGAGTCTACCAACGACGCAAGATTTTAGAACCTCTTGGGTCCCCTCCAGATCATTCCCTTAATGCTGACCATGTTTCAGCAACTATACCAGCACCTCTCAGACGAAGTACTCGAGTTCGTAGACCCTAGCTAGGTATGGTTTCACCTCTCCTTTATCTTTGACAGCCACAGTTTGTATTCATATTCCTTCATCCTATAAGAAGGCTATGGAGCATTAATATTGGCGGAGAGCTATTGAAACAGAACTTCTTGCCCTTGAAGAAAACCAAACCTGGGATGTTATTCCATGTCCACCTTCTGTGAAACCTCTTGGTAGTAAGTTCGTGTTTTCTGTCAAGCTCCGTTCTGATAGATCCATAGACCAATGCAAGGCTCGATTGGTGGTTCTTGGCAACAAGCAGGAGTATGGCCTAGACTATGATGAGACCTTCGCACCGATCGCCAAAATGACCACTGTATGAACAATCTCGCCCTTGCAGCATCACAATCCTAGTCTTTACATCAAACGGATGTAAGGAATGCTTTCTTACATGGAAACCTTAAGGAGGAAGTTTACATGACACTTCCTTACGGTATGCCTACTTTTTCGACTAATGATGTTTGTAAACTAAAACGTTTTTTGTATGGTTTGAAGCAGGCATCACGAGTGTGGTTTAAAAAGTTTCACTCGACTTGCTTTTCTTTTGCTCAAAACCAGTATGACTCCTCACGGCATAGTTGTTCTCCTTGTTTATGTGGATGACATTGTCATTACTGGTTCTGATATGGAGGTTATTTCTAAACTTCAGAATTTCTTGCACTTTACTTTTCATATGAAAGATCCCGGCTCACTCACCTATTTTTTGGGGTTAGAGGTGCATCATCGGCCTCAAGGTATCTTCTTGAATCAGCATAAGTATATTATGGATTTGGTTCAGCTAGCAGGACTCATCAATACTAATTCTGTTGACACCCCAATGGAAATTAATGTGAAATATCGTCGTGATGAATGGAAACTTCTTGAGGACCCTATGTTATATCAAAAGTTGGTTGGAAGTCTTATCTATCTAACTATCACCCGTCCGGACATCTCTTATGCTGTCCATATTGTCAGCAAATTCATCAAGCCCCTCGGCATCTCCACCTATCTACAGTTCAACGCATCATTAGATATATCTTGGACACACCTAGCCGTGGCTTATTTTTCCCTACTAGTTCTTCCCTCAATCTCTAAGCCTATAGTGATGCAGATTGGGTTGGTTGCCCGAACACAAGAAAATCAACTACAGGATTTGTATGTTTCTTGGTGATGCTCTTATCTCTTGAAAATGCAAGAAGCAAGACTCTCTCCAAATCATCCACTAAGACGGAATACCGCATCATGTCTACTGCATGCTCCTAGATCATTTGGTTGCGTGGTCTTTTAATAGAGCTTGGTTTCTCCCAAGGTCAACCTACTCCATTACATGCTGACAACACTAGTGCCATCCAAATTGCTGTCAATCCTGTCTACCATGAACGTACAAAGCACATCAAGGTTGACTGCCACTCTATCCGAGAGGCTTATGATCACCAAGTTATTACTCTCCCACATATCTCCACTACTCTACAGATTGCAGATATTTTCACCAAATCACGTCAGCAACATAACTTTCTTGTTAGCAAATTGATGCTTATTGACTTACCAGCATCAATTTGAGGGAGAATGTCAAAGGAATTAGCTAGTTATTCAAAATTACCATATTCTATGGTTACTTTTATGACAGATTCTATGATATTTATGGCATGTCAAAGAGTTACCAGATTCTATGGTTGATTTTATGGCAGATCCTATGTCATCCTATGATTGATTCTGTGACTAATTTTATACCATGTATACTTGTAACTATTATATTTATGATTGTAAATTCTCTATTTTTTCCTTATTTAGGATATGTTAATGGTAAACTTTTTTTATACAAATCTGTATATGGTAGTTTAGTTATGTTTTAAAATTAAATTTCAGCTTGTATTTATTATTTAATGAGTATTCTTCTCTAAGAAGGGGATAGTAGTTTTTGTAATACCCAAATAAATTTAAAAAAAAAAAAAAAAAAAAAGGGAAATTAAAATTAGGGCTTAAAGCCCTAATTTTCTTTCCTCTCTCTCTTTCTCTCTCTCTCTCTCTCTCTCTCTCTCTTTCTCTCTCTCTCTCTCTCTCCCTCTTTCCCTCTTCCTCTTCTCCTCCGCTGTGGCCTCTCTCTCCCGCCACCGCACACCGCCCACCGTTGCAGCACCCTCCCGCGAGCAGCTCCTTCCTCCACGCGAGCGCGATCTTCCGCGAGCCAGCGCGCCACAGCTCGCAATCTCCCGCGAGCCAGCGCTCCACAGCTCGCGAGCCCAGCGCGCCACAGCGCGCGAGCCCAGCCACCACAGCGCTCAATCCCCCGCGACCCAGCCAGCGCGCGATCCTCCGCGACCCAGCCAGTGCGCGATCTCCCGCGACCCAGCCTGCGCGCGATCTCTCGCGCCCCTGCCGCGCACCCCTACAGCACGCCTTGGCTCACAGAGCGCCTTAGCCCCTGCTTGTGTGCGAGCCAGCGCCTGTGCGAGAGCGCCTGTGCGAGAGCGCCTGCGCGAGCGCGCCAGTGCCTGCGCACGCACTACAGCCCGCAGGCCCAGCAAGCCCACGGGCCCACCAGGCCCGACAGCCCATCCAACCCCGCAGGCCAGTACGGCCCGCGGCCTAGTCCGGCCCATGGCCCGTGAGCCCATGACGACCCGTGACCCTCTGCGTAGGTAAATGAATTCTCGATTTCGTGTACGTACTAGGGTTTCGAAAATTATTGGTAATTTGACTTAAATTTCTCACTTGTTTTTCAAATGGTAAACATTACAGGTTTTAGACCAGGTTGACGGGTGAACGAAAGCTAGATCCAGAAATCCGAGAAACCCTAGGTGAGAAAAGTGCAACCTTTTCAACATTTGAATTAATTCTATCGAAATTAGGTCGAATTTAGATCGAGAGTTACATAATATATTGAAATGTGTGAAATTCGAGGAAAAATAGACAAAAAAATGATAAATATTAGAAATTTGACCATTGGTGTGTCAGATGATTCGAAATTGAGGAAACGAGAATCTATAACGAAGTTTTGTAAATTAGGTGGGAGAAATTTGGAAGGGACAAATTGAAAATCCCTGATTTGGCTTTTATTTGATATTAAATGTTGATAATCTGATTTAGGTTGATCTTTTGGAGACTCGAGCGGTCAGATCCGATTTGGCTTGTCAGTAGGGAGTGACTTCCCTCCCGTAGACTGTGAGTGGGACTCTAATCTCTTGCATAAATAGTAAAACGTATTTTCTGTCACATTTTCGATAAAACATGCTTTGGTATGCATTCGTTGACGTGTGATATTAAATTTAAAAATCTGTTTTGTGATTTTTGGAGTGTCTTGAATTATATTTACAATGACTATGCATCCATGGTTTGAGATGAATCAATAATTGTGCCATTATTTGAAAATGTATAAATTTCATTTTATACCAATGTATTGATATGCTGTTTTGAAATGAATTTGATGAGACGTATTGGCACGCAAATTTAAAAATGTTTTTGATGAACTATGTGGGTTGGATGCCCACTAGTCATGTGATGATGTGATGATACTTGTGGGACGTTGTGCCCTGGGACGTTGTGCCCTTGTGATACTATGGGACGTTGTGCCCTTGTGATATTATGATGATTCCGTAGCTACGAAGGGCGTTTGTAGAGGCACGGGTTGCCCGGATACGCTTCTGCAGGAGGTATCCGCAAACGTCATTTATTCTAAAGGCTATAGGCGCGGCCGGTTGAACCCACGTAGGGGGAGGACGTGTGTGACGCCACCGTCTAGCACCGGGCGGGGTCCTATACACGTTGATGAGTTGGCCCCAGCGAGCTCATGGCCAACGTCGGGGTAGAGAGCGTTTCAAAGTCTATGCATAATAAAACCCCCGACGCGCCTGTCCTTGGTCACGGTTGACCTTTGCCAGGACTATTTTTGGCTCGCTCTGACATTACTTGATTTTAAATGGATGCATACATGCTTGCTATCGTGTGTTTGATTAAATGATTTCAAATTGATAAATATATCATGTTTTGTTGCGAAATGTAAATTGTTGTTTCAAATGGTATTATTTGACACTCCAATTATTCACCTATGCTATTTATGCTTGATATTACCCCCCTCACTCACTGAGTATCTTTCCATGATACTCACCCCTCTATTTTCTCTCCTCAGACAGGTTTATTGTGATAGAGCGACGCTACAGGCTCTAGAGCGGAGTTGGAATTTTCGACGGTGAGATTTACTTCTAATTTAGTTTTGACCCTGCGAGGTCTTGACATTGAGGTCCGTAGTTGGCCATGTACTTATTTTGGGATGACTGTATAGTTTAACTCTCATATTTCATTTGCATTGAGGCGATTGTACGTATTTGAACGTTACTTGGGAAAGGTGATATATATTGTATAAACTTGGGTCCGCTCGGTATAGCGGCTGCTCATGCTCTAGTTGGGCATGACAGTAGAGGTCTGTGGCTAGGACTGCTAGAAACTTGTAGCCTTGCGTTGTTCTGAATGCTGGCGGTGGTGTTTATTGATTTTGGAGAGGCCAGGATGGCCATTTATTTAAATTATAGATTGATTTTGATTATACAGGTTTAATTGTACACGGGAAACCTCCGATTTATGGGGAGGTTCTGCCCGATTTTCTGTAAAAATACAGCCGGCATCCTAGGGCAACGGGCGGCTGTTCACGATTCCGGTTTGGGACGTGACAGTTTTACTCAAAACTCTTAAGATTATCAATTTGTCTGGTCTTAAGGAATAAAATTGAGAGCTTCAAGAGCTGAAGAAACTATTGCTACCTAATAACCATATTCTGAACTTTATATTCCTACACTCCTGCATGGCCACTTTTGTGTGATTTTCCGCTGCAATTCTGCCCATATTGTCTCCATTTAATTGGTTTCATTCTAGTTGCACTGAGGTGGACATGGTCCAACATGTAGATTTTGTCTTTTCAGTATGAAGATTCATTGAATCATCTTCTTCTTCCAAAACACGAACCATCCTCCTCCAAAGAAATTTCCTATATCTCCAAGTAATTGGTGCAAAGATTGAAGTGCATATGATGTCTATGCAGGAAACTAGATTTGGATTTTGGACTAGGTGGTCCCCTTGAATATGTAATCAACATGTGTCATGTTGCAATTGTATTCGTATAAAACTGCTTAAGTATATGGTAGAAGGTAGATTTTGTCTTTTCACTAAGAAGATTCATACCCAAGAAAGGTAAGCAAGAAAGGCAAAATGCAGTCTTATCAGTGATAAGATTTTCCAAGAGAATGATCTATATGTGTGGTGCCGCATTTTGTCCTTTCAGAAGACCTAGGAATCAATAGTAAGGTACATTGAGAGCCTGGAAACTGTGACAAGCTATTTGCAGTTCCTAAACACAGTCAGGTTGGGTTTAGAGAGAACAATTCTTTCCTCATGCTTGTTTTCTTGAGAACTAGCCATTCCTCCTGAGAGCTGATAAGAATGGTCTAGAAGGGCACTCAAGACAACCATGTTTGGTCTTCTTATGACTCAAAAAGAAGAAGTTTGAAGTTGCAACCACCAGAAATGCTCATTGTTGCCGGCCGCTATTCAGGCATCTCCTTTGGAAAATTTCAACATGGAACAGGATCCAGTTGTCCACGTGAACTTTACAGCTCAGAACTATTTCTGGTAAGTCCATGGAAGCAAATTAATTTTGTCAGTTGTCACATTAACAATGAAGGAAATTCTTGTCTGATTGTTTACCATCTCATCCATTTGTTCTCCGTTTGGCATTGTAATTATCATTTATGATTCATGAAACTCTGCTAAACTGCCAATGTTTGCGATGTTTTTTTGTTCATGGTAAAAGTGTAGCCATTTATGATTTATGCTTTATAATGATAAATTGTTTTGGCAGTGGTTTCCTTTCCTCTTTACCTTTGTATGCATGAACAAAGAAGTCATCAGAAATCGTTGTTTATGGTATACAATCCCTCGACTCAAAATAGAATCAACTGATATTGGATGAATTTTACATTAGAATGACAGAAAACAGATACGCAAGTCCAAAATTTGAAGATGTCCTTACCCAAATAGGCAACCATAAATAATCAAAACATAGGAGAAATAGCTGTCATTTAATCCTCTAGTTTTCTTCTTGCCGGTACAAGTGGGACCTTCGAATATGCCCCACTGCATTAAGATATTTTATTTGAAAGGGAAAAGGGAGACATAAGAGTTAAAGATGCATAGGCACAGGTTATACTATATGAAATTCTGGAGGCCTTTGAGGCTGGAAGGAATATTATGGATTATTTAGTATTGTGATTTTCTTGATTACTTTAAGTATTGGCCGGCAACATTTCCCATGTGATTCATTTAGGAATGACGATCTGCCCGGGACTCATGAATATGGAGTTCATGTTTCCTTAATCCTGACCTTAGAATCAATCTCTTAGTTGGGAGATAATAAACAAAATGCTTTTCAGAGCCCTGGAGTCAATGCCATTGCCAAAAGATTAAAAAAAAAAAAAAAAAAAAAAATTTGCAATCTCTTGTGTTGATAAAACTTAGGAGCTAACTCTAGTTGATAAAACTTGAAAATGTAATTTGGCATGAGATTTTTTATGCTGTAGCACAGCTGAAAACGTAAGCTCTGACGATGGCTTTTTTCGTGCTTGTCTGTTTGTCTTAGCATTTTAAATTCGTTGAAGAGAGAAAATGGTTGAACTGTGATGTCTAAGTCCTAAAACCTTGGGAAAATTCATCTGGGTATAGCCGAAAAAGACTAGAATGCTTTGGATAAATATTTTTTATTCAAGGTCATTGTCAGGTGTGTTTGCATCTAGAAGAAATATTGTTCATTCTTATTATTCTATTGGTCATTCTGCCTCCAGATTTAATTATTTAGACGGGGCACCAGATTGCTTATGCATATGTTTGTGATTTAGTCAATTGGCACATCGCATAATGCTGGTAAAAACGAGCAAAGGAAAAAGGGAATATTGAGATGTGAATGGAAAGCATTGAAAACTCAGGCAGTTTACCCATTGCAGTATACAAAGAATTAGATACCCCCAAGGTTTAAAGAAAGTACAAATTATAAATCCAAAACTACAGAATAGAATCGGCAGGGAATTTTTTATGATTGATCTATGCTGTACTGCTCTCTAATTATGGAGACAAATTTCACAAAGTTTCAATTTTTGTCTTACTTCCTTGTGGTCGGTTTCTTGTGGGCTACCTAGTATTTATAAGTGGCCTTGATCGGACAAGGGAAAGCAGTTGCAACTTTTTAAGTACATATAAGCAATCCTTGCTTGTTGAATGGCTCTTTCAGTTCTTTGTTGAATATCTTTGGAGAAAGAGGAAAAAAGTGAATGAAAGAGATGACTCCCGGTCTCTTGTCAAATTTGTTCTACAGTGATGAAAGAGAGAGGAGATAAGTGGCCTTGATCTTACACAGTTAAGCATGGCTTCCTATCCGTTTCCTTTTCTGTCCATATCTGAAAATGGTGATTCTGCTTTATTCATCCCCTTCTCTGATGACACAAGAAGTATCAAAAGAATAAGACAAACATTTAGCACCTCCGATTCTGCTGAAAGTAGTATTTCACTTAGTAGTGGTGGAAGTTATGGTAACCTTCCTAGCAGCGGAAGCAACAATAGTATCAATAGTTCTGATAGCAGCATTAGCGATAGCAGAAGCAGCAACACCAGCCTAAAAAGCTTGCAAAGGCTTCGATTCCGTGATCATGTTTGGACCTACACTCAGAGGTATCTTGCAGCAGAGGCAGTAGAAGAGGCAGCTGCTGCCATAATCAGTTCAAAGGAAGGAAGAGCTGAAGAGGACGGAAATGGAGATGGGATGAAGCTGGTTCAACTTCTCATTGCCTGTGCAGAAGCTGTGGCTTGTCGAGACAAGTCTCATGCCTCTGGTTTACTGTCAGAGCTTCGAGGTAGTGCCCTAGTCTTTGGCTCCTCTTTCCAGCGTGTTGCTTCTTGCTTTGTGCAAGGGCTCGCTGACAGGTTGGCTTTGGTTCAGCCCCTCGGGGCAGTTGGTTTCGTTTTGCCAACAATGAACTTAATGGATGTTGCTTCAGAAAAGAAGGAAGAAGCTTTACGCCTTGTTTATGAGATCTGTCCTTATATTCAATTTGGTCATTTCGTGGCCAATGCTTCAATATTGGAAGCCTTTGAGGGAGAAAATTACGTCCATGTGGTCGACTTGGGGATGACCCTTGGCTTACCACATGGACACCAATGGCGGCAACTGATCCACAGCCTTGCCAATCGTCCTGGCCAACCATCACCACGCCGCCTTCGAATAACTGGTGTTGGCCTTTGTGTGGAAAGATACAGAAATATTGGCAATGAGCTCCATATCTATGCAGAAAGCTTGGGGATAAACTTGGAGTTCTCTGTGGTGGAAAGCAATTTAGAAAACCTAAAGCCTAAAGACATCAAAATCATTGACGGTGAAATTCTCGTCATCAATAGTATTCTCCAGTTGCACTGTGTGGTGAAAGAAAGTCGGGGAGCACTGAACTCGGTTCTGCAAATATTCCACAAGCTCTCGCCTAAACTACTTGTTCTAGTTGAGCAGGACTCGAGCCATAACGGGCCTTTCTTTCTTGGGAGGTTTATGGAAGCACTGCATTATTACTCTGCAATTTTTGACTCCCTTGATGCTATGTTGCCCAAATATGACACGAGGCGTGCCAAGATGGAGCAATTCTACTTTGCTGAAGAGATCAAGAACATAGTCAGCTGTGAGGGACCAGCAAGAATAGAGAGGCACGAGAGGGTTGATCAGTGGCGAAGGAGGATGAGCCGAGCTGGATTTCAGCCTTCACCCATTAAAACAATGGCTCAGGCCAAGCAATGGCTTGGGAAAATCAAAGTCTGTGAAGGTTACACCATAGTGGAAGAGAAAGGGTGTTTGGTGCTCGGTTGGAAATCTAAGCCGATTGTTGCAGCTTCTTGCTGGAAATGTTAAGTCTCTTGTTGTCCACTGTATGCATGAAGACCAATAAAACAAGTCCAGATTATGTCAAGACTGGATGAGAAACTGTTGTATGCCTTGAATAAAATTTCCCATCTGCTGCTTTGTGTGTTGTTTGTTGTGGTGGCAGAAAGACGACCCAGCACTCGGTGGGTGCAGAGGCCGAGGTTGGAGTAAAGAATAAGACAATCTGCATGTTTACTTTTGACACGTATGACTGAGCTGTTGCACTCACATCTGATGAACAGATGAAATAAAGAAGTGTTTTGGTGTTTTTGTTCTCACCTTGTACATATTGTGACAATCACTTGATTCTTTCTTGATCAACATTAACAGGTCCCTCACTCTACTTGTAAATAACCATGAGAGTTGTTGGTACCATGAAGATCCATCACTGTGCATACAAAGTTGTGTGCCCAATAAAACTATTCATATTCTTTTGCATATATAACAATGGAACCTATAAACTCAATCTAGTATTCCTGCATTGGAACCTATACTCATCATATGACCATATAGTTCAAATCCGTGTTAGCTCAAAATGTTTAAGGTATAATTACAAATAATTACCAAGAAGCAAATCTCGCACATTCTATGTTACAAGGAGGTCCTTGTAATCACAACAAAAAAAGAACGCATAGTTGATCGTCCTCCGCCTCCTTTCATCAACTATTTGGATTCCTTATCAAATCTGTGTATGATTCACTTTACAGATTGTGTTGTCAATCCCATTTAATGGGATAAAAAAACAATTCTTGTTGTCATATAAGAAAATAAATAAGCATGTAATATGAAAAACAGTATATTACCCTCCTAACAAACTCATGAATTTGTTACCATAATGAAAGCATTTCTTCCCATACTAGTACATGCCCTCCTAAACAGGCTTGATGGCATAAAAACAAATATAACAGCAATTTTTTGGAAGATCTGATAAACATCTTTTATATGCTATACAACACAGTTCCATCTCCTTCTGTGTTTGCGCAGTCTCCAGACTGGGTCTTACTAAAACTTGGGCAAAAGACTTGCAGGGGTACAATTTCCCTCTAACTTTATTTTCTTCAAGTAGAATGAGCCTATGGTGAGTTGAGAACTTTAAAAACACTCTTTACAGTTGAGAGGTCTCTATCTCCACTGCCTCAATAAGTCGACCAAGATCACAATGAGAACTCTCTGTAAGAATTGCAGAAGTAGATTTCGAACTTCATTGATTCTGCAGAGGAACTCAAAGCACGTTGACAACCTAGTCTCAGCTTCACAAGGGTAGCCTCTGCATGTTAGGAAACAGGAACAAGATAGACATTGGAGAAGAGTCAGAAACTACAGACCTTTGTCACCTATTTTCTATAGAAACACGGGCCCAAATGTTGACAACAAATCATATTTTCCACACCTGCAGGAAACTAGAAATTTTAGTGAGTGTATATGTTGCCTAAATATCTTTTCACATTTAAAATAATCATCACAACCTATCCTAATAAATATCACCATTTAGCTGCAAACCTCTGCTTTAGAACAGTAATGAATTCAAACAAGAGTTTGAGAGCGAAAATGCAAATCAAGTACTTCGACTGTTAATGAAAATTGAAAGTAACCAGTAACATAGACCTGACAAATCCCTTCCCTAAGCACCCAAGTAAGAAATCCAGCAATCAATACCACCAAGTAAGTGGAAATGACATTGAAACTCCAATAATGGCAATGTCACCATTCTAGGAAATAATGTTATATGCTGCATATTTAATTTGAAGAAAAAAAAAAAGGATCACCACCGAAGAAAGATTAACTTGTTCTCCAATTCCTCCCGAATATACAAAAGTCATGAGTCATCTCGTCGCCATACAAGTATCCTGAATGTTTAAATGGTAAGCCTTCGGTACCATAAGACAGGTAGGAGCTGAGGTTTGCTGCATCCGAAGGTTCTGCTATATGGCAAACCTCTTGGAAAGAAATATCCAAAGCAATAGAAAGATACTAACTCATTACACTTATTGACCCAGAATATTACACATGTCCTTACATAGATTAGACAATCATCACTACATTAACCTAAGGAAAACCTAAAGGGGGGGTACTAAGAGCTTTGCTTGACTTAGATTTTTGAAACATGAAATGATACCAAAGCTAATTCTACTCAACCCTCTTCCAACCATAAGATACAGAATTTCACCATGATCTGAACAAAGGTAATGTTCTACAGGAACTTTAAGCTGCTCAAACCTAATAACCCCAAAAGGGGTTTTTCCCTAGTGTTAACAAATTGCACAAATTTTTTAGAATGAACCTAATTGCACTAAACACTAAACACAAATGAACTATGATTGAGGAAAAATCAGCCAATTCTTTTGATTAATTGAAATGGTAAGGAATCAAATGGTGAATTGAAGACCTATGAATGAGGGTTTTGGATCAAGGAACAAGACAACTCGTAATTTTTTAGCAGAAATTCAACAACCGATAAAAATCAACAATCAAACAATAATAATCATCATAAATGACAAAGTACAGCAAAAAATAACAGAAATTATATCAAAATCCAAATTCAACTCAGAAAGAGTACCGTAAATGGAGAGAGAATCGTCTTTAAGAATCTTGGGAGATCCTCTCTCTAACTCCAAGCTATCCAAATACGACGATGCTCTCACCCTCCCAAACATCTCTCTCTCTCTCTCTCTCTCTCTCTCTCCCTCCCTCCCTCCCTCCAGATTTCGAAGGCGTCCGAAGTGTGACATTGGAACGTTTGGCGCTTTGATGATGACATGAGAGCGGGAATGACGAAAGCCAAAAAGCCTTCAGCCCGAATGACGTTGCGGGCTGCGGCCCAGTTTGGTAAAAGAATCCCATATTCACTGCTGTGGCCCAATTAGGCCCATAACACCGCACAATGAGTTGCTCAACCAGCCCATTTGCAAGCCCATGTAGAATGACCCATCAAGCATAGTATTTTTTAAGGGTTTTTTTTTTTTTTTTGGCATGCATTTAACTATTTTCATTTTGGTTTAAAAGGAGGGCACAACCATGACAACAAGAGTAACATCAACAAAATGATTCAAATCGAGTATAAATATGAACAAATAAATTAAGAATTCACAAATCTGAAAATCAAATCTACCCGTCAAAATAACAACAATAACATTCTAACCAAAAAAAAAAAAAAACAATAAAATCTTAATCTCAAATTTTGGAATTTGTCATCTACCCATCAAAACAAGGTTATAAAAATTAGAAACTAAAAACTAAAATTTGGGTAAAAAAATCATAAACCACCAAAAAAAAAAACATGGTACGGTTTCCCAATCTCGTCTATTTTAGCGGAGATCGTTACCATCTTCTTACAATAAGACTAATCAACTTAATCTTTAAGACTTGCACTTAATAAGGTTTTTTAAATAAGTTTGAGCATACAAATGTTAAGAGAATCGATCCCTAAATTATGTCACATAACTATTCAAATCGAATTACTCAAATTTTCAAATACTGATAGTAAAATAAATAAATAAGTTTTTATTAATAAACCATGGTATAAATAAGCATTGCAACCTCAATATAACAATCATTAATGACAAGTTCATATAATGGTAAGCGGGACAAATTTGTCCAATGGGAAGCAAATATGATATGAATCACAAACACTTAATCATATTATTAAGAAAGATGGTTACTTTTTATAATCACAAAATACCAAATATATATAATTTGATTTGAAATCTCTAATAAAAAACTATTATTTATATCAATGCGTTATAAATTCAATCAGTATAACCTCTTTGTTTAAAGATCTCGAATTCGAGTCTCTCTTATGTATGCAAAAAAAAAAAAAAAATTAATGGTTACTTGTTATGACACATAATTTGATTTTGATGCATTAATTAGTAGGCCTATTTCTTGATTTAAAACCACAACAAAAAACTAAACTTAATTCTAGATTTTGGAGTCGACCATTTGAGAGACCAATATAAAAGAGAGGAAAAAATAAATAAATAAATAATAGAAATAGAAATAAAAAACATAAAATTAAAGTTTTATTTTAAATATATATATATATATATATATGATAAGGTTCTGCATCTCCACCACTTTAATATATATTTAGTTAAGCATTATTACCATGGTATTGTTACATAAAAGGTCACAACTAGCAGTCCTCAGTCCTCATGCGACATTTGTATAGTCATGTATAAGTTTAATATATGTATGCCCAACATTTTAGTATAAGTTTATTTGAGCATTACATGTTATTTTAGCATTAAAAAGTACAATTAGTATACTCATATATTGCCCCAAATTATGCATAATCATGTAGGTCAAGGGCTTTGATGTTGGAGAGAAAGTCTTGCTTGAGATCCAAAACATTTGATGATGAATATCATTTGAATATGCTTTTCTATATGTCTTTTGAATATGGTTTTTGATAGGAAATTGCTTAAATAAGAGGAGGTTTCAAAGGTCACTATTATTTAGAAGCGCCACCAACTACCGGCAGGTCTAATGTTATGACACTAGACTCTATCAATCAAAATCTCGAATTCAAGTCTTAAAAATTAAAAAACAGATGTCGGAAGAACTAATCTCTAAATTGGCCCCTACAATTGCTCAAACTTAATTACTCAGATTTTCGGATACCGATAACAAAGTACCCAAAAAAAATTATTTAGAAGTGTCATCACAATTTTGAAAATTTTCTAATCTATTTGTTAGTTCAGTCACTCCAGTCAACCCGCCACTGGCTAACTTTATGGTTCAACCTGGCTTTATAGCTCGAAGAGCATCGGATGCACCCGGGTCAACCTGCCTCTGGCTAGCTTTATGGTTCAAGTGAAGAACACTTTCTAGGGTAGGACTTCAATTGCAAGACAATCCTCCAAAGATTGGTTTGGAAAGATCAAGGTTTGTACTTAAAATCTGTTCTGCCTTTTAGATTGAATAAATGATATTATCTTCAATCTTACATCTCCAGTGACTAATTTCTTCTGAGAATTTTCCAACTTCTCAAGTATTCTCGATATGTGTATGTTATCCTTCTCGGTATCATTCAATTATTTTATCTGATGTCCCCCAGAGGGACTACTACATTAAAATTCAATCATGTAAACAATATAAATGTTATAATGACAAGTAAGATCATAGGGCAACCCAATCCATTGCCCATTCTTTCAGTGAGAATAATCATCAATCTATTGGGAGAAAAAACATTCAATGTGCAACTTGTAACTTATAAACGAATACAGTCACATCAACCAGTTGTGCCGCAGTAAGAAGGGATTGATCAGTCTTTTATCTAGGGTATGCAGATCATGCCACCATGTATTATCTTGACAATAACCTTCTTATGAAAGTCCTTCGACCTCTCCTTTCAAATCTCCCATCTGAAATAGTAATAATTGTTCTAGAAATTAGGAAGTCTTGTTTTTGCAGGTCTAGTTAAACTTCAAATTGGTACCTCTTAATCTTCCAGCAGCATACAGTGCTTCTTCTGCAATGGGTTTCCATTGCTCTGCGCATGAGTAATTGATTCCAAGACCAACACTTAGTCCTCTCAAGAGATGAACCGTACGGAGGATGGAGAAGAGTTCCTCCGGAAATGTCTACCACAAATTGAACATGATAAAAGAATTCAATCACAAAACAAATTGCAAAAGTAGAAAGACCCGTGCCCAAAATGGGAGTAAAAGATTCATTACACCATGTCCATATTTCGTAAGGAGTCACTAACGGACATCGCAGAAAGAGAAAGGCAAAGTCTAAAGAACAAGCAGTATAAATCATTTAGTTTTCTTTCCATGCAGTTCACCAATCACCAAAACAAGTAATGGGCAAAAAGAAAAAAAAAATGAATGCCAGAACAAGCAGCGGTGAGTCCAATGGTTCTCATACCCTTGATTACACATACCAAAACATGCTGCAAGCAATAGTATTTCACAACTGGGGCAAAAATTAAAGATAACAAATTTAGTGCATACCTGTACAGAAATTTTTTTAATTGAGGAGTCCTCAGAAAAAGGTTGCAACATTGTCACCCCAGGAGGCATTGTCGTGTCAAACATTGTCTCAGCCAACTTAAACATTTCGTTCTGCTCATCCTCACAGGTACTTGAGGTTTCTATCCCAAGATCCCTAAAATCAGTTGGACCATAGTTTGAGTAACTTGATTTTTAGAAAGTAAATGCCTGTGCAGAAGACAGAACAACCCAACGAATTACAATGTTGTTCATCCAACCAAATGACATGTTCTTAAAAGCCAGTTTCATATGGACTATAGTCGAGCAATCCATCCATGAGTATGATTCCATTTTCTTCCTTTCACCTTGTCAGTCAACATTACAGGCACAACACATCATAGAAATAGATATTCTGTCAGAAACATAAGAAGCAAGCTGCAATAGAAAGAAATATACCTAAAACTTTCTGATGCTCTCTTGGCATCACCATCAGCAATGGCTAGCATGAGACTAGCATATCCAAGCCTTAATTCATCAGGCAGATCCTTAACTTGCCCATAATCAAGCAGGCCAACCTGAATAGGAAGGAGGAAAAAAGATCAACATCAGCTCACAATCTTATTGCTGAACACAATGATATAAGATGATGGAACCAGAAAATTCATCTTAACATAAGATCTTTCATAGGAGGAAAGCAGAGAGAGGGGGGAGAGGGAGAGGGAAAAAAAGGCACAAGTCTGATGATGAAAAAAAAAGTTACCACTTGCCTCTGAACCCTTACATATCAGAATGTTTCCAGGATGAGGATCTGCATGGAAGAAACCACTCTTAAGTATCATTTGTCCATATGCTAGTGTCAAACTTTTAAGAATCTTCCTGCATTAAGAAAAATTTCAGAATGGTGGAGATTACAGTTAAAAAGAGAGATTTCATGAGATGCATCACTCACAAAAAACCAGATGAAGATGAATTATGGTATAATCAAGCAATGCTAATCATAACCATATCATTTGTGAAATACAGACATGAACCAAGTATTTGAAAAGCTACATAAAAATTGGACCAGCTTTGCATGCTTTGCAGACCTTCCTTTCCAAATCCCAAAACAACAACAGATTTTAAATCCTCTGAAGAAATAACTATATCTTCTTCTCAGCAGAAGTGACTTGAAGATCTCGATACAATTTGCATATATAGCCACCTCAAAGTTAATTTAAAAAATCCCAAAATTGGGAACAATAAAAAAATAAATAAATAAATAAATAAAAGAAACACTCAGTGTAAATGATAGCCAAAGAAATATTGAGAGCATAAATTAAAAAAAAAATTCATAATATACGGGATAATTGAGTAGCTTACTGTTTTGCTGCTGCTGCAACCTTGCCACCAGGATTTATGCCCCGTTTTGCCATTTCATCACCAAGTTGCATGATTGGGATGCCATCAATATATTCCATCACCAGGACACTCCTGAACAGAGAATAACATCATTTAAGAGTCTACAATCCCAAACTGCAAGTCATAGCTTACAGATGGGAAAATTCAAAATTGAACCAACTCAAACTCACACTTCACAGAAAAGCCACATTTGTAAAAATTAAATAAATAAATGAGAGTAGAAATTGCATGGCATTTAACAGAACTCATAAATAATGCCGGCACCTTTTGTTTCTAATATCAGAGTGAGAAAACAACAACTGGATAGACAACGAATACATGAAAAGTGTGAAGCGTGAAGACACAATTTAACTTCAGTGAAATATGGAGAAATTAAAGTACTTAACTAGTTTTTCCTTTAACAAGGAAAAAAATCAATCAAGAACTACATGGTAAAACTGATAACACAAGTCTTAGAGAGCATTATATACAAATATACATGCGGATAATCCATTAATTTTGCATTATTCGAGCTTCTCTCTGATTGAATAAATGCACCGAATGATGCTGAACAGAGCCTGATTGAGAGACTGATCAAATGACTTTCTATCACTGCATTGCCACCTATGCCTTTATCAGGTGGGGTTAACACCTCGAGGCACAGAACAGCACAAGAGTATGAATCACTGTGAAAAAGCAAATACAGGTTACAAGTCATTAACAAAATAAAACCAAAGCATCTGATGATTCAATACAAATGAAACCAATTACAGCAACATAACAATTTATAACCTGGTAGCTACAAATGATAGTCAAAGTTTGATTGGTCCCCCGCACAGCACGTGTTAAACAAGTGAAGGTAGAAGTATAAAATGGAAAAGGGAGTCACAGCAGAAGATTGCAAATCCCAGTAACAGGGAAATGTGAGCAACATAGAAGGAATGCAACATACATACCTTGTTACCATATCTTTCATCACCCTTGGGACCAGAACAGGACTCTTTTTATTATTTGTGTACAGAAACCGCCTGATCCTTCCCATAGCATCAGCCTCCCTCTTAAAATCAAACTCAAACCCAATCTATAATAGAATAAGCAATTTCAAAATCATCATCTGGACAATCTGGTCGGACCGTGACTAATGTAAAAGCTATTACATGATGAATCATCTAACTTTACTGGAACGGTATATATTGTAAGAGGAACAGCCAGACACCGACATTTACGGATGCATTCAAAGAAAAAATTTCAACTGACAGATTCACCATGCGGTCCTCTGTTGTGTCAATCAAGAAGGATAAGGAAACACTCACAATTCCCTTTGTATTAGGTAATATAGTCGAGTAGGTGATTCCGCTATTTGATTATGGATTATTAAGGTAGCTTGTGGACTGAATAGCAATGACGAGTGGAAGGAAAACCTGGAAGCTTTATCAAATTGAATTGAAGAAGACGATTACAAAATAAACTAAACTAGAAAGCAAAATAACAGGAAATTAAAGAAGTTTGTGTGGGGTGTCATATGTTGTGAATCTCTGCAAACTACTCTTTTGTAAGCTTCATCCGCTGACTTTCTATTTCTTTCACTTAGAATCCCAGCCATCCTTTTACTTTCTAAATCATTCTAAGATAATATTCATCATATCTTCAATTTTTATTTCTTCAGTACTTGCTTGCATACCAATGATTTCTAAAACTGTTGCAAAGTGATCTTCTAGATCCTTTCCTTTCTGTCGATTACTAAACCCCTTTCTATTGCGAAGGTTTTCAAATCAGACGCACGTGATGCATCATTGCTCATGGCATATTGTCGATCCATGTTAGCAGCGACATTGCCAACACGTCAACATGCCATGTCAACTAACATATTCACCACATGGTCCACATAAAGGGTGTAACCATCCAGTTTTGCTGGAAACATGTGAATATATGATTACAACCTAATCAAGACCAGAAATTTTTACTGGATTAATACAGGTTTTATTTCCTTTCCCTTTTGCCCAGCACAAGTTGGAAAACTAAACAATGCTACAGTGTAGGAAAGCGAGCTGCCGAAATGATGTTTACCTGCTTTTCTATTTCCTTAGTTACTGAGTACAGATCAAACTTGATATCAGTCTTTTGCATGTACAACGCAAGAGCTTGCAAATTATGTATATCTGTCATCATAAGCTCCTGAACTCCAGGATGTTGAACCTATGATACAGACCTGTAAGATAAGTCACCTAATAGACATACTAAGAAAGCAATGTCACATTTCCCTTACCTTGACCACAACATCACGCTTATCACCCTTCAGCCTTGCACGATGAACCTTCAATAAGCATAAAACATCTGTTAGAAAATTTCTGCTCCTGCCACTACAAATGGGGATGCAGCATTAGGACGTGTACATTTAGGATGGAACTTGAGCATGACACAAAGTTAATATATATTGAAGAAATACATCAGAGGTCTTAAATTTCAAGCTTCCACTAAATTGTTTTGGACAGTTAGAAATTATTAACACAGCTTATTCACTTGCACGAGAAAGTTGTTTTTGAAGCATTTAATTGGGTTTGTTCTGATATATGAGTGACAAGATTATACCAAATTGACCATGCTATTAGTGTTAGCTGAAAAATCAGATATGTGATGATCCCATGGACCATTCAAAAGCTTCATAGATGAATGTAGTGTGTTTTATTGGTATACCACATCCAAAGGCCATTGTCATGCCATCCATACTTAATCTCTATGGGTAATTCCCATGTTCACAGCAGAAATTATGGGACTTTTTACAGCAGCAGATACAACATTTACATAATGAGAAAATTTCCATCTTAGCATGAGAAATGTACCTGCGCAATGGAAGCAGAACCAAGAGGATTCTCATCAAATCTTTCAAAAATTTTGCCAACACTTGCTCCCAGCTCCTTTTCTAACACAAGTTTAATGGTGTCAAATGGGGTCGCAGGGGCCCCATCACACAGTGTAACCAGCCTTCTCACCCATGCTGCAGGGGCCAGATCTGGCTTACCAATAACTTGAGCAGCCTGATTTACCTCAATCCAAATAAATCAACTTCCAGCATAGATATTACAGTTGTGTAGTTCAACATTAAGGGTCCAACAGCATAATACCCTAAAATCTATAATTCATATATAGAGAGCCAAAATTAGTAGAATAAATGCAATACAATAAATGCAAAACTCTAGACCGAAGCAAAGGGAGATGGGGTGGGGGACAGCTGCCCCTCTGAAATTTTAAGAAAACAATGTACTAGATATAAAATTTTCAAGAATTCTAAAATGAAATCTTGTTTATTGGACTTCACCCCTAATTGTAGATACAAGTGAAAACGTTAATGTCTGAAAATAGTAAAGCTGGAGAGATTATTTAGGAAAGATAGAACTCAACAGCTAAACAATCTTTGAAAGGCCAAACAAAAAGGTACAAGAAAACTATAGGGCAATGGGAACAGTAGGAACACAGAACAATCAAATAGAGTATTTTAAGTCAAGGGGGGATTCAAAATCCACCTGAATTGAATCATTTAAATCCAAAAATCAAGGCTTGGAGTGCTCAAAAGAATAAACCCATTTGAAAATAGAAGTTGCACGAACCGCAATTGCCCACCATCGGAGACTAGGAACAACAGGAAAACCAGCAACAACAGGAAAACCAGCCGCAATAACATAAAAATAAGCATAACTCACTTGATTTCAATGAATTAGAATGAAGGAATCCGAGCATACCGACTCCTCGAAAAACAAAACCGTATTGGAATTAGAAATTGCATTTGGGAAAAATTTACCAACCTTGAGGAAAAAACCACCCAGGTCACAGCACATATTGTAAATTTTATCAGCTGCAAATTCATGTTGTCTCTCCCACATTGCCTCTTGCTTCTCCACATCTTTTTCAAAACTCACTCTCAGTTGAAACACCTAAAATCAACAAAAAGCCCAAACAAAAGCCAAAAGAGTTTCAGCCACAAGAAACCACTAGAGAGAGAGAGAGAGAGAGACCTTGTAGCCGGTATAGATATCAACAGCTCTAACCCAAAACTGGAAGGACCTTTGCCAAAGTCTGAACTGGGTTTGAAGTTTTCCATTGAATTCATTTAGATCAAAAGAAGGCATAGGCATATTTAGGGCGCCGTTTGGGATTTTCATTGTTAATGTCTCCTTTGTTGCTCTTTGCTTGTTTTATATGTATGTGGGGGTTGAGAAAACACAGAAATTGGGATATCTAGGATTGTGGCTGAGAAAACACAGAAATTATTATTTTTGGTGAAGGAATTTCCATGGTAGTCGTCAGCGATACCACCTCAGTGGAGTACGAGCACATCGTCGTCACACATACGGCAGTACGAGGATAATTTTTAACGGTTATTATGAAGAAGGAAAGTTAATTGAGCTATTCTTTTTCTCGCTTCTTTTCGCACGCCAAAATAAATAAATAGTATAAAATCTATCACAATTCCAATGTGGAAATGCAAGAATTTTATTTTGTTTTTGAATCATAGACTCTAGATTGAAATCTTTCTCACCAAATTTTAGATCTTTATTCAAATATTTAAATTTGAAATTAAATTATGATCAAATCTTAATTTAAAGATTTAAAATATAATTAATTTTGTTTGGAAATTAATATTAAATTATTTTTTAAAAAAACTTTGATTTACCGCATATCATATTTAGAGATACTATTTTATTTTCAAAATTTCAACACTTAAATCTATAATTTTTTAAAAAAAAATTATACTTAGAATAACAATCGAAAATAATAAATTTTAAATTTATTATAAAAAATAGTTTTACGATTGCAATCTTAAACGACAGATTTAAGCACCAAGTTTGGAGGTAAAAAATGCACCCAAGTAGGTAAAAAATGCACCCAAGTAGGGCACCCTCAATTAGGAGATTTTGGTATTAAATAAAAATAAGAATTAATCATATTTTCAACCTCACCAATTGAATTTTGCCCTAGATTATGACTACAAAAGGGCCAATAGCTTTGAACCTACTGATCCCATTTCACTCATAGCTAAAAATGAGGCATAGAGAAATTAATTTGGTATCAACATGCAATTCATGAAGCTTATATCAAAGAGTTTGTTTAAATTGAGTTCACAGGAGTTCACAGTAGACGTGGAAGGAAGCAAAGAAACTAGTCTCTGCTACAAACACTCACTACATTGCCCAGACCAAGGCAACAAGAAGTCCTCATCGGTCATCACAAAGGGCAGCGCTCCCAGAAATGAGTGTCTTGCTGTTGCCGGTTAAACAACAATTGCCCGTAAGATTGCAGTTCATGAGTCATAAATTTAAACAATAATGTGCTTCAAAAAGAATCTGGCTAAATTTAAATCACAAGAAGATTACAGTTTTTATCAGAATCGCTTCTTGTAAGATCAGGAAATGTCTTCATCACTCCTGCATCTCAACAAGGAAAAGCTTTGGCAACATTGTGAAAATGGACTGCTTTCCTATTCTACAGATCAATTACACGAGATAGCTTTTGGATTCGGTTCAATAAGAAGTCTCCCTGCTTGATGGTAGCTTGATAAAGAGCATTCTTTGCGTCAGGACGGTTGGTTTCTAGCACACCAGCAACTTTGTCAATCTTGCAATGAAGCTTCCCGGCTGCAATGAAACGTGACAACTCTCTGGAAGCACAAAAGAAATGCAGTTTAGGAAAAAGCATTCTGAATTAGACGACTGCTTCACAGGAAAAAAATAATAATAATAATAATAAGAGAGGAAGAACTCTAGGTTATGCAAGAGCAAAGGACAACTTCCTCAAACTTTTGGCACTTACAGATCAATGAACTCTACTGACACCCCAAAAGCTTTTGCCATTGCTTCTATTGTGACACTCTTGTAAGATTCCAAAAATTGGGAATAAACCACGGTTCTAACTTCTCTCATATAATACCGGAAGTGTGGGTGCAGATAACGGTCAAATTTAATTTGCTCCGTCAGGCCAGCTGCAAATGACCAACAAATGTCAATAACAAGCTTATAATCAGACAAGTGATTACTGGGATAATATTGGTTCATGCCACATCCTCACGTTAACCTCAAGTTACACTTCAAACAGTCATAGGCTAAAGATAACACAACGTAGAAAAAACTGAGGAGCTTTCCAATAAATATGTAAATAGACCAGAACAAACCAAGCTCAGTCAAGTGGAAATGAGGTGCCAGTAGGGATAGAGGATATATGTGAAAAGGCATCCTGGACTTACCAAATGCAATGAAAAACGACTTGTACTGACAATCATACAATGAGTTCAGAAACTCTGAAAGATTTGGAATTTTACCAATCACCGTCAAGATCTCAGGAGCATCCACTACCTGGTAAATGTTTTGCACAATCAGTAACTTTTCCGGTCGAAATCCCAAAATCATTTATTGGCCAAACTGGAATACCTTTTGTTTCAAGGAAACTCTGTCCAATGAGATAATGCTGGTTAGGACAGTGTAAAAGATGAAGGTATCATATGGGAAAAGTTCATAAGTAGTGAAAGTGGAGATAGAGTCCAGAAATAGACTTGCAGCCCTCTTAAAATTTCGAGTTGACATGCAGTACAAGCCTTCGTAGACCTTCAACCTGTTCTTCCTTTCCCAGTCACCACCCTCTTCAAACAAGCTGAGACCAATATGTAAACCATTAGAAAGAACAAAAGATCAATGGCATAATGCTCGAAGATAAGGAAAGGTGGAAACAGTGCTGCTCTAATAGGATAAGTTCAGGAACTCTACTTCTTTGCTTTATCAATGCTTTTGGAAATAAGGTCAAAATCCATATAGAAAAAACCAAGCTGCAGAGTGTAGAACACCAAGTCCATCTTTTGCCCAACAGCAACTGTTTTTCCTTCTGTTATCTTTAGTTGTTCCAATGCTTTCTCCTAAATTGATGCGCAAATAAAAGTTAAGCAGCACATTAATGCAGGATTAAATAAATCTTGATGGTCAAAGAGTTGGTAATCTACCTTGTCTCCTATACGAATGAAGAACAAAGACTTAGCTAAATGAGCTTCCCGAACTTCACTCTCGCCCAAGTTTTCTTCAGCATCAGCAATTCTACACAAACAAAACAAATTTCTTATATGGGAACAAAACAAACAAAGTCCACATACAATGGAAGGCAGAAATTGGAATGGGGGTATAATCAACAGAGATTAACCAAAATTTTGGGAGGAAATAGTAAATGCATATGTCTAAAGTCATAACAAGGTTAAAAACCTGAAAAATGTCAGAGTACTAGGTTAAAATAGAGAAAAGGGCATTGGGATATTAAGATCTTTCTCCATGCCTGGCTTGCATGTTATTCTAGTTTCCTTTTAGCCTCTACCTGAGTCAACCACCCTGTTTGCTATTAGAGCTATGTCAAGAATCTAACAACCCCTATAGAAAGGCATAGCAAGTACTATCACACCACCACTCCAGTTATTGTCTGCAACAACTAGTTGGCCAAGACTATGAAAGTTAGTCCACACAAACTGCTGAACAAGCCATTGAAGGTCTCCACATTCACTTCCCTTCTAGGAAAAGGAACCAAAGGAGCACAATTCAAAAACTTCAACGACCCCCAGGCCAGTTGGAAAATCTTTCATATTTTACCACCATTTCATCTCAGAATTACCTTGTCCACCAAGGCAGGGCTCAGCAAATAGAAAGCTCTATTCCCTCCAACAGACCCTCCACAAACTTTCTGTCCCCTCTTTAGGTTTGTTACTGAAAATTGTGTAACTCAATTCCTTGACTTCTCCAAAGAACCCTATTCAAATCTTCATTTTTCAGACATTAACTTCAAAAATACTTGCTCCAAGAAGCTCCACCTTGAATATAATGCATATTACATATACACACATAAATATACATTATACATACATATTATATACTTAACATACTTATTTTACAACACCAGAAGTCGTCCTGTTCCTCCACTTCCCAATCCTTTGTCGCCCAACATTTCCCCCCAAAATATCTTAGTTCTTTGAACCAAAAGAGCCAAATGCTTCCTAATTCAACAAACTCCGTACATCTTTCAAGCTTAACAATTTTGCTGTGAACAGCTTAGCAAAATGAATGGGAGACTCTCGTTGATGCATCTCACTAAGACTTCTGTTACAAGACTTAAAAGAAATTCTTACAACAACAACAACAACAAAAAAAAAAAACTGGGCCTTAATTCCAATATTTGGGGTCGGCCATTTGAGAGACAAATTTAAAAAAGATAGAGAAAAGAAAAATAAAAAATATAAATGTAAAATAATAAAATAAAATACAAAGAAAAAGGAAAGTAAATAAACAAATCAATAGATAAATATCTAAAATATATTGGTTTTTAAAAGAAATTCCAACAATGCCTAGAAAAATAATACAACTCAAACTCCCAATTAAAGGATTCTGTATGACCAGCTACACCTACCCCCCAAAAGAAAAGGCAAAAGAAAACACCCCCCCCCCCGAGCGAGCAAGCAAGAGAGAGGGAGAGAGAGAGAGAGAGAGAGAGAGAGAACCACCAACACAAAAATCCAGAAATCAAGGATTACCTCAGGAGGGTGTTTCTTTCCTTCCCTCTTACATGAGTAGAGACATACATCGTTCTCCAAAAACCCAAGAATAATTTCCCAAGTGAAGCTAGATTGTCCCAAAATTCGTCCAAGCATGTGTTCATCATGTCATAGGCACCATATAGGACACAACTTAAAACCAACTTTCGTTTGGTTCCTAGTTAAATCCTCTAAAAAACTCTCAGAGCATGCCTTCGCCAGATCTTAGATGCTAATAAATCACTCATCTCCAAATTCACAAATATGTTGCAAGAATCCAGTCAAGAAACCCTTTTTCTCCATAGAATGCTACATAAAACCACCCATGATCCTCATGCCAAAACAAACTCCCTCATTAAAGTTTTCTAGGCAATTCTGTATCCAAACAAAAAAGCATTCATCTCTAGCAAATCTTATTTATCCTGCCCCATCATCAGGTGTATAGCATGTCCTCCTAAGCTCCAAAATTCCTTTGCTTCGTATTTACAATTAGTTATCCTTGTTCCCTTTACCTTTCTCCAAAACATGCACATTCTTCTTGCAAATTTCCTCAATCATACTCTCAACAACATTTGCTTAGAATGGGGTTCAGGTAATAAAAAGCCACATGAAAAAAGTCCAAAGTGGACAAAATGAAACAAAGGACAAAGAGATAAAAATAAAATAAATAAATTCTGATTGAATTCATCAACAAGGTTCAACCATGATACCTTAATAGGCATAAAAAAATCCATCCCAAAAAAAGGGATACACACACACACGCACGCACGCACACACAAAGATGTTCAACAGCAGAATCAGCCCTCCATTAGAAGAACAAAAGCAATTTCTCTCTACAAGCTCAATGTAACCAATTGAAATGACAGTATGCAAAACTCCATTGGCCCAATCATGAAAGAACATGTATTCCAAAGAGAAACTCATATCTACCAAAAAGCAAAAATTCAAGAATGCAGCACAAAATATCCCATTCACTCAAGGCCCATACACAGCTTATTGACACTAGATAGCTTCATATCTTTTCATCCAAAAAAAAATCCAAAACTTGCTCAGACAAGATCAAGTAGTGTTACTCAAGTTTTCTCTCACTTGGTGAATTTATATCTCTTCTTGTATTTTTTTTCTTTTTTCTAATTTTCCCCCTTTTAAATATCTTGACTCCTAAGATTTGATTAGATTGATTTATTTATGTTCATCCAATTATCATGAAATATGGGGCTTCCACTATTTCCACAAGTTTTGTAAGCCTTATGATTTTTGTAGACACCCAATTCCCATCTCCCTAAAAATAATAATAATAATAATAAATAAATAAATTCATCATTCTAATTTAAAAAAAAAAAGGTGATCATGGCAAAGATTGATGCACTCATTTGGTGAAAATTTCTGAGAGTTTTCCTCAAATTCATTGTATAAATTCATGAGCAGTTAGGATGTAGGAAGTTATACAGGTTGTAACCTTTTTACCCAGAATACAATTTCTTTCATTCATACCCCAGAACTTAAAACCTGTGTATCATCCAAGACACTTTTACCATCAAATTAATTAAGAAAAACAAAATGGAAAGGAAGAAGAAGAAGAAGAAGAAGAAGAAGAAGAAGAAATAATCAACATAGGTGAATTTTACTTGGAATTCCTAAATCGAAATACATGGATGAACAGGATGAATTTTACACCAACTATATAAAACTCAATCTTCAGCATAACTAGATCCATTCAAATCAATATCCATAAAAAAAAAAAAAAAGGCAAAGTCAACCTAGCCTTAATTATACGGAACATTAGGAAAAAAAATCACACATATTTGGGTGAAAGAACACAAAACTTCATTTTTTAGCCAAACCATAACCATGTCTATCAAAATCAATGAAAAAACAGAACCCCTACTAGTTATACAAAATTCAAGGGAAAAATAACCACAAGTTCACATTTATTTTGGATGAAAAACATAAGCATTCAATCTTTACCACAACAAGAGCCATCACAACAAAATCCATCAAAATAAAGAGCAGATTTAGACCTAATTATACAAAACTTTAGGGCAAAATATCACACATATTTTGGATGAAATGCACAAAAAATCATTCTTCAGCAAAACCAAATCCATTTCCATCACAATCAATTAAATAACTGAACTCCTGCTCTAAAATTCCACAGAAAAATATTTACGAGTCATCATGTATTTTGGATGAAAAATGTAAGCATTTCAATCTTCTTCACAACCAGAACCACTCACAACGAAATCCATCACAATACAGATGCAAATTTAGCCCTAATTATACAAAACATTAGGGCAAATATGGATGAAATGACACTGATATCAACACAAAAACTCAATTTATTTTAGAAACCCCAGATCCATTAACATCAGACTCCATCAAAAACCAGAAATGAACTTAACCTGACCCTAACTACACAAAAATTAGTCCTAATTATAGAAAGCTTTAGGGCAAAATATGGATAAAATTACACATTTCAAAAACAGAAATACAATTTTTTTAGAAACCCCAGATCCATTCACATAGGACTCCACTAAAGAACCAAAACCTGAACTTAACTTAACCCTAACAACACAAGGATTAGTCCCAATTACACAAAACTTTAGGGCAATACATGGATAAAATTACACTGATTCTAACATCAAAATTAAATTTTTTTGAAACCCAGATCCATTCATATCAGACTCCATCCAAAATACCAGAATCCGAACCTAACCTAACCCTCACTAAAAAATAATTCAGGGAAAAATATCAAACATACTGGTCAATAAAAAACTTACTTCTCGTCAAGCTTTTTGATCTCTTCGTCGATCTTGGCATTCATTGAGTCGAGAACAGACTGATCCTTCTCCAACACACCTTCCGAAACTAGGATTTCATAAAGCGGAGCCATATCTACACAAAAACAAGAATCCAAGACATTAAAGACATGTGTAGAGAAGAACTGAAGAAGATGAATCTGAAGGGAGCAGAAAGTAGAGAACTTTACCGTCGGATTTGACGGCAGTGAAGACCTCTTCCTTGAGACGAACCTTCTCGATGTCCGGAACATCGGAATGAGTTAAGAGGAAGCGCTTATGTGCGAGAATGAGATGTGGTTCTTGAGTTCCTTCCTGGCCTTCCATGGCTTCTCTCTCTCTCTCTCAGAAAGCTTTGGATGCTGTCATGTGGAGAGAGAGCCGAGGTTTAGTCGCTGCTCTCTCTCTCTCTCTCTCTCTCTCTCTCTCTCTCTCTCTCGGGGCAGGGAAGGGCGTAAATTCCGGGTCGAGGAAGGATTGCGGGTTGACCCGTGGGTTGACATTATTTTATAAATTATTTTTTATATATAAAATAAATCAAAATTTTAGCTAATTTTCTTTTAATCTTGCTCAATAGAACCTCAAAACCATACGCGGAATATTAATAGATGCCTGAGTATTGAGGAAATAAATTTATCAAATATATTAATTATTAAAAATATTTTCTTATTTATGTATTAGATATTAAAAAATTTTAAAAAGTAAATCTAGAAGTATTTGATTTTTTTATATTATAAAAAGGTTTTTATTCAACAAATTACGATATTTATTCGATAAGCACACGTTAAATTAGAGTATTTCTTTTTAGGTTTATTTCTTAGTTAATATACACACAAGAAAATGGAAAAATCGCATTTTAAGGGTATCGTTGATCAAAAGATATTCATATTATTTAACGACCTTTAAATATATAAATTATATAAAAAAGGAATGTTATATTAGAATAATTTTAAAATTATTTTTAATTCAAAGAATTTGATAAACTATGTTAAATTTTTAAGCAAAAATAATTTAAAAATTACACAATATAATATTTTTTAAAATTAGTATTTTTTTTTTGTACTATACCAATCGGTATCTGGAGTCCTGTTCCGATTAATCTGGTTCGGGAGTTACAGTGGTCCATTAAAGGGACAACCCTCCTAACGTAGTTTTTTCTATACCAAAATCGCGAGTCAAACTCAAGAATTTAATTAAAAAACCTAACATCACATCTAACTAAACCAATTATCCAAAAGGTATTATATTACTGTGTTACAACCAAAAAGGGTCAATGAAGCTTCACCCTAGTTTCCATCGATTGCCTTTGTGACATTGGGAGTGACATGCCACGATGAAGGCAACCAGAGACACCGACGCTAATTGGTCTATTATTATCTCTTAAACAAAATTTTGGATTTGAGTGGCTTCAATCGATTAAAAATGATTATCAACCTCAAAATCAGAAATGATGAATACGAGGTCTTTAACATTTTCAAGAATCTTCAAATCTAGTTCTCTAATATCTCTGTTCATCCATTTCCTTGACCTCAAAATCTTATTTGATTAATCCGATTTAAATATTTGTAAAAGCCGTATTTAAGAGATGATTCTTTCAATATAGACTTTTCTATTTCTAAATTTTGAATTTAAAACTTAATTAAAAGATCTAATTTCTTATTCTATTAAGTCGATGATCTATTTATAAGATAAACCAGATGTTTTGCCTCATACTATTTTGATGTTGGTAAACAACATAACAAAATATATGAGTTTAGCTCGACCATGATTTTTTTTTTTTATATATATAAATCATCCCTTTGTCAACCGCGTTATATTTAATTAAATTCAATTTAAATAATTTTCTTCACTTTATATACAGAACTCTAATTCAATATTTTAATTTATATTTATAATGTATGCACAGAAACTCTTAAATACTTACACAAAAGTATTAAAATGCCAATAAATACTTAATACAAAAACTAAATTTGTATAAATTAAGATAATGAGAGTAAACAACAACTAGTAGAGTAATTACAAATTACATTAAGAGAGTCTGATATGCCAATGAAAATCTAATATTTGGCTAAAATTTTATATTAACAAACTATTGTGAGATTCATGTTAAAAGATGGCCCTACTTGCTCTCACTTTGAAACATGTCATGAAATGAATTTTGCACGATTGAAATTTATTGCTCATTTATTTTTAATTGAGAAAAAAAAAAAGAAAAAACTTGATCTAGGTGGTCATTATTTTTGCAAAAAGCAAGATCATAACAATCTCTATGTGCTGAGAAATCAATAAGGAGAAATTATAGGAATTACGATACTGAAAAGATGACGAGTAAATACATATAAAATTATTAGATTTATATTAATATATCGTATCTAATAATATTATTAGTATAGTATCTTGAAAATATATTAAAATTTTATTATTTATTATTTGACCGGATAATATAATTAACTAAGCGAATTATATAGAATTTATTGAATATCTCACATCATAAATGTTTTTTTAATTTTTTTATTAATAAGAAGTCATATGTAAAATGTCAAAATATAAATGAAAAATAATATACTTTTTTTTTCAAAATAAACATATAAAAATAAAATAACTTATGACTGTAATATTTTTTTTATACGATTCATACTTAAGATCTTTAAAGGGAAAGAAAAGGTTTAGCAAAGTAAAATAATAAATGTTAATGAATTATAATTCAATTAGTACCGTTTTTCTTTTTTGTAAAGTGTTTTGAATTTAAATTTTTATTTATTAAAAAAAATAATAAAGTAATAAATGCCCATTTATGCATCAAACGCATTTTTTTAATTAGATCTTTGCGAGGGGGGAGAGAGAGAGAGAGAGATTGAGGGGGAAAACGACGCGTTTCTACGGAAGAAACCTACCGCACTTCCACTCCCTTTAAAACGACGTCGTCGTTCTTTTCAGCAACAAAGGGCTAACTTCATCACCGTCGTCGGAACTTTTAATTTGAGTCCTGCATTCTTTCTGTATCTCCTCTCGCTCTCTCTCTCTCCGCACCAAAAATGGCGACGGCGGCGGTTTCAGAGCCGCGGAAAACCCCAAAACCGGGCCGGGGAGGATTCCAGGCGCACAACCTAACCGAGGAAGAAGCCCGCGTTCGCGCCATCTCTGAAATCGTCTCCTCCATGGTAGAACAGTCCCGCAGTGGCCAAACCGTCGATCTCAACTCCCTCAAGTCCTCCGCGTGTCGGAAATACGGTCTATCGCGTGCACCGAAGCTCGTTGAGATGATAGCGGCGCTTCCCGAATCGGACCGCGAGGCACTTCTCCCCAAATTGAAAGCCAAGCCGGTCAGGACTGCGTCGGGGATTGCGGTGGTGGCGGTTATGTCGAAGCCTCATCGGTGTCCCCACATTGCGACGACTGGGAATATTTGTGTGTATTGTCCTGGTGGACCTGATTCGGATTTTGAGTATAGTACGCAGAGTTATACTGGGTATGAGCCGACTAGTATGCGGGCTATCCGTGCTAGGTACTCTCTCTCTCTCTAGACAGCCTTCTGGGTTGATGTTATATTGTTTAATGATGACTATGGATTGAAATTTTGGTACTTTAAGGCTAATTATGATCTGGGTATTGTTCATCGTGCACAATTTTGGAGGTAAAATGAGTTGAGTGACATTGCTATATTCTTCTGGGTTGGTGTTATATTGTTTCATGATGATAATGGATTGAAATTTTGGTACTTTAATGCTAATTATGATCTGGGTATTGTTGAGTGTGCGGAAAGTGTGAGGTAAAATGAGTTGGGTTACATAGTTTGAAGATGCAATGATATAAAACGAGTTGGGTGCTGGATGCAATTGGCAACGATGATAATTCCTTATGCCACTTGTGTTACAAATGTGAAAACGGGTGGAAATATTGTTTCACCAGTTTCATACTCTTGACCTTCATATTGAACTATTGGTATTTAATTTTGATGGCTTTCTTGGTAAATTGCGTACAGTGAAGCATGGATGCATGAACAGGACAAAGTTAGAAAAATTATGCACCGTACACTATTCTGTGATACAAATTTATGAACTGTACATTATTGTAAGATACAATGTTATATAAATTTTGTTTCTCACCTTTTTGCCTTTTGGATAATTTGTTCAGGTTAAATTGTTCATCTTCTGTAAAATTCCTCTATGTAAAGCTTTCGTCAGAAGACTCCCTGTTTTGTTATGCATCTGTCTAAAAATGAGTGAAAGGGGAAAATCTGTATGTTCAAACATGTGAGTGTGGATGCAACAGATGTTGAGATTAACCAAACAACCTATTATCTGTGGAGTGTGGAGGCATTTATTTGTTTGTGTCATTTTGCTCTAATAATGGAAAATCCAATTGATGCCTAGAGAAAATGGATTTGTATATCTATTGCAATGTGAGAGCCTGTGTTATATGAGTAGTGATAGGGTACCTTGACTGGAGTCTGTAGGTCCTTCCACAAGGATCTTTAGATCACACTAATGCAATATGCATGCGATCGTTGTTTAAAGCATGAATATGTGTTTATCCGCATAGCATGTTTGCACTTTTCCTATTTTGAATTTTATGGAGATGAGATTTAGAATGTTGTTCTCACCCTTTTTGTTTGTGATTTAGGTATAACCCATATGTCCAAGCTAGAAGCAGGATAGATCAGCTTAAGCGATTAGGTCACAGTGTAGATAAGGTTGGTTGCCTTCTGACTGATTTACTTATTTTCTACTTCTCTTCTTGATGTTGACTTAAACTTCATTTTCCTTTATACACCTTCAAAATATCATGCAGGTTGAGTTTATCTTGATGGGTGGCACTTTCATGTCTTTGCCAGCTGATTACCGCGACTACTTTATCCGTAATCTTCATGATGCTTTATCTGGGCACACCTCTGCAAATGTTGAGGAAGCAGTTTCCTACTCTGAGCATAGTGCAGTAAAATGTATTGGCATGACCATTGAAACGTGAGTTAACATGGAGCTGTTGCATGGAGCATTACTGTTTCTCTTTAAATGCTGAATTTTTCTGGTTGTGTGCCATTATTTTGATGGGAAACTCTCCCTTATTAAGAAAATTTTGTTATTCTGTCAATCATAACCCATCTGTAGTCCTAACCATAAGTATATGTATGGTTTTTGGAAGTTAGTGGGTTACCTTTTTCCCATACCTATTTTGATTTATGCATGTAGTATCATTGAGACCAACGGAATCTTAACTATAATTGTCCAAACAAGTATAGTGGAAATGTTTGCTTTCTTTGCAGTTTTATGATCGTTAACTTGTTTGAGTTTTACGTCAAGTCTCCACGCACTCATCCAATGACAATAGAAGTTTCATTGCAAATGTCTAACCGTTTTGGTTTTCAGGAGGCCTGATTACTGCCTTGGACCTCATTTGAGACAAATGCTTTCTTATGGTTGTACACGATTGGAGATTGGCGTTCAAAGCACCTATGAGGATGTTGCTCGTGATACCAACAGAGGACACACGGTAGCTGCTGTTGCTGATTGCTTTTGCTTGGCCAAGGATGCTGGTTTCAAGGTGCATCGTCTTCCCTATTATTGAGATGTATGATTTTTTGTTTTAATGGCTGACATGATAAAAACTATTCTTTCTCTACCCCTCTCTGGGCATCCTTGGCCCACGGGGGGGAAATCATTCCTTATTGATAAAAGTGGCTCATGTTGGCAAAGAAACATTGGAGTGAAAGATTGACTGCTGTTGTTGATCTTTTCTTCTGTTGCAGTCTTTTCTTCCCCACTACCATTAGCAAAGCCTTGCAATAAAGTTATTCCTTTGCTCTTTGCTAGCCTGTAGGGACCTTGTCAGCTGCCAAGCTGGTGCCTGTGATGCATTCATCCATGTGTATATTGCTTGTATGTGTTTTACATGGAAGGCTATCGCCCTAATGCCAAAGGAAAACAGAAAGCTTGAACTCGTAAACTAGGGGTCACACGAAGTTCTGTTTCCTTGTTGCTTATTTTCATTCTTTGCTGCAGGTTGTTGCCCACATGATGCCAGATCTTCCAAATGTTGGTGTTGAGAGGGACCTGGAAAGTTTTAAGGAGTTCTTTGAGAGTCCACGCTTTAGAGCTGATGGTCTTAAAATATATCCAACTCTTGTGATTCGTGGAACTGGTCTTTACGAGCTTTGGAAAACAGGAAGGTACCTTGCCATCGCTACTGTTATACAATGTCTTGCATAAAGTTGTCGCTGCTTCACAAGGTGCTGAGAAGGTGATTTGTTGGGTGAGTCATGTTTGGTGTGTTTGTCCTTTCTTGCAGGTATAGAAATTACCCACCTGAGCAACTTGTGGACATTGTAGCAAGGATCTTAGCCATGGTACCACCATGGACACGTGTTTACAGAGTGCAGCGGGATATACCTATGCCTCTGGTTACCTCTGGAGTTGAGAAAGGAAATCTTCGAGAGCTAGCTTTAGCTCGAATGGATGACTTAGGGTTGAAATGTCGAGATGTTCGAACACGTGAAGCAGGGATCCAGGTATGAAATTATTGTTAACAAGAAATAATTTTTCAAACTAGCAGCTGATACTGATTTTTTATCATCATATCTGTAAATTGGTAGGACATTCACCACAAAATTAAGCCAGAAGAAGTTGAGCTTGTTCGGCGTGATTATACAGCAAATGAGGGATGGGAAACATTTCTCTCATATGAAGATACACGACAGGTACTTGGAAGCTTTGCTTCATGTGTGGTCTTGTGCATATTAGTATTTGTAGAAAGACTTGTTTGTGCGCACACTTGCATGCAAATGCATAAGAGTCGATTATTTGTGGCTCTGTGTTGAGGGCAAAAATTATTTACATAATGAAAAGAGAAAAGTGAGAAAAGAAATATTGTTGTTTCTCATCTTATAGCTTCTCTGAGCCAAAAATAAATAAATTAATAAATAAAGAGCCAACTTTCGTTAGGCTTCGGTCGATCTTCTGGTCTGTACTTGGGCATTGCATTCTGAGTTGCATTCCGGAATACGTAATGGATTCCTTATTTTTTCCCTTTCCTTTACCTTTTTCTTCCAAATAGGCCGAGGTATTCATGATAGCCCGCATTGTTAACAGGGACTCTTGTCATTTACAAACTAGGGGTTTGTAGATGATAGTTGTAAGTCTATAGTGTATGTTTAAACAATTCTGTTGTTCTTATTAGCAGCTGGTAGATATATTGGGAAAATTTCTAGATTTACATGCTTAGACATTTTGCCTAAAAATGCTGAAAGATTGTACATTGTACTTAATTCTTACTCCTAGGATCACCCTGCATTAGCACAAAGGCCTAGGTAATGACCCTGCACATGGAGCAACTTGGTTTGCTGAATCTATATGTTTCCTAAAAGTTGCTTATTCTCGTTCCTCGCCCTTTTTATTTTTATTTTTTTATTATTTTTTTATTTTTTTATTTTATACCTCGTTACATTTTTGTGTGGTATACAGGATATTCTTGTTGGTCTCTTGCGCTTACGAAAATGTGGTCGGAACACTACATGCCCTGAACTTGTTGGCAAGTGTTCTATTGTCCGTGAGCTGCATGTCTATGGGACTGCTGTACCAGTTCATGGCCGGGATGCTGACAAGCTACAACACCAGGTAAAATAATTTTGCACGAATACATAAACACAAGTAATGCTTTGTAGTTTAGTGCTACACCAGTTCATCAAATTTGTTGCCAAGTTGTAACACTTAAAATAAGCAAAGAACAACTTGTCACTTTAAATCCTTCTCTCTCTCTCTCTCTCTCTCTCTCTCTAATCCTCACAGGGATATGGAACACTTCTAATGGAAGAGGCTGAGCGAATAGCTCGTAGAGAGCATAGATCAACAAAGATTGCTGTTATCTCCGGTGTAGGAACTCGCCATTATTACAGAAAATTGGGTTATGAACTCGAAGGACCTTACATGGTGAAATATCTTGTGGAGCCGTAATGGTTGTGCACCAGGAGGAGACGCTTTGTATCTTAGTTTTGGAATTTGAGTTGTACTATTTCACCCTAGGCTGAAGCTGCCCTTTATGTAACTTTGAACTCTTGTAAAATATAGTAGTTAAAGGAAATAGATTTATGGAATCTGGTTTTGTAGTGCTTGCTCAAATTGATTCACTGCTTATAAACTGTATTTACACACACACACACACACACATATATATATATATATAATAAATTATTGATATCTGGTAAATATATTGAATCTAATTAAATCTGATTCAAGTTGAGTTTGTCTTTTAACGGATAAAACTCTCTCGGTGTCAGTTTTGAGGTGGAAATGTTGCTTAAATGGCATCACGATCGGCTACGTGTTGGTTACAAACTACATTTTGTGTCCTAACCCTCTTAATATGATGGCAATTTTGTGAGAAACCTGTAAAAGTAATTGATTTTGGCAAAATCATGAGGTCAAAATGGATGGAATTATGAAATTTCATTTTCCACCTCAAATTTTGTGTTTCTCATCCACCAAAAAATATCACCATGAATGAGTTGGGAAATAAGTTTTGTGGCCCCTGTTTAGTCATGGATGTAACTTTGCTCAAATTGCATCTTTTATCTGGTAATTTTCATTATTCGGGTTTTATTAAAAGATTACGTGTTTTCATCCGACCATATGAACTATTGCTTAATAAATATGAAAGGCAAAAAGGAAAAAAAAATTATACATAAATGAAAAATTCTAAATCTAAGTAAAAAATCACGAATATGAAAAAAAAAATTTAAATTTGAATTCGAGATCTTGATTAAAGAAGTTTAATGATTTGTCACTAAATTTATAGGCGTTGATATACAAATTAAAATATTAAAATATATTTAGAATCCGTGGAATGAGAATTTATTCTAGGTCTGCCCAGGACCCGTGGGTATTCGGATTGAGTTTTTGTGTGGACATCACCGGCAGGTAAAACGTTGTCGTTTTGATAGTTCAATTACAAATTCGCCGCCCTTTCTTTTTTTTCTGTAAGGTGAGCAACTTCTCGTATACCGTTTAACTGAATTAACAGTCTCTCTCTCTCTCTCTCTCTCTCTCTCTCCCTCCCTCCCTCCCTCCCTCCAACTTATAATGCTTAAGACCACCTACAGTCCAATTCTATCACCCATTCTCACCCAAACCAAAAAACTAAGATTGTCCAGATGCAAAACGACTGCAATAGCAGAAACTCCTCCAACTGTTCACCAAAATGCCTTAACAAATCTCTGCACCACCCCATCATACAAATTCCCTCCAACTTCAGCCTATATTCACCTTCCGTTTTGCCGAAAGCGCTGCTACTACTGCGATTTTCCGATTGTCGCTCTTGGCTCTTCGTCAACCCAATCCGAGGACGACCCACGAATCCTAAACTACATTCAACTCCTCTGTCAAGAAATCAAAGCCACCCCGCTAGCCCATGCCCACCAAAACCCGCCCCTGAATACCGTGTTTTTTGGGGGTGGAACGCCTTCTCTTATCCCTCCAAGGCTTGTTTCAATGGTTTTAGACACACTGAGGTTAAAATTTGGGATTTCTTCGGATGTTGAAATGTCTATGGAAATGGATCCTGGCACTTTTGATGCTAGGAAAATGGAGAGGTTAATTGAGTTGGGTGTGAATAGAGTGTCACTTGGAGTTCAGGCATTTCAAGAAGAGTTGTTGAAGGCTTGTGGAAGAGCTCATGGTTTAAGGGAAGTGTATGATGCTATTGAGATTGTAAAGTCAAGTGGCGTTGAGAATTGGAGTTTGGATCTCATCTCTTCTCTCCCTCACCAAACAATAGACATGTGGGAAGACAGCTTGCGATGTACGGTTGAAATGCAGCCTACCCATGTCTCAGTCTATGATTTGCAAGTGGAGCAAGGCACCAAATTTGGAATCTTGTAAGTATAAAAAGATTAAACAAAAAAAAGAAAGAAAAAAACTTTAGAAGCAAAACTTGTATACCTTAAAAGGTACCAAGGCGTTCATATCTTATCAATTAACATTCAGAAAACGTCCATCCAGTGGACTACCACGCTATATTCCTGTGATGATTGATTGGTTAATGGTACCACATCATAATGCTTTTAGAGATATCTAAGATTTTCTTTTGAGTTATTACTAAACTTGAAATTGGAATTTTATGGTCAACAGGTATACACCCGGGGAGTTTCCATTGCCCTCTGAAAACCAGTCTGCGGATTTCTACAGAACGGCCTCAAGAATGCTCACTGATGCAGGCTATGAGCATTATGAAATCAGCAGTTACTGTAAAAAAGGATTCCAATGCAAGCATAATTTTACTTATTGGGAGAATAAGTCGTTCTATGGTTTTGGTCTAGGGTCTGCAAGTTATGTTGGTGGGTTGAGATTTTCGAGGCCAAGAAAAATGAAAGAATACAACAACTACGTGCAAGATTTAGAGAGGGAGGTTTGGGAACACTTAGGTGATAACCATGTTGATGCTAAAGACATGGCTATGGATGTAGTGATGCTCTCTTTGAGGACTGCAAGAGGCTTAGATTTGGTGTCTTTTGGAGAGGCATTTGGACACCATCTTCTTTACTCATTATGCAAAGTCTATCAACCATATGTTGAAAGTGGGCATGTAGTTTGCTTGGATAGGCAGAGGAAAGTCATAGAAGTGAAAAAATACAAAACTTTGGTATCTAAGGGGAGTGGGATACAAGAGGTGGTGGCTTATATAAGGCTAAGTGATCCTGATGGTTTTCTTCTATCAAATGAGTTGATCTCTTTTGCATTTGCAGTCATGGCTCCTTGAATTGTTTCCTGCCATTTGTATCCATATATTTGTATAAAGATAAGTCACTTGAGAGAGAGTGCAATAACACTGAAACTCTCAATCTCTCTCTCTCTCTCTCTCTCTCTGGTTATGCAGTGAACAAGTTCCAAGTCTTATGTTATTCGCCTGCAATTTTGGTTATTGTTTTTGATGATTCTGATTCAATAAGGATTAGAATGTTCTTCTTATGACTGCTACGCGTCATAAATATTAGGTGCTAATTCAGCTTACAACTAGCACCAAAAACAAAAAATTCAGCTTACAACTTTATTTGTAGTGCAAAATATTTTCCACAAATCAGCTGCTAGACTTTATTTACAGTTTAACATTTGACATAATGCAATGCACATTAACCCACCTTAAAAAATTGTGAGATATCAAGAGGCACTTAAGGGCCAGGAAATTAAATTTAAATCATCTGAAAACTGAAAAAAAAAATTGTATATACAAAAATTGTTCAATTTTAGTAAGACCAAGACAAGCTATTCTTCTGGAAGATTATATATCAGTTCTTCGACAAAATATTTCAACATCTGCATCTTTTGAGACATGATACTGCACAACAGTTACGAGCCGAGACTTCCAACTGCCATCCAGTTTCTCTGTGCAGTGTGTTCAAACGAGCCGAAGGTTTAACATGGCACGTAAAGATTCACATAGTTGATGTTGTTGCGTTATGATCCCGAATTTGTTCAACTGGTACGTCCACGAATCTAACCTACAGTAAAGAAAAGGGTAGCGATCTGAATGTTATTGTATCTCATAGACTTTCTGAATTATATAGTAGATCATTATTACTAATTATTTCTCAAATGATGAACAACATGGTCAGTACAATAAAAGCAGAATCTTTGATCTTGATCGGCTGGCACCAAAGTAGTTAAGCACCTTGCTAATGCTGAATGAAGTTCCTAATTTACTCTGTGCACTAGGAAAAACGAAAGCAGGAGACTGGAGTTACATATTTTCTTTCTAACATGAGGAGAAAAACTGAAAAGAAAAGTACCATTTTCAATGATTTCCAGTTACACTGGTTACACTATTTACAGAGTCGTACAAGATTAGCCAAGAAATTAATAATCTACTCTGCACCAGCTGAAACTAAACTGAAACGACAAATCGGTTGATTAATTGCTTCATTGACAGTATGTCATCCATTGGCCAACACTGAACTTAAGAGTTGCTTCTCTACATTATACCTGTCATGACCTTGTAATTCATCCCAGTACAAGGAAATCTGAAAAGGTGGCAAAGGAAAAGGCTACCACTTACCAGCTAAGAGGGTTTTGCTTTTCGCCCAAGCTGTGAAATGCGCTTCAGCTCCTGGGTTCCCTTTCGAAATTCTCTGCAAGACAGAGAGGTGCAACTCCACACTGAGATGACTCCAAGGATCATGAAATAATCATAAATGGAGGCAAACATTTAAAGATGGAACATACCTTTGATGCAAATAAACTATAAGATAGAAAACTAGGAGGAGTGTCATAATCAATATGGAGGTAGCAAGGTAAAACACACTAGTCTGCTTCTGCAAACAGAAAAGAAACCATATTGACAACAAACTTAGTCCATTTTTTAGCTTCACAAACAAAGACAGCACAAAGAGAAGCGCAATGGAGAAGAAGAAAAATAAGAACAGGAGAATCTAAGAAATGGAGAATGACAGGTATCTAGTTAACCAAATTCTATACTTTGACAGCCGAGGCTGTTTAGGGATTTACTGTATATAACATACAACTTGGAATGTCCAGGTAATGTTACAAAATAGCAAATTCGACTGGTACACTAAGCTTTAACAATGAAGGAAGAGGGCAGAAACAAATTAAGGCCTTACTCTTCCCCCTCTAGAAAATGGTTTTCTTCCACCTATGCAGGTGTGAGCATCGCAGAATTGGCGCAAAAACAACTCTACAAATACAGTTGTCAAAAAAGTCAAAGAGACACAAACGGTCAGGCAGCATAAAAAACAATGAAAATAAAGACAGAATAGTAAAACATTAACATAAGAATGGCAAGAGACGTAAATGGCATGGTGCACAGAAGAATATCATGAAGACGACTTGCAGCAGGACCTTGATTAACAGGAAAACAACTATCAGCAAGACTCTGCAAGAAAAAAATACATACAATCAACAAATGGCGACCTATGAGTAAATAAATATATATCAGTTAAAACAACCTCACATAGGTGGCGATTTCTTGCAGCAGCAGCAGGATTGCACTTGCTTTTGCGGGACTTAAAGTCTGTCACAAGGTCACAATACAATGCCCCACATAAGTCCGCTAAGCACTAGCTGTGGCTCTGTATTTACCAAAACCTTGTTACATGAGTATGTGGGAGAGAAAAGAGTAATGTTCATATGCATTCTCTTGTCAACCGCATTGAATATAGTTGTACTTTGCCATACAATTGATTGGACCACTTCATCCTTTGTCTCCCATTTTCTACATTCATGAAAAAAATGAGAACTAAGAAGGGTAATGTTCTAGATGAGATGCTAGGCTACCTAACATGTTCACAGAATACTGTGTACCAAAAACTGTCTTGACCTACTATGCTCTACTCAAAAGAATTATGATCAAACAGGCACGAAGTTTACAATGGAAATTGCACAAGCAACATATAGTGTTAGTGCTACGAATGTTTAAAGAATCATTTATGCAACTTGAAATCAAATAAAAAATCGCTACAAAGAAGAAATTGAAGGATATAAGGTTCACATACAATATTCAAAAGATCATAGTGTCTAGTATCAAAATGCCGATCAAGATATTTCTCAGCACTGAAGCTTTTCTTACAGTATCCACACCGCCACTCATTGTCATCCACATGAATCTTGTGCTGCTCCTGATCTCTGAAGAGATCATTGTCAGGATGAAGCTTGCACTTGCTTGAAATATGAAATCCCTCTCGTTCCACAAAAGGCATCAAATACTGCACCAAAACATAATGTCATCCTCATAAATGTTATTCAAAACCAAGAACAGTCACATCATTGATCTGATAGTAAACCAACCTTGTCGATAGCTTTCCATGCTGCCCTGCTTCTTTCTCTCGAACAATGAACTTCATGACCATGATCTTGTGCATCATTAATCTTTCTAAAGCTCAAATACACAAATCAATTACACAAAGCAATAACAACAACAATATGATAAGATACTAATGTTAGTACCAAAAAAATATGATGACCAAATTGATAGAATCCAATACCCCACGTGTCCATTGGTCTTGGAATGCACCTTATAAAGCCTCTTAACTTTAAAGAACCAACAAAGTCATGCCACACCAGATTTCTTTAATCCAGCCATTGGTATCATTACACACCACAGAATCAAATTTTCATGTAAGATCTCTTATTGAACTTCAATCAACCAAAAGAACGTCAATCCAATGACAACCCAGGATGAGAATTTTCACTAGAAAAGCACCTTTCTACTTATCTCACAAAATAGTTGATTTTATGGGAAAATACTAATCCCAAATTTTCATGTATGATGCATTATTGAACTTCATTCGCCCAAAATAATGCCAATCCAATAACAACCCAGGATGATAATTTTCACTAGAAAAGCACCTTTCTACTTATCTCACAAAATAGTTGATTTTTATAGAAAAATACTAAGCACAAATTTTCATGTAGGATGTATTGTTGAACTTCAATCGCCCAAAACAACGTCAATCCAATGACAATCCAGAATGAGAATTTTCACTAGAAAAGCACCCTATTACCCATCACATAACAGTAGATAATTTTTATGAAAAATGCTAAGCACTGGCTTTTAAGCTTAAATTTGATAATTTTAAGAAACATTTACCTTGCACCTGCAGACTCGTCAAAGACCTGAAAGATATTTACAAATTTAAGTTTGCAAAACCAAAGGACAAAAGGGTCTCTCAGAAGTGCATAGACACAATACTTCGACGAAAACAACAGAACAACAATTAAAATTCAACCAATACGAAGCTTATTGTTGAGTACAATCAAAACATAATTAAAAACAATCATAGTACCTCGATTGATGAAGATTTGCGAAGGTAGAGAGATAGAAGAATTGAAGCGACAATTCTTGTTCTCTTCATCTCTCTCTCTCTCCCTCTCTCTGTTTCCGTTTTAGGTATGGCTTCGATGAAGGTGTTTATGCCGGTTAAACGACGCCGTTTGAGCTTTGTGTTGGTGGAATATTTTAGAAGAAAACGACTAGCTTAAAATTCATGTCGCGAGTTATTTCATTAAAATCAATACTCTCTCTCTCACACAAAATCAACAATGTATCTGCAAACTTGTTATGTTTGGTTATTTAATCAATTAATTATTTTATTAATTTTTATTATCTATTTTTTATTTTTAATTAGAGATAATTTAAAGTAATTATATATAATATCTCATTTAAAATTTTAATATTCCACTGTATTTCAACAACAATAACAATAAATTGAGTTTTAATTTCGAATTTTAGGGTCGATCATCTGAGAGATTAGGAGAAAAAAATAGGGAAAAGATTGAATTTATAAAATGTCAATTTAATTAAATAATATATTTTGGGTAAAAATTGTGAAATTTATTATTGTATCATCAAAAATTTCAAGACTAAAAGATATATGTGTGAAAATATTTTTGTTCTCATGGATCAGTAAGTTATAACTCTACTAGTATTATCCTCTTCCGTTTAAAAATCTCGAATTTGAATCATTTCTAAAAAAAAAATTCATTATTGGGAATGGGGAAGTCGTGAGGGGTTTATGTTCAGATCATGAATCCTCTCAAGTTTAAAATATTTTTGGCAAAAACAAGTACATCAGATTGTGGTGGATTTGAGTTCAATATTCATAGTAAACAGTTCTCTCTATTTTTTTTTTTGGTTATAAACAGTTCTCTATTTTGTCTTTGAAAATGAAAATGATTAGATTCGATTCACAATACTGCTTTGTTGTTAAAGATGAAAATAATTTGATTCTGTTCACAACAGAGTTATCTTCTTTGATGTTAAAAATAAAAATGATTCAATTTGATATGCTTTTTCGCGACTACTTGCTTTGTAGAAATACTTTCGGTGTATAAGTAGAAGGGACACTTGCCTGAATAGCCAGTCATATGCATGAACAAACTATGGCAACATGCACTTGTTTTCTGTACAAGGTGGTTCAAACAAATGTTCCTTGCTGGTCATTTCCAGGTGCTATTGCAGGAACTCCCATGAATAACCACTATTTATTGTCTTGTAAAACATCCCAGGTGGTTCTTATTGATTTTCTCGGGTAGAACCTAAACGTTCCCCAGCTTTGGCTTGGATTAATCCTATTTATTTACGTGCATTTCATATGAATGCCAAAGCCTTATAGCCCACCTGTTAATACTTCTAAATCAACAAGCATGTATATCAAAAAGATGGAAAAGATATGTTCCTTCGATTTTAATGGAGATAAGACTTCTGTACCAGCTTAATGTTTTTGAAAGCAACTATATCTTGTGTGATGCATCATGGGTAAGAATGATTGATGGTGAGAGAGCAGTGGTAGATGCTGTTGCTTTACTAAGGGGTGAAGGAAAGGCGCATTGGGGAAAGAGAAATGAGCCTGGATAGGGCAGTTCAGAGCGAGCCTTGGCCTTTCAGATTCTCTGTGAACCCCCCATGTATTTTTTCATCACGCCTGGCTTCCTTTTCGGTTGAAACTGTAACTTTGTTACCTTTCTTTTAGTTACAATATGAATTTTATATTCCAGTGGCTCTTGATAACGAGGATACTGTGTCTTTGACTTGCCATTAGATTTGGAGCAATTACTGCCCTTGGTCTCAAAGCTTGTGTATCTGTTTCCTTCCATCACAGTTAACTTACCACTAGTGCATCTCAACCAACTGCTTCTTCTTCATCTTATCTGAAGCCTGGAGAATCCTTGAGGGACTCCCATAAACATACAAACTTATACTGGCAAAAAATGGCTGCACATGAGCTTGCACACCATGCTGGAAGGGTCTGTTTTGCTTCACCCAATCCATTTGGATACTAAATGACATCAATTTCTACGGTTAGAGCCTTTAAGAGTATGATATGCATCAATGACAATGCTATACATCACAGGTGAGATTTCAAGGGAATATAGAGCAATTTTTATTGAGAAAAATAAGGGACAAAATCATTTTCCGCAAAAAATATAACTGTGCTGTGATGAAGTGGTGAACTTTGCAGTAATACGTAGCATTATCCGTACAACAAATACTCTATAACATGCAATGCAAGACGTGTATGATATTGTCTGGCAATACCCTGGAACTGACTCTAAAGGAAATGTTGGTGAAAGAGGCAATTTTTACAGAACACCTAGATTTTGCTAATTTTTTGCAAGTGTTTAACCTGAACTCCCTGTGTAAGGTATATTTTCTAGAATGGCGAGTTTTTTTTTTTTTTTTTTTTTTTTACACTGAGATTTAAACCCAAAATCACCGGGTTGGGAAAGGAAATTGTGACCACCACGCTGTCCCCTTGGGACAGAATGGCGAGTTTAACCAAGGTTGGTATTGGCACAAAACTAAGTAACGACGAAGTAGTATAGTTCTTGGGTTAAAACTAGGAATCCATTGTTTGGTTGTACATAATAAAGAAGCCCAAGTTTAAAAAGTAGTATAGTTCTCTTACAAATTTGTTTCTCACTTTGATTCATCTGACATCACAGGAACTGAGGAAGGACCGCTTTGATCTTGCCGAAACTGGATATAGGGAACTCAAACCAATCCTTGATGAGGTGATTTTCTAGTTTCTAGATTTTTGGTGCATATGAGATGTTGGATAAGGCCATCCATCAGCACACTATTACAAGGTTGGGATAAAGGGTATACTTATTATCACATTTCGTTAACTATTCTACGCTTGTGAATCTTGCAGTTGGCTGTGCTAGAGGCAGAGCAGACAGCCAAAGAGGCAGAGGGGCCCGAAACAAGCATGAAGAAGAGAGGCGATAAGAAGAACAAGCATCCTCTGAAGTAGTGTGGACGTTTGGTTTCTGAAAGAAAATTTTTGTTGTATTATATGTGGGCTGGAAGGATAAAAGGGAAAGAAGTGAGAGAAAAGTTGTACAAGTATGTAGTTTTCGTATAGATGATATGAAGCTCTCCAACTTGCTGGAATATGCTGTGTTAGGCTAGCTCAAGCATGCAACACTAGGCATACAATGCAAGGGTATCGGACCTTTTTTTTTGCACTCCTTTATGGAGTGTTACGCAATGTCACATCCTAAATAAATGGTGTACATCAATGGATAATCAATTTAATGGTATGAAGTATTAATTCTCTTAACAAAATCTCAGAATATGCTCAACCGGATTAAGAACAAAATAAATAAATAAACGGTGAACAGATACCATAGATAAAGTGATGTGTTCGGCCTCATAATGCTACTGTGTCCTAACTAAACCATTCAATCACAATGCCTTGCAATCCCACCACCAGCACAAGTCCCACAGATCACAATGGTGAGGTCGCACACTCCTTCAAAAGCGGGGGGGCAATGGTAAGGTCTCACTACTTCACAAGCGGGGGGATGCGGATATAATCCATCTATTGTCGTTGGGGGAGAAGGCGCCATTTGAGCATGACTCGACCACACTGTCAAGTGTTGTCTTCAAGTCAATGGATTGATGATTGCAACTGCTAAAAGCCGGGGCACCAGGGTCTTTGGCTCAATCATATATCCAACCAATGGATGATATGATTAAAACCCTTAAAAGAAGAGCCTCCCATTTCACTGTGATGTATATTCCACTGTTCCACCCTTTACTAGAGAGATTCTACACACTTTTTGGAGCAACGCCACATCTCCCTCTCTCAAAAGTAGAAATTGCACTTTTGACAGACTAAATTATTTCAAACCTCTTCACGCATGCAAAGACATAAGTTTGCTTAGTATCTCTCTTTGAATTTTGAAACACTAGACCAAATAAACATTGTCCAATCATGTAAATACCTAGATTGTACGTTTCACTTTGGTTTAGGAAAGCATCAACATTGTTCTGTTTAATTTAGTACTTATGACCATTGCCAATTACCATAAGGTCACATGTCCCCATAAAGATAGCCCATTACCTTAATCTATCACAAAAGATTTGGGCACGCGAGACCCTATGATTGTGGTTATTTTAATCTGATTTAGGCAAATGGAATCTTACAAGTTACAAGAAATGTAAAAAAAAAAAAAAATTAATTAATTAATGGCTAAAACATGTACAATTTTTCTCAAGGTAAAAAAGTTATTTTGATTAAATCATTATGTATATATTTAAACTTATATTAGTACAAAAACTATTAATACTGTGCAAATATATGTTTTATAATAATGGATCAAATCTAACGTGATAATCCATATCAATATATTTTCACCGATCAAAATATATTTATGTGGAGAACTATATTACTTATTTGACCCATATTGATAATATATTCGGTGAGTGTTTAATAAAATTAGGTATTTTTATGGTTGATAAAGGGTAATATCGAAACTATACTCTTAAAAAGATACACCGAAATTTCAGTGATTTATTTATTTATTTAAAAAAAGCAATTGTAAATTTCCTCCCATCTTACCTATTTGTTATTTTTTGATTTAAGAACTATGTATGAGAAATATTTGATTATTTTCATATTACTATTAAAAATAATTTATAAAAAATGTGATTCTTAACAAGTGTCGTGGCATCCAAAAAAATAAATAATAAGACAATCAATATAGGAATTATCTAAATTTGACGGTAAAATTTTTAATATATCGTGATTTATTCATATTGGATTAAAATAACTACTTTCAAATTGGACAACAATAAAAAATTCATGTAATTCTTTTACATAGATTCATATACTTTTAACAACATAAGTCTCCAACATTAAGGTTGCGCGAATTTTTTTTTCTTTTATTTAGGTTAAAAAGGGAGTGTATCGCTCTAGGTTGGGAGACGACGGTTCGAACTCGATATCAGAGATCAAAATATAAACCTTTATTCAAGAATTCTTGGTCTTTGTTGAGGACACATAAATCGCATATTTGTTACTTAGAAATTTCAAGTGATTAATAACTATTATTGTGAATGCATGTGGCATAGTTCAATTCCCAATGACCAGTGGCTCTTCATTTTTATGAGTGCAATTGACTGTAATCAAACTACTTTCCTTTACCACGCCACTGCCATTACCGCATGCTTTTTATTAAAAAAATAATTAGGTTTATTCTTCTTTTATTGCTTTGCTCTAAAATAAGCAAGGAACATTTACTTATACTTTTTATAATTTTTTGTTATTTTAAATGATTATGATAAGAATTTGGAAACTTTAATCAATCACATGTGGATTGTCCAAATTGTATTACCTTAAAACATTTTCACGAGAACCGAGTGAAGTTGTCTTTATAAATCAGTTTCCTGTCATTTCAAACTTTCCCATCACAAAATCAGAGAGAGAGAGAGAGAGAGAGAGAGAGAGAGAGGGAGAATGGGAGGTGGGTCATGCACAAAAATGGCAAAGTCATGGACAAAGATGGAGAAATGTCTAAATGATGCAGTGTCTAGGAGCTTTATCGGGAGGTACTTCAAGCTAGAGGCGAGAAAGAGTTGTTTCACTAGAGAACTCCGCGCAGCCACAGCCACATTCATCACCATGGCATATATCATCACTGTCAATGCCACCATCCTTGCAGCTTCCGGCGGCACCTGCTCGGTCTCTGATTGCACCGCTCAGGCGAATGAGACTGCTGGCCCAGAATGCAAGGTCCAGCCTAATGTTGGTTATGAAAATTGCCTCTCAAAAATCAAGAGTGACCTTATTGTAGCAACTGCATTGTCCTCTATGATAGGGTCAATTGGAATGGGAATCTTTGCCAATTTGCCTTTGGGCCTGGCACCAGCAATGGGCCCAAATGCGTACTTGGCCTACGACGTAGTCGGGTTTCATGGGTCCGGATCTGTTTCCTACAAAACAGCCCTTGCTGTGGTCTTGGTTGAAGGTTGTGCTTTCCTTGCCATCTCAGCGTTTGGGCTTCGAGCAATGCTGGCCCGTATTTTTCCGAAGCCCGTAAGGGTTGCCTGCGCAGCAGGTATCGGGCTTTTCATTGCTTTTGTGGGCCTTCAAGCCCATCAGGGTATCGGGCTTATCGGGCCAGATGAGGCCACATTGGTCACAGTCATGGCTTGTTCAAAACAAGATCCAACAACTGGAGTCTGCCTTGGTGGAAAGATGCAGAGCCCAACATTTTGGCTTGGAATGGTGGGCTTTATCATAATAGGCCTTGCATTGTCAAAGAAGGTGAAGGGAAGTATGATATATGGTATTCTTTTTGTCACCTTTATTTCATGGTTTAGAGGCACCTCCGTCACATTTTTCCCTAACACACCACTAGGGGACTCAAATTATCACTACTTCAAACAAATTGTGGATTTTCACAAAATTAAATCCACAGCTGGGGCTATAAGTTTTAGTAACTTTAACAACACCGAGGTTTGGGTGGCTCTGGTAACAATGTTGTATGTTGATGTGCTTGCCACTACTGGTGTATTGTACACCATGGCAGAAATTGGGGGATTTGTGAATGAAAATGGAGTGTTTGAAGGTGAATACCAGGCCTACATAGTTGATGCACTCTCCACAGTGATTGGTTCGTTGCTCGGCGTCTCACCAACCGCCACCTGTGTTGAATCAACAGCCGGGATCAGAGAAGGCGGTCGGACTGGATTAACCGCTGTGTTCATTGGATTATACTTTTTCCTATCATTGTTCTTTACCCCTTTGCTAGCAAGTGTACCTCCGTGGGCAATGGGACCTGCCCTAGTAATGGTTGGTGTCATGATGATGAAAGTGGTGAAAGACATAGACTGGGAGGATTTTAAAGAGGCAATACCAGCGTTTGCTACCATAATCCTCATGCCCTTGACCTATTCTATTGCCAATGGAATCATTGGTGGTCTCGGAGTATATATTGCCCTAAACTTGTATGATTTGATCATGGGAAGAATTAAATGGATGATCAGAATGAGAAAAATGATCGTCAAGGAACAAAATCAAGTGGCTGTGACAGCTGGCAGCGATCCAACGGTTGAAATGATTTGATCTCTTTGCATTGTGATGTAATCTATGTGCCCTCCCTCCCTTTTAACTTTTGTTTAGAAGTTTAGGTTTAATCCAATGTCAATGGGTGGACAAGCCAAGAAAGGCTCATTGCTTGGCTCAAACTTGTAATGGATTAAATGTAAACTTTGTGGGTAGTATTCTCAATTCAAGAATTACCAGGAAAAAAAAAAAAAGAAAAAGAGATGGTTTCCTTTTTTATTTGATGACAAACACATACAACATATTTACAAATTGATTATTACACAAATCAAATTTCCATCACATTCATAACATCATTTGATTAATCAAATAGAACATTCATATCTCCCAAACTATACACCAATCTCCATCACTATACATTTGGTCCAACACAAATCCCACATCAAAAAAGCTAGAAATATCAATAGAATCATCTCCTTCATTTCCTACACTTTGTGCCAGATCCAGTTGCTGCTCTTCTTCTTCTTCTTCTTCTTCTTCTTCTACTGCTGCTGCTGCTGCTTCATGTGGAAAAGAAGAATGATTCCCCAAGGCGTCATTTGAATCAAACAATTCATCATCAATAACTTGTTGATCATCAACCTCATAATCCACAGAATCAGTAACTAGATAATTCAAAAGCCCACTTGCAGACACCCCAGAAAAATGTAGTACCCCTCCATTTCCCTTTGCAGAACAACTAGCTAGCCTATAATTCAAGACCATGTCATGTGAATACATCTTGTATGACCCTTTGGCCTTGTCCTTGGACTTGCAAATCGGGTGCTCTCGCCGATGACATTTTCCAGTGAATTTGGAGTGATTTGTAGGCCTGGAAAGTACCTTGGTTGAATAACTATTTGTTGGCGGTGAATCAAATTGGTTGATGACCCTAGATGTTGTTCTTTGCCTCAATTGTGATGGCCAGATCTCAGAGTACCTAACCATGCCATGTTGTCTTCCCTCTCTCTTCATTTCAATCAAACTGGTATAATTAGAGTCTAAAAGGTTTTTTGTGAGAAAGCCTTTTGGGTTGAGGGGTATTTTTCCTTCTTATGCAGAAAGTTTTGAACGAAAGTTTCATCAAGATGAGACATAGAATATGACTTGTGAAATAAGATTTTGTCTGTCGTTTGCCCTTGTGGGACAAGTAATTGAAATCCAATAAAATATATACCATTACAGCCGACCATGACTTTGGGTACTTTGGAGCAAGCAAGGTTTGTAGAACAATTTGGATAATCCAACCTTATAAGTCATACCAAAATTGAGTAAATAACATGAACTAGCCACAAAAGAAATCTTTAAACATTTGTAATACAAAGAAGCTGTGAAAATAAAACTGACAAAAAAATAAAGAAAAAAAAAACACATAATTTAGGTTGCCCAATGTTAAAATCAAACATCATAATTTTAAAAAATCGGTCTAACCAAATAGATGGATTGGCGGGCATATTAACTGGTTTATATCGACCCAAGTATAGATCAAAGACAAAATATAGAAAATCACGGTAAAATATTAAGTATCGATTGATCCGGTGAATGAATACAAATATCACTAGAGTAAAATCTTAAATTTAAATTTTATATATAAAAAATAAAAATAATAAAAAAAATTATTTTAAAAATCTAAGTTAATTAAAATAAGAAATAGTCCGAGTTGGTGTGATTATTACGTAAAGTTGGAGATAAAGGACGCTCGAGAACCAGATCCGGTCGAAAGAACTGAACCGGCACAATAAAAATTCAAAATGACCCTCTCGTGGAAGCCAAAAATGAAAAAGGCCGATTGAGTGAACCTCTCTCTTCCTCCTCTCAAGAACCCTAAACCCTCTCCTTGCCATCGCCTCAGATTTAAATCAGACCAGGTCAAATCACAGGTATCATCTTCTCCCTTCTTCCTCTTCTTATCATTGCTCTTTTCCCCTTCAATAGTTTCAGATTTCGATTTTTCGAAGCCTTGCCTCCTTTTTCCTGTTCTGTGGATGGGTAGATTTTGCTTGTAAAGTGTTCGGTGGAGGTTCCATGAGAGAACTGAAAATTTATGGTGGGTCAAACCCCATTTGTTTAAATCTATTCTCAAATGCAAATGAATTGTTTGTTTTGATCTTTCCCCCACATACTTCACTTACGTGATCAATGATTCCATTTTCTTAAAGTTTTCAATTCCCTGTAAGAGGTAATGCACCCTCTTATTCTAATGTATGACTGAATATGAATTTTCTTGCGTATGGATAAAGCTATGCTGGGGATTCAAAATTCTTACTTACATTTGTAGTCCCTGCATTACATTGTGGGATAATACGACGGTTGTTTCTACTTTTTGTTGTCCTTGGAGTTTTGAAGAAAATTTTTATTTTAATGGACAATTGAAATTAGATGCACTCGTTCAACCGCTTTGGCTGTTCTGGGCTACTAAAAGTTGTAAAAAGATTACAACACTTTTTGCCAACTCATCAATTCAACAAGCTAATACAATTAAATGGCTAGATTAGATTTTTAAAGGTTGTTATCATACACTAGGCTTTGGTATTTCTTGAATTTAGGACTATTAAATAACCTTTGAACCTGTTGTGTAGGTTTATGGTACACTCAGAAGCTATGGCTGTAGAAAGGGATCCAATGCAGATAAACCCACAATCTAGGAAACCTCGTATTCTTCTTGCTGCAAGTGGTAGTGTGGCTGCTATAAAGTTTGGTAATCTCTGCCATTGTTTTGCTGAATGGGCAGAAGTGAAGGCAGTTGCAACAAAGGCTGCTTTGCATTTCATTGACAAAACAGCACTGCCTAAGGATGTGACTTTTTATACAGATGAGGAGGAGTGGTCTAGTTGGAGTAAGATTGGTGATAGCGTTCTCCATATTGAGCTTCGAAGATGGGCTGATATAATGGTCATTGCACCTTTGTCTGCCAATACCCTAGGCAAGGTATTGTCTTTGTGTCATCTATTAGATTGGTTTGGAGCGTTTGTTTTGTGGCAGTTGCTGGGGGATTTTTTTTTTTCTTTTTTTCTTGTGCATTTTGAAGTTTGCAGAAAAGTTCTAGTTGTAGAATGGATTTATCCAGTGCCACTAGGATATGCAATATGGTCAATTTTCTGTATGTGTGGGCAGCTTTTTTAGCTCTGTTTTGTATCTGATGATATGATGCTATGGCCATCCATCAACTTATTTTGCCCGGAAGATGATAATTTTCATTGGGAGGAATAGTAAATGAATAATTACTTTGAACTAAAATGGTTTGCTATTGGAAAGTGGAACTTTGACATTGAAAGTGTTTAGGTCTGGTTAGATGGTATAGACTGAACTTTATTCCACATTCAAAGTAAAGTGTGGCCTTTTTTTTGGGGGGGGGGAATTCACCGTGGTCATATTGCTTCTTCGAAATATGCATATTTTGGATCCATGGCTCCTATTTGGGACTTTGGGCATTTCTTAAGTAAGATTTGTGGACATATAAACCCAACCCTCGTTACTCAGGAGAACTGGCACTACTACCCTGTTAGGCTGGGAATTGTAAGATCTGAACTTGATATATTATTTTCAATTTAACTCTGTATGGGTACACATAAATGTTGGCATGTCATATCCTATGTCTCAAAAGATAAACTAATGTCCACCGGGAATTATGTGCTACAACCTTACAGCCATCTCCTATATCTTTGTTACATGTGACTGTAGCAAGCACATTCACTCGCTGTTCATCACATATCTTTGGTTTGTTAATTTTGTATTCTGTTTCCATTTTGGGGACAAGTTCATTTATGATCAATGCCAAAATGCAGATGGCTGGCGGATTGTGTGACAACCTTCTGACTTGCATTGTGCGGGCCTGGGACTATAATAAACCTCTCTTTGTTGCCCCAGCCATGAACACCTTCATGTGGAACAATCCTTTCACAGAAAAACATCTGATGACGCTTGATGAGCTTGGAATAACTCTTATCCCGCCTGTTACGAAGAGGCTTGCTTGTGGGGACTATGGAAATGGCGCCATGGCTGAACCTTCTCTAATCTTTTCCACCGTGAGGCTATTCTTGGAGTCCCGAATGCAACAAAATGGTGGCGCTGTTCCTTGATAAACGCTTGCAGAGAACAAACAATTTATCTTATTAAAGGACATAATTGGAATGCTAAATTAATTCTCATGGCTTCGAAAGCCTTTGTTTTCTTCTTTTTCGTGGCTAAGCAAGATGAAGCTCCTAATTTATTGTGCCCTAGAAGGTGGTTGGGCTCATCCAGACTGTACACATTCGCATTTATCGTGCATATAAGGTAACCATGTTTTGCCTCTGATCGGTTCTAATAGATTGTGGATATTATGAATGTATCCTACATGACCAGCACAACAATCCAAGATTTCTTCTGTCCATGAGATTTGTTATTTTCATGTTCTTTCTCCTCGAGTTCCTTATCTTTGCCTTGCCCATGTATCTTGTAGCAATTTACCTCGGATTAAGGTACAAATCTTTCGTCATAGGAGCTTGTTTGTTGCAGGCAAGCGCCTATAAGGCTATTTGCCAAATGGGTGTATGAAACTTGGCGACTAATTTGAAATCATGAGAGCATCTGTGAGGAATAATTTATCTTAATAGCATTCTTGCTATTCTTTTTAGTATGCCAAATAAGAGTTCACATCTATGTAGAAGTTGATGTGTGAAACTGATGCATAGCATTTTCCTTCTGCGAATTTTCCCTAGGTATTTTTTTAATTGATTTTAGCTTGATCTTCCCACAATTTAACTTAGAAATATAAAGAATCATTGTAAACTATGACACATTATAAAAATAGGAGCTTTCTATTGCATGAACAAATGGAGGGTTTTGGCCGGAAAGAGAGGAAAATGGAGAGTTTTTAAAAAAACCCACCCACATTAAGCAAAGCAATTAATTGAAGGGAAAGGTTTTAAATGGTTTGCATGAAACCCTCCGAACCTAATTTTTAAATTCTTCCAAATCGATGGGTTTTGAAGGGGGGATTTCTTTTTAAAATTATAATATTAAATTTATTTTTATATCATTTATTTTAAAAATCTAATAAAAAGCAAAAATAATAAAATAATAAATTTATACACTTTTGGACTATATTTATTTCGGATTGACACTGAAATTTCCTTCTTCCCTTTTCTTCTTAAAAAAATGCATAAATTTAAATTTTGGGTATTGATAGAATGAATTTGATATTTTTATATTTTGAGACATTCTCACGACTTTTGAGCAAATCTCGTTAGAAAAAATGGTGCTGAAATATATAGAAAAGTGATGCAAAAGTTTCAATTTCCCAGATTGGGATTATATTTCTTCCCATATTTATATTTCAATTTCCTTCTTTCTATTTTCAAAAATTTAAATTTTGGGATTAATAGAATGAATTTGATAGCTTTGTGTTCACACATTTTCACAACTTTGATCAAATCTCATTGTTCTTTGCCAAAAAAAAAAAAAAAAAAATCAAATCTCATAGTTTTGGTGAAAAATATAGTGGCTAAAGAGAGAGAGAGAGAGAAGTGATGTCCAAGGAAAATCTTTAAGAATCTTACTTCAACTTATTTTGTTTCTTTCATGATTTACACTTCGATTTCCTAATCCCTTTTCTATTTGTAGGGGAAATTTACATAAATTTAATTTTTGGGTATTGATCGAATGAATTTGATAATTATATTTTGATACTTATTCTTTTAACTTTTTATCAAATCTCATGGTGCCGATGAAAAAAGGAGGTAAAAGATTTTAAAAAAAGTATTATTTGTCGAGAATTTTGTGTACTAATTTTTATTAATTTTTTATTATTAGACAATTATCGAGTCTAACCTGTTATATATTACATAAATTTAAGAATAAAACAAGCAGTGTTATAAATTTGTAAAATTATGTGAACCTAATCAACACATTTTCTTGAAATTAATAACTTTTCTCTTCATGCCTCAAGGAACAATATAAAATGAGTGGATGTATAGACTCCACGATTCAATGAACTATAATTCAAGTGGCATTATCCCCTCTCCCTCTCGTAAAGAACCGACTTTGAGTCTTGTTATGTTAAATAAAAAAAAGGTTCGAGGAAAGTAATCAAAGTGAAAGTTATATTATTGTTTTTTCACTTCATTTCTTTCGTATATCTTTCTATTGTTCTTTTTTTAACTTGGTATTTTGTGATAATTGGGTGCTAATTTTTACTTAGTGAGTGAAAATATAGTTAATTGTGTTGATGTTTGCAAATATTAGTTTTGAATTATATTTTAAAAAAATTTAATTAATAGAGATTTAAAATCGTATTCTGATTAATTTAATTTGAATTTTGTTGGATCTAATTTAGGTAAATCTCTTTCAACGTAATTTTTTTCATTTTTAAATTTTAAATATGAGATTTGATTAATGATATAATATATTTACCCACTAGACTGATTGTACTTTAATTCTTATAAAAGATTATATAATTTTGGTTTCGATCAAATTAATTGAGAGAGGGAGGGAGGGGGAGAAAGAGAGAGAGAGAGAGAGAGAGGGTTGTTATTGTGTGTGTATGTGTTATATATATACACACTTATATGATAGTTTTTGTCCTTGTTGAAATTTGTCCGGGGAAGCTGGTTTCACATGGACGTGTGAAAAGTCGTCCCCAAGAGTTGGACAGGTTCAACGTAGAAGAGGTGAAAGTCCCAAGAAAGGTTCCAATGAGAAGAACTACAATGAAAGAAAATCCTTGTTCCACCAATAAATCTACCCCATGTATCATTCTCAACTGAAGTTTTTATGTCTAGTTCTTTACTGCAAAACTAGCACCTCTACCTCTCTTGACTAACGATCATGACTAGGTGCGACTCCTCATGGTGTTAAAAGATGACCCAGACCCACAATTTTCAGGACCCTCCCATCCGCGGAGAAGAAATTGGATACTAGAAGGCATTTGCCGTCCCTCTTTTACTGGGATACGTGGCTTTGAAGGGGATTGAGGTGGAGAGATCTTGAACGTGAAGCAGGATGGATGGGCCTCACACTCAAATGGGAAGTGGATATCTTCCCACCGAAGAATGTCAAAGAGCAAGCAACTTTCGTGGGATAGTAACGCGTATACCCGGGGATATGACTTGTCGGCAATGCCATGCCCCCGGCCATGGAGATCCACCTCCTCTTCCTAGTGCTTTCCAAGGACTTCACTTTTACCATGGAGGTCCTAGATATAATAATGATTGTCAATGCACCAAATTAGAATTCAAAAACCCAAATATCATTTGGTATAAAAAAATTATTTAATAATCTTTTATATTAATTAAGTAATACGTTGTTCAGAAAACCTCAAACAATGTTAAGTTAAACGATAATTTACGATTTAAACTTAATGCTGTATTATTTTTTGATTGACAGAACCAATCATATACTTTTTTTCCTATAAAAATAAAGATAAATTGTGTAACCAAACAAGTTAAATTATTTGTCGATACTATGCTACCTTTGATGAATTGAGAAAGAAGAACGAGTGGGAAGAAGCAAGAAGGAAAGAAGAGGTAGAGGAACATGCTAAGGCTTAACCTTGTTTTAGCCAAAAGGGGGTCTTATCTCTTATGCCAATTTAAATCATCCAATCACCTATAGTTATCTGGTTATGGCATTTCTTGATTTTTAGAGCCATTTTTCATTTATATTGGCTTTGAGTTATATATTTGAGTTTAGTATGTAAATCGACAGAAAATTTAACTTGTTTGGTTAGTTTAAATTTAAAATATAAATTAGCTTTTAATTTAAAATAAATTTTTTTATAATACTCATTAGTATTAATAATCATTTATTTAATATCTGTTGCATAGTCAAAATCTAATATTAATCCGATTCAAACCATTTTATATTTATTATCTATATGAATATCAATGATAAAATAAATCTTATAAATTGTTGAACGTCATTCAAATTTCTTCATTTTTACAAAGAATGCGTGTATTATCATATATTTATATTTTTGATAATCACAAAAAAATCATGTTTATCGGAGTTTAAAAAATTATTTATGCAATCAATGTCAAATATCTTTAATTATCAAAATTAAGCTTTTTTCTATCTTTTCATCCGATAAAATCTTAATTCAGGCGTTTGAAATATTACTATTTATACTTTGAGTTAATACCAAATTATTTTAAAAATTGAGTTCAATTTGTCATATTAATACACTATAATATTTTTATTTTTATTTTTACTTTTTTACTATTTGTCACTTTTGCCGGACCAAAATAATATCACTATTTAAAAGTAAAAAAAAAGATATAATATGGTGTTAGCTTGTTTAATTAATAGAATCTTAAAATAATATAATTTTTTTATATACTAATTTAAATTTTATTTTAAAAAATATTTATCTAAAATGACAATTAATTAATATATATTATTATGAATTATTTCTTAGAATTGAATAGATATGGTCTGTACCTTTACCCTTTCAGGCTCAGGTCTAACGCGGGAGTACGGAGTGCCAAATGTCCAAAGCGCGTTTGTTTACGTCGACGCAAGACATACCCATTACGCTAATACAAAAGAAAACCTTCTAAACCCAACTCACAGTCTATAGCAAGTCTACCCTACAAATCTTTCTCTCTCTCTCTCTCTACCAAGTTAGGGTTTTGCATATGATATAATCTAGGGCACTTTGGTTTGAAGTTGGAAAAAATGGGAAATCCGTATGAAAATTGGGAGCGATTAGTTCGATCGACGCTGCAGAGAGAGCAGCTGGGTCAAACCGGTGCTCCTGGCCATGAGCGAACTCCGAGCGGAATTGCCGGTGCTGTTCCACCTTCGCTCGGTAGAACGTCGCCCATCGAGTTGATTTTGCAAGCAGCTGATGAGATTCAGTCTCAGGATCCCAACGTCGCCAGAATATGTAAGTTCTTTAGGGTTTGGTTTTCTTTAATCTGTTTGATCTTTGCCTATGTACAAGCTTTTGAATTGAATGTGTTGGGTTGAAGCGAAAAATCTCCTAGTGAATTAGTTTTTGAATCTCAATTAGGATGAAGGCCGTGATGGGGTGGGAGCTTTTGTGGTCTTCCACTTTGTCGTAGATAAGAATTCATAAATTGCACCAAGACGAGAGTAAATAGCTATGCACAAGGAGGAGCCTTTAATGTTGTCCTTCAAAACAAGTGATGCCATACAAGTTCTCTACGTTACTCTTCAGAACACTAGGAGAGGTGGTGAAACATGTTATGTTTATTTTTTAACTTACCCAACCCATCTACATGACTTTAAATAATGCTGTATGGAAAAGTTTTAAATAGTGTGGAATGGAAAATTGGGTTTTTATATCATATCCCAACCGACTTGGGATTTAAGGTTTGAGTTGAGTTGAGTTAATGGGCATTTTGGACCTATTGTGTTGGGATGAAGTGGAAGTGCTTTGGTTATTGAAGCTGAATCAGTATGAAGGCTGTCTTAGAAGGAGCTATTCCAGTATTGAACAGAACATTTCAATAGCCATGCAAATTTTTTGAATTAGATTAGGTTTAATGGAGACTCGAGTTTCCAAAAAAATCTTTTGGAAAACATCAGGTTGATGTGCCCGTATGTGATAAGTTTATGTGTATACTCAAAGGATAGTCTTTGATATCGCCACTGTTATTATTTTGAGTCACACTTACTAGTGGCCAGACTGAAAGTTTTATCCAGATGAAGAATCATGGGGATTGATAAAGACTTCTAGAACATTAGCTTCCTCCATCAACTGTGGGGTATTGGTTTCCAGAATGATTATTCATGGTGATGTATTTCTGTACTATGATTTTGGGTGATTTGCAAGCTTCTTTGACAGACATCAAGTTCACTTCTTACCGTGTAGGATTTTCTAAGTTCTTGTCCATGGATTTTTGCTGGCTTTGTGGGGCATTTAACTTTTGTATGAGATTGATAAGCTTGCTTAAATTGCTTTTAACAATGTTAATTTAAATTGTAGTGGCAGTCACGGTCATAATAGTATTGAGCAGTATTGCCAGTAAAAAATTGAAATTACCCACTGTTGACCAATGGATTGTCTGGCTTCCTTGCTGCGGTTTTAACAATTCTGTTGGTTCTGGTCATGGATGAACAGTTGTCAATACCTTATACTGGGATGCAGGTGCCATGGTTTCGATCATTGTTGGTCAAAATGGTCAATTTCTAAATCCTTCACTTCAAAACATTTTCATCATGACTGTCGGGATTGAAATTTTCACACGGGCTTTGCTATGTTGTCTGCCACATTTTGTTCCGGCCATTAACATCATAATTTTCTTTTCAATACTTTTTTTTTATCATCCTTTTTCTTAATTTCCTGGCTAAAATTCATTTCTATTCTGCTTCACAGTTTTTAATTTTCCCTTAAAATTTGTCTTTTTGTTTATCTTATGTAAATAGTATATTGGTCCCGTAATGGTTGTCTGATGCTTTATTGTTTCCTTTGCAAAAGTAATATTTTTTATTTCATTATTTTATGGGGGAAGAGAAGGGCAGTTTTGGATTCTTGAACTACCAGTCGATGCTTGGCCAAAAGACCTATTTAATCTTGATAAAGTCATTTTACCTTCTTAGATTTCTTTTATTTTACATGGTAGATCTGTAGATCCAGAATAATAATTTGCAGCAAACCTATTCCCTTTTATACCATAAGGTATTTTTCTTTTTTCCTTCATGAGCATATTGTCAATGTGATGGTGGGAAGAGAAAAATAATGAGGGATCTACCGTCTTCTCCTTTGTCTTGTACATGGGCATATTTTAACCAAAGCAAATATTTTCTCATCTATGGGGGCGTCTGGGTGCCCTGTACTTCCTCCTATTCTCTTGTACACATGTGAGATTTTGTTTCATTCTACTTGTTGCATTTCTCAAGGACACAATCTTTTTACAAAGAAACGTTGGGCTTATTAAGAAGCCATAAATTTCTCCATAAACAAGTCTAAAGTGGTCATTATATTAAGAAATTATGTTAAGAACTTATGGTATCAATTGCAACTCTATTGCCACCCACATGCCCCAATATATCTTTTCTCCTTTATACAAAAAAGGATTTTACCCCGTGTATGTTTCAGTCCAAAAAAAAGTCACCTTTATAGACAATGTGGAGGGGTTTGGTCCCCTTCTACATGATCAGCGAACCTTTTTTATCTCTTCTCTTTCTGAATACCCCTGTAGAACCTTTTAACATCAAATGCTCCTACTTTATTTCCTTTATATGCCACTTTGTCTCCCCTTCCTTTGGCGACTCTATCTCCTTCAAAAAGAATAAATAAATTATGGTAACATTCCAATTCCCTATCATTTGCTTGGCTTGCAGACCTAAGATTTCAATCCCTTGCTTTCCTGTTGTTTGTTATTGCTGAGCTAACTGCTGCATCCTTGTTTGTAGCTATATCAAATTGATTTGGGAACAGATTATTTAGAGAAGTAAGACCACACCACACAAACTCAAAAAGAGATCCCTGCACCATCTTCCATCCTAAAGCGGACTACCCTTAGAATCTCCCCTCACTATTTCGTTTCCTTCATACAGGTACACTATAGGATCTTGAAACATTCTTTGTCATCCAAGCAGTGCCATCCAAACCATACTTATTGTTATCCACACACTATCATCCATGCCATCTTATTTGTCGTAACCTGTAAACCTCCACACCTCCACAATCATTTTCTTGGAAGGCTTCATTAGACGCCACCATATATTTGGTCGCAGACCCCATGAGCAAGACCACATGAGCCCCATGCTTTTCTCAGCCCTTGCCATCTGATCAAACTAATATGCGTTTTCTATCTTCCAAGCTACATTATAAAAGCAGCCTCTTTTCCATTTAGGAGGAACAGGAAAATGAAAGATTAATAAAGTGCACTAGTAGAATTCATAAGGCACTCTTGACAAAGGCAAGCCTCTCTCTCTCTCTCTTTGATAGATTATTTCTCTTCTCATCTCCTCTGAATTCATTCAATTTCTCCATCCCATGTAGCTCTACCTATGTTTTTTGGCCATAAGAGTAAAGGTTAAGGTAAGATAAAGTTCCAATATTAAAGCCTAAAGATATTGGCCAAGACTTCACAATTTGCTTTCACACCAACTAGAACTGTATCAGTTTTTGACAATTTAGTCCTTACTTGAAATGCCTAACGCTAAGTAAGGATGTTTTGAGGTAAAGAATCTGCTTATGTAAACAGACAACTAAAATTTTTAAATTAATGGTCTCTTCTTTGTTTCTTTGTTTGCTTGGAAGTGGATATCTTTTTGAGTTCTTTGTATTATTCTCAAGGATTCAATATGGGTTGTTCAGCCATAATTGCTGTTGTACATTGGTATCAGCCATCACGTCAACACTTAACGGTGCTGAGATATTGCTATGGTGTTAAATAGCCTGCTGATCTACAATGGGCAATTTGGAACTTTTGTTCAGAGTGAAATTATCTTTTATAAGATATCTTAGTGTAAGAGGTGCAGCATCATTTTGAACTAAATTTGCTCTTCGCATGTTGATCTTTTTGTTTCTTTTCCTTTCTCAGCTGTTAAATGTGCAGTATTATATAGGGCTTGGTTACTTTGAGTGAGGCTGTAGTATATTTATTTAAGATTAGGCAAGTTAATGTATACTTTCATCAGATTAGGCAAGTTAATGTATACTTTCATCTAGGCATTCTTTTGGATATATTGGATGAACTCTTTGGTGTACTAACTTACGTTTTGTTGACCTGATTTTCAGTATGTGAACAGGCATATAGTATGGCTCAGAATCTGGATCCCACCAGCGAGGGTAGAGGGGTTCTTCAATTTAAGACTGGTTTGATGTCTGTAATTAAGGTATTTTCAGGGATTTGAACTTTGTTCAGTTGGCAGGATGATGCACCAGGGCATGTTTGTTATATCTAGATTCTCCCTTTTTTCTCAGTTTCAGAATTCCTGATGTAATGAAAGATGCATTTTCTTCTTCCTGTGTTTAAAATCAATTTCGTGATGGGGCTTGACCAATTCTTATTTTTCTCTGAACAAAATAGAATCTTGGTTGTCTTTCTATATATATTATTTTAATAATTTTTTATTTTGATTCACCATGTGATGAACTCCTGTTGGCTTCTGGATTTTTGTGCGTGTGTGTTTTCTTAAGTTTTTCTTTTTCTTTTTTTTTCTATATATATTTATATAGTATTTTTCATATTGTTTTCTTTTCAGGGATTTGAATTTTTGTGCGTGTGGTTTGATGTCTGTAATTAAGGTATTTTCAGGGATTTGAACTTTGTTCAGTTGGCAGGATGATGCACCATGGCATGTTTATTATATCTAGATTCTCCCTTTTTTCTCAGTTTCAGAATTCCTGATGTAATGAAAGATGCATTTTCTTCTTCCCGTGTTTAAAATCAATTTCGTGATGGGGCTTGACCGATTCTTATTTTTCTTTGAACAAAATAGAATCTTAGTTGTCTTTCTATATATATATTATTTTAATAATTTATGATTTTGATTCACCATTTGATGAACTCTTATTGGCTTCTGGATTTTTGTGCGTGTGTTTTCTTAAGTTTTTCTTTTTCTTTTTTTTTTCCTATATATATATTTATATAATATTTTTCATATTGTTTACTTTTTTATCTCAATTAAGGTGACACTGTCTTCATATTTATTTATTTATTTATTTTTTTGTTGCTTCCTCTATGAGAGGTCAATTGAATATGTTGTGAGTATATTTGGATCATTGTTTTTGTACAATTTACCAGATCATGCAGCTTTTCCAAATTTGCATTCACACATGTCATTCTTTCCTGAACTAATGATACCAAAAAAGAGAGTTCCCATTTTCGGAAGGGCAACTTTGTTTTTTCCCTTTCACTTTAGAAGTACTAAAAATCATGCTGATAACCAAACATGAATTAAGGTTTGTGCAGATGATCTTGATGTTTTTTAGCTTTGAGTTTTTTCTCAACCTGAGTCTTTTTGTATGTTCTCCTTTTTATTTGATATAAATTTTTTCCTATTAAAAAATGTCTAAGATTTGCTGCTTATTAGGAAGCATATCTTTTAATGCATTAATTTAAATTGTAGCAATTTCCCAATTCTCTTGCAGCAAAAACTTGCCAAAAAGGATGGAGCACGAATAGATCGAAATCGAGATGTTGAACATTTGTGGGAATTTTACCAACAATACAAAAGACAACATAGAGTGGAAGATATCCAACGAGAGGAACAAAAATGGAGAGAGTCTGGAGAGTCTAGTACTAATATGGGAGAGTAAGTTTTACTTTGCTTTTGTATCCTTATATCTGTGACCATTTGCATTCTCATGATTAGCATATGTATGGGGCATTGCTTCCTGTGGCAACTTTGCTTAATTATATTAGGAACAATAAATTGTTTTGATCTCAGGATGCTGTTTTTATTTTCTTTGTATTGTTGTTTTAGTGGCATATACCTAGCAACGTTTGGTTTTCCATATAGCTTCTGGCTTTTGTATTTTCTTGTGATTTGATAATCATTGCGAGTGTCACAATTAAGAGTGATGGAGGTGCATAATTATTATAAGTTTTCCTTATATTGAAGTTGAATTTGTATGTATTCCTTATATTAAATCTTTTAATTTTTATTTATTTTTTATTTTTAAGCACCGCAGTGCTAACCATGGCCTTCTTACTCCTAGCAATGTCATACAAGCTGCGTAACAAATCTTTGAAACAAGATCGACCACCATATATCCTCCCAGAACGAAATTCTTAGGCCATGTTTAATTCTTAACTCTGACTATCACCTTGGAGACGCCATGTCTGGAACCCTTCTAATGTGTTTCCACTGTACAACATTGAACATATTAGAAACCTTGTTTTTCCTTGAACATGTATTTATGGGGCCCAACCCATATTTCGTCTTGTTGATCTTCCTCCGCAAGTTCTCATTTTCCACCATATATGTCCATTTATATTTTCCTAAAAGGGCTGTGTTAAACTCCACTACCAACTTTACATGCAAACCCTTTGCGATAAAGATTTTGATCACTTCCCACTTCACTCAATGGAATTTTTGATTTTCTTCTTCCCTGTTTCTCCATGAAACCTCCTCTGAATACGCTTTAGCCTGCCAAAGGAGTAATGGGGAAAAATGGGCATGAAATTCCTTGGATGATTGAATACAGTAGTATTGATAGGAATTCTTTGGGGAATTCGGGTGGAAAAGAATCCTTGGATATTTTAAGAGAGAAGCCTTTCCTTTGCTATTATTTATGAAAATTTTTTCCATCATTATGGTCTATTACATTGGGAGCTTCTAAGGAAATGTCTTAGCTAGTGAAGTTGTATTGAAAAATAGTTCTATCATGATTTTATATTTTCTAATTGTAGTTTTCTTTTTGTCTATATTGAATATCTTTGCTTGCTGGTAATTTCTTTCCTATGTATGTATATTTATAAGTATTTTCTTGTAGACAACCAAAACTGAGTTGATCATCCTCTTCTCTCAGGTTGGAGCTTAGATATGTAGAAATGAGAAAGGTAATTGCCACATTGAGGGCTTTGATTGAGGTCATGGAGGCACTTAGTAAGGATGGACCTCCTGATGGAGTAGGAAGGCTAATTATGGAAGAGGTTTGGTGTTATTCTCTATATACGATCTGACCTGGAAGAGGCTTAGTATACACTGTCAAATATAAAATTCTGTCAGCTCTTTCTCTTTGTATATCTACACACACACGCACATATATAGTGTAAATATCTTGCTCAGCATTGAATCGTTTCTGAACTAGCAGCAATGAGATGATTTTATGTATACAAATTATACTTTCGGTTGTCTCTTTCATTTAGGCTTACGCAAATTGATTTTAATCATTTTTATTCTATTCTGGAGAAGATAATCCATTATAAAGTTCCACAAACATTCTTTTTTTGGCTTAAATTTCTTGCCTTGCTGGAGGTTAAATGCGATGTTAAGGAATTTGATGGAGGCTATTATTTACCAGAGATCATCAATCTTTCTTTTCCCCCCTTTTCCAGTTAAGAAGGATAAAAAAATCAGATGCAACATTGTCTGGGGAACTTGCTTCTTACAATATTGTCCCGTTGGATGCCCCATCAATAACCAATGTTATTGGAGTTTTCCCTGAGGTAGGTTGTAATCAACTATGGTGCTAAATATTTATCGCTTTAATTCTTTTTGGTTGCTGTTGGAGTTTTTATTAGCATTTGTCAAGATATTTTGCACTTTGGACCATGATTAATCTGTATGCTTTTTTTTTCATTGACTTGTGAGACTGATTATTTTTCACCTTGCGTGGAGGCTAGATTAGAGGTGCAATATCTGCCATACGATACACTGAACACTTCCCGAAGCTTCCAGATGATTTCGAGGTTTCTAGGGGGCGAGGCCTGGACATGTTTGATCTTTTGGAATGTGTCTTCGGCTTTCAGGTTTGACATGCTTGACTCTTTTGTCTGCCTTCTGAATTCTAGTCTAAGTGCATCTTAATTCATGATTGTGTAGTACATTAATCTTAAGATTACGTGTTAAGTGACCCTCGACAGTATATGAGGCCTTTTGGTTTCCAGATGTGGGCCCTGGTATAATTCAATGAGTCAAGGTTGAGTTTTTCTTTTTGTGACCATTCGGTCAAATGCTTCTCTTACCAAGTTGTGTTGTTAAGAGTGATGGCAAGTTTGTTGGATATCTTCTATTTAAACCGTTTGTGAATCAGGACGGTTTTTGACTTTTCAGTGTTAATTTGCTCTTTCCTTGGCATTTGATTGGGTCACCTTTGACAGGTGAGTTCTAGATGTGGTGGGGCTGTGAAAGTGAACAGGGAGAGGCAGAGATTCACAATATATTAGCATTGCTGATGGTTCATGTTTATGCCGCATATAAGAACTGATGTACATATGCACCCTTGACTGAAGTTCCTTGAACTCAGATAAATTATGACCATGTTATGCAAAATTAATTGCACAAAGATTGTTGTTCCATGGTGCGGCTGTATATGATGCACAATAAATCACTTGGATCTGTTTCTTTATTTTTATATATTTTCATTGGGTTAATTTTTTTTTTCAGATCATTTCACTTTTGTCTGATCCTTTATGTTCGAGCTCATTCATTTCCATTGAAATTATGTTTGCAGAAAGATAATGTAAGGAACCAGCGTGAACATGTCATCCTTACCATAGCAAATGCACAGACTCACCTTGGTATACATGTTGAAGCAAATCCAGTGAGTGAGACACATGATTTCTATTGCTTTTTTCCTTGAAATGTGTGCACTTGTATTACTTCAAGTAATTGAATATTAGAGGAAGGCTTTTTCCCCCCTTTCCATCCAAAGCTAGTTGATTACCTGGCATTTGTTATTATTGTTATTATCAATGTTGTTGTTGTTTTTATTATTATTGTAGTTATTTATGTAATTATTATTTTTCTCCTCCTCCTCCTCATCATCATTATTATTAGTATTTACTCTTTTTATTGTTTTCACATTTTCATAGTTTTATTGTTTCCTTGTCCTGCAGAAAATAGATGAGAAAGCTATCACTGAGGTTTTTCTTAAAGTGCTGGATAACTACATCAAATGGTGCAAGTATTTGCGGATAAGGCTTGCATGGAACAGGTCAATTCCTTTTTTTTTTTTTTTTCTGTACTGCTTCATTTTTTTATTTTTTATTTTTTATTTTTATTTCAGTTTTGTTTTACATTACTAATTGATTCCTTTTTATGCCAGTTTAGAAGCAATTAACCGGGACAGGAAACTTTTCTTGGTTTCTTTGTATTTCCTAATATGGGGTGAGGCTGCAAATGTTCGTTTTCTTCCTGAATGCATATGCTACATATTTCATCAGGTATGCCTTTCCTTGTGCTGGCCTTTTATCTTTTTTTTTTTTTTTGGGGTACTATTGAGGTCCTTGTTTATTTTGACATGCTAAATTCCCCATTCCATGTATAGTTTGAGCAAAATTGCATATGTTGTTAGTACAACAACAACAAACCGAATCTTAAACCCAATAATTTGGGGTCGACCATTTGAGAGACAAATTTAAAAATGATTTAAATAAATAAAATAAATAAAGAAATACATTAAAAGTAGAAATAAAAAATAACAATAATAATAAAAATAATAAAAATAAGAAAAAAGGAAATAAAATAAAAATATATATATAAAAATAAATATATATACCTAAAATATGTTAAGTTAATTTGTGCGGATTTTTCTATGCCATTCATTCCTATCCAAGATCATACTCTCGTCTACACACTTAACTATCATATTTTTACGAATAACTTGCATCCAAGATTTCTACGGTTTACCTCTACGTTTTTCTAATTCTCCTATATTTAAGTTTTCGGTTTTCCTAACCGGTGCGTCATTGGGTATTCTTTGCACATGACCAAACCATTTCAGGCGATACTCTCGCATTTTATCCACAATTGAACTAACTCTCAATTTGTTACGAATCTCTTCATTTCTAATTTTATCCTCTCTAGTTTTGTCACGCATCCACCTAAATTTGCATATGTTAGTATACTTAAAATTTTGATTTGTCTTTAATTAATTTTTTCTTTGATGAATTTTCTTATGGTTTCTTCTAGTTGGTTCCATTCACCTTTTCTTGAACTGTTATTGTTATGATTTGTGTTACTGAGAAATCTTTTTCCTGCATTGATTTTTGTTGTAAAAGTCTGTAGAAGTTGATCACACACTCCATGTTCTATCTCATTATGTGGGTTCTTGTGGGAAGGCTACGGTCCTAATAGTTCACTCATTTATACGAGTTCCCCTTTTGATGCTTGAACCTTCACATTCAGGCTTCTTAGCCCCATCATTTCATCTTTCCTTTTGACCTATCAAGGACAAACATGGATACGACGCACTAAACACACAAAATTGGCATATTTCTAAATAATAGGACATGTCATGGTTGGGACATGACACTTAATAAGGTCATCTATGTACACCTACGTGCAAAATTCACTGAATATTAATAAATTCTGCTAGAAGTATTGTAAGATTGGTATCTAAGCAATTTGTTTCTTTATCAAAAATAATAATTCTTTTAACAGTCCAAGGATTTTAACTTTTATTTAGGAATACTTTGTAACATATCCTTGGGAGTGTTCTAAATTGTCCCAGAAGTGCACGAGTATTTTTAGTAGCGTTAGATATTCAAAAGAACAATAGAAAATTGGACATGCCATGATGGGTATCTAACACGTTTCTAGTGGGTGCCCTTTGAGTGTCATGATGCTGCTGGATGCCAATGAAGCTTTCATTTTTGAACTGTTGATGCTTTGCAGGTTGAGTCTTGACCATGGCCCTTATTGGAAGTGTTGAGAATTTGAATACCTAATTTCAAACTTGAACTTCTTTATGAATGTGATACTATTTTATTTTGTGATTGTGCAGATGGCAAAAGAGTTGGATCATGTATTGGACCATGGTGAAGCTAGGCCTGCTGTAAGCTGTAGAACCGAAAGTGGTTCTGTTTCCTTTCTTGAGCAAGTGATATGTCCCATATATGATACAATGGCTAAGGTGAGTCAAATTCAGAAAAATATGTTTAGTATGACTGCATACCAAAACTCTTTCTAGAGTGATATGCTCTCAGTTGGTTGTCTTCCACTTCAAGTAGTTATCAATGGATTTTTCCTCACACCTTCTGTCTGCGTGCATTTATTTTTGTGTGTGCACATGTGTGCATTAGTTAGTGCACTTGCATTTGGTTGGACACATGCTTTTATGCTAAGAAAAGATCTCAGGTGCTAAAAATTGTCAATGACTAATCATCATTATCTGTATGAACTTTTTGGGTACTGACACTGAACTTTAAGTCATGAGATTTTCTGTGCCTGTTGTATTGATTTCTTCAATTTGTGTTTTGCGACTTCTATGCCAAAACCAGGAAGCTTCTGAGAACAACAACGGGAAAGCTGCACACTCAGCATGGCGGAATTATGATGACTTCAATGAATATTTTTGGTTTGCTTTTTCAAACTCATCTTAAGAGTCAGAACTTTAGATTATGAAGTCCTCTTATTTTCAAAGAGTACATGCAGGTCAACTTCTTGCTTTGACTTGGGATGGCCTTTGAAGATTGAATCAGCTTTCCTCTTGAAGCCTAAAAAGCGGAAAAGGGTTGGTTTTGCTTGTTTCAGATTAAAACTGTTTGATATCATCATAGATTTTGATCTATGCTTGGTGCCCGATTCCTTGTTTGAATGATTCTATTAGTTTGAGTTATTTAGGTTACTATTTTCTAGTAGCTTCCAGCGATATGGATACTAATCTGATTACAGAAAATGAGACACGTGTTGCTTCCTATTTTATGCCATTTTATTATTCTGTTAAATGTGATGATTTTCATGATGATAGTCCGATGCTGTAGCTGTAGATGTTTGTATGTCTTAGAATTGTTGGGCTATCCATAGTTGGATGGACTATGAGTTATGACTGATAATTGTACTTTTCATGATTAATATTGAAGTTCTCTCGGCATGTCGTAGCTGTCATCTGACATGTTTCATGCATCCTTTTCACTATAATTCTTTTTTTTTTTTTTTGTCAACCATTTTTGTCATATTAATATCAACTTCAAATCTCAGACTGGGAAAAGCTCTTTTGTTGAGCATCGTACTTTTCTTCACCTCTACCGAAGCTTTCATCGTCTGTGGATCTTTTTGGCTTTAATGTTCCAGGTATTATTGATAAATTAATAATGTATTCCCACTTATTTTACATGATCTTCATTCTTTTTGTTAAGCATGGTATATGGCCCCACCTGAAATGCAGGCTCTGACAATTATAGCTTTCAATAATGGATCACTTAATTTGGATACTTTTAAGACGATACTTAGTGTTGGACCGAGCTTTGCTGTCATGAACTTCATAGAGAGTAAGCTGTTTATTTTTAGCTTATGGTTCTGTATCTTCTTGTATGTGTGCTATTCTGATTTCGCAGAGCTTCTGTCTTTCGTCTACTGTTGTGGGATGTAGGTTGCCTAGATGTCCTGCTTATGTTTGGAGCTTACACCTCAGCAAGAGGCATGGCCATATCAAGGCTTGTAATTAGGTTTTTCTGGTGGGGATTGAGCTCTCTTGCCGTGACATATATCTACTTGTAAGTGTTGAACTTCCTATCTCCTTCAAGACTACCTTGATGATCTGTGAATATGAGGTGGGCGTATGAACATGCAAAATACAGGAAGGTTCTTGACGAGAGAAAGAAGAACAATGGAGATTCATCCTATTTCCGCATTTATATTCTTGTATTAGGCGTTTATGCTGGTGTTCGCCTGGTTTTTGCAATGTTCCTGAAGCTTCCTGCATTTCATGTACTGTCAGAAATGTCTGATCAACCATTTTTCCAGTTTTTCAAGTGGATTTATCAGGTATTCCTTTGTGCCTACTGTTTTCCCCATTAAAGTTAATATCTTCTAAAATCTTGACTAAAACTTGTTCAAACATTTGCAGGAGCGATACTATGTTGGTCGAGGCCTTTATGAGAGGACAAGTGATTATTTGAGGTTTTTCTCATGTTTCATCAAGCCATTCTTTTGTTTAGTTTTACTGTTGATGATGAGTATTTATGAATTTCCTTACCGTCATCTATTGTTTCTTGTAGTATTCTTCCTTATTCTTTCCAGGATTTGTTCCTGAATTGCTCTTTACCATTCATGTTATCTGTGGAGATCTGACACTCCAAAAGAAATTTCTATCTGTTTCAATGTGTTTCTATTGTTACCTGGCCAATCTATCTTATGGCATCCAGTTTTTGTTAGTTTCAAACATGGATTTTTGATATTTGATTTATTCTCTGAAAGCTAAAATTTCTACCTTCCTGTTATATATTCTCTTCTTTAAACCTCATTTAAATTAGTTCTTAGTCTTGCGGTACTGTTCAAAGCTGTTCTGATTGGGGTTTCTGTTGGTTTCCTCTGGAATTTCTGTCTGGCTAATATTTGTTGCACAATTGCAAGGTCGGAGGAAATACCTCTTTTAATATGGTTACATAAAATGCGTGCCTGAAACTGCTGGTACTCATGCAGGTATGTGCTATTCTGGGTGGTGATACTTTCGTGCAAATTCACATTTGCTTATTTTCTCCAGGTAAGCCATAAGTCTCTCAGTCAATTACTTAGTATCTCAACCTTCCCTTGAAGTGGATTTCCAAGTCACTGTTGATTTTCAGACAAAGGACTTTCTGCAAGAAATAATTTGTTTATCGCCATTCACGTTTGCAGATCAAACCACTAGTTGATCCCTCCAAGATCATCGTGAATCTAGACATTTTGCAGTACTCGTGGCATGATCTGGTCTCCAAGAGTAAGTTTCCTATTCTGTCATCTTGCTTCTATGAGTTTGTATGTTGTTGCATTAATCATGGTCCCTATTTTGTGTTTCGTGCCCACCAACCAAAGAATTAGTGGAAGCTAGTTACTTTCTCCTCTGTGAATACTAACATCTGTTGCTTCGTCCATAAATCTTTTCTTGGTTCTTTAGGATGTATATCCTGAGACATTGTGGTATTTTTTTATGTATTCTTTCTTTTTATTCCCTCTGTTCCGCTGTGAATTACAAAGATGCCTAAACATATCAATTAAGAAAAGAGCATTTATTGCTTTTACTTCATTTGCTAAAAGGCATTTTCTTCTAATTGTACCCCTAAATAAAGTTGCCCGTTGCTTTTTAGGCTAAAATGGTAGCATCATATATTTAATTTAGAGAAAGCAAACATTTTGACACTCTAATTGAGATGGAGGGAACATAAAAGGAAAAATTCTGCAAACTTGTTCCCACTGTCTCTGCCAGTTGATCACTTCTAGAGACCGTTTATTTGAATTTTAGCTTAAAGCCTGGTTTACCCTTTTTCTTTCTGAGTCACCTTGACTGCCCTTTGCCTCCCGAATATGAAATTTTAAATAGGTGTTAAGTAATTCTGACTCTTGGAGTAAGTGGCTGTTGGGCAACCCTTTGAATTAGGGTTTATGAAGACAAATCACTCAACAAATTTTATGCATTTGGTAATTCGGGAGCAGAAGTGATAGAGCACTTAATTTCAGGAATTTCAAAAAGTGGCACTTAGCTTGCTTTGGCAAACTGCTAAAGCAGAGCGAATTGCTTATGCAGAGTGAAAAGGTCATTTTAAAAAAAAATTTAAATGCCTTGGCCTGTGATGGCCCCCAATAAATACTCTTATTTCCATGTACTCCTTTATGGAATGTCCCAGTTCTTTTGTGTCGGGGGACTCTTCATATGTAGTGATGCATTTGCAACAAGTAGCCAAGAAGACCATTTTCTGAACATCACTAGGTACTACCTACTTACTCCCAAAAATAATGAGTTGCTTGAGATTTTCATGAGCCTTCTTTCATGATGTTTTAGTTAAAATATTCAACATTAGGTTTGTGTGACAAATTTGGGGAAATCAAAGTAAACTATGACTCTTTAATTTCTCATGTGTCATTTTTTTGGGGGGGAATCAGAATTCGTTCTATAGTATTCGTCATGAGAAAGTTTGGTTAAATTCAACGATTGTAAGATTTGTCTATATGCAATTTGCTTCGGTTAATCAGGTTGCACGTTGATTTCTGAGCTGCTTTTGGACTATATCATAAAATTTTGTCTTGCGACCTTTCTCCCTCTCTACCTCCCTCTCTGTCTCTTCACTTTCGTAAACACACCCCCTTATCTCTTGCGATCTCTCTCTCTCTCTCCCCCCGACCCCTAGGCGAACCAGATCTACCCTTCCACCATATCATCCGGTCCAGATCTGTACTCGGAAACCATCGAAGCCCCAAATCTTGCCGGAAATCCAGATCTATTTCTCCCGACTCTGTAAAAAAAAAAAAAAAAGAAACTCAGATCTTCTGACAGATATTTGATTCCAGGACCCATTCTTGCTCTCTTGCACTCTCTCTCTCCCTCTCTCTCTATTAATATTGTCACTACTCACTATTTGGTCTTAATAATCTTACGATTAATAGGAATACTACCATTATTAGTGTCAGTATTATTACCATTTAGGAATACTATCATATTTAATATTATTAATAACAATATTTGTATTAACAATAGTATAATTTTTAGTGTTATTAACAATATCCCTATCATTATTACTTGTATTATTACTATTATTACTCTTGCTACTTCATATATATACATATCATTTTAATATCTATTTATTTATTCATTTATGTATTCACTTATTACTAGTAGTTATCTTTTCACCTAGTTCGGTTTTATATATCATTATTTTAAGAATTTCGCCATGGCCGGTCCCAAACCTGGGTAAAGGAGTAGGGTTGCGGTAGGTCGACAGCCAGCGTAAAATTTTTTGTCAAATGAAAGATGAGAGACAGATATATAAATACTTTTGGAGAGTTTCCCCCTCAGCGACGCGCTACATCAAATCCCAGATGTAGCGACAAGTTAACAAGGGATACTAGGGTGCGGGTAAATAAGTTAGTCCACGAAGATAGGATTCGTTTAGCCACTTGGAATGTAGGATATTTGACTGGTAAGTTAGGAGAGATTGGAGAAACAATGGATAGACGAAAAATTCATATCATATGTCTTCAAGAAACTAAGTGGGTCGGGGAGAAAGCTAGAGTAGTAGAGTCGTATGGTCATAAACTTTGGTACACAGGAAGAGATAGGAGTAAGAATGAGGTAAGAATAATTGTACATAAAACTCTGTTAGAGGATGTGATAGAGATAAGAAGGAAAGGAGATAGAATTATACATGTCAAGTTAGTAGATAGTTAATATAGTCAGTGTGTATGCGCCCCAAATAGGTGTAGATGCAATTAGTAAAAAACAATTTTGGGAGAATTTAGATGAATTTATACAAACCATACCTAGTAATGAGAAACTATTTATTGGAAGAGATTTAAATGGACATGTAGGAGCAAGGAACGAAGGATTCGAAACCGTACATGGCAATTTGGATTCGGTAGTAAGAATGAGACAGGGGGTACCATTTTAGAATTTGCCACAGCATTCGATCTAATAGTTATAAACACTACTTTTAAGAAAAGAGAAGTGCATTTAGTTACATATAGAAGTAGATCTGATACTAGCCAAATAGATTTGTTTCTTACTAGAAGAGGTGATAGAATGACTTGTATGGATTGTAAGGTTATCCCGGGGGAGAGTGTGACAACTCAATATAGACTTTTAGTTTTAGATATGCGCGTGTCTAAAAGGCGAAAGAAGTACCGTCCATTTGTAGAGCCAAGAATTAAGTGGTGGAATTTGAAGAGAGAAAAGATAACGGCTTTTAGAGATAAATTACTTCAAGTGGCAAATTGGTCTACTAATAATGATTCGGAAATAATGTGGAAAGAGATATCGACTAACATTATGAGTATTGGTAAGGAGGCTCTTGGTGTATCTAAAGGTCAGGTCCCAATAGGCAAAGAATATGGTGGTAGAACGAAGAAATTCAAACGGTTATCCGTACCAAACGAGAGTGTTATAGGAATCTTAAAGGTAATAGTAGTAGCGATACATATGACAAATACAAAAATACGAAAAAAGATTTGAAAAAGATTTTCCAGAGTCAAAGAGCAAGGTGTAGAATGAACTATACAAGAGATTGGAAACTAAAGAAGGAGAGAGAGATCTACAGAATTGCTAAGCTAAGGGAAAGAAAAGGTAAAGATCTAAATGGTGTTAGATGTATTAAGAGTAAAACTAATAGTATATTTGTAAAGGATGAGGATATAAGAAGAAGCTGGTGTGATTATTTTGATGATCTTTTTAATGTTAAGAGTACAACAGATATAGGAAATATCGAGATACCTGTAGAAGAAATTAATAGATATTTTAAACGTAAAATTCACCCTCATGAAGTGAAAGAGGCTCTAAAGAGGATGAAAAATAATAAAGTCATAGGACCTGATGACATTCTTATAGAAGTATGAAAATGTTTGGGTGAATTTGGTACAAAAGTGTTAATGGATATTTTCAATAAAATTTGACAAACTAAGAGAATGTCCCAAATATGGAGAAAGAGTGTAATTGTACCATTATATAAGAATAAATGAGATATACAGGATTGCTCCAACTATAGAGGAATTAAATTTATGAGTCATACTATGAAGTTATGGGAGAGAGTAATAAAGCATAGATTGAGATTGGAGATAAATGTATCTCAAAATCAATTCGGATTTATGTCAAGAAAATCTATCACGGAAGCAATACACTTGTTAAGACATTTGATGGAGACATATAGAGCACAAAAGAGAGACCTAAACATGATATTCATTGATTTAGAAAAAGCATATGATAAAGTTTCTAGAGAATTATTGTGGTGGACGCTGATAAAAAAAGGGATATCTTTGAGATACATTAATCTCATTAAAGATATGTATGAGGGAGTTACAATTGGCGCTAGAACTTGCGGGGGTTTGAGCGATAGTTTTCCTATTAACATTGGACTCCATCAAGGTTCGGCATTAAGTCCCCTCCTTTTTGCAATAGTGATAGACGAAATTACAAAAAATATCCAAAATGAAATACCATGGTGTATGCTTTTTGCAGATGATATAGTGCTAGTTGAGGAACTAGAGAGAGTGCTAGTGCTAAACTAGAGTTATGGAGACTCATACTAGAATTCAGAGGGTTTAGATTGAATAAATCGAAAACCGAATATATGAGATATAGGTTTAGCGATGGTTATAGGAATGATGAAGAAACGATTAAACCAGATGGGTAAGATATCCCCAAAAATGAACGATTTAGATATCTAGGCTCTATCATTCAAAATGATGGCAATATAGATGGAGATATGAATCATAGGATTCAAGTGGGTTGGATGAAATGGAGAAAGGCATCCGAAGTTCTTTGCGATCGGACGATGCCATTACACTTGAAGGGAATGTTCTATAGAATCACGGTTAGATCTACACTATTGTATGGTACTGAGTGTTGAGCTATTAAACAACAACAAGAACAAAAGATGACTGTAGCATAAATGAGAATGTTTAGGTGGATGTGTGGAAAAATCAGAAGAGATAGAATTAGAAATGAAGAGATTCGTAACAAATTAGGAGTTAGTTCAATTGTGGATAAGATGCGTGAGTATCATTTGAGGTGGTTCGGGCATGTGCAAAGAAGACCTAAAGATGCACCGGTTAGGAGAACTGAGAATTTAAATATAGGAGATCTAGTAAAACGTAGAGGTAGACCATTGATGAGGAAATGGTCTTAGGTTGGAATGGATGACGTAGTAGAATCCGCACAAATTAAACTAATATATTTTAAATATTTATCTATTGACTTATATATTTATTTTTATTTTATTTTTCTCTTATTTTATTTTCTTTATTTTCCTTTTCTTTTTATTTATTTTTAGATATATATTTTATTCTTATTTTTCTCTTTTTTCTATCTTTTATAAATTTGTCTTTCAAATGATTGACCCCAAATTTTGGGAATAAGGCTCAGTTTGTTGTTGTTGTTATCCTTAAAACTAAAATTCGCAAAGCAGATCTAATACACAGGAATGCATGCACAGGATGAGAAATATGTGGGTGTCGGTCTATGAGAATAATTGTATTATCTATAAATAACAATCAAGAGCTAAACTTTCAATGCATTCTCGATCCTTTATGTGGAAGATAGCTCCTTTATGAACTTGGTGTAACTAACTTCTTCCCGTTAGACTTGGTACTAGTTAATCATTTGTTTTTCTCTGTCCATTGCAGACAACCATAATGCCTTAACAATTGCAAGTCTCTGGGCTCCTGTTGTCGCGGTGAGTTTTCTATTCTAGTTTTTATATTTTTGTCATAGTGCTGAGCATTATCAATATGATCAAGGATGGGTAAATGCTGCCATTATTTCTATGGATACCTTGGAGGGCATATGAGTGGGTTTTCAACTATTGCATGTTCTTTGGAAAGTTATTATGTTTTTCCATTAGTTTGTGATAAAGTTACTTATCTTGGGCACGATGAAGTTTCTAGGTGCGATTTCTTTTTGTGGTCTCTGAAGAAAAGAATTTCATTGAAGAAGAAGATCATAAACAGTTAGAAGAGAGGATAAGACATACTTGTAAAAGTTGAGAAGAATTAATCAATTTAAAATAGCTAATCCTGAATAATATCCTGCAAAGAATAATCATGAAAGGCACTGCCAGCCGAGGTCCAAAGGGATGTCAGGAATACTATCCTATCTCACCACAAATCAGTTGGAAGACCTTATTTTTGAAGGTTCAATCATTCCTCTGTAACCATATGCACCATATTGTCTCCATCTTAGCACACTTCCAAAGGATTCTGGCATCCTTAATCCTTTCCGATGCGATTGAATCCATGAGCAAAAATTTCTCAAGAGAATATGGACAATCTAATTTCTTACCAAAATGTCAAACAACTTATTTCATAGCAATCATGCCACAAAGCAATGTAAAATGAGTTTTACTAGTCTCCCATATTGACAATGCATGGATGCTAGGAGTACATATTCTGGTGAAAAACTTCAATCAAAAGAATCAGTATTTAGATGTGTTGGATCACTTTCAGTAATCAAGGATTTTGAGAACCCTAATGATCAACAACAGCAGAAATGTCAAACATACAAGAAATGGGACTATTAAAATGAGAATGTCGAAACTTGAGTTATTTTGTGATTGAACATTGAGATAATTGTGCAACCATTGAGAGGGGAAGAGAAGAAACATTGGCTGGAGCAGGGAAAGGGGAGATAGTCATCTTAGGTTAAAGAGGAGACAGTCATCTTAGGTTAAATCTGGAATTGGGGAACCATATTGTGGATTTCAGCTTTGTAGAATTGTTGGTGGATCAATTTGGCTAGAGGCTTTTATATTGACCTGCTTCCATTGGTTTTATATGATAAATAGCTTATTAACTTTTATGGCAATGACTCTAGGTTAGCATATACTTGGTTCTTTCTCCTTTCCATTATTTATTTATTTATTTATATTTATATCCATGTATATTTTTCTGAGAAAAAAAGAAAACTTTTTGGCTATGATATCTGAATTCTCTAGCTTCCAAGTATTGAAGCAACTTGTCATTTTTGGTTGTTTATGTACTCTATTGATTTCTCCAGATCTATCTCATGGACCTTCAGATATGGTACACTCTTTTGTCTGCAATTATTGGTGGCATAATGGGTGCACGAGCTCGATTGGGTGAGGTAATATGTTATTCTCTACTCAGGTTTCTTCAGTCATTGCATCCTTCCAGCCCTAATTTGTTTCATGAATGGTATGGCTTGCTCTCTCATGGCCACTTGTTTATATATTTGTTGTCAAATGATATGTTTTCTCATGTCAGATACGTTCGATTGAAATGATTCATAAACGTTTTGAGACCTTTCCAGAAGCCTTTGTCAACAATCTTGTGTCTCCGCAAACAAAAAGGTGGGTGTTTTTCTTTTCTTTTCTTTCTTTTGTGCATTTTGATTGTGATTTATTTTATGCATTTGAAGGTTTCAGGAACCGAGCATTGCACTGTTGGATAATAAGTTGCAAATAAGAATGTTGATGGGTCTTAGTTTTTAGTTTCCTATCTCATGCTGATAAAAATAGTTTTGCAAAGGTATGCAAGTCTGGTGTTGGAGAAGAGCAACGCTTTGTGATAAATGTTTATTGGAAATTTTTTGAAGAACGGATAAGACTGCCTGTCAGACCATGAAAAGAATTACTAAGGAAATAGAATTGAAAAATTGAGATAAAATAGGGAAGGAAAAACCTATAATATAAATTTGTACTTCCTAGCACCAACTATAGATCATGAAAATATTTATTTCAGTCATTTCTTCATTTAGTGATCAACCAAATTAACTACAAACACAATAAGGTCCTCAAACCAGTTGAAGTTGGTCCCCCCCCCCCTACAAACACAAATGAGAAGCGCATGTGATGCACTCTATCCAGTTTTCCAAAATTTTACTGATCACGATATGCTGTAATTACTAATTAAAATCACTACCTGCCAGAAAGAACCGGCAACATGAGGACTTAGATTGTCTAATACGTCGAATCTGCTTATCCTGCCTTTTGCTTTCTTCATTCAGAGTAAATGCTTGATTTGCTTTTGCAGGATACGAATTGATGAACTAGCATCTCAGGTTAGTACTTTTCTCAAGTTCGTCTCGTACTATCTTGTATGAGTGTTGTTTTCTTTTATGTTTCATTTTTTTAAAAAAACTTATTTATGTTCTAAAAAAAAACATATATATATATATATATATTTATTTTCATATATATATATATTTTTTATTTTATTTTTCTTTTCTCTATCTTTTTTAAATGTCTCTCAAATGGCCGACTCCAAATATTGGGATTAGGGCCCAGTTTGTTGTTTGTTGTTGTTGTTGTTGTTGTTGTATGCTTTAAAATCTGCTAAAAAGTATAAAGAAGGTTTTTCGCCACTGGCACTTGTATTAATACTATGTTGCTTTTCATTTATTATTAGCATTTGATTAATAAATGTTTGTAAGGATAAGTCCCAGTTAGATACAGAAATTTGTAGTAATCAAATTACATATTGTATGGTTGATGGCCTGAAGAAACTGCAGTTTGTATCCCTGTTTATTTTTGTTTGGTTAGTTTTCATTATGCTTACTTCCATTTGGAAGTGAAGCATCAGTTACAACTTTGAGACTGTTTGGACACGTGTACCTTGTCATGTAATAGTTAATTTTAAATAGAGTGGGTACTATGATGGCATGTTTGAATGATACAGGTCCCTCAGGATGTGAATAAGTTAAATGCAGCTATATTTTCTCCGTTTTGGAATGACATCATTAAAAGCTTGCGTGAGGAGGACTACATAAGTAATAGGTAAATAACATTAGCTGCTGTTTCCCCTTGCTTTAAATCACTGTCGTTACAATATCTTCTCCATTTCAGCAATTTTAGTTTCAAATATTTCAATTCTTATTTTTCCATTTGAAGAAATGTATTTTTTCGACAAATTAAAAAAGCATATTGAAAAAATTTAAAAATATAATTTAAATATAGAAATAGGCTACTTTATTAACTATGGGGGAGGTGCATGAAGGTATGAGAAGAAGGTAATAGAATGAACCCCATGAAGATCTGACCTTGGTATTTAGGTGTTTGAATGTGCTTGCATATCTTGGCAGTGTTGTCAGTATTTGATCGAGAGATACTATGTCTTTCATCTTCTAAGGATCTGAAGGGGTTTATGACTGACCTATGTTTTCATTTAGTTCTTGTAGTCCTTTACGAAATTTTGTAGTTGTTCCCCTCTCTCTTTGCTTTTTGGGAGAATATCATTTTCTCCATTTTGTACTTCTCTTCACTATTTCTTAGTAATATTTTTTTTAATGAAAAAAATAGTCTAAGTACTTTGATAGGTTTATATTCAGCCCTTTCTTATTTATAGCCATATTTTTCTCTCTACCTCAATCAAGGTTTCCTTAGATATCCTAGTTGTTGCGACACCTTGAGTCTTCTTGATGACGATGTGGTTTAGTGTTGCATTTGAAGGTCCCTTGAGTGTGGCCAATCCATCTAAATTATTTCTCTCTTATTCTCCATGGGTGCAACCTTTATAGTTTCTTTATCATGGTCATTCACAGTTGTGTTTCTGTTTTGTTAGAACATTCATGGGATTTTTGTGGTTGAATTGAGTGTTTAATATTTACCTTGACATGTCTTACATTTATGATTTTTCTTGTAGAATGGAAAATTTTTGCTGTCAGTACTTATTTTCTTTGGAAGTTTATGCATAATCCTTTTATATATTCTATGGATTGGAAATGATTTGAATTCTGTTTCTGCACCTTTGTATGCATTATTCCAGGGAAATGGACTTGCTTTCAATGCCCAGCAATGCTGGAAGTCTGGGATTAGTTCAATGGCCATTGTTTCTGTTAAGCAGTAAGGTGCAACCCAATGTACTGTTCACCTTGTTGTCTGATTGATTCTGCCTATGTTTTTTTGTCAGTTTAACTTTGTTATCTTTCCAGATCTTTTTGGCAGTGGATTTAGCTTTGGACTGCAATGATTCACAAGTGGATCTTTGGAATAGGATAAGCAGGGATGAGTACATGGCATATGCCGTTCAGGAATGCTACTATAGTGTAGAAAAAATTTTGTATTCCCTTGTTGATGCTGAAGGAAGGCTTTGGTATGAATACATTCTCATCTTACATTTCTCGTTTTAGACTGACAGCATGATGTGATATGCTTGATATGTTGTCTTTGTGATAGGGTTGAGAGGATTTTTCGGGAGATTCGGAATGGTATGATGGAGAATTCACTACTCATAACCTTATCACTCAAAAAGCTTCCTTTGGTGTTACAAAGATTCACAGCATTAACAGGACTTTTGGTATTCATTCTGTTGACTCGGTGCTTTTTTTTTAACCTTCAAACTAATTATTTTATCACAGCATGTGGCATATACATTTCCTGATATTATTCTTTCTCCACTATCCCTTTTTGGCTTTATGGATTTGATTTTATCTTATTATCAAGAACATGGCTTTTCTTAGGGGTAGATAGCAAAAACATACAATCTCTAGTTTTAGAATTATTGTAACACATGATGCAAACATCCGGAGAGTGTTTTGAAAATCTCCTTTTTTGTGACAAATGATTGATATTGATTTTTTTAAGTACTATGAACCAAGTAAAAGCCTTAATTTTGGTAAGAATTTTTGCGTTCCAAATAAAATTAGTTAAATTGGTTAAGGGAAATGGAAGGGTGCGGGAAAAACAAATAAGATGATGAAAACTAGATTTGTAAAAGAAAACACCCAAAATTTAAGATTCCAAATTCTAGTATCATGAACATTATGAGAAGTTATATTTCGATGTAAAAGGGAAATTAGGGGGAAAAACTTTGTAACTTATCTTTTTAAAAAAATGAAAATCCCAAGTGATCGAATGATCCTCCCGATTATAAGAGTCTTTGATAGGAGCCAAGTGAAGCATCTTTTTTAAAAAATGAAAATCCCAAGTGATCAAATGATCCACCCGATTATAAGAGTCTTTGATAGGAGCCAAGTAAAGCATAGACAACTAATAGAGTGGGAAAAGTGATGAAAAAAACACACAATCTAAGAATCCTTCTAAAAGAGAAGATGAGAACCACTGCCCACTTTAAAAGACATAGAGGAACAACCACCACCAGCACCACCACCAAGCCTTTATCCCACCAAGTGGGGTTGGCTATATGGATCCTTCTACACCATTGTACTTTATTTCATATCGCATGCTCATGAAAATTTGATACAACTGAGTGTTGAATTTCCAAGGACCGGAATGAGAGGCTCCCACTCCAACATTGCATCTCATCCATTCTGTTGGAAACCATACTTGCTTTTAATAAGCTTATGTCACAAAGAATTGGATTCTTAGGTGAATCTCCAAAGCCATTTGCTTACTGGAGAGATGATTGGGTTTTAAGTCCCCACCCACCCGAGCATTAATTGGGGAACATAAACAGAATATGCCATACATCTTCTCCTGCAAGGACCAATGAAGTGTAGGTATATTGAGACTGGCATAAATGAACATCGATGAAGTTTTGGTGGTGCTTGCTTAGCAGTGGGGTAATTTCTCTTCGTTGATTTCTGGGTAAACTATCAAAAAAGTTGGAAAAATATCAAAGAATTTGCATATCTTTGATTTGCTGCTTTTGGTGGTGGTGTTGTTGAAAAGTGATTTTTACCCTTTGGAAATGGTTTTTGGGTTTTAGTGTTTTGGATGGTTCTTATATTAGATTCTAAGAAGATTCTTCTGCAGGAGTTTCTTGTTTTCTAGACATATTCTCTTTTCTTTCTTTATGCTTCATAACTATTCGCCTGGCCACTTTTTTTTTTTTACTTTTTATAGTCTAGAGAAAGATCATATATTGTGGCTCTTTCATCTAATGGAATCCTGCTCCCCTTTGTCTAATCGGGATTTTAGAATTTGGAATCGTGACGGTTCCAGATCAAACTCTTGTGACGCTGTTTCAATCCACTTACCTTTGCCCAAGAGTATTAGATTATTGTATTTGTGCTTCTTGATTTCTTGGTCAGGTTACCTACACAAAGCTCTTCCTGCAGTGGAGCTTTCTGTCCTGGCATTTTCACTTTTTCAAAAGTATTTAATATTGAACTGTAGATCTTTCTTTCCTTTTTAGTCTGATTGAGTTCTTCTCTCCTTTGCTCAATCCATACTTTTGCTTACGATGGGTTTGTCGACTTGTAAATATGCATTTTTCCCCCCTCCATTATTTAAAATTTGAATGAGTCATTTCTAGTGGCTTGCTTCATCTAAGTAATGATACTCTCCAAAACCTTAGCTATGATTTGGTGTGTTTCATAATGATAATAACGTTGGTATCAATGAATTATAAACAAGTAGGCCAGACCAGGCATTTTGCCTTGATCAGTGTACTGTGTGATATTAATAGTTAGGCACACCACCTTTTTCTTACTTTGTTGTGGTATGGGTAGCACGCTTTTTGGTGTCCTGTGTGAGCAATGCATTTGTTGTGGGCCTGTATCTAAATTCTTGGGAATTATGTTTAAAGACTTTGGATGAGCAAAGCAGAGAAAATGTTTCTTGCTGTCATATGGTAAATACGATCTGACAGGAATAATTGTATATTCATAATCTAATTCATATCAAAGGATTGGAGGGCGGTGCTTCATTAGATTAGTTTTTTTTTTCTTGTATTCTATTTTTTATTACTCCGGAGGATTCTTTAGACTTTGGAGTTCTTATACATTCTTTCTTGCCTTGAGTATAAATTTGCTTTTCTATATATACACACACACAAATATGCATCAACATGGTTCTGTGGGATAAGATTGCTCCTCTTCTTTACTATTGTGACATGCTTTAGTGCTCTAAGGACTATTACATTAACTGGTGTCATTAAGACCTTTAGTAATGTTTGCTCTCTTATTTGTGTTTCTTGTTATGGGATGTCTCTTACTCCCTCTCTGAAAACTGTGATTTCCTAGACTCTATGCCATCTAAGATTTGATTCTTTCCCTGCTTTAAACATGTGTATTGTGTTTCAGTATCTACATTTTTCATATTTCCTGCTCAAACTCATTTTGGGGCTTTGAAGCATTTGTGCAGTTTTTATGCATAGATTTCCCTTTCTTTTCGAACAAGGATATAGCCCTTTTGTCTTGCTTTGAATTATTAGTTTTGCAAGTTTTTGGGTTGGCACCCCCTTATTGCCTCTAATATAGTTTTTATTCATAAAAAAAGTCTTTTAAAAAAAATTCCTGCAATTTTCCATTCAGGGCCAAGTAACTATATGTTTGTATTTTGTTAGATACGGAATGAAACTCCTGATCTGGCAAAGGGTGCTGCGAAAGCTGTTTTTGACTTTTATGATGTTGTCACACATGATTTGCTTTCATCTGAGCTAAGGTATACAATTGGTGAAACTTGTGATTAATTGATGGTAATATTTTGGTTCTCTCCAAGATAACGTGCTTGATTGTGCTTTTTTTTTGGGGGGGGGGTTGATTATACTTTGTCAGGGAGCAACTTGATACATGGAACATTTTGGCGAGAGCAAGAAATGAAGGTCGCCTGTTTTCTAGGATTGAATGGCCAAAGCATCCCGAAATTGTGGGGTTTTCACTATACTATCTTGCTCTGGTTTATTTTTATGATTACTATAATGGCTTTTAGAAATTGTCTAAGATTTATGACATTTTCACTGCATTGATTGCAACAGAAAGAGTTGGTGAAGCGGTTGCATCTACTACTCACGGTGAAGGAGTCCGCAGCTAATATTCCCAAAAATCTTGAAGCAAGAAGAAGATTAGAATTCTTTACAAATTCATTGTTTATGGACATGCCTCCAGCAAAGCCTGTGAGCGAAATGATGCCATTCAGGTAGTCAGAAAGCAAATAACCTCATGATTTCATTGTTCATAAGAGCAACATATTCTTTATGGGCACTTTGGAATCTATTTTTATGATATGGCAGTATTTCATCAACATCCATTGGTTGTTTACCCCTGGTCATGGAGTTTTCAATCACTATGGCCCAGAACAAATGCATTTTCTTCTTCATAATTTGCTTCTATAATAAATTCTAATTTTATTTCCTTAATTGTTTCTCTGTAATAGTGTCTTCACCCCCTATTACAGCGAGACTGTACTTTACAGTTCTTCTGAGCTGCGGGTAGAGAATGAAGATGGAATATCTATCCTATTTTATCTGCAGAAAATCTTTCCTGGTATGTCTTGATCCGCCACATTCTGCCTTCTCAATTGTTTGTGCCTGTTATATCCATCCTTTTCCTTTGTTTATTCAAAATTTTGACTGTGTTGCAATATTTGCATGTGATATATGCATTTAAATCAGCATCTGTGCACAGGTCAAAACAGAATTTGTGATGGTTAAAGTTGTACAAGGGTTTCATGCTCCATATATATCTTATAATTTCCGCCAGCTTTTTGTTCAGAGATATATGGATTTGTGTCCGGTGAATGCTATGCTTCTTTAAGTCTTTCCTTTTGTAGGAAAAATGGATGTGGTATATCGTGCAACTTATTCAGATAGAAATATTGTAAATACTTCTCCCATGTGGACTGACTGGGTTAGAGGTGGCAAACATATTCAAAGGTGCTTGACATCCTTAAGGTGCTTGGTGTAAGAGCCCCCACATCTGGAGGCGGTATGTGTGCACCTAAGTGAGGCGCTTATCTAAAAACTGTTGGTTTTCAAAAACATATTTCATTAAGGACCAAATCATTAACCAAGCGAAATGTTCAGTGTAAATGAAAAGGTTTTTCTTATCATATTTATCACCCGTGAAACCATTTTATGACATATCTTTGTAAGCGTTAGTATCTGCGTGTGCTTAATCTTTATTGGTAGCAATAAATACAAAAAAGAAAAACTCATACTAATGAAAAATCAAGTTTCAATATTGGAAGAACACAGGTGCTATATTATGTACGTCAATGTACTGAAATCTCAAGCATGCAACTAAACAAGGAAATACACAAAAATAAAAATTTTATTTTATTTAGTATAGTAGCGGGGAGGCGGGGAGGGAGGTGATGCTCACCTTTGTGCCTTGGGCTCTGATTTATCAGTGATTGAGCTTTCATTATTGTGAAGCCATCATTGCATATGATTGTTACCTGTCACATATCCTGTTGATTGCTTTCTTGCAGTACATGTGCCTGATGTTAATAGTTTATTTTCTGTAGATGAATGGGACAACTTTCTTGAAAGAATAGGCTACAATGAATCTGATGGGGATGCAGAGCTTCAAGAGACCCATTCGCTGGAGCTTCGATTTTGGGCATCTTATCGAGGCCAGACTCTAGCAAGAACAGGTTAGAATAATCTCCACGAAATGTTAATCTATCATTTGTATTTTGGCTCCTAAATTATTCTTCTTTGGTGCATGAGCAACATTATGACTTTTTGATGCCCTCTTGTTTAAGTGGAGGGATTCCTGATTTATTGGCTATGATGCAGTGCGTGGAATGATGTACTACAGAAGGGCCTTAATGCTACAAAGTTTTCTGGAAGGAAGAAGACTGGCTGGTATGTCCAATAAAATGTTATTTTGTTGCCGTTGTAATTCTGTACCATTGATTTCCCCTAATCGAGTGTTTCATATTGTTTTGCAAGTAGGAGGTGATCAGTCCCAAAGCAACTTCCTCTCAACCCAGGGTTTTGAGTTATCTCATGAAACTCGAGCTCAGGCAGATTTGAAGTTCACTTATGTGGTGTCTTGCCAAATTTATGGGCAGCAAAAGCAAAGAAAAGCCCCAGAGGCAGCTGATATTGCTCTCTTGTTACAGCGGTAAAATTTTGTCTGTTCTCTGTATTATTTGTATCATGGGGTAGTAAAGCTTCAATTTTTCTGCTATACTTTGTCACTGTTCTGACAATCCTAGATTTTACTGTGTTATACTTTGTCAACCATTGTGATAATCATAAATTTGATTGCAAGCTCAAGCATGGGATTCCTTTTTGCTGTCGACTCCATAGTTGTTCCAAAAATGAGTAGAGGCACATGATATTGTGACAGGCAGCATGGCTGATGTTTGTTTGGCTACATCAACCATTAGGCAAGGATCCTCATATCGGAAATTTTAGCTCTTTAGACCTTGTTCCTATTGTGTATAGTATTTCGATGCCTCCAGGTCCTCTGTTTCCCATAGGGACCCTTTGTCATGAAACTTTCGTTTCTTCAGTTATTGTGATGACTGAGAAATTTTGGATCTTTCTTCTGTTCATAGCTTCTCTGACACCTATTGTCCCTCACCAAATTTAAATTCTAAAATTTGGTGTATTGATAATTTCAGGCTGTTTTCCCTAGAAAACAACCTCATCCCATGAGAGAATCAGGAATAGGTTGGTTCTTTGAAACCCTCATGTTCATTTCCATTTAAATGCACCAAAATGTTGACATCTTGGGATAATTCCACTATGCTTAGCTTCCTTGCCATGTCTAAATTCTATAATTCCAATAGAAGCGAACCATTCGCTCTACTTGGACAGATTCGAAGCACAACAGATCAGAAAATTATCTTCTCCTCATTTAATTAATGATTGGGCAATGCAAAAATAAATAGTCCCTTGATTCAAGATATTATTCTTGCACACAAATATTTGGTGAGAGAGCTTTGAAAGGTATTCTCTGCAACAGATCATTAGAAATGGTACTTTTGAGAACTAAAGACTGTGAGAAAGTCCTTAATGTGAAGGAGCTTTAGTATTCAAATAAAATTATCAAGTGGGCCAATATGTGCAGTGGGAGACTCCGTGGGAGGATCAAAAAAGGATTTTGATGTGAGGAATATAGAGCTATCAGGATTCCAAAGAGTGCTACATGATTTTAATTGGTCTTTCTCTTACTGTTAGATTTCATGATACATGCAAGAGATTTAGCTTATTGTTTTCCTTTTCCACCCAAAAGAACAGAAAATGGAAAGTGTTGGTTATACTGGGCTGAGTTTGGTTCTGGTCCTGCATGTATGGATGGTTGGTTCTGACTTTTTATCAAAGGATTATATTACAATTTTCAGTGTCCGGTTGAATTTTTTGAGCACCTAAATATCCTCTATTATAAATCTTCCATTCTGAATTATTGCATGTTTTTGTCATCTGTAGATCTTTTAATGTGATATTAACTCACGTAGATTAGGTTGCTCAAGTAAATTTAACTCAACTGAGCTAGTTGTTTTTCATGGTCTCACTTTCATGCCTTCTGTTCCTTCGCTATCAGGAATGAAGCACTCCGTGTTGCCTTCATTCATGTGGAGGAAATTGGTGCAGCTGATGGAAAGATAGAGAAGGAATTCTACTCAAAACTTGTCAAAGCTGATGTCCATGGCAGAGATCAGGTACACAAAAGCAGTGTTTCCTTTGTCAGTGCACCCGTAAATGAGTCACAACATGTTAATTCATTTTTAATGTTTTGATAGCTTAGTGAGCAAATGTGGCTGGAAATAAATTAAATGTTGGTCTAATTTGGTGTTTCCAAGTGTTCCTTTCATTCCTACCATGCAGCTTGGAATCATTATTTTAGAGACTTGGTATTTATAGGTTTTCTATCTACATGTAGGAAATATATTCTATCAAACTTCCTGGAGATCCAAAACTTGGAGAAGGAAAGCCTGAAAATCAAAACCATGCTATCATATTCACACGTGGGGAGGCCATTCAGACTATTGACATGAATCAGGTAACTTATATTGCATTTATGTATTATTCCTGTCTAAGATTTGGAAAAACCTGTTATGCTGTGGTTTTATTGCTGAAGACTTCCTCATCTTCTTAAAGTTTTAGCTCTTACTAAAATGCAGCAACCAATTGAGGACCCTTTTTGTTGGTCTTCCTTCTATGATATTGCGATGTCTTGGTTCTAAATATTTATGCTGGTACATTACAGCTGTGTTTGTTTAGAGGAAAAAGTCTGCTCTTGAAAAACGGAATTCATTTTCATTGACTTGTTATTCAAGTCGAGGAAACCCTAGATCTGTTTCCCCACTTTGACTATGCCTTTCACATCTCCAGCTATTTAGCATAGGCAAAAGTAGACTCCTGCTCTTTTGCCCATCCTCTACTTCTCTCTCAATTCTCTCTCCACTTTATGTGATAACAAGTTTCAGATATTATCTGGCTCTCTCTTTCTTCCATTTTCAGCTCATTTTCTATGTAAGTTGTATCTTGGTTAATGTTGAAGTTGTGCTTTTTGGCCTTTGGCTTTTCAGCTTCATTTGAACTGTCCTCTCCCGAGTGTTGCATTCTGGCCACTGGTTCTTTATTATTGGTGTCAAAATTATTGTATTGAGCTTTCCTTTTGTTTCCTTTGCTTGGTGCTCGGCAAATACCGAGTTTGAAAGCTTTGGTGTTGTCTATGTATCAAATCTTTGTTGAAATGCCTTTGAAGACATTCAAATTAGAAATCGCACTATGTTGAACAATTACCACATTAAATGGATCCCTCGTCTTGATCTAATTTTTCCATCATTGAATAGATCTTAATATACTCTTTAAGTTAAATCGATTGTAGTTATTGCAACTAAGAGTTGAAAATTTTAAGAATAATGTATGTTTAGAAATTTCCTGTGAATTCAGGTTCTGTACATCAATTTTCAGGTAGTAATGTTGGGTTGTGCACAAATATTCTCCTATATATGCAAAACAGAGGAAAAATAGCTTTCTGTACTCTCTCCAAACAACAAGAAATAAAATATTTTTCAGAAAAAATGCTTTCTATATTTTCCCAAGATGGGAAATTTTCTATCAAGCAAACAGAATCTGTGTATCAACATATTTAGAAATACGAATTCATACGAGGGCACAGAACCATGAAAAGCCAGTGTATTTTGGCAACCATCACTGGGCAGCCACGAGGAGTGTGGGTGTTATCATCAGGCGTGTCGCTAAAACCGAGTAATTGGTTGATCTTAAAGCCTTGATATTCAAAATACAGCGAGGTCTTGTCAAAATGAGCCTCGTGCTCGAAGTGTATATATGTTGGGGTTTTGTAAAGTGTGTCCTAAGGGCACTTGTTAAGTAGCACTTATTGTTCCTATCATTATAGATATTTTCATTATCTTTAAAACTTTCTATATTACTATTTTACGATGACAAAGATGACCCTATTTATTTCTTTTTCTAGTATGTTTGAAATAATTTCTGAAAAATACGTACTTTGAACACAAGCACTTACTAGCCATATGACAAGAAGAAAAAACTGAGTCTTAATTCCAAATTTTGGAATCGGCCACTTGAGAGACCAATATAGGAGAAATGAAAAAAAATAATAGAAAATGATGAAAAACAATAATAGAAAATGATAAAAAAAATATAAAATTAAAGATTGAAAGTAAAATAGAGAAGATAACACTTAAAAACAAAAATAAAAATAATGAAAAGAGAGAATTAAAAGTAAATTATTCGTAGAAATTTAAAATAATAATAATTAAATTCTCTTATACCACTCATTCTTATTTAAAGTCATTTTCTCAACTAAACTCTTGACACATATATCTTTATGGATAACTTTCAGGTTTTCAACGGTTTATCCTGACATTTTACTTAATATCCTACATTTAAGGTCTTACTCTTCCTACTTGGTGTATCTTTGGATCTTCGTTATACGTGTCAAAACCACCTTAAGCGATGCTCTCTTATCTTATCTATAATTAAACTTACTCCTAGCTTAGTACATATCTTTTTATTTCTAATTTTATCTTTTCTAGTTTTATTATGTCTGTATCTGAGTATTTTTATTTCAGCTAGAGCTGTTTTATGCTCTTATTGTTGATTAATAGCTCAACACTCGATGTCATACAATAATACAGATCTAACTGTGATTCTATAAAACTTCTCCTTCAATTGCAGTGGCATCATGCGATCGCAGATAATTCCAGATACACCTCTTTATTTCATCCACTCTGCTTGAATCCTATGATTCTCATCTCTATCATTTTGTTATCGTTTTGAATGATGGCCCCATAAGTTCTAAAATGTTCGTTCTTTGGTACATACTGGCATTTTAGCTTAATCATTTATTCATCATTCTGGTGATTGTCACCAAATATACATCTTATATACTTAGTTTTTAACCGATTCAATGTAAATCCTTTGGATTGTAGTGCCCCTCGATAACTCCAACTTAGCATTAATACCCTTTGTAATTTTATCGATCAGCACTATATCATCTGCAAAAGCATACACCATGGTACATTATTTTGGATACTCTTTGTTATTTTATCTATCGTTATCACAAATAGGAAGGAATTTAATGTTGAATCTTGGTAAGTCCAATGTTAATTGGGAAGCCATCACTTAAACCCCGCACACCCCGCAGGTGTTTACATCAGTAATAACTCCCTCATATATATCTTTGATGAGATCAATGTATCTCAAAGAGATTCCCTTCTTTGTCAACGCCCATCATAATGTCTTTGAAAATCCTATCATATATTTTCTCTAGGTCAATGAATACCATATGTAAGTCTCTCTTTTGTACTCAAAACGTCTCCATTATCTGTATAAGTGAATGGATTCGGTGGTGGATTGTTTTGACATGAATTCAAATTGATTTTGAGACACTTACCTCCAATCTCAATTTATACTCCATTACTTTCTCCCACCACTTCATAGTATGATTAATAAGTTTAATTCTTTATTAATTGGAACGATTTTGTATGCATCCTTTATTCTTATATATTGGTTCAACTGTGCTCTCCCTTCATGTTTGGTGTATTTCCTTGGTTGGTTAGATTTTGTTAAAAAGATCTGGCAACATTCATATCTCCACTTCATCCAAACATTTCCACACCTTAGTAGGGATGTCATCGGATTCTGTGGTTTTATTATTTTTCATTCTCTTTAAGGCCTCCCTTATTTCATGAGGACGGATCTTGTCCTTAAAATCTCTATTTTTCTCCTCTATAGGTATTGCAATATCGTCGATATCCCTTGTACCCACAACGTTAAAGAGGTTGTCAAAATAATCACTTAAAAGCTTTTTTATGTCTCCATTCATTACAAAGAAATTATTGGTCTCACTCTTAATATACCTAATACTATTCAGATCATTTCCTTTTCTATCCCTTTAGTTTGACAATTCTATAAATCTCTTTTTCTCCGTCCTTAATTTTTAATTTCTTATATAATTCGTTATACACCTTGCTTTTTTTGATTTGTGAATAATTTTCTTTACCTTTTTTTTTTTTCATTTGCATTCTTATATTTATAAAATGCATCGTTACCTCTCTTACCTTTAAGGTTCCTATAGTACTCTCGTTTTGTTCATATAGCAGTTTGGATTTTCTTATTCCACCATTATGACTCTGTCTATCGGTGTCCGAGCCGTAGATATGCCAAGAACCTCCTTACCTATATTCTTAATATTATTAAACATTTCTACTAATATGGTTTCCGAATTATCATTAGTAGACTAGGTAGCTATTTGAATTAATTGTTTCTAAAGGTCGTCATTTTTTCCTCTTTCAGATTCCACCACTTAATTCTTGATTCCATAAATTGCCGACACTTCTTTTGCCTTTTAGGCACATGCACATCTAAAACTAAAAATCTATGTTGAGTTGTTACACTCTCACTTGGTATAACCTTATAATCTCTATAGATCATTCTATCATCCCTTCTGATGAGAAAGAAATTTATTTGACTAGCATTCGACCCATTTTTATACGTAACCATATGTGACTCTCTTTTCTTTAAGAAATTGTTTATGAGTATCAAATAGGATGTTGTGACAACCTTTAAAATGTACCCCCACGTCATTCCTAATATCAAAGCTAAAACTTTCATGTACGGCTTCAAATCCCTCATTATTCTCATCTATACGCCCATTTAGATCTCTTTCAATAAATAATTTTTCCCACTAGATTTGATTTATATAAATTCATCTAAATCTTCCAAAAACTGTTGTTTACTAGTTGCATTTATATTTATTTAAGGTGCATAAATGCTAACTATATTAATTACGTCTTCTTCACTAGCTAGCTTAACAAGCAAAATTCTATCTTTCTTCGTTCTTATCTCCAATACATTCTCTTGTGAGTACTTATGGACAATTATTCCTACCCGGCTCTTAGTTTTATCCCTGCCTGTTCACTAAAGCTTATGGCTATGAGGTTTTACTTCTCTAGCCCTCTCCCCCACCTACAAGCACTCACCAGCCATGAGTTATAAAATACTCCCCAATTTTTTAACTGAAGATTAAAAAAATAGTCCTTCATATGGTAATTTATATTAAAAAATTTTAGGCATGACTTTGGTATAAGATTTGTGTATAATTTGGATATACTATTCATACAAAAATTGTCTCCTAAAATTTTTTGTCGTTGTTTATGGAGTTTACTCCCTTCTCTAACCATAATTATAATTGAACAATTTAAAAATAAAAAGAACAGAAAAAGATTTGTGCAACTGTGAAATGCTAAGAAAAAGTAATACAAATAATGTATCTTTTAACTTGTTATTTACTTCAAATCACTTGCAATGGGTAATGTTCCTTTTAGTAAGCAATGCCTAATGTAACAAAGATAGTGAATGGTTAATTAGAAAATTCTTATAGTCACGTCTCTTTAGCTAAATCCTATGGTATCAATTGGAAAACATTAAATATGGTTAGGTTTTTTCGTTGTAAAAAGGTAATATGAAGAACTTTAAACATGAGGAGAAACATCCATATTTAACACTGGGCCGGAATTGAGTTGACCTTGTGTATTGAGGTGCACATTGAGATACATGCATTTGCATGTACATTTTTATGTTTTGGTCAATGATGCGATACTGAGGTTTCTTCTTTTTTTCCCCAAGAAATGACACAATACAGATAATGAAAGAAACGTGCAGATATTTAACACTGTGGTTTCTGGTTAGTTCATGGGCACTTACCACCAGTATATCCTGTTTGTGCATTATATGGAAGAGCATTGGATCAAAAGAGCTTGGGATCACTAGAACCTCCGGCTAAGTTTTACCTGATAGTATCGTTTATGTCTCCTTGAATGATTTTCTTTTGAACAGGATAACTACCTTGAGGAAGCAATGAAAATGAGAAATCTTCTGGAGGAGTTCCATGGAAATCATGGCCTTCGACCTCCAACCATTCTTGGTGTGAGAGAGCATGTCTTTACTGGAAGGTTTGGCATAACTATCTATATGAACCTTGTGACTGAAATATGCTTTTGTAGTCATGACTCATGTTGATTTCATCTGTGCAGTGTATCATCGTTAGCATTGTTTATGTCCAATCAAGAGACTAGCTTTGTGACCTTGGCACAACGTGTGCTGGCGAATCCACTTAAGTAAGTGGTTTTTTTCCTTTGGCCAGTTAATCTAGATTAACAATGTAGCTCATGACTGTCACTGTCTCTCTTCTATCTCCATCTATCCGGCGAAACAGTACAGGGGAAGCTCCCTTCTTTTATGTTTGTTTGTGTATGTTGATCATCTTCATGATCACTATTTAACAAGTTTGCTTGTCGCTTTGAGGCTGATCGAATTTGTGGGTTCATAGATGCACAATAGATGGAGCTTCTCTCTTTCACACACGAGCTCACACACATGCGCCAATCCTAGTTAGGTTACTTGACGTTTCACAATTTTAACATTTTATTGGTGATATTGAGAGTGTCACTGCTCTTGGATTACTTTTTCTTTCAGAGTTCGTATGCACTATGGACATCCAGATGTATTTGACCGAATATTTCACTTATCTCGAGGTGGCATCAGTAAGGCATCACGCGTTATCAACATTAGTGAAGATATTTATGCAGGTATGGTAAATGTTTTTGCTTGTTTGTTTCTTGTGTGGCTCCTTGTGGCATCCTACCTTCTAATAATTTTCTTTGTATGTACATTGGCTGTCTGTGGGCTCTTGGAACCTGCACGGAGTTTGCCATGCTAGTAAAATTTTTTATTATAATACATTCTTATGCTAATGCTATGTGGAAGCCTCATTAGATTACATATTGCAAATCCTTCCTTCACATCTATTGCTTGTAACATTTCAATCAACTCATCCTCTCTTTCTCTTTCTCATTTTTGTTGTTCCCCTTCAATGGCTTAACCCTCATCATGGATTACTATTGGTGCTCGTTTAATTAATGAATCTGGGACTGCTTTTTCCATCAACTTTTAATCTGGGATGATTTTAAATTCCAGACTGGAGTTTATTTCCGTTTCTCGTTCTGGAATGATTATGGATTCACTTTGCGATGTGGGATACCTATGAAGCGTGAGCACTCTCAAAGATCATTGCATTACACCTACCATCTGTTATCTTCAAAAATATGGAATAGATTGGGATGCTAATGGGGTGAACATAGGCCTGAGCCTGCCAAGAACCACTAATAACAACTACTAGCTCAGCCTGAGGCTAGCTCAATCCAGCCTAATAACTGGCCCAGTGAGTAAGGCTAGGCCTAGCTCTTTAATTAGACCAGAAGCTTGAGGTTGTATTACCGTGTTGGGTTTTTTGTACTGTGAGAAATTCAAAAGACAACAAATGAGGATGCGGGAAATTTTGATTCCCTCCCCCCATTTATTGAGGTCATCTCATAGATGTCATCAGTCACTATCATAGATATATAGATATCAGTGCCATGTCTAGCAGGGCATGATTGGGTGATCCTGATTCCAGTTGTGCATTTGAAATAGAAATAAGGAAACGGGGAAAAGATATGGATGTGCTAGCAATTAAGAAGCTTGCAAATTTAGAGTCAAAGGAATGGGAGAATGTTTTTCAGCAACAGGAGGCCTCTCATCTGTTTTAGTGATTGAGGGGGCATTGCCCCGCTTGATTTCACTCCCTTGGTGCTTGCTTTATATATATCTTCTTGCTTCTCTAGAACACGAAAAAGAAGAAAGATATTGTTATGGCTAATATTAGCCCTCATGGTTGCATTTTAGTTGTGGATCATTTTTATTCTGTTTGATGACCATTATGTGCCTATTTTTGAATTCATTGTCAGTACAATTTGTTCAAAGCTGATGAATTAATGTTGATTTTCAAGATTTTTCTGTTAATCTTTAAAGATGGTGAAGATGGCGTATGCTTCTTGATTCAGTGTAATTCAATTTCAATCACTTGTCTTCATGAAGAGAAAAGAGCAAGAATTCTTCCAATATTAAAACTTTCTTGTATGTTAATCTATGCCAGTGCTCATAACTTGTCACTGATGTTCTAGAGCACAACGAAATCTGCAGGGTTTAACTCAACACTGAGGCAGGGCAATATCACACACCATGAATACATTCAGGTAGGATATATTAGATATTTTATGCCCATCTCCATTTCTAGCATGTTTACACAGATCCTCATGATTTATTTTATTATGCAGGTTGGAAAGGGAAGAGATGTTGGGCTAAACCAGATTGCCCTGTTTGAAGGTAAAGTGGCTGGTGGAAATGGTGAACAAGTACTAAGCAGGGACGTCTACAGGCTCGGACAGCTTTTTGACTTCTTTAGGATGCTCTCATTTTATTTTACAACAGTTGGTTACTATGTGTGCACGATGGTAAGTTCTTCCTCTTTTAAAACCTTAATGAATTTCTCTTTTTTTTGTAAGTGCTACCAAATCTCTTGAGTTTCCTGATGTGACTATCTTCATCCCTGCAGATGACTGTTCTTACGGTGTATATCTTCTTATATGGAAGGGCTTACCTGGTAAATTTATTCGACTGTATTTAAGATCAGTCTTTGAGCAATCGGTTTATTTTTTATATTTTTCAGATTTGTGAAGTACTAGTGCTGTCAAGTTTTCCAAGCATTGAAGAGATAGGAACTCATTCTGATCATGCTTTTTGGAACAACTTAAAGGGGCCACACAGTGTAGGCCAGATAATGATAGCAGCCACCTGCCCCCTCCCCCCCACCGCGTAAAAAAAAATAATGGAGAATTGTCTGTCTGTTAATTTACTGTAAAATTTTTTCTTTCTTTGCCAAAATTGAATAAGCTTGACATTGGAAAAAATCTTTCACCAGCATAATCTTGGCTTATAAATATATATTATATATATTTTTTTGATCAATACATATATATTATATATGTGTTTATAATGGTGATACTTTCCCTTGATGTGTACCTTGTGTATACAATCAGGCCTTCTCTGGACTAGATCGTGGAATCTCAAAGCAGGCTGAAATGTTGGGTAACACGGCACTCAATGCGGCACTAAACACGCAATTTTTGTTTCAGATCGGTGTTTTCACTGCAGTGCCAATGATAATGGGCTTTATACTTGAACTGGGATTGCTAAAGGTTTGTTAACCTTTGTCTATTGTTATTATCTTCTTTCCATTTACTTGTATATCGAGGCATGGAAGCTTTATTTTTGTTTCCTCCAACTTGTGAACTTATCTGATGTGCTCATCATTCTTCAACTATTTCCTATTTACTTTTGTGTGTTACTGTTTCTACCATTTAATGAAAATGTATGTTGCACATCTCACAAATTATTGAGGCCAAGTGCCATGATATTTTTTGGTTGAAAAATTCTTTTTTGTTCTTCCCCAAGTGGGAAATTTATTGACTGTGTAATAATTTTGGCAGGCTATTTTCAGTTTTATTACTATGCAACTTCAGTTATGTTCTGTCTTTTTCACATTCTCATTGGGGACTAGAACTCATTATTTTGGGCGCACTATCCTCCATGGTGGTGCAAAGGTATTGTTTTGTCTGAAATATTCTTTGAAAAGCTTATCCTGGCATTCTTCTGGGCAGTGTCAGATAATGATTCCTCCTAATTTCTGCTAACAGTATAAAGCAACTGGTAGAGGGTTTGTTGTCCGTCACATCAAATTTGCAGAAAATTATAGGCTTTATTCAAGAAGTCATTTTGTCAAAGCGTGAGTAACTTTTCGATTTTCTTTTTGGATAGCAAGTTCAACTTGTTATAAATTGGAATTTGCAGTTGAAACTCATCTGTAACTTTCTTCTTATCTTCTATAGGCTTGAAGTAGCACTGCTCCTAATAGTTTATATTGCATATGGGTATGCGGAGGGAGGTGCTGTATCCTTTGTACTGCTAACTATTAGCAGTTGGTTCCTTGTAATTTCTTGGCTGTTTGCACCTTATGTTTTCAATCCCTCTGGTTTTGAGTGGCAAAAGTAAGTTTGCTGCATTTAATTTGTATCATGTTTCTTGGCTGTGTCACTATAATTTTTTTTTTTTTAAATTACTCGTGTCTTTTTTTTATAATGATTTTCTTGTGATTGATAGGACTGTGGAAGATTTTGATGATTGGACTAGTTGGCTTCTATACAAAGGAGGAGTTGGGGTGAAGGGAGATAATAGCTGGGAATCTTGGTGGGATGAGGAGCAGGTCATCAACATCAAGTTCTTATGTTTTTCATCATCACTTAATGCACTTAGTATCTCTTTCTGGATTGGTTTAACTCTTTTCTTCCTAGTTGCTCATTCAAAACCCCTTTTTTCTGTTTTGTGATTGTTTCCTGAAGTACTATTATTGGTCATACATTCACTTTAAAAGCAAATTTCTTTTATTTTCTGACATGGGAACTCTTGATGTTGAATTAAAAGTTTCCTCTGTTATCCCTTTTTGTGGACCTCAACAATCCTTTCTAGCAGATCTGCAGAATGTTCCATCTCGCAGATTTGGCTTTACTTTACCTTTTTTTCAAGGACCATTTAGATACTACATTCTGTACTTTAGACACTTGTTGAATGTAATTTATATTCTTGGGTATTTTTATTCTTTTTATTTGCTCAAAACTCCACTTGTTCTAAGACTTCTGCGTGATCAAAATTATTCACCTAGAATTGCAGAATAAGATTCTCGTAGTCAGATTGATTAATTGCATTCTCTTCTTTCCTTTTTTCTTTTCTTTTGGTGGTTTCGTAATTGCATTCTTTTATTACGTGCAACCTTAGCTCCTTCAAAGAGTTTGTTCATTTCTTTTTTTGATCTACCTTACATCTGCCATTTTCTTCATCACAGATGCATATCCAAACATTGAGGGGTCAAATATTAGAGACAATTTTGAGCTTGAGATTCTTCTTGTTTCAGTATGGTATTGTGTATAAACTTCATGCAACCGGAAATGATACGTCACTTGCGGTACAAATCTATTCCTCTAATTCTTCTTTGTGAATTATGCTGCATGTCTTGTTGCACTTATCTGGCTGTGTCATGCATGGGCTTTCTTGAAGGCATTCTGCCACCTTAAGCTGTCAATGGTTGTCAGACTAGTTCTATTATAAACGAGTGTTAACATAACACATGTAACTCAATGCTGTAACATTGGTATGACATGTGTAATTAGGTACAAGTATCTCTGGAAATTGATCACTGTTGCTTTTGGTTATGCTAGCAATCTTGTATATTTATACACCTGAGCATTTCTTGGACCAGCCCTGATTCAACCAAGATTATTGGGGGTATCAAGGAAAAATTCGGGCCTGGCCCAAGCCTAGACCTAAACATACCAGGCGAAGCTTCTTAAGGGGAACCTAAAGCCCGGGCCCCGCCCTGAAAAATGTGGGGACAGTCTACCCAGAGATGTAAAAATTATGGAAAATGCTAGCCTGGCTCTGGTCTCAGTCTCGGCCCAACATAAGGGTGGGCTGAGCATGCTCAGGTCTACTTCTTGATAATCGGAGCCCATTAGCCTTTTTTAATGATTCATGTGCACTTATTAAAGCAATGAGTAACCATTTTACCTGAACTCTGAATGCCTTTAATAGTGATGCTGAAATGACAAAAAGTACTTCAGCTTATTTTGTTAATGGTTGAATGTTAAGATTTATGTTTGTGACTCGATGTAACAACCCTTGCGGTATCCCTTCTAGCGCCAGCTGCTTCTGCAGATGGTGTGATCAAATGCTGTGAAATCAATCATTGTCTGGATTATAAGCTTTAATTTATCATATTTAAGATGAAAGATTCTTCATTGGATGAATATCAGCTTTTCTCAAACGGTTATAATTTCTCTTTCTAGGTCTATGGCTTCTCCTGGGTTGTGCTTGTGGGCATTGTCATGATATATAAGGTTTGCATCTGATACTTCTCTTCACGAAACTTTTATATTCTGCTGGCTGCTCTAGTTTCACCATTTGTCTCATGATATACCTTTTTAAATATTTTGATCTTGCAGGTCTTCACCTTTAGCCCAAAAAAATCAGCCGATTTTCAGTTAGTTATGCGTGTCATCCAAGGAGTCACATTCTTGACCATTGTTGCAGCCCTTTGTCTTGTAGTTGCATTTACTGATCTGTCAATTCCTGACTTATTTGCAAGCCTTCTTGCCTTTATTCCTACTGGGTGGGCAATCATATGTGTAAGTAGACAGCTCAAAAAATTTACTCTTTAATTGATGTTAAAGTTGCAATGCCATTAAGAATACTCAAAAGGTGGACTGGGTTTGATCTGACCCAGATCTGTGATGTATAATTGAGTGAATAATTTTGTCTGGTGTTAAATTTAACCCTGAAACCTGATGCAATGGAACACCTTGTTATGCTGGTGCAGCTTGCAATTACATGGAAAGGGATTGTAAGGAGGCTCGGGTTATGGCATTCAGTACGAGAATACGCCAGACTGTATGATGCAGGAATGGGTATACTAATCTTTGCTCCTATTGCAGTGTTATCATGGTTCCCGTTTGTATCTACTTTCCAGTCCCGCCTCCTCTATAACCAAGCATTCAGTCGTGGACTTGAGATTTCCCTCATTCTTGCTGGAAACAAAGCTAACGTCGACTTGTGAGAATCCCGTCGGAGCATTTCTTTTTGAGATGGACATTTAAGCTGCAGCCAGAGGGATTGTAACTTTGTGTTGGAAATTGGGATTTCATAACATGTTCTTCCTAGTTGCTAGTTATAGCATGGCTGCTAGTGGTATAGATTTTATAAGAAATATGCCACATGTTGAGGATAGATGAACATGTTTTTGGGATGATGAAGCATGTAAATTGTTTTGGATGAGCTCTTGCGTCACTGTTGTTAGAAATGGATCCTATCCCGAAATTTCCATCTGTGTGCTCATGTTTTCGCATCAATTCAATTAGGGAAAAAGGAAAAAAAGTAAAGCAAATTCAGTCATTTCAAAACTGCAATGCTGAAGAATAATTCCGGCCAGAAGATAGGTCATTGCTTCTTGTCCTGATCTGTGGTGTGATTATATTGTCATTGCTTCTTGTATGTACGAGTGATTTACTAGTGCAGCTCCTTGCCCCATTATGATTAAAATCAATAACCAATGCTTTAGAAAAAATTCTTAATTTATCGACCTCAAAATATTGGTAAATTTTGAGATATTGAAAAAAAATAAAATGTTTCGATAATTTAATGTTTAAAGTAAAATATAGACATGAAAATTTATTTTTATTTGATCAAGTAATATGAAAATTTGAGTAATTTTCTTTTTAAAGAAAATCATTAGTATTTGATAATTATATTAAATTCGAGAAATCAAAATCAGATTATATCTTTAAAAGAAAACTTTCTTAATATCTCCATTAACCAGGGGTCCTTAAATGGTGAAACTCTCGTTCTTAAGGGAATAGTTTAGTAGTATAAATTTTCTTCTCTGGATTTTAGGTTTAAATCTTTATATGACAAAAAAAAAAAAAAAGTTGAAACTATCTAACTTTTGGATCAATTAGGGGTATCAGTAGAATCCTGGATCCAAGTAGATGTTGGCTTATCCTATCCCCACGTATAAGGAATTTGTATAACAGGGTAGGATAATAATGGGTATTGCTCTATAAATTAAAATGGTCAATGACAAGTTAAATTAAATTTTTAAATATTAGGAAAAATTAGTTTTTTAAAATTAAAATGATTTTAAATTATTTATATATATATTAAAAATAAATATAAAATTTGATTAAAATAACAATAGCACGTGGCGTTAAGAGTCAATTTCATTCTATCCTTTGGTCTCCCATGGACCAAAGCAAAACCCAAACCAATGTTGAGGTCTTTACCCTTAGTTTGGGAGTCTGGGAAGTCTAGCAGAGGAAAGAAAAGAAAATAAAAACATAAATGAAATGGTGAATTTTTTTTTTCATTTTGTTTTAAATTTGAGAATTATTCAGAATTAAATATTTTTTTATCATTTTTAAAAAAAATTCATTTGATATATTAAAAAATTAATAAAACCCAACTTTTCTTTTCTCTGTTTCTTTCTAATTTTGGGAAGAAATTTTTTTATTTTATATTAAAAATCAGTCTATTTCTTCTCTTCTCTCTTCGCATAAAACTCACAAACAAAAAAATAAAGCGATTTTCTCCTCTAATCTCTTCTCTTCTTTCGAAATTTGTCTATCCAAACGTAGTTTTTGTCTTTGGGTCTTCGGTCCGCACCGCTTTTGAAACGGTTACATAAAAATGCGCACTCAGCGTATTTTAGCACAAAGTGGAAAAATAAAGGAATATAGTCGGTGCGCGAGCTCGTAAGTCGACGTTTGATACTCCAATTGACAGTTCCTCCTCCTTCCCCCCCCCCTCTCCCTCTCTCTCTTCCCGTCGATTCTCTCTTTTACTCGTCTCTCGCCGAGCATCCGATTCAAGTTCCTGCGATCTGCATATGGAATCGGTTAGATTCTTCTTCCTTTTGCTTCGATTTTTCATTCTTATCATTTGTACTATATCATGATTCCATGTGATTTATATTGCTATGAATCTTGAGAGAGAGAGAGAGAGAGAGAGGTTTCGCGATCGAGATAGGTATGGCAATATGACTTGATTTTGGTTTTCTGAGGTCGTGATTGAAAAAAAAAAAAAAAATCCTGCGGCAAATTACGATTTTCCGAGTTAGGGTTAATTTTGATTTTAGTCAAGAGAGTTCTGTCTCTCTGTATGTGTTGGTGCTTTTGTGTGCTTATGGATATGTCTATATATGCTTTTACAGAACTTGGTTTTGATGTTCACCTATTTGATTTAATGCTCTTTTCTTGTTTCCTTTTTGTGTTGTTCTGTTTAGTTAATGAAATGTGTTAGATACCGCAAAGATATGAATAGTGGATGACTAGATTGTGGGTTGTTGAAGTGAGATTGTTGCCCTAACTTTTTGAGTTTGGGCGAATTTTGATTTTCTGTGTTAGGTTTAATTTTGGTTAAGGATAATCTAAGTACAGTGTCATTGATTCTGTTTTTGTGTGTTTCTGTATATGGTTTGCTTCTAGTGAGTTAATAGTATTGTTTTATTTTTCAATAACTTAATGTGACTACCAAATTTATATAGAGAGGGTGGGGCGAAATACAACATGCTGGGGGACTGCATTTGTGGTAATAATTTTTTAAATTATACATATTAAGTTGAAATGTTTAATGTTTCAATAACTTAATTTATAATGTTTCCCATGAATCCTGGAATAGTAAAAGAAAAGTGGAATCTATATAATGGCATGCATGCAATTAAGTCTTTGTAATATGTAAGGTGTAAAAATGTATTATGTAAATGGCTAAGTTAATGTTGATTTTAGCAAAGACAAGAGAGTACTTGTCTCTTATCCGTATGCGTAATTGTGTTTTGTTGACTGCATGTACATGATCATGGTTTGATTTTTCTCTTCTATATTTTTGTATGCTAACTTGATTGTATATTTTTGGTACCAGAAACTTATTGAGGCTTCGAATGATAACCACAATAATGAATTCCCATAATGGCATGGTGACTATGTAATAATTTCTTTGCAATAGCCAGCAAGGAAAATAGTTTTTACTCTTATAAAAGAAAACTAGTTTTTTTTGCTACATTTGAAATTTGATAGTATAACGGGTTTGAGGAATTTAGTGGAGCTTTGAGATGACGTGCAAAGGTATTTCACCTCAGTATCACCTTTAATTGTTGGGATGCTTCTTTTCTCTATCATATGTTCTATAGTTGTATAGGTGTATGAAAATGCATGTTATAAGGATACATTGAGTAAAAAAAAAAAAGGTATTCAAAGCCTTGTAAACGTGGTGTATAGATCATTTGTTACTTGATTTTGAAGATCTTTGTTCCTGATCAAAACTAACAAGTAGGTTCCCCCCCCCCCCCAAATGGTACTTGTTTTAGTGGAGTGATATCATTGAAGGAACAAAACTTTGATATTACAAAAAGGTTCTTTCTCTGCTGGCTTCTGTTAGTTTATGTTCTAATAAATGTTATTTTCTTAATGCGAGTTGTTTGAGGGTGTGATACATGTAGGTCATAGGAAGAGGCTATCTTAGTGGTTCTAGTTATGTTTAATAACTTTTGTTCCCCCTTTGAGGCCTATGATTGGTTTACAAAATCAAACCAGTGGATTAACCTTACTTATCTTGCGTTATTCGGTTTATAATTGCATATGCCATTAAACATCAAGAACTTTTGTTTGTGAAAATATAACTTTTGACATCACTGCGGTTCTTTTGAAAATATAATCATATTTTCTCATCTTAATATATTGATTCTTGAGTCACATTTTGCTGCTATGAATGTTGGATGCCCATGGTTTACTAGAAGTGGGTGGTGGCCATTTGTGAAAATGACATTCATGGCTTTTCCATGAGGAACAAATACAGGTTGAAGGCTTAATATTTATAATTTTGGGTAAGGCTTAATATATATAACTTTTGTTTGGGTATTGAAGTGGAAATTAATTTTGTGACGACTTCCCATTGCGCAACAGGATAAAGGACAGCCACTGCCTAAATTTGGTGAATGGGATGTGAATGACCCTGCCTCAGCTGATAGTTTTACTGTCATATTTAACAAAGCTAGAGATGAGAAAAAGGGCAGTGCTGCTTCTGCTAATGCAGCTTCTCCACGAAGAAATGAGAAAAACCATAATCAGAATGAGACGGACCAGTATCCAATAAAGGTATGAGCTTGTGCAGAATGTTTGATACAGGATACAAGGCTATCTCATCATTTTACTTCTGTTATTGTTAATCGTTATCTTGCTTCTATTTCAGAAGAGGTGGTTTTGCTGTGGTTGAACTTTCACTTGGTTCAAAACTTTTGTTGTCAGGGCACTTGTGCATCTTTATATCTGGCCTCCTCGTCAAGACCTCTCTTCCAACATGTTCTGAAAATTGATGAATCCACATTTTATATTCTCTATCTTGCATCCACTCCCCCAGGATATTTGTATTTCAAAAAAAAAAAAAAAGGTAACCACCACTCTGTTTTCCTTATACCAGGTTATGTATTAATGGCTTCTGCATTTTTAATAAAATATTATTTAGATTATTGCCTTCATATCTGTGTTTTGCCGATATGTATCATCTTTATCATGGGGGACATATAATAAGAACTTTTTAAAGGAAAATTTTCAGGTTTTTGAGGGTGATCAGTCTGGGTATTTTTAGATGGGCATGAACAAGAAATTTTCAGCCTGTGAATTTTTTTGTGGCATCGGCTTGTGGGTGGTGGTCTGGCTTAAAAGGTCAGGCCCATGGCTAACATATTTGGGCTCGAATGGGGCTCGTCTGGGCCAAGTAGTATTGGGATTCTACATTTGGTTAGACAATTGGGTGGTCTGGCCCCTTAGAGTAGTATCCCCCGATTCACTGGCCCACTCATCAAAGTCCGAATTTTCCTGGGACGTTGGGCCTAATTCCCTGTCTAAATTTAGCATGGCTTGGTATTTTTTCGTTTTCGTAAATAGGAGGCAGAAAGAAAAGAAACAGAAACAAAAACTCAAACAACACTGGAGATTTTGTACTTCGGGGTTTGAAGCCCCTTCCTTCAGGTCCATGATGCACCACTAGCATCCATAAGCAGTAAATACCTTAAGGCTTCTAGGGGGCTTCTAAGCTCATGGCAGCCAGCTTCCGCCTCTTTCCCCAGCCCCGCCAACGTTGTGCTTGATTTTTTGGACACCTAACTCTTTCATTAGAGCTCTCATTTATCATATGCTTTCTAAGGATGATTAACCCCTACACCATCATTGATAGCATTGACGAAGCTCAAGGAATCACTCTCAACATCCAAAACTCTAAAGTTTCTTCTGTGCGTCAAGAAGAGCCCTTCCTTCAGACCCCAAAACTCATCCATACTATTGTCAGTGTTGCCCATGTTTATCTAGTAGTCATGAATCTATTCTCCTTTGCTGTTTCTAAATAGCCTCCTGTGCCAGCCCTGCCACTTTTCAGATCTGCTGCGCCATCGTTTAATAACTCCTTCCTTCCTTCGCCTGACTTGGTATTGCAATTGGATTTCCTCGGCAATGAAATACAAATTTTTTGCCTTGAAGATTTGGATTTCATTTGCTGTCGATTTGGATTTTTAAATTCCTTGGAATTGAATGCAAAATCTGCCTGAAGATTGGATTTTGGATTTTGACTTTCATTGGAAACGAAATCCTATTGGATTCCATCTAAATTTCAGATTGCTTGGGAATCGGAATCAGTCTCGATTTGAAGATTTGGATTCATTTGTCCGGATTTCCATGGAAATCCAAATTTCTGTCATGAATTTGGATTTGGGATTGAATTTTTTATTTCGTATCTCATTGGAAATGAAATCCAAATCCTGGATTTGAGGATTTGAGTTTTCGTATTTCATCAGAAATAAAATCCAGGATTTGGATTTTGGATTTTGAAATGACATCTTAATCCCAGATTTGAGAATTTAGATTTGATTTGCTCGAATTTGAATTTCTGAATTGATTTCGTACCCCGCTTTTAGTATTAGATTTGATTTTCTCACATTTGGACTTCCAATTTCAAATTTTGTAGGAAATAAATCCAAATCCTAATTTTCAAGGACGTGTGCCACCCCGGTCCACATTCCCACTACTGTATGTTGGTCCACGGCCCAAATTGAGAAAGCGGCCCAACCATCAAGCCTAGGAAGGCCCCATTTTTCAACTAGGTCTATGTCAGCGATCTCTGGGCCAGCCTATTCATGGAAGACCCAAATACCAATAGATAACCAGATGTAAACAAGGCTCACTTTCTGATTGGCCGACGTACGAGACCGCCCAGCTCCAGATTCCAGACCCGTTCACCTTTCCATCGCGAGTTAACCTATTAAATGTGTGAATACAAAGTCAACGCAGGATAATTGCACAAATAGTCCCATATACTCCATAGCTATGGTCTTAAATACTATTTACATATTGTGACTGCTTGACCTTTACGTAGACATCACCCATACCATATCCATAGAATGCAAAGAAGCCATCCTTTGAAAAACTCATGGCAGCTAACATGAAATGGTCTAGTTGAACAGCGGACCCTAAATGCTCTTAACTGGTAGTATGCCAAAAAAGAATCCTCAGATGGGCTGCTGGATTAGAGCCTCGTTACCATTTTCATGGGCAGTCATTCCGGTCCGGTTGGTGAAAGAGCCGCTTGAGGGTGGAAGGGACTGATGCAGTCCGGACATGGCTGGACTATGATTGATTGGATGGTCAAATTTACATGCAGGTCCAAACTTGCAGAGGCCGTAGCGGCTGTAGTGCGAGCAGATGCTTTGATCCTGGAATATAGAATGACAGAAGAACACACCAGGGAAAGGTAAGTTTCAAGGAGTTCTGAACAGGTTGATTATGGCAGTTAGTTAGCACATTAGAATATTTTATAAGAAAAGAGAAAGAATACAGAAGTTAAAAATGGTTGTGAAGATAATATCTAGATTAATTTGGACAGCTAGGAGAATTTATTCGCAAAACATGCAGGAGAAAGAAATTGGCAGCCACAACAGCAAAGCCCATCTAAAGAATAAGCTTACAGGTCTTAGCGGCAGGCCTTTATCACTCAAAACACATGGGTTTGACTGTGTGATCCGATTCTTTGGATGGTGAAACTTGCAACCAGATCGGTATTTGCAATCTCCAGTTTTTAGGAAGTAACTACACTCAGGTTGACCAGGTCGTTCTGGAAACTCATCCACCATAATTTGCTGTTGTTGTGCATAGACCTTGGTTTCTGTCGGCTGGTTATTGATCAAGTACGTTGGAGGCGGATGCAAAGTCCCTTCGGAGGGATATACAGGAGCCTTAAGAAGCCACAAACAGACAAAACTCACTAACTGACAAAGAAATTAGATTCTACATACAATCAAGCGCTCAATAGACTTACAAGGCATGTCTAAATTGCCAGAACTAAATAGGCAAAATGCAAAACAACAAATATAATGCATAACATATACCCCCACAAAAAGCAACAGAAATAACCAGAAGTACCTGGTATGCCAACCATTCTGGATTTGGTGGAATCCTTTGGCTTGGTGGATACATCAATGGCACATAAGAAGCAGTCTCAGAAGATGATCTTGGAGAAGACCAAGATGCCATGGTTGTCTGTGATGTGCTCTGCAATGGAGGATCAGATCCCCCCACTGGATCTGGATGATTGAACTTACAGCTTGTTCCATACTTGCAGGAGCCAGTACGCATGTAGTAAGGACACTCTTTTTCCCCCTGAACAAAACCATTTCATATACATTAGAGGACCTCTGCACACAAAGCTCACTATGCTGACTAATTAAATGAATCACTCCTGTTTATACTGCTAGTTGCCTAAAGTACCATTTACTAATCTACACAGGCACATGTACGTAAGATGCAATTATAAATACATAAAGATGCATGTGTGTTTCAAGCATTTTAAGGTAGAGATTTTCATACAATGAGCATTAAAATTCTTTTTATCGGACAATCCATCGAAGCTTTCCTAGCAGATGTTCAAACACAGAACTGCATACTTGTATCCGATGTCATAAACCTACAAAAGAAGACACACCAAACTATGTCCGTGCCTTCACAAATCAAAGAGCTATTATCGCCATAGTCGAACATGGCGCTTGTGTTCATGTCCAAGAAGCATGGTTTGTAATTTGTCAGCATTAGGTGGACAGGCCAATTTTGGTTGGTGCTCAACTCTTCCATCCAACGAGACCAAGAAATTCAGTTTGATTGTTGTGACTCAGAAAACCAATGACAGCTGATGCATTTGATATCATTGGTGGCAGTCAGTTTCAGTTAAAAAGGTCGCCCTCCAAAATCCCTATAAAGTCTCATTGTCAACTAAAAAATTAAGAACGACCAGAAAATTCCCACAAAAAGTGTGTTTTGCACCCCGGGGGGGGGGGGGGAGAGAGTAAAATGTCATCGCTGTTTTGAAGTCTGGTGGCACAATCTAGAGTATTATAAATTGAAGAGGATGCAAAGTTAATGGCAGCATCATACATGGATCTCATCACCAAAGAAGCACTAGGAGTAATGGATGCACAGTGCTTGGAATGCAAAAGAACAAGTTGCAATAGGCAGATAAGACTGGTAGTTAGAAAATAACGAGATGAAGATTTTGCATGCATGGGAAGAGAAGAGTGCAGGGAAATTGTGAAGATAGAGTGAGAGGGATGACAGTTGCGGGAACATGAGAAAACAAAGTCATAGCAGTGTGTAAGAGTTCACAATTTTCCTTCCCCCCCCCCCAAAAAAAATATAATGAGCTGACCAGAATCGACAGAGTATCAACCTCCGAAAATGCACTATCTAGTCTGTCAATCAGCTTTCAGAGGGACAAGAAGTTTTCAAACCAAGTCAACCAGCTGAACTCAATTTTCCAAATGTATAAACTGATGGACCATCTTCTGCCAGAAAACTTCCATTTACTGATCAGGTTAACTTCATGTGGCCAGTTTTGGCAGTTTTCCTGCCAAACTGTCCAGCCTATTCAGGCACACTCCTTCAAACCATGAAAATGACAATAAATAAACCACAAAAAGTTTTGCAACAGAAAAGGACACAAACATGATAATTTATCATGCCGTAGAAAAGGGGGGAAGATTGCTGACCAAATAACAGTTAGAAAGTAAGAAGAGAACACAGAAGAACAATACCAAGCGAATAGGCAAGCCAAGGAAGTTAAACTCTAGAATTGAAACTGCAGGGGATTTTGCTCTTGAGTGATTGTATCTGCACGCTTTTCCAAACTTACAGCCACCAGTCCTCAGATAATACTGGGAAAAAGAAAATCAAATTCATCAATTTCTGGTAGTGGAGACTTTCCTTTGTGTTAGTATGCTTAATGGGCAGGGTCACCAGTTGATTTGAAAAATGACATCAAACCATATTTTCACAAAGTTGCACATATTCATCAACTTAGCACAGCATGAATGCAATTTTGATTCATGAAAAGAAAGCACGAGACAGAACATCAAAAAAGGAAAATTTAATGTATGTTTTTTGATGCAATTTCTGATAATATATTGCTTATGTACTTTCTTAGCAAGCCATAGATATTCACAATGTATGTCAGTATCCCATCACCTAATCTCTAGTTAAAGTTCAGTGGCAAGTGATCTAACTACTTTGATGTAAAATCAATTATTCCGCTCTAGCTCATTACTCACATCAACAAGAAGGCACTTCTACTAATTGCTTTCGGAATAAAGAGAAAGTTTTTTGAAATACCAACCTCGATTGTGGAAGTTCATTGAACTGCAAGACTAATACCATCCTATACAAAACCAGTCCCAAAAATCTAGAACTGAAAAACTGAGAAAACTGAAAATCAGACTGAGACAATTAACAGCTGGCAACAAGTAGTATCTTCATCCCCATACATAACAGCGCAAAAAGGTTTCACAGCTTCATAGCTAAAATTAGTTCAATCACTGCTTTACAATTACAAAGTTGTTCATCCTCTCTCTCGTTAAAATTCAGTAACATGTGCGTAGCTACAGATCAACTAAGCTAACTCTCCATTGTAAAGGAAAGGTATGGATTACAAGCACAAAGAGAAACAGACCAATACCATCTCCTAGTGCAGTGGTGGACCCTCAGTAGGGCCAGAGAGGCCCATGCCTCCCCCTCCCTTAAATCTTGAAAAATTTTAACATGTACAACAGAAATACCTTTTATGAGCATTTATTAATTCTTTTAGCAACAATTCCTAACTGCCTTTAATCCTTTTTCCAGCGATAAATTAAAATAGGTTCCTTTTTTGAAGAAATATTCCATTTGGCCCCTCAAAATGGAAAGAAAAATGCCACCAATTGTTTTCTTAGGCAAAATTAGCTCGAAAGAACAAAAAGAATAGTGTGGCCATTAATAAAAGACATTTTTCTATCTATCTATAGTGTGGTCATTGATTGTTTTCTTGAGTTCAACTTAATATACTTTATGGATGTTCAATATCTTCAAGTATTTCGCTAGAATTAGTCACTTTAGTTTTAGTTTTATTCACATAAACCTAAGCATATAATTTAGATTTTGCTTCAATCAATTAAAATTACAAAAATACTAGTTAAAAAAAAATCATGTTTGGACTTGGCCCATCCAAGATCAAGTGTTGAGTCTGCCCAAGTACTTGTGGGAAACAGGATTCAGTTTGCAACTATTATAATGGATTCAATGAAAATTAAACATAAAGGCACACAAGACATTAGACACCATAATGTTGTTGAAGAAATTAAATTCACATACATTTATATAGAGGAATATGTATGTGAATGGGTTGATTGCTATGCTATGTGTACATCCAGTCTATAACAAAAAACTCATACTTCTTTATGTGCCAACAAATGCACAAAACACAAGGCAGTAGACACTGACATATCACAAATAGACACATCTATCAATAAATAAGTTTCACTGTAGACATATATCTAGGGTGTCTGAATAGTACTTTCACAGTGCTAATTAGAGCAGAAAATTAAAAAAAATGAAAACCTTGCATTCTGGCTGCCCTGTCCTTTCTGGAAGTTCTTCTCTTTCTTTCACCCTCTCTGTAACACCCTTTATACAGAATTTCAGAAAACAACCAAGCAAACAGTCAATATGTGCATTTTAATTTCGAATTCATCTAATCCAACCAGAGAATGAAACTACCATTAGAATATACAACCCACTAAAATGCACATATCAACACATACGTCTATAGGCATGCATAGAACGTAAACACTGGCAGATTACAGATGAATCATAACAATCAGCAAAAGAACATCTCCAATATCAATAGACAATGTTATTCAATAGTACAGAGAAAAGTTCACAATCTCGTTTCCCTTCAAAGTAATGACAAACCCTTAGAATATACAAGCCCATAAACTGTTCACCTAAAACACATGCATAGCAGATAAACACATTATCAAATCAATGAAAATTAATCAAAAGAATCAACAACAAAAACAACATTTCTTGTACCAACTGACAACACAATTCCATCAATGCAAAATTGACAACCAATGATCACATAATTTCAACAAAAAAGTCAAAAAGAACACAAACTGATCACAGATATTCATGCATTTTCCAAAACACAATTGGTGATGAAAGCCATATTACACCATGCATGTGTACCCATTTACAAGAAAAACACATAAACACAATGACGAATCACTGAAAAATCAAAAGAATCTACAATAAAACATAATCATCAGTCCCAATTCTCAATGCTATTCAATCAACACCGAATTAACAAAAAATATTCAGATCATGCCAAAACACAAAATCAAAACTAGATAAACTAACGAAAAATAAATGCACAGTACATAAACAATAAAGCCAGATTAGAGGTACATAAAAAGAAGCCAGGGGTGAAGGGAGGTGGGGGGCAGGGGGCAGCTGAATCCCCCCTTCCAGTGTGGAAATTTTAAGGAAAAAATTTGTATATGATTTCAAAAATTATAACCCCAAATGTTGTTTAGGCCCCTAAAAATTACAACCCCAAAATAAAAGTTATAATTTAGAATGTATGTTATATTTAGGCCCCAATATGACTTTCTAGCTTAGCCCCTGAAAGAATCAACAATTGAACAACTTCTACGATGTCAATTAATAGTGCTATGCTATTCAAACAACACAAAGTTCAGAAACAACAGTAACCCTAAATTAACATATCTATATAGATGCGTAGCGGTGAATAAAAAAATCAACAACAAAACAACTTGTACAATGTAAATAACAATGCAATACGATAAAAACAAATTTGACAAACAATTTATCAAACAACACCCAAGTTTACAAACAAGATACATAGCATTTCGAGAAATGTAATGGTGATCGGAACCCTAAATTAACACATCTATATAGGTGCATAGTGGTGAATGAATAGAATCAACAACAAAACAACTAGAATCAACAACAAAATAACTTGTATGATGTAAGTAGCAATGCAATTCAATCAACACAAAATCAACAAACAATTATCAAATCAGGAATTATACCTGAATCTTCTTCCTGATTGGATGATTAAACTTGCAACTCAATCCGAATTTACAGGTTCCAGTCCGAAGATAATACGAACAATCCTCCGCATCAGGCCTTATTGGATAGTTAAAACTCCCTATCTTCTCTCCTTCCTCTCCAAAATTCTCTTCTCCATTCTTATCCCCATCCGCATCCTCATCACCTTCGTTCGCTTCCTCACTTCTCATTTCATTCCTATCATCATTATCATCACCAACATCACTCCTCTTCGTCTCATTTTCGTCCTTCTTCTCATCCAAAGCTAGGTTCTGAACCGCATCGCGAACTTCGTTATCAAGATTGTCGCGATCCGATTGTGATGAATGAAACCCTAGGTTCTGAGTTTCGTCTCCAGGATTCGTTGCTGGTTTGCGTTCTTCATTAGTCTCCACTGTTGTGATACTTGTTTTTGTGATGTTTCTCTGGACAAGCATTGTTGTGATGTTTGTGATGTTTTTCCACATTTCAAAACCCTAATTTGTCGCAGAATCGCTCGAGAAGAAGAGCAAAATGTTTGTTCAGTGAGAGTAGATAGAGACGGGGGCAGAAGAAAACGAACGCGTGAGTTACTTTTCTGTTATTTCGTACGTAACACATTTTTCAGAAAGGAAATACGGTACGACGAACGTATTATTTTACCTTTTTACCCCTAGCTATGGCCTATAGGTACTCATGCTACTTGGCATCATAGTTTTTTTGTGTTTTTCTCGAGAATAATGAAGTTTACATGATAATTTATTTTAAAATAATTTTAAAATTTTTATTTAAAATATATTTTAATTTTTATTTAAAATATATTTTAATTTTTATTTTTCACAAATAATAAATTTTATACGATAATTTATTTAATATATTTAAAATTATTCAAATTTAAAAGATTCTAAATTTTTATTTATATTAATTGTAAGTAAATTTTAAGTTATTTAATTATTAATTAATTTATTTACATTGCATAAACCAATTATAAAATTTTAAATTCAATAACAATCATGCTTCTTGCATTCATTATTGTGTGAATACCCATTAACTATGGTATTTTTTAGTAAATTTAAATTATAATTTAACTTAAATATTACTAAATTTATTTAATTAAAAAAAGGTTTAAGGTAGATCGGATAATATAATTTTTTTAAAAAAAAAATTATATTATCCGATCATGCTAATATCATAGATATTTAATTTAAACCATAATAATTCACATGAAATTTCCTAAAGTATGCATATATTGAATTTTTTTTTAACTTTTTCTATGTGAAACGGTGGAGTGAGATACATTTCTTTCGAATATATAATATCAGGGTTTCCATTGATTATAAAATATATATATATATATATATATATATATATTATATGATATTTAATTTAAACCATAATCGCATATCAAACTAATGACCTAACTTTATCACCAAACTAATAATTGGTCCAATTTCAATCTAAAGATGACCTTGCAAATCAAAAGAATAGCGCTGTTGTCACTACTAGGTTACCACCTGCAGCAAGATCATGCTTGCAGTGAAGATATATTGAACATCATATTTCACCCATTTGATCCTTTTCTCCAAAAGCAGTGAATGTACCTAAACCCAACAAGGAAACAGATTAGTGCAGGCATATGGAGCATTACTGAACATGGTGGAATAGAATGACAAGAAGAGAAATCTCTGACATTGACGATTGTGCACTCCCTGAGATACATATACTTCTTAGCACAATGACTTGACTAATCACTTGTGCAGCAGCACGGAAGGAAAAGAAAGTCTGGTTCTGCTGTTTTCCAACAATCTGTTGCGAAAGGGTACTTTAAGCACTAAGAACATCCAACAATAGGACAGGACAAAAGGGCTGATATGACATGAACAAGTTTATGGATCAAAAACAATTGGAATTAACAAATGGGCCCAATGAAGACCCGGGACAAGAACAGATTGAATTGTTAATCAGAAGAAAAATTACAGTTGGGAGCCCTAGAACTAAGTTTGAAGCTAGCCCCTACCTCTGTCAATGGAACAAATGGTTTGATCGGCCATGTTAAACTACAACCCTCATTTCCTGGTCACCCCCTTGGCCTTCTTTGCCGAATGACCAGTCTTTCGTTTGTGACGGCTGAAATCTGACACAAAGCGGAATGTCTGCCCACAACCAGGTTCGTTACAGACGTAAGGGCGAACACCTGTATGGACCCTTATGTGCTCAGTCCGAGCCCAGGCCCACTTGAAGCTCATCTTGCAGCCCTTCCATGGGCACTTCAAGGGGCGGTCATCCATATGAACTCGACGATGCTGCACCAGATACTTGTGTGAGAAAAACTTCTTCCCACAGTCCTTGACTGGACAAATGTTGCGCTTGTGCAAGACAAGATCTTGCCTCGAGCCAAAACTCATAGAGCAACCCTCCATGTCACACTGATATTCTTCTTCTTCATTCTCAGAGTCAACTGATTCAGAAAGAGATTTAGTTGGAGGAGATTTCACAGCCAAAGCATTTTTACCTTTTTTCTTCATTTTTGACTTCTTTTCGACCACCTTGGGTTCAGCAACTTTGGAAGGTTTTGGTACTCTTTTCCGGAGACGTGTGCTGGGTCCACCTTCTAACTCATCTTCAACAAGTTCTAACTTAGTATGATTATGATCAGAATAACGACTGAACTTTGGGGTCTCTTGCTTTCTTTGCCTGTTTCTAAGGTTTTTGCTGCGCTTCTGATAAGAACTGTTACCCAGTGAATTATCTGAATCTCCATCTGAACCTTCTGTTTCAGGGCATTTAACTCTCTTTACCGACACATTCTCTACCGTCATTTTCCTCTTCCTTTGAGTCTTTCTTGCCACAGTACTTGTTCCCGCTTTGGAGATATTATTAGAATTTTTCTCAACCTTCTTCTCCAGCTTTGTCTGGCCTTGAACACCAGACTCAGGAAAACGACCCTCGTTCCAACTTTGAACAGGCTCCTGTGCAAAGAAGCCTGTACCTTGCTCATCTTCAAGGTCTTTTTGACGTAAAAAGTGATGAACTTGATTGGACATCCAGACTTTCCCACACCATTTCCCAGCAACCACATTCTTTTTCTGTTTTCCTGACCCTTTCCTATAGGTATCAGCTTTTGCAGATGAGTTTCCCACAGAACTACGACCAAAAGCATTATATATAACAGAATTGTATGGCATTTGTTTGCTATAGAGAGGAGAACGGCTGAGTATGGCACTGTAATAGAGATTGATGCCAAGCTTTACGGCCCAGTCCCCATTACTCGGAACTGCTTCCTCACTGGCAAGTGCTAACTGGATCCTCTCTTCATCCTCTTCGGTAGCACCCCTGAATGCAATATTGTTCCAGTTGTAGTCTCTTCCAAGTTCTTCTGCCCATGACCTCGCTTGAGCCTCTATCCGAGGATACTCTGTACAAAATCAGAATGCAAAAGAGTTGATTAAAGTTACTAAGATGGGATGGTATCAACTTTTAAAAAGCAAAAATAACCATTGACCAGTTTCACTTGCAGGGAATCTCCATTTAAAAAGGAAATCAAGAAAATAGTTTATGTCAACCACAAGTATTACTTTTGCATGTCTTTGACTCGCAGAACCTTTTGCAAGTAAGTACAAGCACAGAGATGAAAGCTCTATTGTGTCAGACTACATACTCTATTCCATTTTCACAGATTTCCTAACAAAGAACTCCCCTTAGTGCAAGGGAGAAATCCCATTCATAAAACCGAAAGCCATCATCATAGTTGTTTTGACTATTACATATGCACTGAATTTTTAAGAGCCCCACCCTCAACCATGCCTTCTTGGGGAAAAACAAATTAAATTAAATTAAACCCTACACTGTGCTTTGACTGATTTAGATATGCATAAAGCAAATTTCAACATTAAATAAAGAGCTGATGGAACAGATTCTGAATGCTTGTCTGATTAATATATCGATGAAGTTTTGAATCTTATGTATAGCTTGACATCAGGATACATAAGAATCAAATCCGAAAAAAAAAGAAAAGAAAAATAACTCAAAGACAGATATTTACCCCATTTCACAAGCCAAATTTAGAGAATTCGGACACAAAAGCAAATGAAGAAAAAGGGATGTGTTTTGCAAATTCTCGGATCAATTTTCAAAATCGTAAGATGCTTCTTTGGGAAAAATATGTTTAGGATTTTTCTTTCTTTTTTTTGGGGGGTATAGAAATATCAATTTGGCGATAAATTTCACAACTCACCTGGATGGCATAAGAGCAATATATTCACTCCACCATATGGACGAAGTTTCTGCTCTACTTCCATAGCATGCTCGAGACAGAAAATATGCATTCTTGAGGAATCATCATCAGATCTAGGAGCAAACAGGAAGTTTGTGTATTCCATTGGTAATGAATTGTTATATTTGATTGCCTCATAGTTTTTATCCAGAAATGCATTCTTTGAAGCAGCAGGGGAGACAGTCATCCCTTCTTCACCTGAATCTTCTGAGTTACTTGTCTCTCTGTGAGCAACGTTATACATGCCACAACCATTAGAGCAGTCATACTCATCTTGATGCCTATCTTCACACTCAAGCTCCCTATCAGGGCTCTCAAGGGGAACCCCATCCACACAACTGAATCTGGAAAACGAGTGAGTGTGTGTAGCAAAGTCATTCCTATAATGGCAGTGCTGTAAAGATGGCAAACCAAAATAATCATGCTGAAGTTTGTTCGATTGAGTAGGACTATCTGGTTCAACCTGATCTTCCTCAGAATCAGACGAATCACCATAAGTCAAAGCTAACAAACCAAGGGATGAAGCACCTTTCTCTGTTTTAGTATCCAAAGTTGATTCAACACTCGTACTTGCCCCATGAATTTTGTAATCATCAGCATTTGCATCTCCTACTTGAATTTGATAATCATCAGTTGATTGAACTGGTACATCATACAGATCATCCTGCTTAGCCTTTTCTGTCCAACCTGTAATACAAGGCAAAATGGTCCTTTCTATTTAAAGGCACCAAGCAAAAAAATTGAAAAGTAAACTTAAGACATAATAAAACCAATAAAGACAAGACAATGATTTAATACAACATATTGAAGAAAACTCAGGAGGTTTATAAATGTAAATAATTTGCATTTGGAGCATGTTCAGCCTAGCGTTTTTTTTTTTTTTTTCAGTTAAAAACTCTTATTTTTTCTTCTTATAAGCTAGTGTGAAAAATAAGAATTTGAAAATTTAAGTGATAACCTGTTTGGCAATTTTACTTAAAAAATATATATATAAGCTGTAAATTTAGTAAAATTACAATAAAAGGCAATTGACATTAAAATTTTATAAATAATTATAAAGAAAATGGTTACAAAAATTATTCTAAAATATTTATAAATTAAACATAAATATTTTTAAGTTCATAAATATTATAAACATTCATATATATTTTTTGAAAAATTTCGTAAATTCATAAAAAAAATAATAAACTAACAATTTATATTTTTCATCAATGTTGAAATAGTTAGGTTTTTTTTAAGGTTCATATGTGTGATAAAATTGTAATATTTGAAATAATTAGGGGCGATATTGTCAGAGCAGATATTTTTATTAAAAAAGTCAAGCAAAAGCTCCTCACAAGAGCTTCTCCTTTTACTTTGGTTTTTTCCATCAAAGAAAAAAAAAAAAAAGGACCAACTTTTTTAAGCATTGAAAAACCCGTTTGGCCTAACTTTTAGCATTAAGCTAGCTTTAAGCTGGAAAAAGTTGCGCCAAACAGATAGTTGGATAGAAAGAGAATCAGACATCCATAATTGAGATGGAAAACAAGTAATTCACAAGTTTGGAACTATAGCCTCTCTCAACAAGCTAGTTGCTCAAAACATAATTTCTGCCAAGAACAATATATCCTGAGTGCTAGTGCGTTGCTCCATGGCACAATATTGATGGACAAAATATTTAAATGCGAAAGGTACAATTGGTGCATCAAGAGAGACCATAACAGAGCTTTTGAGAATGATACAGAGGCTACTCAAAAAGGTAGAGCTTCTCTGTGAAACTGGTTGAAACTTTAGATAACATGATATATGGCCAAGTTAATAGCTGCTGCAATTATTGTTGCAAATTGTGATATAGAATATGTCTATGAGTGTGCGATTGCAGATATCTGCAATAGTAGGGTTCCTCATGCAATTTTTCCAAGTAATCAATCAAACTAACGACCAGAAACACTGATAAAAGCTCCGCAAGAACAAGAAGATCATGCCAAAAAGTGACTACAAGTGACCTGGCAATCCCAACTGAATGGGAAAGGATGACACAGGAGAGCAATACTACCTCCTTTGACAGATATGACTGTATGAGTGTAACATGCAGCTGGCGGTGTTACAGGAGAAAGGGTCGACCGTATAGTTCTTTAAAACATAGGAAGAATGTTAAAAATTCCACCTATGAAATTATATGATGGATGAATGCAGACTGACAAAAATATGGGAAAAATACCAGAAAAATAAAGGTTCCAAATAAAGCCCACCTGAACCAGAATCATATTCAGAAGTAGTTGCCACTCGATTAGCATCATCTAGCTCATCCCTTATTACATCCGAATCTGTTGAATCATTCAAGAAGCTACAGTCTGCAGATATGAGGAACCTCGCAGCTGCTTCTGTTGGTTGAACTACAGCAACACACGCAAAGCTCAAAATGCCACATGCAGCACATGAAAACAGTCTCTGGTCTGCCAACTTATTGCCTTCGTCAGAATCAACAGTCTCAGCTGAGACTGGAGTCCCACATAACAATGGATGCTTCTCTCTCTCATACAAGGCAGCAAACTTTCCTTTTGCCGAATAAAAACCCTTCAACTGCTTGACCCCTTGGTGCCTGTCTGGCATGGCATCATCAGATTTAAACCATTTTGAGGCTCTCAGTGCTTCCTCTGGGGTGCATAAACCAGCCAGCAAGCTTGACTTTGTTTGTGATTGGGATCCTAGGCGTACTTTAGAACATATAGAAATTGCAGTAGAGTTTTCAGGAAGAAGCACACATGGAGATCCATTTCCAAGAATGTCAAGCAGATCATTATTCTGTATTACATTATCCACAAACAACTCTTTCACCAAGTTTTCACCTTCACCCTTCTTCTTTTCTTTCAAGCGAGAACTACGCGGCTCAGCAACAAGTTTCATGGGTATCCTACATTGGAAGTATAAGGCTATGAACATCAAACTTATATTGGTGAAGTGCTTCAAACTCAATGAGGACATGTCCACAGGACCATACACAAACTCAAAAGATCAATTGATCTTTTCCTTGTATGAGTCAGACATATGCACCATAGACCAGATGCAATCAATGTGTAAAGCTAGCAAGCAAGTTAACCGACAAAACATGCATCATTCTTTTGTTTGGCCACTTCAAAACATGCTAGCAGATTCAGAAGCATACCCAGAATGTATTGCTAGTGCAAGATCATAAAGCAACTGGAAGTGAGAAACCATCGGAGGATGATTAATTGAAGCTCTACGGATTGCAGCTTCTTTTGCAACTCTCAACCATTCAGGAGTTGCTATGTTAGATGCCTCTCCACAATTAAAACCTGCATTTTGAGACTGAAATGAAAATCCATCCAAAAAGAGAATAGAAACCAAAACTTTATTGCAGAAAAGAAATCAATGAGCCTCACCATGACTAAAGCCTGTATGGTAGGCTCTTGGGAAAGTGACAACAAATTCCCCTGCATTTTGCACCAACCTGGCTCAACATACGTAAGAATAAGCATAGACATATACGAGCCAAAACCATAACCAATTTATTAGAGGCTTTCTGTAAGCCACTTTGAAAATGACTAAAGTGTAGCCACAAGAACAATTCTGTTGGTTGCACTTGGACTGTGGAAAAATTGAGATTGACCAGAAGGAATAACTCAGATATATAGCCTTGCAAGCTAGCTAACTTTCAAAATAGAGAGAAAGAGAAGTCACCTGCAGCATGGGATTCCTTCTTTTATGAATACTTCAGGAGACATGACGGTGGTCTTCTCACCAAGGATGGCAAAGGTAACTACAAAAAATAATCAACAATGAGGTCGGCTACTATAACTGAAGGAGGATAAACTGAATTTCCTAAGATCTACAAGTGGGCCCGTCAAAATAATTAATGTAGATAAACTTCAAATGCCTACAGTAGCCAGATGGACCAGTTTGAGACATGCCAAGAAATCATTAACCAGCATCATACATCAGATTTTCATCACTGGTGATACATGTAGCCAAGAACCAAATGTTTTGCACATTTATGAACACGTCCACTGTGCGGCTGTACAATGGATGATGATATTGACAAAATAAAAGGGTGATCCAATTCATGAGGCTAATGGCAGTATAGGTTGGAAGTGTTGATACATAAACACAAGCCTGTGGATTCTAGAAGAATAAAAACCTTGTAAAGAAAATGTCACAGACAGTCATGGCATCTTATAATGAGAAACATCATGTAAAACAATATGCCAGGTGTAGAGATCTGTTAACATACAATAATGGTGCACAATTCACAGATTTCAAATTATATGTATAGATATATCCAATACTTTTTTGCTTAACAACATTCTAGTTGAAGAAGAAATAAAGGAAGCTTTGAGTACACAAGGAAACCAACAAGAATTGATGAAACGACAGCCTGACATCGAAGAAAACTGACAAAGAGAGAAGAGCTCTCTAAAAGTCACAAAGACCTACACCTACCCAAGTGATCAGGGGACAAAAATTCCAATAATCACATCCTTCAGAACATGCCTTTCCAAATACCAGAGAGGTATATCACTTTCATGCTTAACCACTAGAATTCTGAGAATAAAAAAAGGGGGGACATCAACTCCACTGCTGCTCAAAAAAAGCAACTTTCAAGTTTTCCAGCAGTGATCAGATCCAGACTTTGGACACTGCATCAAAGTTATATCAACATGTTTCTGCAAAAGTAGATAGGCAACTGCTAAAATCTTTCCCAATATATTGTTTACACCCATTAGATGGGGAGGTGACAGGAGCTATTTCCAGGGACAATGCTACACGATACACTATTAAACAAAAAGTTTGCATCTTTCAAGCCCCCAAGAACGATAAAACATTGCCTCTGCACCACTTCAGGATCCTATTTGGAAGAGCTAACAATAAAATCTCTATAAAAAAGCTGATTAATTATTTGTACCAATCCAGAAAGGCACAAGAGAATCTAAGATTTCACAATCAGCAACCCCATCATCAAAGGATCCCATACAAGAGACTAAACATTCTAATTCAACTCCTGCCATCAATATAAGACCAAAATTTATCATTTAAGGCAACTGAAGTACCTTATATCACATTAGCCCAAAACCAATCCTCCTACCCTGCATCTATGAATTCCAAAAAGGATATGTCAATTCTACAAGCTAAAAGACTCTTAGGATGAGCACTATTGACCTGCTTTATCATCCAATCTACCAAAAGATGAGTAATGTTACCCACAATGTATGTTTAATGATAGCTTGATTCAACTCCCGTTCTAAGCAACACGCGGATTTAGTTTAATTGTGATTAGTGTGGATGCCAACGTATGTCAAATCTTATTATCATGAATCTTCTAACTTCTATCTAGAGCATACTAAGGTTAAAAAAAAATGCAATGTAATTACTAAAGATGTAACTGTGGTAATTTACATATTACACCATACACATCTTCCATGATAAGAAATTTTGCACAAAATATTTTTTAAGAGGTTACATATCTACATGAATGAGAAAGACAAGTGGATCTACATATTCCACTAATCATTATGTGACTGAATATCTAGATTTCTATTTAAAATTGAAAATATGCTTGCGGGGTGTCCAAATTAAATGAATCTTTCCTAGGATCATCAGAGAGAAAGTATGAATCTTGCTCAAGACTCACACCAAAAGTTTGTCCTACACATCACACAAAAGCCTAATAAGCAGCATCTTCAAACAAAGAAGCCATTCACAAGAAAGAAAAATCCATCACAAAATAGGATATTGCAGGTCCCATGTGAAGCACATGGACTGGTATATGGACAGAAGATACAGTTAATATGCAACATTTCAAATGTTTAAAAATAAGATACAGAAAGAATAGGATCAGCAATCCCACTGCCAACTGTTATGTACATAAGTGTATACTTCAATAGTATCTAATAGTTCCCCAACTGTAAAAATATCAGACTTAATCTTTATTCCCCAAGCATAACAGCTCATGATTCTGTCATTACTTAAAGCCTCTAAAACAAAGCTTTCAAAGAATTAGCCTATTTAAAATTTATAGGAACAGCCAACTACATCAAGTATCCCCTTAACATCCAACAAGGACTAAGAAAAAGACACACACAACAACAACAACAACAACTAGCATTGAAGAAGAAGAGAAACACGTAAGACGTGGCATAATCAACATACATCCTCCATATGTGGAATGGGACAATGTTTGACATGTCTAGGGCATTCATCTATGCTGTAAATACAGTTTCAACTTGTGCAATATTTATGTCCGAAAAACTTAAAAGCAACAAAAGGTAGCAACAACTTAATTACCTTAGTGTACGATTCCCATTGAGTGAGAAGCCAAATAATTAACTAGCCAATAAAAATTTTATTGGACCTCCGTGGACAACTCTAGCCACTTCTACTGCTCAACACACTAACATGGAAGAGCTTCTTCTGAGTGCAAAGGCAGATATTGGAGAGGCAAGAATACAGAAAATTGACTTAACTTTCAAATACATTTCCGGATCCAAGCCTTATAATAAGAACTGTGAATTGATCCTTCTAAAAAAAGTATCACCTTTTCAATATAAACTCCCAATCCTTCATTTCAGCCTTAATTGGCCCCTATAAGCATGTACTAAGTGCCACAAAAGCAAATTTAAGACTGCAACTTTGTAAGTGGACAATTACATAACCATGACAAATTCATAAGCATGAACACTTATTTTAACAGAGGGCAATGACATAGGTGTACACATCATCATACCATCACGTTTCTAAGCCATACAACTCACACCACATCCAGCGTCACGATAACCTAATTAACGGGATCCTTTAAAGAAGGACCAGTACAAAACCATTCCAAATTACATGAAGACATCCGAAGGACGGCAAACAATATAAGCATACACACCATCAATCTATCACACCTACAAACTCTACAATCTTAGTCCTAGAGTGATGCAACTATTCATGGATCTTTAAACAGGGCATTGATTAAATCGACCACCTTTAAAGAAGGACTAGTACATAACCATTCCAAATTACATGAAGACATCCGAAGGATGGCAAACAATATAAGCATACACACCATCCATCGATCACACCTACAAACTCCACAATCTTAGTCCTAGAGCGATGCAACTATTCATGGATCTTAAAACAGGGCATTGATTAAATCAACCATAACATAAACATGCAAAAGATTATGTGAAGACAAGCCCTGCAATACTACTCTAACCTAAAGCAGGGTCCTCCAGTGTATTAAAAGCAACCTTCAATGGTACTATTACGTAACCTAGGCAGGGGGACACCTCCATGAAATTTTAAGGAAAAAAAATTATGGTCTCAAATGTTGCTTATTCTACTAAAAATTATATCCTCGCCCCCTAAAATTATAACCCCAAAATGTATATTGTATTTCGCCCTCCCCATATAAATTTTTGGCTTTGCCCCCGCCAACAACCGTAGTCCTAGAATGTTGCAACAATTCATGGAGCTTAAACAGCGCAATAATTTAGTGGACTATAATATAAACATGCAAAAATTATGTGAAGAGACACGCCGTGTTACTATTACTTTAACTTAATAAGCAACAGGGCCCTTATGAACAAATCCACAATGCACCATCAAAACTAGGCGTATGACACAAAGATACATACTCAATAGCGCAATTCATATAGCTTAAAACAGAGCAAAACAGGGGAAGCAGATTTCCACAGAATGTAGCAGAACACTAACCAAGAGGATTAATCTCTTCACCATAACCATGCACCCTGACAACCTCCTCGAACCCGATGGCCGCATCCCTGGGCACTCCATACCAGGTCTTGGAAGCACCCATATGCAAATAGTTCAAGCTATGCAAATCATGATCCTCCACATGCCAAGCAAACCAACTAAACATCATAGCAATATACACCATTGGAGAAGTCACTCCAGGTATCTCTTCCTTCATGAACTTCAACAATGACCCTTTTGCCCTCGCCACATTCCTCATATTCCAAGCAGTATCCCCAACACTCATACTCTCTCCCATCTCTCTACTAACCCTTTTCCCACTCAGAGGCCCAAAAGCAGAACCTGGCATGTCATTCGCATACTCAACGCTAAATGGCTTATCGACACACGCTTTCCAGAAAAGGGTTTCGACTTCAAGCGCAGATAATGGCTTCTTCGAGGGCTTTTTGGTAAAATTTTTCTCGAAATTCTTCGCTCTGGCCTCGAATTGTTGCAGAGTATACTCCTGACCGCTTTCCCAAACCGGTTTCTGAACTGGACCATGTCTTCTCGGACAAAATCCGATCTGCTGCTGCCTCGTTGTGAAGGTTGGAGTTGAGGATTTAGGGTTTTGGTCATCACCGGATTTTCGAGCTAAGAGAGAACGATTGAGGTTGGAAATTACTGTCTTCTTCGATTGAGATTGAACAGGAGGGACAATTTTGCAGATTCCATATTTGGAAGCCTCTTTTTCGATCTTGAAAATGTAGGAAATTGGGTCTTCGAACTCGGACAAAGTTGGGTAGTATTCGGGAGCTAGTGGTAGGGTTTTGAGCCATGAAAAGACCTCTGTGTGTGACTCCGAAGTCACACCACTAGCCATTAATAGTAAGTGAGATGAAAAATCAGAGAGATCTACAAGTCCATTGCAGGGAGAGAAAGAACTGAGAGCAAGAAAGATAGAGAGGGGGGAATCTAATCTGTGCTCTGTTTTTTCGGCCTCTGTTTTTTGTTGATACAGAGACTAAAAAACAGAGCGGTTTTGTGAGAGACAGAGAGAGAGAGAGAGAGAGAGAGAGCGAGAGAGGCATGTGTGTGAGTGACTGACTGTGGGGTTTTATTCTGGTTTTTATTTTTACCGTTTTGACATTTTCTGAGAGAGTGAGACAGAGAGAGAGAGACAGTGAGAGAGAGAGTTTTTGGTATTTTGACATTTTTGAAGTCTGGATAAATGAAAAATGTATAGTGGGTGGGGGCGATCAATGCTTTTTTCAGTTTGGTCCTTGAGGATTTTTTGCCTTTGCATTTGATGCCCCCTTCTATTTTCTAGGCCCCATTTGGATCAATTAAAGGAACTTTTTTGGTCTTGCAAACACACATGGCCCTTTGGAAAACGATAAGAGCTCATACCATAAAAATAGTAAAATTTTTTGTTTTAATTGAAAAATATTATAAGAGTCAAAGATGGAAGTAATAATAAAATATAATATCGATTTTAATATTTTATTATCTTAATAAATTATTATAATAAGTTAGATTATATAAAAAATTTATTATCACAAATATAGAAATATAAATTATAAATATAGAAATATAAAAATAGAAAAAGTCATATATTTTCAAAATCAAATCAATAATTGATTTGATTTTGATACGTAACATGTTCTAACAATCCATTTCAAACTCAATATGAAATATAACAGATTAAGGATAGCTATGTTGAACTTAGCCGTAACTCACATTAAAATCAGTTGAGTATAACTTTGATGTTGATTCCGACTCTGGGTTTGGCCCTCCTTCTCGTTCTAACTCTAGCTCTGACTCTGATTACGGCTCTTGCTCATGGCTCTTTGATCTGACTCCTGACTCCTGGCTCCTGGCTCCTGGCTCCGACTTTAATTCTAGCTTGAATACTAAATTAAAGAAATTTTAATATAGAAAAGATAGATAAATGGTAAGAATTAAAAAATATAATTTTATCGTAGAGAAGAACAGTATCGATTAAGAGAACACCGATATACTATTTTTAACTTTTTATTTCTTAATAGTAAATCAGTTTGCCTTTTCTTTAGTTCATTGATGTCAATAAAGCAAATATTAGATAATTTATCCCACCCCTCGAAGTGAAAGGTTATATGAATTTGAATAATGAGAGAGATATACGTAAAAGTAACACATACACACACACATCTATATATATTGAAAATTATTTATAAGTATAAAAATTTTAATAGACTTTACTCTCTTAAAAAGTAATTGTAAGTTATATAATTTTTAAATTTTTTTTGTGTAAAGTTAATTAAGTAATAAATATGAAATCAAATTTCGCGTGAATTTTAATTTATACCCCTAATGTGGCAAGTCAAGAGCACCGATAAATAGGGTTAGAAGGAGGGGTGAGAAGATACTATGATTTGATCCCGCATTCCTTTGATTATATATCCCTATTCTCATTAATATATGCCATTATTATTATTATATTTTAGTTTTTAATGAAAAAAGAGTTATGATTAATGAAATTGGAGTATTAAAAAAATTGAACAAACATATTTCTATTTTTCATTTATCTATTTTTTATTTTTTCTGACTTTTATATTTTGAGTATGATAATGAAGCTCCCAAGAAAAGCATTCTCTTTCTTTCTTTTTTTTTTTTATTTTTTAATATATAAAAAGGCACGAGAGTATATTTTTGATATCGAAAATGAGAAAATTGGAGGCAAAAAATTAGTTCCAATCACTTTTATTTATTCATTCGACGCACATGAGAGATTTGAATATAACATCTTTAAACAGAAAGAGATGGTATCAATTGGAAAGACATGAGCAAGAGTAAGAGCTCTTTACTATTCGAGTATCTCTAGAAGCACACGTTAATTATCTTCATTAATAAAGTATTTAGTCAGTGATGATTTTTATATTTATTATAATTATAATTATAATTATTAGTATTATTATTATTATTATTACTACTTTATGCAATCTAATTTAATTCGGTTTCAATTTTAACCTTTTCTTAGATATAACTAATTAAATTAATTAATATCCTATGCATATTTTATCAATGGTAAAAAGAAAAAACTTCTGACCTGAATGAATAAAAGAGGGTAAATTTGATATCATGGTATTTATATTTATCTAGTTTTTCTTTACTGCAAAGAAAATGCTGCACGTGCGAAAAGCTTTTAGTGATGATGTGTGACAAATCATATTTTATTTTGACGATTTTGCCCCTCCCAATTTTAATAAGATTTCCAACCCACAGTCTTCAAATAATTAAAAAAATAAAATAAAATAAAATAAAAAAAACCCACGTATTAGTATGGAATGAGCCTACCATAGATTGTCTTATTGATACCTCATCTCAATAACAGTGGCTTGGAAGGTTCCAATCAAAATGAAAAATGAAAGGTTCTCAAAATTACGTTCAGAGAACTCCTTTTAAATTAGATCTGATAATATTTAAATTTAATTAGTCAGAATATAATTTTAAATATTAATTAATTATATATAAAAAAAAAATGTTGACACTATCATCACCACCCTAATGGAGGAGGATAGGCTTGTGAGTTTCTTCATGTAATGAAGCAGACTAACCATCGGTGTGGATTAATAAGCAAAGTCCGATCATCTTTGCGAACGGATTTGATCGTATTTTACTCTTTTAAGTCTAATTTATGGATTTTCTAATAAAAAATCTAATAATTGTGTTTTTTTTTGAAATTGAATTAAATTTTTACCATTTGAAACTCTTTAAAAGAAATTCTCCTAATACTTTTCTATTCAAATTCAATTGCATGATTTTAATATAATCTTATTGACCAAATGACTGATTTTATTAAGATTAAAGCAAAATATTTAGATTTTTGTTTTGTTTTAAAAGTCAGATAGAACTTAAATTATTTTAATCATGGAAAGAAATATGATTTTTGTTTTTCTTTGGGAGATTTGTAACAGTTGATGCATATTTGCATGGACATTGATGTTTTGTATTGAATTGAACCCAAATAATGTTGTGATATTTCAGGTCTCATCGTGGTCATGATTATGGCTGTGGGGATTGTGGGCCAAGGCGTTGGATGAACTCAGGCTTCATATTCATTTGGATGGCTCTTCCCTAACCCCTCTAATCATGAATGCATGATAACCCTTTGGCGGCCAAACTTTTTTTTTTTTGGTCACGTGTGTACGATATCATGTTCAGATTAATTCAATTTAAATATCTATATAATTCTATTAAGGGACGACTCTTCCAACGTAATTTTTTTCATTCTCAAATTTCAAACTCAAAATTTAATTAAGAGATCTAACATCTCATTTCATTAAACCCAATATCCATCAGTGCCAAATTAGATTTGACTCTCTCTCTACCTCTTTTTCAAATATTTAATTTTGAAACTCATTTAATAAATAAGTTAAATCTGGCATTTGAATTTATTCATAAAGATAAATTTATTTTAGATTTAATTTAATTAATTAATTAAGTTAAATTTAAATAATATTTTCAAATTGGTCTAAGAGTAAGATTTTACTCATCGGCAACCTTAATCTATGGTGTATGAACTTCATATGGTAAGCAAAAGTGATAGATAGCTTGTAAGTCAAAGATAACATATCATCCATCATGGGAATAAAACTAATATTTTAGTATTATAGAAATGCTAAATTTGGAGGATTCAGGGTTCTTAATACGAGAATGTTTTAATTAAGTATAATAGAGTTTCATATTTTTAAATATCACAATCATTTTTAGATAAATTATCGATATTTATTAATTATTTTAGATTTAAATAAATTTAATTCCGATAGAATTAAAATTTTAAGAAATAAATTTTTTTATCATATTTGAATTTAAAATTTAATTAAAGATCATACGTGTTAAATTATCAAATAAAATTAAATGTTTTTATAATTTTTTTATTATTAGAGAGAGAGAGAGAGAGAGGGAGCATTTTAAAAATGATTATGATATGCATTGTTTGCAGCCTTTTTGGGTCATAAAACACAAGATTCGTTCAAAATTTGACAGATGCTGAGCAGAAAGTACAATAGCATTGGCAGATATTATAATTAAGACAAAAAGAGAATTTTGTTTCATATAAATATATCCACACCATATTAATAGGATAAGATATTAAAATTTTTAATTAAATTATTAATTTAAAATTTAAAAATAAAAAGAATTAAATTAAGAAAGCCATATTTTTAAATAAAATCATTATAGATACTTGAATCGAATTAATCAGAATATAAATTTAAATACCGATGATTAAAAAATATATATATATATCTATTATTGCAAATACTGGTATTTGCCAAACAGGTTATAATGATTAGATTCCAACACACCAAACTTCTTCCCTCCCTGACCGACAAATATGCGCTCTCTTCTCTCTTTTCTGCACATTACGTGCTCCCATGCACCAAATATAATGCCTCCTATCTACAATGCCCTAATCAAATCTTCCAATCATGTTTACCATTTCACCTGATCATTAACAGACATAAACATGACCCTAATTCGACCTAACAAACTATATTATCTTTTTCTTTTCAATGAGCTTGTCAAGGTTAAGGATACGAGCCTAATCAAGCCGATCACTTGGGCCTGAAATATCTTGTGAATCGACTCCTAGATCATTCCTTCTATTTAAAATTCACGACCCACCCATTTATTATATCCAGACTCGGGTTTTGTATCATCTTTGCCGGTCAGGGATGATAGAGTGATTGGTGACCGTTTGACAGCCATCTAACAGTCACCAATCTTGTGAATAACCTCAATTTCATGTAAACAACGCAACCTGGTAGAATTACTTAAAACAATATAAATCAGATTCCCATTAGTCTCATGGGTCAGAAAAGAGTGACAGCAAGTAGAATAGAATACATAAAAGGCAATATATTAACTGCTTGTGACCTTAAAGATATTCTTGTTCTAATCTCAAGCCACAATCAGTGGACCAAAAACTTCCGGAACCCCATTCCAAGTTTGGAGTGGCAGGGCTTCCAGCTCTCTCATATGCTGACCATCCTATCGAAATTCCTGATCATTTTGAGATGGTTAGTACATAGATATCTCATTGGTTGAGACACGTAGGGCTTACCAGGACTTACCTCAAAACTACTCCAATCAATCCATCCATCGAGAAATCATCATATAGGGTTAGGAGAAGATGACATTACAAATGGGGTTAATGATCCTATCCTTCTGCAGAAACTGGATTGTTGTTTGAGATGCCAGTTGGAAGTGAGAGTTCAAGAGACACCGGGCAATGGTCACTTCCATAGAAACCTGCATAAAGATTGTTTAATAGGACTGTATTGTCATGGCAACAAGCAACTTGAGGGCAAAGGAAATGCTGATTTTCCATCATTGTCTTACATTTTCTTCCCAGATTTTGACAACAACTATATCATACATAGCCACAAAAAAAAAAGTGTAAAAATACAAATGGCAAATATAATAAACCGCACCTTCTAATTCAATCCCATGTCCATGCATCTCACATGAAACTATTCTATCCTTGAGTGTTTCAGAAACAATAATGTAGTCTATTCTCATCCTCTTCCCTCGGTATCTGCAAGATTCAGATTATCTATTACGAATCTAAAATAGATAGTAGAAACAATTTAATTGAATACGAAAGATATCTCTTACTTTCCAACGGGATTTCCAGACCATGAAAATCCACGCTCCATGTCTCTGTCCTTGTGCAGAAATCTGTAGGCATCTATTAACTTCCCCCTGTAGCATAAGGTTTTAGAATCAAAATTTGATAGTAGTTTTGTTTAAGGTGATAAAAAATAATAAAAAGGTGGTACAAAGTGTAAAGTGAGACAGGCAAATGAAGATTACATGTAATGTTAAATGGTACACCAAGGACATGTTAGGTACAGTGGGGAAAGGATGCAGGGTAAAATCTTAGTCCGACAATACTCCACTACGGTTTATGTTTGCATTCTTATGTTCATACACAAAGAGGTGAATCAGACACATTGCCCAGATCTTAGGTGGGGTGAACCTACATCACTACATGCTATAAATTTTACATGCCCTGGAAATGATCACCCAATAATACGGTCTCTAGTGACTAATATTTCTAACAGGAACATAAGTGCTTAGTAAAGATCAATGATTCTTTCTGCTTTAGTCACGGTGGCCTTTGGAATAAAGATTTTTAGAAGCAACTCTGCTTATCTACCAATTAGAAGTCAAAAGCAACAGAAATTTACTTTAAAACAGATTCACTCACTCTTTTAGAATGGCCCCAAAGCGCCTCCTCTCTGCCAAGGTAAACCCAGGCTGCCCACAATCCTACCTCATCAAAGAATTAAAAGTCATTAGTCAGTATTCCAAGAGTACAGAGTTGTGCAATTCAAGAAGCAACTGAAAAGTCAAAGAATGGCTGATAATACTGCTCATAGCAATTTCCACACTACACATTTCAAGGTCGTTAGAAAATAAGTTTTAAAGAAAAGATATCAGGATTGATGTTAGAACTGGCCAGCATGTTTAAAAACACTTGCAATCTCAGAAACTCAAACCTCTTTATTAGGAGGTACATAACCATTGAGCTTTGCCGCCCTGAAGAAATCTGGATGACTCACGTCAATCTCTTCATGGCTACATGTGGCAAATAATATAATAAGCATCAGCTGAGAAAGTCATTATATTTTCAGGATGTGATACTACAAATTACAAGGACAAATGAAGATGTTGAACGGATCAGGCAGTCATCTCTATCACTTTTACAGAAGAAAACCAAAACAGATATCCAAAGTTAGAAATACCAGAATTTTCAACTGGTCCCATCTATGCATCAAAAGTGAAGTAATATCCATACATGCAGATGCTATTTTACGTTTCTAACTTGTCCTCATTAACAGAAAATCACTAACCTTACATTTAGATCACCACACCAGATAAGGGGCTTATCTGAGTTTTGCAGCACAAATTCAAGCATCCTTTTATCCCATTTTCTTCTTCTCTGGAATGAGGACTCCTCATCCTTCCAACCATTGTTGGGCACATAAGTGTTCAGGAACCGAAACGATTCAAATTCAGCTAAAATAACCCGGCCATCTGGTTCGTGCTTTGATCCTGAGAAAAAGAAACAATGTATAAACAGATTGCCTATCCTCCACCTCAGAAATGATAAAAAAGTTCAAAGGATGTAGAAAAGTTTCTCCATAGCATATATCAACACAAAAATCCAGAAAATATCTCTTAACAAGTGGCACCAAAATACCTGCTCGATCAAGAGAAAAATAGACTTTTTTTGGCTGAAAACATTTTTTTATAAACAATGCTGTTCCTGCATACTTTGAATCAGCAAGAGACCACCAAACACGGTAATCCGCAAATGGTGGACTTGAAATGGCACGCATCAATATCTGCACGTTTGGTAACTCCACATTAGATGCTAGTGGTGACTGGTAAGTCAAATATTGAGCCTTACAGAAATGCGAAACTCATTTTACTTTTCAATAGAACCTATTGAAAAAAATATATAATTCTATGTACAAGGAACAAGAACTTGAATTCAAGAATAGAAAAGGAATTATCATTTCTGTTGACCTCGATGTTTACACATTCCAGAGATGGTCAACTTCGCATGCATATGCTGACAATATCCTTACATTTAGCAATCAAGTTTTTCCCAATGAAATGAAACAATCTGCCTCATTGGAAAATCAGTTGAGAGGAGAGTGTGTAGTCACAGAAGCTTAATAATTGCACAAGGAAGGATGTGCTAGCAATGATCATATAAGATTCCATGACACGACACCAAAGCTTAGACCATAAACTTCAGTAAACAATATAGAGTGGGAAAGCCCTTTACTGAAAACCTTTGGAAAATTGTTTCACATCTTACACAAATTCCCTGCAAATATCAAGACTCGACAAACCTCCATTTAGCTCCTCTCTCAACCACCTTCTGGGTAAATTCTTCAAGCCATTCTCGAAAACCTGGAATTGCATCCCAAAATCACTGATTGTTTATTGATCCGAGAATTATTCATCTTAGGGCAATCGGATGTTCTTAGATCGATATGCTTGGTTCTTTCCTTCTATTTATTCCACCAAACTGTTCCTACTTCTCAATTTTGTGGTCAAGTGGTGCACAGAGCTGGCACATAATTTACCTTAATGTAAAATGAATGACTGTTTTCACTTATGGTGAATAAAATTAACTAAGTTGCTGCTGGTGAAACAAGGGGTTGTGCAATTTGAAGTAATGTGGTTTGCTTTGAAGGTGAGGATGCAGCAATTGGCAGTTGCATCAAGTATATGTGTGATAGCACAAAGTTCCCATAACTCATTTGTAGTGAATTTTGTTGGAAAGCCAGCATGACACTCCAATTGGATAAAAATTTGCTATGCCTTATGGGCTGCAATGTTCTTTTAGAGTTTAAAGCAAATTTTCAATTTTTTATTCTATATTCAACCAACAAAATACTAAGAGCACCTAGAAATGTTGACAATGGGCAGTGGAGAGCAATCATTGATGGTGGACCACCTCCAAAATAGGTACTTCACTGCCCAACTATTTATGTAGCAAAATAGGTACTTCACTAACCTCCAAAAGCTTTTTTTTTTTTTTTAAAAAAAAAAAAGGGGGCACACAAGCAATTTTCAACCTAAAAACCTCGCAAATCAAGTTGTTATATACATTTAAGCATGCGATGCCTCAAAAAGGCTCATGGAAAAGAAAAATCGAAGACGTGCTTCTTGAAAAAGGATGCCACCTTATCACCTTTGACAACACTACCTTAAATCAAATATCTTACCCCAAGATAAAGAGTTTCAAAAAGGTTTAATAAGTTTTGCATACCATAAAATACATCACTACTCTTCCATATAATTCAGCCGTAAGAACATTACGTTGTCATCATGAAGGTAAAGGGGACAGGTAAATCCTAGAATATTAGCATGAACAAATCGAGCCTCATGACAACCAGAAAAATACATCATAAGCATGTTGTAAATAGTGAGCTTCAGCTATGAGCACATTAGGTTAGTAAATTTTTAGGATGCATGTGAATATTATCATACAATGTCACAAGTTTATACTTCCTTTGCGCATGCAGACTTCCATATTCAAGTAGAGAAGGGACACTGTTACCTGCTTTTCCTCACGTGCAGAACTAGTGTCATCTTTCAACTCTCCAGGGCATTTAGGTAAACCCTTAGATCCAGCTGCTGGCATCCTCACTTCCTAAGAATACTGTGATGTTAGCTTCTTGGAAGAAAAGAACAACAATAAGTTTAGTATGGATGTTAGAAGAACGCAGCAAGATCTGTCCGGTACATCTTTGGATACTTTAAAGAAAAATATATAAATCTTTAACAGAACATCATAATCTTAGAATACTCCATCAAGATAAACATTGTTTAGGTGCAATATAACAGCACACCAGCTAACATTTTGAACTGATTGCATAATGTCAATGCAACAATCAAGGACAATAACATGAGCTATGTCCTCTAGATAACGCCAAAGAAAAGTTACTTTTACATCATTTACCCTCCCATGGCTCTCGAAAAGACTAAATCAAATTTGATTTCCTTCCTCCCTTCCTCTCATAATAAACCTTGATGTAACATGGTCTGCTCACGTTTTAAAGTAGACCACCTTAATCCATCTAGGACGCAACAATTTTGGTTCACATTTATCAAGCTTCTACCGGACTTATTGGTTAGACGACTCAACCATGGCAAAGAACGTATCTTTTCTTATGTAGTAAGCGACCACAGACAAGCCATTGAACATAATAGGCTCAGAAAAGTTAAAACCCCTTTCCTAATCAAAGCATGTAGGCGCAAAAAATATAGATAACCCAAAACTATAGGGTTAGAGAATTGAAATCATACAATCAACATAAAAAGACAAATGTTTGAACAGATGAACATAATGTAGCAACAATCTTAACATTGACTATAGGCTCCAAAAACCCCAAAACACTGAAACCCAATTTGAGGTTTTTCCCAAAAATAGAACTTTAACATAAACCTTGTAAAAGAGTGAAATAAAGTCACCTGTATGGCAATGATATCAGGATCGAAAGAGCAGATGAACTTGGTGAATTCTGGCCAGTTATTCTTGACGCGGAGAAGAAAACTGTTGGCATTCCATGTCAAGAACTTGAGTGGCTCCTTCTTGTTGCTCTTCTCCTCGTCTGTAGCTTTCTCTTTCTTCTCATCGTCTTTGATCGTCGTCTCTGATGGAGTTGAAAGTGTGGGTTTTTTGAACGAACCATCTTTCTCTATCGGCTTGAAAAATCGTTTCATCTCTGCAACTCTCAGATACGCCCACACACACACACACACTCTCTCTCTCTCCCCCTCCGTTGCACGGCCAGCAAGAGCGATGCACAAGGAAAAGAAGTCTGGTGAAATGGAAGGACTCGCACGGGTGAGATGTCGCCCAACCCTGAGTCCGTTGAAACGCTGGAGGCCAGATTCATTAGTAAGGCCGAGGAGGGCCATGTTGGATTCTTGTGCCCCCCTGTTTTTTTTTTGGTTCAACTACCTATGAAATTTTATTTGGGAATAAATTTTTTAATATAATTTTTTTATTTTTAAATTTGATTAAAAGATATAATATCTTATTTTATTTCGTTAAAACAATCATAGGTAATTCTTATGCTTCTTGCCAATAATACCTGTTTTTTTACCTTGTTATAAGGTAGGTTCACGTGCGAATATAATTATTTTAGATGTATAAACTAAATTTGATTAGATAAATAAAAGAGTTATGTCAGTATCTTTTTTATATTTAACTCATTTTTAAATATTTTTTTCATTATACAGAGACCATAAAGATCGTTGGAATTAAACTCAATTTGTTATTGTTGTTATTATAGAGATCATAAAAATCGTAAAAATATATATATATTCAAGAAATTTCAAATACCAGATCTTAAAAAAATAATTGAATAAGAGTTTTTTACTATTTAGATATCTCAATAAAAATATTTTTAAGTATTAATAATGAAGATTCCATAAGTTATTTAATATGTTGCACAAGAATCTCACAAAGTGGAGGTAAATTTTAAGAAAGCAAACCTTGGAGATATTAAGAGTATGGTAATGTGTAGACGAAATTGTGAAGGGGAGGCGAGAGCCGTACTCATTGAGTATTGGTCAAAAACTTTTCCTTATATATATATATATATATATATATATATATATATATCATAAAAAAAAAAACCCTTTATCATGCTTGTAACATGTATTACATAGGAGATTAGCAAAAAAGTAAAGAAAGAGCCTATTGAATAAGCATACAAGATAAACCGAACTTAATTTGGTTCGATAATTGAATATTGATATCTTTTAAATAAGATATCAAACTCAAATATTATATATAACAAAAATAGATATGAGAAAAGTTTTGTTACTTAAGTGATCAATCTGATTCAAATTAAATTTAGTTGGAATTAATGTAATTATAGAATACTGATAATTTATTAAAAAAATAAAAAAAATCCAACTTATATGAAAGCAATCAAAAGCTTACCATAAGTTAGATGTTTTTTTTTTTTTTTTTAAAAAAAAAACAAACTTCAATTCTATGTTACTTTATCCTTGTTAAGTATTTTCCAAACTCCACGTTGACTAGGAATGTTTGTCATACATACGTATATATATTTATGAAATTTTCTCACTTGAAGTGGGTTGACCCAACCAGGAACCTGTCCGCAACATCCGTGGCACTGAGCAAGAAGGATAAACGATAAAGTTGATCAAAAGAAAAACGGTTTCCGGAGAAAACCAAAAAACAGGCACCTCTCTCTCTCTCTCTCATATGGCGTCAACAGTCATCACTCCGTCTCTCACTGCACATTCCTCTTCAACTTCACCAGCCCTCTTCCTCTCACAGAATAGAACCTTCAATCACAATCCCGCCATAAACCAACAAAAACCAACCTCATCTTCTATCTGTGGCACAAAATTAAGCCTCCACAGACCTCAAACATTAGCACCCAAGAACATTTAAGCCTCCACAGACCTCAAACATTAGCCCCCAAGAACATAAAAGCTTGCTTTTTTAGAGTCAATTGTTCAGTCTCAGCTTCGCTTCCTTCTGCTCTACTTTTTGATTGTGACGGCGTTCTTGTTGACACAGAAAAAAGATGGTCATCGTATTTCCTTCAATGACACATTCAATGAGGTAATTTTTTTCTGGTTGATCATCTATTGGATGTCAATACATGGGTTTTTGTGAAATCATAGGAATTTTAATGTATTCAATTTTTGATGTTGTCTGAATTTTATAATGCTGCAAGTTGCTCATATGGTACCTTTGCACAATTAGCTTTCTTTGGATTCATTCGAAGAAAACTTCTTCTTTCCTTTAAAGGGCATTTTGTCCTTTCGGGGTTTTGTTTAACCCGATCATTTCTTGGATTCCAGAAATGGTTTTGTGTTGGATTTGGGTAATTTATGTTCAATTTGTCTGAATTGTGTAATGCTATGGTTATGCTTAATTAGCTTTGTCGAGATTGAGACAAGCATTTTGTCCGGTGAAGTGGCGTCTTAGTTCTTATTGGTTTTTGTGGGGATTAAGGCTAAATTTACCCGATTTGTACGTTCTTGTTTTGGGGGGAGCTCCCACATAGGTGACCATAAACCACAATACCTTTGATATGACACCATTGGCTGATTTTGCCTTGAATTTAACATTGCCAATATTCAGGGCTAGCAGTGAAACATTTTTGGATTAACTTGGGCAATGAAGCACCTAGGCAAGCCAATGAATGTGTGAAGACCCCCTTTTTAGTACCCCCATCATTTGGACCAACGTCCTATACGTTTACCAGTAAAATAATATACTCCCTCAATTAAAGTTTAAATTTTAAGAATAATTAAAAAAAAACATTGAAAAACTTAATTTTATATTGAATCTCTCGTTACTCAAAATGAATTAATTAGGTAACCCAGAAACTCGATAATTAACACTTACAAAAAGTATCCAGCTTTTGGAGGAAGGGGTTTGATTTAGACAAGAAGATTATTTCTTTTGGACTAAAACAAAAAGAACTTTGCTCCAAAATGATAGGTCAGGTACTTTATTCACACCACAAAAAAAAAAAAAAGAAAAAGAAAACAATTCCCTCCGAGTGAATGCATAATTTTGTCATCCTAAAGATCATTTTGAAATAAACAGCAACATTACATAATAACCTTCTAATATAATTGGCCATGGCTATTCTATGGGAATGGAAGAGACCAAATTTATACATTCTGCAGAATTGTAAGAAAATCTCCACCATCATATGAGATGAACCCACCAAACTAAAAACATCAGAAGGATTCAAGAAATCCCATGGTTTAAAGAAACAGAACTAAGAGGTAATGGGGCGACAACACTCATGAGAGAAACAAAGATAAATATATGTTCTTCTCAAGATGCTGCAGCAGGGATTGGTGGACCATCTACCGTGGCTGAGCCAAAGGTCGGGAGGATCCAACCTTTCTTCTTGGCGTACTCTACATAGAAAGTAAATTTCTCCTCCGCATTTGGGATGTCGAGAGCAAGGTCCTCGAGCCCATCCTTGATCCTGGTAAACCCTTTGGTCATCTGATTGATGGTGATCAGTCCTTCACCAAAGCACTCCTGTAGCAAATTGAGCATCCTATCATTCTTTTTCTCCATAGCCATAACCAGTGCCTTCTTCACGACCTCATGATTAAAGAAAGGCATTCCAAGATCACGTATACACTGGCAAGCTTCACTCACAACGCCTCCACTCTCATACTCCTCTAAGAGCTTCAATATTTTGTCCTTGGCATCCTCCACAGCCCAACCAGTCCCACCTCCCCAGCATCTCAGGATTCTTTCACCAGAATGACGGGCAGCAATAAGTGATTGGGCTACACGAATAGTTTCACTTCCACTGCAATTTGGCGGCAACTTGCTTCCCATCTCTTCTAAGTTAAGAGGAGCCAAGACATCGTCAATCACAGCCCTAGCAAGAAATAGAGCAAGCTCACTGGAAGCATCCAAAATGTCAAGTGCTGTATCCTCTGCTGATTCCAAAAGCAAAACAAAACCATTGACTATATCTTCTGTTGAAAAGAGCTCAATATGAAGAGCAGATAGAAGAACAGATGCCATCTCTTTCTCCCTGTTTTTCCTGTCCATTGCAAGGGTGATCAACTTTTTCAGGAAAATTGGGTTGAACTCGGGCATTGCAAGATCTTCTAGGCTTCGAATGAGTTCAGGAATGTCATCTGACAGAAAATACTCATGAATTATGGTAACAGCCTCTTCCTTAAACCGTTTCACCCTTTTATCATCCCCATTCGGAATATCCCCATCTTCGCCGGAAGGTTTCAAGGAATAAGCATCAAGCCATCCTTCAGAGATAGCCCGTGGCACCAAAGAATCAAACAGAGATTTTGCAGATGGAATGTCAAGAGCAAGATCATCAAGGCTTTCAGCCACCCTGGCAAACCCTTTAGACATCTGACTTGGACTTATCAAGCCTTCCTCTGCTGCTTCCTTTAGTAGCTTTAAGATGACTGCTTCTGCAGTTCGAATCTCCATGGCAAGAACTAAAGCCCTCTTCACAACTTCATGATGAAAGAATGAAACCCCCAATTCCCTAATGCATCTGCAGGCCTCAGAAGTGTCTCCATTTTCCACATATTCCCTCAACAGATCAGCAATCTTCTTCTTGACTTCCTCAACCGTAATATGGGTGCTACCACCCCAACGCCGCTCTACCAGCTCCGCATGGTGAGGAGCTGAGAGATAACTCTTCTCAGCAGTTTGGAGCACCTCAAGTCCCTTAGAGGACTCAGGCAGCAATTTCATTGCCCTGGTTAGGAAAGCCGGAGGAAGGATGTCATCAACCACAGCACGAGCAATGAACAAAGCAAGAATATCAACTGCATCCAGTATATCCACTGCAAGATCATCAGCAGACTCGAGAAGCAAAAGAAAACCTTGGCTAATTTGTGTAGAGGTTATGACATCAGCATAAAGAGCTGATAGCAGTACCGAAGCCATTTCCTTCTCCTTGTCATGTCTATCCATGGCCATTGAAACAAGTCTCTTAATGAAATATGGATGATAATTGGTAGAACCAAGCTCCCTCAGCTCAGATGCTGCCAAGTCCACATCGCCGGTGCTAAAATACTCTTCTATCAGAGTACCCACAGCTTTCTTGTATTCATCAAGGGGATCTGTGACAGTAGTCCCAACAAGCTGATATGGCTCCTGTAGCAGAGAGAAGACAACTCAAGTGTGTGAGATTCGATATTTGGATCCACTATGAGATCATTTCCAAGTGAAATATTTCCTTCTCAAACCAGGGCAGGCTACAACTACTAAAATATGCAGATCGACAACCCACCAGATGGATCAGCCATGCACTTAATAAAAATGGTAAATATAAGTAATTAAAGAAGAAAAGAAAAACAAAATACTGAAGCCGAGATCACCTCGCCACTGTCATAGTTGGGATCATTCCTATCAAGATGAGAATCACCATCAGTGTCAAGAAGCTTTCCCCAGGTGCCCTTCCCACCAGCGCCATCTGTTACCACAACAACAGGGGAAAAGGTTATAAATAAAGTCTGACAAGAAAAATTTTCTAAAAAAGATCATATAGGAGTTTGCACACTATTGTTCGGTGATTACTTAGAAAAGATAAAAAGGTATGGTTAAAATCAAGATGAAGTTCTCTTAGAGGAATGGTAAATACAAGGTAATATCAGCCATCTATAGAAAAACCCAAAGGCGGCAAGAAGAATAAGAGAAAAAGAAAAAGAAAAGAAACAAGAAACAATAAATCGGAAGGCAGAACCGCCTAATTCTCACATTTTAAGCTTTTTAGACAATAATCCATATAAGGCTTCATATTCAGAATAAACAGCTTTAAGAAAATCTAAAAACTGTTATCATACTAAAACTTATTTGGTTTACATCCTTAGTGAGTGAAAATGCAACTATACTAATGTGCCATGGAAGGCCCAAATCATCACAAACACATCTATATCTATAATAGAAACGGTTTTCATTTCTTCCCCGATGTAGTGCATGAGAAGCTAATTCAAATTTTGGTATCCCCTATATCAGAGCAACTCAATTAATTTCAACAACAGAAACTTATATTTAGAAAAAGGAAGAATTGAGGCAATGACAGATGAAAAAATTCGGACTTAGAAAGCATGATGTTTGTTGCAAGCCACCATTAACAAGTTCAATGGACCAATACAAGCACATTGAGCTACTTTAAAGTCTTGCACGAGAGCCATGTAATATGAGCTATTGTTGATAACTAGATTTGATCTATAGCGAAAACTAAGTACAGAAGACAAGGCCCCTGAAAAGGAAGAATCCAGAAAGTAAATAAAATTTGTTTGTGCTAAAATAAAAGGAAGATCTACTAGTTTCAGCATTGAGATACATGATCTAGTATACCTCAATTATACCATCACAAAGTAGTATACACTGACAAAAGCATCAACTTTTGAATTAATCAGCACAGCATGTAGTAGTCAGGATTGTATGAACATTAAATTTTTCTATCCACAGCTCCGAGCTTGTTGAACCATAATTGTGAACTTCAATCTTTTAGGGAGGAAAAGTTTCCTTTTCACATTGTCCATCGATAAACATAAGCATCTCAAGTTTACTATTGGATTAGCATGATCTATCTCCTTTCTTGAAAGGCGAAAAGCAGAATTTTAGAAATGAACTGCTTTTGCATTTGGTAGCACTTGGGAGTTGCAATAACTTCCCCAATCCAAAAAAAAAAAAAAACATCAAGAACCCAAAAGTAAAAGTTCCAGGAAACCAGCTATTTTTGCATCCAAATGCAATGGAAGATCTTTGAGCATCCATATTGACCAATATTATAGACACTGAAGTAAATTTTATTACATTAAGTGCTCATTCTGCCATTGAACCTTTAAATTAAAGCAGCAATGACCGATATACTCTAAAACTTAAAACACTGACTAAACCACCACTTTTAAATGGTCCAAACAAAGTTAAAATGAATGAGCTTGACAAACTCAAAAATAGAGACACGCCTGCAGACAACAGCACTAAAGTATTCAGGGATGAATCAATTCAAATTTCAATATCAACTCCACCTTGGATTCTTCATTCTTGATTTGAGTCACTCATGATGAATCAATATAATAAGAAGGATGGTCGCTATGGATATCAAATATGTTATATGGTCACTCACTTTGCCTAGCCATATAGTGCTGAAATGACAAAATATGGTTATGACTGGGTTTCAAACACTGGATCTTAGTGGAATTTTGGTGAAATATGACATAACATTGTGCTATTACCCATATGAATGTGACTGATATAATGGAATTACATGCTTTCAATCATGAAGTGCTTAGCACCAAAGCCTGCAATGAGATTTGACCCTCTTAAGATTTAGTCGTTTTGAGCTAAATACACAACAAAAATCGTGTTCTCATTTATCCAGAACATCCTGAAAACCAAATTTTGCAATCCATAAGTTAACAATGAGTCCAAAGTAATTAACATGTCATTCGTCCAGGAGGAGCTTTTAATTTCCTTCCCACCAATAAAGATATATTTATCAAGGAAATTATGAGTGAAAGCACAAAACTTTGAATAAAAACAACTCAGTGTACTTATGCATGTTCCCCAGGTGAGATTATTTAGACTAAGCCTCTTATTATTTTAACCCAACTACAATTTGTTGCGATAGATTTTTATGATTGATCATTTCATGTGTTTTAGACAATAAAAAAAGGTGCCAAATCTGTGCCGATGAAATAATTTCAAATGCCGAAGGTAAAAAGAGGGCAATTAATACTCTCAATCAGTAAATGCCGATGCACTGCTTCTGGCATTCAAGGAGAACACTCAGAGATCATTCAGTAAATCTAGACTTGATAATTTGTAGGCCAGATTCGCCTGACATTATAAGGCTTGAGTTCAATATTTAAGTTTAAGGGAAAAAAAGGCTAAGACAGCTAAAGCAACCTTCCATTTCCATCAAGCTTTTCCAAACTCCGCCATCAGTGAGGCTAGGCCCTAATTTAGTATGCCAGGCTTGAATTGCCCGATGATTAAACGGATAATGTTGATTACATATCTTCTGATTTATCCATTACACAAACTTCCCAGATGATTTTTCCTAGTAACCCACTGGCTCTAGTTCATGAAACACTTTAAGAAATGTCCTTGTTTGTCAGATATGTGCTTAGACATAACACAACACATCCCCTTGCAACTTATATTAGTGTAAAATTTTTATAAGCATATCATTTCTGATGTTGTATCCTTCACAACCATGGAAGAAAGTAATAAACCTACAGTCGAGAGTGACAAGGCTTTACTCAGCACAGTCACTTGGCTAACACATTATAGACATCCTAAAAGAAATAACTAGATAAAGACAATGGTCCAAAGCACAGTTGCATCACAAACAGAATTAAAGGCACTTAAAAACGATATAACATAAGCACACCGGGTGAAAAACTAGTTTTCTAATGAGCACTGATTGTAGTTCATAACGCTGAAAGAGAGAAAACCCTAAACTATTCGTACCAAAAGGGAACAGGGTTTTCCTCAAAACTAATTTTTCCTAAGTTACATAAGCATCCATCACATATATGGTTCACTGCAGATTCAAATAAAGAAATAAATTCATAATCGCTTCAAATTGATTCAATTACTAACCCTTCTTGACGCGAATAAACTTTCCGGAATGCGACCGACGTACATGCCTCACTGCAATCCCGGTAGTCGGAACCCTACCTCCGACCTTCAAATGATGCTCCGAAAGCAACGAGCTCGGCGATTTGGGCGACGACGACAAGGTCTCGGCATTCTGTGCAGCAATTTTCAACACCTCTCTTTGCTCATCCGTCAAAAATCCCTCACTCGAAGCCATTTCTGAACCAAGTCACGTAAAATAAATATCAATCAAAAACAGGTGTTTTTAACAACGATAAGATCAAAACAAATAAATTTCAAATACTTACCACAAATAACGACGAATCAAAACCCTAGAATTCTCTCTCTCCCCCTACTTGGCTCGGATCTCGAGCCAAGGAAGGAGAAAACTTTAAAGATTTGGTTCTGTATTTCCCTCTACACACAAGATTAATCAGGAGAAAGAGAAGTCTCGCAAGATCGAAAACCCTAGAGAGAGAATGGATTTATGTGTCTATGTTTGTGTGCAAGTGTATGTTGTTCTCTCTCTACTTGCCGTCCCGATCAGTGTACAGAGAGAGAGAGAGAGGGAGGGAGAAAAGGATGAGAACGAAAAAGAGGAAACAGGAAGGAGAAGAAGAAGCTGAGGGGGTTAAATAGGGAGGCTACGGTTACAGGGGACACGTCACCGGGTGGGGTAAAGACAACTACGTGCATCCACGTGGCCTTGGCGAGCCGGTTAGGGTTTCCTTTAATAAGGTTTGAACGAAAAGACCAAAATACCCTTCCTTTGGCTTCTTATGCACGTATTTATACGAACGTATTTACATGTATGTATTTGATATACAAAATTGGGCAATAAGCCAAAAATATTTTTTGAATTCACAATAAAAGAAAAATAAATATTTAAAATATGTGTCTCAAATTACTAATTTTGAAGCAAATTTCGTCTCTTACTTGATCTTTACGGTCAGACCTAAATATAAAGAACTGAATATACAATCGAAATTAAAAATTTATATATAAGTTGAAATATAATATAAATTTAAAATTTTATATATATAATTTTTAAAAAAAATTCCTCCCTTCATTGTCTCTGAATACAATTAAAATTTACAATAAAAAGTAATAAATATTTAATATTTCAATGACAAACAAAACATATGTTTACAAGGGTTTAAAAAAAATTTATGTAGAATTACAAAGGTTTACAGAAAAAGAATAAGAGGGTAACTTTCATGCTTCAATCACCTGTAACCAAAAGGACATAATCAAGTAAAGCTTTTTTTTTTTTTTTCCTTCCAATTTTTTTTTCCTTAAATTGAGTGATTTTCCAAGAGAAACAAACAACTTTGTTGCCATGAAGATTTATCCATCCCATTAATATTTTTCTTTTTCTTCAAAATTAAATAAGGGGAGAGTTTGGAGAGAGATTTCAAGTGATTGATATTTTCTTTTTTTTGGGGGGGGGGGGGAGGGGTGTTGATGTGAAACTATGAAGCAATGGATATGGGTATATGATATAGTAGCTGGATATTCGTATCTTTTAAATAAACTCTCAAATTTGAATTTTGTGTATAACAAAAATATGCGTCAGAAGAGTTTTATTTTTTAAATATCTAATCCACTCAAATTGAATTCAGTCAAATTCAATGTGATTACCAGATAATGATTCGAGTAATTTGGCCTTTAATATCTTTGAAGAGATAGATTTGGAATTTGATCCTTACCATAATGGAGAATAAAAATGGATCAAATTTCTTAAAAGGGATATTCAATTTATTTAAGGAAAAAAAATAGTATGATTAATAAAAGGGAATAGCTTTTTACTTTAAATGGATGCCCAAATAGAAAAATTAATACATAAAGTTTGATGAAAAATATCACCCACCAAGAAAAAAATGTGAAGAAGAGGCATAGCTGATACGGAAGACTTTCTGGGATACACAGTTGGACACCAACATGGAAGAACTCATCTTTCTTTCACTCTTTCCTAGTTTTCAGCAAGCTGGCAGAGCTATTTAACACCCCCAGTATAGCACTCTTGTCCTTTATGTTCTTTCTGCAGCTTCAGTTTCTGATAAGACTTAGCATCTGGTCCTCACCCACTCTTTTTCATTCCCTCTTAAAATCATGAACTTGAAGGAAGGCACAAATCAAGGGGGAAGAGGTGGTGACATCAGGTATTGCCCTCCCCATGCATAAGTGTTCATCAGCAGATTATATGTCATCACAGTTGGCTGCAAACCATTTTTCCCAACTTCAGCTATCACATCTTTTTCTTCAGTGTGGTGCCCCTTCTTAGTAAACCTATAGAGAAGAACATTGAATGTAACTTAGGTGCCTTCAATTTCCTCATTGACCAACAATTTCCATATTTTCCTTACTGTTTGGGTGTCACCATCATGCCTAAATCCATCAAGTATAGCAGTGTATATGGTTTCTCATGCCAGAGATCAATTGCATATGCATGGATTAGAGCTGTATGCAACTAAGAGACGGGGTCTATACCAACTATCCTCATCCTCCAGGAATGTGACATGCATTCAGAACACCCTCAGCCATGCATATGATTTCATTTATTGACAACATCAGGGTGCAATCAATTTTCCTTTTGAAGTGTAAGAGAAAGAATAGAGATTAAAACAGTGTCCTCAACCTCAATCATCTTTCACAAGATCATTTTTACCATATTGAAGGCCCAAAGTATAGAGCATATTAATCAGGTTATGGCTTTTATAGCTTCATTGTTAAAGTACAAAATCAAGGGCATTTTCATTATTGATGAATTATCTTCAAATGTAAGGGCCATATCATAATGTTCCTTAATAATTTGCAGTGCCAGGAAGTAACAAAAAGGGGTAACAGTGTTTCTCTCTCTGAATATTTATTTTTGGCATCCCTTCTCTTTTCGACAGAAGACAAGAAGACTACAAACAAGATCCTATCACTCTGCTTTTACAGATAAACATGCTTGATTCCATAAACAATGCCATGTTTGATACAAGAAACACAATGAAACAGAGGATGTGGATTTAATACCTCATCATGATCAGGAGTAGCTAACTGGATTGGCAATAAATGAGGGTGTTGATCTCTCACCACTTTCCAGTCTCACTGAAATTCAGGCAGCCTGCTATCATTGAGTATTTGTGCCACTTGCTATTCCTCACAAATAATACAAGCATCCAGCAGTGCTCAACCCTGTTACTTTTCCGCAAAATGGTCTCTACAGCTTCAATCATCTTTCCCAGGCTCCATCTTTTGACAGCAAACAGCTCCATCAGGCTTGGAAATAACTTTACATACTTTCTCAATGTTAAGATGAATTACATGGAAATACCACCTAAATGTCTGACCAGCAAACTTCAATGAGAATGGAGGAGTAAAAAGTGGAGCAGAAAGGGTAATTAATTTGAGCCGCATATGCTGCATAAGGAGTTTGAGTGACGCTCAAGAAGTGAAACATTTAGAGGAAAGTTTGAAAACACAAAAAGATACATATTCAAAATCCGGACTCCTGCATAGCATCAAGCAAGAGGATCCTAGTCATTTAAAACTTGTAAGTAATATTATAACAAATAGTGCCAAACATGACCATGCTTTGTAACGTAGAAAGGGCAGTAATAGACTTGTTCTGAACCCTCAAATGGAAGTAAAACTTCAAAAGATTAGCAAAAGTAATCTACAAATTTCTATTTTCCACTTGATTAATGTCCAAGGATCCAATGTAATATATGTCACATAAACAATTTTAAAACACCATTACTAACACATCAACTTGTAAATGGCGCAATGCAGGAGAGGCATGTATATCTTCTTGGTGCATATAAGTTTGATTATATCTTAATGCCCTCACCGCAACATCTCCAAGAAATGAGATGTGTCAATTTGGTTTTAAATTATGGCTAATTAAAGGAATCACTCCATGAGGTGCATAACTTTCTTCAACACAGAATAGCAAGATCTATGTTAGTTCAGTATTGCTATCACTTGTGTTAATTGTAGTGCTGTTATTTACATGCAGAGAGACAGAGCACCGTATCTCCTTAACCTTATCAGGATCAGTAGTTGATAAAGTGTTGACTTTTACCAGGCTAACTCTTACAGGGTAATGATAAAATGTTGGAATAGCTTAATGCTTGAGGACTTTCCAGCAAGTTGCTCTCCAATCTTCTGTGGTGACACATACCAGGACATAGGGACATTCCTAATCTAGTTATAGCCTTCTTCCCGCACAGGTTCAATGCTGTTGAGGGAAAAAGAACTCTGGTAATCCATAAATTGAACAAATTTGATGTCCTTTTCTTTAAAGGAAAAAGGGTATTTTAGCGAATGACAAGTCTAAAGACCTAAGATGAGGCAGATAGGTCATCCTCTGTATATGTAAATTGGGGGGGGGGGGAGGAGACAATACAGCAGTGCCACAAAGTAATAGGAGTCAGATGAAAAGGGGGTTGAGAGAGTATGCTATCTTAAATCCAATGGAAATTTTGCTTGCTTGATCATAAGTTTTATCTTCATTATAAACCTAAAAGGGCAAATATAAGCAATTGCGTAACAGCAGCATTAATGCTATCAACGGAATTGATAAAAAATTGCTATCAACAGATTCTAGCTCATGAACATTTTGTTTGGAATCTGAACAGGAGGGCAGCTTATTCTCTAGGAAGATGAGGAAAATATAAAACAAAAATAATGACTAGCATCAACCATAATGCAACCAGTCTGAGAACTCCTGCAATCATCAGAAAATGACCAAAATCTAGGTTTAGATTTTCAGATAGGAGGTCATTAAGAGGCACATGCTACACTAAACTTAATCATCCAAAGGACCAAATCTAGATGTTGGAATACTAGATAGATTCAGAAATCAGGATTCTAACTCCAACATAGAAATTATCAATTAAAAACAAAGGTTTGCTAGGTATGCTGATTGGTTTTATTATTAATGAAAAATTACATGCAAACAAAGGAAATTCCAGATAAATGAACTATGAGTCTATGACATAACAGATGAAGAAAAAAGCAAATTTATTAGACATTATCATCCACCTCTTTTAGTGTATACTTACTAAGACATTCTGTATCTAGAAATTTGGAAAATGAACAGAAAATGAAATACAGATATTAACCTGATAGCACCTCCAATATTCACTGCAAATGAATTTCATGCAGCAAATTTGAATGACTTGGTCTGATTTTCTCTTCAATGATTATAGAGGGACTTAGTGTGGAATACTTTCTTGTAAAAGAAAGAGGAGACAGATCTTTGAACCATCGGACTGTAATGCGGCCAAACCAACTCATCAAATTAACCTCACAAGCTACTCACTGATGATGATATTAACTGAAAACAACTCCTTCACTTTGCAATGCGAGAAAGGTTATGAGTTCTTGAAACTTTCTTCTTGTTCTTCCAGAACTCATCTTTCTTCCCTTTTCTCTTTGTTTTTAGTAAACCTGCAGAGCTATTTATAATACCAAGTAAAGCACTCTTGTCCCTTCTGTTCTTTGTAGCAGCTTTCACATCCAAAATTGCCCTGAGTTTCTGATAAGACTTGGCATCTGGCACTTGTCCACTCTTTATCATCTTCTTATGATAAAAGAATGCCCTCTTAAAATCGCGAACACGAATAAAGGCATATATCATGGTGGAATAGGTGATGGAATCAGGTTTTATATTGAGAGCAGACATCTCCTTCAAAAGCTGTGGCAACTTTAGGTGTTGTCCTCCCCGTGCATAAGCATTTATCAGCATATTATATGTCATCACTGTCGGCTGCAAACCAATTTTCCCAAACTCTGAAATCACATCTCTCGCTTCAATATAATGGCCTTGTTTGGCAAATCCATCAAGTAGAATATTGAAGGTTACTCGTGTCCCTTCAATTTTCACATTGATCATCAATTTCCATATTTTTTTCAGTGTTTGGGTGTCACCAGCACGCCTAAAAGCATCCAGTAGAGCAGTGAATGTCTCTATAGATGGTTTGATTCTTTCCCTTTGCATGTTTTCAAATGCAATATAAGCTTTTTCATGCCAGCCATCAACTGCATATGCATGGATTAGAGCCGTGTATGAATGTGATGTGGGTTTAATACCAACTTTCTTCATCTTCAAGAATGCATCTGCAGCCATGTCACTCATCCTTTTTTGCCTTCCATATGCACTGATCAAGCATGTATATGATTTGACATTTGGCTCCAAGCCAATATCCTGCATCTCTACCATCAGTTTCTCTATAATCTCAGGCTGCATCCTTCTGCTGTATGCATCCATTAGAATGTTAAACGTAGCAGATGTAGGCATAATGCCCTCGTTCTTCATCTCAGCAAAGAGACCTTCAACTTCTTCAATCTGGTTAGACTTACAGTAGGCATCCATTAAAGTGTTGTATACAATGACATTCGAAGAAATGCCTTTCTTTTCCATTTCAGTCTGTATTATAAGAGCTTCCTTCTTGAGGCCCTCATCGCAAAATGATTTAATGAGAGCACCCACTACTTCCACACTCCATTCAACTCCTTTTCTGTTCATTCTCTCGAAAAACTCCCACACTTCCTTGGCACTTCGGCCATCTTTCCTCATGATTGTAATCATAATAGAGCATGTAACATAATCTGGCCGGACATTGTTTGTTTCCATGGCCTCATACACTTTCCAAGCGTCATTATGCCTAAAGCAACAGCCAAAAGTAAACAGTAAGCAACATAATCTTACACCTCCAAATACAGACCAATCACTTATAAAATAAAAGATGACAATTTTACACATCAGAAACAAAATGCCATGCATACTGCAACTGATATCCAGGATTAACAAAAATATGATTTTGTAAGCAGATATATAAGGCCACATGCTAAACTATGAATTTTACTTTAACAGCATTAAACCCCTCTATGGAACAAGTTCTCATATTTAAATCCCTGTAAACTAACTAAGACAAGTAGAAAAAATTTATGCATTCTGACATGCTGCATGCTTCAAAATCATCCCATACTACTTACTAGCAAAAGCTCAAAGCATTCAAAAGTCATTTCAATCAATTTTCGAAGCTCAACACTTTCCAACCCCTTCTAAACATTTAACACTCGATGCACTCGATGCAAGATAGCATCAAAAGGGAATTTGACTAAATCAACAAAACCAACAATCATTGAACTACAGAACAGAATCAAATAGAAAGAAATCACCACCTCCCACAGCTCAACAATCCTGATATTGCAGCATTATACACGTGAACATTCCTGAACTGCTTCTTAGCTGGCAAATTCTGAAACAAAATCATTAACTTATCCCCCAAACCCGCCTTCCCCAAAATAGGAAACAAAACTGTGCAAGCTCTTGGAGTCACAAGAGATGGTTCCTGCAACCCCATCCATTCAAAAAAATACAAACAATCGATCACAAGACCTTCTTCACCCATCAATTCCAACACTTCCCAACAATCTTTTTCCCCAATTTTACCCTCATATGACCCCAAAAGCTCACCAATTGTCATATTCTCAGGCACAGTCCTTGCCATTCTCAAAATTTCACCCACAACTCCTAGTTCTCGATTTGAACTCAGACGCACTTGTTTTTTCTCTCCATTGAACCCATTTTCATCCTGAAAGTCATCTTTTTTGACGAAATTAGAGCCCAAAAGCTCACCAACTGTCAAATTCTCAAGCATATCACCTACAAGACCTTCATTTTCTTCATTTGAACTCAGACCCACTGGCTCTTTCTCCTCTTTGAACCCATTTTCGTCATCAAAATCACTTTCTTCGGGGAAATCTTCGTAGTTTCCATCCGAGAGATGCCATGAAGTCTTTCGATTCTTTTGAAGCCGCAATTTGCCTTCACATTGAGGGTCTTGAGTTGAAGTCTGATCTTTGAAGAATTTAAGAAGTGGGTCTTCTTCTGGGTCATGCTCTTTCTTTGAATTCTTCTTCTTCTGCTGCTGCTGCTGTTGCTTTGTTTCCTCTTCTTCTTCTTCTTCGAGATGAGGAAGGAATATGTGTGTGGTGGAAGAGTGAGAAAGTGGGGAAGAAGTTGAAGAGAGAGAATACAATTTAATGGTTTTGGAGGATCTAAGAGGATAGATTGGAAGACGGAGAGCGTTGGAGTGAGCGTTTAAGGTCAGAAATTGTATAATACAAGGCGAAGCTAAGGCTGGATGAGTGATAAGAACCATGATTGCGTTGGTAAAATTGGGGCTCTTTTTAGGTTTGCAAAAACCCCAGAAATCAAAACCACGAACTTTTCCAGAAAATCATAAATACCCAGCGAGGAATTGAACCGGAGAATTTTGGAATTTCAGAACAAGTGTTCGACAACGAAGAGGATAAGAGGACCCGACCCGATTCCAAGGTATATTTAACAAAGTTCAAACCTTAACCGTGGTTGGAAAATTGTATTTTTATTTTGAACCTTATATTAAACTTCTTCTTATTTTATTATAATTATAATATTTTTAAAATAATAAATCAAATTTTAAATTTCAATTTAATTTTAAAATTTTAACTTTATGGACCAATTAAATTCAAGAAGTAACCAAAAACCATCTTATGTTATATAACATAAAAAATATTACCCAACAAAAAACAAACAGCAAAAGGCATGCTCATAACCCGGCCGGTGCAGGAGTCTGACATGATGATCATCAACACCATATTGATGAGTTTGGGTGGGGTTTCTTCTTAGATGGGTTTCTAGTTTTAAGGCTTGTCAGGCTAAGAAAACCATTCCAACACTTAAACCAATTTAAGATCATCTGATAATCATATTAAAACTAATTAAATTAAATTAGAATCAAATTAAACATTTAATAATTTGTTTGAACGAAAAAATTGTAGTGAAAATAAAGGATTTTGATAAAAAAAAAAAAGAGGATTTTTAAAAAATATACCAAGACAAAATAATTTATTAGAGAAAAAAATTTTAAAAGCTTTTCAAATCTAATTTTTCAATTTCAGAAAAAGTTTTAAAAATTCTTCAAATCCCATTTTTCAATTTCACCAGATGGGTGAGAGGAGTTTTAAAATTATAAATATTAAATTTATTTTTATATTTTTATTTAAAAAAATCAAATTTCAAAAGAGACGAAGCGATAAATTTATATATATATATATATATATATATTTAATATATTTCATCTTTTTCTCTCGTTTAACCGATGTGAATTTTTTTATTTGACTCACCTTTTTCTCTCTTTCCCATCACATTTTTTGTTACCCAATATAATTTTTAATTTTATCTCCCTTTCTCTTCTCTTTCCATTCTGTCCTTTAGCTCCCTAGTTGCCAAACACACCGTAAAGAGTAAAATTTCACGCATATTTTATCTGTTCGTTCACAGTACTGAAATCTGAAATTGTTTTTAAAAAGTATCGCTGAAAGAGTATTAGTGAAGGCCAACTAAACATTACCTTTCAAATGATATACTAGCGGTGGACAACCGGTCACCAAGAATTGGTCCAAACAATCATCAATAAATTAATCAGAAACTCATGAGTTTACATAACCCAAAAGCTAAGAATAAACATTTAACTTTAGGTCAATAATCTTGAAAACATTTGATCTCCTCTAAGGGTTAGTTCCCTTAATTCCTCCACCCAAAATGACCTCCAAGAAAGGGAGAAAAGAATTAAAAAAAAAAAAAAAAACCTTCCTAGCTCACAGCAAGGCAGTGTCAAGCCTCAAAGTTTCATATGGTTCACTGAAACTGGACCAAGGATAACTAGACCATGTTGGGTCTTTGCGGCAGAAGAAGATTATAGAATTTATCATGCAAAAAGAAATTCTTTCCCTTGCTATCAACAGCCTTTTTCCAACCACACCAACCGCCACCGACAATCTTCTTGAGCTCATCATTGCCTGTGTAGTGTGGATCAAGAATGAGAAATGCAGAGTCACCGCTTGCTTCATTGTAATCGACACCTAGGAGCGTATATGCGAGAACACCTCCACCTGTGTTCAAGTCAACAAGTACATGAGTAGGATCCAGATCCATAATACTGTCAATTTTCAACAGTATGACTAATGGGGCATTGTCTTACATACCAATCATGATGGGAGTTCCTTGCGTCTCAAAATGCATGGCCAGCTCTCGACATTTCTCAGGAAGCTCAGCTCCAGATCTCACGTTTATGATTTTGCAACTTACCTATACAAGATAGATGCTGCCAAGATGATCAAATTGACTAAAGGATCATCTTATTCTCAAAACAACTTATCTCCCCCTCATGGTTTTAAAAATATTATGAGAAAATAGTCATGGTTACTCAATGATAGACATGTTGAAAGGTCAGATGAAATTTTAGATACTTACACCCAGAAGTTTGTCCAAGACAAAGCTTAACTCAATGGCACCAATCCATTCACGTGACCCAATAAAAGAAGGATCCTTATCACCAATCTCCACAAGGCATTGTTGTATTTCTCTGAGAAAAGATGCATATAAATTTTCATGCATCAGAATCCAAAATCATGGCCGACCCCAAATATTAAGATTAAGCCTCAGATTGTTGTTGTTGTTGTAGAATCCAAAATCTCCACACTTCAAAATCACAGTAACTAGAACTTCCATAAAATGCAATCTTAATAACAGACAATCAAATAGACCTTATAAATGACATTCATACAAACTCCTAAAGCCAGTCTTAAACAACGTGGATTACAGAAAAGACAAAGGCATTCTTGTAGACAACAAAAGGAGGTGGTTAAAATAACCAAGTAAATACAGAAATTTCATTACCTGTGTGAAGGAACATCTATGGATGTGTAGTGCTGGTGTCTGAACCATGAAATTATAGTCTGTAAAGAGCGGTAAGCACAACCCCACCCCTGAAAAGTGATGCATTCAAGCCAGGTTAGAGCTGGAAACTGCAAAATGCAAACAGAAGACTCTACACAAGGATTAACAATCATGTGAAAACTTGATTTAAAATATTATAGTTGATTTCTGACATAACAAAGCCTTCATATCTGAAACCAAATTAAGCCTCCCACACAGCATTAATACAGCTAATTGAGGTGGCATGCGTCCATCCTTCTCTATGTCACTTCCTATAAGGCCATATTGCTTACAAGTCTAGTTATACAACAACAACAATCTGAGTCTTAATTTTAAATTTTGGGGTTGAACATTTGAGAGACAAATATAGGGTTAAAAAAACATAAAATTAAAATTTGAAAACAAAAATAGAGAAGATAATACTAAAACAAATAAATAAAAATAAAAGTAATGAGGAAAAAAACTATTTCTAGAAACTTAAAATAATAAAAGAGATGATTTAATTATTCCGAATTCTCTTATATCACTCGTTCCTATAAAAAATCATCTCTACAACTAAACTCTTGATGAGATTCATATCTTTACGGATAACTTGCATTCAGGTTTTCAACGGTCTACCTCGATATTTCACTAAATCCCTTACATTTAAGTTCTCGCATCTCTTAACTGTTGCGTTTTTGGCTTTTCGTTGTACATGTTCAAATCATCTTACACGATACTCTAGCATTTTATTCACAATTGAACTCACTTCCAACTTAGTACGTATCTCTTCATTTCTTATCATATCTTTTCTAATTTTACAACACACCATCTGAATATTTTCGTTTCAGTTACAGTCATTTTATACTTTTGTTATTGTTTAATGGCTCAACATTCATTATCATAAAATAATGCAAGTTTTATCACGGTTCTATAAAATTTTTCCTTCAACTGCAATGGCATCGTGCGACCTCAAAGAACTCCAGAGGCACTTCTCCATTTCATCCTACCTGCTTGAATTTTATGATTCACATCCCATCTATATTGTTATCGTTTTAAATGATAGACTCAAAATATTTAAAACGTTCACTTTTTGGTACATCCTAACCTTCTAGCTTAATAGATTCTTTATCATTCTGGTGGTTGTCATTAAACGTACATCTTATATACTCAGTTTTTGACTAATTTAGTCTAAATCCTCGAAATTTTAGTGTGTCCTGCCATAATTCCAATTTAACACTAATACTCTTTTTAGTTTTATCGACCAACACTATATTATCTACAAAAAGTATACACAATGGTATTTTATCTTGAATACTTTTTATAATTTCATCCATCACTATTGCAAAAGGGAGGGGACTAAATGCCGAATTTTGGTGAAATCCAATATTAATTGGAAAGCTATCATTTAAACCCCCACAAATTCTTACATTAGTAATAGTTCTCTCATACATATTTTTTATGAGGTTAACGTATCTCAAAGAGATACTCTTTTTCGTTAAAGCCTACCACAATATGTCTCAAAGTACCCTATCATATGTTTTTTTTATATTAATAAATACCATATGCAAGTCTCTCTTCTGCGTTTTAAATGTTTTTATCAAATGTCTTGGTAAGTGAATGGCTTTGATGGTGGATCGTCCCGACAAAAATCCAAATTGATTCTGAGACACACTTATCTCAAATCTTAATTTATATTCAATTACTCTCTCTCATAACTTCATAATATGATTCATAAGTTTAATTCCCCTGTAATTGGAATAATTTTGTATGTCTCCTTTATTCTTATATAGTGGTACAAGTGTACTCTCCTTCCATATTTGAGACATTTTTTTGATTTGTCAAATTTTGTTAAAAAAATCAGTTATCCCCCTTTTTTTTCACCATCCGCATCCAATGCCTTTCCTAGATGCTCCCATGGTTTTTGTAGCACCATTAACAAAGAAGTTGACACTACAAGTTGCTTTTCAATTTTACTTATACAATTCAGCTTCCCCTTTCATTGTATGAAATAGCAGAATATTATTAGCAATTAGCAAAATAACAAACATGATGCCCCAGCTTATGATAAATAATGTCCCCAGAAAGGTCAACTAAGGAACAAGTGAACGGTACCTGATATTGTACAAGTTAACTAAAATCTTTGTTTCTACTCATTCTAAAGTAGGTCAGCCATTGCATGCAGCTAAATGAAATCACAATTGAAGCACTACCACTTTATTGTATCTAATATTAACATGAAATAAATTTTACCATATGGGGTCATGATAAAGGTAATTGCATCTAATATTTAAGTGCTACCCATTGCATGTTTTGTCACATGATAAAGCCAGCTTTCACTGATGTGGAAAGACATTACGATTTATCCATACCGAGTCATCAAAGCTGTCCTGGAGGTAATGATGGTAATCATAAGAACCTTGGATCAGAGAAACAACACCACTGGAAACTGTTCGGAATACAAAACTTAAATGAAGAAAGAAGAACCAATAAAGCAACTGAAAAATAAGACATCAAGTCAAACCACTGACCTCCACTATTTGGAATTCCAATGTGTACATCTTTCAGCAAAGAAGTACCTATAATTACCATAGAAATGTCCCAACTACTATAAAACAATTCAGAGGACGAAATTTCTAGTTGCTAGGTGCAAAGAATAATTGCTATATGGAGGTGCCCAGTTACCTTTCTGTTTTGAGTGGCTGTTCTTGATACCCTTGGTAACCAATGAATTCAAAGAATTGGCAATCCGAAGCAAAGGACGATCAAAAGGCAATCCCAGCCTCAGGTGGAGCGATTTTCTGAGTTCAACTGCAAATCCAAAGCTTTAGAACTTTGTGGAAACATGAAAAATAAAACAGCCTACTATCAACAAATACGAGAATTACATAAATCCACCCCATAGATTATAGTTAGATCGATAGTCTTCTACCTTTTGCATTAAATTCATAGGTCCGTGTTATTGAACCTTCAAACACATAAACCACGAAGTACTGCTACTTAGACAAAAGCCCATACCTTGTTTCATTTCCGTTTCCCCATAACTGACTTCATAGATGACAGTTATTGGATGGAAAACTCCAGGAGGACTGAAGTGATAAGGACATAGCTGCAAATGCACAAGACCAGTTAGTAAGCTGAAGAAAGTTCAAAAACAAAAGACATTACTGCTAGGGTTTGACAAAACCCAATTTAAGATTCACAGATAGATCGCAAGAATGAAACTTGCATACTTTACAGGTTTGATACTACAATAATAATCCACTCCAGTTAAAATTTAATACTTCAGTAAGTGAATCAGTCATAGCTTAAGCAAGTACACAGATTCAAGGCTTGTAAGATAAAATTAATTACTTCAATGAAGTCAGGTTAATGAAAAACCCCATAACAACAAAAACAAACCAAATCATATTTACAATACCAGGGTCAATTAAAGTTTATGGTTTTTCTAGTTCCGTTTAATGTAAAGAAGTACATCTGTTCAGTTTGTGTAAAACTTCAGTTGAACCAGCAAACCAATTATATCATGTGCCTGTTTCTTCTCCTTCTTCTTCTTCCTTCTTTTTTTTGGGGGGGGGGGAGGAGGGGACTACCCATGAATAACTATGCAGCATTGGGCATTTTTATCATATGTCATAGCATATCTTTTTCCATTAGCTTATAAAAAGTTTTTCTGCATCTCCCACCAATGGTGATGTATTGTTTCTCTTAACCTGTATTTGGAGAAACCCTTTTCACAAAAGATTAGAAGCTTCACCATCTTATACTAAATCATAGAAATAATGCTTAACTTCATGATCAAAACGAAGAGTTGATTTTTCAAAACGGAATCAACTATCATCCACTGCATATCCCCAAGATGAATGTCCGTAGTGTAACTTAGGAGGGATACTTCATGGTAATTTTAAGCGTAAAAAAAGTCAAGTCAATGGTTTTCCAACTTCATACAAAATTATAACAAAAGGGTGGGGTAGGGGAATCATTTCTTTCCGAGGAACATTATATATGATATAAGATTTTCTGGAAATGTAGGATTCTTCTCTATGAGGTCTATGATGCAATGGACACAAAACTGGGATCAACAAACATTCATCCAACTTGTATTTGATACATAAGTTTGAGATAGAAATATTAGAATCCAAAGTATCCAAAATCTCTCCAATATAAGTATGATGTTTGTTCACAGTTTTAGTTCCACTCACAGTGAGAGCAATGGACATCACCTTACAAGAATTGTAGTTCACACATGTGCTAACCAGATTCAAGAAAAATTCCTATCAAAGAACTATAGTCACATTGCAATCTCACCTGAGGATGCTGGGATAAAAGGTTGGGCAAAACTATCTTTGTAATTGTGCTCATCTGATCAATTATTCCAGGAACAATTAACTTCGATACAGCATATGTCAGTGGAAGGTCCTTTAAAGCATAACATAGCACTTCTATCTTGTAAGAGACAACCAAAAGTTTGGCTTCTTCCATAGCTGAAACATTGGCGGGTTCAACATCTTCAGGTCACTTAAAAAATCATATAACTCTTGGTAAAATGTAACCACTAAAATAGAGCCAAAAAAATTTTGCAATACCCGGAAAGTATGCTGCAACAGGGGCCAGACATTTAGAAGAACTTTTTGATCTATTAAGCAGGACACTGATTTGAATTATATCTGCATTCTAAGCAAGGAAACTTTTTCAAACATGGAGAACATAGACTTTATACAACTACAATATAAAGGATCCTGGGAAGTAGAATTTGATTCAGATTGGCTACAATAAATTACCATTTCTGGAATCAACAACAGGACTATTGACGAGTTTGTGTTACACTTACTTCCAGAGAAAATAATTGGTCAGTTTTATTTCTTGAACAGAAATGCGAACACAGTAGAGCCTTTCCATTAAGTTCGGCAGCAGAATCACTCTTAAGCTTGACATCTGAGAGATCGGTGTCAAAATCCAAGTCTACACCTTGAAGGATGATGGGCCGAGGAGCTGATTCTGATGTTTCTGTCATTGCTGCCACCATGTATGCAACCTCTGGATCTCTGAACATTGCACTGACTGCTTTCGTTGCACGAAGAAATATTTCTTCTGCATCTGAGAAACACTAATCCCACGATTAATTATAATCTGTGCATTTGTTCAGCAACTGTAGATTGATAGATTCTTTCAAAGCCAGTATTAAATCAATCAGCAGTATAAGGTCTAAAACTCTTTCATTCCTAATGTGGGCACATGCATATTATGACCAACACAAAATTGAAATCCATTACCATTTCATGCCATCCTATTTGTACTCCATATTTTGGTGCATAAACAGACGAAGCCAAATGGATGGTCATGTTACTACCAGAAAATTATAGCTATCTTTGGTATAACTCATCATTTACAAAATAGTTTGTTAAAAGTTTCACATTGTCGACCAGCTTTCCACTCAGCCAACATCATCACCCTACCTCTTGTGATTGCATGGGTGTTCTGTATTATATTCTAAAAATTCACAAACAAACAGAGACACAGACACAAACATCCCCTCATTGTCCATATCATTCTTTACACACTGTTCACTAAGCTAAAGAACTAACATAATAAAAATAAAAAATTGGCATTCGTTTGACAAAAAAAATTGCCTCAACGTCCAACTTACACAAAAATAAAATCATCGACAGTTCCTAGACTCCAACTCAATAGCATTTAAGATTCTTTTCTTTCTTTCTTAAATGAAGGTGGGAGCCTTCACCGGCTACACTTCATGTCTGAACCAAACAAATCCATCATGCAGATACAATACACACACTTAGCACTCGATAATGATGTAAAAATTTCAAATGTTAATATATGATAAGATTTTGACAAATGCAACAAATCCAAAAAATCTATACACAGAACACAATAAAACCTTACCAGATTGTTTATTCACCGGAACATAAATTGGCAACTTAATTGGCAATTCACATTGAAGCAAACAACCTCTCTCCCATAACTTTTTCTCCACATGATCTTCATAAACAACAGAATCAACAGCTTGAAGACTCTCCGACTTCCACAAGCTACCCACAAAAAACTTAATTTCACCACTGCCAAGCATTTTCACAGCTCCAATAAAATCCTGATTGTTCACTTCATCACTGGATAATACCTCTCGCATTTTACGAGCTACATTAATAGCCTTCTTAGCAAGATTTTCAGAATCAAGATTGTCTTTTGATACAATCAGTGCACCAATTATATGAAACCCCTTTATCAACAACGTTCGAAGATCATCTGACAAATAATAAAAAGATGAAAAGAGTGAGTGCCAGAGAGAGAGAGAGAGAGAGAGAGCGAGAGAGGTTTGCATTATTAATTTTTGATTTCAAACTGAATTTCTCATCAATTAACCAGAAAATTCAATCTTCAGCAATTGCAAAGCTCCACACTAACATACAATAAAACTCAGAGTCTGGAGAGAGAAAAAAATTTTATGGTCACTAAAGGTCAGAATCTATAATTAGGTCACACAAATCCCCAAAGTCAATGACTTTTATTTAATTAAATCATTGCCCCGTTAACTGAACACGAATTTCAATTGCACAACAGTCAATTTTGTGCAAACAAAACTTCAACTCTTTACAGAGAGAGAGAGAGAGAGGGAGAGAGAGAGAAACCTGATTCGGCGGAGAAATCAGGACAGAAAGAGGTGGACAAGTGAAGGCATCGAAAAGTGGAGAAGACGGTGAGAGGAGTGAAGAAGGGAGATCCGATGAGCCATTGAATACCTTCCTCATCATTTTTCAGAATCACAAGCTTAGGGCAAAGCACTGTTATCGTTGTCGTCATCGAAAATACAAAATCTCAGATAATCTAATCTCTCTTCTAACGTTGTTTCCAGGTTATCCTGTGCTTTCTCTTCCGGTCGGTCTCTTGTTCGACCATTTTAGGGTTTTAGTAGTTACAGATTGGGAGAAACGCGCGCGGGTTGCCCAGCAGCACGTGTAAAAGTAAATTCAATTAAATAATAATTAATGATTAGGGAAGTAAACTACTGCTCATACCGAGGCAAATTCTGCTAATAATTCAACCGCCAGATCTCGAGCTCGAACCTATTCGATTCATCCCCTTTTAAATTTAATACTCTTTTATTTAGGACCTAGCAGTAGTATCGTGTTAGACCCAAAGGAAAAATGGTCCATACAAGCAAATTACGTGACAATTTTATTTATTCTTTTATAAACATTCATATTAAATCAGTTAAATTTGATTTGTGTCGATTTAAACCCTTAAGGAGCAATGTTCTTCAGGCATTTGTTTCTCTATCTCGAACTCGTGATTTTTTTGAATTTTTTTTAACAGAATAAAATTTTTTTACTCACATTAGTTGGTCCTAAGCCTGTTATGATATCCGAATAGTGTCACAGGTATCCGTGACACTACTCGATCAAAACCCGAGCTCGAAGTCGGTCAACTCAAGCTCGGGTCGAGCTCGAGCTCAGCGATTCCTCTCTCGAGCTCGAGTTCGAGCCCACGTTCCTTCAACCCCGAAACTCGTCGAGCTACCCGTCCTTATCAAAACCTAACCCTTGCCCTTCGTATCATTTCCCTTCGTATCATTTCCCAACCGCACTCGTCTCCACTCGAAGGGCGAAGGGCGATGGTGATCGAAGTCTGCTCTCTCACCATCGCGATCGAAGGGCGATCGAAGGTCTACTCTCTCACCATCGAAAGTCCGCTCTCTCATCATCGAAGGTCCGCTCTCTCATCATCGAAGGTCTGCTCTCTCACCATCACAATCGCCTCCTCGTGCAATGGTCTCCTCCTCCTCTGAACATCGCGTGATGGTCTCCTCCTCCGCTCACCATCGCCATCGGCTACTGTGTGCGACAATCTGCCTTCCGTCTCCGAATCAAAGGTAAGCTCTCCCCCCCTCTCTCTCTCTCTTTCTGTCTCACTCTCTCTCTCTCTAGGGTTTTTGAGTAGCCTTCTGCTCTGCCCAAATCTCGGTTTTGGTCTCGGTCTCTTTCTCCTCTTACCATCGTGATCCGTCTAGCTCTCGCCTTCCGTCTCCTTGAATCAAGGTAAACTCTCTGTCTCTGTCTCTCTCTCTAAGGTTTTTGAGTTGCCTTCTGCTTTGTTCGAATCTCGGTTTTGGTTTTGGGCGTGGGATTGGGTGTTGTTGCGGGCGCGGGCACGGACGTGGGTTTGGGTTTAGGTGTTACCCCGCGAGGCCCGTGACACTCGAGTTCGAGCTCGTCGATGACACCTTGAGTCGAGCTAGAGCTCTAGAATGACTGGTTCGATGGGCTCGAGCTCACCCACTGAAGAATCGAGCCGAGCTCGGGTATTGTGATACCCGAACTCGACTCGGGTGTCATAACAGCCCTAATTGATCCAGTGATTGGATATTAGTTTATTCTATTTAACATTTTATTATTTTAAAAGATTTTTTATTCCTTTTAATTTAAAAATGACGACAATCTAAATCTGATTAGATATTAAATTTTAAAAAGGCGAATGCCATAGCCAATCCAAAGTATAAAACATCTTTGATGCTTCACAATAAAAGATATCTGACAATAGTAATAATAAGGGATAACATCTCAAGACAATCCCCTTCACCTCACCCCGTTACTCCAAAATCACCCTCTCATTCCAGAATATTAGCAACGGGAGGGAAAGGAGGGGACCTGCAAGAACAGCTGCCTTTCGAAATAAAAAAAAAAAAAATTTGTATATAAATTTAAAAATTATAATTCAAAATATTATTTATCTCCTTAAAAATTATAACCCTCATATTTTCTAAAATTATAATTCAAAATGCATTTTATCGTTAGTTTCTTAACATAAATTTTTTGGTTTGCCCTTGGAGTAATCTTCAAACATTTCTGCTTGCTTAGTGTGTGCACCATCGCATGCTAATTTGTTCGGATTATGAAGTAAAGGATGCATTTCTCTTTGTTTTTTAATAATTAGATGTATTGAAACAACGAATAATCGATTTAGTAAGATAGACTATTAATTATCTTACTCAAATATCGGATTTATGACTTAAAAATGAAAAAAAATTATATTGAAAGAACTGTTCTTTAAATAGAACTCTCGTAAATACTCAAATCAAATTAGTAAAAATATAATTTCTGATATCGGTAGTCAGATATCAAAATATATATATATATATATTCAAAAGCACAGGATGCTTGTTTCCATCACCTTTATAAAAATTTTGAACTATCATATTTAGCTCCAATTATGCTTTTGATTGCTCCAAAACAAGCACTCTGGGACCTGGGTAGCCCTGTCACACCGCATAAGCTCCCATACATAAATAGGGAGGTTAGGGAGGGAGACCATGGCAATGCTCGTATTACCTCTAACCATGATCTGATCAAACCTGATCCAAGCTGGCCACGCCACCATGAAGCCCAAGTAGATTTTTGAACAGGTCAATATTCCAAAGGCCCAGTCCAACCCAGCCCAAAAATTATGCTTGGACAAACACATCAGACGGTCCAGGCACGTCCTGCACTCACCTGATGAATGCAAATTTGGAAACAACAAATGCATGATCGAAGAAAATCAGGACCACTATCTCATTGCTTCACCAACCATTTAATCAAACCCTACGAACACCTAGAAGGTACTCATTGGGGATGTTGTTCCACAACCATCACAAAACAAATAGCACGACCTTTTGGCACAAATTTGAGGCCAAACAAAGAAGAAATATAGATAGACAATAGAAGGACAAAACATAATCAAGAGCCAAAATTCCCACTCATAATACCTCCCTAAAGAAACAACAAAGATACATCCATCTCACCTCAACAGAATCGTGAGTGCAGACACAACCCAAGACAGCACCAAGCAAGGCTGGTTCTTTCTCAGTACCTGTAGTGAGGAGGCTTGTATGGGCCTTCAACTGGAACACTGATGTAGGGAGTTTGCTCAGGGGTAAGCCTAGTGAGCTTGGCCCCAAGCTTTCCAAGGTGAAGTGCCGCAACCTTCTCATCAAGATGCTTGGGCAGCACATGAACCTTCTTCTCATGCATGCCGGTGCCCTTCTCCTTCCAGAGTTCAAGCTGAGCAATGACGTGGTTTGTGAAAGAACAGGACCTGACAAAGCTATGATTCCCAGTAGCACATCCCAAGTTCATAAGACGTCCCACATCGAGAACGATAATTCCCCTCTTGGTCTCAGGGAATATCCAGCGATCCGTCTGGGGCTTGATTGTGACGCGCTGAATACCAGTGTATGTTTCAAGACCCAACATATCAATCTCATTGTCAAAGTGGCCAATGTTGCAAACAACATTGTTCTTCATTTGCTTCATGTGGCTAACCATGATAATGTCCTTGTTTCCTGTGGTGGTAACAAAGATATCAGCCTCAGTAACAACATCTTCCAAAGTTAACTTGGAAACCCTCCATCAAAGCTTGGAGGGCACAAATTGGGTCAATTTCTGTCACAATGACCCGGGCACCAGCACTCCTGGGAGCAGCAGCACATCCCTTGCCCACATCTCCGTATCCACAGACAACACCAACTTTACCAGCAATCATAACATCAGTGGCCCTCATGAGACCATCAGGGAGGGAGTGTCGGCAGCCATACAAGTTATCAAACTACATTAACAGGAAGACAGAATATTAGACCCCTCAAAAAAATAACACGATGCTTTGTCCCAATATCCATCCACTCAACTCCAAGGAACAAACTTTTCCAACTCAGTAATTGGTATTTAGATTCATATTCTGACTAATCTGATATAAGACTTATAGTAGTCTATTTAGGTGGTTACTCTCCCAACGTAATTTGTTTCGTATTCAAATTGCGAATCAAATTCAAAATTTTGATTAAGTGATGTAACACAATATCTTATTAGGTCAATTGACTGTTGATGGCCATAAAGCATTTTCACGTGCATTACAACAAGCTCATTATCCCCTGCTGAGCTTTCGTTGTGGAAGATAGATTTCTTCCGCAATATAGAAACCCTAATCCCAAAATTAATTACAATTAGTGCATTCGATCACCAACCGTAGATTTTTTTTTTATTACACGAAATTTAAACCCGCATCACCACATTGAAGAGAAAAATTGTAATTACACGCTTATCTTGTATTGATAGGTACTTTCAAAGCCAGTATCTAACCAATCAGCAGTATATGGTCTCAATCTCTTTCGGTCACAATATGGGCTCATGCACATAATGACCAACACAAAATTGAAATCCATTACCATTTCATGCTACGCCATCTGTACTCCGCATTTTGCTGCATAAATCGACCAAGGCAACTAGATAGTCATGGTTGGTATCGTTTAAACTGATTTTTTTTAATTATTTTTTTACATTTTGAGTGATTTATTAAATATTTGATTTGATTTTGAGTAAATTAAATTTTAATTTAATTTATTTAAACAATCATCAGTTTTAATAATATTTATTTCGATCAAATCGAATTAAATAAAAATATTATATGTATTTATAAGATAATTTTTATTTATATGAATATTATTACAATATTATAATTAAAAATTAAAAAAGAAAAATATTATAATAAATAAAAAATTCTAAAAGAAAAAAACTTGAAAATCAAAACTAATATGATGTATAAAGCAAAATTAATGAAATGTTCTCAATTTCCACTTTTCTAATTCCAAATTTCTAATGTCGAGGGTCTATGGCTCTTTCACTCCCAAACTTGAGACTCTCACTTATGTCTCTCACTTTCCTTCTCCTATTTCACTTCTTTTTCACTTCCACAATTTAATTTGTTTGAATTTGAAATTTTCAAAATGATAATTGTAATACCAATTAAAAAAAAAAAAAAAAAAAAAATTAGGGCTTAAAGCCCAATTTTCTCCTCTCTCTCTCCCTCTCTCTCTTTCCCCCTCTCTTCTCTCTCTCTCCCTCTCTTCTCTCTCTTTTTCTTCTCTCTTCTCCCAATCCCCCGCCGCCGCACCTCTCTCTCCCGCTGCCGTCCTCCGCCGAGCGCGATCGCTGCACCACCGCGATCGCTGCACCACCGCTAGCGCTGCACCACAGTGAGCGCACCAGCGTGCGCTGCACCACAGCGAGCGCACCAGCGTGCGCGACAGCGCCAGAGTGCACGGCAGCGCAAGCCCTGCGCGAGCTCAGCACGCGAACCCAGCCTGCGCGTGAGTTAAGCGCGAGCAGCGCGCGAGCCAGCGCGAGCAGCGCGCGAGCCAGCGCGAGCAGCGCGCGAGCCAGCGCGAGCAGCGCGCGAGCCAGCGCGAGCAGCGCGCGAGCCAGCGCGAGCAGCGCGCGAGCCAGCGCGAGCAGCGCGCGAGCCAGCGCGAGCCAGCGCGAGCAGCGCGCGAGCCAGCACGAGCAGCGAGCGACCTGCAGGCCTCTGCACGAGCCCCTGCGCACCTCCAGCACGAGCGCAAGCGCTCCAGCGTGCGACCCACTGCGCGAGTGCTCGATCCAGCTCGCGAGCGCGACCCTAGTCACTGCGGCCCAGTCCAGCACGCGGCCTAGTCCGGCCCGCAGGCCCACCAGGCCCGCCAGCCCATCAGCCCACGGCCCGCGACGGCCCGTGACAGTCCGTGAGCCTATGCGAAGGTAAATGACTCTAAGTTTCGATTTTCGCACTTGGGTTTCGAAATTCTTTAGTATTGGACTTAAATTGTTCGCAATTGTTTCAAATTTGGAAACATTCAGGTTTTACACCAAACCAACGGGCGAACGAAAGCTAAATTCGAGATCCGAAGAATCCTAGGTGAGAGAAATGAAATCTCTTCAACCCTTGAATAAACTTTGTCAAATTAGGTAGCATTAGTTGATTTGTTTATAAATTGAGGAATTTAGGGTTCGTACGAAATTAAGAAAAACGATAAACCCTGAAATAGTCAGAAATTGATGAAAATCGTGATGACTTGATTAGGTTGGCTTTCTTGGTGACTCGATTGAGGGGCGCCTTGTTTTGCGTATTTTGGTGTCATTGGGGAGTGCGCTACCTTCCCCAAAACTGTGAGTGGGATTTATTTCAATGCTTTTGTTTAATATGTAAATCCTGTTTTACAACATTTTGATAATGAGTATGATTTGTCGTATGTTGGAAATGTTTTGACTGGTTTTAAAATTGACTTTTGTGAACCGTTGGAGTGTCCAAAAACTGTATTGAATTATGAAATTATGCATCCATGTGGTTGAAATGTATAATGTGTCATTTTATGCTATATGTTGCATTGGTTTATGAACCTGATTTCGGCACATTTTGATATGATATTGGTTTTGGTCTTGAGAGCTTTGATATGTATTGTTCCGTAGCTACGAAGGACACCGTGAGAGGCGCTTTGGTGGCGTCCGGATATGCCTAGGCCTGGGGTATCCCACGAGTTGTCGTGATTTGATTATCTACACGGTACTAGCCAGGTTGAACCCGAAAGGGGGAGGATTTGGATTTGGATTGGATATCCTCTCCAAGTCTAGCACCTGGACGAGGTTCGTCGCCAACGCTGGGGTAGAGAGCACTTTAAAAAAATTTGCATATAACACCCCCGGTGCGCCTGTCATAGGTCGCGGTAGACCTCTGCCAGGACATTTTTGGCTGGCAGCTCTATGATTTTAATGACAGTGCTTTGGATGCATATTTGACTTGAAAATGCGTGAAATGATATATTGTTGAAATGAAAAGCATGATGATTTGAAATATGATTTATATACTTATGTTTTGACACTCCAGTTTCACACTCCATATTTGACGATTGCATTGACCCACTCACTCACTGAGTATTCTTTCCCGAGTACTCACCCCTCATTTCCCTTTGTTTCAGAGATAGTATTTGACAAGGAGTGTCGCTTTTAAGACGCTCAGTATCTTTGGGAGATCAGGCCTGGACTTGAGGAGTCATTGTGTATTTCCGCTACAAAATTTGTATTGGTGATGTATTTGTATTCTGAGGTCTATAGATGACCATTTTTATGATTCTGGGATGACTGTATAAATAGGGACATTTAAATTGTGGAACTCTCATGTCACTGCATGACATTGCATTGAGGCATTTCTTTTTCGTTGCGTCTGTATTTGGGAATGTGTCATGTCTTAGAATTGTCCTCTAGGATCGCTCGGTGCCTCCTCTAAATCACAGGAGGGGCGACTGGCGGCTGTCCATGCCTTTGACGGGGGCATGGCAGTAGAGGTCTGTGGTTAGGACTGTGGAGAATTGTTTGTTAGCCTTGCGTTGCCCTGGATTGTGCAGTATGATGATCTGATTTGTTGTTGAGGATAATATATGCATTTTGAGGCCGGGATGGCCCCTTTTGGATAGGTAACAGGTTTATTTTAATATGGGAGACCTCCGATATATGGGGAGATTCTGTCCGATTTTCTGTAAAAATACAGCCGGCATCCAGGGTAACGGGCGGCTGCTCACGATCCCGGGTCGGGGCGTGACAATATTTCATGAACTAAAATTATAAATGAATTTTGAAATTTAAAATTATAACTAATAGTCATAGGTTGATATGAATAGTATAAATTATATTTATAAAACATGAGTAGAAAGTAACACTATTTAAAAGTCTCTTATGGTAAAAAATTTTAATAATTTGATTAATTTGAATAATTGAACCGAATCAACTACCTAATTTAATCAAATGAATTATCAATTTTTAGTTATTTTGAGTAGTTTATAATAATAAAAATTATATAATCGAATTAAATCAGAAATTATAATTTTGATCATTTTGATTAGGATTGGTCGGAATATCCATCCCTCGGTGGTACCACAAGAAAATGATAGCTATCTCTGGTATATCTCATCATTCGAACGATAGTTTGATAAAAGTTGCACATTGTCAATTCAATTAAGTAATATTAATCATGTGATTAGGGAAGTAAACTGCTGCTTAAATTGGTTTATCATGTTAGACTCATCCCCTTGTTAGTTTAAACTCTCTTTAGGGACCCAGCTGAAGTATCATGTTAGACCCAAAGGAAAAATGGTCAATAAAAGCAAAATTCTGTGACATAAAATTTTATTATTTTCAGAAATTTCATTTTCCATTTAATTTGTGTGCGGCAAGAAACAACAAAGATGAATCCATCTCACGTCAACGGAATCATATGTGCAGACACACGACCCATGACACCACCGAGCAATGCTGGTTCTTTCTTAGTACCTGTAGTGAGGAGGCTTGAATGGGCCTTCAACTGGAACGCTGATGTAGGCAGCTTGCTCAGGGGTAAGCTTAGTGAGCTTGGCCCCTAGCTTTCCAAGGTGAAGTGCCGCAACCTTCTCATCGAGATGCTTGGGCAGCAAATAAACCTTGTTCTCATACTTGCCGGTGTCCTTCTCCTTCCAGAGTTCAAGCTGAGCCAGGGCTTGGTTAGTGAAAGAGCAGGACATGACAAAGCAAGGATGCCCAGTAGCACATCCCAAGTTAATGAGACGTCCCTCGGCGAGAACGATAATTCCCCTCTTGGTCTCAGGGAAGATCCAGCGATCTGTCTGGGGTTTGATTGTGACGCGCTGAATTCCGGGGTATGTTTCGAGACCCAACATGTCAATCTCATTGTCGAAGTGGCCAATGTTGCCAACAATGGCATTGTTCTTCATTTTCTTCATGTGTTCAACCATGATAATATTCTTGTTCCCTGTGGTGGTAACAAAGATATCACCCTCGGCAACAACATCTTCCAAAGTTTGGACTTGGAAGCCCTCCATCAAAGCTTGGAGGGCACAAATTGGGTCAATCTCTGTCACAATGACACGGGCACCAGCACGCTTGAGAGCAGCAGCACAGCCCTTGCCCACGTCCCCGTATCCACAGACAACACCAACTTTGCCAGCAATCATAACATCAGTGGCCCTCATGAGACCATCAGGGAGGGAGTGTCGGCAGCCATACAAGTTATCAAACTGCATTAACACGAAGACAAAATATTAGACCCCTCAAAAAAATAACACGAGGCTTTATCTCAAGATCCATCCACTCAACTCCTAGGAATAAACATTTCCAACTCTTCGGATGCACTTTTACTTCTACAAGGAAACAACATTAATTTCCCACAATTATCTCAGTAAAGGCTAACAAATTCTGTCATAGCAAGGAAGATTAAACATAAAAAATAAACCTTTCAAAGAAACCCTACAATTCTACTAAAGCACATCAACCCAGATCATTAAAAACCCGTCATTTTTCAAATCACGAAATCACAAGTTTAGTCCCACATTAGATACATAAGATCTAAAAGATCAAATTATGATAAAAAAAACATGTCACATCGGTTTCACTATGCTCACAGGTTGACTTAAGTTGAAATTCAACTGCAGACCTAAGGAAAGAAAAACTCGTACCTTACTCTTCGTAACAGAGTCATTAATATTAATCGACGGGAACAAAAGGGTGCCATTTGCCTGCATCTGATACAACCTCTTAACTCCGGTCGTCGTCTGTTCTGAAACACCAACCAATCTCTCCTTGATCTTATGATACCTCTTCGGATCAGACATCAACCCATCTCTAATCAACCCCAAGAGAATCTGAAACTCGGCATTGTCAGTCGAATTCGGATCCGGCAACTTCCCGGTTTCCTCAAACTCCTCCTCCGCCTTCACACCCTCATGAATCAACATAGTGGTATCACCACCATCATCAACGATCAAATCGGGTCCGCCATCAACACCCCAATCCAGAGCTCTCTGGGTACACCACCAATACTCCTGGAGGCTCTCGCCTTTCCATGCGAAGACGGAGGCGGAGTCACGAGCGATGGCGGCAGCGGCGTGGTCTTGGGTGGAGAAGATGTTGCAGCTGCACCAGCGGACCTCAGCGCCGAGGGCAGTCAGTGTTTCGATGAGGACGGCGGTTTGGATTGTCATGTGAAGAGATCCGGTGATTTTGGCGCCCTTGAAGGGCTGAGATGGGCCGAATTCAGCGCGGCAAGCCATGAGTCCCGGCATTTCGACCTCGCCGAGTTCGATTTCGAGGCGGCCGAAGTCAGCCTGAGAAATGTCCTTGACCTTATACTCACGGCCGGTTGGGGTTTTCTCGACGGTGAGCGACATGGTTTGTAGGTGGGTTAGGGTTCACAGAGGAGAGACACACACTGAGACACGCTGAGAGAGAGAGAGACTGAGAGAGACGGGCGGATTTTGGTGGACGGTGTTGGATTATATATAGATTTTCTTGGTGGGGACTCTGAATGAAACGGCGTCGTGTTCGGTAGAATCGAGGGAATATACTTTTGACTGATGTCGGCATTGGTGTGTGGTTGGCCCCTTCCCCCTTTTCCCTTTTCCTTCAAAAGGAAGGATGACGCGTGACAGTTCCCAAATTTGGATTTAAATCCCTAGACCCTACTCACGAAATAAGAAACTTTTAATTTTGAGATTACAAATATAATTACTTTCTGATTCGGGATTTATACCAATTTGAGAATTTTTTAATTTTAAAATAATAAATGCAATTATTTTATAATTTTAAATTAATACTAAATTATTTTTATTTAAAACTCGATACTTAGTACCGCGTCAAAGGTATTATCTCTCTTTTTACGTACCGAATCCTTAAAATAGTTATTCCTTTGTTCGATACAACTCAGAAAGCCAGTTTCCTAAATAATGGTGTTAGGAACAATTGATTTTTGACTATAAATAATTTATTATTTATTACAAAATAAGAAATTATTATATTTTTATTCCATTGGTTAGGATTTGACACAGAATATATGTAAATTAGAATGATTTAATTAAATAATTAATTTTTTTATTATTTATCATATTTTAAAGATAAGTATAAGTATTATATAAATATCCATTCTATTGTGATAGTTTAGTCGAACTAATAAATCGATAAGATTTCATATTTTGTAGAGTGTTCTCTTGATAGAAACCCAAATTCATGCCATTACTACTAATTTTGACGAGAGAGAGAGAGAGAGAGAGAGAGAGAGAGAGAGAGAGAGAATTATAGGGCCATAAAGGATTTTTCAAATGCATTTATAGCAAGCTCTTTAATTATCCCCTATAACAGCTTTGGTTGCAGGAAGATATATTTCCTGTGCACCTGAGAAATGCTGATCCCACATTTAATTACAATCAGTGCATTCGTTCATTTCATCACATGATAAAGCCTCTCGCATATTACAAGCTACATTAATAGCCTTTTTATCCAGATTTTCAAATTTGAGATGATGAATAAATAACAAGATGAAGAGAGAGAGAGAGAGAGAGAGAGAGAGAGAGAGAGAGAGAGAGAGAGAGAGAGAGATTTTGCCAAATCAATTGCTGATTTGAAACAGAATCTCTCATCAGCTAAATAAAAAATTCAATTTTTAGTCATTGCAAAAGATTCAATTTCATGAACAAAAGCTCACATTTTTTTTAATCATAAAGGAGCAGAAAGACTAACATATGAAAAATGCTAGCACCGTTCTCGAGAAAACAGTCTAGTGGTATAATTTTCCTCTTTAACTTGATGATTTTAAATTCAAATTATTGTAGAAAAAAAAAATACTAACACCTGGATACCAGGTCTTAAGACTCTATAGACCTCACAAGGGGGAGCATACAAATTATGAATTCTTAGGAGACGTAATGGCCTATTTAAGCAAAGATATTAGCATATTGATTATCCTCGTCCGGAACAAACTGAATATTTTAAATTCTAGCTAGACTCATTAGTTTCTGGCATTCATGAATGATATAGAGACTACTAAGCTGAGCCACCCCTCGCGATGAAAGAGTTTCAACAAGGTCAATGGAATCCAACTCTCAATGATCAGCGGAGATCTTCAAACAAAAGTTCTCACTAACAAACCAAAAAACTCAAATTGTGAGGAAAGAAGACACATTTTTTATTGGTCATTAGTGATCAGAATCCACAATTAGGTCACACAAATCCCCAGAGTTAGTAACTTTTCTTTAATTAACTCATTAAACACATTCTTCTCAGAAGGAGATCAGAAGGGCCATTGAACACATTCTTCATTATTTTTCAAAATCACAAGCTTAGGGCAAAGCACTGTCATCGTTGTTATCATCGAAATTACAAAATCTCAGATCATCTAATCTCTCTTCTAACGTTGTTTCCAGGTTTTCCTGTGCTCGGTGGTCTCTGTGTTCGACGTCTTTAAGGTTTTAATAGTTGGTTTGAGAGAAACACGTACCAGATGTCCAACACCACGTGTAAAAGTCAATTCAATTAATATTAATCATCTGATTAGGAAACTAAACTACTGCATAAATTGGTTAATCATTTAAGACTCATCTCCTTTTAGTTTAATGCTTTTTTATTAAGGGACCCAGCAGAAGTGTCATGTTGGACCAAAAGGAAAAATGGTCAATAAAAGCAAAATTCTGTGACAATTTTATTATTTTCAGAAGTTTCATTTTCCATTTAATTTGTGTGCGGCAAGAAACAACAAAGATGCATCCATCTCACGTCAACGGAATCATATGTGCAGACACACGATCCATGACACCACCGAGCAATGCTGGTTCTTTCTTAGTACCTGTAGTGAGGAGGCTTGAATGGGCCTTCAACTGGAACACTGATGTAGGCAGCTTGCTCAGGGGTAAGCTTAGTGAGCTTGGCCCCTAGCTTTCCAAGGTGAAGTGCCGCAACCTTCTCATCGAGATGCTTGGGCAGCAAATAAACCTTGTTCTCATACTTGCCGGTGTCCTTCTCCTTCCAGAGCTCAAGCTGAGCCAAGGCTTGGTTAGTGAAAGAACAGGACATGACAAAGCAAGGATGCCCAGTGGCACATCCCAAGTTAATGAGACGTCCATCGGCGAGAACGATAATTCCCCTCTTGGTCTCAGGGAAGATCCAGCGATCCGTCTGGGGTTTGATTGTGACGCGCTGAATACCGGGGTATGTTTCAAGACCCAACATGTCAATCTCATTGTCGAAGTGGCCAATGTTGCCAACAATGGCATTGTTCTTCATTTGCTTCATATGGTTAACCATGATAATGTTCTTGTTCCCTGTGGTGGTAACAAAGATATCACCCTCGGCAACAACATCTTCCAAAGTTTGGACTTGGTAACCCTCCATCAAAGCTTGGAGGGCACAAATTGGGTCAATTTCTGTCACAATGACCCGGGCACCAGCACGCTTGAGAGCAGCAGCACATCCCTTTCCCACATCTCCGTATCCACAGACAACACCAACTTTACCAGCAATCATAACATCAGTGGCCCTCATGAGACCATCAGGGAGGGAGTGTCGGCAGCCATACAAGTTATCAAACTACATTAACACGAAGACAAAATATTAGACCCCTCAAAAAAATAACACGAGGCTTTACTCAAGATCCATCCACTCAACTCCTAGGAATAAACATTTCCAACTCTTCGGATGCACTTTTACTTCTACAAGAAAACAATATTAGTTTCCCACAATTATCTCAGTAAAGGCTAACAAATTCTGTCATAGCAAGGAAGATTAAACATACAAAATAAACCTTTCAAAGAAACCCTACAACTCTACTAAAGCACATCAACCCAGATCATTAAAAACCCGTCATTTTTCAAATCACGAAATCACAAGTTTAGTCCGACATTAGATACATAAGATCTAAAAGATCAAATTACGACAGATCAGATTAAAAGTAGTACGTTCAAAAAACATGTTACATCGGTTTCACCATGCTCATAGGTTGACTTAAGATGAAATTCAACTGCACATCTAAGGAAAGAAAAACTCGTACCTTACTCTTAGTAACAGAGTCATTAATATTAATCGCTGGGAACAAAAGGGTGCCATTTGCCTGCATCTGATACAACCTCTTAACTCCCGTCGTCGTCTGTTCTGAAACACCAACCAACCTCTCCTTTATCTTATGATACCGCTTCGGATCAGACGTCAACCCGTCTTTAATCAACCCCAAGAGAATCCGAAACTCGACATTGTCAGTCGAATTCGGATCCGGCAACTTCCCCGTCTTCTCAAACTCCTCCTCCGCCTTCACACCCTCATGAATCAACATAGTGGTATCACCACCATCATCAACGATCAAATCGGGTCCGCCGTCAACACCCCAATCCAGAGCTCTCTGCGTACACCACCAGTACTCCTGGAGGCTCTCGCCTTTCCAGGCGAAGACGGAGGCGGAGTCACGAGCGATGGCGGCAGCGGCGTGGTCTTGGGTGGAGAATATGTTGCAGCTGCACCAGCGGACCTCAGCGCCCAGGGCAGTCAGTGTTTCAATGAGGACGGCTGTCACGCCCCGATCCTCGGATCGACCACGCAACAGCCGCCGCGTTGCCTCGATACACGGGCAGAACCTCCCCATATACCGAGACTCCGCAAGGCCACAATCAGCACAACAACTCATCCGATACACAAACCCATCAGAAATAGGAAAATCATATAACAATACACATGCAAAGGACTCATCCGGTCCATCCTCGAACATTCAAACACACACATTGACACACATCGGGGAGTGGAATCCTGTACAAGCACGCATGCGATGTGGCCATTCTAGCCATTCAGAATTCTCCTCTCTATAAAGCGTGTGACAAACAAGAAGTCCCAAAACATAGCCGTCGGATTTTACCAACACTTACCTGAGGAAGACAAGCCAGTATCGGTAGAGTCCTAACGGTATGAGTTGTACAGAACTTCACAAAATTAGAGAAAAGCATCGAAATTAAGATTTACAGTCCAAATGTCCCAGTACAGATATAAACGGTTTTACAAAAATAATCAAGTAATTAAGATAATAAAGAATAATTCAAAAATCAGCGGATTTTATCAATACTTGCCAACAACTCGGCCAGTATCAATGAAATCCACACGGCAGGGGATGTACAGTCTTCCCTTTCCATGGTTTGAGATCTATAAATCTCCAAAAGTAACCCTGCATGTGCTAAATACCTATACAATCCGCAAAAATACTGCACAAGCTCCGTCGAGTAGTCTCCCAACTAAGTCTCCTCTGAAAAAGGGGAAGAGAGGGGTGAGTATAGGGGTATACTCAGTGAGTGGAGTGCAATGGTGTGATTGTGTTCATAAATAAGGGGTAAATGTGGGGCAGTCAAAGCATATCTCATAAATAACAGTTCATATGCATAAAACATTTCAATAAATCACAATTTACAAAATATGCATCCATGTCAATTATCATTTCAGAAAATCTTGGGGTTCCATCAGAAATCACTTCCGTCTTAGGGCGGCCAAACCCAGACGAAATCCCGCCAAGGGTTTTTCTATCCAATGTCTCAAAACAAACCCCCTACCTTGGCGTTGGCTCGTACCTCACCGGGGTGCACCAGATATAGTACGACTTTGGCAGAGGGAGGGACGCCTAACTCCCCTGCACATCCAAACCCCAAACCACGCCACCCCGTCGGGTCGCTTCGTGGTGGGAATATGACTATAGTCATCTGCGGCACCTTTCATTTCTAAATCAATTCAGTTCATAAGCAATGTGCCATAATTTTCCATCCAATAATCAACAATCTCATGCCAAATCAATTCATAGAGCAATATCAAATAACATATGACACGAAATCATTTTTAAACACAACGGATGCATTTATACTTTATAATTCAGTTCAGACAGCCCACAGTCACAAAACAATTCGCATAAATCACGTAAAATCTTTCGAAAATCATTTATAAAGCAATTTAAAACAGGTTTCTCATTCCTGAGCACAATGAACCATCCACTCACCTCTTGGGAGGGTATTCACTCCCAATTTCCAAATCAAACAAAATCCAATCTCTCCTTTAATTTTGAATGCCTTAACCTAAGACATTGGTCATACATTAATCATTAAATCGTATAAAGATATCTAAATCTATGAAATATTATAGTCCTAAATTCATAATTTATATTTGCGCAGTTACCGAAAAATTATCATAACTTTCACTACACATATCGGATTTAAGTGATTTAAGTCTCAAATGAAAGATAAGATATAGATCTACAACTTCCATGTTAAGACTTAAACATAAATTTATCTTGAAGACAGCTCAAATCCGCAGCAAAACTCACGGCCAGAACAGGACACAGAACAGCGGTACTTCTGCAGAACTGGTCTCTTTGAAAAATCAAAGAAAATTCAATTCTTATCGAAATGTCTCTTGTAATATATCATTTTAAAGCTCAGCAAGTCTAGTTTTATAAGAAGAAAACTCACTTAATTTTCTTGTACATAGATGAAGTTATAATGGACAGACCACAGTATGTACGAACTGTTCAGTTTGCAGGAAATTTTAGGATTTTCATTTTATTCCACCACTTCCAATATTCAGGCAACATTCAGATCGTTGAGCATGTTATTCCCATAAATCAAAACCCTAAATCCAATATTGTACAACCCTAGGTTCAATCACCAAAGGAAATTGAAACCCTAGAATATATCAATCGGAAATTCATACCACATGTGCAGGAGATGAATTGAAATCTCGGCTAGAGTTCTCGAGGGCTTACCGATGACTGCCGAGTTGGGGTCTCTTCTGGGGTTGCAACAAGTCTCTCGGCAGCGGGCAGCACGCGAACAGGCGAGAGAGAGAAGCAGTGGACTGTTCGCGCGCGAGGGAGAGGGGTCGCGGCTGGTGCGCGTTGGAGCGCTCGTGAGACGGAGCTGCTCGCGGGCTGTAGCAGTGCGGGAGGGAAGCCACGCACTGCGGCTGTGCAGCGCCCGCAGGAGAGAGAGAGAATCGGTGAGAGAGAGAGAGAGAGAGAGAGAGAGAGAGAGAGAGAGAGAGAGAGAGAGCTTGTGAGTATGTAAATGGAGGGAGGGAGGTGGAGAAATTGAGAGAGGGAGAGAGGGTAAGAGACAGAACACGGGAGAGAATGAGGGGGAGAGAAATTGAGGGAGAAGGGAAAGTGACGGGAGAGAGAGAGAGAGTGAATTGGGAAAGTAACTTTCCCAAATTTATTTATTTATTTATTTATTTATTTATTTTTTTTTTTTGACTTTTTCGGTTTTACAACGGCTGTTTGGATTGTCATGTGAAGAGATCCAGTGATTTTGGCGCCCTTGAAGGGTTGAGATGGGCCGAATTCAGCGCGGCAAGCCATGAGTCCCGGCATTTCGACCTCGCCGAGTTCGATTTCGAGGCGGCCGAAGTCAGCCTGAGAAATGTCCTTGACCTTGTACTCACGGCCGGTTGGGGTTTTCTCGACGGTGAGCGACATGGTTGGTTTCTGCGAGGGTTAGGGTTTACAGAGGAGAGAGACTCACTGAGACAAGCTAAGAGAGAGAGACACACTGAGAGAGATGGACAGATTTTGGTGTAGAGTGTTGGATCATTTATAGATTTTCTTGGCGGGGACTCCGAATGAAACGGCGTCGTTTTCGATAGAAGAGGGAATATGCTTTTGACCGGTGTTGGCGTCGGTATTGGTGAGTTTGTTGTCCGCCCTTTTTCCTTCTTTCTTTAACATCTTTGGATCCCCGGGAGGAAGGGAAGGAAAAGGTGTGGCAGTTCCTAATTTTGGATTTAGATCCAGACCCTACTCGCCAAAATAAGAAACTTTTAATTTTGAGTTTACAAATATAATTACTTTCTGATTTTGGGATTTATACCAAATTGAATTTTTTTTAATAAAATATTATTATTTTCTAATATTATCTCTCCTTTTTTGTACCTAATCCTTAAAATCACCACGTAGAATAATAATTTTAAAATTATTATTTCTCCCAAACAATATACACTAAAACCTTTGTTCCATACAAAAATGAATTTCCTAAATAACGGTACTAAGTACAATTGATTTTACACACTAGATTTTTTGGGGGGAGGGAGTGTCTCCGATATGGTATTAATACGGTGAGTCAAATTTTTTTACTAAAATTAATTTATTATTTATTACAAAATAAGAAATTATTATATTTTGAATCCATTGGTTAGGATTTGATAAAAAATATATGTAAAATTAGGTGAACCAAGAATGAAAATATAAATTTTTCAACCCTACTCTCTCTTGATTGTGAATCAAAAATTTCCCCCAATAATTGTAAATTAAAATTTTCGATTGATATTATTAAAGAATACCGATGTTTTAAAAAATTAATAATGATTTGATTAAATATTTAAAATTTTTATTATCATTATATAAATATCCATTCTATTGTAATAGTTTAGTCGAACTAATAGATCAATGGGATTTCATATTATATATATAGTTGATATATTTCCCAACCCAAATCTACACCATTCTACTAATTTTGACACCAAAGGTGAAAAAAATATATATTTTCACACGATAAACTCTGATTACTAGAAACTAATTAAAGAATAAGGAAAACACCGTCTGAAGTTGCTTTGATCTCTCTGGCTCTTTGATCAAGAGGTTAAATCGATCATCGATCTAAATTATGTTCACCATTGGAGAGAGAGAGAGAGAGAGAGTATATGATGGAACAATGAGTTCGATTCTAAAGCTGATGATAAAATATAATTGTAACATAATTAGGTTGAATCATCGATAGTTAGTTAATTTAATAAGATATGATACTAAATTTTTTAATCAAAATTTCGAGTTCGACTCACGATTTAGATACGGAATAGATTACATTAGGAAGGTAATTCTTTAAATAATCCACTATAAGTTCAAAACTGGATTAGTCGAAATATGATTCTAAATATCGATTGATATAATAATAAAAAAAATTATTAGGTTGAACCGATTTAATTAACATAGATATTTTCAAACTATGAATAGAATTAATACCGAGTCATTTTAAATCTGAATTTTGTTTTTTAAATCCGAAATAATGATTCAATTGCTAATAGTTATAATTTAAATTTTAAATGTATCGATTGAAATGTTTAATTCAATTCGATCCGGTGGTGCTCGCAATCTTGTATAAAGCATTCGTGCGATTACGGCAGAACTGAGATTAGTAATTGGGCCACGTCGGGTTCTTTCATGTCTCAAATGAGGATGGTTCTAATTATAGGGCCATAAAGGATTTTTCAGGTGCAATATAGCAAGCACTTTATCCCCTACTTACAGCTTTGGTTGCAGGAAGATAAATATATTTTTTGTTGTCACGGAATAATTGTCTTCCGATTGATATTTAAAATCATATTTTGATTAATTCGATCGACTTGCATCAAACCCTTTTCAAGAAAAAACTCTTCGAACATAATTTTCTCCATTCTTAAATCTTGAACCTGATTTTTTGATTTAAAAATCTAACGTTGTTTCGTACCGGGGAGATATATTTCTTCTGCACCTGAGAAATGCTAATCCCACATTTAATTACAATCAGTGCAATCGTTCATTTCTGAGCTCCGATAAAATCCTGATTGCTCATTTCGTCACATGATAAAACCTCTCGCATATTACAAGCTACATTAATAGCCTTCTTATCAAGATTTTCAAATTTGAGGTCGTCTTCTGATGCAATCACCAACTAAATGACAAGAGTGAGTGTGAGAGAAAGAGAGATATTTTGCCAAATCAATTTTTGATTGTAAACTGAATTTCTCACCAACTAAATATGTCACGCCCCGAACCGGGATCGTGAACAGCCGCCCGTTGTCCCTGGATGCCGGCTGGATTTTTACAGAAAATCGGACAGAACCTCCCCATAAATCGGAGGTTTCCCATGTACAATTTCACCTGTATATGACATTCATCCAGTACAAATAAACAATTGGCCATCCCGGCCTCTCCAAAATCAACAATATCCACAGCCAACATCCAGAACAACGCAAGGCTATAAAGTTTCTAACAGTCCTAGCAACAGACCTCTACTGTCATGCCCAACTAGAGCATGAGCAGCCGCCACACCGAGCGGACTTAAATTCTACGCATATATAAAATAAATTCCCAAGTTATTTTTAAATATTTACAAATGCCTCAATGCAACGAAATAATCAACACGCGAGTTTCGCGAAATAAAGTCCATAATTTATACAGTCATCCCAGAAAATTTATATAAATACATTGGTCAATCTAAAACCTCCAATACATAATAATATCACCAATCATCATAGCGGAAGAGATGGAAAATATCCATACCCAATCCCAGTGGTATCTCCTCGATCCAACACTAATCCTGTGGGAAAGAAAGTGAGGGATGAGTATCTATGGGAGGATACTCAGTAAGTGAGGGGATTGACATCATGCTATCAATATCGAGGTGAATTTGGAGTGTCAAAGCATAAGATAAGAAAATATCCACAGTGTGCAAACCAATCATGTTATTTCAAAATCATATATAATACGCACACATCAGAAAGCAAGATATGCATCCTAAAATTTTACATCAATGTCATGAAGAACCGGCCAATGAAATATTCCCGGCAATGATCTACCTCGACCAAGGACGGCGCATTGGGGGTTTTTCCAAATGCAAGTATTAAAGAATGGTTCTCTGCCCCAATGTTGGCCACAGACTACCCCAACTAGCCTGTAAAAAAATATATAGTGTACATATAACTAGTCGGCCGTGTATGGTGCCCCCGCCTGGTGCTAGACGGAGCCGTACTCAACGTCCTCTCCGATGAGGGTCAACCTGGGACACCCATACACACGACAATCTGGCGGATACCTCCGGCCGAAGCGTATCCGGACACAAGGGGTGCCTCTACCAGATGTCCTTCGTAGCTACGGATCACAATATCAAATCGGCCGGGCACGTAGCCCCATGCATCCCATCACCAGTCGGCCGGGCATATAGCCCCATGCATAATATCATAACGTCGGCCGGGCATACAGCCCAATGCATAATATCATAAAGTCGGCCGGGCATACAGCCCAAAACATAATATCGTAAAGTCGGCCGGGCATATAGCCCAAATGTGTAAGTAAATCCATTTAAAACCATGTGCCAATGCAGTGAAAGCATTTAAAACATATCAATATGTCGAAAATGTGGCACAATATACGTTTATCAAAACTCATGGATGCATATCAATAAGGTCAGCAGTTAAGACACTCCAAAGGTCACAAAACATTTCATCAAATATTGGAAAGTCATAACAATCATACATTTTGCAGAAACATGTCATTTAAAAGATATTTTTGAAACATGGTTTTCAATCAATAGCGAATGTCAAAGTCCCACTCACAGTTCTACGGGAGGGAAGTCACTCCCTACTGACAAGCCAAATCGGATCTGACCGCTCGAGTCTCCAAAAGATCAACCTAAATCAGATTATCAAATTTCTGTAACATTCTATACTTAACCTTCAATTCATAGATAATCATTTCATAATTTGTATTCTATATGCATTCCACTTATACTCTAAACATATACAAAACCTTTCATCTTAAATTCAATCTTAGATTCGTCCAATTTATCAATTAGAGTCGAAATCTCCTCACCTAGGGTTTTCTCGAAGTGCCGAGTCTCGTCCGAAAGTCGCTTCGGTCACTCCAAAGTCTGTAGGGTTTCCTATCAAAACAAGGTTCATTTGTTAGATCTAAACACATAGATCCGAAACAAAACCCTAAGTCATTTACCTGCGTGGAGATTCGTGAGCTGTCACGAACTCACGGACCGTCACGGGCCGTCGCGGGCTCGTGGGCCACAGCTAGCGGGCTCGCTGGTCTGCGTACTACGGGGTAGCGGGCCGGCGGGCTGGCGGACCGATGGGCTGAACTGGGCCGCGGGCCGTACTGGACCTGCGGGCTTGGACGGGCTGTCGGGCCTGGTGGGCCCGTGGGCTTGCTGCTGATGGGCCTGCGGCTAATGGGCCTGCAGGCTGGCGGGCCTGCGGGCCGACAGTGGCTCGCGGGCTGGTGCTCGCCCGTGTGCTGCGCTGGCTCGTGCGCGCTCGCACGCTGGCTTGTGCGCGCTCGCGCGCTCTGCTCGCGCTCTCTGCGCGCGCTCTGCTCGCGCGCCTGCTCGCGCGCTCTGCTCGCGCGCCTGCTCGCTCGTGCACTGGGCTGCGCGCTCGTGCGCTGGGCCGCGCTCGTGCGCTGGGCCCCGAGCGCTCGTGCGCTGGGCCGCTCAAACTCGTGCGCTGGGTCGCGCGCCCGTGCACGCCCGTGCACTCTGGGCCGCGCACTCGGACTCACGCTCGCGCAAGAAGGGTCGCTCGCGAGCAGTCGCGCTCGCGCTACGGCGTGCTCGGGTGATCGCGCGCTCGCACGAGGGAGGGAATCACTGTTGCTGTGGTGGTGGTGCCTGCGGAAGGTCGCGGGTGGTGCGATTGTGCAGGGAAGCGGGTCGCGCGGTGGCGCGCGGAGGAGGGTAGAGAACAACGAAGAGAGAGCGATCGCGAGAGGGATCGCGAAGGGAGAGAGAGAAACCGGGAGGGAAGAAGGAGGAGAAGAAGAAGAAGAAGAAGGAGAAGAAGGAGAAGCTGCCGGCGGAGCTTGCGGTGAAGACCAACGCCGCGGTGGGGGAGGGAGGCGAAGGGTCGGCGGAGAGAGGGAGAGAGAGAGAGAGAGAGAGAGAGAGAGAGAGAGAGAAAGAAACGAATTAGGGCTTTAGCCCTAATTCAATTGGGGGGAGGGCCAAAACGCTGCGTTTTGGCTCTCCCTCTTTTTTTTTTTTTTTTTTTTTTTTTTTTTTTAGTCTTGGTGTTACATTTTCTAACCCCCTAAAAATAAGTTTCGTCCTCGAAACTAAAAGAAAGTAATACGCTGAACAAGTGGGGGTACTGTCTCTTAAGTCTCTTAATAGTCTCTTCGGTCTCTCAGGTCTCTTACTCGACCTAGTCACTCCTCCCCAAAACTCTGACCTATCAATCTAGAATAACTACGTGCTGAGCTAAAACACTAAGATCCTCTCTGTCGGGCCGTCCCTCGTCAGACGTTGTTTGAGCTCTTGAAAGCTCGTCTCACAACGATCGTCCCACAAGAACTTGACGCCCTTCGTATCAATCTGGTATGTATAGCGACAATCCGAGAGAATCCTCTTATGAATCGCCGATAACACCTCGCAAGACCAAGGAAACTTCGCATCTCGATCACTATCTGTGGCTGTTGGTGTGTTGGTCAGCCCAAATGGCATAACCACAAACTCGGAATGTCCATATTGATTGCGGAATGTGGTCTTGGGCACATCTTCAGCCCTGATCCGCAACTTATGATATCCAAATCGAAGATCAATCTTTGAGAAAAGCACGCGCACCATGGAACTGCTCCAATAAATCATCAATATGCGGCAAGTGTTCCGATTCTTGATGAAAACCTTGTTTAGCTGTCTACAGTTCACACACAAATCTTAGAATCCCGTCTTTCTACTTTACGAATAATCACCGGAGCACCCTAAGCGGAAGTGCTCAAACGGATAAAACCGTTGTCCAGTAATTCCCGCTACTAGACCTAGAGCTCTCTAAACTTCACTGGCGCCATTCAGTATGGCAGAATAAATATGGGAGTGATCCCTGGAGCTAGGTCAATCTCGAAATCACACTCCCGAATTGGGGGTAGTCCAGGTAGTTCCTCGGGGATATTTAGGAAAACCTGCACCACTGGGACCTTCTCAAGCCTCGGGTCCTCAACAGTGGTGTCGATAACATGAGTTAGGTATGCCGTGCAACCTCGCGACAAGGCTTACCCAACCCGTGGGCAAAAAGGCGCTTCTCACATACGAATGGTTCGACTCGGTGTCAAATAGGACACGAGTGTCGACTTCTCATATTGCCATAACTCCTAATGTGAGGAAATAAAAGATCAGTCGATAAATATAAAAGAAAATATCTATAGATATATATATATATCAAAATGTATGTACAACCAACATAGTTAAGCATCTACGGCTTTAACTAGTGATGGTTCTCAAAAAGTACATGGACATCTCTAAACATGGGGATCAGTGGGAGGAACACCAAAAATCTCATCAGGACTCGCCTCAGCATCCTCCTGCGTCATCGCATATACACGGGCCTGTGTCCTCTGCTGCTGTCGTGATGGTCCTGGCACCGTGTTGCTCCCGGCTACCGTCCGTGGAGCGGTGTAACTCGAGTGCACAGGTGCTCCCTGCTGTCCTCCTCGGGGAACACTCGAGTGTCCACTAGCTGTGTGACCTCCAAATCCCAACTCAGGGCAAGTGCTCCTGATGTGTCCTTGCTTCCCACACCGGAAGCATGTAATGGGCATCCTACACTCTCCAAAAGGGTGGTGTCCAACACATCGGCGGCAAAAGGGGTGCCATTGATCTGAAGTCTGAGTAGTGGCACTAGGGGCCGGTGTCCTAAATCCCTGAGATCGTGATCCCTGTCCAGGATGTGCTTGTCTCGGCTGAGAAAAGTCTTCCTGATATCCTGAACTCCTGCCCTTCTTCGAGCCCTCGCTCGAAGAAGCCCCAGATCTCTTCTTTTGCTCCCTGTTCTCCCGCTGTCTGCCCTCAGCACGGACGATATCCTCCGCCCTAAATGCTGAGTCCACAATCTCCGCAAGGGAGGAACTAGGGGTCACTGTCATGTACCTCCTGATGTTCAAGTTGAGGCCGTCCTCAAACTTGAACCGTAGCTGCGTCGGCGTCGCTAAGTCTGGAACAAAAGCAGCTAGTCGCCTCAACTCCATCTCATACTCTGTCACTGTCCTGGCTCCCTGCCGCAAGTGCAGAAACTCTGCCCTCTTGCGGTCCTGCTGGAACTCAGAGAAGTACCTGCGATCGAACTCCCGTACGAAGTCCTCCCATCGCAGCGGCTCGGTAGCATCGTCACAAATCGCCTCCCACCAAGTGAGGGCGTCACCATCTAAAAGTCTCTCTGCTATCCGAAGCCGGTAGTTCTCGCTCAACCCCAAATCAGTCAAAATCCTGCGGGTACGGTTGATCCAGTGCTTCGCTGCTGTGGGATCACCCGTCCCTGCGAACTCTGTGCAGCCTAACTGCCTCGCCTCCTTCACCAGCTGGGTGAGCTCGTGAATACGCCTCAAGGTGGAGGAGATAGTGTCGCTAGGTCCCGACACAGTAGAAGGATCAGCAACTGGTGGCTGATCTGGTACAACAGAAGGTGGTACGGCCGTAGGAGTCGGCACGGCCGTCGGTGGTGGTGGTGGAGGTGGCATCTGAATTCCGTGTGAGGTGTACCACTCGTACACCTGCCTAAACGCCTCAAGGGACGGTGGTGGAATCTCGGCAGGAGCAGCCGGCCGAGTAGGCGCTACAGGGGGCGCCCGTGTAGAGAAAGCAGCCTCAGGCACTCCAAGGGTCTCAGGCTCCCTCGGAGGGTCAGGCACGTGAGGGGTCGCGGGTCTAGCTCCGCGTCCTACTGGTCTACCGCGTCTAGGCGGCATAATTCTGCAAGGAGAGAACTTTCATTAGATATACTTCTAGAGTTTGACATGATTTAAAAATTAGGGCTAGTTATTCGTAACTAACCCCCTAAAATGAATGAAGTTTTGGACCTCAGAATTTAATCAATTAGGTTAGATACTAATCGTATCTAACCCCCTAAAATGAATAACTCATATGTCGAAAACCATGTATGGGATATTAAATGATTGCGTGAAACTTCCAATGCATTGAGGACTTAAAATCAAGTTACTTGGGAATGTTTTCAAATCATTTTATAAAACATAGCTCTAAACCAAGAGCTCTGATACCAACCGAACTGTCACGCCCCGAACCGGGATCGTGAACAGCCGCCCGTTGTCCCTGGATGCCGGCTGGATTTTTACAGAAAATCGGGCAGAACCTCCCCATAAATCGGAGGTTTCCCATGTACAATTTCACCTGTATATGACATTCATCCAGTACAAATAAACAATTGGCCATCCCGGCCTCTCCAAAATCAACAATATCCACAGCCAACATCCAGAACAACGCAAGGCTATAAAGTTTCTAACAGTCCTAGCAACAGACCTCTACTGTCATGCCCAACTAGAGCATGAGCAGCCGCCACACCGAGCGGACTTAAATTCTACGCATATATAAAATAAATTCCCAAGTTATTTTTAAATATTTACAAATGCCTCAATGCAACGAAATAATCAACACGCGAGTTTCGCGAAATAAAGTCCATAATTTATACAGTCATCCCAGAAAATTTATATAAATACATTGGTCAATCTAAAACCTCCAATACATAATAATATCACCAATCATCATAGCGGAAGAGATGGAAAATATCCATACCCAATCCCAGTGGTATCTCCTCGATCCAACACTAATCCTGTGGGAAAGAAAGTGAGGGATGAGTATCTATGGGAGGATACTCAGTAAGTGAGGGGATTGACATCATGCTATCAATATCGAGGTGAATTTGGAGTGTCAAAGCATAAGATAAGAAAATATCCACAGTGTGCAAACCAATCATGTTATTTCAAAATCATATATAATACGCACACATCAGAAAGCAAGATATGCATCCTAAAATTTTACATCAATGTCATGAAGAACCGGCCAATGAAATATTCCCGGCAATGATCTACCTCGACCAAGGACGGCGCATTGGGGGTTTTTCCAAATGCAAGTATTAAAGAATGGTTCTCTGCCCCAATGTTGGCCACAGACTACCCCAACTAGCCTGTAAAAAAATATATAGTGTACATATAACTAGTCGGCCGTGTATGGTGCCCCCGCCTGGTGCTAGACGGAGCCGTACTCAACGTCCTCTCCGATGAGGGTCAACCTGGGACACCCATACACACGACAATCTGGCGGATACCTCCGGCCGAAGCGTATCCGGACACAAGGGGTGCCTCTACCAGATGTCCTTCGTAGCTACGGATCACAATATCAAATCGGCCGGGCACGTAGCCCCATGCATCCCATCACCAGTCGGCCGGGCATATAGCCCCATGCATAATATCATAACGTCGGCCGGGCATACAGCCCAATGCATAATATCATAAAGTCGGCCGGGCATACAGCCCAAAACATAATATCGTAAAGTCGGCCGGGCATATAGCCCAAATGTGTAAGTAAATCCATTTAAAACCATGTGCCAATGCAGTGAAAGCATTTAAAACATATCAATATGTCGAAAATGTGGCACAATATACGTTTATCAAAACTCATGGATGCATATCAATAAGGTCAGCAGTTAAGACACTCCAAAGGTCACAAAACATTTCATCAAATATTGGAAAGTCATAACAATCATACATTTTGCAGAAACATGTCATTTAAAAGATATTTTTGAAACATGGTTTTCAATCAATAGCGAATGTCAAAGTCCCACTCACAGTTCTACGGGAGGGAAGTCACTCCCTACTGACAAGCCAAATCGGATCTGACCGCTCGAGTCTCCAAAAGATCAACCTAAATCAGATTATCAAATTTCTGTAACATTCTATACTTAACCTTCAATTCATAGATAATCATTTCATAATTTGTATTCTATATGCATTCCACTTATACTCTAAACATATACAAAACCTTTCATCTTAAATTCAATCCTAGATTCGTCCAATTTATCAATTAGAGTCGAAATCTCCTCACCTAGGGTTTTCTCGAAGCGCCGAGTCTCGTCCGAAAGTCGCTTCAGTCACTCCAAAGTCTGTAGGGTTTCCTATCAAAACAAGGTTCATTTGTTAGATCTAAACACATAGATCCGAAACAAAACCCTAAGTCATTTACCTGCGTGGAGATTCGTGAGCTGTCACGAACTCACGGACCGTCACGGGCCGTCGCGGGCTCGTGGGCCACAGCTAGCGGGCTCGCTGGTCTGCGTACTACGGGGTAGCGGGCCGGCGGGCTGGCGGACGGATGGGCTGAACTGGGCCGCGGGCCGTACTGGACCTGCGGGCTTGGACGGGCTGTCGGGCCTGGTGGGCCCGTGGGCTTGCTGCTGATGGGCCTGCGGCTAATGGGCCTGCAGGCTGGCGGGCCTGCGGGCCGACAGTGGCTCGCGGGCTGGTGCTCGCCCGTGTGCTGCGCTGGCCCGTGTGCTGCGCTGGCTCGTGCGCGCTCGCACGCTGGCTTGTGCGCGCTCGCGCGCTCTGCTCGCGCTCTCTGCGCGCGCTCTGCTCGCGCGCCTGCTCGCGCGCTCTGCTCGCGCGCCTGCTCGCGCGCTCTGCTCGCGCGCCTGCTCGCGCGCTCTGCTCGCGCGCCTGCTCGCTCGTGCACTGGGCTGCGCGCTCGTGCGCTGGGCCGCGCTCGTGCGCTGGGCCGCGCTCGTGCGCTGGGCCGCGCTCGTGCGCTGGGCCGCGCTCGTGCGCTGGGCCCCGAGCGCTCGTGCGCTGGGCCGCTCAAACTCGTGCGCTGGGTCGCGCGCCCGTGCACGCCCGTGCACTCTGGGCCGCGCACTCGGACTCACGCTCGCGCAAGAAGGGTCGCTCGCGAGCAGTCGCGCTCGCGCTACGGCGTGCTCGGGTGATCGCGCGCTCGCACGAGGGAGGGAATCACTGTTGCTGTGGTGGTGGTGCCTGCGGAAGGTCGCGGGTGGTGCGATTGTGCAGGGAAGCGGGTCGCGCGGTGGCGCGCGGAGGAGGGTAGAGAACAACGAAGAGAGAGCGATCGCGAGAGGGATCGCGAAGGGAGAGAGAGAAACCGGGAGGGAAGAAGGAGGAGAAGAAGAAGAAGAAGAAGGAGAAGAAGGAGAAGCTGCCGGCGGAGCTTGCGGTGAAGACCAACGCCGCGGTGGGGGAGGGAGGCGAAGGGTCGGCGGAGAGAGGGAGAGAGAGAGAGAGAGAGAGAGAGAGAGAGAAAGAAACGAATTAGGGCTTTAGCCCTAATTCAATTGGGGGGAGGGCCAAAACGCTGCGTTTTGGCTCTCCCTCTTTTTTTTTTTTTTTTTTTTTTTTTTTTTTTAGTCTTGGTGTTACAAAATAGAAAATTCAATTTTTAGTCATTGCAAAAGATTCAATTTTATGAACAAAAGAAGACAAATTTTTATGGGTCATTAATGGTCAGAATCCATAACTAGGTCACACAAAACCCCAAAGTCAATAACTTTTCTTTAATTAACTCATTAACCCATTAACTGAACAGGAAATTCAATTGCAAAACAATCAATTTTGTGCAAACAAAACTTCAACTCTACGAAAAGTTAGTTCTGTGAAAAAAAACGTTTGGCTTTTTAACTAAAAGTAGAATTTGAATCTTAATAATGGAGAGAACTACGTTGGAAAAACTCTCTCTAAAAAGGGCTCTCTCGAAGAGAGTTTGAGAGTAGCTCGAGTAGGATAAGTGATAGCATAGCTGTAGCTACTGGTTGGTTAGGAAGAGAGAGAGAGAGAGAGTGGTTGGTTAGGAAGAGAGAGAGAGAGAGAGAGGCCTGATTCGGCAGAGGAACCAGGAGAGGAAGAGGTGGACAAGTGAAGGCATCGAAAAGTGGAGAAGATGGTGAGAGGAGTGAAGAAGGGAGATCCGATAAGCCATTGAATTCCTTCTTCATTTTTCAGAATCACAAGATTATGGCAAAACACTGTTATCGTTGTCTGTCATCGAAATTACAAAATCTCAGGTCATCTAATCTCACATCCAATGTAGTTTCCAGGTTTTCATGTGCTTTCTCTTTCGGTCGGTCTTTTGTTCGATGTTTTAAGATTTTAATAGTTACCGTTTGAGAGAAACGCGCACGCAGAACATGTAAAAGTCAATTCAATTAAGTAATATTAATCATGTGATCAGGAAACTAAACTGCTGCTTAAATTGGTTTATCATGTTAGACTCATCTCCTTATTAGTTTAATACTCTTTTATTAAGGGACCCAGCAGAAGCATCATGTTACACCCAAAGGAAAAATGGTCAATAAAAGCAAAATTCTGTGACATAAAATTTTAATATTTCAGAAGCTTCATTTTCCATTTAATTTGTGAGCGGCAAGAAACAACAAAGATGCATCCATCTCACATCAACTGAATCATATGTGCAGACACACGACCCATGACACCACCGAGCAATGCTGGTTCTTTCTTAGTACCTGTAGTGAGGAGGCTTGAATGGGCCTTCAACTGGAACACTGATGTAGGCAGCTTGCTCAGGGGTAAGCTTAGTGAGCTTGGCCCCTAGCTTTCCAAGGTGAAGTGCCGCAACCTTCTCATCGAGATGCTTGGGCAGCAAATAAACCTTGTTCTCATACTTGCCGGTGTCCTTCTCCTTCCAGAGCTCAAGCTGAGCCATGACTTGGTTAGTGAAAGAACAGGACATGACAAAGCAAGGATGCCCAGTAGCACATCCCAAGTTAATGAGACGTCCCTCGGCAAGAACGATAATTCCTCTCTTGGTCTCGGGGAAGATCCAGCGATCTGTCTGGGGCTTGATTGTGATGCGCTGAATACCGGGGTATGTTTCGAGACCCGACATGTCAATCTCATTGTCAAAGTGGCCAATGTTGCAAACAATGGCATTGTTCTTCATTTGCTTCATGTGGCTAACCATGATAATATTCTTGTTCCCTGTGGTGGTAATAAAGATATCACCCTCGGCAACAACATCTTCCAAAGTTTGTACTTGGTAACCCTCCATCAAAGCTTGGAGGGCACAAATTGGGTCAATCTCCGTCACAATGACACGGGCACCAGCACGGCTGAGAGCAGCAGCACAGCCCTTGCCGACATCTCCATATCCACAGACAACACCAACTTTGCCAGCTATCATAACATCAGTTGCCCTCATGAGACCATCAGGGAGGGAGTGTCGGCAGCCATACAAGTTATCAAACTACATTAACACGAAGACAAAATATTAGAACCCTCTCAAAAAATAACACGAGAAAAAGTCTCAAGATCAATCTGCTCAACTCCAAGGAATAAAACTTTCCAAATCTTCGGATGCACTTTTTCTTCTACAATAAAACAACATTAGTTTCCCACAATTATCTCACAAGTATCTCAGTAAAGGCTAAGAAATTCTGTCATAGCAAGGAAGATTAGACATAAAAACTAAACCTTTCAAAGAAACCTTACAATTCTACTAAGGCCCATCAACCCAGATTATTAAAAAACCATTTAGTTCACAGATCAAGAACAAAAAACCCATCATTTTTCAAATCACGAAGTCACAAGTTTAGTCCCACATTAGACAGATAAGATCTACAAGATCAAATTACGATAGATCACATCAAAAGTTCTACGACCAAAAAACATTTTACATCGGTTTCACTATGCTCAGGTTGACTTAAGTTGAAATTCAACTGTAGATCTAAGGAAAGAAAAACTCGTACCTTACTCTTAGTAACAGAGTCATTAATATTAATCGCTGGGAACAAAAGGGTGCCATTTGCCTGCATCTGATACAACCTCTTAACTCCAGTCGTCGTCTGTTCTGAAACACCAACCAACCTCTCCTTTATCTTATGATACCTCTTCGGATCAGACGTCAACCCATCTCTAATCAGCCCCAAGAGAATCTGAAACTCGACATTGTCAGTCGAATTCGGATCCGGCAACTTACCGGTCTTCTCATACTCCTCCTCCGCCTTCACACCCTCATGAATCAACATAGTCGTATCACCACCATCATCAACGATCAAATCGGGTCCGCCGTCAACACCCCAATCCAGAGCTCTCTGCGTACACCACCAGTACTCCTGGAGGCTCTCGCCTTTCCAGGCGAAGACGGAGGCGGAGTCACGAGCGATGGCGGCTGCGGCGTGGTCTTGGGTGGAGAAAATGTTGCAGCTGCACCAGCGGACCTCAGCGCCGAGGGCGGTTAGTGTTTCGATGAGGACGGCGGTTTGGATTGTCATGTGAAGAGATCCGGTGATTTTGGCGCCCTTGAAAGGCTGAGATTGGCCGAATTCAGCCCGACAAGCCATGAGTCCCGGCATTTCGACCTCGCCGAGTTCGATTTCGAGGCGGCCGAAGTCAGCCTGAGAAATGTCCTTGACCTTGTACTCACGGCCGGTTGGGGTTTTCTCGACGGTGAGCGACATGGTTTCTGGGAGGGTTAGGGTTTATAGAGGAGAGAGACACGCTGAAACACGCTGAGAGAGAGAGAGAGAGGGAGAGAGAGACTGAGAGAGACGGACAGATTTTGGTGGAGAGTGTTGGATTATATATAGATTTTCTTGGTGAGGAGTGGGGACACCGAATGAAACGGCGCCGTTTTCGATAGAATCGAGGGAATATGCTTTTGACTGGTGTCAGTGTTGGCGAGTTTGGTGTTTGCAATTTTTCCTTCTTTCTCGAAGATCTTGGGATCCCCGGGGTAAGAAGGAAGGAAGACGAGCGGCGGTTCCTAATTTTGGCTCTCGATCCTTAGACCCCAGTCGCCAAAATAAGAAACTTGAGTTTACAAATATAATATCTTCCTTATTAGAGATATATACCAAATTTAAAATTTTCTAATTTTGAGATAAAAAATTTTATTATTTTCTAATTTTATATATTAAATTATTTTGATTTAAAAGAGTTTAACTCGATACTCGATATCACTTTAAAGATACTTTCTTTTTTTTTACTTGATATTTAAAATCATTATTCGAAATAATAATTTTAAAATTATTATTTCTCCCAAACAATATACACTATGACTTTATTATCTACAAAATAAGAGATTATTATATTTTTAACCCATTGGTTAGGATTTGACAAAGTATATATATATATATGCAAATCAGATGTGATCACGAATCTGCCTATTTTAGACCTAAAATTAGGTGAACCAAGTGCAAAACTAGAAACGCGGGTCTAACCGCAATTCCTCATAGTTCCATTTCCATTTCCACTAATGGTTTTTCACAAACAAATCTTGATCTATCTCTCTCGGAGACAACTGAAGTGGTATAATTTCTCTATTTTCATTCTCTCTTTCTTGATTTAATCCCGTTTGAATATATTTCTTTGTATATTTAAAAAAAATAAACCAGACAAATCTTGGTCGACGGAACTGTATTTTAAAATATTTTCAACTATACTCTCTCTTGATTGTGAATCCAAAATTTCCTCTGCTAATTGTAAATTATACTTTTCTATTAATATTACAAAATAATATTGTTGTTTTAAAAATTAATAATGGTTTGATTAAATATTTATCTTTTTATTATTATGTTATCATATTTTAAAAATAGGTATAAGTATCATGTAAATCATTCTATCGCAATAGTTTAGTCGATCTTGTAGATCAATAGGATTTCATATTTCACATAGTTTCTTATATTCTTTTTTTTTTTTCATCATCTGAAATTTACTTAACTAATTTGATTTAAGTATTGTGGGATCCATTTTAGGAATTGATTCTCTCAAATTTTTTTCGTCATTTTTAAAATTCGAACTCGAAATCTCTGATTAAGGGGTAAAGTATCCGACTATTCAATCCAAAAAAATTGGTATATAAGATTTCTTTTGATATATTTTGAAATCCAAATCCACGCCGTTACTATGATTTTGACCCTAAAGATTAAAAAAAAGATTTACACTATAAACTCTGTAATTTAATTGAAGAAGATAACGAGGAAGAATACTTGATGTTGCTTTCATCTCTGTGGTTCTTTCATCAAGATTTTAAATCGATCATCGATCTGTGTTATATTTGTAAACGAGGAGAGAGAGAGAGAGAGAGAGGTGGTTGGGGTTCTGCATCTCTTAACCAAACGTTTGAGTTCGAGTCTCTTTGGAAACGAAAAAAACTATTTTGGAAGGTCTCCCCCTTTGTAAAAAATTCGACAGTCAGGTCGACCCAAATTAGTCGAAATGAAACTTCACACACTAGAGGGTCGGGAAAAAAAAATAGAGGAGGTTGGGCTTTTGATAGGAGAAACACAAAGGAGTTCTCAACCACGGAAAGAGAGAATTGGAGATGAAATGAATAGAACCAAAGGAGAGTACAAGAGAGATGAAGAACTTAAGGTCAGGGGGAGAGAGAGAGAGAATGATGGAACCACCAACTAAGGGTGAATTATAATTGTAACGTAATTTGGTTGTACTGATATAGTTATTAAAGTTAATCTCATACTCTAAACAAATTTAATATAAATGATTTTTTATTATAATTTTAAATTTAAATCTTATTATTCAAACTGAGTATAATAATTCAATTACTAATAATTAGACTTTAGATTTAAAATGTATCGATCGAAATGTTTAATTAAATTCAATTGCGTTGTGCTCACTATCAAATACAAATAGTTTGAATAATACCAACTGACAGTCTATATAGTGGATAAGGATATTAAACTTTTTAATCAAATCTCGAATTCGAAACTTAAAAATAAAAAAGACAATGCTGGGAGATCTCTCTAAATTAGGGTCGATAATGTTTAGACCAAATTAGTCGAAGTATTACTACATATACCATTGGGTTTCACCAAAAAAAAAAAAAAAAGAAAAGAGTTTGAGCAATTAGGATAGAAATGATAGTGGTAATTGGGTAGCACAAAAAAAAAATAGTGGTAATTGGGCCACACGGGGTTCTTCATGTGTAAATAAGGATGGGCCTAATTATTGGGCCATAATGGACTTTCATTTTTTTTTTTAACAAAGATTTGAAGTTGGAATTATCATGTTAGGGGAGAGATTTGTATCACTAGATTATCCCTATGAAGACATAATGGACTTTTCATGTGCATCTAGCAAGCTCTCTCTATTTATTTTATTTTATTATTATTTTTTGGGTGCCATTATCTCATGCTCTTTATCCCCTACCGGCGAGATCTCTCTCTCTCTCTCTCTCTCTCATGCATATATTTTTTAGCAATTTGTCAGCTCTATACTTTTCTACTTTTCTAGTATTATCACTGTTGGTTATTGATGCCCATTATGGGCATTTGGGTAATTAAGGAATGGGGTAACTCCCATCCTTAATTACCATTAATCAATATTTTGGTAACCCCCACCAATTAAGTGAATTGGTCTTACCTTCCTTCTGGGAGAGGAAACAATGGAAAAAACTCTCTTTCTCCTGTCTTGTGGGGTGGAGAGCAGCCATGGGAGGCAACTATGGAGGCTAGGGTTTCGCACACTTCTCTAGAGAGAGAAAATAGAGAGAGGGATGGAGATTTTCACGTAGGAAAATCTCCAATCGTCAGACGATTCACCGGACATGAGGATTGCGGCGTTGTGATGCTGTGGTGGTGATTCGACTAATCTCGTGATCACCATCCGACCGTGCGATCCGTTCGAGGAAAATCGCGACACGGTGGATTTTGGAGACTGCCCTATTGAGGTATTTATCCCAAAAATTCCGATCTATTTAATTCTCACTTCCGCATGCGTGATTAAATCTAACATTGGTATCAGAGCAGTCGTTGGATTTAATTTAATAATTTTCGGAATTATTTTTGGGGTTTTTAAAATTTTGGGGTCCGGATCACGGATGAGTTTCGTGAATCCGAAAACACTGCAAGAATACCCATGGCCCAGGGATTACAAACATATTTTTTATTTAATTTTCGGAGCATGTTTGGGCCATGAAATGTCCGGTCGAAATTTGCGACCCTACGGACATAAAACCCTTAGATCTGTGGCTTTAGAGGGTGGATCGATGCATGAAAATAATATAAATGAGTTCCTTGCATCTAGATCTATGGTTTTATATATTTTATTGTGTGATTTGGGTGCCGGAAACTGGGATTTCCGAATGGCCACGGAGGGCCGCAACTGGGGTGGTTGAATCCCACCATTTTTGGGCTTGAATCCTCCTAAAATCGAGTGTAGGATGTTTGGAGGATGCCCACAAATTTTTTCCAGTCGAAAAATGCTAGAAACAACAGTCGGAATCGAGTTTTCCAGAAAACGGGTCGAAAAACCCGTTGCAGGACCCGTTGGGCGAAAAAGACCCTACCCAGACCCGCGGGCGCGTGACACATACGCGCCAGAAGGCGCGTCTGGCTGGCGCGTGTAGTACACGCGCCACACAGGCGCGTGAACAGGCAGGGGTCAGCGGTTGGGTCGGACCCTGACCTGGATTGACCCGCAAACCGACCCGACCGGGTCGGGGTCGGACCGTTGACCGGGTCAACGGGTCAACCCTGACCCGTTGACCGACCCGATCTTACCCCGGCTCAAGGCGGCTCAGCGCGTGAGGGCGCGTGAGCCGCGCGCTGCGACTGGGCGCGCGTGAGCCGAGTCGGCCCTGGCGCGTGGCAGCGCGTCTGAGCCACGCTGCGCGTCTGGCGCATGAGCCAGACTGCTGCCAGCTCGTGGAGGCGCGTGGAGGCTCACCGCCGGCGCGTGGATCGCACTGTAGGCGAGCGGCGGCGCGTGTGGGCCCCGGGTGGCGCGTGAAGTCGCTCAAAATTGATTTTTTTTTAATTTTTTTGGGGGTCTTATATCCATAAATGTGACTTTTTGTGGGTTTTTGTGTGCCGAATTACAATCCAAATGGTAAGATGCGATTCCAAGTTGTAGTGTATGGTATCCGTTGACTCATACACTCGCTTTGGGGTCATACTCAAGTCATTTTGGTCTTGATGATTCGTAGGGCGTACAAAAATGTGATAATAAGCATTTCCAAGTCGCAAATGTCTCTCTTAATGCGTTGAGAACTGTCGTATTAAATTTTTTATAAATTTTTGCAAGGAGAGTAAACTGAATGATATGATCTGCGCGATTTTATCAGTAGATTCAGTTTATTCTCGAGAGGCAAAATCTAACGAGAATCTGAGGCAAGAGATGATGGGCCCCAGGGTGGGCACCGAGCCTCAGGGTATACGAGATAAAGAGATCTAGTATGTATGGTACAAAAGATTTTCCAAGTTAGGGCGACGCTTAACAGTGGCATACACGATAACTTAATCTCGTTTTTCGAGTCATATTCTATGAACATGTCGGTTCGACTCGTCCCATAAGAGCATAGTGTTGCTTTCTTCGGCTCCTATGTGAGGATGCAGAAGAAAATGGTTAATCATACAATGAAGCAAATGTCGAGTATGATCACCGAGTTAATATATACGGACGAGTAAATTTCGGATGGAATTTAGGTTCTGGATGTGATCCAGTTTTTACCTGATTCATGGGAAACCGTAAAATCCTATTTCACATTTGACGAAAGTAATACATATTGTGAGCTCGATGAGGAGCACCTAGAGGCGAGTAAGCCACACTCGAGTCATGCTTATTCAGAGGAGTCGAGTAAGGACTTCCCAGACGCTAAGCCAATAGCATAAGCAGGCGAACGAGACTCAAGATCTAGGTAATAAAAATCATCCGAGAAAACCGACAACGAGGTACAAGAACGCAAGAAGAAGGAATTTGTTTAGACCAATGTAAATTACTATGTTTGAGGTAGATTTGGTCAATTCGCTCGTGAGTGTGACGAGCAGAAATAAATATTCTTCTTCTTTACGTGGTGTGAGATTTTTCTCATTCACTATAATACTTGTTGATTTCTCTTCTTTGAAATCAGGAGCAACCGACCACGTAACTCGAGACAGGAGTGCGTAAATATAGTTCCGTCAAGTGAATCCTTAAGTTTGGAGGATTTACGTTAAGGACAGAGCATTCGTCGTTGTCAGAGGGAACGACACTTGCTATGACGTCCGCAATACTGTAGGTATTTGACGGATCTACAAATTTGTACCTTATCTAAAATTGACTACGATATGCGTGAAATTATTCCATTGTTTTTAATACGACAATTTTCTGAATTATTCTGGTTTTAATCCATGATGGAATGTATGCACTGGGTGCTACTCCTTGTAATAGTTTCTTGTCGTTCTACTATTGTCTTTACATCTGATTGCGTAGATGATGATGTAAATGAATGATATAGTAGACTTAGACACATGGGGTAAGAGATGATGAATCGGTTAGTAACGAGAAGTTTATTGGACCCGCTAACCAGATTCGAGTTACCCGTATGTGAGTTTTGTCTAGTCGGCAAAATGACGAGAAAACCATTTGGCAATGCAATGAGAGCTGGGACTCCATTGCAGTTAGACCACTGTGCCTTCCTTTTCTTGTGGTCTTATGAGCATGAGAGTCGGAAATGGAGTTGTGTAGATAATTATAGATGTTTACATGTGTTTCGGTTCATCTATCTGATCTCGCACAAGTCTGAGGCATTAGACTGCTTCAGGAGGTTCATAAGTGAGATTGAAAATCAGTTAGATTTGAGAGTACAGACTCTCAGAACCGAGCAAGAACGTAAATATTCGTTTAAACTACACATGAGACTCTGTTTCGATAAGAGTATTACGAGACTACTGACTAGTAGTCAGTTCCCCATTTGAGCTTTGGATAGGGAGGTAGTCTGACCTTAGCTACTTGAGGTTATGGGGTTGTGCCACGATTTCTCGTATTAACACGGTGAGTTAGACCCGCGAGAAAATATGTGTTCCTAGGTGAACACGAACGGCACTATAATCGAGATTGAGTCTTGTAATACTATATTTCTTGAGAATGATTTCCCTAAGAGAGGTGAAATCAATTTGGACCCCACCCTTTATGCGATGGATGAGCCTAGTGGCTCGAGGAGCCCAGCGGCGGGATACAAGAATCCATTACGGATCTTGATCTCAGTGGGAGCGATCCATCAAGAGGTAAAGATTTTTCTCTACTCTTAAGAGTGTCGAGAATGCGTATTTAAACGTTGTTTTCTCGATTGAGGGTGAGACTCTCATTGCGACTCTAGAGGATGATGAGAAATCTAAAACGGTCCGAGAGACTCTCGAGAGTTTTGCAAAAGATGTAAAATATCGTTTATTGAAGGCCATAAATGAAAAGAAGGAATTGATGAGAATCAACGGGGTCTGGGATCTAGTTGATTAGCCTAAGGGTGGAAGGACTATTGGGAACAAGTAGGTTCTCAAAGTCAAGATAAAGGTTAACGGATTGATGAAGAGATAAAGAACCCGTCTAGTAACCAAGGGTTACACTTGGACTGAGGGGTGGACTATCGAGGAGTCATAGTCCAATTTATCTCAATCCGTTTATCTTTCAGCGATTGTCACGAACATAGATCAAGAGTCACATCACAAGGACGTAAAGACCGCTTTCGTAGTGGAAGTCTAGATGAGGCGATCTACATGGAGCATCCCTTTGGGTTCGTTCTAGTAGATCAGGTGGATAAGGTCTATTGATTTTAGAAATCAAAATACGACCTTAAGCCATCATATAGACAGCGGCGCTTGAGATTTCACGAGAAGGTGATATCTTATGGTTTTGTAATGATCGAGTAGGATTATTGCATATATATGATACGTCCCGATGACTCCTTTATGAGCATGTTCGCATATGTAGGTGACATTCTGTTGGCTGGGAACAACAGAGAGTATCTAATGACCATTATAACATGGTTATGAGGTTTTAGTTCATTCTCAGATTTTGGATCCATAGGGATCGCTTGAGAATGGTGTTGACTCTTTAACAAGAGTTTTACATCAGGTAGATTTTTAAGCATTTCGAGAAGAGCGATGACAACCTAAAAGATACTCTAATCGCTAAAGATAAAAAAACTTGAATCTTGACACATGCCCTAGAATTTATAAAGAAATAAGGGAGATGAGTAGAATCCCTTATTCCAGTGTAAAATACATTTCTAGTGTATGCGATGAGGTATACACGTGTAATATACAATTTGATGTATGCGATGAGGCATACATGACCAGACGTTTATTTAGCAGTCGATCTGGTGAGTAGGTATTAATAGAATCCTGGAAGGGATCACTGTAGAGCAGTGAAAAAGGATTCTGAAATATCTCATTGGAACTGCGGACCTCTCCATGTGTTACGGAAGAGGTGATTTGCGTTTTGTGGTTGAGATTCAGATACTGACTGGGAGTAGTGATCTGAATAAACGCAAAAGATTTTATCTTCTTAGAGCAGTAAGAAGAAAATCAGTATATCTCTATTTACGATAGAGACTGAGCTAGTAGTATGCTAAATTGCAGTTCATGAGAATGGTTGGCTTCAAAAATTTTTTGGAAGACTTAGGGGATTGTGACAGATAGTGGGAGGTCAATGATGATTATTGTGATAATCAGACCGACACAAATGAGACCCTAAGTATAATAGTAAAGTCAAACACATTAATACCGAAGACCACTATGAGAGATATTACCGAGAAGGGTATTGTGACATCTAAGTACACCTCAGCATGAGAGCTGATCTTTTCAGAAAACCCGTTGTGAGAGATTCCTTTGTGAGATAAGGAATCATTGGGTTTAGTGTACTTTAACATTTCTCCTTATATACTATTTTATATGCTTATTTTAATATATGACATGTATGCAGAATTGAGTCACATATTTATTTCATGCATCATTTGTTGTCATATATTGTGATCTTGTGATTAAAAGATGTGTCAGGCAGGCGTAGTCGACTCTCACACACGAGTGACCACCTCCGACTCTGAGTGAGCGGAGATGAGACGGATTCTAGTCGTAAGAGGCTTTGAGAGTAGCCCTACTAGAATATAAGTCGCTCTGATATGTGTTCAGGATGAGATCATATGCGATATGACCGACATGGAAATACCCACATCCATGTTGCCTGTAAGTAGCCAGTTTGAGATCTCAGATATCACCTGCGATTTGTGATATTGTCTCTGAGTTGCTCTCTTTGAGATCTCTGGGTAAAGTCTTATGTGTAGACTGAGTCCCGTACCTGTACAGTGTTAGAGAAATCTGACTTATGCCATTTGAGAGATGGGGGAATAACACTGTGGCACGTGTTTCATACCACGTGTGATGTGACGACCATGGGATAGTGAGAGCTATTATTTGAGACGATAGTTTGATCTTGATCCCCGTTCCCACTGTGTGAGACCTGAGATCCATTGGGTGGGATCTCTTATGCCCTTATTACTTTCGGCTGTCTCTAGAAGTTTTGATTCGGTGTTGCTACTTTAGTCTGTTTACCTATGACTCGGAAGATAAATTGAGGTCTAAGGGGCAGGTCTAGGAAAGCAGCTGAATTGAGACCGATAGATTCGAGTTTGGGAAAAGGAAGGCCAATAGACATTACATCATTGTCATGTATTCATAGGTCGACCTATTGTGTTAATCCATGTTGGGATTCAAACATAATAATGAATACATAGTCGAGCAAATTGATTGGGGATCACTTTCGATGAGGAAAGTGGCTCGATGGATGTAAATGCATTGAGTCTGGGGTATAGCGAGTTATTTTTATACTAACAGTGACTACTCGATCATCCTAACAGGTGTATCGACAAGTCTTTGCTTGCAGGTGTACTCGCCGGTCGCACGACGCACAATCCAGTATGAAGGTCCAGTAGGGTGATGTGATAGATTGCATGAGTTGCGATCTTGTGATTGACGGAAGTGAAATGCCCTAATGTGCAAGTGGGAGATGTTGGTTATTGATGCCCATTATGGGCATTTGGGTAATTAAGGAATGGGGTAACTCCCATCCTTAATTACCATTAACCAATATTTTGGTAACCCCCCATCAATTAAGTGAATTGGTCTTACCTTCCTTCTGGGACAATGGAAAAAACTCTCATTCTCCTGCCTTGTGGGGTGGAGAGCAGCCATGGGAGGCAACTATGGAGGCTAGGGTTTCGCACACTTCTCTAGAGAGAGAAAATAGAGAGAGGGATGGAGATTTTCGCGTAGGAAAATCTCCCATCGTCAGACGATTCACCGGACATGAGGATTGCGGCGTTGTGATGCTGTGGTGGTGATTCGACTAACCTCGTGATCACCATCCGACCGTGCGATCCGTTCGAGAGATATCGCGACACGGTGGATTTTGGAGACTGCCCCATTGAGGTATTTATCGTAAAAATTCCAATCTATTTAATTCTCGCTTTTACATGCGTGATTAAATCCAACAATCACTCGTAACAGTTTTGACTACACTTGTACTTAAAATCAAGACCTGTAAATATTTCAGCAAAATACAATATAAGGAGTTTTCTACCATCCTTAAGAAATATTCGTGAGATTAGTAGCCATTGGATGTATCAAATTCTGAGCCCGTGCCACCTATTTGGTGCATGTTGATACTCAGAGAATAGCCGAATGACCTCACAAAACAAATAATTAATAACTTTTCCTTTCTCTTCAAAGTGTGGACTAGAGTGACGGTCGATGGTGATCTTTTGCTTTTAAAAAGAGGATGATGGGAAGGTTCCAGGGAAGAAAAACATGGAATGGGCACCCATTTTCCTCTTCAATTCAACTAATATGACAAAGGTGGGCTAAAGACGAGTAAGATATGGATGTACGGTTGATTTAGTGGTATAAGGGATTAAATTTTTTAATTAAATTTTATATTTAAAATTTAAAAATAAAAAAAAATTATATCGAAAGTATCATTTTTTAAATAATATTTTTGTAAATAATTAAATTGAATTAATCATTTCAGATATTGAAATAATATATATATATATATATATCCCATGTCAGAGATGTGGTGTTGGCAATTGATAGGGACAGGTGAAAGTGACCGGCTACAATGCCTTGACCATTTGGATAGAACCCGTCAGTTTTACAATGGATATCTTTTAAACAAGACAACTTGTAGCCTCTGCATTATGGCATGAGGCAATTTAACAAGTGTTTTTGTGACAATGGGGTCTCACCTAGTAGATATCAGCTTCGTTTCAGATGAGATATTCTGCAGTCAATGGAGGCCCTTGTAGTTACATCTAAAGGGGGTAACTACGTTAATTTCCCACCTCCATCCTTCAATTAGCAAGAGAACAAATACATAGAATATGGACTAATCAAAGTAACCACCAACGGGCTATTGAAGCACTGGTTAGCTTAAACTTAAACAGTCTTAGCTTTGAATTTTGTATATAAAAAAAATTAGTATAAAAAAAGTTCGATCCCTTAAGACTCAACTCAGTTTAAACTAAATTTAATCAGATTCAACATAATTATTCAATACCTATGGTTTATACCCAAAAAAAAAAAATCTCTAAATTATGTATAAGAAAGGCACTTCTGGGTACCAAATGAGGCAAATATGGAGAACATAAAGGACTACATCACATCCCTTTTCAATCTTATATCCTCATAGTAGCAATTTGGATACAAATTCACAACCACTTAGGCTGGAAACAAGCATGTGTTTTTCTCCTCTATCAGAAGGCAAGAATAACAAAAACTCGTACAAATGAAGAACCCTGCCTGTATATTCCTTTACTAGCGAACATTCTTGTCAATATAGGCCACCTTTTATCCGGTGGTGTTACCTCTCACTCTGTATATGAAAAAATTCTGAGAGAGCATTTATACTCCACCAAAGTCGAGTCAAAATGATTCACAAGTAGGTGCTTTCAACAGGTGCACGCCATTTAAAGCTCCTGAGATCCATGAAACCACTCGTCTCTGCCTTGGAACATCAAACTACTTGCCAGTGGCACAAGGTAGGACCCAGTCTGTAAAATGGGATCTTTGTCTATGATGCCTCAGCTGCCAAGCCTACAACATATAACCAGCTTATTTTGATTAGTGCTTGAAATAAACTGATTGAGCTCACCATATAACTATACAGTGAGTGAAATATTTAAGCTGAAAGTTCATGATCTGATATGGCAGTATGACAGCTGAAAAGCGCCCTAACAGACAGTCACGGCCACTTCATGGTAAACTTAGATGCAGACTTCATATTTTCCTGTCATCTTGCATTATACACTCTAAAGAGATGTGCCACAAGATAAATTCCCAACGTACTTAAGTAGAAAACTAGACTTATTGCAGGTAATCACGCGTGCACACATACAGGGAGGGAGGGAAGCGGCACTACAAGAATTTGCCACCGGATGGTGGTCCTCACCCTTAAAAGCAACTTTTGGGGTGCAATAAAAGGTTCAAAGGATGGAGTAATTTACCTTCCTAAGAGGATAAGTGGGACCTCTCCAACAGTGCATGTTAAAGTTCTCCCACCTGCCGTAATGTAAAGAGTGCTTTAATAGACATGCAACAAAAAGCTTCTGTAAATGCAAACTTTATTTTAAGTAGTATGGAGCATTTATACGACATAATCAGAAATATGGCATAATGCAGTCACAGATATTAAGCAGATTTTTTGGTCCCAAAGCAGTTGACGTTCAAGGAACTATGAAACTGGATGACCGCAGCATCAGCCGTGTAGAAACTCAAAACTCACATGGGAGGGTTCAAGTTTAAGGCAACTAGGAGTTCAACTACCTACTAGCTTTCCATGGAAATTTCTTCAACTATAAATTATGACAACATTCTATCACAAATTTGTCAATGAACATGTGCAAAGACCGTTCAGTTGTATTGGATCCCCTCAAAATCTACAGGAAAAAATAAATAAATATAAAAATGACTTACACATTCTCATTTCTGAAGTCATTACTGAAATTATTAGAGCTGCTACAGAAAATATAAGGATCAGTGTCACAATAATAGGTCTGGAACACTTCCTTCCTTGGGGCAGACAAAGCAAGCATATCTTGTGGTGGTATTTTCAGACAGATCATCTGAGAAGAGCCTGTAGAAGATGGCCTTTTATGATGTCTAAAAGTTCTGGAAAAACAATTTGGCTGCTTCTCTGGTTGTTGAATGGTTACAACATGGCATCCATGGCCGCAGCCCCCTTCTTTCAAAGAATCAGATTCCAATATCGGGTGGTCTGATCTGCAGGATGTTGCAACAATTCCAGTGCTCAATGCATTGCCTTCACTATTTCTAATAGTCTGTGAAGCCTCAGTCTGGTGACAGCAGATGTGTGAGAATTGAGAACTGCAGTCAGACGAACAAGTTTCATTAGGCTTTTCCTTGACAATAGCTTTCTCGGAGGTGATATCAGTACAATCACAGTGACCACTTCCATGTTCGGTGGATGCTTCTGTCTCACGTCGAATTCTGCGTGAACAGCTGAATAAGCTAAAGGACTTTTTCTTCACTTTGATATTCTTTGATGCATTACTACCAGGTCCGAGATTGATCCTAATCTCTACATTGCATCCCAACACAGACTGCAGTGAACTTGCAATCAGTTTCCATGACTTTTCGGCCTTTGCTATAGACTCGGAATTGCAAAATTCCAATTCAGCCACAGCCAAACCTGGGTATTGAGGAACATGATTGTTGTAAGGGCAAAATGCACAAGATACTACCTAAAGCACTAATTATTTGTAATAACTCATGGGTGCAAAGGAAGAACACTATAGACATGGCCAAACTAAGATGGTATTAATCTGGATTATTCTATGTTGATGGATACGAAGCACACATGCTGGCACGCCACACACAGAGGATACAACATGACATGAACATGGTGATAGAGAAATAAAAATTTTACTTGATGAGTATGAAGTTATTTCTAGAAATGTCGATGCTACATAGCTTGAAAAGGTTTTGACGGGTATGAAGAACTCAAGCTCATTTGTTAGTGTATCCATATTATCAAACATATTTTAATATCCTCACTTGCATGTAACATCATTAGGGTAACTTGGCCATGAAAGGACAACTAGCAAATGTACTTACCTTGATGGATACAAACTGAGGATAACTTCCCTTCGTTCCTCAAAAGCTTTCTAAGTGATCTGGACTGGCATAACTCTGTTGCTCTGCTCCAAGTAGATTCCAAAGCTTGTGTAAAATCTTCCTGAGAATCTATTTTACGAAATTTACCATTCTCATGCCTAGGGCTGTCCACTTGTTTCATAGTCTCTCCCATTAATGACGTGCTGCAAAATTCACCTTCTGCATCCAGTAATAACAAAAATTAAATTTTGTATCTCATTGAACAGTATTACTTATTTTTGTCAGCATTTACATCCTCTTGGATTGATTGTTGAAAATCAAATAATCATCAATCTTCAAGTACAGAGACCCCAAAAGAAAGCCTCAAGTTGGTTTTCTGAAAAATAGGCTGCATGCATAAAGTAATTTATGTTGGTCTACCTCGCTGGTTCACAGATCTAGGGAGAAATCTTGGATCATTTACATCCAAGGCAGATGGTTCAACAGAGCTCAACTGTAAAAGAGCTACGGTCAGCCATGTTGTCTGATTCTTTGATGTCCTCAATTGTTTCTCAGTCTCGGAAAGTATTCTCAAAGCATGACTTAGTTTGTGCAAGTCGGATTCAGCTGTAGGAAAAAAGAGACAGCTTGTGAGAAAAATCAATGCCACAAAGAATCTAGTTTTGCAATTTTGACCTTGCAAAGATTATATGTTTTAACCAGATTGAGAAGAATTTTGGAAAATATTCAACATAATGATCTAGAGTAGCAATAACTTCAGTAAATTGAACCACTCTGTGTGCATGGATGCTGAATAATGCTCACTAACATGCTCACCAATCACATGTCACAAAAACTCAGCAACAAGCCGCCTAAAATAATTGATGGGCCAAACCCAGTCTAAGGCAGAAACATGAGTACCCGGTAGGACCAGATGCAGCTTAAGTATATTATAAAAATCTAAGTGATCAAAGATCATTGGATGCTGCAAAAGATTTGTAAGACCCAGGAGTGAAAAAAAATAAAAATAAAAATCAAAAAATAAAGAAATCTCATCTGGACAATTACCGAGCTTGATCAGGCACGCTGCCGATCTCCATGAAAAAAAAAGGTATATATATATATCTGTTTATCACTAAGTTCCAAAGTCTGTTCCGTTTATAATCCATAAAAAACCTTCCAGTTCAATGACTGTTATCTTGCCTCCCCAGTTCTTTTGAAAGTGGTGACCAAAATTTTACCGGGTAAGGATCAAGCACAAAAATGCTGAGATCACCGGCATGATTAATATTGTAGTATAAATTTTCTTACTTGCATTAATGACGAACAAAAGCTGAGTTTTGCAACAAATTCAAAGTGCAAATTGTATTGCTTTTGGAGATTGCACTTACAAGTATGTCTCTCAAAAAATGTCCTTCTGACTTCAGAAGCACCATGCTCACATTTTCCAGCAAGGATGTCCATTATGAGATTTGCCAATTGTGATATTAGTTGCATGGGATCAATCCGTGATCTCATCATCTCCCTGGCCTTCCTAACTGTGTTTGAAGTGTCTGACGACAAAGCAAGATCTAGCAGATCAATCAACTCATCCTCGGGAATGACACCAATCTACACAACAGTATAAAACTTGGTTTGAGAAGATAATAAATCAAATCGGTTTTAGGTAAGTAAGTGTTAACGCTCACAAGTTCATGGGCCAAAGGTAGTGTAATTCTTTTACTAAGCAAACTCAGCTGATCAAGCATCATCTCAGCTTCTCGAAGTGAACCATTAGACCTGGCAGCAATGAATTCTAGAGCAACCTGGTCGAAGTCAAGACCGTCTTCAACACAGATCCTCTCTAATCTGCAAGAAATATCAACGTCTTTTATCTTTGGGAAATAGTACCTTTGTGACCGTGACACAGCACCTCGGGGCAGTTTATCAAGGTTGCTAGTGATCATTACAAAGACAACATGTTGAGAAAGGTTCTCCAAGCTATTCAAAAAGGTTCCCCAAGTCTCCCCATGCAACATTTGACATTCATCAATGATGAATACCTTAAACCGAGAGGAAACTGGAGGGGCTAGGGCACTTTTGATAAGTGATCTAATCCTATCTGACCGGTTGATTCTCACCGAGTCAATTTCCTTAATATCTCTGCTTTTTCCTGAAAAGAACGTAACACATTCTCGGCACATGCTGCATGGCTTGTGATCATCAAGTGTGAGGCAATTCAGTGCTGCAGCAAAAATTCTAGACGCAGAAGTCTTTCCAGTACCACGTGGACCATGGAAAAGATAAAAGGAGGTCACTTTTCCCTTTGAGATTGCACTCAAAAGAGACCGTACTACAACAGTTTGTCCCACCAGGTCATCAAATGACTTTGGCCTGAACTTTTGGCTGATACTTCTCAGACTTTCAGTATATGGAGTGAGTTCATTATGGATATGTCTCCTATTCTTCCTTTGACTGGACCCAAGTGTCCCACATGCTTCCCTTGACAACAATGGATTCTCATCAGTTTCAGGACTGCTTGGCCCGGTAAATCTTGGAGTCCTCACCCAGCAGCAGCTTATCCCACAACCATAATTTTCAAAATCTATGACATCAACCCCCTCAGTAGCATATAGAGAAGTGTCCAGACTAGATTCCAATAGAGCTCCATTGGGAGATAGGCAAGGACTCCCAACACGACTCGTAACATCACACATGGCAGCTGACGATTTCCGTTGATTTTCATAATGGTATTTCTGGTTTGACAGGGTTTGATCTGCCCGCTCTTCCTTTACTGGTCCTAATGATCCTACATTTGGTTTACCATAAGCACCCACATCCTCCAATTCTAGTCCATTTGCCCTATGAGCAACTAAATATCTTCCAACATGTGATTCATCGACTTGTTTAGCTCTTAAAGGGGTTGATTTTGTGATTGGTATAGAATCTAGCTTCTCTGAACTGTCATAAAATTCATAATTGTTAATGTCTTCCGGTCTCATTCCATAGATTCCAACATTCTTTGACCCCAAAAAACCACCATTATCCAAGCGAGGCTCATCGCAACCATTTACAAACTGCAAAGAAATACTATCACAGGAATTGGTTTCCCAATTCAAATTATCAGCCAAAGTAGAGAATTTATTCAACGAGTTAGTCGATGGATCTCTCAACGACCTCACTCTCCGAAGAGCTACTAAGGTTTTCGATATAGGAATATCAACAGAATGTCGCCGCCCATCCATCAAGACTCTCGGATAACTTTAACTAAGAACAAAAGAATTATCCTTTTGCTTGTTGTCCACAAAAAGTTCACACCTTAGGGCCCACTAAACAAGGTAAGCATTTGCCAATCTGAAAATGGCAAAAACCACAAAATCACAAAACCCCCAAAAGGCACACCTAAAGTCCTAACAAATCATTCAGTTGTTGGAAAATGCTAGGGGGGGGGGGGGAGAAGACTTTCTACCTCTATTTTTTATTTTTCTTTTGCCCAAAAAAAAGTAAGCAACATGAAGAATACAGCATAATCATATCAAATTACGAATACCCAGAAAGAAATAAACTATTTTAGGTTAAACCGTAAAGTGGAAGAGCAAAAACTCTTCAACACAAGCAAATATAGAAACTGGGAGGTTATGTACAAGTACTTAAAAATGACAAAAACCAAAGAATGCCATACCTTTTGAAGAAGCATAACAGAGTAAAAATTTCAAAATCCACCTGTTCCAATCCTGTTCAACAGGGAAAAAAAAAAAAAAGAAGAAGAAATAAAAGAACAGTTTAAACATAACAATCAGGCCTAAGTTCCATACATTTTAATAATCTCTCTCTCTCCCCCCTCCCTTGAACATTAAAAACAAAAGCTTGATTTCCAGTTCTTCCCGTTTTAGTAAACATGCCTAATTACCATTCTCTCTCTCTCTCTCACAGAAGAGAAACTTGATGAAGATGGGGGGAGAGAGAGAGAGGGAAAGAGAGAGAAATGTGGTTTGAATTGAAGAACATTAAATATAAATAAACCTAGAAAACAAACAAAACAAGACGTAAGAGACAAATGAGGGAGAGTTTGAAAACCAGTAAAAAAAATTTCGCAATTTCAAAGCCTTTTGTAACCCTTCGAAGTTCACAAAAACAACATTATTTTCAAAAACCTTGAAGACCCCAAAAAACGGAGTCTTTAAAAACACCTAAGCCTATAAGAATCTTGATAAAATCAAACCAGTTTCCATTTGAAGCTATTCGCAGCTGCTACTCAAGCGGTGGATGAAGAAGAAGACAGACAGACTAGAGAGAGAAAGAGATATAACTAGAGAGTAGGGGTAAAGTGGTAAATGCAGTGAGAGAGAGTTTTATTCAGAAATTCTCTTCTTTCTTCACGCAGAGGACAGTGGAGTTTTGCAGCAGAGAGAGAATGAGAGTATGTGTCTCGGTAAGTGAGCCAATTCTATTTAAGATGGAGAGAGACGAGGTCATTCTCGTAATTTCGTTTCCGAACGGTTTCAGTTAGTATTATAGTGAGAGGCCGTGGGGTTGGTCGGATGGGATATGGCTTTCCCACTTTACCTCCCATTCACGTGCGTCTCCTCGTGAAATCCCCCGCTACGCTGATTCCCCCACCCCTCGATATAATATTATTTAAATACTCATAATCAAAATATTTTAAAAAAATAATAATAATAATAAATTATATCACATTAATTTGTATTCTTTTTTTAATATACTATCTCAAACCATATTAAATCAATTCGATTCAAATTAAATTTTTTTGATATCTATTTTTATGCATAATATTTAAATTCGAAACCTTACTTAAACAACTAACTAAACATATACGACGAAACTTATCTCTGGAACACCGATAAGTACAAGATTAAAATAGCAAAGTCCCATATTAATTAAATTAATTTTTTATTTAAAATTAATTACATTTTTAAATTAAAAATACCACACATATACATAACCTATTTTATATTTACTATTCATTTTCCGAGTTTAAACAACTAGAATTAAGCGTTACAATTTTTTTTTTTAAAAAATAGATCCCTCTAATAGTCACAAACTCTCAAAGTATTGATACTTATGGGAATTTCGTTCCTTACTATTATGACCTAATTTGTATTCATACGCAACATTTTATTCAATTGGGTATTTAGTTTGTCCATCCGAACAATTTCTTACAAGAATTAACTATAAAAAAAAATTTTGAAATCGTTATATTTATAGCACAAAACTATTGATATCGTGTACATTTGAACATTTTATAAACGTCATAGAAATCTAATTATAGAATATTAAATTTTTTAATTAAAATCTTAAATTTGAGTTTTGAAAATAAAAAGATAAACAGTGAAAGATTTTATTTCTAAATTGGACTCAATAATACTCAAACAGAATTAGTCGAATAATTTGAATACCGATAGTCAAATAAGAAAAAGTGTACATTTATACATTTAGTTCGTTTGTACGAATAATTTTTAACAGAGAATTGATCTTAAAAAATTCTAAATGTGTACATTTAAACATTCAGTTCGTCTATATAAATAATGTTTAACAAATAATTGATTTTAAATTTTAAAATTTTAATGATATATATACAATCATTTAAATTTAATTGGTATTTATCTAGTTCACATAATATTTCATTTAATTCACTTAAAATAATTTTGATCATTAAATAAATAAAAAAATCATAATTAAAATCCTGAAAAAAAAAAGGACAAAACACGAAAATTGAAGAGGGGAGAGTGGAGAAACGCGCGAGTAAAGAAAATGGAGCCATTGTCGTTGGCCTGGGAATCTGACATTTTGGACTGTTCGGAGAGTCCAGACGGAACTGTAAAGGAGGGAACCACCTGACCGGTGATGAAGACTTTTGAACTGAACCGGGTTGGGTTCTATTTATTTTCTATCCCTATCCTAACCGCGCTGTCAAACCGGCTTTTACGCTCTCATGGCGTACGTTAAACTCTGACGACCATACCACGCTGCGCTTCGCTTGTCACGCCACTTTCCCGGTAGGTTAGGTGGCGTTTTCGGGTCGGAGCAAGAGTGATAATTGTTATACTAAAATGTAGTACTACGGATGTTGGCCTCTGGTTTGAGGAAAAAAAAATTGGGATGTTAAATCTAAATCATTATTATTAACCAGAGCCTACAATCCATATGTATCATTATGAGAGTTGACGTATACTTACTATCCTTTAGATAGTAATATTTTTATTTTTTGTAAAATAAAACCAAATGTTAACCGGTTATAAAACCCTTTAGGATTAATATATATATATATATATATATATATATAAATTATTGGAATATTATTTTGAATTCGATTAAATTTGATTTGAATTTAATTATACTTTTAAGAAGTAAAATTCTCCAAAATATAACAACAGATAGTCGACCTAATGGTAAAGACACTTGATCTCTTAACTAAGTTTCGGATTCAAAATTTAAAAATAAAAAAAAATTACCTTGAGAGAGTATCCCTAAAAATAGGTCCAACAAGTACTCAAAGCGGATTAATCAAAATATAGTTTCAAATACTAATTGATATACCACAAAAAACTCTCATAGCGTATATTTTTTTTCGTACATAAAAATTGAATTTGAAATTATATTTATTTATTTTTATTAATAAAGAGGTTTAAATTTAATATTTTTACAAAAATGAGAGAAATGATACTAATTGAGTTATACTTTATTGAAGAATTTAAAATTTTATTTAAAAGATATCATTACTCATCTATTAAACCAACTAGATATCGTTACAATTAACACATGTAGAGTTTATTTTCATGAATAATTTTCATTAAATGAGTTTGAATCGGGATAAAGTCGTATGATAAGTGTTGCATCCACTTAAGTAACCGCTTGGATAATGGTTTTTTTTCTCTTCTATTTTGTAATTTTTTGTGTTTTTGTGCTTAATATAAGATTAGAAATAAATGGAATCATTTATGAATTTTTTATTTAATCCGACTTAATTACCTGATTAGATAGAAATATAATATTGAAATTAATAAATTTAATTAAATAAATATTCAAAATCATTAATATGTCTTGTGTGTTAATGAATTATAATTCAACTGATATCTTTTACTTCTTTTTAAAGATTTCAAATTCGATCATATGTTATATAATTAAAAAATATACTTAGTGTTATTTAAAATATATTTAATTTATAATAAATGAAAAATGCATAATTTTGTGAAATTGAGATATTTACAATGACCAAAAATGCTTTTGAATTTTGACGGCAAGTGAACAGGAAATGAAGCTGTGAAGTTGATGAGTACAAAGTGGGGCATTATTAATTATTAGAAAGTAATGGGGTCCAACGAGAAGCCCGTGGACACCGCGCGGACCAAATTAGGGGGCGGGGGGGCGGGGGGGCGGGGGGGCAGGGGGTGGGTGAAAATTTGAAATTGCGGCTTCCCTACCTGATTTAGAGGATGAAATCACGTGATCCTTTTTCCCGGCAGAGTTGGATATAAATACCAACGCCCGGCTCAGTCGCACGCCTGCGATACTTTTTTTTTTCTTTTTTTGTGTTTTATTAATCTACTTTCAAAATGATACGCTGATTAAACCGATTTAAAATTTATAATAATCCCTTAAAGAGTCTATTCTCATAATATAGTTTTTTTCATATCCAAACCGTGAATTAAACTCAAAAACTTGATTAAGAGATTTAACATCACATCCACTAAATTAATTATCCATTGGTGCACGCCTCCGATACTGTAATACCATGAATACACATTAAATAAAATTTTATATTTAAATTTTATAAATAAAAAAAATATCGAATGAATTTTGTCTATTAAAATTTTAACTAGATTCGAACTGAATTTAATTGAATGTAAAATAATTACGGAATATTATGATTTATAAAAAAAAGAATTATAAATTTCAAGAATAAATATATAAATTATTTCCCTTTATTTTATTTTATTTATAATAACTATAAAATTAAAATTAAAACTTTTAATAAAAAATAAAATTTTATTAACAAATATTAAATTTCTAGATAAAAATTAAAAATTGTGTTATCTTAATAATTAAAAATTAAAAATTAAAATTGAACATCTCTGGATACAATTATTGTATCCAGAGAAAAGAAAAGTTAAAAAAATTATGAATCAAAGTGAATATAGCTTTTGACTTATATTATAGCTGAAATTATTGTAATTATTATAATTGTGAATCGGATATATTTGATGTACGGAAATTTCTCTATACTAATATTTATTATTTTTAAAATATTTCAATACACTAAATTAATTAATATTTATATAAAAATTTTTAAAATTTAAAATTTATATATATTTCTATATTTATTGAATTATTTAATTATATTTTTTATTTTTATGTTATTTTTTATGACTAATAATTATATATTTGACTATTTTATATTTTTATTATAAAATATGACTATTCTATTATTTTTATAAAATAATTAATATTTATATAAAATATTATATATTTTTTTATATTTATGTATTTCTTATTTTTTTTATTTTGACAAAATATCATTTCTATGTATTATTTTATATGTATTTTCATTTCCGTGTAACTTAGTCACTTACTATTAATTATTTCACAAAAATAAAATTAAGTCATTATTTTAAAACTACAATTAACTAATCATGAAGGGTCATTCTTACCTTGGTGCGTAATATTTTCTTTCTCAAGTGAATAGAGTTGTTGTCTTTTGTTTTAACGGCTAATTGATATCTCGAATTATAATTTAACTATTTCGATTCGAATATTGTTAGATTCAGCTCTTTCGATGTAATATGGTTGCGATTTTCATGATAAAGGGTTAAATGGGACAAAGTATGGTTGATTCTCCAATTAATTTCACCATTTTGATCATGCCAATCTGTCTGCTATTTAATGATGGAACCTGTCTCATCGTTTGCAAGCTGACCCATTTTGAAAGCGATTTATGAATTTATCAACTATTTGGTGCTCTGGCTATGGTGCCATAGACCCACCCTTTTCAAGCCAGTGGATTCCTTTCTTTTATCCTTAGGGCAATGCCCCAAAACAAGCAAGTAGGAGATGGACCCTAAAGAAAGGCAACCCTTTGTAGAAGTGAGAGCAAATTTAATTCACTAGACCCACACTTCTCAGGCCAGCTACCTCATCCTAATAATGACATTAACCCTACTCTTCAACCATCTTCCAACAAAATACCTATGGCCCCATCTCATATTCGTTGTTCACCATTGATTAATTATACACCCTTCACTTCAATTTTTGTGCTGGGTTTTTTAGATTCCATCTTTTTTTAATTGTAAATAATCTTTATCCAAACAATATTTAAATAGAAATACCACTTTTTGCAAGGGCAAAACCCAAAATTTATTCCAATGAAATGATATTGTATAATTTCATTAATTAATATTATAATTTTTAAAATTAATACGTATGATTTCCTTATTAAAAGAATTAGGCATGAACGTTCATGCCCGTGGCTCTGGGGTGTTTTGAGTATCATTAAGGGTCGAAATCTTTGATCTTATATTTCATAGTCTAAATATACTAAAAAAATTATAAAAATTATTTTCGTGATTTACAAATTATAGGTAATGTCATGATATAATTGAATTTATGACTCATCTGTGATCCGAATTCAAAATTTTTTAAGCTATATTTTTATACCCAAAATTCTAAAAAATATTTTAATAAATCCGTAGTAATTCCGGAAACTATGAAAAATTTCTCGATGATCTTGTAGTCGGGATGATATCCACTCCAAACAAGTTATCACAGTAATGTCACGATACCACAACCTTAAATTCAGTGACGAGATGATGCAAAAAAATTTCCTACTAGAAATTTTTCCTAAACCCTCAATCAATCTCTTTTCAAAGAATATCGTGTCTCACTAAAACTTAATTCACACAAAATAACATAAGATCCATGTGAATTCTCTTCTCCTCTCAAAATTAAGAAGATCATTAAAATTCCTCATTAGACTCATGTAATCATTAAAGAGGTATTTTAGGGAGAGTAGAGATAGGGTTAACCACCCATTATCTTATAATTTTGAATTTAAATTTAATTAAATTTTACTATTGAGATAAAGACCCGGGCACAAAAGAGAGTCATTTAATGAAATGTATAAATAGCAACAAGATGTGTATATATGTTTGTATAAAATTAAGTAAAAAGGGTAAGAGAGTTGCATTGGAAAATAATTTCCAAGAAGACATGGTCCAAGTTGCAAAATTCCTCACAATGCAGGGCATCAAGATCAACACTCTATATGCAAAGATTTTCCCTCGAACCGGCGCTCAAGAAATGCAAGATACAAGCAATGTTGCTTTTTACGATGTCCGTAATAATTAAGAGAAATTGATAAGGAATATTTAGGTCCCCAAGAGAATAGTCTGGTGATCATAATCTTTCTCTTCCAATCCTAAAATACAGGGTTCAAATTCTTGTATAATAAAAAAAAGATATGAAATATTCGATTTAAATTATAATTATTATTTTTATCACCGTAACGCATAAAGAAATTACTGGGTTCATATCACCTTAGATTGTTTGGGAGAAAGGAGAACAAGAGACAACACTTCCAAGTGAAGTGACCTAAAAGGGTTGTGCTCACTCTACAAGTGTGTAGCTTATTAGGTTATTATTATCTCATGGATGTAATGCCCTTTTATTTTTTTGGGTGAATTGTAATGCCCTTTTATTTATTTTTTTGTAATGCCCTTTTATGCCTTTCTTACGCTCCGACTCTTATGTTAGGCTTCAACTTCGGCCGAGCAGCCCAGGAGCTTGACTCATGATCCAGCCCCGCATTACCTCGGCCTAGCATGGGTTCAATAAGACTAGGGGCCCGTGGACTCTTTCCTCCAGGTGGAGCAGGCATTTCTCTTCAATTCTCTCTCTATTTTATTAGATGAACCGTTATCTAAAATTATATTCCAATTAATTCAATCTGAACTGTCATCAGATCCTTTTTAAAGAAATATCCGTACTTTACGGGATAACTGTTCACCCAAAAGTAACTGGGAGGGGCATTTTAGTGTTTGTCTATGGATAAATTTCCTTTAAATTTTCTTTTTTTTTTTTTCAAATTTTGATTATGATTTAAGACTTTTACACTAATTTTAATAAAGATTTCGATTATAATTCCGTTCTTAATTAGAGGGATCGAAACCGGAAATTTTACTCCTGGTTTTAAACAGAACCAGAACATTGACCGTTCTGGTTTCAAATCTGACCGGTTTGGTTCCCGGTTTCCAGGTACTGGTGGTCAACAAAATATGATGGATTTTAAATTTTAATTTTTCCGGATTCTCCTGATTGCCTCCAAATTGGGTCGAATAAGTGAAGGAAACAGTAGGCTTTGACGTCCTTGATTGCTTCATATTTATGTGTAAATCCATGGCCAGTAAATTCTCAAAAACCCATGTCTTCCTTTGCTAGAAACCTCTCAATCAATTACAAAATTCAACCAAATTCACGCTGAAATTTTCAGAACGGGCCTTTCAGTGACCATATAGCAACACAAAAGCTTTTGGGGAAATGTACAACTTTCAACTCTATCAACTTACGCTTTGAACATAGACTTTTTAATCAAATCCCAAATCCCAAAACTTGCTCTTGGAATTCTCTGATCAGAATTCACTCTAAAAACCAAGACCCAATTCGATGTATTGGTTTCTGCGAAGAAATGTTGGATTGGGTTTCAATATTATTAGTTTCTAAGGTGTCTGCACAATTGGGTCATGTGAAATTCTTTCTGGGTCTTCTTGGTCAGGTTGTTAAGGTTGGATTGAATTTGGATGTGTTTGTGGTGGATTCTATACTAAGTGGTTATTGTGTTTTTGGGTTTGTTCATGTCGCCCGTACCCTGTTTGATGTATTACCTCATAAGAATTTAGTTTCTAGGAGTGTTTTGATTAATGGATATGTTCGACATGGTCACCGAGATTGGCTATTGATTTATTTTTTGATATGTGGGAAAAGGAAAAGAGGGTTGATGAGTTTCTCGGTGTTGCCTTGTTCAATGCTTGTGCTCAGTTGGAGGATTTGAGTTTGGGGAGGAGATTGGAGGATTTGGTTAGACAGTCTTTCGTATATGAATAATTCTTTGATTGATATGTATTGTAAATGTGGGAGCATTGTTGATGCACAAAGACATTTTGATGATCTGGTCAAAAAGGATGTTGTGGCCTAGAATTCCATGATCACGGGTTATGGGAGGTAGGGAATATGGAAGCAGCTAAAGCGCTTTTTCCTCAGATGCCTAAGAGAAATGAAGTCTCTTGGAGTGCATTGCTTAACGGGTTTGTGCAAAATGGCCACTACAAAGAAGCTTTGGATGTGTATTGTGAGATGGAAGAGAACCAGTTGCTCCCAAATGATGCTATAATAACTGGGGCCATTGCTGCTTGTGCCCACTTGGGTGCTTTAGATAAAGGAAGTGAAATCCATCGTAGTTTGGATGATGTGAAAGTCTGGAGTGATGTTGTTTTGGGTACTGCACTTGTAGACATGTATATAAAGTGTGGATGTCTTGAAACTTCAATGCAGTTGTTTGAATCTATGTTAAAGAAAACCCGAATTTCTTATAATGTAATGATTTGTGGACTTGCTAGCCATGGAAGAGCTAGTGATTGTCTTGATCTATTCTCGCAGATGTTGAAAGCTGGTATAGAACCAGATGGGATAACGTTTGTTGGCGTAATTTCAGCTTGTGTTCATGGAGGTTGGGTGGAAGAAGGGAAGAAGTACTTCAATATGTTGACCTCAGTTTATGGTATTGTTCCCTCGCCTGAACATGTTTTCTCTATGGTCCATCTGATGAGTAGATCCGGGCTTTTAGTTCAGGCCCTTGAGTTTATTGAAGGTTGTTGATTGAAGCCTGATATGCCGATTTGGGATGCCTTTTTGAGTGCTTGAATGGTTCACAAAAACATTGAGCTTGGCAAAATTGCTGCAGCAAAGATACTTGAGTTGGACCCTTTTCATGGTGGTGCATATGCGCTATTGTCTACCATGTATGGAGAAGCAAAGAACTGGACTAAAGTTTCGGAGTTAAGAAAGAAAATAAAGAAGTTAGGGGTTGACAATCATACTGGGCATGGTTGGATAGAGCTTAATGGTGAGGCTCACAAGTTTTGTGCTGATGGCATTTTGCATCCCTGTATCATGGAGATCTCATCAGTATTGGATTTGATGGACTTCCCTGATGTTGTCCTATCAACAGGTTGATTAATGTCCCGAAAATGACAAGCTGAAGTTCAGAGGGCAGTCCACGCAGCAAACGACTTCTCCACTTGCCTGCTACGAAGTCAGAGTGAGTTTTCTACTTTAACTGTAAATTACATTACCTAGATTTCTGATGTATAAGCCATTTGTGGCTTTGAGGAGAAAATTGATTCCTCACGTACTTAATGTAAATCAATTTGGCATAAGAAGTCGCAATGGAGAAGGGACTGAAAATGGAAGAGCTACTTGCAACATTCATGTCTGCATTGATTGATTGTTCAAGAAACTGCAAACCCATGTTAAAATGCTGAGATTTTGTAGTCACATGTTCCTAAAATTCTTCTCTTAGAACTATGGTTTTGAACTTGGCCCTGTATTTTTTATAATCTTATCTATTGATTTATGTGTTCTTTGTCTCTTATAAAGAGCACACTGATGATGTGTTTGAGTGGCATGGTATTGAAACAATCATCTCTAACTGAAATGAGTATTTCCATTACATCTGAGGTCATTGCCTGACTGCATATTTGCCGTTGCCGTTGCTATTGCAGGTATTGCAAGGAGTCAGTTCCACGGGTGGTAATTTCCTGTATAAATCCTGTCTTTTCCTTGAAATACTTATTCTTATCCTCAACGCAGTTTGTTTCCCCTTGCAAAATGTTTATGTGCAATGCTTGGAAAATTGACCGACGCTTGCCCTCATCTTGTCTTGGCTTGTTTAGTGTAACAAGTGCAAATTGAGTTCTGGGTAGACTTGTATTGTATTGTGAGATTTTATAGTTATTTTCTAATTTCATACCAATGGGTATAGTTCTGCAAAACATGCGATTTGATGTTCGAATGTTCTAGGTAATGATATGCAATTAGGTCCATGTTGTCCTTTCTTTTCTTTTTTGTAGCCTAAAGCTCATTCCACAACATTATCAAATGAACCACATGTTTCCTGAGGAACATGGCAAGTAGCCTTATGGTTTGTCTATCACTTGAGATTACAAGTTGTCCATATGTTATTTGATCTCAAGATTCCAGGTTTCTTTGCCTTTTCGGCCTCTGGCTTTTGATGGAGGCCTTGTTTTATGGCCTAGCTAATGACTGGCTTGAAAAGAAGGAGAAAAGGAAGAAAGGATATTTGATTTAATGAACTCATTTTGTATTTTAGTATCAATTGTCCATGAATCTGACTTGATTGAAATTTGAATTTTCAGCCATTTTTCAGGATTTACTTTTTTTTTTCCTTTTCTTTTTTGTAGCCTTAAGGTCGTACCATTTTTGTCCTTCATTAGATTTCAAAATCAAAGATGATTTACAAAAGAAGTCGGACGAACATGAGAGAGAGAGAGAGAGAGAGAGAGAGAGAGAGAGAGAGAGAGAGAGAGAGAGAGAGAGAGAGAGAGAGAGAGAGAGAGATTATTATAATTTTAGTTTATTTATAAATAAATTTGTCTTTTATTTACAAAAATGTATATTTTTCACTAAAAATTATTTATTTAAACTAAAATAAAGAAAAAATTAAATCACGTAAAACAAATTTCAATTTTCCAAATGATCTGATCCTTGGCCCTCCACACCCTCATGCTCCAAACCTTTTTATGCCACTCTCAAGCCTGCAATTAATTAACTTTATCATCTTCTTGATAGTGTACATCAAACCCTCCATTTTTTTAGTACAGTTTTTTCTTTTCTTGAGTCAACAGGCACAATCTTTGTGTTCCTTGACACCTACTTCTCCAAACAGAGACGAGGAGAAATTGCACTTAATCATGGAGTAAATTGACTTTCAGGTCTCTCGGCTCATGCTTGCCTACATTTGGTTAGGCTGAAATCACCATCATGTCTGCAGGTGTCTGTTGGGTAAAATGATTGGGTCCGGCCTAATATGGTTTTCATCAATATTCCATTCATATACTTCATATACCGTATCTCTAAAAAATTGTGCTGCCTTATCTTCACATTGAATATTCATTGAGAGTTAATCTAGAATAATAAGTTTTTAAAGACTTTTTTAAAATATATTGTTTTTATTTTATTTATTTGAAATTCATCTTCACAAGATTCTTTATCTCCTTATTCTATTGTTAAAATCTTATTTGTACTGTCCCCTAAAAGATAGTTTAGTGGTACAAACTCCTTCCTCAACCTGGTGATCTCAGATTCAAATTCTTATATAAAAAAAAAAATCTTATTTGTACCGGCCAAGGGATAGGATTGTCTATGGCTTGTTTAATTCGTAATAATGTATTTATTTATGATAATAAATTAATTTTTTGTCGGTGCTTGTGGGATTAGCTTGCTGCATGTTTAGGTAGATTCTCTGCTGATGAGAATGAATGATTTATATGACATCGTTTGTTATCATTAAATACGTATCTGACGTTATAATTTTACAAGACATGAATAATAATTTTTAGGATATAAACAACATTAAAAATTTTGAACTGACATATGATTGAAATTTTAAGGGGCAGTTGTGGTTCGACCCCCTCTCTTCTCTCCTGGTTGCAGTCATTATGGACATTTAATCTTTCTCATATGCATCATGCCCACAAGAGAAAAGGAATTTAAATGTGTTTATTTTTTCACTAGCTATACTTTTTCATCTCAATTTGCCATTTTCATTAGCATTTATGTGATGGGTGCTGCTAGAAACAAATCATGAAGTCTTTTGTTTGTATGTATTTTGAGCATTATGTGACTATTATACCTAAATTTATTACCTTTTGTTTATACATACAATTTTTAAAACATGGCCTAGTACATGGTTGAATGGAAAGAGAAAGTGCCTCTATGATCCAGCATCAAACAGTGGCAGAGATTTAATGCTTTGATGGGTTGGGAGATGAACCCTCTTGATTGTGGCTAAACTTACTCAAAAAGCCAGACCATAAACTAGTTGGTATTGAGAGAAATATGGGTCTTTGAAAGGATAATCTGAGTAGTAAAGAGCTTTACCTAAATATGTTTTTTGATATTTAGTGTTTGAATTTTCATGAACGTATATATTTTTTAAATTTTATTATCATTAAAGAGAAAGGAGGAACTATCTCCTGCTTTGAATTTCTTTGCTCAAAGTCCAAAATTGATACATGAAGAGAAAGGAGCCCACTTGGTCATGTGAATGAAATGAATTGTATGGGAGAATTTCTTGATTTTGAGATCTTCCCACCAATGGATTTTAAGGCATCACAACTGAATATTCACCAATAAATGTGTGCTTTTATTTGGTGAGCATCATCTCTCACTCTCCCACGTTAGTCACTCTTCTCCCACTAGACTGGCCCATCCCCATTTTCTTCTAAAATTATCTCTATGGACACAAATGAGGATATCACTCAAATGAAAATCGATCCAATATATAAAAATATTAATTTTTTTAATAAAATCTTAAATTTAAAATTTAAAAATAAAAAATACTATATCAAAAAGAATAAATTTGATTTAATAATACTCAAACCGAATTATTCAAAATATAATTTTGATTACCGATTGATTTATATATATAAAAAAAAGAACGTATCAAAGTGAACCTTATCATCCCTCAATCATCTTTCCTCTTTTTGGAGAGATGCCAAGTAATTCACTCGACAAGGCTTAAAAGACGGGACGAGGGGAGGGGAAGGATGGTAAAGTGAAAAATCCAATGGAAGAGGGGAGATTCTTTGCTTAAAAGAGAAAAAATCGTGGTAGGAAAAACATATTCCTTTGGAACGGAGTCTCATATACGATATGTATTTCTTTCTTTTAAGATAGTTACATTTTTCTGTCGATCTTTTAAAATCGACTATTTCAAATCTTTTTTTATCATTCTTAAAGATTTGAATTTAAAATCTTTGATTAAGTAGGTAGAGTATCTCAGTTCAAGAGAGTTTGATAATAAAATAAAATAGTTTATAATTACAATTCTTGCTATTTTTTTTCCAAAAGTGTTTTGCTTTTTCCGGTGAAAAATGATCATACAGGCGAATGTATGAACAGGTTATGGTCGGTGAGAAATGTTGACCCAAGTCCAATGGCTACATCTTTTCAACCCAGGAGAGGAGCAGTAAAAGGTAAGTATTGTACTTTGTCTTCATATCATAGCCGTAAATCTTGACCAACATCTTGCTTGGAAGACGCTTAATCACCGGCAGAGATCACAAGAAACTGAGGGACAATTTGCCCCTTCAACGCTACCCCAACAACAATTACAGAATAAAAATGTTAAATTTTTAATTAAATTTTAAATAATAAAAAAATTATATTAAAAAAATTATATTAAAAAAATTATCTCGGTTTTTAAAGGAGCAAAATTGGAGGGTCCCCACCATGTGCCAATGTAGAAAGCTATTGGTTGATGGAGAGACCGACATGGCTGGACCATGAAATGCCATGTGTCCGTTTGACGAAAATCTTCTTTTACAAATCTTTTCTTAAAAAAATTATTTAATAATGAACCGATTCAACTGATCTAAGGGTCAATATTCAAATCATGCATTTAATAATAATAATAATAAAATAATAACAATAGATAGTATTTTAGCAAAAGTTATCCAAGTGCTTAATATTTTTTCAAGTATTGAATAATATTATTAAAAAAATTAATAAACAAACAATTCGTCGTTCAAATTGAAGATTTGTCACAAAATTCTTTTTAATGATTTTTATTCCCATGATTTTCATTAAAGAGGGAGTTGAATACGCTTGTGTCAAAATTACTCTTATGTTAGATTTCTACGTGGGAATATTTTTTTTTAAATAAGTTATCGATATTTAATAATTATATTATAATCGATTAAATTTGATTCAAATCAGATTGATTTCTTAAGAAACAAAACTATTCTTGCATATAATTTTGTTATACACAAGATTTTAACTTGAGATCTTGTTCAATAGATATCAATATTCAATCATTAAATCAATTAGTTGTCGCTATCGAAAAATACTCTTATAAATTAATTAAAAATATCACACCTTTTGTCATTAAAAAAATGAAATTATTTAGTTTTTAAGATGCTAAATACATACCGATCATTCAACTCTATCACCGATCACAATCCAAGACACCCAAACCTCTCTCTCTCTCTCTCTCTCTCCCCCTCATCCCCCCCCCCGGCCCCACAACTACAACCAATAACATGGCTCTGCCTCTATTTGATGTCTCTACCCAAACAAACCCTAAACAGGGACCTTCACGTTAGCTGTATTTGACTTTTGCCCCAACCTTTTCATGAATCTCCATCGAAAACCCCATTAATCCAACGGTTGAATTTCCACCCAATCATCAATCAACGGCTAAGATGGGATTGCAAGACTTCGGGAATCAGTTATGGAAGACAACAAAGTTGTATGTTCCATGTGGTTTGTGGGCTTCGGAAGTAATGTGGCTGTCGCTGAAGTGACACTCAAAGTCATCAAATTGGCGGATGGTACGGCCTTTTCTGCGGTCCACATGCCATATCAGCAAAATGCCACGTCAGAATTAATTAAAATATGTAAAATTCTAATTTTTAAATTAAATAATTCTTAATTTCGGGTTTTTTTTTAATTATTTTCCATTCACATTGAATCCATGCGAGATTGAAATTCTCTTCCTCCGGAAATATTTTGGAAGTTCTGATCTGGTCTGGGCTGTCAAAATTTTTTAAATGAAAATAGTTTAAAAATTACCAAAATTGAGGTAAATTAATTCAATAGCTATTATTTATAATATATTAATTAATTTATTAAATAAATATTGAATAAACAGATGGAACGAATATCTTTTTTAAATTTAAAATTTTTATAAATAATTATTGAAATTCAAATATTGTTTTGGGATAAAGTATTGGTATCAGATAATAATTTTGATTCCGATTAAATTCGATTCGAGACAAATAAGGTTCTCAAGAAACAAAAATTTTCCTGATATCTATTTTTTCCGTACATAATACTTAAATTTAAAATATAATTTAAAGGATATCATTATTCTACCATCGAATCAATTAGATTTCGATGAAATTCGAATATTAAAAACATTGAATTGTATTGATTCAAATTGGGTGGATTGACATTGAGGCGAAGTTTACGCCGTGCAAAATATTTATTTAATAATTATATATACGTTGAATTTTATGATAAAGAAAATATAGATCAGACAAACATAATACCCATTTACAAAAATGTAGGGATAGTGGGGTCTTAGGTTTGATTTTCAGGTGCAAAAGCATGTGCTTTTGGTTCAAGAGTTATGAATGAGTTTTGTCAAAATTATTTGTCTTTGGAGATTTAGGGCAAGTATAAAACCATATAATAAATTCAAGTAGGTGTTGAACCCATATAACATTTTTATGTATTTATTTTGGGTATTTTTTTTTTGTAAAATATTATATTAATATTTAGTAAATTTATCGGTTATATATTTAATATATAATTATTAGAAATATTAATGTCATACCGACGTTTTATTGCTCCGATGATAATGACATTGAATTCTTTTAATTAAATTTTTGAATTTGAAATTTAAAAATAAAAAAACAGATGTTAGCACAGTTTGCCCCTTAATGGGCTTGATAGTTAGGTTGATTCTGATCAGTTGAAGCCAATAAATTAATTATCATATACTGTTCGGTCAAATATTAAAATTGTTAATCTCAGAGGAAAGTAGGGGTGAGGCCACACTCTCCCTTTTCTTCCTTTTCTTCCTTGAATTGTATGTAATTTAATTAACAAAAAGAAAGCAGAAAATAAAATAACAAATTAGTATTTTGGGATAATTTTATTTCAACCACCAAAAAAGGTAATGCAACGAAAAAAGATTTTATAATTTTATATTGCATTATTAATAGAAATTTTTTTTTTTGGCTTATTATTTTTAATCTACATGCATCATCCAAAATTTTCTATTTTCTATCTATTTTTTATTATTTTTATAGATCAAATTTATGAATAGATATAATTGAATTATTTATTTATTTTTTTATAAACCACGATTATGATTTTAAATCCGACTAAATCTGTTTCGAGACGAATTGAACTCTTAAATAGTAATACTCTCATGATATTTATTTTCTTTGTGTATAAAACTATTAATCGAATGTTTTCCATTCCAAATAATTGAATTAAATTTGGAATCGATCAACTTGCTTAATTGTCAAGTTCATGCCCTGCATTTATGGACATTTTGTGACCCGTGATGTTGAGTGTAAAAGAGTAAAATACTAACCATAGGTTGTCATATTTGATATTTATTCTTAAAAAAATATAAGGGGAGACTGGATTTGCATGGAAGGGACACACGACCCACACACACCAAGGACAAGCATCCCCCAACCAATAAATTTTAAGGCCAATGAGCCCTTTTTGAGGCCAACCAAGCTGAAATCTATGTAGGGTAATGTGCCCTTGTTCTCGCCCCCACAGAATGTTAAGGTCACCCTCTTGCCCTGCATAAAGGACATTTTCGATTTTGTCTCTATGATGCAGTAGTAAATTAATTTCTCTATAATATTTGATTTCTCAATTTACTATTCTTTTATAATTTTAGAGGGGTAGATATGCAGAGACAGGTCCCCAGTATGATTAAAAAAAAAAAAAAAAAGTAATGAAATGAATCCAACATGATATGATTGTTTTCTCTCTCACAAACCCTTAGAAACCCCTCTATTAGTTCCTGTTATCTCTCATGCGAAATCCTGATTTCCACAACGATAATCCCTTTTTTCATCGGCAAAAAGGGCGATATTATTTAAATGTTAGATTTGTTCAAATTCAAACTTATATAATAAGTGAAAATCTTATGATAATGTTTGCAAATATATATTTATATTTATCATTTTACGTTTTTTTTTTTAATATAAAAATTTAAATATGAAGTTATTATATTAAAAAAAAGAAGATTTGTACCGCAAGATGTTCCTTAAAAACTTACATATTCTTTTAATGTTTCGTTAGTCGCAAGAAAAGATAAATCGGACACCCTCGTGCCCTACACCAGGCCTAAATAAGATTGTCTCCAAGTGGCCCTTCGTGCTGTTTTTCACCTTTTACCACATGAGACACAACCTGATGAGAGAGAGAAACTGTGGAGGGTACAATTATTTGACTAGCTTAACGGCCAAAACTACCGGGAGATCTAGAGAGAGGGAGAGAGAGAGAGAGAGAGCCCGTGGGAGGGGGAGGGGTCGGGGGGGAATCCTCCGTAAAGTAAGAAATCACGAAGCAGATTGGGTCCCATATGTTTAATCACGCCATTTTGCACGGCTTTTCTCTCTTTATAAACCCCTTCAATGCCTCTCTCATTCCTCATCTCACTCTCCCTCTCCAAATCTCTGACCACTCAAACATAGTCTACTAGTAGAGCAAAAATGTCATCACCTACAACCCCTTTTCTCTCTTTCCTCTTCTTCTTCCTCTTCCCTCTCCTCTCTCCCACCCTCATTTCCTCTTCCCCTGTCCAAGAGCCAGAGTTGGTAGTCCAAGATGTCCACAGGTAACATATTGCACAAATGTCATCTCCATGAAATTATCTTACTACGTACTAATTATCGTGTCACATTTCTTTTTGTTAGGAGCATCAATGCCTCTAGGCGAAATTTGGGCTACTTGTCATGTGGAACTGGGAATCCGATCGATGACTGCTGGCGCTGTGACCCCAATTGGGAACAGAACCGCCAGCGCCTAGCAGATTGCGCGATCGGGTTCGGGAAAAATGCCGTTGGTGGCAGAGATGGGAGAATTTACGTGGTGACAGACTCTGGTGACGACGATCCTGTGAACCCAAAACCGGGAACTCTGAGATATGGTGTGATCCAGGATGAGCCATTGTGGATCATATTTGCCAGGGACATGGTGATTCAGTTAAAGGAAGAGCTAATTATGAACTCATTTAAGACCCTTGATGGTAGAGGTGCTAGTGTGCACATCGCAGGAGGTCCATGTATAACTATACAATATGTTACTAACATTATTGTTCATGGACTTAATATACACGATTGTAAGCAAGGAGGGAATGCTAATGTGAGGTCCTCCCCACACCATTATGGGTGGAGGACTATATCGGACGGCGATGGTGTGTCGATTTTCGGAGGGAGTGATATTTGGGTGGACCATTGTTCATTGTCTAATTGCAACGATGGACTCATTGATGCCATTCATGGGTCCACTGCTATTACAATTTCTAACAATTACATGACTCACCATGATAAGGTCATGCTTTTAGGGCACAGTGATACTTATACTCAAGACAAGAACATGCAGGTCACAATCGCTTTTAACCACTTTGGTGAAGGCCTTGTTCAAAGAATGCCCAGGTAAATAATTCCCACTCCCTCCCTTCCCCCCCCCCCCCTCTCTCTTAATGATACTCGTGGAGTTAGTAGTTGTAGGGGTACATTGTGGTTTCATGGGTCATGTGATTATGTATTTTATGTTGAAATTTTGTTGTGTGAAAAATTTGGGCAGATGTAGACACGGATACTTCCATGTGGTGAACAATGACTATACCCATTGGGAGATGTATGCAATTGGAGGGAGTGCTGATCCTACAATCAACAGTCAAGGCAACAGATTCACAGCACCGGATGATAGGTTTAACAAAGAGGTTAGAACCCCCCTTTTATTTCAACTTTACCTTTTTCTTTTTCCATTTTTCGAACCATAGGACTTTCCAAAATAACACACTTTTGATTAGTAATAAATTGTACCATGTACTGCAGGTTACCAAACACGAGGATGCCCCGGAGAGTGAATGGAAAAATTGGAATTGGAGATCAGAAGGAGACCTTTTGTTAAATGGTGCATTTTTTACACAGTCCGGTGCCGGAGCTTCGTCGAGCTATGCTAGGGCGTCAAGCTTGGGTGCTAGACCATCTTCCCTAGTGGGTTCAATCACTGGTTCAGCTGGCGCACTAAATTGCAAAAAGGGTTCAAGATGCTAGTCCCATTTAGTACCCAATTAAGTGGAACATTGTCGGTATGTGCCTAACGATGCCACAATTTTAGGGGTCTCGTTTTGAATTACGCTTACTTTTTGTTGAATGGATACATTTAAGTCAAAAAAAAATGAAAAGGGGATTTATGAAAGAAAAAAAATTGGAGGGATTGAAAAAGTAACAAACCTATTAGGTTGGAACCCTATCCCCTCCAACCTTTTTACTTTTTACCACCCATTTCCCTCCTTTTCATTTTCCCAATTTTTTTTTGGGTTTATTTGTTTGAGTCTTGTGTTACCCAACCTCTGCCTGTTGTTCTCTTATCTCCCAGTTGGGTTTGTGAGAGAAAACAATGGCGGAAGTGTTGATAGAAGTGAATTATCTAATAGCACTCTTATCATTATCCTTTAAATCTCTCTCTCTCTCTCTCCCTCTCTTATTATAAACAAATGCGCATGCAAAAGGAGAATACAAGTTCATGGGTAATGTCAACAGATAAATCAACTAAGGACAGAGATGTCTTGACCATAGAGAACTTCAACTACTAAGCTCACCAAGTGACTTGAATTAAGAAAATCAGAGCAAACACCACACGCCCTCATTGGGCTCTATGCACATAACCGACAGCATGTGATGCCAAATTATATATCAAGACAATGGTTCTTCCCATTTCACTTCTCATGCCCATTTAAAAATTTTGTACCAAGACAATATTATAAGGTAGATTACATTTTTCAAATAATAATAAAACAAATAATGTTACATGTATCATATAAAAAGCTTATAATACTGAATCTAATTATTATTAATATATATATTATTTTATAATAATTGTAGATCTTCAAAAATAATGAATTGTGATGGCAGGGGCCCAAGTGGGTTTTGTGGGCTCAAGAGGGGTAGATGATGGCAAAAGGTACAAGTGTGTTGATGGGACAAAAAGAGAAAGCACATTATCAGTATCTACTTTTAATGGAGATTTGTCTTCCATGGATTAAAATTAGTTTGAAAAAGCGGGTATCAACATTCAATTAGATTTCCATGTCTCCAACTAGAGATTTCCATGTAGCATCACATTCCCCCCATGGTTACTAAATACAAAATGAACCAATTTCTCAAGGAATGCAACACTGGAGAGCTCAGGCAACTTGGTGTTCTTGCAGTACACTGACCACTGATTTTGTCCTCACCAAAGTTCAGTCCGATGTTGTTGTGTCTTACATTTCGTGATGGGAAGTTCCCTCGCAATATTTTATGATTATATTTCAAGTAAGACTCTTGGGTATGTGCAATAACTTACAAAGTGTACACAGGCTATCAAAGTTCTATCGATTTAGTGGTAAATCATTAAACTCTCTTAATTAAAATTTAAAATTTAAAATTTGAAAATAAAAAAATAGATACCGAAAGAATTAACTCTTAAATTGAATTTTATAAATACTTAAATAGGATTAACCGGGTTTCTAAATATTGATGATCAAATAATAAGAAAAAAAAGGTACCCTAGCTACCCAGATTGTGTAAAATCTGAATCTTCCTGGTACCCCTGAATAGCCAACAAATTTTGAATGTCTTACTTATTATTTTCTTATTTTGATGAATGGGGGATGTCTTTTATTTTTTTAAATAAAAGGTACAATTTTTTATTTTTTTTTAGCTCAAGAATGATGGAAGGAATTGGCGGGCCACAAAAGTGGGATAATAGAATTGGCAAAGGAAGGTTCATATGGCCCTTTTGATTGTACTGGAGGAACCTCTTTACTTGTGAGGACATAAATGTGCCATGTCAAGATTTTGTGTCCTTTTCTTTTTGGATTTGAGTAAAACAATTAGAGGCTACTCTCCTCTAGTAAATGCCAACCCTAATGCAGGTGAAATTCAATTTCAAAGTGTATAATATTCATGACAAATCTTATTTTGTGTTAAGAAAATAAGTAAGAGATATTTTTTATGTCTTTATAAAAGAAAATTACAAAAATTCTAAAAGGAATATAACGAATGAATTAGAGAATCAAATTTTACGTAATAGTTCGTCTTAACTTATTTTTATCAATTTTTTATTAAATATTTATTGAGTAAAATAAAATAAACCGATAATTTGATTAAAAATTGATCAAGACTTATCGGTATACGTACATAAAATTTGATTTATATAATTCATTTAAGAAAGATTTTTGTTATCAAAGGATTTAATGGATATTTGATTTGTACCAAAGGGTCTCCTTTTTGCATCATTAATTTACTTGATGGGTACAGATTTGTTGAGAAGAAGATGCAGTTCTGGGGACCATCCATGTGAGTATGTGACATAAGTAGGGAAATTGACCCCCATGGCATCTGAACTTGGACTAATAAATGAGCCAAACATATACCACAAAAAAAACTTTCCATCACATGAAACACTGAATCTGAGTATCAACATGCTTTTAGACCCAGAACACTCTTGACTAGGGCACCAAAATCTGAACCAAGAACAAAAATGCTGGTTCTTGTTGCCCCATTTGTCATATAAAAGATGAGACCACAAGAGCGTCACCCAAATTGTTAGAGATGAAGATATAGATGGCAAATAAATAGGAACAGATCGGAGAAAAAACGATTATTTCTAGATTGTAACATGCTTGTTGAATTGAATGTGAGACAACAGACAATGTATGACTCATCTGCAACTGCAGCCAAGGCCAGTGAGGTAATAGATACCCAACTTGTGCTTGATCAGTTTTTCAGGGCATGAGTTTCTGGTTTTGGAGTCCGCAATATATGCAGATAACCAAAGTTTGGATGATGTTGTTCATGTCACATGGCATGATCAATCCTATGTAAATGTAACACCAAGTTTATGGCCCACCCTCTTAGCTTCCAAAATGTTTAGCAACAAAAAACCCATCACACAGCTAATGGTTAATGCGTGTCTATTAGGGCTTAGCTGCTAAGCACTTGCGGCTGTTAGTGAGGGTGATGGAGCTTGTACTTGAATCATAATTTCCTTTATCCTTAAAAGGTGGAGAAACTGTTTTAGTACAACACATGAATGGAAATGAATCATATTAGCATTTTGTCAACTATATTATTAACATTTTTTTGAACTTTCTGGCGCCCACAAAGCAACGCGGTTTTGCCGGCTACGACGTAAGACCCTTTGCCGGAGAACCCCCGTGAAACAACCGCAGTACCTTATATAATCTCTCTCTCTCTCTTTTTTTTTTTTAATTTGACGAATCAATATCCGAAATTATATTATAACTAATTTGGTTCAAATTACTGTCGGACTCTTTATAGGAAAAATTCTCCCAATTCTTTTCATTCCCAAACATTCAGAGTATGAGTTTTGATTAAAAACTTCTAACCCCTTGTCACTGGGCAAGTGTCCGACGGTAAATACTCTTGTTAACAACAGTGAAAGTCTCTCCTCTCTTAGATATATTATTATACTTACAATTATAATATTTTTACCGTTTGAAGTATATGAGGTGTTAGGCCCCACGGCGCTGGCGGCGGCGGCAAAGGCGGACCGCAATTTGGGCAGCTCGTGAGGATGAATGCCCCCATATTCTTCCATCTAGTCTTAGCTGTGGGACTCGAAATCTGGAAGCCAAGAAAATGTGTCATTGTGACATTTTGTGGCTGAGGTTAACGCCATGATTGGCTCCAAATTAAAACCTAATAATGTTAATTGGATCATGAGAAAATGAAATCATGATCTAGAGAGATAAACATGACAAAATCTTAGAATCTAGCTCTTGGCTGCTTTAGCATTGAAAATTTCAGCCATTTTTCTGTTTTATTCAACTTTTATTTTGACAAAGCAATAGCAACGCCAATCTAGGAAATGACCCTTGAAAAGTTGTGGTTAGTTTATCATTATACTCGAGTTTTTGGCATAAAAAGTTATTAATAAATGATAATTTATTATTTTTTATATAAAATTTTAATTTTTATTTGTAAACTTTTATATTTATTGTTATTATTATTATTATTATTTACTTTTATTCAAAAGTATAGAATATAAAAAAATAGAGTTTAATTAAGGCAAGTTAAGCAGCTTTTCCAAACATCATTGAGGAATGAAAGGAGTGAAAAACTTGTATAATCATATTATCTAGGGATTTTATTTACTTGATTATTGCTGATCTTGAAAATATTTTAATATAACTTATAAATATTAAATAAGCTCTTGAAAATATTGTTTATAGAAATTAGTATTATCCTTATCTCCGAAGAGGTGACAAAATAAGTAGTTGTATTAGATTGTATATGACCTGTTAAATATGGTTAAGGCGCAAGAGAAGAGGAAAAAAAGCAAGGCGGGGGACTAATCGTGGGTTGACTCAACTGGATGTGGGGTTGAGTACCATTAAGCATGATCGAGATTCGACTCCCGCTAAGAGTATCGGACCTTTATGTGTATAGAGCGTTTCCTGTTGGGAGAACCGTCTTTCGAAAGGAGCCACTGCAGTAGTCGGTCCGGATTAGTCGGGGTGAAGTCCTGGATATCGGGCTGTGTCCAAGACAAGATACAAAAAAAAAAAAGAGAGAGAGAGCAAGGTGGGGGAGGAGAAAAGAACCCCCAAAATGGTTGAGGAAAGAAAACACAAGAAAACAAGGGCCAGAGGCCCAACTCTATGTCCCCAGTTTAGAAGAGAATCTGTTGCGGTGGAAGCCCAGTGATGCCTAAAGGAAGCAAAAGAAAGCTAGGGCCACACAAACTAAAGAATGTAACAAAGAAACCAAAAAAGAAAGCTAGGGCCATAAGCCCAACACAATTTTTTTTTTTTTTTAGAAGAATTTGAACATAAAAATCGTCAGGTTGTGGGAGAGGTTTGTACCACTAAACTGTCCCCTGGAGGATATAAGCCCAACACAATGGCCCCGGTTGAAATGGAGTTAGTTGTACAGGGAAAGCCACCGTGTATATATATATATATATATATATATATATATATATATATATATAATCAATGAACAGTCGATTTAATAGATAAGAGTGTTATTTTTTTTAATCAAATTTCGAGTTCAAAACTTAAAAATAATAATAAAAAAAAAGACCATGTTTGAAGAGTTATCTTTTGATTGGATCTGATAATGTTCAAATCGAATTAATTAAAATATGATTTCAAATATCAATTGATTATATCATATATATATATATATATATATATATATATATATATATATATAAAGATATACATAGCATGGTATTGTTGTGGGGAGGGAAGATAGATGCTCGAACTTAAAATCTCAAATACGGAGAGAAAATTTTGGGATCACCGATACTCAACAACCATTAGTAAAGTTGCCAAGTTTTACTTGTACTATTAGTTCTAATTCTATCCTAGGATATATTAATTATTTATGAGAATAATAATTAAAATATAAATAAATAAATAAATAATTTATTAAATATGAAAAAATGTTTAATTATAAAAAAATATAAAGATTTTTATGTAAATATTAATTAATTTAGTAAGTTGAAACATTTTGAAAATAAAAAAAATTAAAAATTAAAAAAATCAAATTTTATATAACAATTCAAGTCAAAAATTATAATTTTTAAATTTAAGAAATTTTAAATTATTTAAAATATTTTTCACGTGAAAAGTGCATTGCAACGTTCTTTTATTTAGTCCCATGATCCCATCACACCTCGTTCTATGGAATGGAGTGGTACCATAAAGTAAAGTCAAAAATCACAATTGGACATTTCTTTTACTAAAGCTCCAACAAAACAGAAGTCACGCCTACAATTTTGAACAAAATTTACAAACTGCACGAGGCGGGCGACATCCGGTTCCCCCGACACCACAACTTTGGTAAACTCGTCCTTCAATTTGACTACTAAAATTTCTTTTTTTTTTTTTTTTATTTAGTACGAATCATATAATTAAACTGATTCAAATATTATAAAATTTATTTAAAAATTAATTTTTTAATATTTATTTTTTATTCTAAATAATCAAATTAAAAATTTTAATTAAGAGATTTGACTACCAGCACTTTTTCCCCTTCATCGATCGATATATAAATTATTTGATTAAACTGATTTAAATATTATAAGGTTTATTTAGAAATTGACTGTTCTAATACTCGTTTTTTATTCTCAATAATCATAATTGACTCTTTTAATATTTATTTTTTATTCTTAATAATCAAATTTAAGATTTTAATTAAAAAATTTGAAGGACGAAATAAGATTTATCCATAGTAGTAAAAGCATAAACTCCAGCAATATACATGCCAAGGTGAATGTCCACTCAATTAATTAACTTGATGAAATTTTTGTAATAAAATTAAATTCTTTTCATTGCAAAATAGAAATTTTAAAGAATATTTGAATACGACTATAATATCATATTAAAGAAAATACAGATTTGAATATAAAAGATAGATAAATAATAGAAATAAATTCAAACCTTGTCGGTGGATTTGGAATTCAGGGGTCTCAAACACATTTTAAATGCTTAACTAGACCATTCTACACAAAAATCTCATAATTAAAACGAATATAAAAAGAGGTAAATGATATATATATATATATATATATATATATATTCGTAGATAGATAATTGATTTAATGGGATGAAATGATAAATCATTTAATCAAATCTTGAATTTGAAACTTAAAAATAGAAAAAATTATTCTGAGAGAGCCGTCTCAAAATAAGATTTCACAAATATTCAAATTAAATTAATTAAAATATGATTTTAGATAATATATTCGGGACAATTCGCAATCGTGGAGCCCACCATCCATGATATTTGTGACACAATGGCCCATTAGATATGATCTTCTCCTGAAGGCCCCCTTCTCCCCACACCGTCCACAAAATAAATAAATACGTACAAAAGAATCTGCCCCAGACCGGTCAAGTTGGGACTTGGCCATACAATTCACCATCAACTTGTTGAATAGATTTTCCTTGTTTGTTGTTTCTTTGTCCTTTAATAATCCAAATTGTCCAATTTGGATTATAAAAATGTTATGAGTATTTTTTTAACTTAATAAATAAATTTTATTTATATTATTTATTAGTACTCCAAATAACTTCTCTTTTATATATATATATATATATATGTGTATGTATGTATGTATTTTTTTTATAATCGATCAATTTCTGAAAATATATTTTGATTAATCTGATCTGATCATTATCATATTCAATTTACTGGATACTCTTTCAATATAATATTTTTTATTTCTAAATTTTGAATCTGAAATATAGTTAAAATATTTAATCCCTTTACTCATTAAAACCGATCTTCTTGATTTGTATTAGTATAAGTATAGATTGATGGATGATAAGATGTTTAATTTACATTAGTATAAGTATGGTTTTGTGAATAAAATTATAAAATATTTACACATAGTTTTTTTTTTTTTTATATATTTTTAGTTTTCAAATAAAAACACGTATAAACTTAATCGACAAATTATCCTTTTTTTTTGAAATAAAAGATGCAGAGAATAATTTAAATATTTCAAATAAAAATAGGAAATTTAAAATAAAAATTCAACTAACTTAACAAGTATTCAATATATATATAGCAACAACTAACTTTTATAGTAAAAATTTAGTTATCATCTAATGCAAAAAAAATATAAATTATTTATTTATTTTATATATAAGCGGGTTGAATCGTTTTTTTGATGATATTAACTTCATTAAAAGATAAAATTTTTATATTATCTTTTTGTATTTTATAATATTTATCTATTTTTTTCTTTTAACTCGCACCGAATTTAAAAAGGTATTCAATGGACTGAGTTAAACTTTATTAATAAAATGTAGTTAAATTAACATTTAAATCACAAAGAATTTGAAGAGAGCAATATAGAAGGATAATTTAAAAAAATTATTAATTAATAAATATAATATTAATAAAAAAATAATTCTGCCATGGGCTTTCGTCAATAACATAGGTATTTTAATTTCTTCGGCGGAGGCGAAGTTGCATCTGGGGCAGTGACGGACCATCACCGAGCGTAGACCGCTCGTTTCAAAAGCGAAGTCAGGCTTCCTCTCTCCTTCCGATTGGTTGAAAGATAAAACCACCACCTCCCTACCTGGTCTATTTCGTCTGCATACAGCCCAACTACGTAACCAATAACGTCATCAACACCTTCCACGTGTCACCTTCCGCCGGTCGGTTTTACAACCGCGTCTCACCACCGCATTCCCTATTCAATAATCTGCCATGTTTTCCACGCGTGCGCAAATACAAGATTTAAATTTCAGATATGAGGTGTGTGATTACCAGATTATTTCCTTAGAAACACACACACACACACACACACACACACACATATATATATATATATATATATATATATGTCTTATGATCAAACAAGTCATGTGATGTATCTTACGTAGTATTAACATAACTCTAATGCCAATATATAAAATTATACAAGCTAAACGAAACAAATAAGAAAGAAAATAAGATAGAGAAACGGAGAAAAAAAAAGAGAGAAAAAGATCAACTATATTAGTGATATAAAGATTTTTTTAATAAACTATCAATATTCGGTTATCATGTTGAATTTAACTAAATCTGATTCGATTCGAATTAGAATATTAAAAATAAAATTCTCCTGATATTTATTACTTTCGTACATAAAATTCAAATTTGCTCAAAAATCAGGAGTAAGGTGTATAATGAACTATATAAGAGACTGGAAACTAAAAACGGAGAAAGGGAAATCTACAGAATTGTCCAACTAAGGGAGAGAAATGGAAAAAATCTAAATGGTGTTAAATATATTAAGAATGGAAACAATAATATACTTGTAAAGAATGAAAACATAAGAAAGTATTAGAATAATTATTTTGATAATTTATTTAATATTAAAAATACAACAAATATAAGAAATATTAAAATACATGCAAAAGAGATTAATAGAGATTTTTAACGTAAAATTCATACCCACGAAGTGAATAAATTTTAAAAAGAGTAAAAAATAATAAAACTATAAAACCTAATGACATTCGCATAGAAGTGTGGAAATGTTCGGATGAATTTGATATGATAATATTAATGGATATTTTCAACAAAATTTGACAAATCAAGAGAATACTCCAAATATGGAGAAATTGTATAATTGTACTACTATATAAGAATAAAGAAGATATACAAAATTACTCCAAATATTAAAAAATTAAATTTATGAGTCATACTATAAAATTATAAGAAAGAGTAATAGAGTATAGATTAAAATTGGAGATAAATGTATCTCAAAATCAATTTATTTTTTTAATTATCTCCATATTTATCTCTCAAATGCTCAATCCAATTGTTGATATTAATATTCAGATTATTGTTATATAAAATTCAAATTCGATATTTTATTTAAAGATATCGGTATTAAGTTATAATTTATAAATGATTACGTCGTAAGATCAAATTATATCCATGTTTATAAATTTAGAACTTAATTAAAATTTTTTTAAATATATAATAAAAAATCTTATTTTAATTTTCAACTTTGTTTCTCCCAATAAACTAATTGATTTTTAATTTAAATGAACTTGGTCGAGTTTTTGAAGATATTAAAGAACTGCCACCTTTGTGGAACGCTGGTGCCACGTGGCGTTAAAATCCATTAAACAGTGGGATACGTAGGTGAGATGGATTAGTACGAGTGACACGACAACCTATGGCCGAGACGTTTCCAGCCCCCAAAGGCCGGTTTGAGGAAATCTTTTCTGGCCCCGACCCTTCCTGCCCCGACTCTTCTGGCTGACGAGGCCGCTTTCTTATGCCATTATCTCTTCCAATCCAACTCAGCATCTTCTTCTTAGGTAAAATTCCAAATTTACCCAAATCAAATTGGAGCCTTCCAAAATGAATGTATTAAACCGCAAAAACTTAGGGTTTTTTCAAACATGCCTACGCGCTTTCAAACCCTAATATTATATGCACAAAAGAATGAGTTACCAAACAAGATTATCTAAATTTTTTTACCGGGTCGAGAAGAAAATTAAGTTATTTAAGAAATAATATCATCAATATTACGTGAATCAAAAAATTGAAAAAATCGAATTTTACGTGATAATAGTTTATACTATTTATATTTTTATATTAATCCATATATTATTATATTATTCTATTTTATTTCTATATTTGATTTAATTTTTTAAATCATTTCTTCCTCACAAAGCTAAATAAGAAAAAAGTTCTTATGTCTGGTCATATTAGAGATGCAATTGAGGAAAAATCTTAGTAAAATATCTATATATTTTAATTCATCATGATAACGCTACGTGAATTAAATGGGCTAATGCCAATTCAAATAAGAATTTAATTCGATTTAATAAAAAATATGTTGGTTTTGATAGTTACAAAGAATTTAATATTATTTAATACTTAATTTGATTTATATAATATTTTTTAAATTAATCAAACTAAATTAAAATTCATAAATAAATCGATTTGAAAATTTTATTTTTTGATATATTTTTCATCCCGAGTAATACTTTAAGGCATGGTTATTATACTTGGATTGACCTGTTGTTTGGATTCGGTTGACCTTCCCATACCTTCTATGGGTCGGTTTATAAATTGGATTGTTCATATAGTCAATTTGTACAAACTTATAAATCGACTCTCAATTTATGTGACCAACGAGTTTTTATATTTTAAAATAATAAAAATTATAATTATATAATTTTATATTTTAAAATAATAAGAAAAATAAACTATTGAATGATCCAATAATTTAACCAGTTGAATCATAAATTTCAAGACCCAAAAGGTTAATATATGGGTCAGATTTAATATCTATGCTTTAAAGATCAAACTAGTCAAACGATCCGATCAACGTAGTCTATATCAGTAAAAAATTACAACTTATTAAATTGAGTAATTTTAAAAATAAAAATTATAAAACCTATTGAGATAACCATTCATACGTTAGATTTAATCTTGTCTGGCAATGACATTGATACGTAATCTTATTTTTTCAGAGCGCGTGTCTCTCACAAAGTTACAAACGCGCGTGGCTGAGACAGCAACCAAATATTAAATTCAGGTTCTCTGGGCATGTTCGCGTCACCGTGGCTTGCTAAACGCCTATAAATCTCACCACACGTCTTCTTTCGCTCACCCAGCGAGGTATTCCAAAGTTGTCCGACAATATGAAAGAAGACCAAGCAAACGTCGTCGTTTCACATCTCGATTCTGATCATCATCCTCATCTCTCCGGCGATATGCCTCCTCCCGACGTCCGTATTATCACCTCCGACGGCCTCCGCATTCCCGCTCACTCCAGCATTCTGGTACGACGATTCGAATCACCCCCGAAATTTTAAGAAAAAAATTTTCATTTGTATAATCACCTCTGATGTCTTCTGGGTTTTGGTCGAAATTTGTGAAGGCTTCGGCGTCGCCGGTGTTGGAAAACATACTGGACAGGCCTCGGAAGCATCGGACATCGGAGAAAATCATTCCGATTCTCGGCGTTCCTTATGATGCCGTCTCTGCTTTCGTTCGGTTTCTCTACAGTTCAAGGTCTGTTCTTTTACTTTTTCTCACGCCATGGCCAAATCAGTCTGATTTTTCTTAATTTTCTTTTTTGACGGCTAAGGATTTAGATTGAAATTCATTTCGTCATTCATGGTCGGCTCCGACCGCCGAGGTCGGTCAAATGATGCTCATTGCAGTTTCATTTTACTAAAATAAATAATAAAAAATCTATATATTTTCTTACTCATCAAACAGTATTTTTCCAAAAATGACCCAATCAAATCCACTTGTCTGATTGTTCAAACCGAGCAAAACCAATTTTTTCAGTAATTAAGTGATTCGACAAAAATTGAAAGCCAAAATTTTAAAATATGTTAAAGTAGGGTACCATGTAAGATTCGATCCTTGTTTAATCTATATGTATGACCCATTTGATTTTTCTCGTATTATTATTTGTGGGTTATTAATTTTTATTACTTGTCCTTTGTTTTTCTGTTAATTTTTTTTAATAATTTTGTTTTATGTAATGTTATACATATTAACCAATGTTTAGTTGGTCAGTGGGTATAGATGCTTTTTTAATAAGGTTTCGAGTTTAAATTTTATATATGAAAAAAATACGAAAATAAATTTATCCATTAAACTCAACTCAATTTGAATTGAATTTAATCAGATTCAAATATCGATAATTTATAAAAAATGTTATATGTATTAAATAACTCAAGTATTAAATTTAGTTTACGGACAATTTCAATAAAAATTGAAAGCCAAAATTTTAAAATATGTTGCAGTAGTGAATCATGTAAGATTTGATTGAAGATTTAATCTGATGTATGACCATTTGATATTTCTAGTATTATTATTATTTTTTTGTCGGCTATTAATTTTTTTTCCTTCTGCTTTGTTTTCATATAAATCCTTTTCAACTAATTAAAATTATAATTATGGATTAGGAATTCGTGGTCCTTTTTAAATTTGTAATTGAGATGGACGCCATGCAAAAAATCGAATTCCAGCGTGGTCAAATCACATCCTGAGATTTCGTGTTGGATTTGAATTTTTCCAACAACATTGGAAATGGTTTTTTGGTTTCGTAGAGATTAAGAAATGGTTTTTAGGTTTCTTAGAGATTAATTTAAGTGAAATGACGAAAATGCGACGTGACGTTAGATCTTTTAAATAAAATTACGAGTACGACTCACGTTTGGGTATGAAAATAATTGATATAGAAAAAATTACGTTGGGAGAGTAGATTTCTTAAATGAATCACTGTACGTCCCGAATCGGATTAGTTGAAATATGGTTTCGGATATCAATTAGTATTGTATCAAAAAAATGAAACGATGAAAATGCCACCGGGGTTGCAGGTGCGGTGAAGAGGAAATGGAGAAGTATGGGATTCATTTGCTGGCTCTTTCACATGTGTTTTTGACGCCACAGCTGAAGCAGAAGTGTATCAAGGCTTTGATCGAACGGCTGTCGATTGAGAATGTGGTGGATGTGTTGCAACTTGCAAGGCTGTGTGATGCACCGGATCTTTATCTCAAGTGTATGAAGTTGGTCACTAGTCATTTCAAGTCTGTTGAGAAGACTGAAGCATGGAAGTTCTTGCAGAAGCATGACCCTTGGCTTGAGCTTGAGATTTTGAGGTTCATGGATGAAGATGAATTGGTAACTCATCTAACTCATGAATCCCAAATTTGCCTCTTATTTGAGAATTGTCTGCGTATTCTTTTTTTTTTTTCCTTAAGTCAAAGATCAAATGATTCATAGACGACGATTCACAACATGTTTTAAATTTTGCTGATATCAACTGTTATATAAGATTTGATTTTTTAGTCTCAACTCGACACCTAAACATTATGTGAAGAGATAACTTGTACGATGAATTTTGATAGTTTTAATTATGTTTTGATAAATTTGAATATGGAATGAAACAGAGGAGGAAGAGAAATAGAAGGCATAGAGAGGAGCAGAGGCTGTATTTAGAGCTAAGCGAGGCTATGGAGTGTTTGGAGCACATTTGTACAGAAGGATGTACCATCGTTGGACCATATGATATGGAGCCAGCCAGTAAGAGAGAGCCATGTGGCAAATATGCCACGTGTCATGGTATCCAGCTCTTGATTCGACACTTTGCAACTTGTAAAAGGAGGGCTAATGGAGGGTGCTCTAGGTGCAAGAGAATGTGGCAGCTTCTGAAACTTCATTCCTGCATCTGTGACCAACTTAATCATTGCAAAGTCCCTCTTTGCAGGTAACTAAATTTTAATCTTGCTCATTACCCATTAACAAAATTCTTAGGACAGCCTAACGTTAGCTGATAGTCCTCCCTTTCATTGTCTAAAAAATGAATATAGTCGGTGCACCCTGCCATTTAGTCCTTTTCATGTCAAGACTACGGGCCCATGTTTATGTTGTGGAACACTGTAGGATGATAAGAATTTTTGTTTGCATCTGGGGTAGGCTTGTGGTGGGGAACACAAAGAAAGCGGTCTGAACCTTCTTTGGATGCCTTTCGTTTCCATGGTCGACAATCATAGTGATCCCAAGAAGACGAAGCACAAAGCCAGGCCAATAGGCCATACCAATTCAGAATCTGATCGCAATATCCTTTCTTTTTGAAGGTCACCTACCCCAATTCCAAGGGTTCCAAACTTCTGGCCTTTCAGTATGTTTCATACTCAAACCGCTTCCCAATCCCGAAGGGCCTTTCAATTGCCAACCCTTTTCCATATCATTGTAAAAGTGCATTTCACATGTTTGTTTGTGCATTTAGATATCTTGAAAAATGGGTCCCAATATTTTGTCATCTTATTTTGAAAGGGGTCCCATTCGTCTCTCATGTCTTTGTCTATCTTTATTTGGGGTTGGTGAAGCTAGATGCCAATACATAGCAAGTGTGCAAATATTAAGAAACTTGCATTGATGTTGTTTTTGGCAATCTGACAGACAATTCAAATTAAAAATGCAATTGGAGAAAAAGGGGGATGATGCCAAGTGGAGATTGCTAGTGAGGAAAGTGGTCTCAGCCAAGGCCATGTCTTCCTTGACCCAGACCAAAAGGAAAAGAGAAGAACCCAAAGAAATGATGGATGATCATGGCATTAGAAGCTTCAAATTGTGATCCAACCTTTTTGATCTCATAGTGTTCACAAAAGTGATATTTTTTGGTTCTTTTTTCCTTCAAAATAGCACGTAGGGATTGTAAATAAAGATTGGTTTTTTTCTTTTTCTTATGGTTTACCCTTGACAACGGCTCTTTAAGCCTTTCTCTGGTGGAATACTCAAAAGATATTGTGAGTCACTTAGTATATTTTGTACAACAAGAAATGTGTTTGACAATATTTGTTTACTACTATTAATGAAAGTTCTTTCGTGTTCGTGCTATGCAAATGAATTTCTATTCTAAAATTTGGTATTTATATTCAACAAAAGATGCTGCACACGTATTAGATGCGAATTAGAGAAAAGATTTTATTATTATTTTTTTGTACTTGACAACCGGTATTCGGATTATTTGACTAATAAGATTGAGTATTGTAGGGTTCAATTTATGAACGGGTTTTCCTGGTGTCTACTTTTTAGTTCTCAAAACTCGAATTAGAAATCTTATTCAAGAGAATCTAGTGTTTTGCCGGTAAAGATTTTATTTAATAAAAGTTTATCAAATTGTAATTTAGAGAATATTTGGCATCGTCCATTAAATTGTGGTTATTACTCGAATTAAATAGTCTTAGCTAGGCTAAGAATTATAATCAGAGAGATATGTAGCACTTTATCTCAATATATTTTTATTTTTTATTTGATTTTAAGATTTTTTTTGTCTAATTTAAAATTTAAAATTTTTAATTTTTTATTGATATAAATTGTTATGTCCTCAAGAAAGCACAAAGAAGTGTGTGGTTGAAGACATGAAGTAACATGTTGTTATAGGCATACTAGGTGAGATTGCTTGAGATAGAATTTGGGCTTATGTCATCACATTGATCTCTAATTTTCCAACCAAGGAGTAATGATACTCAATTCTTTGATTTTCATTTAAGAAATTGAACTCTGTTACCCCAGGTAACACCTGAAAAGGCTTGAAGAACCACCAATTAGGGCTAAAGAAAAGATCAAGCAAAGCTACCAACTACTCATGGTTTGACAAACACGACAGATCAAATTTCTTCCTTAAACCTTGTAACTGGTACCATGCCTCTACTTCTAGAACTAGTCATCTTAGTCTCCTATTTTGTATTGTAGTTATTCTATTATGTTCGTAGATACCGAAATTGATACAGTAGTAGTTTCAATGGTAGTCATGATGAATTCAAACTATCTAATTTCATTTGAAGTAGGTCATATGAATAGATTAAAAATTACTTGCTCATAGAGCCTTCGGATTAAAATTTGATTTCTCAACACAATTTGTTTCGTGAGAATCGATTTTATTAGTTTTGAAAATGAACTTTTAATCATAATATTTAAATAAATTGCACCTCAAATCACGATATTTTAAGAAATAATCTTTATTTGAATGTTGGGAGGTTGATATATTTGCTAGTTTCACGCAAATCCAGCTCTGTGGCTGTTAGGTGAGTAACACTCTTGAACTTCTCTCATTTGGCATCATCACTAATTGTTTCTGCCAGGCTGCAACAACATTATCACATTTCTGTGGCTGTTCTGTCAGTCTCAAATAAACAAAGGTCATTCTGACAGCCATACCCAATTTCTTATCTACCCCATGCTGACAAAGGTTTCTTTTTTAAGCTGTATCAGGCGGTGGATTTGCTGGGTCCTGCCATGTTTATATACAGCAGAAGAGCAATAAGGGTCTCAAGTCCAATGTGCCATACCCAATTTCTTCTCAACCCCATGCTGATAAGGGTTCTTTTTTAAGCTGTATCAGGCAGTGGATTTGCTGGTTCCTGCCATGTTTATGTACAGCAGAAGAGCAATAAGGGTCTGAAGCCCAGGGTGCCAAACCCAATAGCTTATCAACCCCATGCCGGTAAGGGCTTCTTTTTCAAGCTGCATGAGGCGGTGGATTTGCTGGGTCCTGTCATGGTAATGCACAGCACAAGAGCAGTAAGGGTCTCAAGCCCAAGGTGTGGGCTCGCTTAAAGAGGTCGAATTTATTAATAAAAAAAATTAAATTTTATTAAATCAATTAATTCTTGTATGGAAAAACTCTGTTCTTAATATTAATATTAAGAGGAGTACACCGCACATGTATCCGATTGCGGTGTGATGTTGAATTTTGTATGAAATATTGGGATAATATGTCCATTAAAAATAAATGTAAAATAATTATTGAAATGTTATTATTATTATAAAGTGTGTTGAATTTTTAAATTTATGAAAATTTAAATTAACATAAATTAGAAAATTAAAATTTGTTATAGAAATGATGAATACTTCATTAATATCATATGATTAATAATTATAAAGGTTTGAAATGATGAGTAAAAAATATATTAATTTTAAAATTTATATGAGATACCTGGATAGAGAATGCAATTAATCATGCGTGACCTGTTTTTGAGGAATGCTTGAGATTTGTAGAAATGTTTGAGATTTTTTTATGGTATTATATCGATTGGTATTTAGAATCATATTTTGATTAATTCGATTTGAGATTTATAGTGACTTATTTAAGGGAGTTATCCTTCCAATATAGTTTTTTTTTTTTATATCTAAACTGTAAGTTAAATTTAGAAATTTGATTAAGAAATCTAACGTTATATTTTATTAGATCAATTATTCGTTGATATATAAAATTTTGAGATGGACTAGGGAAGAGGGTTCGAGGGATGACGAAGGAGGAGTGCTTTGAGGAGTGTGCCACTCTTTGCAAATTTTAAAGATGCCATGAATGGGTTAATAGTGAGAAAGTGTTAAATAAATGTGACATAAATGAGTTAAACTTCACTTGCATGTGTGAAAAAAGCTCTCAATTAGGGTAATGGATTTGAGTGAGAAAATTTGAGAGAGAGAGAATAATAGTACACATGGCAATGATTCATAAGAATTAAATATATATATATAATTATATAATTACATATGTATAATTATGTATATATATGTGATGGTGTGAGAATAATGGGTTAAAATATTTACATCGATGACAAATGGGTTAATATATTTTAGTGAGAGAAAGACGATGCTTTCAAATGGTGAACACAAAATATATATATTTTCATATATATGTGTGTGATGGTTTGAGGAAATCCATGGTTGCAATAGTTGTTGTCTCTTGGTCGATCAAGAGAGCGAAAGTAATGGTTTTGAATTGTGAGAATATTTAAGAATAGCTCTCGGTTCAAGATTTCAAAGAGAGAAGCCGTGTGTGTATTTCGGTATTTAAGAATTGTGAGTATTTTATAAAAATAATGGTAAATGTGTAAATTGTGAGAGAAGTGGCTCTTGATTAAAGTTGTGTCTTTCGATTAATTTGATTTAGTGTGTTCTCGGTTAAAATATTATGTAGGAAGCTCTTGGTGGAGAAAAATTATTCAAGAAAAAGAACTCCCGATTCAAGAATTGTAGTGGATGTTTTAGAGAGAGAGTAGGCTTTAGTGTGTTGTACGCATGGAGAGAGAGATGAGAGATGGATTTTGTGAGAGAGGTTTATGTTGGAAAGTAGTTGTTTGGAGAGAGAGTTGATTGGTTTAGAGTGAGAAATTATTAGAAAGAGAGAGAGAGAATAAGCAGGCCTTTAGTGTATGTTGGTGTGCACGTGGAGAGAGAAGGGGTGTGTGAAAAATGTGTTGAAAAGTTAACGTTGTTGAGAGAGATAATTATAGTGAGAGAATTAACACGGTGATATGAGGGTGACACATGGCGTGAAGAAAAACGGTGAAGAAAATAGAAGTAAAGATACTCGGTCGACTGTATTTTGGGCATAGTTGGCCGCATTGGCCGGTTGGTTGTTTAGTATAAAATAATTGAACTATCTTCTTATGGTTTTTTTTGTTTGGCAGAATCGTCCACCCAAGACATACATTGCTTAGTATTCATCATACTTAAAAGTCTGTACTCTTTAGAAAATTTTAATTTGTGTGAGAGAGAAAGTAACTCTCAATTTGAGAGAGAGAGAGAGAGAGAGGAAGATGGCACAAGGCGTCAAGGCATGAAGAGAGATATTATCATCTCTTGATTGAGAAAGTAGGTAGCCTTCGATGACTTTGTGAAAACTCTCGATTAAAATGTTGGATATCTCTCGGTTATTGTTTAAGAGAATGTTTAACATATCTCAATTATTGTTCAATGGAGTGAGGTGTTCTAGAGTGAGAGATGTGACAGTATGAATAAAGCTCTTAGTAAAAAGATTTGATATCTCTCAATCAACTGAAGTGAGTATTTATGGGTTAAAATAATGTGTTTGAGTGAGAAATTTTTAAAAATAAAGAATGGATGGTGAGAGATAACAAATGGATCAATAAATATTTATAATATACTTCCGAATATAAAATATATATATTTAAGAGTTGTTAAAATAATGAGTTTAAGTAAAAATAGTAGTCATCTCTCGGTCAGCACAATACATAGATAGTTCTCGACTGAATTTGTCTCTCGATCACTTCTAGATTGTTTAAATCGGAAGAATAGTGAAATAATAAATATGTTAATATTTATATACATAGATGGCAAATAAGTAAATAATGAGAGATGGTGTGAGAATATTAAATGTGAGAAGAGTAGGTGTCTAGAAATAGAGAGAGAGCGTACTAATAACATTGGAAGACACAAGTTGACATGTGGCGTGTAGGGAAAATAGAATTGTAAGACCATTTCTAAAATATATATATTTGTATATAAATGTTAGTTAGAGAGAGAGAGATAGTGCTTCCAAGAAGTGAAAATATTAAGAGGCCTAACGTGTGGATGAGATGATTATTAAAAAATTATTTAGAGTACGATATGATAGAAAGTCAATTTTACTAAAAGAGAAAAATAATGAGTTTATGAGATTTAGTTTTGAGGATAACACGAGGGAGAGAGAGAGAGTTTTGAGAAGAATAAACAAAAACTAAAGAGAATATGACACTTTAGATTCTCAAGACCTTTTTCAAAACTAAAATGTAATTTTGTGAAGTTGGATAGAAAGTTTAGAATTTTTGATCCGGAGATTTGATAGTGAGTTGAGTGGGTTTGGTAGAAGAGAGAAAAAGAGTTTAGAAAGTAAGATGAAATATTAACATATTTATTAACATATTCGGAGAGAGAGATTTGTAAATTAAAATTTCTCCTAATTTTTTGAGATTCTTTGGTTATTGAAATTCAAATTTTAAGTTTGAATTTTAGTTTTGATATTTATAAACTTTGATTTGAACTTTTTTAATTATTAAAATTTGTTGAAAATTCAAAAATTTTGCTGAAAACTTCATTTTGGATAATCTTCCTGTTTACAAAAGTCAAGTGACTAGCCAATTTCTCACTTATTTTTCTCTAACTTACCTTCAAGCTTTTAGTATTGTAAATATTTAAATTTGTAACTCTACACAGCTTATTAATATGTAATTTTCAAATTTAAAAAGTTTGATCACACAAAAAAATATAATAGCTCAAACATGTATAAATGATCATCTTAATCTTCTTGAAAAATTGTCGGTCTTTCTGAACTTTGAAATTTCTTATCTCAACTTTGATCTTTAATTCTTGAATTATTAAAATGTGTATTTGAACATATTTTTAGATTAAGTATAATACCTAATTTATATTTAGATTGCTGAGTTGGGTTTCGACTAGTGAAGAGAATTTTTGCTTTTGTAATATTCTCCATGATAATATATCTCTATGACACTACAAAAAACAGCCTTTTAGTCACAAATTTAGTGACGAAAATTTTTTAAAAATTTGTCGCTGAAAATATTAGCGACGGATTTAGCGAAGAAAATTTTTCGTCTCTAATAACGCATCGCAAAAATTTAGCGACGAAAATTAGAAATCCGTCGCTAAATTTAGCGACGAAAATCTGAAATCCGTCGCTAAATTTAACGACAAATACTTTTTCGTAACTAAAATTCGTCACAAAATTTAGCGACGAAAAATTATTCGTCGCTAAATTAGCGACATAAAATTTTTTTTTTGCTAAATTTAGCGATGAAAATCTAAAATTCGTCGCTAAATTTAGAGACAGATAATTTTTGTCACTAAAATCAGTCGCTAAAAAGTTTGTCGAAAAATTATCCGTCCATAATTTAGCGACGAATAAAAAAATTCATAGCTAATTCCAAATTCGTCGAAATACCCGAGAAGCGCATGTGCCTCGATGGGACCTTGCCCACCCAAGCCAGGACGTGCCTGGATGGCCCTGCCCACGAGCCAGCACTAGCCTGGAAGCCACGTGCCTAGACGGGCCCCACCCACCCCCACCCACCCAAGCCAGCACCAACCTGCAAGTTGCCCGCCTGCCCGAGCTAGCACCCCCGCTCCAGCCGCTCTCCTCACTTAATGCTAGAAAATGCTGCTTTGCCTCTGCCTCCACCGTGGTTCGAACTCCTGCACACCTACACGCACACACGCATAAGCATAAATCTGTAAACTACCAAATCAAATGATATTATATGATATAAATTATTATTTTTACTTATTACCTTTTCCTCACATTTTTATAATAATAATAAAATAATATATAATAACAATTTAATAATAAATATAATAACTTTTTTTATTTAAACCACCAACAAGAAATAATATTAATTAAAAATAATAAATAAGATAATTTTAAAAAAAATAAAAAATAATAAAATACTAATTTAAAATAAAATTATAAATTAATTAAAAAATATATTAATATTATATTTTGCTTTCTTCTGTTTTTCTTTTATTTTATTATTTTATTATTCTTTTTCATTTTTATTTTATTTTTTTACTCCATAGTTTAAAAATGGATTACGGCATCTCAATAATATAAAATTATAATTATCAATAAATTATAATATATTAATAATTTAAAAAATTTATATATTTAATCACAAAATATTTTTATTTGTTTGAATATATAAAAAAATTCAATATAATTATTATATATAAAAAATTTCAATAATGAGGGTAGAAAGAAAAAAAAAATCAAAAAATAGATATAATAGTAAGAGAAAGGAAAAAAACAGTGAGAACAGAAAACAAATGAAGAGGAAGAAAGGCAAAAAAAAAAAATATTATTACATAACATTAAGTTGTGGTGCAGTGGTGACATGTCTTTCGTGCAAATGCAAGGTCCAAGGTTCGAATCTCTTCAATAGTATTTAGCATTTCTTTTAGTATTAAAACAATGAAGCCGTGCATCCGCGCCTAACATGTTCGGATTAATATTTAATTAAAAAATTTATATTATTTATATAAAATAATATAAATAAAATAAAAGTTATCAATACAATAATAAAAAATATTAAATCAAACAAAAAAAGAAAAAAATAATAAATTAATTAAAATATATATATATAATTTAAATAAAATAAAATATATGGTTTTTTTAAGAATTAAATAATATTATTCTTTTAAAAAAATAAAATATAATATAATAAAATAAAATGTAAATTAAAATATTATAACATAATAATATGATTTGTTAATATAAATTAATAAAATAAAATAAAATTCTAATTAAAAAAAAATTAAATTCAGCGATGGATTTTAATCCATCGCTAAATTATCACTGGATAAATTTCGTCGTTACTAAATTAATTTTTTAATTTAAATATTATATTAATATTTTATTTTATTTAATTATATATAAAAAATTTAGCGACGGATGGAATTTTTGTCGCTAAATTTAGCGACGGAAAACAAATCCGTCGCTAAATTTAGCGACGGAAGACAAATCCGTCGCTAAATTAATTTTTAATTTAAATATAACATATTAATAAAAAAAAGAAGAAAAATAGAAAAAAATAAAATTCTGTTTAAAAAAGATTAAATTTTACGACGGATTTTAAATTCGTGGCAAAATTTAGCCACGAAATATTATTCGTCACTAATTAGCGACGAAATTTGGAACGAAAAATTTTTTGTCACCAATTAGTGACGAATTTAGCCACGAAAATTTTTTCGTCACTAATTAGCGACGAATTTAGCTACGAATGATGTGTCCGTCGCTAATTTAACCACGACTTCATTTTCATCGCAAATTTTGTGACAAATTAGCGATGAAAAAGTTTTTGTCGCTAAATTCGTCGCAAAATGGTGACGAATTTTTTTCGTCGCGAAAATTCGTTGCTAAAACCGTATTTTTTTGTAGTGTGACATTTTCTATAACAATTTCTATGGACTTTTTATGAGAATTTCCAAACGAAATTTAGTTTGCACAGTTAATAAAAATGTTAGAATAATATAAAATGTTTTGTTATCATCAAAATCAAAAGGAGACAACAAAATTCCTAACATTCTTATCTTTTTTTATGACAACAAAATTATAAAAAAATAAATAAATGCTCATGTTCAAAAATCTCATGCATGCATTCAAACTTCTTCTCAATTTATGGATTTATTAATATTTTAATTTTCTCCCCCTGCATATATTATTTTTTTAATCATTCATTCATTTATTTTTTTTCTCTCTTTTTATGACAACAAAACCATAAAAAAAAATAAATGCTTATGCTAAAAAATATCATGAATGTATTTAAGCTCCCCCTTAATTTATGGATTTATTAACATTTTAATTTTCTCCACCATAATGTATGCATAAATATATATTTTTTAATCATTCATTCATTTATTTTTTGTATTCTCCCTTTTTTTGTTTCATCAAAAAGAATATAGAGCAAATATCACATAGAGAAACATAAAAAAAATATTTCATCAACTTCAACGATTTATGCAAATCTCATTTTTTTTTAAAATAGAAAATATACTCCCATTTCATTTCTAATATTTTCAAACTTTTCTTTGTTTCGCGGTTTTGTAAAAATGTCTACAAACTTATTTTGGGTTTCAACATACTCCAAAACCACTCTCCATTTTTAATATGATTTCTAATAAAATAGTATATAAACTCTATATGTTTGGATTTTGAATCATTTATGAGATTTTTTGTAAAATCAATAGCACTCTATTATCACATTTTATCAAAATATTCGCATAATTTAACCCATAATTTTTAATTATTATTTTAACCATAAGATTTGAGTACAATAATTTTTTATTAAGATATACTCAAATTCGATTATGGATAAACCAAATGAATTTTTCTTTTTAGACATTCAATTCACAATTATATTTCTTAAATGACTCAAATGCATCATATTATTTTCTAAAAATAAAATTCAAATAAATTTAGAAAAATCATTTGTGAGATATCTAACAAGAAAATTTATTTTTATTTCTTAAATAATTAGATCTATAATTTCTGTATCTATAATTATTCTGTGAAAAGATATTGATTTCTTATAATTAAATTGAACATTGTATTTTTTCTGAAATTTTACTTTTTTGCTATAGCCTCTGTGGGTTCCTCTATACATGTTGTTGTGACTATTTTCTGTAATCTATGAATATTTAATTTGTCCTTATTCTACAACTTTAACAAAAATAGTTCTGTTAGTTTTTAAAATAATTTCTAAATCACTTTTATATCCCAAACTAGTTTTGAAAAAATCTTTTTTTAGATAGAAAGTAGTTTTGACAATTTTTTTATCACTTTTATTAAATTTTTGGAATGTGTTTTTAATAGATATAGACAAATTTTCTACCCTTATTTTCAACAGACATATTTCTTCTTTCATAGCAAAATTTTCTATTTTTACAGTTTCATTTTTAGACTTCACATTAGTTAGTTCAGAATGTAAAAGTAAATTTGTTTGTATCAAAATATCTTTTTTATTTTTTAAATCAATTATTTTGCATTTTAACTTAATAATCATATTAAACACATTTTTAATATCAGAAAAAAAATATGTTGAATTTTTAGATTCATTGTCGAAGATAACTTCTGACTGTGCCATGAGATAGAAGTGTGCTTCTTCTGTACTTTTTAATTTTGAATCGGATTCATCTAAATCACTCCATGTTGTCATCTTAACCTTTTCTTTTATCTAGAATTTTTGCAACTTTTTTAGTAAAATACAACACTCGTATTTTATGTGACCCAGTTTCTTACATTCATAACAAATTATTTTCTCATGTTTATTTGTTGTTTTTCCTACACTAGACTTAAATTTTCGTGAGTTACTGGATTTTTTAGATTTGAAAAATTTCTTACCCTTATTTTTAAGAACATGATTAAGTCTTTTTGCAAGTATATACAACTCTTAATCACTCCCTTCTTCATCTTCTGAATTTTGATCTTCTTTTACTACAAGGGCTATTGTTTTCCTCTTGCCTTCTGTTTCGGCAACATGAAAAATTTCTGCCTTATAGACATTAGTTTGCCTCTTAACTCATTTAAGGACAGTTTGTTCAGATTTTGTGTTTTTCAATTGTTGTTTTCTTAAAGTCTCATATTCTAGGCAGCACACGAAGGATCTTCCTAACCTGATCAACATCTGAAATCTTTTATCAAGTGAGTCTAGTTCATTAATAATAATAGAAAAACGATTAAATATATTTTTGATATTTTCTCCTTGTTGAACCTAAAAAAGTTTATACTATTGTATCAACAAATTTATTCTAGTTTTCTTCATGGCACTGGATTCCTCATGCGTAATGCAAAGTCTATTCCAAATTTCTTTAGATGTAACACATGAAAAAACGAGATTAAATTCTGTGAGAGAGATAGCACAAAAAAATAAGTGTTTAGTTTTAGAATTTATAAAAATCATTCTCTTATCATTTTCGGTTATTATTGGACCTTTTACATTTAGATTTCTAGAACTAATGAGATCTCAAGTTTCATAGTCAATAGCTTTTCTAAATGTATCCCTCCTACATTTCCAATAGAAAAAATTTGCACTATCGAAATAGGGTATTCTATTGACATGTTAGTTAGATATATAAGGAAAAGTCATAGATTTTTTACTTTAGAGATGTCTCTCTAGTAGAGTAGAGTACTAATTCTGATATCACTTTAATTCCACTTTGATTCAAAATAATTTTATGATCATTTTAAATATATGTAGCGGAAAATAAAAGTAAAAAATAGAGAAACAAGCCTAATTTTATAGTGATTTGGCCTTATATCTATGTCCACTCTTCCGGCCAATAAGTTGGGATCTAACAAATTGCTAGTTTTTCACTATAATGAAAAGTTACAAAATACAACAAAAAACTATTGATTTCTGATCTTCCTTACTTGAAGATGTCTTTGTCTAACAGTGGTACTCGGACAAATCTCATCAAATTTACCTTACAAAACTTACTACATAACTCAACTCACAACAACACAAGTATAGAGAAATAATTTAGAAGATTGACAAAGAATTACAGTCATTCAACACCTTCATTCGCAAGGATTTTCTCACTTTTTTGTTATGTAAATTGCTCTTACAAATATATGTATTTTTCTATTATACGTGTCATTTTTTAACTTGAATTTCCAGTTTTTAAGACCTACAGTAATAGCACAAAGTTATCAACAAAATTGCAGTAATTTTTTTGAGAAATATCTTGATTTTTAGGTGTTGAAAATTCCTTTGATTCCTTAAGATTTTCCAACTGTTATAACTTAAATTTTACTCTTAAGATTTATAAACTCTTATTTGAATTTTCAGTTTTAAAAAACGTGCTACATTAGAACAAAATTACCACCCTAAGATCAATAAATTTCCTAAAAAATGTACGGATTTGTAAGTTAAAAATTCTCTTAATTTCTTAAGATTTTCAGGTTGTTAAAATTCAAATTTGAAGTTTAAATTTCATTCTTGATATTTATAAAATTTGATTTTAATTTTTCTAATTGTTAAAGTTTGTTGAAAATTCAGAAACTTTGCTGAAAACTTGCTTATGGATAATCTTCCTTCTTACATAAGTCAAGTAACTTGCCAACTTTTCACTTATTTTTCTCTAATTGATTCTCAAACTTTTAATACTATAAATATTTAAATTTGTAATCCTACACAACCTTTTTGACATGTAATTTCTGAATTTGAAAAAATTTGGTTGCATAAAGAGATTTAATAACCCAAACATGTACAAATGATCATCTAAGCTTTCCTGAAAAATTGTCAATCTTTTTTAACTTTGAAATTTCTCATCTCAATTTTGATTCTTAGCTCTTGAATTATTGAAATATGTATCTGAATATATTTTTGGACTAAATATTATACCCAATCTATACTTAGATTGCCGAACTGGATCTTCGACTAATGAAGAGAACTTTGCCTCTGAACAGTCTTTATGTTCCAAGATAACTTGGCTCTATGACATTCTCTATAGCAATTTCTATAAACCTTTTATGAAAAATTTTCAACGAAATTTAGTCTACATATTTAGTAAAACTGTTAGAACAATATGAAATATTTGTTATCATCAAAATCTAAAGGGAACAACAATTTCCCTAACATGGATACCTTGTGCAATTTAGATATGTAAGAGGACTATTAATAAAATATTGGAAATGAATTTAAAAATAAAAAGAGAAGTGAGATTTCAAAACCGACAAGACCTAAGAATTTCACTCAACTTTCTAGACTATTCTTCTCTCTTTTCTCAAATTCAATCAATTCACTATCAAAACTCAAGATTAAAAGTTTCAAACGACCCATCCAATTTCTCAAAGTTAGATTTTAGTCTTAATTTTGGAGAAAGACTTGAGAATCTAGAGTTGTCACAGAAGTGGGATAATCAAGGGGTTTGGTATAACGCAAATGAGAAGGATTCTTTGAAGACAAAATCAAAATATTATAATTTTCTATATTGTTGTAAACTAATCAAAAAATGGTTTTAAAGTGTGCGGTAATTGTGTTTTGAAGATAAATTATGGAGTTTCAAGCTTTTATAAAGAGCCATCAGGAAAGAGAAAAAAAGGATTGATGAAAGTACTTAAAGGTAAGCTATAGGGATTTCTTGCGGAAAGTGTTTGGATTATATAGCATGTAAATGACATGAGAGAAAGTATAGATAAATGGCTTTTATACACCAAGATCATCAAGATTTTGACACATAGCTCTCCTTAACTAATCTGTACAACACACTAGAATTATATGTTCATTTGCATCACTTAGAGAAAAAGAGAGAGAAATACAAATCTCTAATTTTTTTTGGTTTTTGTAACAAAGAGAGAGATCATCACATAATTTTGGTCCAGTAAACCCCAACTTACCGGTGACATATCACGTGTCTAACTCATCACCAACATGTTTAGGTCACCAACTACCAATCAAGCTCACCAACTACCAATTAACCTGGCCATACGAAGGACAACCAAAATCAAAATCAAGAGGACAAGGGAACTTTCACCATGTATCTACATGGTTAATTGATGGGTCCGATAAACCCCAACTCACCGGTGACATATCACGTGTCTAACTCACCAACGACATGTTAGCTCACCAACTACCAATCAACCTGACCATACGAAGGACGACCAAAATCAAAATCAAGAGGACAAGGGACCAAGAGGACGAGGGACATTTCACCACGTGTCTACATGGTTAATTGATGGATCCGATAAACCCTAACTCACCGGTGACATATCACGTGTCTAACTCACCAACCACATATTTAGCTCACCAACTACCAATCAATGACGACCAAAATCAAAATCAAAATCAAGAGGACAAGGGACCTTTCACCATGTATCTACATGATTAATTGATGGACCGGAGAACTTCTCCTAGCATATCATAAGAGAAAATTTTCATACTAGCTTTGAAATTTGAACCTGCCTCCTTTCCAGGTCATATTCCATTAATTTATTTTCTTTCCATTTGGGGTGGGTCATGTTCAAATTCCATTAATAGACAAGGTTATCTGCTGCGTTGCATCAATTGAAGACACCATTCCCTCTCTCTCTCTCTCTCTCTCTCTCTCTCTCTCTCTCTCAATGGCTGCTACCGAAGAACCCACCAAGTCAAACCCAGCACTGGATCCGGATACTGATGTTCCGGACCAGCCGGATCTGGAGTTCGCACAATTCGGGGCCGGATGTTTCTGGGGAGTGGAGTTGGCATACCAGAGACTTGAAGGGGTAGTGAAGACTGAAGTTGGGTACTCACAGGGCCATGTACACGACCCGACGTATCGATTGGTTTGCACCAATTCAACTAACCATGTTGAGGTTGTTCGGGTCCAGTTCGACCCGAACGTCTGCCCTTACTCTAATCTCCTCTCTCTCTTCTGGTCCCGCCATGATCCCACTAGTCTCAATCGCCGGGTCTCTCTCTCTCTCTCTCTCACACAGATTCAATATGGGTTGTGAACATTTGGTGGGTCTCTTATTGGGAAAATTTTGGGCATTCGATGATTTTATTGTTGACCCAAATTGTGATTAATGAGAATTTGATTGCAAATTGTGAACATTTGTTGATCCAAATTCGATTTCAAGGAAAGGGTCAAATTGGTTTTAGAATTATTAGCAACTATTGGCGTTGACTTATGTGGTATGCTAGGAATCAACAACTCGTATGTTGTTTGTGAAATTTAATATTTCTTGATGATGGGTTTATTGCTTTTTGTTGTTTTTTAGAATCATGATAGCCATACTAATGGAGGAATTTACACACTGGATGGGAAAGTTGGGATTATGTTTAATGTGATTAAATAAGGTTTTTGATGTAAAAGATTGTTGAGATAATTTAATTTTCTTATAAAAACTTAATTTTATTTTTAAAACTAAATTTTCAACAAATATTTTAACTGAAAATTGTTACAAGTAGAACAAGAGGAAATAGAGGGCAATTGTGGCAAATTAAGTGAAGTTAAGGGGCACTTGATTAAACTGAATCCGAATCAAGAATAGGATTAAAATCCATATAATTTGTTTGGATTAATGGAATGAAAATATGGTTTAGGAATAAAACCTCAAATTATGGGGTTTCTGTGAAGGCGTGAGTTTCTGAAATCCATTTTTAAAATCTTTGATTTTAAATCTAATTCTAATTTTCAAGTACAAACCAAATGTCTAAGTTTCCCATACAGGCTCTTTTAGAATTTTTTTTTTATTTTTTATTTTTTGGGTGCAACTAGTGTATTTAAAGGTGCATAAATAAAGTTCTAATTTTTAAAGCAAATCTTACTTTGGATGATGTTGGCTGTGAAGCCATAGAAAGGGGTAAAAAAATGGTTTGATGGCTTTTGAGAAGTTAGACTATGAGGCAATTGAGGAAGAAAAATGGGTTTTCCTGAACTTTGCTCAGATGATTGATTCAAATAGAAGAAAGGTCCCTGAATCCTTCTTGAATTACCAAGGTGTTTTGAGGTCTTCTGAAAATCTAAGGATCCATGTGAAGCTTAGATAACCCTCTTTGTCTCTAACATATATGGATATCAAAACAAGGATTTTTATGTTTTGCAGATTAAAACTTTCATCAAGATTTCGACTCGTGTATCGTAGCATTGCAAGATCATATAATTCTAATTGGAAATTTAACAATAAGTATAAATCTATTCTTAGTGAAAATTGAAGCTTATTCACGAGAGCTGTAACTCCTATGATTGATCACACTGACTAGTGTCTACTGCAGATTCTTTGGCCTTACTTTTCAGATCAGTGCCCCTATCTAGTTTAATCTATCATGCCAATGATTAAGTAAATCTGACAAGCCGTAATTGCACAATTTGATCACCTTGTCTCGTCCTTTGATATCCTGAGTAGTGTGGACTAAAGCGCAGATTCAGCCTCATGAAGCTTTTAAGTTTATACTTTTTCACCTGGGTTTTCTGATTGATATGGTGGTTGTTCCAATCATAAGTATTTTGTTTTTTTTTTTTTTTTTTTTTTTTTTTTTTGCATTGATCTTGTCTTTTCCACTAGGGTGGTGATGTGGGCACACAATACCGGTCCGGAATATACTACTACAAGGATCAGGCTCGTTTAGCCAGGGAGTCCTTGGAAGCTAAGCAGCTGGAGTTGAAAGACAAGAAGATAGTAACAGAGATTCTTCCAGCAAAGAGGTTTTATCGAGCGGAAGAATACCACCAGCAATATTTAGAAAAGGGTGGAGGCAAAGGCTTGAAACAATCTGCAGCAAAGGGTTGCAATGATCCCATTAGATGCTATGGTTAACAAGCCTTATGATGGTATGAGCAAGACCATCTCTGCACATCCTAATTTCTTGCCAATCTTGATGGATTGCGGAACTGTTTTCTTGTAAATATCCTAGTTTGAATTCTACGTTCTGATGTTTCTATCGGACTTTGGTTTTTGAAGCATTCAATAATATGCCCTCTTGTTATTTAGTCATTTCTCTTCCCTTAATTTTTTTTGGTGGCTGAGCAGAATGCAATTCATGCAGATAATCAAAGCTATCTTCTTAAACTGCATCAATTTGCATCATGGATTTATGCAGATGATGTCAAAACATTTGACATTTATGATTGCTGAACATGATCGTTGACAAAGTGTTATCGTCTTATTTCATTCCAAATACACTAAGGGACGTCAATTGGCATCCGCACCTTGAAGGTGCAAACAATGAAAGTTTTTTATGACCGCAGAGAGAGAACATCAGCACAGATAGAGGGCAATGCTGATGTTAGTAGCTGACAAAGTCTAGAGTTCTTCATTGCCATAAGATGGATCTACATTAGGGTTGGTGGAGGAGGTCTTGATAGGATACGAAGCCTCCATGGCTATACCACAAAGACCTTCTTTAGCAGGGATGCCACGCTTCATCCTCATGTACCCCTTCTCTCCCCATTCGGTTCCCCATGAGTTCTTCACAGTCCAATACTTAGTTCCATCGACAGTTTCTCCATAGCCCACCACAGCCACACCATGGTTCAGATTTGTTCCGCAGAGTCCGTTGTATACTCCCTGCAACAACATACCAAATGCACTTTAGGATAAAAAGGAAAAATTCATCATCAAATATGGTTAAAAATGTCACAAGAACCGCTTTTCCTCAATCTCTTACCTCAGAGTAGAACTGGAAATCAAGACTCCCTGCATCGATAGCAACGGATACAGGCTGGTTAGCTGCTGCTTCGAGGAGTGCAGTCTCATCATTAGCAGGCACGGTCTCATATCCATCTATAGACGCTGCAGCGTCATTCACCTGCAAAAATCTCAGGTCACTTCATTTTCTTCCCAACAGCATTACAAATGACTACAAGAGAGCAATTTTACAAGCGGTGTACCTTTCCCTGATCACAAGTTCCGTCTCTAGCTGTGTAGGGGTAGTTAGCCTCCGTGGCTAACCCGTTTTGCTTGATGAACTCGAAAGCCGTTTCCATGAGTCCTCCATGGCATCCATCGTTTTCGCTGGTGTCACAATCCACGAGCTCTTGTTCAGACAAAGAGACTAGGTTGTTTGTTTTGATGTAGTTGATACCCTCAACTGCTGCAACAGCTGAAAATGCCCAGCAACTACCTGTGAACCAAACAAATACGGTCAAAAACAATAAACAACCAAATAAAAAAAAAATCGACATATAATTTTTTTTCCTGATTATGAAGATACTAGAGGCCCTACATACAGGAGGGTGAAAAATATCACATTGGGGGTGAAAGCCCATACCACTGAGCTCCGTGATAAAAACGATCTAGTACTTACCACAATTTTTTTGATCCTTGATGGGAGTGACAGCACCTTTCTCTCTCCAATCGAAGGATGTTGGAACACTCTTCACATTCCCGTACATGAATGTTCCATTAGTATGAGGTGTTCCTTGAAACATCCTATAATGACGAACCTTTGAGCCGGCGAAAATGCTCTGGAACTCATGGTTAGTCAGATCAGCAAACTTATTGAGCTTCAGCTTGTAAGGCTTGTCTTGCTTGTTAAAGTTGTGAACATATCTCACATTCTCTTTGAACACATTGAACCTCTTGTGCTTCTCATCCAGATTTCGAGAAACTGTGTATTGGCTTCTCCATCGCTCGTACAATTCCCACAAACTATCCTCGGTTTCGAGTTCTTTTTCACTGAAATCAAAGCTCGTAACTACGACAAGAGCCAGGCACAATGATAGAGCGAATATGAGAAACTTCTTCATTTTCTATGATATGTTATACTATATGTTTCGATTCGATCTCCAATGACTTGGGAAATTTGAGGGATTTTAGAGAGGTATATATAGGAGAGGAGAGACCCCAAAAGAGAATAAAGCCGAAACTGCAAGAACAGAAAAGGAGGTTGTATTTAATGAACAAGTTTCCTCATGGGCATCAATAAGCAAATATAATTGAGGAAAATGGCATCATAGGATGTTTAAGAATTTATGAAAAAAGAAGCCATTATGGTTCTTTTTCTTTTCTTTTCTTAATGATTTAACAAAACAAGCAAAGAATTATTGGTCATGGGTTGTTTATATGCACGAACTTGTAAAGAAAGAACCAAAAGCAGCTAGTGAAGCATAATGTATTTTAGGGTCTTGTTTAATGCAGGACGTTTTTCTCATTGGGGTTGAATATTTTCATGGACTATACGCTTCTACCTAAATGGGTAGAGAGAGAGAGAGATTATATAGAGACTTTAGGGCATGAATTATTGCAAGTGGGGTTGGGGAATAAAGGGTATTTCTAACCCTTGTCTTCTACTTTTGGGGCAGTTTGGTTTCACAAAAGCGTTGAAATTACAAATTTTAAATGCCATGGGGACCCTATTGACCCTTTGAGGATGTAACGTTTAGTGCGCAATTTTTTGACCTAAAAATCTTTATCAGAAAAACCAATAATGTGAAGGTTAGGTCAAGGTTCAATTCTTGATACCAATATGACCAAAATATATATTTAAACGTTTTTTCATATATGAATTGTTCAATAATCAGAAGATATTGTAAGCTTCTCACAAAAAACCATGTCTTTCTCTTCTGCAAAATTTTGTTTCTCTCTCTCTTTTACTATTCTTTGTTGGGAATGATTAAGGTAAACCCTACTTTTCAACTTTGCGGTTGATTCGACGTTGATAGAAGAAGCCAAATTATGTTGGCGTTAGCTTATTAAGGGACAAAAGCCTGTCAACACGTAACTCTTCATATCAATGATGAGCACTTGAAATGTGTATTAATTGTTTTGATATCTCGTTGATTTACAATAACAAACCTCACCATTCTAATGGCTTGGGAGGGAAAAATGTAGCTTGTAGAATTCGACAAGCGTATTCTGTTGGCTTTGATGAGAGAGAGAGAGAGAGAGAGAGAGAGAGAGAGAGAGAGAGAGAGAGAGAGATATTCCTAGGTCAGGTTTCTATTTAAATTTCTAAAATTAGTCGAATGAACGTTTGTAGGATGGAGAAGACATTCTATGCCAATATTCTTTCTCGTGACCATATTTGTTGACGTAAGTGGAATGAGTATTTTCGTCTCTTAATCAGATCAGAAGTTTGACTTCCTTGTGCATGAAAAAAACAATATTGAGAGATCTATCCTCACAAAATAGACCCTAATGATCGATCTAAATTAATTAAGACAAAACTCCAGATATTAAATGATAGGCAAACCATGATACTAAAATTAAAAATTCTTCCTCAGTGAAATAGGAAGCATGTCTTCTTAGTTTTGCATTCATTTTAAAACCTTGATGTCATCCATATTCTTTGCTTCAACAGATGCTTTCTCTTTTGAGTTGTTTTGACTAATCCGGTTGAAAACTGTGAGACCCATTATAGAATTGACTCTTTCAATTCCTGTCATTTCATTCCTAAGAATTGAATTTAAAATTTTGATTAATAGAATCTAACGCTCTATCATTATACTCACAGGAAATCGATTTCCTTCTACATTTATGATGAAAACTTTTTACTTGCTAGTTTTTGAAACAGTCCTTGTAGTTACTTCAAAACCCTAAACACATTCAATAATAACTAATCCATAATATAATATTAATGGACAGTTATTCTAATGAGATATGATGTTAAGTCCTCTAATCAAATTCTCGAATTCAACTCGCGACTTGAGTACGAAAAAAACTACATTGGGAGGATAACCCGCTTAAATGGACCACTGCAAGTCCCAAACCAGATTAGTCGGAATATAATTCTGGATATCGGTTGGTATAATATAAAAAAAAAAAATCCATAATATGGTAAAATCCAAATGCTTAAAAAAGATATTTATTCGTGTCCGGTCTTGTGATAGATCCCACGTAGCAACATAACATCATGAGATGGTACCACATAATAACCAGATGCAACTTGAGTGAAATCCTAATAATTTAATCATTTCTTAAAGTTTCAACACAAATATACAATCTTACGATGTTAGATGTAATTCGAGATAGACCCCACAAATGGAGATATGACACCATCATAGAGTGCCACATAATGACTATATGTAATCAAATAAGATCGCAAGTCGAACATAATTGAAACTTAAATCAATCAAAAGTTTCGATGCAATTCATGGTTTCATACAGCTGGGATCCAAATTGGGCCATACCATATTGTCAACTACATTTCTAGCCGGCCATTTCCTTGTTTCATAAAGTTAACTAGTTAGTCCACAACATGTGGACTCTATAGTTTATGGACATAGATAAGATCAAAGTTCTTTCTATTTTCTTTTTTTTTTTTTTGGGTACAAAAAGATGTAACCAAATAGGATCGAACTAGGTAAGGGACGATGGAAGAGGAAGCCTCTACCACTTGAGTTGTCCTGAACAAATATAGATTCACCTTTGCACTGGTCAACAAAGGACACTGAAATGGACTCTGCAGAGGTAATGAGAAAGCAATACTTGCAGACTTGTACAAGGAAATGATTGATTAAGCTCAGCATGGGATGTTCAAACGGCACAATGTGCTCCATAATCTAAGACACCTTTCCAAAAAAAATTACCTGAATTGCCTTAAATTATTGCCTGTGATAAAGATTCTAACTTTTAATCTTTCCTTTTCTCCACTGCCAAGCAAAAAATAAAATAAAAAACCATCCGCAAAACATGGAATACAATTGGATGGAGAATACAATTCATCCTGATCAGTATCTTCACCAAATCAGTTTGAATACAAAGATGTTTATTGAAACAAGCAGGGTAATTTGCCAAACATGGTGAGTCTTGATTGTGTTTTGACAATGGTCATGCTCAAATCATAGCTGCATACATTTGAGAAAACAGCAATTGCAAGATTACCAAGCAGTTAGGTAGGAGAATCCTTCTCTTTTGCTTGCCGCAAAAGCTCTTCTCTAACCCTCCTGATCTCCCTCTCTTGCTCCTCCCGTTCTTTCTGAAAGTATGACATACACTTGTATATTATTGACAGCTTAACAAAGGCGGTCCACATAATAAGAAGATACATATAAAAATACATTGTAACAACCAAGTTTTTGATCCATAAAAACAACAACGAACAATGCTATTTTCATCCCGCAAAATTCTTGGGCCATGCCTTAGCAGCCATATCAAAACTAAGAAACATGAAAAAGGAATGCTTGGAATTACAATTTAAAAATAAATAAATCAATCAAAAATGGAAGTTAACATAAGTTGATGTTTGATTCAAAGCACTCTACAGGAGTAAGTGATATCATATTTCAAGATGAATCCAATTCATCCTTCAGAACTCTACCCGTAAGATTATAAGTGGTATAATGCAATATTGGCCCCCAACCCACACACACTTATGCAACCGCAACTTTCCAGACCTATCCAGCTAGTCACACAACCACTTCAGTCACAATCCTATAATCAGCAAAACAAAGAAAAAGACACATAGCATGAGGAGATAATAGAACTTTCTCAATGCATGTGTGCAGCCTAAACAATCCGCACAAAAAGAAACTAAACACCAGGATTCCTCCTAGCAAACTCGCCAATCCTTCATCAAAGACCTACATCACCTGCTTATGCTCTAGCAACTTAGCTAACAAAGGTTTCAATCTGTATATTTAATTAACAAGAAGAGGAACACATATGCACTATTATCTAAAATTCAACCCCAAGATCTATAATTCAAGTTTTGATGGAGATTATCTCCATCCCAAAACATCGGGGAGAGGTATTGCATAAAACTAGGTGATTTTTTTCCTTTTCACTTTTTCTATATTGCCTGATTCTCTTTGCACCACAAGTTGGAGAAATCAAGTAGATTACTTATCAGCCCCAGTTGACTTAAGATTGTCAACCTTAATTTAGTTTGTAATTCTTTTATACTCCCAGTTTTCAATCCAATTCAATTGTGAGCAACAACAACAAGAATGGATTAAAAATTCCAGAACTTCAAAGCTTATTAAAAGAAGAAAGAAACTAAATGAGATGAGCAAATTACAAATGGTAGGATCGAAAAATTTACACTAGTGTAAATTGCAAATGCAATCAATTTTTCAATCCAAGAATGTGTCCAATGTTTGGACAGGACTAAGTGGCTGTGTAACATAGGTTAGCATTTTACGAGAAATTTTTAATGAATCAAAGCCACCAGTCCTCTCCTTTGAATGCGTCTTCCATTAACACCCAAAATTTTTTGAATAGGGGGAAAAAACACCTTAGCATCGAACACATTAGTTGAATTACCATTCCATGGCTGTTCAATTTGGGATTCAGCCTGACTAATTTTTCATGGAAGGATCAAAAAATTTACACTATTGTAAGTTAGAATGTTGTCTAATTTCGTCGTCCAATGTTTGGATAGCGTAAGTGTCCCTACGAAAATTGTGACGTGAATCATTTACTCGAATCCACGTCTCTAAACAAAACCCAAAAAAAAAGATTGACAAAATGTCTGTTCATTCAGCCGAAGCAAAAAATTGGTTCTTTTTCGAATTCAATTCCTTCAAATCAATAGAGAGAGAGAGAGAGAGAGAGACCTTTTCGTCCTGACGAAGAGCGATCCAAACGTGAACTTTATCCATGGACTGCCAGAAAATGAAGGCACCAAGCGTCATGGCGAAGTATGTTGCAACTCTCACCATCTTCCCCAAAATCCACCTGAAACCCTAGATCGCTCTGAGAGAGAGATTGAGAGTAGACGAGTCACTGGACCAGACTTGCTTTGTCCGTGTCGGCATCTCTGGCTTCTCAGGCATTTTCTCCCTCTCTGCCTACACGACGCCGTTTTAGTTCCTCTGCGATAAGTGATGAAGGCCCTGCGTTTTCTTTTCATTTCCTTTTTTTTTTTCGGAATCAAACGACGCCGTTTACTCACTTGATGTTGAGCTTCCTTAATACGGCAATTTAAATTTCCGTTCTCTTTCTTCATGAATCCCTAACCTCGTCATCAAGTATCTGTATTATCTCTTAATTAATTATAAGAAAAAAATTAATTTTTAAATCTAAAAATACATATTAATTTTTTAATAAATTTAAATATATACATTATTTGCTACAAAATATAAAAATTGTTTATGCAATTTATTAAAATTATTTAGTTTGAATTATTTTTTATTGAGTTTCTAAATGAAACTATTAAATATCTTACATAAAAAATATTAAATATTATTCTATTTCAAATCACATAAAAGAGTTATTAGCCATTATTAAGAAACGTCCTATTATATATATTTAGTAAGTCTCTTTTATTAGTTTATTAATATTAGTTTTAATATATTATTAATATATTATCAATATTAATAGTAATATATTAAGATTAATAGGAAGATTAATTGGTAAAAAATTAATAGCAGAAAATAAAATAAATAAATATATTTTATACCCTATTTGTATATCTTTTAACTGAAAGAAATTCCAAACAAAATAAAACGCAATATATAAGGGATACAATGAAATTCTTTGGCTATCAATGATAGGCTGTCTAGTTGGTAAAAGTGTTAACTCTTTTAACCAAATCTCATATTTGAAATTTAGGATAAGAGAAAACCATGTTAGGAGAACTCTCCTAAATTGGACCCGATAACATTCAAATCAAATTAGTCGAAATATGATTTCATAAATCGATTCGTTAAAAAAAAGAAAGGAAATTCTTAGACCTGTTCTTCCCGGAGGAAGAAACTTTTTATAAAGTTGGCCATGAAAGCTTACACTAAATAATAACAAACACATAAAGTTAACTTTTGTATATGCAAGTGGATCCTGCATTAGATTATGGGAGAAACAAATTACATGATGCGAGCACTTCTCCTCTGTCTTTTCCTTCTTAGCGTAGGAAATATTGCTACAACCTTGGATGGAGGCAAAATTCCCCATCCTAAAGTGCAGAAAACATAAAGAAAGAAACAATTAATGTGACTCAGTGCATGATCGTAGTTGATGGTGATATATACCATGACAGTGTCAAAAATCCCCATCCCAAAGTGCAGAAAACACAAAGAAAGAAACAATTAATGTTACTTGGTGCATGATCCTAGTTGATGGCGATGTATACCATTTCAAGAGCCAATAGGTCCATTGAAATTTTGAAAATTCAAGGCCATCGCAATTTGTCATCCTTGTTGATTATAATAGTGTCAGTTCTTAGAAGATATTAAAAAAAAAATTAACATCTGGGTCCGAGCAGATAGCGATGTTATATGTACTATATATGAACTCTCATTATGAGACTTTGAGGAGTATAATTCTCAGGAACAGGCAGGGAAGAACCAAGAAATGGAGAAAAGTGATGAACTTTCAGTTAAAATTGAAGAAGAAAGTAAATCAAGAGCAACAAATGGGTCATTTCGGATGATATTTAGGTATGCAGATGGACCTGCTGCTAATGGTACTTGGTACAATTGGGGGTGTTGCAGATGGATTGTCTTTGTCTTTAAACATGCTGGTTCTTGGTAGCCTGATGAACAGATTTTCTGTTGGCACTTCTCTTACCCTAAACGATGTGAATAAGGTTTGTAGTTACAATTCTTTTAATCTTCCATTCACCTTACTATAGTTCAACTTAAATCCAAAGTGTGTGCACAAAAAGACCAAATCAACTATTCTTCTGTATCTTAGTTTCTGAACTCATGTTGCAAGCAAACTGCCTTTTCCCTTCAAGCATCAAAACTCAATACATCTACTTGGAGCCTTTTCTTTTTCTTTTTTGGTGTCTTTCATCAAAGATCAGTCATCCATAGAGACATATAACCAAACAGCATCCTCTTTCATCAATTCACCACCTTCCCCTCATATACAAGCATACTAAAGCCATTTCTTTTTTAAATTCTTTTTTGCAGTATGCATGGGCTTTGTTCTCTGTGGCCATTGGCGTGGGATCGGGTGCTTTTCTAGGTAAGTTAGACTGCACTTACATCTTCCAAGTATGCAGCATGCACAATCCTAAAGACATGAATTTATTAGTTTACATATTCTTATTAATCAGCCAAAAAGGATGGCAATTCGATACGCTATATCCTAGGATGATAAAAATAATGAAATGCAAGACCTCTGGTTTCCAATCCACAGTCTATGATAATCCAAAGATGTGATTCCAAAAATGACATACTGATGGATATGAAACTATGCAATATATCATGAAAGTGCAGGGGAAAGGACAATCAGAAACTTACACCTTGGTAACTTCAACAATCCCTAGCCAATTTTGTCATTGTCAGCATTGAGGAAGAACATAGAAATTAGATGGAAGCCCATCTTTTCACCTCTTTAATTGGCTATGACCTAATTAATTAGCACAGAACATAGATAAAGAAGATTAAGAGAAAATAGAATGAGCGGAAGGTTTTGTAAATTTAAGCTTCGCAGCTGTAAATGCCAGTATTGTACTCTTTAGAAGCTCAATAACCTTGAATACCATGTACAATTTTGAGAACTATTTTACTCGTTTCAAGATCCAAGCATACGGGCCTACAGAAGTCCAAACCTCAATGCCGAAGCTCGACTACCTTCCTTGCACTGTTTCAACTTTCTCCTCTTCCGTCGGAGTTTAATTGACTGATGAGTGCACTCCTTTGTTTGTCCTTTCCCCATGTTTTTTCCCATAAGAAGTGGTTAATCCCAATGCAAAGCATCTCTTCCATTCATAAAGAGATCCGATCGTAAAAATCAACAAGATGGCCAGCTTGACAGGCACTGTCCAATAGTAGGAAAATGTAACTTCCAAATATAAGAACATAATGCAAGAAACATTTAAAATTTGAGAAGATTGCTTTATTGGCATTTTATAGTTTAATAATCGATAGTTCAATATTCAGATCTTTTAAGAGATGAAAATTGAGGAAAGAGAAACACCTCGGAGAAAATCCAAAATGCAAATTTGTAGATTGCCCATCTACAGTTTCCCCCCTTTTAGAACATAGCAGACTAGGAAAGACAAAAGGATTATATTTATCAGAATGGAGATGTTATAGTGTGATATTCAAACTTTAACGAAATACAATAACCAAAATATATCATAAAATTGGGAAAACTGGCAAAGGGGTAAATTAGTTGTGTAACCAAAGGATCTTGGCATTAATGAACACGGATTATCCCACCTTGACTGCGTAACTGCTATTATATCTTAGCCATGTTTTGGAGAAGGCAAATCGTCTATACTAGTACCACTCATCAATCAAAACGACCGGTAGTAAAATTGTGGTGAATACTCTCTATGTGCTTCCTCATCCATTGGTTATTTTTTTGAGATGAACAGAAGGATGGTGCTGGGCTCGCACAGCAGAAAGGCAAGTCAGTTGTCTGCGAAAGAGATACTTACAAGCTGTGCTAAGGCAAGATGTTGGGTTTTATGATGCAAGCCATGGTACACCAATGACATCTGAAGTAGTCACTTGTATATCAACTGACACACAAACCATTCAAGGCGTCCTTGGTGAGAAGGTAAGCATTCACAACTCGTAGCACCTAAATCAAACTTAAGCTGGCTGCAAGTTATTTCCAAATCTAATTCTTTTAATGTACTTACTTCTTAGAATATTTGGACAGATGCCAAATTTTCTTACAAACATATCAATGTTTCTTACGGGTCAAATGGCTGCTATCTATCTCTGTTGGAGACTAGCTATTGTATCTGTTCCTGCATTGACTCTGCTGATTATCCCAATGTTGGTATCTGGGAAGCAATTCGCAAACATTGGAGTGGAGATACAAAAGGCATATGCAGTTGCTGATGGGATAGTGCAGCAGGCACTCTCATCTATCAGAACCGTGTATTCTTATGTTGGAGAGGAACAAACAGTGAAAAGATTTTCAGATACATTGGAGACGAGTTTAAAACTTGGAATTAAGCAAGGAGTCGTTAAAGGAATAGCAGTTGGAAGTGTAGGAGTATCCTACGCAATTTGGGAATTGCAAGGATGGTATGGGAGCACCATGGTCATCGATAAGGGAGTCAAAGGAGGAAATGCCTTTAGTGCAGGAGTATGCATCATATATGCAGGATTGTAAGTACAGAAAGCAAACAAGAAAATAAGAATTGAAAGAGAAACAATCTCTCTCGCTTGACCAAATAATTTCTGTTTTGTTAAGAGAATTTTCTTAACATATGTTGCATAATTGTTTTCCATTTATTCTAGCAATATCATACAATAAACCAGTAAATTTCATCAAGTACATGGTCCCACATGCATGACTTTGTGCATATAGATGATGAGTTATCCAGTATCATGCATTTGACATCTAAGGACAAGAATAAAACTGGTTGGGTTAAAGAAACTACTTACTGAGCTTATTGACGAGACTTTCTTAACACTTTCTGCAGTGCCCTCGGGAGTTCCTTTATCAATTTGAGGCACTTTGCTGAGGCAAATATTGCTGCTGCACGAATTTTTAAGATGACTGATCAGGGAGCCTAGTGTTGAGAAATTTCAATCTCAGAGTGATGGCTTGCCAGACAGTTGGATTGGTGGGTGGAAGTGGATCAGGAAAATCAACAGTGATCAATTTACTTGAAAGATTTTACAATCCCATCAAAGGAGAGATTCTCTTGGATGGTATCGGCATACAGACCCTTCAACTGAAATGGTTGCGAAGTCAAATGAGTCTAGTAAGCCAAGAGCCTAGGAAAGGAGGATGCGACAATGGATGAGATTGTAAGAGCAGCTAAAGCAGCCCATGCGCACAGTTTCATCGATCAACTACCAAATGGATATGACACCCTTGTATGCACTGCATTATACATGTAGTGCACAATTTCGTTACCTGTACTTCGTCCAAAATAACTGTTTTAATTTACTCCCCAGGTTGGACAATTAAGTGCTCAGATATCTGAAGGTCAGAAGCAAAGAATCTGCATAGCAAGAGCACTGCTAAGAGACCCAAGAATCCTGCTTCTGGATGAAGCCACAAGTGCACTGGATGCACACTCTGAGGAAGGCTTCCAGGATGCAATAAGCCAAGCACAGATGGGGCGAACCACAATAATCATTGCACATCGTCTCTAAATGATCCAAAATGCAGACTTAATTGCAGTCATTCGATCTGGACAAGTAGTAGAATCCGGTTCCCATGACCAACTCATGCAAAAAACACATGGCTTGTACTCGGCAATGGTGCAGCTACAGATCTCTTCCAATAAAGATGAGACTATCCCAATCTCTGAAGAAGAAGAAGAAGAAGAAAGCAGAAACCCTCTCTGCTCCCCTAATGATAATCTTTCCACTGGATATATGGTAAACAAATTTTCCCCACTTCAGTTTTATCAAGACAACAAAGACATTGAAGAGAAGGATCAGATTGAATCTCCACCATTCTGGCACTTGATGCAAATGACAGCCCCAGAATGGAAGTCAACTTTCATAGGTTGCTGCGGAGCTGTTTGCTATGGACTAGTTCCTCCACTTCAGTATTTGTGCATGGGTGCTCTCCTTTCTGTTTACTTTATCGACAATGTGTCCGAGATCAGATCAAAAACAAAAAAGATCTGCTTTGCCTTCTTAAGCTTTGCTGTCTTTACCTTTATCATGAATGTGATTCAACACTATCACTTTGGTATTATGGGAGAGAAATTAACCAAAAGGGTCAGAGAGGCTGTCTTTGCAAAAATCATGACCTTTGAGATTGACTGGTTTGACCAAGAAGAGAACAACAGCGGGGCACTATGTTCGCGATTGGCTACAGATGCATCCTTGGTTAAAACTCTAGTTGCTGATCGGTTATCATTCTTGGCTCAAACCTTCTCTTCTGGAATTTTAGCAGTTACTCTGGTTATGTTGTTGGCCTGGAGACTAGGCCTTGTAGTTACTTCTATGCAGCCATTTATCATTGCAGCATTCTGCTTGAAAGCCACAATGAACAAGAGAATGTCCAAGAAAATCCTGAAAGCACAAAACAAGAGTGGCGAGTTGGCAAGTGAAGCTGTTGGGAATCACAGGATAATTACAGCATTTTCTGCAGAGGAAAAGATCATGTCACTCTATGATGCTACGCAAGTAGGCCCCATTAATGAGAGCCATAAGCAGTCATGGTATGCTGGACTTGGATTGTTTATGGCACAGTTCCTCACTGCTGCAAACTCAAGTCTACTATTTTGGTATGGAGGGAGATTGTTATATCATAAAGAAATCTCCTACAAGCACCTCTTTGAGACATTCTTCATCCTTGTCGCAACAGGCAGAATTATAGCTGAGACAGCAAGCATGACTTCAGATTTGTCAAAGGGCACTGATGCACTAAAGTCAGTTTTCATGATTTTGGAAAGAAAGAGCAAGATGGAACCAGATGACCCGGATGGCATCCGCCCAGAAAAGTTACGTGGTGATATAAAGCTTAAAGATGTGGATTTCTTTTACTCTACCAGACCTAAACAGATGGTCTTGAGGGGTCTTAACCTAAAGGTTGAGGCTGGAAAAGTTGTTGCCCTTGTTGGTCAGAGTGGGTCAGGAAAATCCACAATCATCAGGATGATTGAGAGATTCTATGACCCATTAAGGGGTTCAGTAGAAATAGATGGAATTGATATAAAGAGCTACAACCTGAAAGCTTTAAGGTCACGTATAGCTCTGGTAAGTCAGGATCCCACTCTCTTTGCAGGAACAATCCGTGAAAATATTGCATATGGAAAGGAGGACGCAACTGAAGCTGAAATTTTTTAGGCTGCAACTCTAGCAAATGCAAATGAATTTATAAGGTGTGACAAGTTAATCATTTTCCTTCCTTACCTTGTCAGAATCTTCAGTTCCTAGTTTCATGGTCATTAAATTTTCACTAATAAATTGCTTCGATGTGTAGTTCCATGAAGGATGGATATTCAACCTACTGTGGAGAAAGAGGCATGCAATTATCAGGAGGGCAGAAGCAAAGATTAGCACTTGCTAGAGCAATCCTGAAAAATCCTGAAATTTTGCTCTTGGACGAGGCTACTAGTGCATTGGACATCAACTCAGAGATTAGTGTTCAAGAAGCATTGGAAAGGACAATGATGGGCAAAACATGTGTAGTTATTGCTCACTGACTATCAACAATTCGAAAATCAGATAAAATATCAGTTGTTGATCATGGAGTGATTATAGAAGAGGGTTCTCATGAGGAACTACTAGCTTTAGGAGAAATGGGAGCATACTTCTCACTTGTGAAACTGCAAAAGAAAGCTACAACGGAGCCTCAAACTAATGGGTGAAGTTACTTGTTGGCAAGAAAGCAACGACCACAAGCCGTAAGCTGGATACTGTTTTAAGTTGTTAGTCTGTAATCTATAAATCTAAAACAAGAATCAGCCAATTGTTATGCTAGCTTTCCTTCAGACTCCAAGCTCCATTGTAAGAGCATTATAATGGTGTGGTCAAATCAAGTAATAGTTTCTCAGTAGAAATACTCTAAGCCTAAGCACTTTATACCAGTCAACAGAAGCACTCCTTCGACAATTTCATCAGGACCTCTCAGTTACCATGGAAGCAAATGCCTAAAATCTGCATTCTGGATTTCAGTATAATTTTATGGGCATCTTAAACTAAGTTAACTTGCTACAACACACAAATAAGGTAATGGATAATATTTTATGCGATGTCAAATCGGATCTATATCTTGTGGAGCTACACTGAACTCATTACCAGAATTTAAATGGATCAATACACCAATGTCACATGAATGAGAGAACCGCAAGCGATTTGCCTTCAAAATGCTCCGTAAAGCCTGATTCAAACACCAATTAGGCACATTTAGCTATACCATTTGCTTCCTCTTCTCCCAATTGCTGCACATATATCACTTCAGTAAAGCAAACCCAATTACGTAAACAAAAGTAGAAAACCTTAGGTAAATTAGAACGATAGAAGTGGAATCAACCTGAACAATTCAATGTTGCCTGAGTGCTGTTCATATGCATGTTGAAACGGTAAAGGGAATGGGCAAGGGGATGTATGGCCTTCACAGAAAAGGTAACATGCACAAAAAAGTAGTTGCAAATTTTATATACCATTTTCCGGAGCAATCTAGGTTTGATGATTTACATTCAGAAGTACAATGAAATATCTGCATCTAATTTGAAGAAAAAGCGCTAAATCCAAAAACTAAGGTATATCCAGAAAAAATTTGCCTCGACATAAGGAGTGTATCAAGGACACAATTTTATTGAAGAAATTCATAAAATTCTTTCTAGGCTATAAATTTACTACAGATAAAATTCACAGTGTTACCATCTATTATGAATGGCCTTCTATTACACAACTTATACTTTTGTAGATGCCAGATCAACATCAACCACCCAATGTCCAGAACAGCGACAGGAAGCCCATCTTTTATATCAAACATGCAGGGAAATACTTTTATTGCAATAAAACTTAATCGGAGATGTCCCTATATCCCACTGACCTGAAGCAACCCCCAAAATAGAGCATAAGAATGAATGACAAAGCACTAAATCCCAGATACCATACAGATTTTACCAGAACAAGAACCATCAAGTCCATGTACAAACGATTCCATTCCTATCAGAAGTAGCCAGAGGTTTTCCAAGCCCACTCCACGAACAACAGAGGACAGAAGAAGTGTGCTCCCTTAGAGTGCTTACTAGATCCGCCTTATGTATTGACCAAATGGAAACAGAACCATCCATAGAACCAGCAGCAACATAATGGTCATCTGCACTGATACAGGATCTGCTCCAATTTGATGCCACTCTGTTCCCACTTGCCTTTAGTGTGCCACAAACTTCCAGAGAACGCATATCAAAAAAATTGTGCAAGTTATCCCTTCCACTTGTCAACATGACATTCCCATTTCTAGATAATGAGATCGATGTAATAGCAAGGGAATGGGCAGCAACTTCACTAAGAAGCTTTCCTGACTGAACATTCCACAAACGAAGATTGCCATCAACATGGCCAGAACAAATTGTCTGCCCATCCATGCTAAAACAAACAGCATTGCAATTGCTAGGAAAAATGATTGTGTTCACACAATAACCTTTTTGCAGATCCCATGCTTTAATAGTCTGATCATATGCTGCACTCACTACATGGCGACTAGATACTTTATTTACATCAACAGCACAGACTTTATCTGTGTGACCAGTGAGTGTATGACGGATCCTACCCGAACTTACATCCCACACATACAAGTTATTGGAACTGCTTGCTGCAACTACAGATCTGTTGTCATGGGTTATGGTAAGATCCAGAACAGAGCCAAGGCAACCATAGAGAGAGCAACTTAAGGAACCACTGTTTGTGTCCCAGATTTTGATTGACCTGTCCTGTCCCCCAGTGATTAATCTGCCAGAGTTGTTCTCAAACAATAAAGATGCACAACCTCCTTCATGAGCATTAATTCTGTTCTTGCATACTGTGGGGACAGATGATTCCACAAAGTACTCAGCACCATCCTCAATATGGTGGATCACACCATCTACTTGCTGCTGAGCAAGTTGTTGTAAGGTGCTTGCCTTGAGCTGATCAATCATGTCCTTGTACAATGCATTAGCCTGAAATAACATGAAATCTACTGTTACAGAAACTTAACATAAATAGGCATTGCAGAAGAAAAGGTGGCAAAATTCAATGAGTAGAAGAAAATTCGACAAGCACAAGCAAGACTGGGCAGGACCACAAAATGACTGGCATATTCATCTTAGTAGTTACATTCTTGCTATAAGCTATACTCAGAAAATTATCTTTAAGTAGAAAACCTAGGTACGCCATCAGCAGCTGGAATACAACAAATTGTTACTTTGTGCGAAAACAACAAACTTTAAGTTGATCATTTCAAATTTGAACTCTCAACTTCTAAGTAACATGTGACATTACCTCATTAAGCCGCTCAGCATCCTGCATCTTTTGCAACATCCAGCGATCTATCAACACTTTATTCTCCACTTCAGTACTTTTAACTTTGGCAGTCATCTCTTCAAGTTGTGCTTTAAGTTCTTGATTCTCATCTATGACCAATTCCAGGGCTTTGGTCTTTTCATCTAAATCATCCTTCAGCTTTGAGGATTCTTCCCTGCAACGTGCGATAAAGCATAAGTGATCCATGTAACTGCCAGCAATTTTATGTAACTACAGAAGAAATAGAAAGGACAACCTTATTTGGGTGATCTCACTTTTCAGATTTTCAATGACAGCTTCTTTTTCTTGGATTGAAGTTTTAGCAGCCCTGGATTCAGCGACTTCTACCACAAGCTGCTCAGATAATCGAGACTGAGCTTTATAGCATTGCTGAAGCTCCACTTCTAGATTTTCTGCTTTCTCTTTCCATTCAGAGCCCTTCAAGACAACACAAAGAGTTAGTCCACACATTTTCAATTGGTGGAAATGGCAACAAAACTAACCTTTTCTTTTCTTTTCTTTCTTTCCTTTCTTTTCCCTTCCTTTATTTTATTTTTTTTTATTTTACTTTTATTCCTCTTATTATTATTAGTTTTTTGTGTTTCTAGTAAGTAAGAAAGCAATGAAACTACACAAGCTCAAAAAAAATTCAGAATGACCTATTTCTGTTCAAAACTAACAAACACATAAGTTCTTAGTTTCAGTAAATGAAGCAGAATGTTGCATCATCGGTTTTGGGTTCCTAATATGCCATTACATAAAGGGGGCTACCTGCTTCCCACCCTTAACTTCTCCAACCTTGATGGAAACAAGATTGGCCCGACATCTAATATGAAAATCTAGAAAATGCACTAATCAAGGTAGGACAAGAGAAGCATGAAGCATCCAAAGTGAAACTTAATCAATCAAATTTGCACATAATGCATCACCAAAGGGGCGACTCTCAGAATGTCTTAATCTTCCGACTAAGTATGTTGATATATGAAATTCTGGCCATTGCCTTCAGGGGCAAAGCAAAAAAATATACATACATACATATATATATATATATATATATATATATATATTTGGCGGGGGTGGGGGAGGGAAGTATGATATGCCTTTGAGGTTATAATTTAGGGGGGGTGGGGTTTACCATTTTTAAGAATGAAAACAACATATTTTGGTTATAATTTTGAAATCATATTACACATGTGATCTTTTTTTTTTTCTTAAAATTTCCACCAGGGCTGCATTAATTTATGCTTTAAACATTCAATAAGTTACCGATAAATCCATAAAACATCCAAAATGAGAGAAACTGTTATTGTAATATAATCCCTGAGCCAAAATCAACCAAACCCAATTCAAGTGGAACTCTCAACACCCATCTACAAATGCAATCACAATTCCCATCATGCCAATATGAAAAAAAAAAAAAAAAAAAAAAAAAAAAACAAAAACCCGAGAGAGAGAGAGAGAGGGAGAGACCTCAGAGAGAAAGGGTTTGGAGAGAGCGATGAAAGCGGGACTATGAGCGCCTTCTTCGAGCAAATGGCGCTTCCTCAAAGCCTTCAAAGCATGTGTGATTGCTTCAACTGCGGTTTCCTCTACAGACCTAAACTAATCACAACACAAATATTCAATTAGCCTTTCTTCTTCTGCTTCCTAATGCTTAAGAAAAAAAATTCAAAACCCTAAATTGAATGAAACCCAATACCCACATGCTGTTAAATTTGATTGATTTTACTCGATCTAATTGAAGAGCATGATTTTTAGGGCTTTTAAAGATCAATCAACCAAAAAAAAAGAAGCTTGCTTGAACCAAAAACACAAAGTGACTTGAGAATTGGTAATTCAATTATGGTAAGTTGAATGGGTTTAAATATCGGCTTGATTACTGGAGGCTCTATGACTGCCTGTTATTAGTGGACACGTTTAATGTGGTATCTCCTGGCCTAATTTTTATTGGCTTTGTTTCAAAGATTGTTCTTAGTGAACCCTAAACTGATATTTAACAAGGAAATTTGACCTGCCAAATCCAAAATATAACAAATCTTTTATTTTTTGTAATAGAGAATTATTTTTGGGGTTTAATTGATTAAATTAATTTTTTATATAAATTATCGTATTGAAATTATCTTGAATTCAACTAAATTAATATTTAAACCTTTAAAAGATAAAACTTTCCTAACATCTATTCCTTTTATTCATAAGACTCAAATCCGACATTTTATTTAATACACATTAATATTCGATCATTGAATCAATTAGTTATTGGTAATCGATTATATTAATAATAAAATGAAATAATTTTTTTTCATATCTAATTTAGATAACGATTTTAGACCGTTCTCACGAACAATAAAATCATTCTCAAAAAATAATAATAATAATTTTAAAATTTCTTGTGTACTATGGTCTTCGTTTGAGAAAAATGATTTGAAATTATTGTCTTGCCGTTTTTTATGTAGGTTTTAGGTATCAGTTATGAATTATGAAAGGAAAAAAGCAAGAGGGCGTTTAACACAACATAAAATTTTTTGATAGAAAATAATGTAGTGTTAGTTTTCAAATTATGAATTAATTATACCTTTTTTTTGGCTATATATATATATTTTGATTACAGAATTAATTATACTTCTTTTTTAGTTATATAAGAATTTGAATTTAAAATTATCAGATTGGAAAGAAAGTTTGTATCACTAGACTGTTCTATCGGGAACAATTATACCTTTTAACTAAGAGGTTTTTGCCTCGGTGATAAAATAGGCGAAGCCCATTTAGGGACTCATAAGAATGCGTGGTCCAGCCCATGGCCTTGGCCACCCTTACAAATGGGTACCAAATAATTAGAGAAAAAGTGCAACAATAGTATATCAGTAATACCATATAAAGGAAATATGACGAGTTGTTTTTGATATAAACTATTGATATTTGATAATTATATTAAATTTAATTAAATTTATTTGAGTAAAATTAGATTGTTAAGGGATAAAATTCTTCCGATATCTATTTTTACTATAAATAATAGTCAAATTTAAAATTTTATTTGAAAGACAATAATATTTAACTATTGAATCAAAAAGAGATCGGTTCAAATATGCCAAATGTATACGTGACAATCCATATAACTATATTTTAACTTATTCTTAGAATCAATAACAGAAAGAATTGATTTTCAATATTTGATCTCTAAGGTCACGTTTTCCATTTTTTTTTTTTTTATAATTTTTGCTTTTCTCTCATTTTTAGTCACTTCTTATTAAACCCTAAAATTTCTTATTATGAAACCACTAAACCCTAAAATAAATTTTGAAGATAGTTTCTCTCCCACCCCTCTCCGGTTTTTCTTTTTTAAATATCTTTTTTTCAAACCATATTGGATGTACTCAAGTAATTTAGCAAACCCCAAAAAATAGAGATTTGAATTGAAAATCAGAATAAAAAAATTGAACACAAACACTTATCCTACAAAAAAAGGGATGGTTGCAAAGAGAAACTCCATATTTAAGAATTAAATCCACATCACATAGTGTGTGTGCATTAAATATGAATAGAATTTGTTAAATATTACGATTCAATCTATATTTTTATAATTTTTACGATTTTTATATAACAAAAAAAAATATTAACATCAAGTATGATCGTAAGAAGAGAGGTTATTGAGAGAGTAAATTCTATTCTATTTTAGATAATTATATTCCATTATATATAAAAAATTACAAGAATATGCATGTACATAATGCATAGCTAGATGTATGACTGATTAATAAACTAAATACAAGATAGATTATTAGACTAAATGATAAACTAGATATAAGGGTCAATATTTTATCATATCCCTCAATTGGGGGGAGAGGAAGTTGAATGTTCAGGACCGAAAATCAAGGAAAAATGATGAATGTCTTTATCCTTTTTTTTTTGTCCTCTAAATTTAGTCCACCACTGAGTATCCGGATGTTTGTTCTGACTAATATTGGTCGAGCTGCTATCGGGTTCCAATCAGGAATGAATTCTCACAATGTCGTTTTTTATCACTATCAAAACTCAAACTCCGGGTTTTGGTATGGGGTGTTAGTGCTTTTCTCACTAGACCAAAGCGATATTATTTACTATCATTGGTAGAGCACCCGGGCCTCGAGTACTTGCGCCTTTGGGTCTGTTCTAATTGTTGCCATACAAAGATCATAAGAGGGTGTGTATTTGTGTCTTCTCCGCAAATCTTCTCCAACAATCTTCACCAGAGTGTTGGAGAAGATTGAGCTAGGGTTCTAAGGAAGAGAGAGAGATAAAAATACAGAAAAGAAGAAAAAGAGATTTTGCATACATTTTTTTTTCGTCTCTTTTGGCTTTGGGGTAGAGAAGATATTGAATACGGGGATGATGGAACCAAGAAAGAGAAAGAAAAGGAGGATAAAGATGAAAAGTTGAAAGAAAAAGAAAAAGACAAGGAAAAATAAAAAAGAAGAAGAAACAAGAAAAATCCCATGAGGGAGATCTTGAGTAGGGAGTTAACAGAGATTCCAAGTACTCCAAAAGGAGAGAGAGCAGCAGAGAGAAGGGGCATGAAACTTTTTTTATGATTTTTATTTTATTTTATTTTTTGAAGGTGGCTAGATGTTGAGAATGTCAATGGGAGAGATGTGGTTCTAAGGTTCTGATACCGAAGTCGAACCCTTTTTTGGAGAAAAATTGGGATTTGAAGAGAGATAAAGGATCCGAAGAAATCAACTAAATTTTTTCTCTTTTTCTTTTTCTTCTTTTTTAGAGAATAATTGAAATTTGAACAGAGAGAGAGAGAGGAGGAAGCAAAAAAAATCAACTAAACTCCGTTCTTGTGCACAGAATTCTCACAAGAGTCAAGTAAAAAATATACACAAGATAGAAAGATTCCTTGACGGTGGTGATGCAAAAAAAAAATGAATGATAGATTTTCTTGTTGAGCTTTGATACCATGTTAGAAGAGGAATTATTGAGAGAGTAAATTCTGTTCTGATTTTAGACAATTATATTTCATTATATATAAAGAATTATAAGAGTATATATATACACACAACGTATGGTTAAATACATAATTGATTAATAGACTAAATACAAGTCAGATAATTAGGTTAGATAATAGACTAGATGTAAGGACTAATATTCTACCGCTGATGGTGCTAAAGGAAGAGTGAGAGACGAGCTCAAGTGGAGTTCCAAGCCCTGTAATAGTAGTTTTCATGTCCTTATTTAGAATAAATGGGGCATTTTGTAACCCCCACTTTGGACCAACAAAGGGTGGTGCGTGCTTATCGAAGGTAGGGCTAGATGAAAATGGCTTGTTCATTCTTCTCTGGGGGCCATCCCGGGCGGGGTATAAGACTCCCCATGAATGTTGAAGATGTTGAAGTTTGTTCCACTAGGACCAAGATAACATTTGATGCTTTATGGACCACACCCTATGCTTTTCCAGAGCAAATGATATACACATGGCCAGATAATAATTTTTTATCTATCATAGAAGCCCACTTTTCAAAAATGTGGAATGTGGTTGGTAATGAAGGTAGTAATGAAATCGGTTTGAATTCATCTGTTTATTCATCAGCTTTTATATAGAAAAATTAGCAAATTCCAAATAAGAAAAAAAATATGGAAACTGGGAAAATGCTTGGGGTAGCCGCTACCCTAGGTAGCTGTTCCCCTTCCCAATCCTGGGATCTAGATGGGTGACCTAACAACTAGGAAACATGGCACAATTGCAAGATACAAATAGTTTATATCTTGCAAGCTATTAATATAACACCACCTCCCAGTTGATGCACATTCTTTGGAGCAAAATTAGCATGCAATCAGAAGTTGGAAGCAATAGAATATGGAGATGTGGGCAAATATTCCTTCTCGAGGGAAATGTCCTGGACATGTACAACATACTCACCACATTCCCATGTTTGAGAAGCATTTGCAAAGTGAAAGGGACACAATTTCCAAGATGGGGTGAATGGTTCTAGAATTTTTTTATTTTGTTTGTTTTTTTTAAAAAGAAAGAAATAAAAATTATTTTTTCTTATAAAGAATCGTAAAAATCATAAAAATATACGTTTTTATAAAAATTCAAATATTATAAAGACATCTGAATAAGAACTTTCTATCACTTTGGGTATCAGACAAAAAACAAAAGATACTAACCCCGAAAACATGGCTTAGCCACACAAGTTTATAAACACTATAGAATTTGCAGGTGACTCTCACTTTCTTTTTCCAATTTTCCTTTTGCTCCCCAGCTGGAAACCAAATTTTTAGGCCTTCTTGTTAGGTTACATTACCTAATTATTGGAATCCAGTAGTTGAGGCGTACAAATCTGCAAATTTCATGAGGTGCACATGATTTATACTATAAGGACCACACCAACCTTGCACTTTCCTATAGGAGACCCAGGTGGCATAAACTTGGAGGAAGAAGCCCTTAAATTTTGGGGGTATAGATGTGTTTTCAATAATTAATTAAGTACATTTAATCATTGAATAATGTTAGATGCTTAAATTAGTTTTAGATTAATTAAGTCAAAACTTACACCACAATTCAAAAGTATATTGCGATAAATTTATAATCCGAATCAATTTAATTTAATTAATTAATTTGATTCTGATTTTATGAATTTACTAAAATATATTTAGATATGATATTTGTTCAAAACTCATTTACCCGGCTAGCAAATTTGAAAACAACAAAGAAAAAATAATAGATCCTAATCATTACACTTAAATAATTTTAATAGCGAAATATTTAGTTGATCTAATGATTAAATACTGAATAAGATTTCAAATTCGAATCTTGTGTATAAAAGAAATAGATATTTAAAGAGTTTTTTCTCTTAAAAATTCAATCAAATTCGAATCAAATTTAGTCAAATATAATATATTTATATGATTTATTAAAACAACATCGAAGGAAAATCATCCTTAATATCAATTATTTTCTAGAAAGGGGTTTACTATTTAATTACCCAAACTAATTATTTAATTGGGTCAGTCCAAATATAAGTCCTTCCGAGGGCACGCATTGTTTAATTGTCATCCAAAATCAAAGATTACAAATTATTTATGGCTTTAGTGGGAACAACTCACATCATGATCAATTATTTTAAATGAGAGTTACTCGCAATTAGCCCTGTTATGACACCCGAGTTGAGTTCGGGTATCACAATATCTGAGTTGAGCTCGGGTATCACAATACCCGAGCTCGGCTTGAGTCTACAGTAGATGAGTTTGAGCACGTCGAGTCTATAATTCTAGAGCTCTAGCTTGAGTGTCGCAGGTCTCGCTAGACAAGATTGGGCCCTGGCCAGAGCCCGAGACAATATCCAAACCGAGCCCAAAATCGAAACGAGAGCTTGATGGGGGAGAGCAAGCAAAACTGTAGAGAGAGAGAGAGAGAGAGAGAGAGAGAGAGAGAGAGAAGGAGCTTAGACTTTCGATCGATCGCGAAGGTGAGAGGAGGAGGAGATCGCAGGCTCGGCTGGAAAAAGACCTTCGATAGATCGCGATGGTGAGAGGAGAAGGAGATTGTAGGCTTGGCTGGGAAAAAACCTTCGATCGATCACGATGGTGAAAGGAGGAGATCAGACTTTCGATTGATCGCGATGGTGAGAGGAGAAGGAGATCGTCGATTGATCGCGATGGTGAGGGAAGGAGATTGCAAGCTCGGCTGGGAAATGAGAATGGGTTAGGCCCCTGACTAAATGAGGGGTAAATGCATCCGGATAGCTTGACTAGTTTTCAAGCTTAATTGAATATGGGCTCAAGGTTGAGCTCGAGACAGGACTCGCTAAGCCCGAGCTTGACGTGAGCTCAACCTTTGATCAGATAGTGTTACGGGTATCCATGACACTACCCAGATATCATAATAACCCTACTCGCAATTAAAATTAAAATTTGGATGAAAAAATAAATCAAATTGAAGTAGAGTTACCCTTGACAAGGGTTTTAAATTCAAGAAAATAAATCTTTTTTGAATTATTTTTAATATAAATCCGTAATTATAACTCTATTGAAAGTGTCGGGTAAATTACAAACTTTTCATTATACTTAGGTGGATATATATATTTTTTAAATCTTAATTCAGACATGAGATTTGAAGATTGAGTTTTTAGCGACCGTAGAAATAAACCTATCCAAAAATAATTCTAGGCAAATTTCTCACATAAATTGAAGGTGGGGCATGATTTTGCTAATTCCAGTGCAAAATCATCTGCATCTAATTGCTGTCTAGAGTGATTTTGCAATGTCATAGTATTTTCTTTAATCTGAAATTCTATCTGACTCTTAATTGATATAAGTGATTAGATTGATACTCTTTTAAGTTTTATGTATAGAGAAAATAAACGATAAAAGAGTTTTATTTTTTAAAAATTTAATTCAACTCAAACTAAATTTAATCTGATTTAATATAATTATCAAATACCAATAATTTATAAAAAAAAAAGAACGAAATCTTCTCATACAGCTCTCAAGGATAATTTGATAAGAAAATGACAAAAAAAACATTTCTTTTTTCATTTGTTATTGCCAACACAATCTGACTCTTGTTTGGAGCCCAATATAACAATTTACTTCTTACTTTTTTTTTTTTATTTTGTATAAATAGATTATCTGTTACCAATTAATATTTGAGTTTGAACTGATTAATCCAATCGAATAGTGTGAGACCTATTTAAGAGATTAACTCTTTTAATGTCTATTTTTTTATTCTTAAAATTTAAATAAAATATTAATTAAAAAAATTTAACGTTACATTTATAGATGACTGAGGTATAATTTACTTCTTACTCATCATTCTTACGTAGATCATACCATTTTACGATTACTTTCATAACAGTCGTTCTCAGTATTTAAAATATGAATAACGTGTAGTTTGTGTTTTGCTTTGTGCCGAGTCTGTTGAGGCATGCATGCTAGCGCGCATGTCTGGCAGGCCACCAAGCTGATAGGATCAGGAGTGATCCCAAAACAAGGGCAGAGACGTGCCAAGAAGAGTAGCTATCAAGGGGGAGTATGCTTTGTCGAACGGTAAGAGGAGCTGTTTGGCATCTGTCAATTTTCTGATCTACACGCCTCTAATCATCGTCATGTATGGTCCGAGTATGAGGCCCACTGTACCTACACGTGGCCTCCGGTATTTCCCAAGTCATCATCACGTGTTGCCACGTGGAGTTCAACAAAGTGTACAGCCTGTAAATTCCACCCCGTCGTTTACAACGGATTGGCTCCACTGGTTTGTGAAGATAAAACCCTTTTTCGCTTTTACCCGTTTTGTTTTTGTTTTGTTTTTGTTTTTATTTTTATTTTTATTGTTTTTTTCTTACTACCATACAAATTTAAATATTTATAAAATTTTATTAAAAAATGATTCTTCTAATATAATGAATTATAACGAATTGATCACGAGAACTCCTATCCTATGAAATTATAATTTAAAATACATAATTATTTTACTCCTAATATAAATATTTAACTTTATCTCTATATATAATTAAACTTAATTTGGGTTATGTTATTTGAGTAATTCGATTACTTTCTTTATACAAGCGAAAAAGTTAAGTTAGCTGTTATAAACTTATTTAATAAATAAATTTAAGATAAAGTTTGCGATCGTGTAAAAAAAAAAACCTACTATTTTTGAATATATATTATAATAAGAATTTTTTCATAAACTATTAATATTTAATATCCGGTAGTTATTTTAAATTTGATTAAATTTAGTTCGACTCGAGTTAGATCTTTCAAAGACAAAACTCGTAATATTTGTTTTTTTCAACATACAAATTTTGAATTCAAAAATTTATTTAAAAAGGCACCAAATCATTAAATCAACTGTATAGATATAAAATAATAAGATTATTTGTATATAGAGATTGATATAATATAATATTAAATATATATTTATTAAAATTTATATTTATTTAATATAAAAATGAGATTTTGAACCTTCACTATTAAAATGGGATCAATGCAAACTTGTTCTCGATTTGTAAAGGGTCCAGATGGATCAAAATTTCGAGAATTAAACTTGAGAACAGTTTGTTGGTTGATTTGTCAAATAAAATAGCGGGTTGCACGAAAACTACAACTCTCGTTGAGTATCTTTATCACCACTATTTGAAAATCAATGGCTGGGGGCGATTGCCTAGAGAAATTTCTCTCCTCTCTCTCTCTCTCTCTCTCTCTCTCTCTCTCTCTCTCCTCTTTCCTCTCTTGGAAAAAAGTGTAAGCTCTCTTTTCTCTGTTTCTAGAGTGAACTAGCAAAGCAACAGCAAAATCCACTTCAATTTCTCCAACATCCCATAAGAAAGACAAGAAATTTGGATCTGGGGTTTCATCATATTCCCAAAATTCCCGTTCTGGAGAGAGAGAGAGAGAGAGAGAGACATGAACTTGGAAGACAGCAAAAGTTTCTTCAATTTCTCCAACATCCCAGAACCAAACACGTAAAATAACGATCTGGGTCTTCATCAAGTTCCCGAATTTCCCATCCTAGAGAGAGAATTCTAGAAAGAGAAATCAAAATGGGAGGAGTAACCTCATCAATGGCAGCTAAATTTGCCTTCTTCCCACCAAATCCTCCATCATACAAAGTAATCAAGGACGAAGCCACTGGTCTTCTGCTTCTAGACCCATTTCCACACCGTGAGAGCGTCGACGTTTTGAAGCTCCAAACGAGACGTGGAACAGAGATCGTTGCTGTCTATGTTCGCTATCCTATGGCGACTTCCACTCTGCTTTACTCTCATGGAAATGCTGCCGATATTGGTCAGATGTATGAGCTCTTCATCGAGTTGAGTATTCACTTGAGAGTTAATCTCATGGGGTATGTTTAATTAATTTGTTTGTATTAGTTTATTTAGTTGTGAATTTTGGTGGGTTTTTGATGTCTTTGTTGGTACCTAGCTCGATTTTAGTAGCTAAATCTTCCCTTATGTGCTTGAATGCATTGCTAATTGTAATTTAGTAGAGTAAGTTTGGTGGAATTCTGATGATTTTGAGCTTAAAATCTTCAACACTATTGTTAGTTTTAATTTTCTTGTCAGGTTTTGATGGTTTTAGCGATACCCAGTTCGGGTTTTCTAGCTAATTCTCTACCCATGTGCTCTAATTGTCATTATTATTATTTTTTGAAGGTTGAAATGGGCAACCTTACCTTAGTAATGAAATCTAATAGCAATTTTTAGTCTAATTTTTTAAGGATTTGTGATGGTTTTGTTAATACCTAGGTTGACTTTTGCTGCTAAATCTGCAAAATTGTTGCCAATTGTACTTTTGGTGTAATTTTGATAAATTTGCAGATCCCAGTTTGAGTTTTGTAGCTAATCCTTTCCTGATTTTGATCTTTCCAAGATTAGACAAGGTCTTTTTAGCTATTATGAAGGAATTTTTTTGTTTATTTTTGGTTGCTTTGATGATTTACTTGATTTATGATAGGTTGGATAAAAAATAGAAACCCAGTTTGAGATTTGTGGCTAATCTTTTTCCATATTTTTATCTTTCCTAGATTAGATTAGGTTTTTATGCTAATTAACTATTATAAAGTAATTTTTTGTTTGGTCTTGGTTGTTTGGATGACTTACTTGATTTGTGATAGGTTGGATAAACAGTAGATGGTTACGCTGTGGTTTTGTTGCTTAGAATGATTGATTAGCTTACTCATTGAAGGAGTCTAAAGTGCTATCAGTTTTTGAGGTTGAAATTCTTTTTAGATTAGTGTTGTTTAAATAGTACATAAATTAGGCTTTCATATTATTTATGGATGGTCAGTGTTGGAAGAAATACTTGTTTTCCTGTGGAAAGTGACTTCTGTTTGGTTCTGTGATGTGTCAAATACAATATATTAAGCTCCTATTTGTGTTTGTAATAGGGGTTTGGCTGCTTGCTAGTCATCATTTGAGGAAAAAAAGTTGTTTATATGAAATGGAATCAAGATAGTTATATGAAATTGCTTTCACCGTAACCATTTGGGACTTTTCAAAATCGTTTCTTCTTGTTTCTTTAATCTTCTCAGTTAAATCATATCTTCATAAGGTGTATGCTGACATGATTGGTAATATTTTTAATTTTATCCTGTATTGAGGCTTAGAATATAATTTAGTAAATTGGTCCCTTTGGACATAGCTTTTGATTGTTTAATCATAAAAAATCAACTTGAGTCTTCCAAGACATTATTTATTGAATGGAAGAAATAATCAAATGGTGATGAATTTGTTTGAAAGTACTGCTGGGCTGCTATTGATGTAGAATGCAGAACTGACCAAAGATGAGGTTCACTTGTTAATCCCAAAAGGACAGAAAATGGTCATTAGCCAATTATTTTTCTGATCATATATTGAGGATTAAGTTATATTGGCAGTTGAACAGCTTTGGACGACTGCACCTTACATGTTGGCAGGAAAAGAAAACACTAGTTTGTTGTTTAAAGCAATAGTTAATTGATGACAGCATATCCTTAACCTTTTAATTTGTAGATTAAAAACCCAAAAAAAAAAACACTATATTCCTGCAGCCTTACACCATGGATGGTCATATGGCCATAATCCTTCCGTAATGGCAATGGCAAAACCTTGAAAAATTTTGGGCGGAGGGGGCCATCCCCAGTCCCCAAAGTTTGAAAAGTCTGTTGGATACAAATTATAATATGATAATATTTCATTTAGCTCCCCTTGAAATAATATAGTATGGCAGCCTCAAAATTTTTAAATTTTTGTTCCTCCCCTATAGAAGTAGGTTAATGCTCTTGTTCCCCCCCCCCCCAAAAAAAAAAAACCGATCACTTGTCTAGGTCCGCTAGTAACTTATAGAGGGTTGGCTATCTCAATGTCAAGCTCTTAGTTGAAGAAGTTAATTGAGCCGGTGGATCCGTCCTGTGAATATGTAGTGGCGAATTTCTAGATATACCTATTGTGGGCAACACTGTGCATAATTTAATGTCCCTGTTTATAACAAACGAAAATGTGCTGACAGAAAGCTTTGGACAGTAGTTTATTGGAGGATGCCTTGATTTGTTTTGCAACTTGATTTAACATTTTCTGATGCCTTCTTTTTCCCTTATTTTTGTATGAGCAGGTATGATTACTCTGGCTATGGGCAGTCAACTGGGAAGGTAATATGCATTTTGTTTCTTTTGAGTGGATGCTTCTTCAATTTGTTCCATGTATTCCAATTGCCTGTAGGGTTAAATTGAAGCTTGTATGTGACTTTACCTTATTTACATATTTTTTGCAGCCAACCGAGCATAATACTTATGCAGATATTGAAGCCGCATATAAATGTCTTGAAGAAAACTATGGTGCCAAGCAAGAAGATATTATCCTCTATGGTCAATCAGTTGGCAGTGGCCCTACGTTGGATCTTGCAACTCGTTTGCCTCGACTACGAGCTGTTGTTCTTCATAGTCCAATTCTATCGGGCTTAAGAGTCATGTATCCAGTGAAACGTACATATTGGTTTGACATCTACAAGGTCAACGCTTGTCATTCTCTTTGGATTTTTTCTTCCCTGTATTTAGATAAGTTGGTGTGATCTATTTGTGTGCTAAATGTAATACGCTTTGATTGCAGAACATTGACAAAATCCCCTTGGTGCAGTGTCCAGTACTAGTTATACATGTAAGTATATGTTTTTTTTTTTTGGCTTTTGACTAAAGTATTTACATCATTCCTCCGATGTCTGCATGCTCCACTGTCTGGATGAAACTCTCTCCATCTGTCTCTGTCTGTGTCTGTCTTGAAATTTCATGATTCAAATTATCTTGATACGTGTATGATAAACTGCAGTGGTTAGTTATTAATGTCTACTAGGATTAGTTGTTGTATACCTCTGTCCTCTTTGATGGACTTTTTCTGGGTTTGGATGATGATTGAGCCTACACAACTATACAATTTTACATAGGAGGGGTTGCCTCTTCTTTGCCCCTGCCCTATGCACTGTTGCAACATTTTCAATTGCCTACATATGTGTGATCACCCTGCATCTTAGGGTGCACAAGCGATGCAACAGGGTGGAGATGATTTTTAGTTATTAGTGTATTGGAAGATATTTGTTTAGGGTGCTCTTTGCACGTGACAATTTATGAAGGTATTTTTATTTTTATTTTTTTAAATTTTGAGCTAGACATGCACAAAAGATCATCCACTCTTTTTCCATTATCTCCACCCTCTTCTCATGGTCATGCAGGGAACTGCTGATGATGTTGTTGACTGCTCTCATGGAAAGCAGCTCTGGGAATTGTGTCAAGACAAGTATGAACCATTATGGCTCAAAGGGGGAAATCACTGTGATTTGGAGCTTTACCCAGAATATATAAGGCATCTCAAGAAGTTCATATCTACAGTTGAGAAATCACCTTCCAGAAGGCATAGTTCAAGGAAGAGCGTAGACCGTCTTGAACAGAAGAGGAAGAGCACTGATCAATTTGATGCTCCGAGAAAAAGCACAGACCACTTTATTGAGGCCCCAAAGAAGAGTACTGACAGGAGGGAGAAACCAAGGAAAAGCATCGATAGGCATGATAAGTTGAAAGTCCATGACCACAAGTTTAACAATCTTGACAAGCTTGAGAAGTTGAGGATCTCTTATGATCAGGTTGAGAGGTCACGAAGAAGTGTAGAGTACACTGAGAAGTCCCGGAAAAGCATCGATCTACAACTAGAGAAAGCAAGAAAGAGTGTGGACTGGTTGGATAGAATACGAACTGGGTAAATATATCTACCCAATGTAAAGTTTGTGAATTAAATTTGTCTTTATGAAATTGGGTGGGGCGATGAATTAGATTTGTCCTTATGAAATGGGGGGAGGGGGATAAGAGAGAAGGGAAAAAAAATTTATTTGGGTTTTAACTTTTGGATTGGGGTGTGTAATTTTATTGGTTGATGTTCTATACAACTTTGTCATCTTGACCATAGTTTGACATAACTTGGATTCACCATTTTTACCCCTATTTTCACTTTGATCGAACTTGTTAGTTCTCTGCTAAAGCCCGTTTAAGCTTTCAATGTTTTAGCATACTTTCTGATTTATATTTGTTTAACGCTTCTAAGAGTAAGTCTGTTGATGCAGTGTCTGTGTTAGCACGATTTTTGGACACGACGCAAAATGACAGTATGTGGTGTTATGCTTTATGCTATGTCACGTCCCACGTTCTTGTTTCATGGGACACGATGGAAACATTGAAGTGATCATGGTCTTGTTTGTTCTTTGTTTACAGGTGGTTTCAACCCTTTGAGTCTGCTGAGAAGCAGAAAACAAATTCAGATCAAGTCAAAAGAACTTCTATGGAGGCTAAGCAGGTGGGGACAGGTTCATAACAAGTCTGGTTTCTTTGTGCCAAAGTCTCTCATAAACTTGATAGCTACTTTACAGTGAGATATGCTTCAAATCTTAGGCCTGTATTATGACATTTTGCTTTCATTTACTTCAGCAGACTCAGAGAATGCTTTAATTTCTCCATCTTTAGGGAACACTGATCTCAAATGGTGCCAAAATGTCTTTGGATTGACTATGACATGAAAAAAAGTTGCTTCATCTTTGTCACACAAGCAATCCTTGTTCAAAATTATCATCCTATGGCATGTAAAGGCGCTTCAGCAAATAACGCATGTGCGCAAGCACAGAGGTGCCCACCCATGCGACATGCGGGACACTAGGGCGTGTTCGGGTGCTCTCTAATTCCTTCTGTTCTTTATAGACCGTTTGATTTTATTTATATAATATTTAAAAAAACATCGAAATTGTCAAAAAATTAAAAATGTTTTCATAAATCAGCTGAAAAGTACATATCATGATAAGAAAGTATGGTATTGAATGCAAAAATTCATAACAGTAAAAGTTGTCGATATTTCTTTTCCATTTTTTTTTTCTCTCAACAATTTCTGTTCTTGAGAAAGTTACTTTAATTTCAAATGGGTTTCTAAAGAAATTGTATTAGCCATCAAAAATTGAACTATATCATGCAAAATGCAAAAAGAACAAAGCATAGCCTTCCCAAAAAGAAAAAGACATTAAAGAAAAAGGTGTAAAGCAGAAAACTACATATCAAAGCAAAATGACAACAAGCAAATAATGGGGTGGGATTTTAATTATAATCTTTTTTTTTTGCGCTTCACTGATCAATATCTAGAATTATAGTCCGATTTATTCTGTTTGAGTGACTATCGGACGAGAAACTCTCTCAATATAGTTTTTTTTGTTCAAATTTTAAATTCGAGTTTTAGTTACGAGCTCTAATGTTTTTTTCACTCGACTAACTGTTCGTCGTTGGATTTTAATTATAATATTGCTCAACTCAAATATATAAAATGTCAAAATTAAAATATAAATTTAATTTTAAAATCTTAAAAATATAGTATGCATAGACTAGATTAAGTCCTGCTATGTACTCTCAAATTGTGCAACATAGGACCCCTCATTTTAGGAATATGGTGCAAACTAAATCCTAATCTAAGGGGGAGGATTGAGGAGCAATTTTTCATGGGGTGTGGTAGAGAAAGACTTGGGTGAAATATTACTCTCTTAAATTTTTTACCATTTCTTAAATGTGTTTAGAAAATAATTTTTTCTTCCGTTAAATCTAAAGTGGGTTAAATGTTACCCGACCCTCGCTTGGAGGGTAAATGTAAACCGTAGTTGGGGTTAGGCATGAGATTAGCATAAAAGAGGGGGAAAAAAAAAGTATAAAACAACAAAAAAAAATTAATTTTTTGTCCATTTTTGGATGACTTTTTAAGTTTTCTTTCTCGTTTTAATACTATTCTCAAAAATTTTCTTAAAAATAGTTGAAAAGAATTGGAGTGAAGTTTATGAGAATAGTTACATAAGAGAAAATATTATTGCAATCGAATTTGAATTCATGATCAAAATAGGCTTTATGCAATGAAATATATGTTTGTTAAAAGAAGAAGAAGAATTGTGTTCTACATGGACGCGGTCGATTTTAAAAGTGTCCCAACATAAAATTCAACTAAGCCTTCTGCCCCAAACTAGCTGGAATCTCATAGAAGCATGCCTTGGAGCTGGCTGATGCACTGAGCTACATGAGGGTCTATTTCTAGCCTATGGGCTATTCATGATTGTGAGGCAAGAATTTAGCCTTCTACCAGCCTAACACAGCCTGGACTTGGGATGGGTCGTTGGGGATGATGTAGAGTCCATAGCGCAGGCTTGCAGATATCTCTGGGATGTATTAGTTTTCGTGTCGTAAGCCTAGACCTTTATACGATGACTTGCCCAGATGCACTCCCATCTTCCACTTCTGATATATGACACCAAATAGGAGAACCCATGTTAAATAGTGGTGACTTAAGGGTTCAAAACTCTCCCATAATATCTCCCCGAAAGGATGGGAAATTCAGCTGTAAAAGTTCACATCAGACCCCTTGTTTTCTCATGACATTAATTGAATAGCATTGTAACATCTTTTATAAAATCTGAAAGGCAGGCCTGAATTGCATTCTCTGCAATCATAGCTATATCTCATTGTGTTGGCGGTGGGTAGCAGGCTGCCTACGAGAGTTTGACCCTACCCAAATCTATTTGAAATTTAAAAGGGAAGTCACAATGAAGAGAGCAGGAGGGAATGGTTTTCCGGAGAAAATCAACTCCCAACTTCCACTTTTTTTTTGTTTGAATTTTAAAATTGTGAAGACATAAACAAAAAGGAAAAAGGTAGCCATGAGTTTTTTTTTTGAAAAATAACCAGAGAACCTTTTTTCACATACATCGATTGAGGGTTAGAAGGCAGAGACTTTGTTCCACCAATGAAAGCTCTTGGATTGTGGAAACTAAAGGCTGATCCATTCCTGACAGTTCTTTGAACTTGTACAGCAAAAGAGTTAGTCTTTTAACCTTAGATTTTGGAACCATACATGTGATATTTTAATTTTTTGGACATGAAAATTCTAGTGGGGGATGAAATGAAAATATCTTCACTTTGAAGACAAAATATAGCATTGGGACACTTCCATGGCTCTCAAGTACTCCTAATGATATCCTTTATCATGTAAAAGAATGCCTATGGCTCTATGAAGCCCAAGAATAGGGATCAAAAAGTGTACTTTGTTGACATCCTTTCATTCTCTTTTTTATATGCAGCTTCTTCGTGCACATGTTCTGTCAACATTATGTTGTATATAGTTGTCTTAGTGAAAAACATTGGATTTTTTAAATAAGGACTCGACTTCGAGTATTAGGAATAGAGAAAACTATATTGGGAGAGTTTTTCCTGTTTGGATCAAATTAGTCAGGACATGATTTCGAATACCGATTGTTGGATCTACTCCAAGACCAAAAAAAAAAAAATTTGTTGTATATATGAAAATCATTGATCATGCATATCACTGCATGGCATAGCGCATGGCATAGCGCAATCACAATGTAGTTTCTATTCCTTCTGTTGATTTCCAATGCTGCATGATGACTGTTGCCTTTGGGAATTCTTTCTGAATTTTTTCCTGTATGGTTAGAAATCAAGTTACTGCTTTAGGCATAGACTTTAGGAACGGGAGAAGAGAGAAAGAAATGACTCCACTAAGATTGGCTTTAGCTAAATGCGATTTGAAAATGTTGATCATAGGATCCCACTTCTATTATTAGGAAAGGACCCATCACTGCCTTGCAGATACTCCACCATTATTTATTGTTGGAAAATATTACTAGGCCTGATTTTCCTTGCTGGGTAATCATGCCTCCACAGTTGTAAACATGAAATGAAAGCACATAGCTAGCATAAAAGAAAAAGGGGGGGAGAGAGAGAGAGAGAGAGAGAGAGAGGTGTCTAAACTTGTGTTTAGTATGTAGCTCAATGAGACTTTGACATTTTTTTTTTATAATTTTTTAATGCACAGAAACGAAAATATATACAAAGTGGTATGAAAAAATGGTATTTTATAAAAATACAATAAACGGAAGTGAGGAAAAATATGTAAATATAAAAAATTATTAAGATTTTTATATAAATATTAATTATTTTATGATAATAATAAAATAATTATCTTTTATAATAAAATTTTAAAATAATTAAATAAGTAAACAATTCATTAAATATAAAAAATGTATAAATATAAAAAATATAATGATTTTTTATATAAATTTTAATTAATTAAATATATTGAAACATTTCTAAAATAAAAAATATTTCAAAAAACAGGAAAATGAACAAAACATTTATATGTCTCACTGTAATTGTGGTGAACAATAACAAATAATAAAAAAAATATTTATATTTTAAAAGAGAATAACATATTCAAAATATTTTCAAAATAATTACATTATTTTCAATTTAAATATAAATGAAAATAACTCTTCTACTAATTAAAATGGCTCATACATATTTTTGTAAAAAAATAAAAATATTTATCCTAATATTTTTATATATGTTTTTTTAATTTAAAAAATATTTTAATTAATTTAAAATTTTAATGTCCAAAATAAATATAGAACTGCGGTCCCAAAAGAAAAAGGCGCGCACACGTGTGAAGGATGAGTCGGTGCGTAGAAACAGACACGCTTGGTTCGAGTTGGGATGGAACCGAAGCTCCAAGAAAACGAATCGTGTCGAGAGAGAGAGAATTTGCGAGAAATAAAAAAGAAAGAGAAATGAATGAATGATGCGATCGATAGGAATATTAGTTGCGTGCAGAAACAGCAGCGGAAGCTATCGTGCTCTTCTTCATCGCCTCCCCTTCAACTTCACCCGCCGCCACCTTAATCACTCTCTCCGCCACCCACAGCGTTTTCCTCCGACCGCTTCCGCAAACTCAACTTCGCTCTCTCTCCCTTCTAGTTTCCCAATCCCTACTTTCCCCACGGGTAACTCGGTGTTCTTCCGAATGGAGGTAATACCCCTCTCTCTCTCTCTCTCTCTGCAATTCGGAAAGGAAACTGAAAATTCTGATCTCTGATTTATTCAAAATCCTTGTCTACTGCCCTTGAAATATATCCCAGTTGGAAGAATTTAAGGAGTTAATAACGTTTGTTGATTGTCATGAGTTTATGGATTATGATGAATTTCAGAACTGTTAGGATGAAACCAGCTAGTGAGCTACATTGGTCTTAAACCCTAATTTGCAGTTTTAGCTTGGTTGCTGTGAAATTAAAAGAGAAAAAGTAGTAAATCATAGACCTTGAAATAAAAAAAAAATGTCTTTTTTTTTTTATTCCAGGATGGAATAGAAAGTTCTGATTCTCAATTATTTATTTGTTTATAAGTTGGGTTTCGTTGTCATTTAGTTTAGGAAAAATTTGTGAAAATTAATGTTTTTCTCTTCATAAAATCGTGAACCCAAACTATTGAATATGAAATTAGAGTCTGCTGCAGAAAATTAGAAGAAAACTAAAGAGTTTATGTATTAACATATGTTGGAGGAACTAATTACGATGAGCAGTGTAATGATTTATTGAGTTACAAGGAATTTCAGAAGTTTGGGACGAAAAGTGGGAGTGATCGGAACAAGGTGATGGTGGAGCAGTTGCATCATTTTGGTGTGATAACTTCGAATAAAGTGGCTGAAGTAATGGGGACTGTGGACAGGGCTTGTTTCGTGCCCCTTGGGACTCCGCCTTATGTTGATTCACCAATGCAAATTGGGTACAACGTGACTATTTCAGCTCCTCATATGCATGCCATGTGCCTTCAATTGTTGGAGGAGAATTTGAAGCCTGGCATGCGTGCGTTGGATGTTGGCTCTGGTATATGCACCTATTTCTGTTCTTATTCCTTTGATTAAATTGATCTTTTGAATATCTTTTTGTGGTGATGTTATCACTATGCACTATGAAGCCTGCACAGGAACACATGACACAACACCACATGAATACAATGACATGACAAAGTTTGAAAAATTTTAGACTAATGAAAGTTCCAAAGTGTTGTGCCATCTCACGAGCATGACTCATTTTTAGAATTGTCAATGCAACATAGTATGGATCATGCCTCGAGCTTGTTTAAGTTTGTGATTTTGCTGTCATTTAATGTTGTTGAGTCTGAGGAAACATGTTCTTCAGACTGCCTTTATGTAGTGTAGAAAAGCCCATAGCACAATATGCTGAAATTGGCTAAACTCGCCGCCACTAATTTGAAGTTGATTTTCATGTGAAGGAAGGTGGGCCCCATTAGATTCTAAAGTCTAAAATCAATCTTTATATTCAATTTCGGTCTGTGTTTCTTGTTATAGCCATTTGATTCAGTTGTTGAGGAAAAATCAAGATAATCTGAGCTTGTGGTTTTGCAAAGTTTTGTATGCTTAAGCACATTGCTTATTCAAAAGTAGTGCTCATTATAAAGTTTTATGGCACTAAAGATAGATTAAATTTGACTAATTGAATTATTTTTTAGTATTAATCTTTCATGATACGTTAATGTTTATCACTTCCATTTGAACATAATGAGTTTGATTTCCCAATCCCTCAATATTCTTGATCTCATTGGAGTGAATCTTATCATAGGAACGGGCTATTTGACTGCTTGTTTTGCACTGATGGTTGGACCTGAAGGCCGTGCTGTTGGTGTAGAACATATACCTGAGCTGGTTAATTCATCAATCCAGAATATTCAAAAGAGTGCTGCGGCCTCATTTTTGGAGCAAGGTTCTCTGTCGGTGCATGTTGGTGGTATTTCTCTTGAAACTCAAATTCTTTTTATTTTTTTTTCTCCATTTATGTTTCTAATATGGATGTAGGCATACCTGTCTAGATTGTAGCCCTTAGCCTGCCATATGAGTATGCATCCTTGCAGGGGAGCGCTCACTTTCATGGGAGAACAAAACATTTGTATGTTATATTTGAGAGATTCATCGCACCTTGAGTTACTGTGCTCTCTGTGGTTTTAAATAAGAAAATTTGCATAAATGATTTCACTTGGATTTTATGCATCTATCTTGGCGTTGGAAATTAATAACTTCGACACTGTTGGCTACATCCGATAATATCCAGGAAAGGTTCTGATACTTGCAAATATCCCTCATACATTTAAATTAATTTTTGTTTTTGGATCTGGCTGCATGCATAATTATGTCCTATGTGTGAAAGGTCCATTTCCGGTTCTTCCATGCTTCTGTGCCCTTTTTTTCTTTTTTTTTTTTTTTTAAAAAAGACCTGATGGATATCTACTGTGTTAGATGGAAGGCTTGGTTGGCCAGAGGATGCACCCTATGATGCTATCCATGTTGGAGCAGCAGCAAAGGAAATTCCGCAGCCACTTATTGACCAGTTGAAGCCTGGAGGGAGACTTGTGATTCCTGTTGGAAACATTTTTCAGGATTTGCAGGTGGTGGACAAGAATTTGGATGGATCTCTGAGTATCCGGAGTGAGACTTCCGTGCGTTATGTTCCATTGACAAGTCGGGAGGCTCAACTGCGAGGCTATTGAGGCTGGATGTTTATGTTTCGTGATCATAACATCTCATTCCTTGTAATTGCTGTCTGGGACTTTATATTTGTACAGGAATTACTGCTACTATCAATGTGGACTTGTTTTTGGCAAATCTCATGCCATCTCTGTAAATCTTCCTGTTATTAAATGATATTGGAAGTGCTTCTCATTCTGGTCTGAAATTTGTGACTAAATCAATTTGTATAATTCTTTTTCAAGGTGAAAGACAATTCTAACTCTAGCCAAATTATAGTTAGTCTAGTGGATAATAACGTTAGATTTTTTAATCAAGTTTTAGATTCGAAATTTAAAAATGAAAAAGATTAAGTAGGAAGAATTTTTTCTTAAATTGAATTCAATAACGTTCAAAATGAATTAATTGAAATATAGTTTCAGATATCGATTATTATATTAAAAAAAAGATAGATAATTCCAATATTTCCCTGGATAAAATTGAAACCACACAGAATATCAACATAACCTACCTTTGTGCAAGGATGACATGCACAAATTAAGAAAAGACAATTAAGTAACCATATTTGAACGGACCAGATTGCTACAATTTGTCCAAATGGAACAAAGACACCATGCTTTTTAGCACACATGGGCTCATTTAAAGTAATTTTCCGAATTTTTTTTACACCTAAATGAAATGTAAGAGCCAATTGAGGAAGTGCATAGTTTGGCATCAATTAGGAGCTGACATATTGCACAAGTAAATAATAATAACGATAACGATAATTTGAATCTTAATTTCAATAATCAGTATCGACTATTTGAGACTATTTGAGAGATAAATATAAAAAAAATAAAAAAAAAAGATAACAAATTTTGATTTAATTTACACGAATTATCTTACGCCACTCATTCTTATCCATAGTTATCTTCTCATCTAAACCCTTAACTATTATATTTTTATAAATAACTTATATCCAAATTGTTTTTAATGATTTACATTTACGTTTTACTAAATGTTTTATATTTAAATTCTTGATTCTTTTGACCAGTACGTCTTTGAATTTTCTTTGTATATGTCCCTGAATCACCTCAAATAACACTCTTCAAATATTATGCTAGCAAAATTGGCCAAAAGGTATTTCCACTCCCTTTTTTTTCTTTTGACTGGACAGGACCACTCCTGGCAAAACCCTAGCCATGATGCAACATGGATATCACAGGTAAATCTCATACAGACTAGCAGAAGATGAATAGCTAAATCTACCGGAACAAGTTGAAATTAACCACCAAAATCAGGTACCATTATTACAAACTTCAGGCTTCAGGCGAAACAGAACAAATTGTTAAGAGACATGGAGATGACTAAAGCCCCTAATAGAATTTGTAGACACAGCTGGTTAACTTGGCAAAAATTGGAACACGATGTAGGAAACTGACTATGCGTTGGATTGTCCCATTTCACTTCAAAAGGAACTGCGCCTAGATCTTTCCTCAGCAACACTTACTCTGATCGACCTCCCACTCAAAACCTGAAACATGAAAACACTAGTTAAGAAATTTTCAATCCAAAGACTGCTCACTTAACTGTGCATCCTATGCATGAAGAGATTAGCAGTGTAGGTTACTTGTCCATCAAGAGCAGCAATTGCATCATTCAATTCGGTCTCACTAGACATTGTCACAAACCCAAACCCACGAGATCGGCCCAACTCCCTGTCACAAACAACCCTGGCATCCACAACTTTACCATGTTCGCTGAATAGCTGCTCAAGTTGAGCACCATCCACTTCCCAAGGTAGATTACCAACATAGATCCTGAAGGCAGGTTGAGAGAAGCGTCGAGGACGTGGTGGCGGTGAACCACGTGGAGATGCCTTGTTTACAGTCAAAAGTCTCCCTTCTACTTCCTGTTCAAAAACATAAGGAAAACTCAAAAACTTGGTTACACCATTAATATGATGTGTATATCACAGCCAAAAAAATAAAAGAGGGAGCAAAAGGGCTTTGGAGATAACTTGGATGATTTGTGTATAAAAGTATACTGGGTTAGACAAATAGGGTAACTTAGTACTCTTTGGGGGACATAAATTCCCGTTTGGTGCAAAGATAGGTCACACTACCACAATTCACATGAATAATGCTAATTTCTAACATGCGACCTTCTATCCTTCTCCCTGTACCAATTTGCCCTTAAGGTCTATGTAATGATGGTAACTTGAGGAAACAAAGCAAGCATTCTTCAGGAAATTCTACATGAGTAAAGAAAGCATGCATCCAAAAGGAAAGGAACTATGGTCCACACAACACCCTAATTAGGTCCTGAAAATCTGTCATTTTTCTTTTGTGGCAGTGGGGTGTGTTTGCAGGGGGGGTCAGAATGAAGTCTTTAAGCCATGGTCGCATTCTTGCGAGCAGCACAACCACTAATTTAAAATCTTGGAACTGCCTTGTTACTGAACACTTGCTGTTGGCATTGTTAGAATTTGACAATCTTTCTTTCACTCGCTGAAGTGAATGGTTGGCAAGGTAGTTAACGCTGGCCTGCTAAACTTATAAGCAACCAATTAATACAACATGGCTTTTATAAACCAATCCCATAGAGGTGAAACAGAACTCTTGGGTTTAAGAGAAACTTAATAAACCATACATGCACAGTAATGTTTGTCAAATAGACAAGTAAAAAATCATTTACAGAAGGAAATGTATTTCACAAAATAAAGAAGTGAGCTTACATAACGGTCAAACATCTCCACAGCTTTCTCAGCTTCTTCCACAGTATTCATCGTCACGAACCCAAATCCACGACTCCGATCAGTTTCTCTATTGTATATAATCTACAAACAAAAACAACAAATACCCCCATAAAAATTGTCAGAATCATAAGAATAAAACACAAATTTGGATATAATTGTCACAATTTAAAGCTTATAAGAAAGAATAACAGAAGAATACAAATAACACTTTTCACATCAAATAAGTACCAAACATTCAAATGCCAATTGTACATTTTAGATTATAACACAAAAAATAAGCAACAAAGACACAGAAACAAATTGTGAAAACTTACAACATCAAATAAGCAGAAGTACTCCTATGAAAAACACTCACAACAAGACCGTTTCAGGTTTTTCTTTTTCTTTTTTTTTTTTGACAAATACCCAAATACTAATTTTCCAAAATTTAACAACAAACAAGTAAAGCAACAAATACCCAGATGTCAAATGTCAAAAATTTAACTAATCAACATAAATTTTAATAGAAATGAAATCTCAGCAGCATCAACAAAACCAGCCTGCCCATTGTGAAAACCATCAAATAAACACTCACAATAAGGCCAATTAAGGTTTTAAAAAGAAGGATAAATACCCAAATGTCAATTATCCAAAGTTTAACAAAAAACAAGCAAAGCAACAAATACCCAGAAGTCAAATGTATAAACATTTAACAGAAAAAAAAAAAAAAATTGGATAGAGACAATACCTCAGCAGCATCAACAACACCAGCCTCACTAAAAATTTCAGCCAATCTCTGTGAGTCAATCTCATAAGGCAAATTCCCAACAAAAACCTTAGCTTGTTCATTCAACTGTGGACCAGATTCCTCTTCTTCCTCCACAAACCCACCTTCAGAATCCAAGGCTTCAGCCTCATCATTGCCTTCAGGTTCATAATTAGCTTCAATATCTTCAACTTCTTCACTTTCCCAAATGGCTTCTTCTTCTTGTTCGACTTCTTGGTCAATAAAAATCGTGCTTTCTTTGCCTTGTTGAGCAACAAAGAATGGGAAAGATGGGAGCTTTTTAGAGAGAGAGAATGAAGAAGAGAGAGAGAAGGAGAGATGTAGTTTGATGGGCTTTGAAGGGATCGAAAGGAGGAAAGATGATGGGGTTTTGGGTGTGAAGATGGATGAAGGAGAGGTTAGGCACCCCATGGGCAAACACTTGAAGATTGCGACAGGCATGATTATACAATACGAGAGAGAGAGAGAGAGAGAGAGAGAGAGGAGTAACATCGGCGGAGGGTCCAAAATGGATCGACTCAAGGTAAAGGGCATTGTTTTTTTATTTTTTATTTTACAGACATATTTTACGGGCCGATCTTCTGCATTCTGCAATAATGTGCTTGATGACTCAAAGGAGTACAACTTCGGGTTCGGCCAACCCAGTGGGCTCAACGATCTTGGGTTATCGTAAAAGAGGTTTTGATAGGCTTCTACGCAAGGTAGTGATTGAATTTCCATTCAACATTCACTATGCTGATCTAACTATTGTTAATTTCACAGATATCATTATCCATTGGGGCGATAGAAAATCTTTCGATGTTAAATTTCTACCCCGGGGCTGTTGAACTCCGTAAATTAGTCCATAAGGAAAACGGTAAAATCTCCCTATTTTCATTATCCCTTCTCTAATTCGATCATACTTGATTATATCTTCTCGTATTAAAAAATAAAAAAATCTCGGTAAACTAAGCAATTTTGGGTTGTTGTTATTATAAAAGAGTTTTATTTTATTTTATTTTTTGGTTATAAAGATGAGCGCGCAAAAGCAAAGATAAAACGACAGGGACAAGACTAAAAATAGAAAGAAGCTGGACGAGCAGTGTTTGTAGTTTTAATTTTGGGTTGTCTTACTCTGATCTTTGTTAGTGTTTATAGTCTTCACATACTCGTACATTCAAATAAAATTTATGACCAGGCATTGCCTTAGCGAAGCATTTATGCAGACAACAAGGTCACAACAGACAAGACAACCTGAAACTGAAATGTAAAATCGCAGTGGAGAGAATCCCACTTCATGCCCATAACAATCATAGATTACAACTATACTTGAACAAAAAAAAAAAAAAAAAAAAAAAGAAAAAAGACCAAATTGATCATCTGACAAAACTGAATTTGACATATGCGCATGTGAATAATGAAAAATAGCTTTCAAGTTTTTTTTTGGTGCATTCCCTATGCAAAATCAATGCAAAGATGAAAGCAAGAGCACCATATATCCCCCTAACTAACAGTCAAGGTTGTGATAACAAGTTACATTTTGAGAGCCACTTGTTCTGCTGAACTCTTCTTCACAAGTCCTCTGGAGCACAGCTCACTCAGCAAGTCCAAGGCTTCTTTGGCTAAACCTTCATAAGCTACACCCTCAATCAAAATGGTGTATGTAACTTCAGTGGGATTACATCCCTTTACTACCATATAAGCCAGAAAATCAATTGCATGGGCAGTCTTCCCCACCTTACAGAGTCCCAACATCATTGCATTGTAGATAATTGCATTAGGTTTGACACCCAATCTTTCAATGTCGTGAAAAAACTTAATTGCTTCATTAACTTTTCCTTCTCTACTAAGCCCTGAAACAATTGAAGAGTATGTAATAATTTCAGGTCGAAGACCCTTTTGCTGCATCTTGTTCAAAAGTTCTATTGCTCTATCTGTTTTTCCTGCCTTTGACAGACCATCAATCACTGTATTGTAAGTTATTAACACTGGAGTGCAACCTTTACTGCTTAGCTGGTTCAGGATCTCAACAGCAAGGTCAACTTTCCCATCTTTGCATAAAGCTGTAAGCAAGGTGTTGTATGTCACAATATCAGGGTAACACCCTCTAGACACCATGACATCCAAATACTCAATTGCCCTGTCCATCTTCTTTTCTCTGCAAAACCCATGAAGAAGTGGGTTGTAACTTAGCGAATTAGGAATGCATCCATGTTGAGGCATTTTCTCCAAAATGTCAATTGCTCGGCCCAACAATCCCTTCCGGCACAAGAAGTTAATCAAAATATTAAAGGTTACTACACTAGGAGCACAACCTTTACGAAGCATCTCGGCTAGAAGTCTCTCAGCATCCATCCACCTGCCTGTGCTGCACATGCTACGCAGGATAATGTTGTGGGTAATCACATTAGGTTGGCATCCGTAGGATGGCATGTTATTCAAGAATTTGAGTGCCTCATCTAGCCTCCCTTCCTTGCAAATTCCATCGATGAGAACATTGTATGTAACCACATCAGGATTACATCCTTTATTCCTCATCTCATCTAAAAGCTTCATCGCTTGCCCAACCCCACTTTCCTTACAAGTTGCTTCAATCAATATTGTATAAGTGATCACATCAGGATAACACTCCTTTTGCAACTGCTTACCCAGAACTTCCATTGCTTGTTTTAGTTTCCCACTCTCACACAACGTCCGCAAGATGGGGTTGAAGGTCACAACATCAGGGGCAACACTCATTCGATCCAACACCTGAAGCGCATTATCAACCTCCCCCGCTTTGCAATACCCACTAATCAACACATTATAAGTAATAACATCAGGCACAGCCCTGGATTTCTCAAGAATCTCCAAAACCGTAGATGCCCTCTTGGTTTTCCCCAATCGACAAAAACCTCGAATCAAACTAGTGCAGGGAATAATGTCAGGTATATCACCGCTATGGACCATGGTCTCAAGAAACCTAAAACCCTCTTCCAATTCACCATTTCTAATCAACCGGCGAAGATGGTTATTACTCTCAAATTCATCCAAATTGCTCAAATGGTGGACTGAGCTCGAAGAAGAGCTTCCGCCATTCAAATTTCCATATGGGTTTCTCACAGAATCTGGTTTCCTACCATTTATACTAGACATTTTCATCTTTAAATTAGAAGACCCATGATTTTTAATGGATTTTTGGGGGTTTCGCCGATCATTATCAGCGGACAAAATAAGTTGGCGAGAAGTACGCCACAAAATAGCCTCCTTGGAAGATGAAGTAGAACTATTTTCCTTGGAACTAAATTTACAATGAACCCTGGCCCTAATTCTATCACCAGAACGTCTAATTCTTTTCATGGTATCCCTATGAGCACATTGAAATGAGCAAAACCCATCTGAGGTTTTACGTGTAGATATCACTAAATCCATATTAAGCACTAATAGTACACAAAAAATGAAACTTTTTAACCCACAAGCATATGAACAGACCAGAGAGAGAGAGAGAGAGAGCTTACCGAGAGAAATACATTGAGAAGCAGAAAATGGAGGGATTCAAGGGAGGAAGCGTTGATGAGGGAAAAGGGTTAAGCCGAATTTTGTCGCCCGGTCCGCAATGTGCAGCAGCAGAGCATAGTCTAGTGTGGTGCGGTGCAGACAACCCCTTCTTTACAACAATTAGTTCGGGCCCGGTCCATTATGGTCTTGTGTGTTAGAATTGAAAGCCCAAATAGGTCACGAGAGTGAGAGAGATTGCAAGTCCAAGTTCTCAAGGTGACAGTTTAGTAGTATAAATTTTTCTCTCTTAATCTGATGATTTCAAATTCAAATTTTTGTATAATCAAAAAAAAGATTAGAAATCCCAACATTGGGAAGACAGTTCCTTAAATGGGTTATTACAAGTCTCATACTAGATTATCAGGAGTATAATTTTGGATACCGATTAATATGGTACAAAAAAAAGAAACCGCAAAGCACCATTTTGTAGGTGCTGGTTATCCATATGGCTACCAATGCCTAGTTGGTCAATGGTTGGATATCGATTCTTTTTTTTTTTTTTCGTACTGGGAAATAGAAAAAACCCAAAGCGAAGACAGGCATGCAACTAACCAAAAGAGGTGGGAATCCCTCTAGCCCTTTCCATGCCCATGCGGTCTTCCCAAATGAAGTGCCGTAGAGACAAGGGAGGGTCCTGCAACTCTGTGAAACCTTCAACGTGCAGCTGGGCAACCTAGGCCAAGTGATCAGCGCAGACGTTTGCTTCTTTGAGGACATGATTGACAGCTTCAACATTCATAGACTTCAAGAGCTCAAGACAATCTTGAAGGATGAGGAACAGGGGATGATCAGTGGCCAAATGATTAGCGAGAAGGCTCACTAGCACAGCAGAGTCAGATTCTATCTCCAGGTGACTGATGCCCATCCTCGGCCTTTCTTAAGGCCCCAAAGTTCAGTTGAAAGCACCTCAGACCTACCAATATTAGCAGCAAAGCCCGCAACCCAATCCCCTTCATGGTTCCTGATAATACCACTTACGCTAGCCTTACCAGAGGATTGGGATACTACATCGTCAGTGTTGAGCTTAAAGAAACCTTCTTTCAGACGACTCTATTTGACCTTCCTCCTGTCAATCCTCCTTTTGGTAACAAGAGTGCAGCAGAGGCCATAAGCTTCCCTCGACATGCTGATGGCATGGTGAGCCAACTCCTGAGGAGACTTTTCCTCTTTTGAAACACTTCCAAGCATTTGCCCTTCCAAAACCACCACGCTGTATGGATGAAGGATTGGCTCCAGACTCCCTTCTAGTTGGCTCCCAAATATAGCCAGCTGCAAAGATTGCTACTCCAGAAGTTTGCATTCCTCTCATATAGGGAAACACCAGCTTCCAAGTCTTCTTCACCCTACTGCAGTCTCTCAAAACAATGAGGACAGTTTCATCCTCTTTACCACACAGCTGACAGGTAGCTTCCTCACAAAAATTACGCCTGCATCTCTCCACATTGGTTATCAGCTTATCGTGGCAAGCCAGCCAAAGAAACATCTTAAATCTCTTAGTGCAGTTGGCTTTCCATATCTATTTCCAACCATGCTCCCTCTGATGAGGCTGCTGAGGATTCTACACGTAAGTTAAAAATCTTATTGGTAGAGGAGACCAAGAAGAAATTGTCGCTAGTTCCTCTCCACATGGCTGAATCCTTCACACCAGCCCTTCTAAGCACTATAATGCCTTTAATTTCTTCAATCTTGTCTTTAGGGAGCAGAAGATTGAGCTCCTCCTCTTTCCATTTGCCATCTGCCATGGTAAAGTCATCCACTTTCTGCTCCATGACGTTTGTTAAGTCCCTACCGTGATAAAGCATGATCTTTAAGCTTGTTTTGATCATAGCACCGATGGCCCTTAATCTTTAGAGCAGATATTCTGTTAGCTTGTTTTCGAATTTTGGTTGAGACATGAAAAAAATTGGTATTTCTATCACCATAATCCAATCTAATATGGATTTTTGCATCCAGAAGGTTTCTTCCTACTTTAACACGTGATAGTACTTGTCTTGAAGGTTACTTTCCAACCTTCGCAAAAACTTTGATCTATCATAATGACTGGAGCATTGAATGCCATGGAGCATCTTTTCAAGTTCACGTTTCCTTTTGAAAATGTTGCCAAAAACCATCCCATTCCATGATTTCAGCTCCTCCACAGTGCCATTGATCTTCTACAGAAGGGGGCCATCATTCTCAGACCATGCCTTAACAAAGGTCTCTAAAAAATTTGGATGCTTTAACCAAGCCACCTCACATCTAAAAGCCTTCTCTTCATTCCTCGGGGGGGATGTCAGACAGGTATTCAACATGTTCGGGTAGTGATCTCCATGGGTACGAGGCAGGTTAATCATTTTCATCCCAGGGAACTTAAATTTAGCTTGAAGGTTGCAGAGAACTCTATCCAACTTTTGCTACAAAATAACTCTATCTCTTTTCTTTTTGATCCAAGTGAACTTAGCTTCAGTAGCCTCCAGATCCATGAGATTGCACTTATCCCATGCCCCTCTGAACTTCTGGCTCCTATTCCATGACTTCCTCTGCTTGTTGGTAGTATCTTCCGTCCCCCCTATGTCATTGAAGTCCCCCATGACAAACCATGGGCCATCTACCTTGTGAGCAAGGCTTGTCATCTCTTCCCAAAACTTGTTCTTGGAATTTGAATGCGGCTGGACATAAGTGAAGGGTGATAAACCATTTGGAGAGGCCATCTACCACTTGCACGTGAACCTACTGCTCTGTATGGTTTATGACAGAAAGATTTATGGACATGGAGCTCCAATTTAACCAAAGGTCTCTTCTAAAGCCTAACGTTGGAACCACAAACTCTTTATCCAGGCTGCATTTGTTTAACAACTTGGGCATGAGATTCCTACTTGCATGAGTCTCCACCAAGCAAAGGATATCGGGCATGTGCTTTTTGACCATTTCTCTGCAAGCTTTGCGAAAACCGCCATTACCAACCCCTATGTAATTCCAAACGATGGATTTGTAAGGCATTATAAATCAAAAAATCAAGGCAAGGGAGGGGCTTAGCACAGCTCCACTTCCATTCCTTCCTCATCTGGACTTCTTTCACCTATGAACTCTATATTCAATTCCTCACACATTTCAGTCATGCTTGGATAAGTGTTAGCCTCGTAGCTGTTCCATTCTACCAGAGTCGTTGTATTTGAAATGTGGGCTTCCATTACCTCTGCCAGGCTATTCCATTCCACCAGAGCATTTGCATTTGAAGTGTGGGCTTCAATTTCCTCTGCCGACCCTGGGTCGCCTCATCTCCTGGGTCCTTGTACTGTATTAGTCAGTCCAACTGGGCCTTGGAAGAACCCTCTCTCGCTCTCTCGGGTCCATCATTTCCTATCACATTGGGCTTACCTCCTTTAAACCCCGTGAAAGGTCCAATAGGGAACCCGGATGAACTTGGGCCTACACCATGGTCAGCCTGCTTAGGGTGGTCCACCCCTTCGGCCTTAATAGTAACCTTATCTCTTCCCCTTTTAAAAGGATCTCCTTCCACTTTTTCCACATCAATCTTCTCCGCACCGTCGATTGGGGATGAGTGCTTTTCATCAATCTGAAGGTGCTCCTCTGAAAGTCTTTCCTTTTTCTCTCATCCATCTGAAATGTCTCTCTATCTTGCCTCTTATCTGCCTCCTTTCTTGTCTCTGTATCCTATCTCCTGTGTTCAGACCTAACATGCTCCAGATCCAGCTCTTCAGACCCAACTACCAAAGTATCATTGACTTTCATCAAACTCGAAAACCTATTTTGCTATAGATCTCCTTTCATCTACTCATTCCAAAAATTTCCCGATTTGGAATTTCTCTGTCTCTGTTGGACGATCATCCATGAGCCTAGGCCTCCCTCCTTCTCTGCCGGAGTTGGATCTCAGGGTGGTTCGCTAGTCGGATCAGAGGGACTACCTATAGAATTGGGACTGGGAGTAAGATTTGATTGAGTCTTGCATTGGTCACTGTTGTGGCCTACTTTTTTGCATTCAAAGCAAATCGTGTGAAGGCATTCATACTCGATGTTCTGCATCCTCTTCCTAATTCTTACTCTGGGGACCAAGGCCTCTTCAAGGTTTATTTCAACACAATTGCGAACATATTACCTTGCAGAGCGTGGGCGGTATTCATATCAACCTTAATAGGCATTTCGATCGCTTTTCTCGTTTCGAGAAAGATCTCTTCATTGAAGAATCTGATCGGTACATGTGGAAGCCTTACCCAAATCGCTGTTGACTTTATTTTATCTGTTTCAGGGGAGAACCAGAGTTTCCACTTCCTAACTGTTAAGTAATGGTCATGGATTAGCCACGACCCCTCAGTTAGAACGTAGAGATAATCTTGTTTAGAGGAGAATTTTGCTAGGTAATAACCCTCACCCAAATCTAATAGTTTTAAGGTACCCTCTAATCTCCACATGTTCATGATTTTGGAGAGCATTAGTTGGTACCCAATCAGTTTCCCAAGTGGTTTAATGATTAGGGAATGCTTGCATGGTCTCCACAGTTTCCTGAGTTCTTCGTCAGTTACATTGACTAGAGGGATACCTTTCATTTGTTCTGAATTTTCTTCCTCCGACTCCTCTTCCTCCATATCATCAGGCTCTGAATCCAGGTCTTTATCATGATCCATGTCTTCCCCATTGGAGGATTCCACTCCCAACAACATCTCCTTAAATGTTAACCTCTACCTGTTGTCCCTTTGGCCTTCACTGGCGTTTGTTTTTACTTTCTTATTGCTACGGAGTAGATGATCTTCCTCCTCTATAGATAGGCATTTGTTCGAATCCTCCTCCATCTTCGTCAACAGCTTTCCAATGGCTGAGGGTCTATGGCATGCATGCAGCACTATTATTATTAAGCGAGGACTAAAATATCGATTTTTTTAAAACAAAATCTCAGATTTGAATTTTGTATATATAGAAAATAGATATTGAAAAAATTTTATCCGACTCAACTTGTTTTAAATTAGATTTAATTGGCCCTATGTGATTATCGGATACATGCCGGTGATTTATAGAGAAAAGGTTATCTATAAAGTCTTTTATGTCCCCCCTCTCTTCACCCGACATAGCACCATTTTATAGGTACTAATCATCTATAAAGGAAAAGAAAATTTGTCGATACTATGGTGATGATGGCACACACCTAAACCTAATGCATTTAAGATGATTGAAATTCCATAAAATCGTATAATTTTGACTAAAAAATATTTAAAATTTAACTTATGTAACTTATGTACTCTTCTTTTCTCTTTAGCCATTAAGGAAAGAAAGTGTATTAAACATTTATCAATATTCTAGGGTTGGAGGAAATTTTAGGTAAATTTTGCTTCTCGATTTTGTTATTGCAGCAAGTGGGTCACTATTGAATCCTGATTCTTGTATGTAGTAATAGGAAGACAAGTCCTTGACTTGTCCATGCGATCCTAAATCATGGGGGGGGGGGTTTGGGAAGCAAAGAAAGATTAATTTTAAGACACGAGGATAAAGTAAACCAATTAACAACAACAATAATAATTTATGTGAAATAAGTTATATGAATTTTTTTATATTTATGTGATTATTTATATGATTACCTTTTTATACGATAATAATAGTTAATTTTTATTTCACCGAATAGATTAAGGTTATTTCTAAGTTAGGGTATTTTAATCTATTGTCGATATTGCTGCGTTGGGGCAATATGGATATTTCCAACCCATTATCGATAAAAATTTAAATTTGAAATTCATGTAATTAACTAAACATTTCTCGTTCTTATTAACTATATTTGTGTTGTGATTATATATTCTTAAGCTTGCGTTGTGTCATAACACATCAGCCAAAACAAGTCCCTGCACGACTTTTCTTCTGTTTTTTCAATCCCATCAGAAGTGAAGTTTTCTATCTTCAAATATCTAATTATTTCTTGTAGAAGTTCATAAAACAACTACCGTCATGTGGGAAAATTCTACACTCATGGGGGTCTGGTGAGAAAATTTGTGAGGACTCTAATTTTGGACACATCCTAAGATACAACATAGTTGTTGCTTCTCAGATCTCAAAAGATAAACATCATTACATGCAAGAGCATAGAGCAGTAAGGAAATTCAAAATAGTGAAATAGATGATAATAGGATATATATATATCTATTTTATATTTTTATCGATTTAAATAAATATTTAAATAAAAATTGATCTATTTCCTAACATTACTCAATAAGTGATGCTTAGGTTTTTAGAGCATGAGGAAATTTGTTTTTGGACTGCAGGGGTATGGAGAAATTTTCAATCCGCACTTGGTCTTGATTGGTCCGGTGTTGTTGGATTTTGGCCACAAGTCTTCGTTTCTTCTTTAATAGTTTGCATCTATCATTGAAAGTCTGATTCTGATTTTGATTTTGATTCTGATTCTGATTCTAATATCCTAATTTTACGATTATTAAATTTTGAAGATGATTTGTGATTTTTCTTGGTTTTTATGTCTTTGTCGTTCCTCTTTGTTTTATTTTGCTTGGTGCCCTACATGGGCCCTTCTTGTTGTATTTAGTCGATACCCAATTTGGGGTTTGGTGTTTCCTGTGGTTATCCACTGGGTTTTATTTTTCGAATGTTTCTTCCCCTCAAAGGGCGTTAGAAAGGGGTTGTAGATTAAAGAACCCTACAGGGTGGTTGAAATCTATAATATACGGAATTTTTTAATATTAATATTTTTTATATTTTTATATTTATATATTTAATGAATTGTGATGTAATAATTACAAGCCGAGTGCACCCATTTATTGGCACCCCGTACCATTGTCAGATTCACTCCAAATCTTGGAATTCTACACCACAACAGAGTGAGAGAGAGAGAGAGAGTAGATAGAATAAAAATTATGGAGAGAGAAGAGGGGAAGAGCATGAGCACCGTGGAAGCTGCTTTGAGGGTTGAATTAAGTCCAGTGAAGGAAGGTCAACTCGGTGAATATGGTCCTACTCTTACTTCTGCTCATACAATTGACCATGGTAAGTTCTCTCTCTCTCTCTCCTTTCAGGAGTTAGAATCTTTCTATGGTTCTTTCATTCTACTCACACGGCTTACTCTTTAACTATGAAATACGAGTGCTCTTGGCTTTCCTCTACGATGTTATCCCATGCTGGTGTATATAGAATTTGGGTCTCTTTAAGTACCATGTATATTATATATGTTGATGTTGCATATAATTTTCAAGAGAAAATCATATAAAGAAAAACCCATAAATGGAATTATTGGTTGCAGATTCATGGCAGCAAGTAGGGTTGTTGCTTATAACAAGCTTCAACTGTGGATGGATATTGAGCTTCTCAAACCTGATGTTGGTTCCTCTTGGTTGGGCATGGGGTGTCCTATGCTTGTGTGTTGTGGGTCTCATCACCGCCTATGCTAACTGGCTCTTGGCTGGATTTCACTTCATCAATGGCCAAAGGTTCATCAGATACAGAGATTTAATGGGCTTTCTTTATGGTGAGGATTCTACTGAAAAATTGCAGGAAAAAACGAAAAATTTATAAGTTTCTCTAGATTTGGCAAAAAATACTAAAAGTCCAAAAACCTCTCCCAAAAATTATAGTAATAATCAAAGTTTTCTTTTTCTTTCTTAAAGAATCTTTAGAGGAGAAAGAAAATGTTTGGACTGAGTTGTAGGAATTCTTTGTCTTGAAGGCAGGAAAATGTACTACATCACATGGGTTTCCCAATATTTGACCCTTGTTCTTGGGAACATGGGTTTCATCCTTCTTGGAGGCAGAGCACTAAAGGTATGCATGTCTCTTATAATACATACACTTGCTATATTCAAAGACAAAGGAAACTGAACAGTTGCACCTGAAAAACTCGAGATTAAGTTCTGACTTCATGCTAAGTGTTCTTTTTCTTCTAATTCAGTTGGTCTTGACATGTTTTGACAGGAAATCAATTCAGCATTCAGCGACTCTCCGATAAGGCTTCAATACTTCATTATAATCACGGGTGCAACATATTTTCTATTTGCATTCTTTGTTCCAACCTTGTCAGCAATGAGAAATTGGTTGGTTATTTCAGCACTTGTAACATTTGGTTACATCATAGTCCTTGTTGTGGTCCTTGTGAAAGATGGTATACATATCAATTTACAGAATTTCTGAACTATAGCCATTAAAACATGCATTGTATCTGAAAACTGAGCTCTTGTTTTTCTTCTTCTCCTCTCTCCTTTCTATCCTTTTTTTTAAAGGTAAGTCTAACACAAGTAGAGACTATCAAATCAGTGGGAATACTGTGGAGAAGGTCTTCAATGGCTTTGGCGCGATTTCAGCAATCATTGTTTGCAACACCTCTGGCTTGCTACTAGAGATACAGGTAAGTCATGCCCTTGGGACAAGCACTTTTAGTAATTCTGATGATATCAATATTGTTATGCTTGTGTCTTAAATTTATATGATGTCTGGGTTACAGAGGAGATCTCGTGCAGCAGCCTTAAACGCGGTCGAGCTCAGTCCAACCTAGCATGCATGATATCTCCTCATTTTGAATATGTTAGTGCAGAGGATGTTGGGGGCTCCATCCCAGCTATAAAAACATGAAATGTTCCAAAATTTTTAAGTTATATCAACAGAGAGTATATATATCTGTTTTCTCTAAGGTTTTCAAGTTAATAGAGGGCGAAACTTAGCACATCGTTAGAGTTACTCCTTTGGTGATCTCGAGATTACGGGTTCAAGGTGTGGAAACAATTTCTTTGCAAAACATGTAAGGGGAAGAATGCGTATATATACATCCACCCTACCTCTACCTCCGCACTAAGTCGGAGAGCACTTTGTGCATCGGGTGATCCCTTGTTTTTTAAGGTTTTCGAGTTCGGATGTATTGGGAATTTGGATTTAGAGTTATTATTCTTGGACATGGTGATTTTTTTCTTTTCTTTTTGGCTTGTGAATGTAAGCATCTAAGTCTGATTATTTTCATCAATGCTATTACAACCGCATTTACTCTCTGTGAATGCAGTCTACACTGCGAAAGCCAGCAGTGACAAATATGAGGAAAGCCTTGTGTATGCAGTACACAATTGGACTTGTATTCTACTACGGAGTGAGCGTTTTGGGGTATTGGGCATATGGTTCAATGGTGTCGGAGTATCTACCGAGGAACCTAAGTGGACCTAAATGGGCAAAAGTTCTGATCAATGCCACAGTTTTTTTGCAGTCTGTGGTCTCCCAACATGTGAGCTTCTCTCGCTAGAATTTCTTCTAAATTGATCAGTGAAGGAATTAAACTGATTAGCAAATGCTATTAGATGTTCGTTGCACCGGTGCACGAGACGCTTGACACCAAGTTCTTAAAGCTCAATGAAGGCACATACTCGGTTGAGAATTACAAAAAGCGACTAGTCTTGCGTGCTGCCCTGTTCAGCCTAAACACTGTCATCACAGCAGCCATTCCTTTCATGGGAGACTTTGTTAATTTTCTTGGATCGTTTTCTCTCATTCCAATCACCTTTGTCTTCCCAAGCGCAATATTTCTCAAAGTACTTACGTTGCCTATGGTGTTTGATGGATGGAATTAAAGAAGTTTTGGACTAAGTTTTGACACATTTCTTCATTGTTGCAGGTTAAGGGAAAGGTGGCGAGAATAGAGCAAAAGATGTGGCATATGACCATCATTGTGGTTTTCTCAATCCTTGCAGTTCTGACTACAATCTCCGCTGTCCGGTTGATTGTTAACGATGTTAAGACATACCATTTCTTTGCAGACTCATAAAAATGTATCTTCCTAACTGTTGCCTTGAATCAATGCCTCAAAGGGGAAGTGAAAGAAGCTATCACACCCAAAAAAAAAAAAATTATGTTCTTTACTAGCACAAATCATTCGGAATGCAATTTTTTCTATCAAAAATAAATTAAGAGAAATCGATGTTACAAGTGAACGACAATGATTTGATACAAGTCTTATATCTGTTAACTCCACTAGTCAAGGTGTAATAAATACGATTCAAAACTCTCCATTTTAACGGTTAATTTTTGAATTAAAAATCAAATTCTCTAATATGATATCAATCACAGTCTAAACACTCTTTTTCGTCAAATATACAAATTTCTTTCCCTGACTAGCAAAAGCTACACTTTTTAGTATTCAATCATATGACTCCAAAATGTCACCACAACGTACCAAACAAGATAAAAAGTAAAGATAAGAGATTTTGCTTTAGACCAACAACTAATCACACACAAAAACTCAATGCCATTTGCTGTTGTGAGCTTTTAATCCTATTTGTAGTGGAGATGACAATAAAGAAAGCAGAGAGTTGACCGCATGTAAACACCACAGTCAGTCAAGATTTTTATGGTAATCAATGGAGTGGCTGAAGATCTATCAAAAGGTAAGAAGATACGGTGCAAGATAACACAGGATATGTCACTAAATCTAATGATAATCATTTATTTTAACAAGCACGTTGGATGCCAAGGGAATGGTTATATTTGGGTATCTTTGGCAGATTCAACTTTATATGGTAACAAGCCGAAGGGATTGTTTTTTTTTTTTTTTTTTTTATTTGTACATAGCGACATTCAAATCCGAAATTATTATATGTGAAGGAGAAAATGTGTCACTTAAGTCAAAATTCTTCGACAAACCAAGGGATTACTAACAATATGACAAACTTGTGGGAGCCCATGTCCCTGTTTGATGGAAACAAGTCTTGAATGATCAACTTATGTAGGCTACAAAGTTTCAACCTTTCTTTTTCATTATTAGTATCTAGAGTAATATTTTAATTAATCTGATTTAAATGTATGTGTAACCTTATTTAAAGAGTGATTCTTTCAATATAATTTTTTTAATTTTAAATTTTAAATCTAATATTTAATTAAAAAATATAACACCTTAATCTATCCACCGGTTCAACTGTACGACGGTGGCTACAAAGTTTCAATTAATGGAGAATCTTTGCTGGACTTTGACTCGCTTGGTCATGCAGGGTTCCTGCAATGTAACATTTTTAGCGTCCAGGCCAACATGACCATAGAATTGGGTCTAGTCCTAGGGTCAGCCCAATCATTTTCCTCGGTTCAGATGGCAGGCCAGGCCTATAGGTTCAGGTGCTGCTGAGCCCTAAGAATAAACAATCGATTCTTAAAAGTTTTGGTTCAAGGAGATCAATGGTTGGTGTTGTTCTTGTTGTTGGTTTTTTTCTAGAATCAATCGATAATCGGAATTCATTTGATTAATTTAGTTTAAATATTATATGACTCATTAAGGGGTTAATTCTTTTAAATCATTTTTTTTTATTAAAACTCAAAATTGAGATTTTTAATTAACAAGATAGAATGCCCTCGGAGATCAATGAAAGGTGCCACTCCGGAGTGAGTTAATACATCTTGCACATTGTGATGCCGGTGATCCTGATCAGTTCTTGTCTACGTCCAGGCTACTAGCCTATCTTCAGAGGTTGGAGTGCCTTTATAGTCTCTCATGTCGATGATTTTCTTATTTGTTATTATTATTTTTTTCCGCTGCCATATCTGAAAACGCTTGAACATCTATACAAGGCCCTATTATTTTTTAATTTGTGAGCTATTGCTCTGCCTAATCGGTTTACGGTACACATAAAGGGTAATGGCTGATATATATATATATATATATATATATATATATATATATTATTTTTTTTTTCTTTAGTGAGAGTAATGGCTGATATTTACCATCATGAAAAAATAAAAAAAAAAATGGATAGTGATGGATCAAATTCAACTTCTAATGAACTACAATCATATCAGATTCCAACTCATCACTCTGAGAAATCTTGGCACAAAAGCTAGCGTAGAGATAAACTCCTCCAGAACCAACAGAGTCTTAGCTATCTACAGATCATTAGGCACAACACCCCCGACAAAATACCAAATTAGCACCAAACTCGAAGTACCATCCAACCACAAAAAATAATTTCCTTCAACCTAAAAGCATCTAATTTATAAGTTGCGGCCAAGAGAACGTGGCATCTATTTTTGTAAACAAGCCATGGTTTTTAAAAGCTACACCAACTTTCCCATATAGATACCAGAATGAGGACTTTTCCTGCCAGGCTCGCAAGCAAAAATTTCACCTACAGCAGGCAATCTTTCACATGAGGTTTTGTGTTCCACAAGAATCATCTAGACACAAGGTAAAAAATATACAAGAAGCCCACAAAATAAAATAAAACATAATAAATAATAATCCTAATAAAAGGCTCGAACATGAGAAAATTTGGTGGTTCAGTTCCTCGAGTGAGGCTGGCTGTCCACATCTAAGTCACAATCTGTGTATTAGCCAATATAATATGTAACCTTTAGAAGTCATCATCAGAGTGATTTCATCAATAAAGATATAAATGAGGTATCGTGCATGCAACAATGGTGCTCATATGAACGACCTTTCATAAATGAAACCTAATAATACAGCTCGTATGAAAAGAGCAGACTCGGAATCTATAATCCAAGAGAAGAAAGTATGTTGAAAATGAAATTGAACCCAACAATTATTTCCAGCACAAAAATATGGGGGGAATGCGACCTATATGATATAGACATCTAATGTCTAATCAGAGACATTTTCTTTCCATAGAAAATCACACATAAATGACGTATCAAAAATCGTTTTCGTCTACAGTAACAAGAAACTAAACATATGTATAGAGCTGATCATATAGGCATCCCCTTGCTATAATGCACATCCAGCAAATGCTAAGACATCATTTGTTACTGTTTACTAGCAATTTAACTTGCACACAGTGTAGAGTTTGAAGGCTATTGTTGCAACAGCTGAATTTCCTTACGAAGAGCACTTGCCTTTTAGTATAGCCTTATCCTCATCTCAATTATGCTACGACAAATGGGACATAAATGAAGGTCTTGACCACACCCACAGCATGTCTGTAAATACATGATGCAAGTCAGAAAGATATTACTTTGAGCAGATTAGAGAAATAAATAAGGCACCCACCTGATGCCCACAACCAAAAGCCATATCTTTTACGTTGGTGATGCAGATGGGGCAGAGCTGTTGAGAACACAGAGGAAAGATCATAATAATCTCTGTATTTTTTTGACCAAGTTATATGCAGTATAAGTCAGGTATGTAAATAAAACAGCCACATTGCAAACAATAGTACAATATGATTAAAAAAAAGGAGTCACATATTTTTTGGATTACCAATATTCTAATGTTGTCCTCACAAATTTGCTTTTCAAAGTTAACTCTAACAATAAATCTACTCATCTTTAATGGATCTATAGATTCTAACACCACTCTCACTCTTATTATATATGTTCTTTATTATAAAACTTAGAAGCACCAAGTTTAGTTGCAACTGTTACTTTGACTCTATACTTCAACTTAAGAATTCAAAATCACTGCTCTAGTACACATAACCCCAAAGCATAGAAGGCACAACCTTTATTCACAAAAAGGTCCAGAAAGTAGGGAGAGAATGGTACACACATTGTTATCGGACATAGAGCTTGCTGGTTTTGCCCTTGGATAACCAGAATCCCTGTTATCCGACATAAAGCTTGCTGGTGGTGCCCTTAGATAACCAGAATCCCGTGCTTCAAAAGAAGGTGCCCTATAATTGAAGCTGCTTGACCTTGATGTTTTTGGGGTACCATAAGAAGCAGAACCATAGAGTGGAGGGGGAAGAGGAACCCTGTCAATGGCCTTTCCTCTACGAGTACTGATTGATCAGGAAGTGAAAAACACATAATTAGTATTCTGAACATGCAAGCACCTCAAAGAGCCATATAGGGAGAAATCAGGATCTGTGTTACCCTAATATATTGAGCTCTAATGTTGCTTTGTATTGAGAAGGTATCTCCATCAAGGCCAATAGAGCAAACTCCGCCTCTTTTCTGGATCTATCCATATTTTTTGACATGATTTCCGTGAAATTTACAAACTGAAAATATATATATTTTCAAATTTCTACACACAAGAAGCAGAAGAAATATAAATGTTCAATGATCAAGTTTAAATTCCACGTTACGTACCTGGAAATTGTCAAAAGCTCGACTTGGGATGTTATCATCAAATTCCTTCATCATGTCCCAAGGCCCATCTCCAACCCCAACAAGAATAATTGACAGCGGATACTCACTGCAAGTAAGAAGCAGAATAAATAAAGTGATCAACAAAACATGTCCATAACAAAAGGAAAGAACACAAAGAACTTAAGCCAACCTTGCTTTCACAATCGATTCAACAGTTTTCTTTTCCTGAGGACTTAGTTGGCCATGCTCAGTGTCTACACTTCTTGTAACCTAGGACAACAAAAGCTTGAAGTTGAGGTTGTTCTCAGAAAATAATAATAATATTATCCTCGAACTGTAACTACTTTCTGCCGAAGGATGTAATACCTGCCCATCTGCAATTATGACTAAAACATGATACTGGCCACCACTTTCTTCAACAATTGTGATTGCCATTTCAATGATAGGAGCAAATGAAGTTGGCCCTGAGATAGGAAAAGATTAGAGATGGGCAACAGCTTAAGATATTAAGGATGCATCATGTACAGAACATATGAGAACAAAGAAGCATGAAAAAAATAAAAAGCCTGCTTTGAATTAAAAGATTGAAACAAATGAATAAATGCAACCTGCAAGTCTAAGTTGAGGAACTAATTCTCTATATTGACTGAGCACTTCTTCAAATCCATTGCAAAATCTCTCGTCCGGATAGAAACTGAAGACATCTTGATCATGGGTTGATGCTGCCAATAAATATAAAATGGTTACCTCTCTTATTTGCAAACTAAAACCCTAAATATAGTTCAACGCAAAATGTCCAATTATACCGTCTCCAAAACCAAAACATGGAATCATGTTATCCTCATCAAAACTAGACAATGTCTTCCCAATAATTGCTATTGCTTGCTCATAGGGATTTTGGCTATCACCAATGTGATGCAAGCTTCTCCGATTGAATGACCTTGCACCTATCATCATTGTGTGAGAAAGGTGAATTATACAGCAATATAAACTTTTTCCACTTTTTTCTTGCTGGTTATTGAAACAATTATATATGCAGTGAGAAAACCCAAACCTGTCCACTCATTGCTCTTTGTGAAGTCGACACCAACAATGAGATTTGAAGACTCAAGACCAGCATGTGCCAGAGCCTCTGTAACCTGTATTAGAAGAAAAGGACCAAGTCACCCCATTCATTTATTAAGAAGTTCTTCAATAAAGTAACTTGCAATTCATCATTTGCAAGAGAAAATTCTTAGTATCAGGTCCATACCAACCAGCAGCAGGAGGATTGCTGCAAATGTTAGACCTAACATGAACTTCTGCTCACGCCTAACTGGTCCAGGATTAATTTGGTTGATGACATTCTTAGACCCTATTACATAATGCTCATCAATCTACTTGAACAATCTATGTTATCAGCTAACATAAATTAAATAGTCATCAGGAAGTGGACTACCCAATTCCACACCCCACCCTTACATCACACGGTATTCCGGTGTCATTAGCTGTTTCTTTTTGAGTAATATTTTGATTCTTAGACCCTTCTATATCATGCCCATACATTCTCAAGTGTTGGTAAACTTCTCCAATAATATTCTTCTACATCACCATTATCAATCTACCTGAACAATCTATATAATCAGCCACGACGAAGTGGACCACCCAAATTCCACACCCCACTCCTAGACACATAATATATCAAATACCCATATTAGAAGGTCAGTAGGCGTAAATGAACACCGAAAATATTACTAAAAAAACAACTACAAAAAAAAAAAAAAAAAAAATCACCTGCTCCAAACTATTGTAGTTATCATCTATCCTTGAATATTTCCTGTCAAGCTTCCTTTTGGATCCCGCAGTAGAACCACCATAATTTTCGGATGGTGGGGCATAATGCTGCTGTGGTGCATAGTAACTGCTTGGTGGAGGAGCATAGGGTTGAGCATAACTTGGCTGAGAATAGCCTTGGCTACTATATGGATATGAATTAGACCCAGATGATGAATAGCTTCTCGAACTTAATCCCTTTGAATTTCTACCTCCCATTTAATCTGCAATCCAACAGAAACTTCAAAAGTTCAACAAAACCCACTTTTCTCAATCATAAATACAACAGACCCATCAAACCAATTTACATCAAAATTTTATACTTTATAAGAAAATTAAACAAAGGATACATCAAATTTCCAAATGATCCATATGCACAACTAAAAAGGAAAATTCAGAACATAAAGATATCCATTTTTTTGTGAGAAGATGACCTTGACCCAGGAAAGAAAGAAGTCAAAAGTTAAAGATGGATGCCATGAAAACATACCAAAAGTTGAAATGCGAAATGGGAAAATCTTTGAAGAGATACATACCCAAGATGTGAAAAGCAAGGAATTCCGTGCAACAAAAATAGAAAAGTGAAGAGAGAGATAGAGAGAGATGAATATATGGATGGGGCTTGGATTTCAGTGGGCTAAGGAGGCGTCCAGGGGAAGACAGTAACGTGAGGGTGGGTTTTTGTATAGATCTCGGGGAGTCTTTTTCTGGTGGAGTTGTACGAGGAAAAAGGTTTCATTTTTGACCTTTTTTTTTTTTACAAATTAAAAATTTTCCTTTTTACTTTTTCTTTTTTTAGTTTTCTAAACCATAATCCAGTGTTTATCTGAAGGTTCTTTCAAGGAAAACTACCCCTCGTCCTCGTCCACGTTCTCGTGGGTTGCTGACTTGTCCTACCTCAGTCGCTGCTTCTGGTCTTCCACCGCCAATCTACTTTTTATCCCGGCTGTCGGGTCGGATCAATGCGTTCTTTCATTTTTTTTTCCAATTTCAAGAAAAAAAAAGAAAGATAAAAAACTCACGTTTGTATCATATCTTCAAGAAATATATTTTATTATTTGATAAATACTTAAAATCGGGGCGGACCGGTATTATTACATCTTTTTTTGCATGAAAATAGGATTTTCTTTTATTATTGAAATATTCATTTTACTCCTATTATATAGTTTTTAATGTCTAACCCACTACTCCCATTTTATTAAAGTATTATTAGAGGTCTAATTGATCTGATCGCGGAGTACTGATTCAAATATTATATATAAAAAAATATATCAAACAAATATTATTTTTAAGAGTCCAACAAATTAAAACTAAATTTAATCAAATTCAATATAATTATCAAATACCGATAATTAAAAAAAAACCTAAAATGTTAAATTGGATTATCCGTCAACATCGCCATGATTCTTTAGATTCTTTGCATGATAATGAGATGGAAATTAGTTGGTGGATCCCTCATTTTTTTTTGTAAGAAGAAAATTTTGTGTGGTTGAGTTGAAGGGAAAAGGATCTATGATCTAAATATCCATATTTTTATATTTAAAATTATTTTTGTAAAAATATAAGGTTGAATATCTTGTCTTTGTTCGATATCTCGAATAACTTATAAATTATATTATATAAATTAATTTTGTATGAATTTAGAACTCATTATATAATCACTGAATAATAAATAAATATATATATATATATATTTTTTTTCTTGCAATTAAATTCTATTTTGATTATAATGTTTGCGTCAAACTTTATTTTTCCACTCTGATTCTTTTGATCATTTCCATTAAAATTTGCCGAGTTTTTTTTTTCTTTTTATTTTTTCTTTTCAAGTTAGTATTATTGTATATTTGCTCGCTTTTGTCCCATCTCGTAAATTTCTTAAAAAAAATACTATTTAATATCAGAATTTAATAATTCAATAATTGATCAGTTTATACTCATTTATCATAAATTTTTATAACTTGTAGAAAAATATTATTTTGACACCACTAAGCCAATTCAACCTTTATTAAATATATAGTATATAATAGATATACATACTTGTCAAATATTTTAAAATTATACAATAGATCAAAATTAAAAAATTTTCAACACTTGGCAATTTAAGTGTGACGGAAAAAAAAATCAAAACATTAAATTTTTCTGGTGTTACAAAATTCAGTTTGGGGGAATATTCAATTACCTAAATATTGGGAGAATATTCGGTTACCGAAATTATATTAATAAAATATTAAAATAAAAAATAAAAAGCTTGTAAAATAGAAAAAGAAAGAACCCTTGCAGGGCTGCCATTCTCAACCTCAGCAAAAATATCTGAGTTATAATAAGAAAACATGGGAAAAACAAAATAACAAGCGAAAACATCGGAACATCGTATAAGCAAAACAAGAACACAAAGGGGCCTATGAAATGGACTAAACTATGGACTTTATTCACTAATAAATTTCTACGCTTAGAATTAAAAATTATGTTTAGAATAATAAAAAAATCAAAGGCGGTATTAATTTGTATCGTTATTTATTTAATTATTTTAAAATTTTCTCGTTATAGTTAATTATGATAAAATAATAATTGAGAAGTAAAGTAAAATAAACCTTATAAAATCTTGTGGAGTTTATTTGTAAATTTTATTTTTTTTATTCGTTTGAAAATTCGTAGTTTTTGTGGAATTAATTCCATTTATCTGAACCCAATTAAGATATTTCATCCATCTCCGGGCCATGAATTTAATCCTCTTCCACACATGCGACGCCCGCTCTCATCGCAAATCGCATTGATCTATATTTATTGCGATGCGAATCTCGTCGCAAATTGCATTGGACATGTCATCGCAAAGATTGTTGCTCATGTTGCGACCGAATCTAATGACAGGTGATATTTGCAATGAGGTACGCATAAAAAATTACCTCAGAAATATATAGCTTTTTTATAATAATTTATTCCTTTCGGTCGCAAAAGGCATTGCAATATATAAAATAATAGCTATTTTAATTTTGTAGAAAATATTATTTTTTGAAAATATTAAAATTTTAATAATCATTTTTATTAATCAATTGTTAATTTTATTTTTAACAATTTAAAGTCAAGAATTGACAATTATAATTTAATATTTTCAAAAAATATATATTTTTTTTCAGATCTTCAACCTATTTATTGTATCTATTTTTTGATTAAAGAAAGATGAAATATTTATCATTTTGTCATTTTTAATTTGTGGGTCATTTCTCAATTTTTGACTTCAAAAGAACTTGAATTCCACAAGTCACATTTATCATTTCATTTGTTATAATTTTTTTTTATTTAAGAAAAAAAAAACTCAATATAACTTATACTTATGTTTATCTAAAAAATATATTTTAGAGACCGAATATTTTGAACGGTGACTTTCATATTTTCATGGGCATTTTCTTTTTTCAAATACCACATTATTCACAATTTTTAATAATTTCTTTAATTATTAAATTATTAATTCTTATAACATATAGGAGAGCATTATGTAGAATTTTACATTCTTCTACGTTTATTGAGCAAATGCCAAATTAAAAGCGTAGGGCTTGATCAGACCGGTCATCGTTTCATATTTCATTTGAGATTTTGTGTGTGTGAAGGTGTTCTTTTTTTTTATATATATAAATCATCAGTAATCACATTATATCTAACTAAATTCTCAATATTTGTTTTCACCGTATATAAAGTTTAAACATGAGATCTTATTTAATAGCTAACAGTGTACTTATAAAAAAATGCTCGTGTTAGCATGAAAGAGGAGAAAATTTCAAAGGTTATCCTCTAATCTGGAAATTTGCAAAATTGGACTTTTGAACTTGGCATTAATAATTAGATTATAATTTATTAACACTAAATTAATTTGAATTTGAATTTATCTTTAAATATTTTTCAAACCTAATTCAAAACCCTTTAATACCAGGTGGGTCAGCCCTAATTGGACCCATGGGTTTTAAATTCTTGTTAAACGACCCAAATTTTCAACCCATGGGTCAGCTCTTATTGGACTCGGTTGGTTGTCCGGCCCATAACGTGGTCCAATCCGAAATCTCTTGTTCTTCAAAGACAATTCGGTCCAACTTCAGCAAGCATAGAGGGGAAGGAGGGAGGGAGAGCGAGGATAAGCAACAGTTTGTCCTGCACAAATGGAAACTCTAGGACTTCCGCCTCACACACTTCTTCGTCCTTCTGGTCATAATTTGCGAAGTCAACAACATGGTTACTTTTCCACTAGCACAAATTACTTCAAAATTTCAGCACCGTCTGTGAAACTCAGTCGTTTTAGAACTCAACGCAAGGTGTGTAATTTTGTCACCGTTCAACACCTTTTCTTTTGTCATTTGGTTTTTGGGGTTGATGAATCACTTAGTTCCTAAATGGGTTTCGGTTGTTTGTGATTTAGGAGATGAGAAATGTGGGAATGGTGGCATATGGTGATGACTATGAGGCCCCGGCAAATGAAGGACATGGCTGCAGCTAAGAAGAGATGGGATGCTTTGGTGCTCTCTCTCTCTCTCTGAGTTTGTAGTGTAGTGGAGTCGTGCGGTTTGTATCTGAGATTTAAAATGGCAATGAGGATATCATGGTATTTTTCTTCTCTTGTCTACTCACTGCATTGTGGTCTCAATTATAGCTAAATTATGAATACTGTTAGTGTGTCGCTTGTCACTCACTGCATTGTGGTCTCAATTATAGCTAAATTATGAATACTGTTAGTGTGTCGCTTGTCACTGGCAATAGTGGCAATAACTTGATGTGAGATTGAATTTCTGAAAGTTATTTGGAATATTGAAGTCTCACCAGCTCATTCAGCCACTTAGGTATTTCTTTGAATCGTTTATTTTATAGATTTGCCCGTGGTCTGCCATTCGTCTTGAACTCTAATGAAATTCTTGGGCAACTTGAGCATGATACTTCAGTAAAATCATTGAGCCGATATCCACTCATGTCCAAAATAATCAAATTTTAATAAATTGAACGCGAAGAGGAAGGTCATGGGTGTAGTGGTGGTACCACCATATCTAGAAGCCAAAATTTATATAAGAGGGTGTTGAGGTTATAATTTCCCGCTGGGGGAGGGGGAGGGGGAGGGGGAGGTATTCCCAGGGAAACAACATTTGTTGTTATCATTTTTGGAATTATAAATATATTTTGTTTTCTTAAAATTTCAGGGGGCAGCTCTGCTTCCCCTCCCCCACCATGGTAGTTGAGAATGGTTTTCTCAATGGTTGGAGGTGTGATTATTGGCTATTATACTGGAAGTAACTGTGAGGCTGAATCTTGGTGCAACGGTGGAGTTGCTCCTTTGATGAACTCGAGATGACGGGTTCGAGGTGTGGAAACAGCCTCTTAGCAAAAAAATGCAAGGGGATGGCTGCATACATATACGTCCACCCTCCCGCTACCACCGCACTAAGTCAGAGAGCACTTTGTGCACCGGGTGAGCTCTTTTATATCAGAAGTAATTGTAGTTATATTAACGTAACATGTTCTTATTGTCTTTAGTCTTTTGTCAAACATTGAGTTGTATTTGATTTCTATAAATGGAAAAAGGTAAGGGAAGAACTTGGCATTACTTCATCCTTCTGCTGGCATGTACTGGACATTTGTTTTGCTGTTCCCTCAAGGAATGCTGGAGCAATTCAATATTTCATTTGTTAACCTTGGATTGATTCTTCTTCTCTTTATTGGTTTTTAGGTCATCAAACCTGTTCTGGAAAGGCTCTTAATTGATTTTTAGGTCATCCATATTGTTCGGCAAAGACTTTAGAAAGGCAATTCTGTTGCCTTCCTACATTAGGTTGAAATAATCTTGCTTTAATAGTCAGCCACAGTTTATGGGTTAAAAGCTTGTTCTTCGACTTATTGTTTGCTGGTTTGTACTGTTTTACTCTAGGTAAAAGAAGGAAAAGTTTAAGTGCTTGCACCAAGGGCAGCTGGTTATGTAATTCAACTCTTGAACAAAACCATACTTGATGTTCGTCCATCTACAGAGCATACAAAAGTCTGGTTTTTTTTATTATCTGTATTTATTCATTCATTTATTTATTTTATGGTGCACTATCAGCTGTCCTTAAGCCAAAAGTAAAACTTATGTCTACCTTTAGTTCTATTGCTTTGAAGAAATTAGTTATTCCCATAAATTGGAAACTGTGCATATCCTATGCAACCTAGTGTATCTGATTTATCAAAGACTCACTGTCCTGCATGAGGTGGAAAAATGGTTTGGTATTGAATTAAGAGTTTGATAATTTACCATTTACAGATGGTCCATTCCTCTATGCAAACAACATCCTGTAGTTGTTTTCTGCCGTTCTTGGTATCTCTTTTTCCTTGTTTTGTAGGCCTGTGTAAAAGGCTCTATATGGATTCCACTATTCCATGTTGATAGTAGAGTGGATGCTGGACTTCTTTCGAGAAAGATTACAAACTTTGCGATGGGTACGCCATACTCTTGAAGTTGAGACCTGTTACCTTCTTCTCTGTCTTTCAACAAGAAAAAGAAAATGTTTATAAATGTAACATTAGCTATGTGCTGCCTTATTTGTCTCCTGAAATCAATTCAGAGTTCTCTATTGATACAGGTATATGAGTTAATAATGAAGAAATCAGTTGTTTTGGTGTTACGACAAACATTCAACTTAAGATGTTAGTATTTAATTTTTCAGCTTAAACTTTCCAGTCATGCATGTTATACGCTGATGGAAAGTTTCTTGACAAGTAATGGGGTTTAGTTTCTTAAAACTTTCTTGGGGGTTGAAGGAGTGGTGCATCTGCATTATCCTATGACATGTATGCCATAAACATATTCTTATTTGCTTGATTTTTTTTTTTTAAATTTTATTATTGAAAGCTTTTTAAATTATCTAGCCTTTTTTTTTTTTGCTTTTTTGCTGTCAGTTCTTGTCAAAAGCTGAGGAAGAATTCCCAAAAGATACTGACATTATTCTTGCCTACCGGAAGGGACTGACGCAATTTTTTTTTTTTTTTTTTGGTTTCTCATACTACTGTACCATATTTATACCATACAATTGCCATATGCTTGAATGAGTGGACCAGCAAATTTGTGACTTCCAAGAAAAATTTGGTGGTTAAATTCCAAAAAAATCTGCATTTTCTAGATTAATAACCATGCCATATCAATCTTATTTTATAAAATGTTGGTGCTTGTTCTTTGGATTTTGCCTTCCTTTTGGAGGACGGATTAGCATGGCATGGTTGAATCAGTTTGCTTTTCTTTGAATTTGCATGAATTGCATAAAAACCATTATGCCTGTTCATTCAGTTGTTCTCCTTGATTCAGGTTTGGAAATTGAACTTGCCGTGGAGATCTCTGGCCGCATGTGAGCTACTTAATAATGCTGGCTACCAAAACCAATTTGGGTTCAAGGAGGTCTGAAGGCTGCAGAAGAGGAGTTATCCTAGTTTTGAGTGAGAAATTTGGATTTCATGTTCCCCTGGTTTCTTGTTCCATTTGCTTGTGATGATAACGGGAACTGATTGATTTGTGCAGGAGCTGGAGAGGGTGGGCCCTCAACCATTGAAGCTTGCTAGAATAGGTGGTGTCTCAGAGTTCCTTGGGTAATTGACTGCTTTCAACACTTTAAATAATATATAGCGGATAAGACACAGCTTGGAAAATCATTATATCCTTATACCGGATTCTAACACTTCACTGGCATGACATCCCACAATTGAAAACCCCCTCAACCCACCCCCCTTTTTCCTCTTTTTCCTACTTGTTTTGACTACGTTTGAAAAAACTTGTACTAGAGTTCAGAGAGTTTAGATTGAATAGATCGAAAACTGAGTATATGAGGTGTAGATATAGCAATAATTATTGAAATGATGAAAAAATGATTAAACTAGATGGACAAGATGTATCCGAAAATGAACGATTTAGATATGGTTCCGTCATTCAAACTGATGGCAATATAGATGGAGATGTGAACCATAGGATTCAAGCGGGTTGGATAAAATGGAGAAAGGTATCTTAAATTCTTTGTGATTGCACGATGTCAATACATTTGAAGGGAAAGTTCTATAGAACCGCGGTTAGAGCTGTATTATTGTATGATACTGAGTGCTGGACTATTAAACAATAACAAGAATAAAAAATGGCCGTAGCAGAAATGAGGATGTTAAGGTGGATGTGTGGCAAAACTAAAAGAGATAGAATTAGAAATGAAGAAATTCGTAATAAGTTGGGAGTTAACTCAATTGTGGATAAGATGCGAGAGTGTCGTATGAGATAGTTTGGGCATGTACAAAGAAGATCCAAAGATGCACCGATTAAGAGAACCGAGAATTTAAATATGAGAGATTTAGTAAAACGTAGAGGTAAACCGCTGAAGACTTGGATGTAAGTTATTAGTAAAGATATGATAGTTAAGGATTTAGACGATAAGATAATTTTGGATAGAAATGAGTGGCGTAGAAGAATCCATACAAATTAAACTAATATATTTTGGATATATATATTTATTGATTTATTGTACTTTTACTTTTTTTTTAAATTTTATTTTTATTCTCTTTTGTATATATTTCTATTTTTGTATTTATTATTTATTTATTCTATTATTTTAATAATAATTTGTCTCTTAAATGGTCGACCCCAAATTATTGGGTTTAAGGCTCGATTTGTTGTTGTTATTGTTATATCAGCAGGTGGCTCATCTTATCCGCTATTACTTCTGATTGCTAGTTGGACTGCTCAACAAAGAGCTCAAGCAGCCATGGAAGGCTGGGGCTACCCTTCATTTTTCTCTATCTGTCTAGTAACCATCATGGCTGTACTTTGAAGTAGATCAACTTTTTCTTCATTCTTGGTCTAGTTAGTGCCTTGAGTTTCCATGCCTGTCTGATAATTTTTGTGTACATTAGAGTATTTCTCGTTGCAGATGCCTTGTTCCTTGGAGCTCAGCAAACTGGGCATTATCTGCAGGATGTAAGGTCCCACTGGGATTTTTAAGCTCGGAACTTTATGTAATGTCCCACTGGGATTTTTAATCTGCATTCTCCAGCTGCAGATTACCTAGAAGAGACCATGGAGGTGACCAACCATTTTCAGAAACCCTATGCAATTACAACTCCAAACTTTTTGCTTCTGATGTTGTTTGTGTCTCTGAATATCTCAAATATTGAGCTGTATTTAAAAATGACTCCAGCTTTGTATGTTGTAGAGTTGGTTCATGTGACGTATGGCTTTACAAATTTTGTTAGAACTGTACTGTCTTGTTTTAAAAGGTTTATTAACGAAGCGCTCATTGCATGAAAGGTCTTCATCAAGTATATCAACCATGTAAATTGGGTTCCCATGAGCACTCCTTTTGTTCCAAATAATTTTTGAGTAATTTATGTACATATATATATATATATGTTTTCTTTTCTTAATTTTGTTCTCCATTCTCCATTGTGCCATTTAAAGAAAATCTTGAAGATCACCCATATTTGTCATTGTTGTTGCTGCTGCAGGGCCGTAGACATATATACAATTATTCTGGCAATTTGGACATCTTCGGAATAAAGACAATCCCTTCTCTTGCACGTAATGCCATTTTATTGAGGAAGGTTTTTTGATACGAGTGATGCATTTTTTCTTCTAACAACTGTATTTGTGGCTTTACTTTCATATTAATTGGTGCATGCCCTCCATGAATGCGAGCTATTTATTTCTGATTTCTGTTGAGCAATACTGCTTCTGTTATTACAGAGACCAATGATGGACCAATGATGGAGGAATTCCAAACGGATTACTTTCACTTCTCTCTTCAATGAAGGTAGCAACACTGCTCTTACTGGCATATTTATACACATATACTTTATGTTTTGCATTAACTTTATCAGGTAAACCTCGGTTTCGCCACCACTACAAGATCAGAAATCCTGTGCATTGTGATGCCAAAAACTTCTGTCATATCCAAATCATTAGTATCAACATCCTTGGGAAGTTCCCAATCAAAGCTGTGGAGAAGTTGAGCTAGTGCGAGTTCAATAGTTGCAATTCCAAATGTAATGGCGGGACAGATTCTTCTTCCTGCGCCAAAAGGTATCAGCTCAAAATCTTGACCTTTGAAATCAATAGTGCTATCCAAAAATCTTTCTGGCTTAAATACTTCTGGATTTTCCCATGATTCAGGATCCCTCCCTATCGCCCAAGCATTGACAAAAATGCGTGTCTTTGCTGGAATTTCATATCCATCAATCCTTATATCTTCCATGGATTCCCTTGGGACTAATACTGGTGCAGGAGGATGCAACCTGAAGATTTCTTTGATGACGGCTTTCATGTAGTTAAATCTAGGCAGGTCGCTCTCTATGACAACTCTTCTCTCTCCCATGATACTTCTTATTTCAGACTGTGCTCGTTCCATGGTTTTGGGATTTATGATGAGCTCTGTCATTCCCCAGTCTAAGGTTATGAAAGTTGTATCGGTACCTGCCGCAAACATATCCTGCAATGACAAAAACTATACTAATTAATTATGTTGCACAAATATCTCTAGGCTTGAGTGTCTCTGTCGTTTTTTAACTTAAAATACACACTATGATTGGTTGTCCCATGTGTGCTCGTTTGTACTTAACAGCTACCAGTAATTTTGATTTGTTGGACACGATTAAATCTATTAAAGCAAGGAAGGTGTTACTAACCAACATGATGGCCTTCACATTATCCATAGTCAAAGGTATTTCAACCTCCCCGTTCTTCTGTATATCAAGCAAAACATCAACAAGATCTTTGTGTTCCTCTTTTTCTCTCTCTGGATTGAGATGTTCTTTTATTATCTCATCAAACAATTGATCGAAACGCCTAAACGTGTGTTGAAGTCTCGATTTCATTCCTGTTAACGTCTGGATAAACTCCATGGAAGGAAAGAAGTCTCCGATGCTAAATCCTCCAAGCAGTTCTTGATACGCTTCAAGCATCTTTTGGAAGCCATGCCTATCGTAGTCTCCTCCTTCTGAGAAGTTTTTGCCAATTGCAGTCCGGCATAAGGCATCGTTTGCATACAGTCCAAGCATTCTTGTTAAGTTGGTAGTGCCGGGATATGACTCTGCAATCCTATGAACCAACCGAGCAACTTCTTCTTGTCTTATGAAGCTGTATGATTGGACTCTTCTGGCACTTAAGAGCTCCAGTATGCAAATTTTTCGAATATGTCTCCAGTAAGCGCTATATGGGGAGAACACGATATCAGTGCAGTCATAAAAGAGGTGTTTGGCTGAAAATAATTGAGGACGATTTGCGAGAGCAAGATCATGGGTTTTCAATACTTCTTTTGCGATCTGAGCGGAGGAAACAATGACTGTTGGGACTTCTCCAAGTATCAAGTAAAATATGGGGCCATACTTCTCTGCAAGGCGTTGAAGAGATATATGAGGCATTTGACCAAGCTGGTGAAGGTTGCCTATGAAGGGTAGCTTTGGAGGGCTTGGAGGGAGGTTGAGTCTTGTTTTCCTCGACATTTTCTTCGGGAAAAACTTCAGAACCGCTAGTAGGATGATTGATGTGAAAAGCAAGGACTGTAAAATGGCTTTTGAGGGTATATGTTCCTCTAGGCTCTGAAGTAAAGCCATGGAAATGCCTCTACCAAAGTTAAGCATTTAGGTAGTCTTATTTGAGGTTTGTCTGTTATCACCTATTTATGATTGGAGGGAGAATGCATCTTATCTTGATGAAGTCATCGTGATGGATTTTCGAAGCTTATGCATCTTGCAGAGATTGGACAAAATTTTGTGATGTCAAATCATAAGGACTTCTGAAACAAGAGCGTCCGGAAGCAATGTATCATTTAAGTCACCATAGGTATTACCTGGTTTTTCTGACGAGTAATTATTTCTTTTGTTATATTGAATTTTTGGGCGTCCAATAATTTCCACCATATGTCTTGTTGATGTATTTACTTTTGGCACTTTTTGTGGAAATAGTTCCAAGTTCCAACTTGCCCTTGGCTCTGCTTTACTCCTTAAAAACCATGATCATGACAGCTATCCTCCCACCACATGTCCTCTGGTATGGGACCCTGGTTTTTTCTTCTGCAACACCATCCAGAACAGCCGAGAGAGGTCCTTAGTTTTCCTGTCTTTTGTCTTCTTTTCTTATAATTATCTCTGATTTGTCTCAAAAGTTGATGGTGAGGTCTTCTTGATATTTTTCCCGATGAAAACCATACTTCATTCATATGAGGTTAAAGGCCAGCCAGCTACCATTCCCCAAGTCCATGGGACAATACTGATCAATGATCCCAGTGGCTCTAGGTCAGGGCAGGAAATTTATGATTCCTGAAGATGGTCCATGGTTATAACATATCACATACGTTTTTATTATCGACACGTAGTAACCAGATAAGATACTGGTCTCCTTAAAATAGGTACAACATCCATAGAAGTTCCATCTGCAAAGGTGAGCATTACACGACTGAAACCAGTAAGGCAAGCTACAACATCCACAGAGCCGTGATCAAACTCTTAATTATGTAATTATGTAATAAAGACAGGACTTTTCCCAAGCATATAACGCAATAAAAATCAACTCTTCTCTCTCTCTCTCTCTCTCTCTCTCTCTCCCTCTCTCCCCGCGGGTTCAAACAGACGTGGTTTTCAAAAATGTTCTCAAAATTAGTATCCATTAAAAATCAATAAAAAATTTGTCATAACTTTATTGGAACATTTGGATTATCTGATAGAATTTGAATCCATATTAATCTTATGAATTTATATTTAATTGTTTGGAATTTATTTAGATGGTTAGATTGACCTATGGATGGTTTGAATTTATATTAAAATGTTTGAGATATTGAAATGTTTGAGATATTGAAATATCTTGCGATATCTCAAGACATAGAATGAGGTTTATATGTGTTTTGGGATAATGAGGCATGTCACACCCCAACCCTCAAATTGGGCATGCAATGATCGTCACGTCATACCAAAATACGGGTAAACTCTATCCGTATACTGAAATAGCACAAGACATTTATTGATATCCATCAATTTTTAAAACAATTCAACAAGATCCATAGGACAAACTCGGTCTATTTCTGTCTCAAAAGATATACATAAGATCAATCTGATCATTCTAATTCAATACATGTATAAAGCTAATCCGGTTGATAAAACATTTCTAATAAAATCTTCACAAGTTTAACAGGAAGTTCAGTGAAAAAAAACGTAAAATGTTTGAGAATAATTTAAAGTTGGGAATCCAAATGGGAGACAAAGACATTTCAGATATAATATCAAAAAAATATACTCTCCATTTTTTTTTGGTACCATGGCTAGGGCACCAACCTAATATATGAGATTTCGTCCCGACTAATCTGGGTTGACAGCTTGCAGGGCCCAATTGAGGAGACAAGTCTCCCAGCGCTGATTTTTCCGTTCTCATGGGGGATCGAACTCCCGACTATGGTTAAGGGGCGTCCGTCCCTGAATCAATTGAGCCATCAGACGTTGGTAAAATATACTCTCTATATGGGTTTAATTAATCTTCTCAAATCTCAGCTAAAGTAAGAATTAGTACAGGAAATCGAATGCTCCTAAAAAAAAACTAGAATTTAGCAAAATCTGATACTCAGCTAGAATCTCCAAATTTAAGTTTCCTTTGAAAAAAATGGAAGAGAGAAAGATAAGTATAAAAGTACTCAATGAGTGGAGTGCATTAGATGGTTGTGACAATAAATGTTAGGTGAATGTGAGAATATCAAAATTATCATTTTCAAACAACTCATCAATTATAAATAATTTTAGATAATCCTTATAATTAAAGAGAATATATACACAAGTTTTATATTTTTTAAAGATTATGAGATCTCCCTAAAGGAACTACTTCTACCACAAGTTTGATCGAACTCGAGTGGAAGCCCACCAAGGGGTTTCAATTCGTTCGTTTCATAACACTACTTCTCATTTTCTTGGCATTGATTCGTATCTCACCGATAATGTAATCGGATAGTACGATAGGAGCACAGGAGACTGCGTCTACCATCCTTTGTTAATAACTCTTAACTACAACACCCCATCAGGTCGTTCCGTAGAGAGAATGACTATAACTATTTACATTACATGCACCATCATTTCATAAATATCCAAATCTTAATCAATGTGTCATGATTTTAACAAATATGCTATCAAATAATATCATAATATTTATGAATATAATTTTTAACAAAATATAAATAAATATATTTATAAATATATTGAATGTATATATGTTTTAAATTCCCATTTTGGGATATCACACAATCACAAAAAGTATTTAAAAATCCATTTAAAAAAAAATCATGTAAAATCATTTATAAAAGAATTTAAAAATCATTTTTTCATTTAAAGGCACAACAGTTCATCTATTACTTTCTTGGGAGGATATTTCCTTCCAAATTTTCCAACCCAATGAAAATTATCCCTCATGCATCCCTTCCAATGCTTTAACTTAATTAATTGATCATAAATTAATCATTAAATTACATATCAATACTAGAACAAATCGGTTTATTTTCAATATTTCATAATTTTAATTTTTTAGTAAGTTTTTGGACACAACATGTCTTAGAAAAATGATCGTATCTTGAACCATACTTCTCAAATTACAGAAATTATAATTTTTACTTAAAAACTAGATATACAACTATAACTTTTATATTTATATCCTACGTTCATTCAAATCATACAAAAGTATATAAGTCTATGAATACAATAGTCATAAACTTATGACCTACATTTGTGTAGTTACTGAAAAATTGTCATAATTTTCATTTCACAAATCGAATTTGAGTAATTCAAGTCTTAAATTAAAAACAAGATATATATCTAAAAATTTTATATTTAGAATTTAGGCTAATTCTGCTTAAAAAGTCTCTCAAAGTCGAAACAAAGAATTCAATTGAAATAGAGCAGGACAGAGCATTTCTCAGCAAAATGCATCTTTTTGAAAAATCATTACAAATCTAATTCTCATTGAAATGTTTCGAATCATATATTATTTTCAAGATATGGAAGTCTAATTTCATCAAACGAAAACCTTACTTAATTTGCCTAAATATAGAAGAAGTTATGATATAAAAAAATAAAGGGTTTCAGCTAAATCTAACTTTCTACTTTTTTATAAGTTCAGATCATTAATGCATACTAGGTAAACATAAATCTAGATTGAAAGAACAAAATTACTTTTAGAGAAGTCAAAATTTCGTTCAAGAGTAAATTTTGTCAAAACCTTAATTTTCTCCCTTCTCAAGTTTCAAATCTCTTTTTTCAAGCCACCAATCTCTTGACTTTGTTAAGGAGTTTAGAATCTAGATTAAAAGATTTTGAAGCGGTTTTAATTGATTTTGTAGAGAGAGAGAGAGAGAGAGAGAGAGAGAGAGAGAGAGAGAGAGAGAGAGAGAGAGAGAGAGAGAGAGAGAGAGAGAGAGAGAGAGAGAGAGAGAGAGAGAGAGAGAGAGATGAGAGAAACCGAGAGAGGGAGCGAGTGAGGAGCGAGTGAGAGGGAGGGGGAGGTGTGGTGAGATGAGAGAGGTGGGGACAGAGAATTAGTGGGGGTATTGACTTTTATTTATTTTTTTCTTTTCTTTTCTTATTGTGTCGGTGATACATGGAGGTTGTTATGTGTTTGATTCGAGGATTGGAATGTGATACCACTATTTCGTCCACAAGACACTGTCAAGCCAGAAAACTCCACCAAACATATCCCAAATTCTTCATATCCTCTGCCTCTGCTTGACCTCCAACGCCTGGACACAAAACAGAGAGAAGCTTGCACCGATTGGGGCATATAACGTTTGGTGAATCATGGAATTCCGCCAACCCTTATGGAAAAATCTCAAGAGCATGCCAAAACCATATTTTCAATCCCATTCGAATCCAAACAAGCCCTATTCACAAGTCCCGTTTTGGGTTACTTTTGGGGCACCACTGGCCTCACTCAAGCTGGGGTGGCCCTGTCAAGACGTCCCAATAATATTAATTGGGTGGAAGGACATAATGTCTCTCTTAGTCAATTATCAGAACTTAGCTGGGGTGGCCCTGTCAAGACGTCCCAATAATATTAATTGGGTGGAAGGACATAATGTCTCTCTTAGTCAATTATCAGAACTTCAACCTCAAGATTCCATCAGTGCTTCAATCAGATACCTTTTCTAGAAGGCTTGTATATGTTTTGGTGTATTATATTTCTTGAAAAATGTAATTTTTGATGCTCATAACATTTTTATGGGGTGAAGTGAACCAAGATATTGGACATTTGTCCGATGCCACATTCTCATCATCTTTTTTTTGGGGGGGGGGACTTTGTCTCTTATCTTTTGCTATTTTCTTTTTACACATATATCTTGTACATTTTAGTTTATATTTATCTTCTGGGGTGAAGTGAAAATTTTAGTTTTTATAAATAAAGATAAGAAGAAAATAGATAGAGAGAGCAAAAAATAAGAAATATACTCTCCACGAGATGAGAGATCATTGCATTCCACTAAAAAAAAAAGTTATTTTGCGACAAAAAAAAGCCATTGCAAATGAGGCCGGCACTACTATTTTTGCGCCAACTCTTGCATTAAAAAATTGGAGATGTATATTTATTGCAACGTAAATCTTGTAGAAAATTGCATTGGACATGTTATCGTGAAGATTGTTGCGCATTTGTGACTGGATGTCGTGACTAGTGATATTTGCGACGAGGTGCACCTAAAAAAATTGCATCAGAAATATATATACATTATGTATAATAATTTACTCCTGGGGTCCAATTAGGGCTGACCCACCTGGTATTAAAGGGTTTTGCATTAGGTTTGAAAAATATTTAAAGATAAATTCATATTCAAATTAATTTAGTGTTAATAAATTATAATCTTATTACTAATGCCAAGTTCAAAAGTTCAATTTTCCAAATTTCCAGATTAGAGGATAACTTTTGAAATTTTCTCCTCTTCCATGCCTAAACTAGCAATTTTTGATATGCAAGTACGCTATTACCGTTTAAATAAAATTTTATATTTGAGTTTTGTATACGGTAAGAATAAATATTGAGAGTTTAGTCTGATATAATATGATTACTGATAATTTATATATCCTATAACAAAAACAGAAAACAAAAGAAAGAAAAGCATCGAATATCCTATAACATATTTAATATTTTTAATTCTACAAAAACTTACATTTCTAATTGAGAAAAAAATAATGGAATTTGCATATAAATTTTATAAGATTCTATAGAGTTCACCTATTTACTTCTTAATAATTATTCTATTCAAATTCATATGAAGGAAAAAGAGAATTTTGAAGATAATTAAATGAATAGTTATATTAACAAATGAATCCTACATTTTATTTTTATTTGCATTCAATTGAATTTTAATTTTCAATTTTTTATTATAAATATGAGATTTCATTAATAAATATTTAAATTATTTCAAATGATCTGTATCCATTTTTCATTTAATACTAAATTGGTGTTAACAGGGACTTTTCAAAAATCACTCCCATTGCTAAGTTCACGTCCATTATTAAATCAACCTCCAATAGGTTTCTAGATAAAATTGTATCTATTAATAGATCATATTTAAAAAATAATTACTTATTTGATCAGTTATCATGTTAAACATTATATTAACGTATAATTAGTTTAAAACAACGTCATTTTTAATTAAAATTTTGACTTCAAAACTTATGTATAAAAAAAGTTTTGTGACGGGTATTTACCAGATTCTTATGATTGGAATGGTTCATAAAACAACAATAATCGATATAAATTGAGTGATAAATACTTATTAAATATTGATTTTTTTATATCATTCGATATCTGAAAATATAGTTCGACTAATCCAATTCGAGATTTATAGTAACCCATTTAGGAAACTACCCTTCCAGCATAGTTTGCTCCAAACTCAAGTCGCGAGTCGAATTTGAGATTTTGATTAAGAGATCTAGTGTCATTGATAGGGGTTAAATAAATGTAATATTTGCGATTGATTTTGTATTATTTTTGAATAAATATTACACTAATATTTATGTTTTATGACATTTGATTTAGAAGGAGATTTATTATGAAAAATAAAGAAAAATGAGCTAAATTGGAGTAATTTTGTAAAGTATAGAAAATTGGACAGCAATACTCTTTCATTAGCACGTTGGCACGTGGATTTCAAGAGGCAAGTAAGGGGTTTTGAAGATTTACTACAGTAAAATTTTCTTTCCCAATTGCATATTCAAGAGAAAGTTCGGATGGAATTGGAGATATTGAAGATTTTTATTCCATTTCTAATGTTTAGGAAAAGAAATTTTTGAAAATGTAAATCTCAGGTTCTTAAGAATTTTTCTTTTATTTTAAATTTTTAGAATATTATATTTTAGAGAGTTTTATTTTTTCTTAAAAACCAATTTGAATAAAGAAGGAATTTTAGGATTTACTACTCCTATATATATAGAGAAGTGTTTCACACTTGGAGGCACATTTTTTGGGTGTGCAGCCCCAAAAGGGCTGCAGCTGGCAGTTTCAAGAAGTTTTCTTCCTTGCTTTCGGAATAAAAAAGGAGACACATATTAGGGGAAACAAAGCTACAGCCGGGAAGGGACATGCTTCTTGTAATTTCATTTTTCTTCCACATCAATAAAGCATTTTAGTGAGTTTTCTTTTTCATACTTTGTTTTTAATTTATTTTTCTAGTCAAAAGATTATTGAAATCTTGATGAATGATAATTGTGTGATCTAAATGATCTTATTTACTAGATGTTTGTGGATATTTATTTAATTTCTATACTTAGTGTTTATGATTGTTTTGGGATTGTTAAATAGAGCGTTATGTTTAATAACCCTAAAATAATCTACAACCATTAAAAAATAACAAGATTTGTGTGTTTTTAATGGAGTGGTAATTGATATAATTTTATGGCATCGCAAGCGATAGAGTTTATATCAAGAGATTAAATAATCTAATTTAAATAAATTCAAATTGGAATTTACTGATTAGAATTGGGTCTCTCTATATCGTAATGCTGTCGGAACATTAAATCTAACGAGAGTCTCTTGAATTGTCTTTTGATTAGGGAAGTAATTAACGATGGTATCTTGATTATCGAAGAAGTACGGAGAGATTGGTCGTTTCGTGGTATTTAGCGATTATAACCAATTTATTCGTATAATATCGAGTAATTTTTGTATCGATGATCAATCAAACATATCAAGGTGGAAATAACTCATTTGGCTAGGTTTTACCTTAATTGACATCATTTCCTTTAATTGGTGTTATCTCATCATTTTATTTTAGTTAATTTTCATTGATTTGTTTGTTTAGTTATTTTAGATTATTTTATCAAAACCCTCCATATTTTATTTTCATTTTTATTAAAAGAAATAGATCTGCCGTTCTCTGTAGATACGATCCTACTCGGGCTATATTCGTATCGTTTGAAGTAGATATTTTATTTTTGATTGTTTGACGACACACAAAATTTTGGCGCCGCTGTCGGGTAACGGTGTTAAGTGATTTATTTCTTTTAAGTTTTGTTTTGTTTTTTTTTTATTTTTGGAACTAATATTTGCAGTGAACTTACTAGAAGTTTGTTAACGACATTGAAGAAAAGGATTTTAAACATTCGGATATGGCCAGTCAAAAGACTTTAAGGAAATTGTTATTTTCTGATTTTAATGAACATGCTTTTTGTAATGATTTTTCTAATATTGAGACTTCCCATCAATTTGGAATATGGCAAGATATTCCAACAAGGGTCAATGTGGTAAGTAGTTCTTCCCTCAAATATAAAATAGATTCCCTAACTTCTATCGTGGAAAAATTGGTTGTAGGACAAATCCAACAAGTGAAAGCATGTGGTATTTGCTCGAACATGGGGCACTCAACCGATAAGTGTCCCATTCTTTATGATAATCCATATTCGAACCCCTACAACCAAGGATGGTGGGATTAACCAAATTTCTGTTATGAAAATTTGTCACAAGAGTTCCAACAACAACCATAATGCCGACCACAATTTCAATCTCAGCAACTCTCTTTAAATCAAGGTATGTCTATAGAAGAGATTGTTAAAAATTTGGCTAATAGCGCTCAATTGTTCGGTTACAACAGGAAAATCAACGATTTTAACTAGAGACAAGAACTAGCATCCAAAACTTGGAAAATTAGGTGTTATAACTGGCAACGACCATAAGTCGAATGGAGAAAAATAATGGGAAGCTAACCTCTCAAGTAGAGATCGACCTGAGAGAAAACGTGAGTGATATGGTGGTCAAGAATGAAAGAAAATTGCAAGACAACTCATCGATGTTTTTTTGTAGTGTAATATTTGTGATTGATTTTGTATTATTTTTGAATAAATATTATACTAATATTTATATTTTGTGACATTTGATTTAGGAGGAGACTTATTATGGAAAATGAAGAAAAATGAGCTAAATTGGAGCAATTTTGTAAAGTATGAAAAATTGGACAGCAATACTCTTTCATTAGCACGTTGGCATGTGGATTTTAAGAGACAAGCAAGAGATTTTGAAAATTTACTGCAGTAAAATTTTCTTTCCCAATTGTATATTTAAGAGGAAATACGAATGGAATTTGAGATATTGAAGATTTTTATTCCATTTCTAATATTTAGAAAAAGAAATTTTTGAAAATGTAAATTTCAAATTTTTAGGAACTTTTCTTTTATTTAAAATTTTTAGAATATTATCTTTTAGAGAGTTTTATTTTTTCTTAAAAACCAATTTAAATAAGGAAAAAATTTTAGAGTTTACTACTCATATTTATATAGGAGTGTTTCACATTTGGAGGCACATTTTTTGGGTGTGCAGCCCCAAAAGGGATGTAGCCGGCAGCTTCAAGAAGTTTTCTTCCTTGCTTTTGGAATAAAAAAGGAGACACATATTAGGGGAAACAAAGCTACAGCCTGGGAAGGGACATATTTCTTGTAATTTCATTTTTCTTCCACATCAATAAAACATTTCAGTGAGTTTTCTTTTTCATATTTTGTTTTTAATTTATTTTTCTAGTCAAAAAATTATTGAAATCTTGATGGATGATGATTGTGAGATCTAAATGATCTTATTAGATATTTGTGGGATTTATTTAATCTTTATACTTAGTGTTTATAATTGTTTTGGGATTGTTAAATATAGCGTTATGTTTAATAATTTTAAAATAATCTACAACCATTTAAAAATAGTAAGATTTGTGTATTTTTAATAGAGTGGTAATTGATATAATTTTATGACCTCGCAAGCGGTAGAATTTATGTCAAGAGATTAGATAATCTAATTTAAATAAATCCATATTAGAATTTACTGATTATAATTGAGTCTCTCTATATCGTAATGCTGTCGAAACATTAAATCCAACGAAAGTCTCTTGGGTTGTCTTTCGATTAGGGAAGTAATTAACGATGGTATCTTGATTACCGAAGAAGTACGAAGAGATTGGTTGTTTCGTGATACTTAGCGACTATAACCAATTTATTCGCATAATATCGAATAATTTTTGTATTGAAAATCAATCAAATATATTAAGGTGGAAATAACTATTTTGGCTAAACCTTAATTAACATCCTTTACTTTAATTGGTATTATCTCATCATTTTATTTTAGTTAATTTTAATTGATTTGTTTGCTTAGTTATTTTAGATTATTTCATCAAAACTCTCACATATTTTATTTTCATTTTTATTAAAAGAAATAGATCTGCCGTTCTCTGTGGATACGACTCTATTCGCGCTATATTCGTATCGTTTGAAATAGATATTTTATTTTTGGTTATTTGACGACACATCAGTCATATTCCATTAAACTAACTGATCGTTGATTTTATATAAATATCGACAATTGAATAGAAAAAAAAATCATTGGTTCAAAACCAATAATTGATGTAGATTTAATGGCCGATATTTATGGGGTTCAAAACCAATAATTGATGAATCCTAATGGTTGGAGGGACAAAAGGTGCGGGGGGTTATTATGATAATTGAATTCCACCGGTGGTCGACATAAACATTCCCTTTTCCTCCATATACATCGTATTCTCCTGAGTTTTTTTTTTTCGTTCAAATCCAACGATTTCTTTTTCCAATTTGTCTTTTAGGCAAGGGACGAGGATGGAATGATTGAAATGTGACAGTTCTTCAACAAGCGTGGGTTGTGATCAGAATGATGATAGATTTTTGTGTAATATTTGAAAATATTATAATTTTTACACCGGAAGGAAAAAAAAGGTGAAATCAATCCATGCCCTTTCGATCAAACAAAAAGGAAATCTGAAAAACAAATAGAAACGTGCTTTTGTGTAATATTTTACTATCATTTTAAAATTCATTCTTTTCCTGAATATTGGACAAATACTGTGGTAAGATTGGAAAAAAAAAAAAAACAAAAACAAAAGAAAGAAAAGGATCGAATATCCTACAACATATTTAATATTTTATTAATATAATTTAGGTAACTGAATATTCCCCTAACTGAATATTCTCCCAATACTTTATTAAGATAAATGCATTCTCCCTCCAATTATAAATAGGTGACAACAGATAAGCCTCAAGTAAGGCTACCTAAACGCTTAACTTTGGTAGAGGCACTTCAATGGCTTTCCTTCAGAGCCCAGAGGAGCATATACCCTTAAAAGCTCTTTTACGGTCCTTTCTTTTCACATCAATCATCCTACTGGCGCTTCTTAAGTTTTTCCCGAAGAAAATGTCGGGGAAAACAAGACTCAACCTCCCTCCAAGCCCTCCAAAGCTACCCTTCATAGGCAACCTTCACCAGGTTGGTCAAAAGGCTCAAATATCTCTTCAACGCCTTGCAGAGAAGTATGGCCCCATATTTTACTTACAACTTGGACAAGTCCCAACAGTCGTTGTTTCCTCAGCTAAGATGGCAAAAGAAGTCATGAGAACCCATGATCTTGCCCTCTCAAGTCGTCCCCAAATATTTTCAGCCAAACACCTCCTTTATAACTGCACTGATATTGCCTTCTCCCCATATTGCAATTACTGGAGACATATTCGAAAAATTTGCGTACTGGAGCTCTTAAGTGCCAAAAGAGTCCAATCATACAGCTATGTAAGGGAAGAAGAAGTTGCTCGCCTCGTTCATAGGATTGTAGAGTCACATCCTGGCACCACCAACTTAAGCAGATTTCTTGGAATGTATACAAACGAAATCATATGCCGGGCTGCCATTGGCAAAGGCTTCTCAGAAGGAGGGGAATATGATAGGCATGGCTTCCAAAAGATGCTTGAAGAGCTTCCAGAACTGCTTGGAGGATTTAGCATCGGAGATTTCTTTCCATCCATGGAGTTTATCCATACCTTAACAGGAATGAAATCAAGACTTCAACACACGTTTAGGCGTTTTGATCAGTTGTTTGATGAGATAATAAAGGAACGTCTCAATCCAAAGAGAGAAAAAGAGGAGCATAAAGATCTCGTTGATGTTTTGCTTGATATTCAGAAGAATGGGGAGGTTGAAATATCTTTGACCATGGATAATGTGAAGGCCATCATGTTGGTTAGTGCCACCTTCCTTGCTTTAATAAATTTGATAGTGTCCATTAAACCAAAATTACTGGGTATTAATTTGCAAGATCATCACTAACAAGCTATCAAGTACAAACAAGGGCACACATGGTACAATCCATAACAGTGTATGTTATAAGTTAAAAATTGTGGAACTGTTACATTTTATGTCTATGTATCCAAAGGATATCTGATATATATACACGATAGAACGACACTCAAACCTGCAATATGATTAACCAGTATATAGTTTTTGTTATTGCAGGATATGTTTGCTGGAGGTACCACTACAGCTTTCATAACTTTAAACTGGGCAATGACTGAGCTCATCATAAATCCCCAGACCATGGAACGAGCACAGGCTGAAATAAGAAGTATGATGGGAGAGAGAAGATTTGTCGTTGAGAGTGACCTACCTAGATTTAACTACATGAAAGCTGTTGTCAAAGAAATCTTCAGATTGCATCCTCCTGCACCACTATTAGTCGCAAGGGAGTCCATGGAAGATGTAAGGATCGATGGATATGATATTCCAGCAAAGACACGCATTTTTGTCAATGCTCAGGCAATAGGGAGAAACCCAGAATCATGGGAAAATCCAGATGTATTTAAACCAGAAAGATTTTTGGGTGGCAGTATTGATTTTAAGGGTCATGATTTCGAGTTGATACCTTTTGGCGCGGGAAGAAGAATTTGTCCCGGCATCACTTTTGGAATAGCAACCATTGAAATCGCATTGGCTCAACTTCTCCACAGCTTTGATTGGGAACTTCCATCTGGTATTAATACTAATGATTTGGATATGACGGAAGCTTTTGGCATCACAATGCACAGGATTTCTGATCTTGTAGTTGTGCCTAAACCACGGTTTACCTGATGAAGTTAATGCAAGACAAGCAATAGAAATAAAGGTTGTAATAAGTCTTACTTTTGGCTAAATTACAACCAATAGTGCACTGTAAAATAAATAAATGTATAATGAATAAATAAATAAATATAAATAATATAAAACCAGGCCTTTTAACGTTCTGTAGATGGACGAACATCAAGTAGGGTATTGTTCGAGAGTTGAATTGCATAACCAGCTTCCCTTTGTGTAAGCACTTAAACTTTTCCTTCTCTTACCTATGGTAAAATAGTACAAACCAGCAAATGATAAGTCACAGAACAAAATTTCAAGGTTAATCCCATAAACTGTGGCTGTCTATTAAAGCAATTAAGAGAAGGAGAATCAATCCAAGGTTAACAAATGAAATATTGAATTGCTCCAGCATTCCTTGAGGGAACACCAAAATAAAAGTCCAGTATCTGGCAGCAGAAGGATGAAGTAATGCCAAGTTCTTCCCTTACCTTTTTCCATTTATAGAAATCAAATACAACTCACTGGGTTTGACGAAAGACTAAAGCACAATAAGAACATGTTACGTTAATATAACTACAATTGAGATAATCACTCCTCCAACCATTGAGATAACCCTTCTCAACTACCATGGTGGGGTAAGGAGGAGCTGCCCCCAGAAATTTTTAAGGGAAAAAAATATACACGCACATAGATAATTCCAAAAATTATATATGACACCAAATGTTGTTTTCCCTATAAATATCTCCCCCCCCCGGGGGGAGGAAATGATAACGTGAACACCTTCTGATATAAATTTTTGGCTTCTAGCCATGGTAGTGCCACCACTACACCCATGACGTTCCTCTTTGCCTTCAAATTATTAAAATTTGATTATTTTGGACATGAGTGGATATCAGCTCAACGATTTCACAGAGGTATCACGCTGAAGTTGCCAAAGAATTTGATTACAATAACAACAACAACAACAATTTTAGTTTTTATAAATAAAGATAAGAAGAAAATAGATAGAGAGTGTAACACTGCACCAAACAAAAAAAAAAAAAAAAAAGTCAAAATTTGGGGCTTAAAGCCATAATTTCCCTTTTCTTTCTCACACTCTTCTTTCTCTCTCTCTCTCTCTCTCTCTCTCTCTCTCTCTCTTTCTCCTCTCCCTTCCGCTAACCACCGCGGCTCCTCCACTTTTTCCCCCCCGCGATCGCCGCCGCCGCAGCTCCTCCTCCCTCTTCAAGCGAGCGCGCGGTCAGCTAGTGAGCAGCGCCTCACCTCTGCACAGCGTGCATTCGCGTGATCTCCCGCCAGCGCTGCCGCCTCGAGCCATCGCGAGCCTCACGCGATCTTCCGCGAGCCAGCACGAGCCAGCGTGCGACCCAGCTCGCGACCCAGCGCGAGCTAGCGCGTGAGCCAGCGCGCGACCCAGCTCGCGACCCAGCGCGAGCCAGCGCGCGACCCAGCTCGTGACCTAGAGCGAGCCCTAGCCCGTGAGCGGGCCAGCTCAGCAGCGGCCCAAGGCCCAGTCCAGCCGCGGCCCACTGCATCCCGCGAAGCCTGCTGCGGCCAGCAAGCCGGGCTGAGAGCCCGTGAGCCACCAGCGGGCCAGCCCGCTAGCAGCCAGCCCACCGGCCACGAGCCCGTGACGGCCCGCGAGCCCGCGATCGGCTTTCCCCTTCGAGAGCTCACCTGCATCTTCTGTACTACAGGTAACGACTGTATTGATTGAAGTTCTATGGTTTGCTATTAGAAATTTAGTGGTTTCTAATACATCTGAAGTTTGGGAAATATTACAGGTTTTAAACCAACCCGACGGGCGAACGACAACTAGGTCTGAAACCCGAGAAACCCTAGGTGAGAGATGAATAAATTTTATTGATAGAATCCCTTATTAGGGTTTTAATCGCTATAAATTTGACGATTTGATTAGGTTTGTCTTTTGGAGAGTCGTTGAAAAATAGGGAGTGACCACCCTCCCTAGATATGTGAGTGGAACTCTAATCTCTTGCATAAAATAGTAAAACGTGTTTTCTGCCGTGTTTTTGATAAAACATGCTTTTGATATGCATTGATCTGACGTATGATATTGAATTTCAAATCTGTTTTGTGATTATTGGAGTGTCTTGAATTATAATTCCGATAACTATGCATCCATGGTTTGAAATGAAACAATAATTGTGCCATTACTTGAAATTTTAAAGTTTCCTTTTCTACCGTCGCATTGGTATGCTGTTTGAAATGATTCGATGAAACATATTGGCACGCAAATTTGAAATATTTTGATGAACTATGTGGGTTGGATGCCCACTAGTTATGTGATGATGTGATGTTACTTGTGGGACGTTGTGCCCTGGGACGTTGTGCCCTTGTGATACTATGGGACGTTGTGCCCTTGTGATACTATGATGATTCCGTAGCTACGAAGGGCGTTTGTAGAGGCACGGGTTGCCCGGATACACTTCTGCAGGAGGTATCCGCAAACGTCATTTATTCTAAAGGCTATAGGCGCGGCCGGTTGAATCCACGTAGGGGGAGAACGTGTGTGACGCCACCGTTTAGCACCGGGCGGGGTCCTATACACGTTGATGAGTTGGTCCCAGCGAGCTCATGGCCAACGTCGGGGTAGAGAGCGTTTTAAAGTCTATGCATAATAAAAACCCCCGACGCGCCTGTCCTTGGTCATGGTTGACCTTTGCCCGGACTATTTTTGGCTCGCTCTGACATTAGTTGATTTTAAATGGATGCATATATGCTTGTTATCGTGTGATTGGTTAAATGATTTCAAATTGTTAAACATATCATGTTTTGTCGCGAAATGTAAATTTTTGTTTCAAATGATATTATTTGACACTCCAATTGTTCACCTATGCTATTTATGCTGGATATTACCCCCTCACTCACTGAGTATCTTCCCATGATACTCACCCCTCTATTTTCTCTTCTCAAACAGGTTTATTGTGATAGAGCGACGTTACAGGCTCTAGGGCGGAGTTGGTATTTCCGACGGTAAGATTTACTTTTAATTTAGTTTCGACCCTGCGAGGTCTTGACATAGAGGTCCGTAGTTGGCCATGTACTTATTTTGGGATGACTGTATAGTTTAACTCTCATATTTCATTTGCATTGAGGCAATTGTACGTATTTGAATGTTACTTGGGAAATGTGTTATACATTGTATAAACTTAGGTCCGCTCGGTATAGCGGCTGCTCATGCTCTAGTTGGGCATGACAGTAGAGGTCTGTGGCTAGGTTTGTTTATAGCCTTGCGTTGTTCTGAATGTTGGCTGTGGTGTTTGTTGATTTTGGAGAGGCCGAGATGGCCATTTGTGTATTGTACAGGATGACATTGATCATACAGGTTTAATTGTACACGGGAAACCTCCGATTTATGGGGAGGTTCTGCCCGATTTTCTGTAAAAATACAGCCGGCATTCAGGGGCAACAGGCGGCTATTCACGATCCCGGTTTGGGGCGTGACAGTTATATTGGTATTAGAGCGTCTAGGTTTGAGAAAAGATAAAAGTTTTCCCAAGTATATGCAAAGTTCTCAATGCATTAGAGAGTTTCATACAGTCATTTAAAATCCCGTACTTGGCCATAGGCATATAAGTTCGCCTATTTTATGGAGTTGGATACATAACGCATCTAACTCATTACTTCACATTCGAATGTTTTAAATCATAGTTCATTTATTTTTGGGGGGTTAGTTACAGAGTAACTAACCCTAACTCTTAATTTCTATCCGTTGACAATGTATTTTTTTTTGCAGAATTATGCCACCTAGACGTGGTAGGAGAGGTGCTAGATTCGCCTCACTTGAGGGTCTTACAGTGCCTAATACACCTAGGGCACCTGAGGCGCCACGAGTACCAGAGGTTGCTTCCTCTACTCGAGCACGCTCACCGGCGCCACCCCTAGCACCTCCACCGGTCGTTACAGCCGAGATCCCTCCACCACCACTCGACGCCTTGAGACAGTGGCAGGAGTGATGCAGTAGATATGGGGCGCAGATGCCACCACCTTCACTACAGACTCCAGCGACCGCACCTGCGGTCGTACCTGCCCCTTCGACACCGATTCCTCCTTCGGTGGCCGGCCCTTCCGTGTCTACTCCGACCGACGAGACGTCGGCTACTTTGAGGCGCATCCACGAGCTCACTCAGTTGGTGAAAGAGTCACGGCAGCTCGGATGCACAGACTTTTCGGGATTCAGTGATGCAGTAGCGGCAAAACACTGGATCAACAGGATTCGTAGGATCCTTACGGATTTGGGGTTGTCAGAGGAGCTCAGATTGCGAGTTGCTGAGACACTCCTCGACGAAGATGCCCTCTCGTGGTGGGAGGCTATCCGTGAAAGTGCCACACAGACCCTGCGGTGGGAGGACTTTTTACGAGAGTTCGACCGCAGGTACTTTACCCCGTTCCAGCAGGACCAGATGAGGACGGAGTTCCTGCACTTACGTCAGGGGACGAGGTCAGTTTCAGAGTACGAGGCTGAGCTTAGACGACTAGCGGCCTTTGTCCCCGATATGGCTACACCAGCTCAGTTGAGATTCAAGTTTGAAGATGGCCTCCAACTGAGCATCAGGAAATATATGACGGTGACTCCCTCTTTTACACTATCGGAGGTGATTGATTCAGCGTATCGGGCGGAGGAGATCGTCCGAGCGGAGGCGAGACAGAGGGAGAGTCACCAGAAGAGGAAGACTGGGTCACAGGGTGGACAGTCTTCGAAGAGCGGTAGAGGTTCTGGATATCCCGGAGGTTTTTCTAACTTCAGACCAGCAGCACCGGGACAGGGACCTCGACCACAGGGCTTTGGGGCACCAGCCCCTAGTGTCTCTACACAGTCTACTACACAGAGACCGCCCTTCTGCCGTAGATGCAACTGTCACCATGCCTTTGGGGCATGTAGAGCACCAGTTACTTGCTTCCAGTGTGGGAAGCAAGGGCACGTTAAGAGTGTCTGTCCCGATTTAGGTCGGGGAGGATTGACTTTACAGAGTCGTACTGGTACGTCTGGCACAGGCCAGCAGGGGGCACCTGCGCACTCAGCTCTTACCGCTCCCCGGACTGCAGCCGGGAGTAATACAGTGCCAGGATCGTCGCGACAGCAGCCTAGGGCCCAGGCTTGTGTGTTTGCGATGACACAGGAGGACGCACAGGCAAACCCTGATGTTATTATGGGTAATCCTCCCGCAGACCCCTCAGTGTAGTACTTTTGTGTACTTTCTGTATGAGCTTATTGTATATCATGATGTCGATGTACAGTTTTGACTAGTTAAAGATTTAGAAGCTTAACTAGTTTGATATATATATATATTCGTTCACTTTTTCTTCGCATTTTAAATGCCGTTGATCTTCTTTCTTACTTTTAGGTACCATGCGAATATTCGGTATCGATGCCCGTATTCTCATAGATACTGGGTCAAATATTTCCTATGTAAGCGATACGTTCGCTTGTCATTTTGATAGACCTCTCTCGCCACTTGATGCTGAGATTTTGGTAGTCACTCCTCTTGACAAGCATATTATTCGAGATACAGTCTATAAGGGCTGTGAGGTTGGAATTGAGGAGACAGTATTAGAGGCAGATCTGATTCCGTTTCTTATCATGGATTTCGATGCCATCCTAGGGATGGATTGGCTGAGTTTACACCGGGCTTCCGTCGATTGTTTCACGAAGGAGGTTGAGTTTAGGAGGTCCGAGCAGCCACCGTTAGTATTCCGGGGCGAGAGACGAGTGTTGCCCCGCAGTATGATCTCTGTTATGAAGGCCAGACGTTTGGTACGCCATGATTGTGCGGCTTATCTGGCTTATGTTGTCGACACCACCATTGAGGGACCGAGGCTTGAAGATGTCCCTGTGGTGCAAGAATTTTTAGATGTGTTCCCCGAAGAGCTTCCCGGATTTCTACCAGTTCGGGAGTTCGATTTCGAGATTGATTTAGTACCGGGGACCAGTCCTATTTCTATTCCGCCATACAGAATGGCGCCTGCTGAACTGAGAGAGCTTAAAACTCAGTTACAAGAACTTCTGGACAAGGGGTTTATTCGTCCGAGCACCTCACCTTGGGGCGCTCCGGTACTGTTTGTAAAGAAGAAGGATGGTACATTTCGGCTTTGTGTGGATTACAGGCAATTGAACAAAGCTACCATCAAGAACCGATATCCCCTGCCTCGTATCGATGACTTGTTTGATCAGCTGCAGGGAGTTAAGGTTTTCTCTAAGATTGATCTCCGTTCGGGTTATCATCAGTTGAAGATTCAGGCCGAAGATGTGCCAAAGACAGCTTTTCGCACCCGATATGGCCATTACGAGTTTCTAGTCATGCCGTTTGGGCTGACTAATGCCCAGCTGCTTTTATGGATCTGATGAACCGAGTTTTTCACGACTATTTGGATCGGTTCGTCATCGTATTCATCGATGACATCTTGATATTTTCACGGAGCGATGAAGATCATGTTCAGCACCTTCGGGTGGTATTACAGATACTACGTGAGAAGCAGCTATATGCCAAATTCTCAAAATGTGAGTTTTGGCTAAACCAAATTGGATTCTTGGGGCACATTGTCTCCGCGGAAGGTATTTATGTTGATCCGCGGAAGGTTCAGGCTATAGTGAAGTGGGAGTAGTCACAAACAGTTACCGAGATTCGTAGTTTTCTCGGTTTGGCCGGGTATTATCGCAGATTTGTAGAGGGATTCTCCCGGATAGCTGCTCCGTTGTCGAGATTGACCCAGAAGGGGGTCAAGCTTGTTTGGGATGATCGTTGTGAGTCGAGCTTTCAGGAGCTCAAACAACGGTTAATATCCGCTCCTATTTTAGCCCTTCCCACTAGTAGTTGGGAGTATACAGTGTACAGTGATGCTAGCCGACAGGGATTGGGTTGTGTTCTGATGCAGGAGGGTCGGGTTATTGCGTATGCCTCGCGACAGCTGAAGAAACACGAGGTTAACTACCCGACACATGATTTAGAGTTGGCAGCCATAGTCTTCGCGTTGAAGATATGGCGGCATTATCTTTATGGGGTAACCTGCAGGGTATTTACCGACCACAGGAGTTTGAAATATCTATTTACCCAAAAAGAGCTGAATTTGAGACAGAGGAGATGGTTGGAGTTACTGAAAGACTATGATCTCATTATTGACTATCATCCGGGCAAGGCAAACGTTGTAGCAGATGCTTTGAGTCGGAAGTCAGCATTATCCTCACAGTCGACAGAGAAAGCCTACATTTCTTGTTTAGTGGGACTCCGAGCCTTAGGAGTCAGTTTGACTAACGATGATCAGGGAGGGTTATTAGCCAGATTTGAGGTCAGGCCGACTTTGTTCGACCGTATCAGGGAGCTCCAGAGTATGGATGAGGAGATCCAGGGTATTGCAGATAGAGTCCGCAGAGCCGAGGGCGGAGACTTCATAGTCCGTGGTGATGGACTCATGGTATTCAGAGACAGTGTGTATTCCGGCCGATAGTGATCTTCGGCGTGTTATTCTTGAGGAAGCACATTCTTCTGCATATGCTATGCATCCCGGAGGTACGAAGATGTATCGGACCATCAGAGGTAGCTATTGGTGGTCAGGCATAAAGAGGGATATAGCAGAGTTTGTGGCACGATGCTTGGTGTGCCAGCAGGTGAAGGCCGAACATCAGCGTCCAGCGGGCACACTACAGCCTCTTCCTATTCCTGAGTGGAAATGGGAGCATATTACTATGGATTTCGTGATGGGGTTACCGCGGACTTCTACAAGGCATGATGCGATTTGGGTGATTGTCGATCGACTCACCAAATCTGCACATTTTATCCCTATTCGCAGTGACTATTCCTTAGAGGCGTTGTCACGCCTCTACATTGATACCATAGTTCGGCTTCACGGGGTACCTGTGTCGATTGTTTCAGATAGGGACCCCAGGTTCACATCTAGGTTTTGGCCCAAATTGCAGGAGGCATTGGGTACTAGATTGAATTTCAGTACGGCATATCACCCTCAGACGGACGGCCAGTCTGAGAGGACCATTCAGACCCTTGAGGACATGCTGAGAGTATGTGTGGTGGATTTCCGGGGTAGTTGGGATCGGCACCTTCCACTAGTCGAGTTCGCATATAATAACAGTTATCAAGCCAGTATAGGGATGCCCCCGTATGAGGCACTATATGGTAGGAAGTGCCGCACCCGATATGCTGGGATGAGGTCGGAGAGCGACGTCTCAGCAGTGTTGAGTTGATTGAACAAACAAAGGATAAAGTTAAGGTTATCCGTGAGCGGATGAAAGCCGCCCAGGACAGACAGAAGACGTATGCTGATCGTAGGCGGCGACCTCTTGAGTTTGCTACGGGAGATATGGTTTTCTTGAGAATATCTTCCTAGAAGGGAGTTATACGGTTCAGGCAGCGGGGCAAGTTGAGCCCTAGATATATTGGGCCCTTTCGTATCCTTGAGAGGGTCGGGAGTGTGGCATATAGATTGGAGCTGCCAGATGAACTATCCCGTATTTACGACGTATTCCATGTCTCAGTACTCAGGAAATACTTGACCGATCCTTCTCATGTACTTGAGCCTCCACCTCTTGAGTTGCGAGAGGACCTTAGCATTCCAATTCAGCCTGTGACTATTCTAGATCGGCAGGTTAGAAAGCTGCGGAGTAAGGAAATTTCATTAGTCAAAGTTCTGTGGAGAAGTGATCAGGTCAAGGAGGAGACCTGGGAGCCCGAGGAAGCTATGAGGAGTCAATACCCCCATTTATTTACAGTGTAGTTCTCTTTTAGTTTCGAGAACGAAACTTGATTTTAGGGGGTTAGAAAATGTAACACTGCACAAAAAAAAAAGTCAAAATTTGGGGCTTAAAGCCCTAATTTCCCTTTTCTTTCTCACACTCTTCTTTCTTTCTCTCTCTCTCTCTCTCTCTCTCTCTCTCTCTCTCTTTCTCCTCTCCCTTCCACTAACCACCGCGGCTCCTCCACTTTTTTCCCCCCCCGCGATCGCCGCCGCTGCAGCTCCTCCTCCCTCCTCAAGCGAGCGCGCGGTCAGCTAGTGAGCAGCGCCTCACCTCTGCACAGCGAGCATTCGCGTGATCTCCCGCCAGCGCTGCCGTCTCGAGCCATCGCGAGCCTCACGCGATCTTCCGCGAGCCAGCACGAGCCAGCGTGCGACCCAGCGTGCGACCCAGCTCGCGACCCAGCGCGAGCTAGCGCGCGAGCCAGCGCGCGACCCAGCGCGCGACCCAGCACGTGACCCAGCTCGTGACCCAGCTCGTGACCCAGCTCGCGTCCCAGCAAGAGCCAGCGCGCGACCCAGCTCGCGACCCAGCGCGAGCTAGCGCGCGAGCCAGCGCATGACCAAGCGCGAGCCAGCGCGCGACCCAGCTCGTGACCCAGAGCGAGCCCTAGCCCGTGAGCGGGCCAGCTCAGCAGCGGCCCAAGGCCCAGTCCAGCCGCGGCCCACTGCATCCCGCGAAGCCTGCTGCGGCCAGCAAGCCGGGCTGAGAGCCCGTGAGCCACCAGCGGGCCAGCCCGCTAGCAGCCAGCCCACCGGCCACGAGCCCGTGACGGCCCGCGAGCCCGCGATCGGCTTTCCCCTTCGAGAGCTCACCTGCATCTTCTGTACTGCAGGTAACGACTGTATTGATTGAAGTTCTATGGTTTGCTATTAGAAATTTAGTGGTTTCTAATACATCTGAAGTTTGGGAAATATTACAGGTTTTAAACCAACCCGACGGGCGAACGACAACTAGGTCTGAAACCCGAGAAACCCTAGGTGAGAGATGAATAAATTTTATTGATAGAATCCCTTATTAGGGTTTTAATCGCTATAAATTTGACGATTTGATTAGGTTTGTCTTTTGGAGAGTCGTTGAAAAATAGGGAGTGACCACCCTCCCTAGATATGTGAGTGGAACTCTAATCTCTTGCATAAAATAGTAAAACGTGTTTTCTGCCGTGTTTTTGATAAAACATGCTTTTGATATGCATTGATCTGACGTATGATATTGAATTTCAAATCCGTTTTGTGATTATTGGAGTGTCTTGAATTATAATTCCGATAACTATGCATCCATGGTTTGAAATGAAACAATAATTGTGCCATTACTTGAAATTTTAAAGTTTCCTTTTCTACCGTCGCATTGGTATGCTGTTTGAAATGATTCGATGAAACGTATTGGCACGCAGATTTGAAATGTTTTGATGAACTATGTGGGTTGGATGCCCACTAGTTATGTGATGATGTGATGTTACTTGTGAGACGTTGTGCCCTGGGACGTTGTGCCCTTGTGATACTATGGGACGTTGTGCCCTTGTATACTATGATGATTCCGTAGCTACGAAGGGCGTTTGTAGAGGCACGGGTTGCCCGGATACACTTCTGCAGGAGGTATCCGCAAACGTCATTTATTCTAAAGGCTATAAGCGCGGCCGGTTGAACCCACGTAGGGGGAGGACGTGTGTGACGCCACCGTCTAGCACCGGGCGGGGTCCTATACACGTTGATGAGTTGGCCCCAGTGAGCTCATGGCCAACGTCGGGGTAGAGAGCGTTTTAAAGTCTATGCATAATAAAAACCCCCGACGCGCCTGTCCTTGGTCACGGTTGACCTTTACCGGGTCTATTTTTGGCTCGCTCTGACATTACTTGATTTTAAATGGATGCATATATGCTTGTTATCGTGTGATTGGTTAAATGATTTCAAATTGTTGAACATATTATGTTTTGTCGCGAAATGTAAATTTTTGTTTCAAATGATGTTATTTGACACTCCAATTGTTCATCTATGCTATTTATGCTGGATATTACCCCCTCACTCACTGAGTATCTTCCCATGATACTCACCCCTCTATTTTCTCTCCTCAGACAGGTTTATTGTGATAAAGCGACGTTACAGGCTCTAGGGCGGAGTTGGTATTTCTGATGGTAAGATTTACTTTTAATTTAGTTTCGACCCTGCGAGGTCTTGACATAGAGGTCCGTAGTTGGCCATGTACTTATTTTGGGATGACTGTATAGTTTAACTCTCATATTTCATTTGCATTGAGACAATTGTACGTATTTGAATGTTACTTGGGAAATGTGTTATACATTGTATAAACGTAGGTCCGCTCAGTATAGCGACTGCTCATGCTTTAGTTGGGCATGACAGTAGAGGTCTATGGCTAGGTTTGTTTATAGTCTTGCGTTGTTCTGAATGTTGACTGTGGTGTTTGTTGATTTTGGAGAGGCCGGGATGGCCATTTGTGTATTGTACAGGATGACATTGATCATACAGATTTAATTGTACACGGGAAACCTCCGATTTATGGGGAGGTTCTGTCCGATTTTCTGTAAAAATACAGCCGGCATTCAGGGGCAACGGGCGGCTGTTCACGATCCCGGTTTGGGGCATGACAGAGAGAGCAAAAAATATGAAATATTCTCTCCCCAAGATAAGAGATCATCTGCATTCCACTAAAGAAGAAAAGTCATTTTGATGCGCTGAGAAATTTTTGCCACGCTATTTGCGGCAAAAAAAGCCATTGCAAATGAGGTCGGCACTACTATTTTTGCCAACTCTCGCTTTAAAAAATTGGCGATATATATTTATTGCGACATAGATCTTGTAGAAAATTGCATTGGACATGTCATCGCGAAGATTTTTGCGCATTTGTGACTGGAAGTCATGATAAGTGATACTTGCGATGAGGTGCGCCTAAAAAATTGAGTCAGAAATTTATGAATTATGTATAATAATTTACTCTCTTCCGTCGCAAAAGACTTTGCAATATATAAAAAGAATAGTTACTTTAATTTTGTAGAAAATATTATTTTTTTTCAAAATATTAAAATTTTAATAATTATTTCTGTTAATCAATCGTAATTTTTTTTAGATTTCTTTTAACAATTTAAATTCATATTTGTTCCCTGGTAACACTTTATTTCACATTGGAGGTTCCGATTTCTTTCTTTCTCTTTTTTTATTATTTTTTTTAAATTTTTAGTTCAAATCTGGAGTAGGAACCAATTGTACTTTACGAAATACTCTTACAATTATTAACGTCTGATAACTCAATTGGTTCGGGAACTGACGCCACTTAATCATGGTCGGAAGTTCAATCCCCATGGGAAAAGAAAAATTAGCGCCGGGAGATCTGCACCCTCAATTGGGCCCTGCAAGCGATTGACCCAGATTGTAACACCGAAAAAAGAGAGAGAGAGAGAGAGGAGGTGCTGCATTTTGGAGTGAAACGCAGCACTCTCCACCCAAATTGAATTAGGGCTTTAAGCCTTAATTCTCTCTCTCATCTCATCTCTCTCTCTCTCTCTCTCTCTGTCACGCCCCGAACCGGGATCGTGAACAGCCGCCCGTTGTCCCTGGATGCCGGCTGTATTTTTACAGAAAATCGGACAGAACCTCCCCATAAATCGGAGGTTTCGCGAGTACAATTTCACCTGTATATCATATTCATCCAAAAAAATAAGTAAATGGCCATCCCGGCCTCTCCAAAATCAACAAATACCACAGCCAACATCCAGAACAACGCAAGGCTATAAGTTTCTAGCAGTCCTAACAACAGACCTCTACTGTCATGCCCAACTAGAGCATGAGCAGCCGCCACACCGAGCGGATTTAAATTCTACGCATATATAAAATAAATTCCCAAGTTATTTTTAAATATTTACAAATGCCTCAATACGATGAAATAATCAACACGAAAGTTTCACGAATAAAAGTCCATAATTTATACAGTCATCCCAAAAATTTGATAATTACATTGGTCAAACTAAAATCTCCAATACATAATAATATCACCAATCATCGTAGCGGAAGAAATGGAAAATATCCATACCCAATCCCAGTGATATCTCCTCGGTCCAACACTAATCCTGTGGGAAAGAAAATGAGGGGTGAGTATCTATGGGAGGATACTCAGTAAGTGAGGGGATTGACATCATACTATCAATATCTATGGTGAACTTGGAGTGTCAAAGCATAAGATAAGAAAATATCCACTGTGCAAACCGATCATGTTATTTCAAAATCATATATAATACGCACACATCAGAAAGCAAGATATGCATCCCAAAATTTTACATCAATGTCATGAAGAACCGGCCAATGAAATATTCCCGGCAATGGTCTACCTCGACCAAGGACGGCGCATTGGGGGTTTTTCCAAATGCAAGTATTAAAGAATGGTTCTCTGCCCCAATGTTGGCCACAGACTACCCCAACTAGCCTGTAAAAAAAAATAATAATGTACATATAACTAGTCGGCCGTGTATGGTGCCCCCGCCTGGTGCTAGACGGAGCCGTACTCAACGTCCTCTCCGATGAGGGTCAACCTGGGGCACCCATACACACGACGATCTGGCGGATACCTCCGGCCGAAGCGTATCCGGACACAAGGGGTGCCTCTACCAGATGTCCTTCGTAGCTACGGATCACAATATCAAATCGGCCGGGCACGTAGCCCCATGCATCCCATCACCAGTCGGCCGGGCAATATAGCCCCATGCATAATATCATAACGTCGGCCGGGCATACAGCCCAAAACATAATATCATAAAGTCGGCCGGGCATACAGCCCAAAACATAATATCATAAAGTCGGCCGGGCATACAGCCCAAATGTGCAAATAAATCCATTTAAAACCATGTGCCAATGCAGTGAAAGCATTAAAACATATCAATATGGCGAAAATGTGGCACAATATACGTTTATCAAAACTCATGGATGCATATCAATAAGGTCAGCAGTTAAGACACTCCAAAGGTCACAAAACATTTCATCAAATATTGGAAAGTCATAACAATCATACATTTTGCAGAAACATGTCATTTAAAAGATATTTTTGAAATATGGTTTTCAATCAATAGCGAATGTCAAAATCCCACTCACAGTTCTACGAGAGGGAAGTCACTCCCTACTGACAAGCCAAATCGGATCTGACCGCTCGAGTCTCCAAAAGATCAACCTAAATCAGATCATCAAATTTCTGTAACATTCTATACTTAACCTTCAATTCATATATAATCATTTCATAATTTGTATTCTATTTGCATTCCACTTACACTCTAAACATATACAAAACCTTTCATCTTAAATTCAATCCTAGATTCGTCCAATTTATCAATTAGAGTCGAAATCTCCTCACCTAGGGTTTTCTCGAAGTGCCGAGTCTTGTCCGAAAGTCGCTTCGGTCACTCCAAAGTCTGTAGGGTTTCCTATCAAAACAACATTTATTTGTTAGATCTAAACACATAGATCCGAAGCAAAACCCTAAGTCATTTACCTGCGTGGAGATTCGTGGGCTGTCACGGGCTCGTGGGCCGTCGCGGGCTCATGGGCCACAGGCCAGACTGGGCTCGTGGGCTACAGCTAGCGGGCTCGCTGGTCTGCGGGCCAGCAGGCTGGCGGGCCGATGGGCCGGTGGGCCTGCGGGCTGACAGTGGCTCGCGGGCTGGTGCTCGCCCGTGTGCTGGCACGCGCCGTGCTGGTGCGTGCTCGTGCACCGGCTCGCGCGCGCTCGTGCGCTGCTGCGCGCTGGGCCGCGCTCCCATGCGCTGCTGCACGCTGGGCCGCGCGCCCGTGCGCTGCTGCGCGCTGGGCCTCGCGCCCGTGCCCACTCGTGCGCTGGGCCGCGCGCCCGTGCACGCTGGCTCGCGCGCCTGCTCGGGCGCTCTGCTCGCGCGCTCTGCTCGCGCGCCTGCTCTCGCGCTCCTGCGCTCGCTCGCGCTGTGCGCTGGGGGATCGCGCTGCAGAAGGCACTGCAGTCGCGCGCTATGGCGGAAGAAGATGCTCGCGGAGGCTCGTGGCGGTGTGCGGCGAGGCGGAGAGAGCGATCGTGGGAGATCGCGAGAGGGAGAGAAGACGGAGTGAGGTAGAGAGAGAAACTGCGAGGGAAGAAGGAGGAGAAGAAGAAGAAGAAGAAGAAGAAGAAGAAGAAGAAGAAGAAGAAGGATGGCGGCGGCGGCGGCGGCTGTGGCGGAGGAAGCCGAACGGCCGCGGGAGAAGACGAACGGCCGCAGGAGAGGGAACGTCGGGGAGAGAGAAAGAGAGAGAGAGAGAGAGAGAGAGAGAGAGAGAGAGAGAGAGAGAGAGAAAGGGGGTTAGGGTTAACCCTAATCCCCAATTGGGGACGCAGCGTTTTGTCCCAAAACGCTGCGTCTATTAATTTTTTTTTTTTTTTTTTTTTTTTTTTTTTTTTTTTAAGCTTGGTGTTACATTTTCTAACCCCCTAAAAACAAGTTTCGTCCTCGAAACTAAAAGATAATAATACGCTGAACAAGTGGGGGTACTGTCTCTTAAGTCTCTTAATAGTCTCTTCGGGCTCTCAGGTCTCTTCCTCGACCTGGTTACTCCTCCCCAAAACTCTGACCAATGAAAGTTCTTTGCTCTGTAGCTTTCTGACCTATCAATCTAGAATAGCTACGTGCTGAGCTAAAACACTAAGATCCTCTCTGTCTGGCCGTCCCTCGTCAGCCGTTGTTTGAGCTCTTGAAAGCTCGTTTCACAACGATCGTCCCACAAGAACTTGACGCCCTTCGTATCAATCTGGTAAGTATAGCGACGATCCGAGAGAATCCTCTTATGAATCGCCGATAACACCTCGCAAGACCAAGAAAACTTCGCATCTCGGTCACTATCTGTGGCTGTTTGTGTGTTGGTCAGCCCAAATGGCATGACCACGAACTCGTAATGTCCATAATGATATCCAAATCGAAAATCGATCTTTCAGAAAAACACGCGCACCCTGGAACTGCTCAAATAAATCATCAATATGCGGCAAAGTGTTCCGATTCTTGATGAAAACCTTGTTTAACTGTCTATAGTTCACACACAATCTTAGAATCCCGTCTTTCTACTTCACGAATAATCACCGGAGCACCCTAAGGCGAAGTGCTCAAACGGATAAAACCGTTGTCCAGTAATTCCCGCAACTAGATCTAGAGCTCTCTAAACTCCACTGGTGTCATTCTGTATGGCAGAATAAATATAAGAGTGATCCCTGGAGCTAGGTCAATCTCGAAATCACACTCCCGAACTGGGGTAAGTCCGGGTAGCTCCTCGGGAATATATTTAGGAAACTCCTATACCACCAGAATCTCATCAAGTCTCGGGTTCTGTATGGTGGTATCGATCATATGTGTCAGATCTGTCATACCTCCTCGACATATTATACGTCTGGCTTTCCTCACTAATACAATACCACGTGGTAACACCCGTCTCTCACTCGCAAACGTCGGTGGTGGCCCTTCAGGCCTCCAAAAATCGTCTTTCTTGATAAAACAGTCTAAGGAAGCTCTATAAATATACAATTAATCTATCTCTAAAATGGCATCGAAACCTGTCATATCCAGTGGGATCAGATTTGCTCTCAGCACTGTCCCACCTGCCATGACATCATACTCTCTATATACGAATCTCTAACCAACTGCTCACCAAGAGGAGCGACAACTAATAGCTCCTCATCAAGTAACGATAACAGCCAATCCGACTGTTGAGCGAAGAAACTCTCACATAGAAATAGTTCGACCTTGTGCCAACAAGAACACAAACGTCTACTCCATGTATTTCCATAGCACCAAGATTCAAATAAAGTAAAATAAAATAAATTAAAATAAAAAGAATTTACTAAGAGTACGGAAATAATAGGGATATACACCTGTATATCAAAATAGTTAAGCCTCTAGTACTGTAACAATCATGTCCGTACATATCATCACAAAATACACGATTTCAAAAGAAACAGTGCATAAGGACCTCTAAACGGAAGGATCCGCAGGAGGATTACCCATGATCATATCTGGGTTCGCCAGAGCGTCCTCCTGAGTCATCGCATACACAAGGGCCTGCACCCTCAACTATTCTCGTGAAAACCTAATACTATATTGCTCCCGGCTACAGTCCGTGGAGCAGTGTCACTAGGATGCGCAGGTGTTCCCTGCTGTCCTACATGTGGTGTATTCTGATGACTCGAAGTCAACTAACCTCCAAGTCACAGATCAGGGCATAAACTCCTGATATGCCTCGGCTTCTCATAGTGGAAGCATGTAATAAGTGCTCTACATATTTATTCGAGCGTGGTGCTTGCCACATATGCGGCAAAGAAAAGGTCGCTGAGCAGTAGCCTAGCTCATGGCACTAGGACTGGTGATATAACCACCGGAGATATGGTCCTGCTAAAACTCCGTGAAATATCTGTGGTCGAATTCCATTAGGAAATCGCTTTGCCGCAATGGCTTATAGTCTCATCGCAAAATAGCCTCCCATCAAGTGAGGGCTTCCTTATCGAATAGTCTCTTAATAACTCGTAGACTATACTCCTCGCGCAAGCCTAGATCTATCAAGATCCGTCGGGTTCAGTTGACTCAGTGCTGTGCTACCGTAGCATCACCAAGTCCAAAAATCTGTGCATCCCAACTGTCGAGCTACCGTGACTAGCTGGGTCAACTCAGGGATGCACCTAAGTATGGCGCAATTATTATAACTCAGATTCGAAACTGTAAGAAGAACGGCCACCGATGGACGATTTGGTGCCGCTTGAGTAAGAACTACTGTAGAAGAAATAAGCGCAGCCGTAGATATCGGCCTTGCTATCAAAGGTGATGGGGTGACATCTGGACCCCATGTGCCGTATATCACTCGTACTCTTACCCGAAAATATCAAGAGTAAATGGTGGAGACGTTGGTATAATAGCCGGCTGAGAAGGTGCTGGAGAAAACACACACAGAGGATGTATTCTTCGGCACCAAAAGGGGCGCCTGAAATGAGGAAGTATCCTCGCTCTCTTTAAGTAAATCAGGGAGTACATATCTAGCGCTCCATGTACTCGTCATGGTTCCGCAATATAAGAATTCTCATTAGGCATTGTTCAAGGATTAGGGTTAGTACAACTAACCCCCTAAAATGAATAAAATTATCAATTTAAGAACCATCTCCATTGGTTCCTTCCTTGAAAATGAAGAAATGCTAGGTTAGATAAGAATTAGTATCTAACCCCCTAAAATAGATAAACTCATATGTCGAAGACCATATGCAGGGATATAAATGACTGTATGAAACTCTTATGCATGAGGACTTTTAAAATCAAGTTACTTGGGAATGTTTTCAAATCATTTTATAAAATATAGCTCTAAACCAAGAGCTCTGATACCAACCGAACTGTCACGCCCCGAACCGGGATCGTGAACAGCCGCCCGTTGTCCCTGGATGCCGGCTGTATTTTTACAGAAAATCGGACAGAACCTCCCCATAAATCGGAGGTTTCCCGAGTACAATTTCACCTGTATATCATATTCATCCAAAAAAATAAGTAAATGGCCATCCCGGCCTCTCCAAAATCAACAAATACCACAGCCAACATCCAGAACAACGCAAGGCTATAAGTTTCTAGCAGTCCTAACAACAGACCTCTACTGTCATGCCCAACTAGAGCATGAGCAGCCGCCACACCGAGCGGATTTAAATTCTACGCATATATAAAATAAATTCCCAAGTTATTTTTAAATATTTACAAATGCCTCAATACGATGAAATAATCAACACGAAAGTTTCACGAATAAAAGTCCATAATTTATACAGTCATCCCAAAAATTTGATAATTACATTGGTCAAACTAAAATCTCCAATACATAATAATATCACCAATCATCGTAGCGGAAGAAATGGAAAATATCCATACCCAAGCCCAGTGATATCTCCTCGGTCCAACACTAATCCTGTGGGAAAGAAAATGAGGGGTGAGTATCTATGGGTGTAATACCCAATTAACAAAAAAAAAAAAAAAAAAAAAAAAATAAAATTAGGGCTTAAAGCCCAATTTTCTCTCTCTCTTTCCCCCTCTCTTCTCTCTTCTTCTCTCCCTTTTTCTTCTCTCTTTTTCCCTTCTCCCCGCTGCCGTGTCTCTTCCCCTCCCGCTGCCATCCTCCGCCGCGAGCGACCGCCCGAATCAGCCGCACGATCTTCCTCCCACGAGTGCGCCGTGGCCGTCGCTGCTCCAACCCTCTGCGAGCGCGCGACTGCAGCGCGATCTCCAGTCCTCAGCGAGCGCGAGCACAGCCGCGCGATCATCTCCGCGCGAGCGCTAGCACCACCGCGCAGTCTTCCGCGTGAGCGCGCGAGCGCTGCAGCGCGACCCAGCCTAAGCGCGAGCAGCGCTCGAGCAGCGCGCGAACCGCGCGCGAGCAGCGCGCGAGCAGCGCTCGAGCAGCGCGCGAGCAGCGCTCGAGCAGCGCGCGAGCAGCCGCGATCCCCAGCTCGCGATCCCCAGCGCGCGACCCCAGCGCGCCTCAGAACGCCCCAGCACGAGCACGAGCGCTCCAGCGTGCGACCCCCAGCGCGAGCAGTGCACGATCCAGCTTACGAGTGCGCTTCAGCGCGTGAGCCAGCGCCAGCGCCAGCACGAGCGCGAGCGCGCTCCAGCGCGTGATCCGGCTTGCCAGGCCGCAGGCCCACCAGGCCGCAGACCCATCAGGCCCGCCGGCCCACCAGGCCCGCCAGCCCATCAGCCCGCCAGCCCGCGGCCCACGGCCCGCGACGGCCCGTGGCAGTCCGTGAGCCTCTGCGAAGGTAAATGACTCTAAGTTTCGATTTTTCGCACTTGGGTTTCGAATCTCTTTAGTAATTGGACTTAAATTGTTCGCAATGGTTTCAAATTTGGAAACATTCAGGTTTTAGACCAAACCAACGGGCGAACGAAAGCTAAATTCGAGATCCGAAGAATCCTAGGTGAGAGAAATGAAATCTCTTCAACCCTTGAATAAACCTTGTCAAATTAGGTAGCATTAGTTGATTTGTTTATAAATTGAGGAATTTAGGGTTCGTACGAAATTAAGAAGAACGATAAATCCTGACAATAGTCGAAATCTGATGAAAATCGTGATGATTGAGTAGGTTGGCTATTTTGGTGATTCGATTGAGGGGCGTCTTGTTTTGCGTATTTTGGCGTTATTGGGGAGTGCGCTACCTTCCCCAA